>JAHVAK010000156.1:0-1298301 GCA_019845155.1 Luehdorfia chinensis | reverse complement strand
CAATTGGACTGACTATACGAAATATTTTTTATTGCTCTCCTGATTGATTTCAAAACGTTTTCTGATTCATAACAGACTATATTGACTGCAAGAAGTATTATCGTGCTATATTATATGTAGTGCCTTACTCAAGTACTCATTGGTTCTCGCCTCGTCTCGGAACAGGTATTCCGACGTTACTCCTATGCCATGAACAAATCATAATGAAGATAAATAAACCTTTTTTTTATCACAAATAAGAAATTGATATGTTACGTTAAATAATTAAATATATATTCATGTAACTTTCTATATTTGTATAATGGTTTCGATCATAACAAATAACTCAGTTTTGCCCTAAAAGTACAATACTACTTATTTATACTACTTTATAGTATTCATATAAAGAAAAATAATTTTTTATATAATTAATATTTTTTTTTAATTTTTCTATTAACAATCAATTTCTGTCCAAAACACAACAGTACAATTTAAGAAAATAATCAGTAACAATGTTTAAGACTACTTAAAGAAGTTCTTTTTAAATTATTAAAGTTCAATTTTGTTTTCAGACTACTTTCTATAACAGTTCACTGCCGGACATAGGCCTTTTTCATGAATGGGTTAGCAGCTGATAAACTCTGAAGTCAATGCACTGCGCTCATCACCCTGTGATGACACAGCTCAGGGCAGGCGCTCCTGTTTGCCCCCCCCCCCCAAATATGAAGCTGCCTATGTATTTTCCTTCCAGTTCCAGTAAGTATTCTAAAGGAGACGGGAACAGGAAGAGTCCATATCGTATTTCCTTTTTATTTAGTTGCACAAATATCTTTAAAAAAATACAATATTTTAATCATCAGAATACTCACATTCTTTATCATTCGGCAGGTACGTAAAATTCACATGTAGTTATTTGATTTAAATACAGTGTTTAAATTTTGTGATTTATGAACATAGGTTAATATTAATAACTTTTGTAAATGCCTGTAATAACCTTAAATCTTATTATTTTTTAGCTTAGTTACCTGTTAAACATGTGGAACTGTTTGAAATGGGCTTCATGGGTCTGGAAATCATGGCTGTTCTTGAACTGCAAACATTTCCAGACCCATATCTTCAATTAAAAAAATTAAGTGCAATTGATCCAATATATATCTAAATAAATAAACAAAATAACCAAATAAACAGTTTAGTATAAAAATAACTTTGCGTTTTAGGCGGATGAGAATATAGCCGTAGCCTAAGTGTTTTACAAACATAATAGGAGCATTATCAAACAACTCACTTGGTGAAAATGAGGTTCAACATTTCACCATCATTTGCATATTGTCACTCTGTATCACAAGCGTCTTGAGAGACACATAATCTTTAAAAGGATATCGTTTCAGCCCAACACTAGCCCACTGCTGAACATACGCCTCTTCCATAGATTGCCACAAAAGTTAGTGGCTCTCGTTTTGGGGGCATTTTGCCATAAATGCCACGCGTGGCAGGCGGGTTGGCCACCGCTGTTTATTTATTCGGATTTTCCAGGAAGATGCTGCTGCTCATCTCCTAGTCTTCATTTTCCCTCTATCGACTTTAACGACACCCACGGGATGAGATGGGGTAGTAGATTCTCTTGAACAACCAAAATATTTATCAATATTTGAATACTAAGATAAAATCTGAATTTGTATTTGTACTAATAACCAAATTTTTACTAAAATAAAATATTCAGTATATTTTATTTTTAATAATATTATACTGTTATAGATACCTGAAGATGGATTGGTATGTCATCGTTGTTGGACATGTGCATAACAACCATTACAAGACCATGCAATCGCATATGTGTCATCTACTACCTACCTATGTATTTGTTTGGTATTGTCGGTCGCTGGTCAACAAACCGACACAATAAATCTGGTTACAATGATTGGTGCTAATCTTCTGTGTCGAACCAACCTTAGACATTGTTTATAAGCAGTTAAAGATTTAAATATGCATATATGTATGTATTAATTAATAAGTAAATGTAACATTTATAAAAAAAAAGGTTAAAAGCATTAATAATGTAGTTAATATAATCAGGCGTTACTTTGCGGAGATCCATTATAATGAAGAAAATAACAATAATTTCAATTTTGCATGTGGGTGTTGGCAAACTTAACTTTCAGTTTGCCAACCTCCACATGCAAAATTAAAAATGGTGAAATCAGGGGGTTTCTAGTTCAGCATCAATTTTCAGATAGCTTCACAAAAGCCTATATATAGCAAGAGAAGGGACAAGTTGTGAAGTGATGATTGTAGGCTACTACTGCAGTTGCATTTATGGACAGTGCAGTGGGATGTTGTTGTAGGTATTAGGGTTGGGCTCGTTATTACAGTTATATGGCTTCATTTCTGGATGGTATTTTTGTAAGAAATGCTGATGATCAGTAAATAAAAAAATGTGAAATATAAACGTGTTTTATTTATATTCACTTAAGTATCCAAAATAACATTGGCTTATATATATTCTACTTCCATTACTATAAAACTGTTTTAGGTTAAATGACACTTGTGACAGCCCTGTTTGAGCCCTTGTCTGTTATCATTATCACAGACTATATAGGCCTTTGGGGGACAGGCTTACTTCAGATTTATCTGTTATTATGCGATTGTTTTCTTGTGTAAAATAGGTACTGCACTTATTATTTTTCGGTGAAACACTTCAATAACAATTTTACTTTTTTAAACACAGTTTAATATACATTTGTGTATGTGTATACATGTACAATATTTCGCTACAGTTTTGAGCAGTGGTAGCTCAAAAGCTAGGCGCTCGCTTTATAAATTTCATAGTACGCGACCTGGGTTCGATTCCCGGTGCCACCACCACTAAAATTGTTAACTGCAATTTAAAGTGCTGATTTACCACGTGCTCGGCGGTGAAGGAAAACATCGTGAGGAAACCTGCATGTCTGAGAAATAATAAATATTTTGAAGACATGCGAAGTGCGCCATCCCGCATTAAAGTAGCGTGGCGGACTCTTCCCATCTTCAAAACCCTCTTAGAAATGAGAGGAGGCTCAGTGGCACATTTGTAGACTGTTACTTTTACAGTTTTTGCAAAGGACTTTATATGTCTGTATAGTCCTTATATCAGCATGAAGAATGCGATTGTCCCAACTTTCACTTGTATTCTCTGGTTCTATATTATTCATATTATTTTGTTATTATTAGATATTTTTCATTTAGTTATTTTGGTAAATAACATGCCGACTACGCCAACGTTTCATTATCGTCATGATGAAACGTGTCGCCAACGTTTATGATGTATGATATTATAACAGTTGTGAACAGACAGACAGAAAATGTCCAAAATGACGTGCAAGTCACTATTAACAAAAATATTAAGAGTTTTCGTTGTTACGTAGAAAATATTTATGTGCTATGTAAAATTAAGTTAAAATTGGTTAATTTGTGTAGTCAAAAATTATTGGTTTTTTTATTTATGTTTATTTTATTTACGGTACAGACATCACTCCCTTGTTCCTCACATTTTTGGTCTTCTCACTGGACTATAGTAAAAATAAATAAACATGAATTTACAAAAAAAATTACTCCCTGTAAAATAACTGCACAGTATATAAGCAATTATCAATTAATCGATAAATATTCATTTAGAATAACAAAAACGTTTCACGAAAACACTGCACTCAAATTCAACCTCGAAAGTTTACTATCATCTCGCCCAAATAAGATTAACACAAAAACGTCGCACACGAGAATTCCTTCTATAATGTGTGAGATCCGGAATGATTATGATGATGATGATGAAATGGATTGATTGTATTATGACAAACAGTGTAGGGCTGCACGGTTTTGCGGGAAGTCGATCGATGCAGGTGGCTCAGGACCGTGTTTTATGGAAATCTATGGGAGACGCCTATGTTCAACAGTGGACTAAAATAGGCTGAAATGATGATGATGATTAAGACGAACTATAAATAAGAAAATATTACAGGATACCCCATTAAACTGTAATTAATATATTTTTTTATTAACTAAAGTGACGAAACGAGCAAAACGTTCACCTTATGGTTAGTGCATTGGTTAGTGCTCGCCACTCTGATGCATCAGCTCTGTCTCATATGCCCAGTAATTACACCTGCTTCACTGCAGAACAACTAGTCTTGGGGTGGTAACTACCTAGATGGTTTGCCAAAACTAAAATCCCAATTTTTTGCGGTTATGGATAATGCTCCTTACCACTCCAGGAAGATAGTATCGCTGCGTACGATGTTTTGAATTAATAAAAGAATATAGGAGTGGCTGATAAGCAAGAATATTCAATTTGAAGAAAACATGACAAAGGCCACTCTTATAGACATCGTACGACGGCACAAAGATTCACAATGCGACATGTATACTGGGGAAGAGATAGCATACCACCGCCAAGTCAATCTTAGTGAGACGGTTTGTGCGCAGGCGAAAACAAAAGTTGCCAGAAACAACAAAACTTTTAAAACGACATAAGTCAAAACAGTGCCTTCTGACTTCTGAAAGATGAAGTGGTTCATACAATAAATGCAGAAAACAAAATTTGCAATCAATGCGACCATGTCTTAGACGCTGTAGCAGACCATTTTATAATAAGTGTCACATACAGCGACTGTGATACGAGGGTGGATTGAAAAGTACTCGGCCTAACACAGATCCATTCAATTCTAAAAATCAAATCTACCCACATTATTTAGTTCAGTTCAGACTAGTTCATTGTGTGAAGTTCGTTTGTAATTATTGAGATAGTCTGCGTGTGCGATAATTAGTTGTGATTTTATAAATTTATTAACAAAGTAATCGGTCATAATTTCCGCGAATGGAGCAAATCGAGCAGCGTGCCGTCATTAAGTACCTCCATAAGAAGGGGCTATCATCAAAAGCCATCCATGATGACATGGTCAGTACATTAGGCGATTGTGCTCTGTCATATTCATCCGTCAAAAAATGGATAGCAGAATTTAAGCGTGGTAGAGAGAGTGTGAAAGATGAACCCCGCTCTGGAAGGCCTTCGACGTCAACTACTGACGAAAATATTAAAAAAGTACTTGATTTAATAATGGGAGACCGCAGATTAAAAATTAGAGAGATAGCCGAGATTATAGGCATCTCTTATGAACGAACTCAAAACAGCATTGTCAACGAGTTGGGTTTCCACAAGGTGTCTGCGAGGTGGGTTCCGCGACTGCTTTCAGTTGAACAAAAAAGGACGCGATTGACTATTTCACGCGACTGTTTGGAGTTATTTGAAGCCGATGCAGATGATTTTTTGAATCGTTTTGTTACTATGGACGAAACATGGGTTCATTACTGTACACCGGAAACAAAACAACAATCAAAACAGTGGAGAAGACCTGGTTCACCACCCCCTAAAAAGGCTAAGTCGATTTTGTCGGCAAATAAGGTGATGGCTTCAGTATTCTGGGACTCGAAAGGTGTGATTATGATTGATTATCTTGAAAGGGGTCAGACTATAAACTCTGATTACTACTACACCTTACTACGTCGTTTACGAGAGGAAATAAAAGAAAAACGTCGAGGAATGCTCAAAAGAAAAGTCCTGTTTCATCAAGATAACGCCCGTGTTCACACGTCAGTACAGTCAATGGCTGGAATTCACAACTGTGGCTTTGAACTGTTACCGCATCCGCCGTATTCACCTGATCTGGCACCATCAGACTTCTTTCTGTTCCCTAACCTAAAAAAGCACTTGGGAGGTCAAAGATTTTCGACAAACGACGAGGTCAAAGCAGCTGTAGACGCATATTTTGACTCTAAGGAAGAATCATTTTTTTTTAACGGTCTAAATGCTTGGAAGGGGAGGTGGCAAAAGTGTATTGAACTTGATGGTGATTATGTAGAAAAATAAAAATATAACTGATTTAGTATGTGTTTATTTTCTTGGTTAGGCCGAGTACTTTTCAATCCACCCTCGTATGTCTGACGACGAGGTATAAAGATAAATCAATAACATGGTTGTTTCATTTTATATAATTCCAATCATCACATAAGTAATAGATATAATTATAAAGGTCGCCTTATTAAAGCCTTAGCCTTAGCCTTAGCTTTTAAAGTAACTACCATCGATAAAAGTTAATGAATAGAAAAATTTAAGATTTATTTTAAACCGTATAGCAGACAAATTTAACGAGATTGTTACTAATATTTTCCTTATGATCATGACTGCGACTCAAAATATTTTTAAATCGATTAATAAACAAAATTAAGAAATTTCTTATTAAATAAAAAATCGTGTTTTTATTGACCGTGATGACTGATTGAAGTGAATCCTTTTGTCAAAACAGTATTTTTTTATCAGAAACTATTAACACAGTAACGGTCATTTGTGGATAATTAATTACACTTTTAACTGATTGCATCATTAATTTAAATTAGTGACAAATTTTTCAAAGTATGAAGAAATATGTAGCGATGAAAACCTCTGCATGCATAGTAAATAACAGTTGATCAACTTCATATACAAAAACATTGCGCATGTATTTTACTAATAAAGCCCTCTACAATCCTTTTGTATGCCTTTGTAAATTGAATAGGAAATGTTTTAATTTTTATTTCATACCGCTTTTAAATCTGAATTCATATCGAAAACGATTGGCAATAAATTTTACTAAATGGAATTTTTTTTTGTAGTCTCGTTTGTAATTATTGAGATAGTCTGCGGCTTCAAAGCTTTCAATACTGTATTTGTGCAAATTTGAACATCGCCGCCGGCACGCTATTTTGCTGAATTAATATTGCTGTGATCATTTTACATATATTGATAACGTTGCAGTGCAGCGTTGCAGTGCAGCGTTGCGGACGTTGCAGCGGTGTAGCATGAAAAGTATGCAATTCTGAACTAATTAAAGTGTCTTAAATAATTATTGAAACATACATACATACATAAGACACGACATCACGACTGTATCCCATGGGGGGTAGTCAGAGACTAGGCACTCACTGCAAAAACAGATGACTACCACAATCCACGTTTCACCAAAACAATATAATGCACTAGGTGTGATAGGCGGTGAGCCCATCGCCACCATGCGCTGTTGGGTGCACAGTGCAGTTTAATTCCTTACTCGCCTTTTACGAGATCCATTGGATGAGATGGAGTGGCAGTATTCTTTTAACGAGCCGCCGTCACCACACGACTTGAAACATATTCTGTAGTAACACTAAATATTTGAATTATGTTAACACGGCGTAATATAAAGTTAACATAAATGTTAATATTTGTAATCGGACTGTGATAGAAATGTGACGGTATCAGAGTAAATTAAATTTTACTAGATGTCCCTATAAGTGGTCGAAATTCGACCGTAATTCATTTATTGAGGTTTGAGTAATTATTTGTTGGCGTTTTTGACATTGGCAGTATGAACGTAAACATACGACAGACTAACAATAATTTGTAACACATATTACAATATATGTATGTATTTTCGTCGTGAAGATGTGGCGTAGTTTCCCAAACGTTTCCCAGCCGAGTTGGATCAGCCGATTGACCTCTTGTTCGAAGTTGGAACTACGAGTACCTAGTCGATCACTCTGTCCTAGGTATACATATTTGTCGACAACTTCGATCGTAGTGTTCCCAACAACAACTGGTATAGGTGAGACATGGACGTTAGACATGATCTTCATCTTGTCCATGTTCATCTTAAGACCTACCCGATGGGAGGACACTATTGAGGTTATTGAGCATAGTGCTATGGTCCTCCTGCGATTCTGCCACAATGACTATGTCGTCGGCAAATCGAAGGTGACTGCTGTATCCTCCTTTTCAGCTCAGCAGCTTGAATACATATTCCATGAAAACAAATGCAGCGGTAAAGAGTTTCGGAGATATGACATCGCTCTGTCTTACACCTTTCTGCTGTTGGATCGGTTTCGTACTCTGTTTTTGTAGTCGGATAGCCATCGTAGAGTTTTTATACACGCACTGCAACTCATCGATATAACGACAGTCTATCCGACACCGCTGAAGTAACAGCAGCAACGCTCAAATTTCTACGGAATCAAAGGCTTTCTCATAGTCCACATACGCCAGACATAGCGGAAGATTGTATTCTTCGGCCTTTTGTACAATCTGGCGAAGGGTATGTATTTGGTCAAAAGTACTAAAGCCTTTTCGGAATCCGGCTTGTCGGCATAGTATGCTTTAAAAGGCGTACAAAGTTATCTCCTCACGTATTAAAATATATAGATATTTTAAATATTGGCTTACACGTAGACTGCATAGATCACACAAGGCACTTGCTTAGTAACGAAAATAGACAATATATTTAGGATCCACCCAAACATACCCGTATATTAACACAATGTACTAACTACATTTCACTATTTATCAAATAAAAATATAAGCTTCAAAAAAAAATCATGTCGTATTTTGTCCCTACGAATCAAAGTTGTAAATAAATTTCGTGAACTTATGTTAATAAATTTTTATGTAATAATGCAATCTCGAATTTCAAGGGCAGTAGAGATAGATATCGATAAGCAGATGACAAGGAAATAGGCGAGCATACATTTGATAACTAGCAATAAACTAAAGTGGTATCAATCGCTGGCGACAGGCTAGGCCATAAATCATTATTCTTACGTCTATTGATTGTTTAGTATCAGTTGTCTGGACACGCGTGCACCATATGAATATTAATACAACAAAGTATTGGGATCAGACACATTTTAAATGTATTAATATTTTAGTAGGCAATAGTATTTAATATTTTTAATTGGATAGTGACGAGACGGGCAAAACGTTCACCTGATGGTAAGTGCAACGTCTACCCATAATAATTCTGTGTCACCCAGAACATTTCTGTGTAGCGCAGTTATATGCCACAATAAAATATATTAAGTTATTTATTGTAGTTTAATCCTGTAAATAAAACTTATTATTGTTTTAAATTAATAAAAAATACTGCAGCACTTATAAGGCGAAAATTCTAATTGTTTTTTTTTATTACAGTTGACTAATAAATAAATAAATGCATTAAAAAACTTTAAATTATTTTTATAATCTGTGAGCACTTCTTGACGCGTTCACCATTGGTCCGCATTGTCTCTCCATGGTCAATATAGCTGTCAGTGGTGACAGTGGTGCAGTAGAAAAGATCACGCACAGCGCGCAGTGAGCATTTCAATGAAAACCTTTCTTCTGATTTCTGCATTGTGCGCATAAAGCGAAACTCTTGACCAAATTGAGTTCGATGTGGAATTACAATTGGTTGGACCACCTCGTTGCGGTTTTTAAAACCACACGACCGTAAACCCAAACAAGATCGTTTGGGAGAGAGAAATTTCACCGAGACAAATTAGGCCCTGAAGCGTTATTGTTCAACCTTAGTAAGGATGAACTTCCTGATGTTCTAGTCTGCTTAATTTAATGCACGTAATTTTCCTTACTCCGGATGGAAATCGAAGAAAACCCTCGGCCACTGTTCATTGGTCCGGTGTAAATGATCACGAGCCGAGACGAGAACTATCTCATTCGTTTTAGTGATGCGATTCATAACGGCCTGCGAGCGTGAAAGTCCACTTCGTGCAGTCTCCTCCTGGCAATTAGATCATTGATAAACACCTGTTGTTGCAACCGCAGGTTCACTAGTTGATCAGCGATCATATTGGAAACTTCCGGCGTTAATTTTTACATAACGATGTCGTCTTCGTGTTTTTACCCTGTGTCTTCCTCCGTGCCGTCCGGCCATCTCCAGTAACGCAATACTGGATCCAAAGCCTAGATATCACACTTTGCCGAGGGTTAATTGACGTCGCAACATCACATTGAGTGCGCCCAGCTTCTAACATCCTTCACGGCACATTGCTCCTACTCGCAAACAATAAACAGTTGTTTATTTTGGTTGGATATTAAAATTTTAGTTAAATCACTCTTAAATCTATGAAAGATGTTACAAAAAATTTAATTGTTCTATAAAAATACTTTCAGGTGTCTTCTGTTTTTAATATTTGTTATTCTTTGTTCATAAATCAAGGCAAAAAATAATTTCTAGACTTTGTTGATGACATTTGGTAGGCGAATATAAGTTATAATTAATAGAATCATTCGTTACTTTGCGGAATTAATATCCGCATGCAAAATTTAAAATAGTGTGTATTATGGTGTATTAAAGTGAGCAACAAACTAGGTCTTAATATTTGTATTATGTTAGCAAATTACCTTTCTTTCCTTCGAGATATAGGGTCAGAGCGCGTGATCGGGGCGTAAGAAAATCTACCACCATACCTCGAACTGTTGGCCACATAAAAATGAAGGAAAGACTAAAAAACCTTTAACCTGTCGACAGATGACGGAATAATCATCTAAATTATGACAGACTTAAAGCAACGTCTAAAGTGGGAAGCGTCTAGTACTGCGATCGCCAATTCGCCTGCCAAGCACGGGACACCTTTCTTATTCACTTATTTTTAAGATTTGTAGTCTCCACGGTGCCGTAGGCATGCTCTGCATTTACCAGAATCATTTTATTATTGTTGCAAATATCCCCCCATTTTCATAAAAAATCGAGCAAGTTATTCACTACCGCAACTAACAATTTTAGAGAATCCGGTGATTGAACACTGTTGACTGACGTAATATACATTTAAAGCGACTTAGCTCCAATGCTACTCGTACCACGACTATGTGAAAAAAAAAATCAGCCTTTGAATGTCCCACGGCTGAGCACATGCTTCCTCTCATTTCTGAGAGGGTTTTGGAGCTAGGAAGAATCCGCCACGCTGCTCCAATGCGAATCGGCGGACTGCACATGTCTTCGAAATATTTTTTATTTCTCAGACACTCTGCAGGTTTCCTCACGATGTTTTCCTTTACCACCGAGCACGTGGTAAATCAGCACTTAAAATTACAATTAACAATTTTAGTTGTGCCGGCACCGGAAATCTAACCCAGGTCACGCGCGTACTATGAAATTTAAAGCGAGCGCCTAGCCTCTGAGATGTGGTATCTCAGGGGCTAGGCGCTCGCTTTAAATTTCTTCTCGGCTCACGTGAAAATGCTAACTGAAAAAGTATATAAAATGCAAATAAGTAAATATTACAGACATAAACTTCTATTTAACTGATTTGTATATTAGTGTACTGCAAACTCGCCGAAATTTTCTGGGAAGCATTTGCTCGTTTGATCGCGTTTGATCATCCATAAATAATAAAAAATATCATGTCGCTACAACATTTATATTTAATTCGCAGGGGTAGATACATACATACATACATAAGATCGCGACTGTATCCCATAAGGGGTAGTCAGAGACTGGGCACTCACTGCAAAAACAGATGACTGCCACAATCCACGTTTCACCAAAACAATATAATGCACTTGGTGTGATAGGTGGTGAGCCCATCGCCACCATGCGCTGTTGGGTGGGATAGAGTGGCAGTATTCTTTTAACGAGCCGCCTCCACACTTTGTGTCAGGGGTAGATAAATATAGAAAGACAAATTAGTATTTTATTGGGACAAATTGAACAACAACAATTCCTTCACTAAAATTTTTGCAGCAACTATTCTCACAGGCAGGTAAGATTAGGCCCCCCAATGGGTTCTTGCCTTGTCGTGGCGGGGGGGGCTTAGTAACCGTGGCTTGGTCACCCACGGTGAAGCAAAGATGGGTCCACATGGTCGGCCTGTGGCGTCAGGCTGGCCCGAGGAGGACGCTCCGAGTGGGCTACGCAATCTGGATGCGAATAGGGAGACTGCTGGGGCAGCAGTATGCTGCCCTCCGCAGCCGAGGTGGAGTCGCAGGGGAAGAGGAGTGTTGGTGTGTCGTTGCCTCTCTCCCTAACTTCCTCGGCCGAAATGTGGTCGGCGGCGGTGCCACAGGCCAGATCCGCTGCCGGGGTCGGGAAATCTGGTGCTTTCGAGTGCAAGTCTCCTGGCCCCGTAGCATACTTGGAGGGGTTCGTTGCGCGCACAATAGGGCGGCCACGCTGGAAGGCGCTTCGTGTGTTCCGGTGCGCCTCACTAGGAAGGAGAGAGGAGAGGAGCAGTTCTCTCGGCGGAAGTATATTTTTTGATACCTTGAGTTACTTTAAAAAAACTAGGATCTTAGTTTTTTTATATATTAAATACAGCTTATGTTAGATAAAATCGGTACTGTTGTTTTTGAGTTTATTCATTATAAACAAATTCAGTAATAAAATAATGGCACACTAAAACCACCACCTCATCAATAATTTTACAATATCTTGTAAAAATTAAAGCAAATGTCTCACCCCTGGGCACAGGTCATCTCCCATTTCTGTCAATTATTTAGAGGGAAGTATTAACCCCGCTTATATAATGAGGCTTCGCTGACTTCATTTGTATTGTCGAACCCTAACGCACAGTATATTTTCGAGGATTGTGGAAAGTTCCCTAAGGTGTAAATAACTAGCAATGAAATATTATGTTGCTTAAACTGATAAAATTTAAAACATAAAAAATCGTACTTAGCATCGTCAACAAACTGTATGCAAAGGTTTGATTAAAAGAGTGATGAATAAAACCGAAGAGAAAATATGGCATGTACAAGCAGGATTCAAGAGAAGAATGCGATGCGTGGATTAGGTCTTTTCCATACGAAGCATAGCCGAAAAATTCTTGGCTCAAAGTCAAAAGGTCTACTGCGCATTCGTAGACTTGGAATATTCCTACGACAAAGTGGTGAGGTATGCATTTTAGTGGACATTCCCTATGTATGGAGTGAACGGCAGCTTGATACCAGCTCTAAAATCACTCTATGATCCTAGTTCTTGATCCTAACAGATAAAAGGGGCTTCAACGACTGTTTTAACATCGAAAAAGGACAGGGATGTGTAGCTTCGCCGGGGCTGTTTAACCTATTTATAGAAAATTTCTTGAAATATTTGAAAGAGAGTGCGTTTGTATTAAGAATGAGGAATCTAAGGTTATATCAGAATCATTTGAGTAAGAGTTGCAGGCGATAGTTTAATATTATGCATGTTGCTCTACAAAGTAAAGGGATTAAAATTAATGTAGATAAGTCGAAAGTTATAATTTTAGTTTGGAAGGAGAAAGAGCAGAACAAGTAAAAATTTGTATATAACAGTTGTAACGTACGACGGAGATATTGAGCGAAAAGTGTTAGCAGGAAATCAAGTACATGGGGCCCTGGATACCTTTATGTGTAGCCAGAACGTATCTAAAAAGGTACGACTAAATGTACATGGGATGGCACTGGTCCCAACCTTATGTATGATAGGGAATGTTGGGTCAGGCAGAAGAAGTATGAAAGCTGTGGAAATTAAAAGTTTGAGAAGTATAGCTGGAGTAACTTTGCTGGACAAAGTGAGGAATAGCGTGATAAAGGAACGTGGTGTAGTAACAAAGATGGAGAAAGGAATTCTTAGATGTTTTGGACACGTAGAGCGAATGGATAAAAGATTGACGTAACACATTTATGAGGCGAGTGTGAATTGGTAAGCCAGTAAGAGTGGACGTATGCGAATGCTCTCCGCGATCCTTCAAAAGTAAACGTATCACGTGACTGTACGTATGTATGTACTTTTTTACTATTGCAGAAAATTTATTTAAAAAAAAAATCCCGCACGACTTTTTATCGGTTATTCCCAGGTTATAGGCATTTCTGTGTGGACCAGAGAAGTTTATAAAAAAAATAATTTCAATAGGTAAGTATAATCTGCATAGAATAAAAATAATTCTTTCCAATTTTAAGTATTTAATATAATTATAAGTCCTAGTCGAAAAGGGAGACGTATTCCTATCCGAAATAACCACATTTGTTGGTTGATGACATGTGTGTAATCGATTGAATAGGACCCAAAAAACGTCGTAATATTCCGTTATGGGATATAGGAGAGACTGTCGTCACTTAGCAGATTGGTAGGGCGCTCCTCGCGGAATATCAATATGTACACGCCTACTTGCCTTACGGGGTCACCTGTAAGAGTTCGACAGGTATTTGTGTTTTTTTAAAGACATTATGCATATAAATTAGGGTCAGATCAGATAGTGGTATTACTATTTTATGACATCACCGTATTCCTCATCACATAAATTTTAGGTAAAGAGTTAAAGTAAATTAACAACCTATAAATGTCACGCTCCTGAGCACAGGCTTCCTCTTATTTCTGATAGGGTTTTGGGGCAGGGGGGAGTCTGACACTGCTCCAATGCGAGTTGGCAGATTTCATGTCTTCGAAATATTTTTGTTCTTTCACCCCTAGTTGTAAACGTGGTAAATCGGCATTTGGAATTGCAGAACAATTTTAAAGGTGCCGGAGCGGGGGATCAAGCTTACGTCACTTGCGTACTATGAAATTAATAATATCCAGCCCCTGAACAACAACGGCTCGGTGTTATAGGTATTTACATTTACAACGATTATAAATATCGTGAGTGTTTTGTCTGTCTTTCCCAAAGGCTGGCAACGCACAAGCGATTGCTCTGGTATTGCATGTGTAAGGAGTTTGCTCGTTTGCCCCCTCTTCTATAAAAAATTTACTATCAGAACAGCGTCATTAGTGTGTTAGTTTCTTTTTGCAGAAAAGTAGTTAAATTAACGTTAAGAAAAATAAATTAGTAAGGATTCGCATAAGTCCAAAAATATTTTAAATGTTTTATTTTACGACAAAAACAAGATAACTTAGATTTTAGTAATGTCAAGTGACTTATAACTAAACATACTACGTGACGCACAGCACCCAACTCCGTCAAAGGGTTTTAACGAATTACTGGCTTTTTCAACTTTTAACTGAGGAAGTGTTGCGTTAAAGACAGCGTGCGATGTCTTACGAGACTTTCGAATACAAAGTATTTGGTTCCTTGTTCCTTGAAGTTTTGAAACGAAATCTCTACATACTTGTTTATTGTCAGACAGACACCGCAGTCTTACCATAAGACTTTGAAGCATCAACCCTCAAAAGTAATAACATCCATTTATTTACGTACGCCAAGGAAACTGCATAACCTTATGTAACTAATCTAACTGTGAACAGATTACTGTTACCATACCAACCATCAGCCACGTTTGAAGTCAAACGTTAGCCTAATCATGACTAAATTCCTTTTTTATTAAAAGTTATGATAAGCAACAATGCAATAACATTAAAAAGGATACATAAATCTCAACGTCGAGATTTGAACTACGCAACTCGCGCAATTTCAAAAGCGGATAACATGGTAAATAAAAAGTGGGAGAGTAAATATTTGACGCTAAAACTCATACCCCGTGCCCTATGCACGCTGCGAGCGAGAACTAATTACTTGTCCGATGCTTGTCCGATGTTTATTGCATATTATTTATGTGCGTGCGAACGGACTCTGTCCGTTCATTTTCTTATGTAAAATCCGCTCTTAAGTAAACTGGATTAATTGAATTCACATTATTATATTTATTAAATACCTGCGACGGCTCGCTGCAGCTGTGGCAAAGCAGTGGGTTTCAGCGCTACGGATCGCGGGTTTGATTTCCGCACGGGACAATTACTTGTATGGTTTACATATAGTTCTTTGAGTCAGGGAGACATGCACCATATGTTGAATGTCTATTAAAAGCAACCACAATTCACAGAAATTCTAGAATGGGGCGTTAATCAAAAAAAATGCATGATGTAGCCACGCACATATTTTTTTCGGTTCGGGCGGGGAAATACCAGGCGACGTATTTCCTCTTCAGCTGAGAGGGTACCACCGCAATGGCAGTTATTCTGCTGTCAAACATTGAAAGAAAGAAAGAAAGAAAGAAAGAAATAAAAGTTTATTTAGCAAAGACCGGTGACGTACAAAAATACATTTACAAAACAACATTGACATAAAAGTAACCAGAAGAAGTAGAACCTTACTACTAATCTTATATCTAAGTTGTACGTTTGGCCATTTGTATGTACGTCGCGGGTCATGCCAAAAGGGTCATCACTCAGCATATTGTTACGCTAACAAGCGCAACGCTGATTTTCAGTGATGACCGCTAGATAATACATGCTGTGTATCGTCGGTCACTATTATAATTACACAGCCTAATGACTGGGCAACTGATGTCGCAGCGTGACGGGCGCAGTGTGGTATCACACAGAAATGTTCTTGGTGACCCAGCATTTGTGTGGTTTTGTGATTATGGGCAAACGCACTTATTTATGATTTTTTCGTCTCGTCACTTTCTGCAAAAAAACAGTACTAAAAATATTTCGATTCACTGACCTTACTCCAAAAAGCTAAATGTTTATTTTAAACACCTACCTTTATCAATCATGCATTAGAGGGCATATATTTTCATCGAACTACTCTCACGTGCAAATGGAAAATATTTAGCGAAGAAATATCGAAAAGCATTTTTGAGCACCATTAAAAATTAAACAAGGAAAAAACGATAACGTTTTTAAAGCATCGTTACCCGACACAGCTTTGAAATTTTAATTACAACTAAAAGGTCGCTTGGAAAATAGCGAAGCGGTTGTATAAAAAATCACTTAATAGAACAAGCGGCAAATGAGGCGATAAAAAGCTACTGATAACTAACCAACCTATATCTGTGGAGTACGTACATAGTGTCATTGAGTATGCATTAATGAATTGAGTTAAGCGGAAAACGAGAACGCAAAATTCATGAGCTGCCGACAGGGACTGCTCCATTAAGCCGTTGGAGAGGGTTATAATGGTTTATTTTAAAGAGGTTAAATTTTATACCCCTTGCGTTGATTACCCTTTCATAATAATGACTATTTGGAACGAATAACACCTACAAGTCAAACTGTCCGCTTACTAAAATCAAGTGAGGGGCAACCACGACGATAGCCGGTTGCCTTTTAAACGGGTAACCCTTTAGCTTCAATGGGTTTGCCTCTTACTGTTATGAAGACTTATGAAATGCGAATAAACATATACTATAAAAATAATATCAACTGTTCTCAATCTCTAGCGACCCATATAATAGATAATATGGATATATCCGTAACTACTGTACAATCAAAGTTTTTTTAACTAAGGGCGGATTTCACCGTTTAAGTAAGCGCGATCAGTTCAAGTTAAACGAGGTGTAAGCGTTTTTCTGAGTTCAATGCTACAGTTTGCATTTCATCAACATCAAATGAACGCAGTTAAAGCTAAACTCGATTAATATTCAGAAGGACCAATTTTCGACGGTTCGACAACTCTTTAAACCCGTTTAGAGAGAACACACACAAATTATTTTTAATTAGTATTATTTATTGTTTGCATACCTATGTAACTTATGCATAAAAACAGACTGTTTGATGTCGCAAAATACGAAATACATGGACTTTTTGTTTTAGATTCTGACGATATTTCATGTAAACGTCGTTTTTCTAAACGCGATCAAAATGGAGCTTGTAAAATCGGCTAGACAAAAAACCGGGATCAAATGATACATTTGAACTCAGTTAAGTAAAACTTGGTTTTATTAGGCTTGGTTTCCAAAGCGATCGATGTAATCGGGTCTGAGATGTACAGGGAAAGCCTGACATGTCAATATTACAAATAGCTTTTAGCATTTAGGATGCCTCGCCTTAAGCCTTAAGCTAAGCCGCGCTAATCTGATGATGGCACCACTACTATTGTTCTATAATTTAAGTGCCGACTTATCGCGTCTGTTCATGATTAAATAATTTTTACTCAACTATCAATACGTGCGATAATAGTAAACCATTAAAAATCTCTATATTGTATAAATAGTTGCATAACATCAAATAATAATCGCCTTTACAACATTAATTGGGCGATATTACATATAATATATAATATACAAACAAATAATTAAGAGGGTTGTGTCTGTAATAGCTATTGTTGACCCATGAATTAACAAAAATATTCCTCACGGTAAAGTAATTGCTTATATAATCAATTATTAATTCATTCATAAATACTAATTAAGAATAACCAAAAACCTTGCGCGAAAACGATGCACACAAAATTTGACATGAAAGAATAGAATATTTTTTTAATCAATATAGATTATTACATAATACTTATTGAACGTCATTTTTTAAACTAATAATTCCCAAAAATGTCCCTGAAAAAGAAAGTAACATGCAAGAAGATATCTTCGATCGATCTAATAAAAATCTTTAAAATATTTTTGTTTAGATATCTTGTTCATTATTGTATTTGTGAACCTAACATCTCACAGTCATACATTTCGTCTGCACAATAGTCAAGAGACATCATGAATCGAGGAACTGAACATCTTAGTTCTTTATCTTCTCGCTAGCAAATGTAATCATTGAAACGAAACGTGCAAGACACGTAGAAATAAATAAGCACTCTCTCTATTTCACTGTTCCAAGCGAGATTGACCATTCATCTTTGTAGTGTTAATGCAGCTATACACGTGCCGCCCACGCCATGACCTATAGCATTAGTACGGACTGCGAATTCACAAACATTGCGCATGTAAACTGCTACATAGAATGCATTACATTTGTAATCCTTTGAGGAAGAAGATATTCAAACGTAACGTTTCTAAATGTCTAGTTGACTAAGTAGTATCATTAATTACATTCATTACTTATGAAAAATCATATAGAAATTATGCCCATTAATTGTTCGCGAAGTGTTCTAATACTGTTTATATTTTATAATAATTTTCTTTGTGGCTCCGAGAGAATATCAGCGTTATAGTAACATCCGTCTAGGTACGTACCACCCCAGGGCCAGTTATTCTGCCATGTAGCAGTAGTGTGGAAACATTACTGTGTTCCGGTTTGAAGGGCACTGAGCTAGCGTAATCACTGGGTATATGAGACTTACGTACTGATGTCTCAGCGTGACAGGCGCAGAAATATTGTGAGTAACACAGCATCTGTTGTAGGCAGACGTTGCACCTATCATCAGGAAAACGTTTTGCTTGTATCGTCACTTTCTCAAAAAAAAGGCAACAAATCGGTTGCAGTTTAGTTGGTGCAATCCACTTTTAGCTTAGTTAGTACATATAAATTCGTATATATCATCAATTTATTGTTTTACATGTATTTTTACTTTTTCTTTATTTTTGGTAACGATAATCATATATGTTATGATTTGGATGCTTTCGTACTTAATTAGGTAATTTTTTTTGTTTTTTGCAGCAGTTAACAAATGTTCTTGTTTCCTCTTCTTTCTTTTTCGCCTAATTGATCTTGTTATGAAGGTGGATTCCATGCAGATTTTCGACCAGGCCGACAACTTCGGAATACTGTTGGAGTATTGTTTGTTAAATTTGTTTGTTTTGTATTATAGTCCCGCAACACAGAGGCATTAAATCGGAATGGCACTCACTCATGTCTGTATTATTAAACAAAATTGAAACTTATACTAGCAACCAGTGAAGTAACAAAAACGTGCTAATATTTTACGAATGAGATCATCACCAAAACTATTTATTATTTTCCTTATAAAATTTAGAAGATAAGGCAAAAAACATTAATATGTTTAAGGAACCTTTATTATAAAAGTTTGTTTTCTATATAAAATGTTATCTTTTTTAATAAAATAACTATATCCTTCTAGGTAAATTGATGTTATCATCAATCAGTCGGTTTAGTTCGGATCAGCGGTGCAATTTCCGGAATAAGATGCAAAGGGCGGTAATGTGTGAGAACGAATTGCATGGTGGACCTGTCATTCAATCAATTGGCAACTTATAGCTATAGATAAATGGCCCAAGAAACAAAAATGTATGCGAATATACTTCACATACATTCAAACGCTTTCGCAAATACTTAAAAATTTACATTCGCTACGTCATTCGTGCCTACCTATCCCGCCCGATACAGCGCTCATGCGATAAGATTGGAGGCCGGCTAGGATGCGTTGTACGAAACACGGAGACAAGCACAACACAACCCGGCCCGAAAACCAACAATTTGTGTATTTGCACAAATGTTGGGAACCCAACCTTCGGTACATTAGGTCTTGTAGACGTCAGTCAATTAATTAAAAAATGATTTAATGAGTGAGTCCGATATGAAGCGTGCTGTGTGGTGCAGGGATGAAAGCGTAGCCCGAAAACTTCAAAAAAAGATTCAGAAAAATACATTTCTTTTGGAAAAATTGTCACAAAGAAAGTACACGTTATGGATAGTAAAATTATTGTGAATAGATAAGTACACGTCCTAAACTGTAGACGAAAACAACTATAAGAAAACAGTAACGGTGACCAAAGTTTGATCTGACACAGAGAAAAAATCGCGTTAGAGCAACGTTTGCTTTTCTAGCACGACGGATTTAAAATATTTTTTGGAAATAACTATTGCATTTATTTTACGTAACGGAGGTGGAAAGTCATTCCGACGCTTTGTTGCTTGATATCGAAAGCTACCTGTAAACCTGTAAAAGTGTTGTGTTTATAATTCGTTTGTGCAGCCACTGCGCCACCCGAGCCGACTGCTTAGTAACTGAGTCGTACTGAACTTACAACTGTGCGCGCCCTAGAGTCACGAAAGATCACAATATTATGATACTTATAATACTCTATAAGAGTAGTGTGGGAACTTCATATAATTTATATAACATTTTACTAAAATTATTATTGATCACTGTTATATAATAAAACGCTTAATAACGCATATCAGAAGACGTAACTGTTTTCACTGATTTTTTTTTTAAATGTGAAATAATGCTTTCTTAATTTTGTAATCTCTATACAAATCTATATATCGGCAATATGTGACACAATGTTAACTGACACAAACAATAGTTATCACTTATTACGGTAAATATAAAATAATCAAATCAAATTCTAATTAATACAGTTCCCTTTGCAACCCCCGCATCAACTTATTGAAATATTGCCCTTGCTAAAATCAAAACAAATGAAATTCTTTGGCCCATATGTCTGCAGGGCAAAATATCACATGCGAAACTTAAGCATGTTCAAAAGGTTTTAATAAAGTAGAAAATTGAATAACCTCGCGTAGTATGGCTGTACGGATTGTGATAATCCGCTTTAAAGTGTACCCCGGCGTTGTACAAAGCACCTAGATGCATTTTCAATAGCCAACAGAACACACAACTTCCCCCTGTGGGACGCATCCCCAACCTTGTAACCTTTCCGATTACGCAGTAGTTTGTCAATATTTGCCGACTATGTTTAGGGCGATAAAAGACCGTATAATAAAAATAGCATGTGGTGAAATACTAGGTCGGGGAAAGTCTTTTTCGTATATAGTATTTATAAACTTGTATTAAAATCTTTTTGGCTGTACTATTTGTATCTAGCTGGTTTGGATGATATTAAAAAGTTTACATTTCAAAAAAAGAAACAAATTAATTTAATGTTGTTTCCAGCAATTTTTCATTTGTTTTTCTTTCTGGCAAAATGAGTGAATCTAATGAAACATTTGATACATTTTAAAATATTATTACAAAAAAGGAAAAAATGCAACGGTAACTGCAAAAAAAAAATTTTGTGACGATTATGGACCGAAAGCAGTGTCAGAAAGAGTAGCACAAATTAGGTTTAAGCATTTTCAATCCGGGAACTTGGATCTCAAACCTCGCTCTGGTGGCCTTGTTACGGATAAAATGGACACCATTTTTGAACAATTGGAGCAAGCAAGAGCAGTAATTACGACATAGCTGAACTGGGAATTGACCACAACACAGTTTTGACCCATTTGAAAAAGGTAGGTACACATAAACGCTCGAAATTTGGTTCCCACGCGAGCTCATTGAAAGAAACCTAATGAACTGTGTACTCATTTGCGATTCTTTATGGGGAACCAGATGGGAATTCGGATCTCTACTTCCAACAAGTTATGAGAATAAAGCAGCAAGAACTTGAGAGAAAGCGGCCGGAATTGATCAATAGAAAGGGTTTTTCATCACAACCACACACATCTTTAGACACTCAGCAAAAATTAGAAAGTTTAGCTGGGAGGTGTTAATGCTTCCGCCATATTGCCCTGACCATGCACCTTCAGATTTCCACCGGTTTCAGTCTCTTCAGAATTCTTTACGTAGCGTCAGGTTAACATCAAGAGACGACTGCCAAAACTATATCCATTGCGTTCCCACGAGCAATATAGCATATAATGGTATTAGTCTGCACGAATACAGGCTGTCCGTACAATAACTTAGTCGCCTCTTACGACACCTCGGTAGGAAACAGGTAAGTCTTATCCTACTCTGCCCGACTATCCGCTGTTACTGCAGTAGTTCATATAGTATATTACGTTGACTATTTTGATTAAGAATCGAATAATTGTTGATTTTTAACGCGGTCGCTAACTATTGACCGATGTGGAATAACGTTTGTACGTTCCAGAAACCGGAAAACTTTTATAGATTTTGAAAATAACAAACGAGATATTAAACTTAGTTTATTTAATTTTTTTTACGACATCGACGGAGATTTAAAACAATTATAGAACATATAAAGGAATACCACAGATATTTAGTATAATTTATGTGAACCCGGTGTCTGAACTACGGTCAAACCTAGACGCTGGAAAGTAATACTGGGAAGCCCTGAATCTTCAAATATCACAACCTTTTCAAATCCCTCTTTTCTCCGATTTTCTCTTCGCTCCTTTTCATAAAAAAACGTTCCGAACGGACTCAAAACATAGGTTAGTTTGATTCATTCTCCCCAGCAAAAGAGACATTTTTATTTTTCGCTTTAAGTTCATTAATATAAACTGAAGCTTTTTCATTTTTATTTATTATTTACTATTTTTACTATTTTATTATTATTAACAATATTATTTGCTAGCTGGGTTCGAAGTAAAAACTTGTAAAGCTTCGATGGTTTGAACTAAATGATTTTACGAAATCATGAAACGATTTCAAATATTCGTATGTGAAGACACGGCTACTAAAGAAATAAGTTCTACACGTCTTTTACTTTGAGACACGTTTTAAATACCATCTCATCTCTGTTTTATCTCTTTTGTAAGATGATTATGGAATTTCAATAGTTTTTACGCAACTTATTATTAATGACCCTTTTTTGTCAAGAATTACAGCAAGTCAAATGAATACTACATAAAAACGTGTATCTTGAATTTTTAAGTGAAAAATATTGCGAAAACCAACACCGAATACAGTTTGTAAGGGCCTTTTACGCAACTTAACTTTCGTCATTTCTCTTCGAAATTATTAACAAGTATGAAAACTCAAATTTCAAAGATATAAATAGAAAAGTGTTTCCTTACACTATGTGTTTGAAAAATGGAACTTACATTTATTTTAAAAATCACACATTTAATAAATAAAAATCATCAATCGTGAAATAGTTATCAACTGTAATATAATAAATAAATGATATTGTCTACGTCGTACGTAGCAGTACCGGTAGATGGAATTATAAATATTACCAAAAATATTAATAAAAAACATCAATAACAAATTATTTTAACTCAATAATCATATATTCCAACAACTGTTCACCCTGCCATCTGGCTTTATTAATTGTGTACTACCAGATAACACATGCAATGTTCTTATACCAATAATATTATTTACTTGTTACATAGGACGTGGTACAGAGTAGAATATTACTTATTCTTCCGGTTTCGCATACATTGCTTCGTAACCTTGCCCCGATTGTATCCAGATATGAGAAGAAAGAGACTAGAACATTTACGGTTTACGGCGCTATAAAGAATCATGTGCAAAGACGGCTAGCAATAAACGGAACACGTCATCATGGTAGTATTCAGGCAAAAGCCAATAACACAAAATGGTTTTAAGACTGCTAAGTATGAAGGTGCACGGTTCTATGACAAACTGCCAGTTACGATTTCGAGTTGTGTGTCGATTGCGAAATTTAAAACGTTATTAAAAAAGTATATTGCTACAGACTTTGCTGTAGCAATATACTTTTTTAATAACTTTCAATTACTCACATACATAACATAATACATGTCATACTTAAATGTGGTTATAAAATGTTGGTCATCATTACAGTTAACTTCCAAGATAGTTCAACACATGAACATTTTCACACACAGACACACTAAACATCTACGCATAGGACATGTAAGGTCACAGGGATTGTTATAATTTTTCATTTTAAGTGACTGTGTGTATGTCTTATAAGAAACAAGGCCTTTAAACCAAAGGATTGATGAATATTATATTTGTGTATTTAGGCATCCGTAGTCCGTAGGCAGGGAGTACGGCACCTCAGGTTATTATGCCTTGCAGCAGTAGTCTGCAAACATTACTGTGTTTCAGCACTGAGAGCTATTGTAATCACAGGGCATACGAGACTTAAGAATTGACGTCTCAGCGTGCCAGGCGCAGTGTCGTGTCATACATAAATGTTCTGACACAGCATTTGTTATGGGCAGTTGTTGCACTTACCATCAAGTGAAAGTTTTGCTCGTCTCGTCACTATCCAATAGAAATAGTATTTATAAGACAAAACTTATGTTGTATACGGAGCAATCAGATAATCAAATCAATCAATTTGCGCTTAAACGCTGCTTGTTTTGCTTTGTATAATGCAGTTTCCGACACAAATTTAGCAGTAAATAGTTATACGTAAAACCCTTAGTACTCGCTTGCTTTTTGCTCAATATATATTAACAAAAAGAGCTTCAGAGGACGACAGGCGAAACAAATAAATATATTTTGTTATGTAAATAACGAACGCAAATTTCAGCTGATGGTAAGTGCAACGTCTGTGCACAAGAAATGCTCTGTCGCCCAGTCACTCTGAGACATCAGTTCTTTAGTCTCATGTGCCCAGTAATTACACTAGCTTTGTTTGCACGCTACTACTTTACACACTGCTGGCACTGAAGTGGTACATTTACCTAGATGGATTCCGAAAATGAAATAATAAACGAGCTACTTATATTTTTTTTAATAACCTGCCTAAACATATTCAAAAGTCTACGCAAACGAAGTCGCGAATACATCTAAAGTAAAATAGTTTAGAGAATATGAGAGTAATTCGCTTTGTCTAAACATCTTGAATGCTGTCGATGTCTTCAGTGAACTAGAAAATTACACGTCCTGGTCACAGTAAAGTACAAACAACAAGTACAAACGTTCGAAACGAACGCACCCACACTGACGCACGCCGCAACAATAATCTAAGCGCGTCAATCGCGGTCGCGGGTGCCGCCTCGGGACGAGACCTTTATCTGTATTGCTTGCGCCACGGACAGTCCGTGATCGTGATACATCGCTATTTGGCATCATAACTTGATAATAAAAAAGTTATTGATATAAAAAATAGTAAGTTCAAAAACTAAAACCCGACTACAGGAAAATCACGTTCTGAAAAGTATAAAAATTTACAAGAAAATACTCTCTTCTGAAATTGTTATATACAAACTATTTAATATTTATCGTCTAGTATACTAAACAACTTACACGTAATATATTTTAATGTATTTAACACATATCAATAGTAATGTTCGGAAGATAGCCGTGGTCGTATGTCACCTACCCTAACAAAACAATACATTCTAATAGTAGTAAGCGATCATAATCTTTAGGGAAAAATGGCATATGTATATATAAATATTTTTATAAATGTTTAAATTAAGAAAAAAAAAATAACTTTAAATTTTTACAAAACATAATAAATGTCAACCTTAGTGCTCCAATAGAGAGCAGGTATTTAACACAACAAATGGGCCTAGTTTCTATACTGCTTTAATATATATACTGTATCCTGGTGAAGTCGATTTCTGATAGTTTGGTCACTATCGGGTTCCAGTAGATAGACAGTAGATTTTATTAGTTACAAGCAGTTACCGTACGATTCCGACGCTCTTGAGCGGATCTAAGGGTCTTCCCGGGCAATTGTTGCTCGAATTCTTCCTGACAACACGTGTTCTGTACACACACTAACTGTCTCCTGAAAGCGTTCCGATCAAACACGATTCTGATGGCCGTCGCGACACACTAAGACATATTGCTAAAAAAAATCTGAAACATTAATTCCAGAAGCAAAACGGCCACTCTTGTTGCGTTTTCCATATCCATATGACGACGATAAGCAGGTATTGTAATCGGTTCCAGTACCGAAATTTAACAATTCAGCTAAAACAAAGTGACTTTCAACAGCAACATTCTTAATAAGACTATTGACATATATTTGTGAGTCTATTTGTGTTCAACAAGTGACTGAAGTTGTGCAAAGGGGTAAATTTCAAGCACTTTTTTTTGTTTACTCACTTGAGGATAACGTTCAAATTATCGTTCAAAGCATTGAAGGGTTCATAAACACCCAGAGACTGTGTAAGGCGAGGGTTATAAGGGTTTACTTTGAAGAGGTTAAATTGTAAAACCCTTGCATTGGATAACCTTTTCATAAGAATGCAGGGACTGCATAAGCCCTTAATTTGCTTACGCCTTTCAAAAGATCACCTATCCATTTGGTAACTCGAAAATGAAGGTTATCAAATCAAACAATTAAACCTACCTGAACGCTTTTGATTTACTTAAACCTTTCAAAAGATCACCAATTCGTTTGGGTACGTCACATTTTGGGGTATACGATCGACGAACGAATGACACCTGCAAGGGTAACCCTTATTTTTAATAAGGATAAACGGGTGATTGTTTTTTTGCATACGGTTACCGGCAAAAAAGGATTCTCGGTTTAATTGCTTGTCGTAGAATTGCTTCATTCTTCATTCCATAACTATAAATAAAATAAAACAATAAGTATAAAAACTAAAACCCGATTACTTAAAGTTAGGCTCTAAAAAGTATGAAATAAGAAAATGTTCTCTTCGGACATTCTGCTCTATCTGTGCCTCGCGGTGAAACCAGGTGAACGTTTTGCTCGTCTCGACACTTTATCAAATAAAAAAAACCGCGCTATTCGTTCCAAAGTGTAACTCTTATGAAAGGGTTATCAAAATCAAGTAGTATAAAATATTAAAATCAAGTGAGGGACAACCACGACGATAGCGTTAGCTTAAGTACATATGGGTTAGCCTATCAAAAGGTAAATCGTAAGAATTACATCTTCAAAAGGGTACCTTACCGTAATGAATAGTTATTCTTATGAAATTTGTACGAATATTATATCTGTTCACAGTCTCTAGCGTCTATAATTGTATGTGTTTATTCACAGAAATCTTTAAGTTATGTTGTAATAAAGGAATATATAATTCTTTGTACCCAATGAAATTTTCTAGTTAAATTAAATTGCCAGGCATTATGATTGTAGAAACCACCCATAGAATAGATAATATGGAAGATTTCGTAACATCTGCATAATACAATTTTATGATATAATCAAATAACATGTTTTCTCCTATAGCCGCTATAACTAAATTTGACTCGATTTCTCGAACACTTTTTTTATATGGGCGGAGAGACTACATTATATAATTATAAGTCCATAACTCTACTCTATATTCAATTTCGTTTCACAGATAAGATTTAATTATAAAATACAAATAACGCCATCTTTTGTCACATTTCAAGTGGAACTCAACTGAAACCTTTTTAAACTGCACCAATTTCTGAGAAAGAAGTTTACAGGTTGTCCGACAGATGGAGCTGTAAATAACGCTTAAGAACACAATTGAAAAATTAGCATTTGGTTTCAAATTAGGTTAAATCACGTTCAATTGTATATCGCATTATAGGAATGCGCCAACGAAGGAAAAAATTATTGGTAATTTCTAATTTTATAGAAGGAAGGATTAAAGTTGTTCATAGGGCAGAAGAATGAAAATATTAAAAAATAAAATTTCCATAATTAAATTTAAAGTTAAAATTTCTTAATAAAACGTATGTTTAGCTCACAGTAGTTTTTCCTTTCCTATCTTAAAATGGTAGTATAAATAACTGTAGCAGTTATCATTCTACTGATTGGGTACGCTAAACTCGATTACTAAGTAATTATTTGCATTCATCTTTTAATCTAGCTCAATAGATTATTAGCAAAGTCCAGCAGTGTAGTACAAAGTAGCTTAAGCGTTAATCCTTTGCCTTATCTATCTACTTACCGAATTTCATACAAATCCGATCTATAGTTACGGATATTAACGTGTCTAGAAAAATGTATATAAAATGTAATGTAAATGTATGAGTATAAAGAGAATAAATGAAAAATCCTTAATTTTTTCGTCAGGCAAAACTAACTAAAAATATGTCTAACTCTTTTTTTCCGGTCTTGTGATAACATGCAATAGACACAACATTGTCTGCATATGTATAATGGGAAAATGAATATCTGCTTCTATGCATTGTTACAAATTGATAGACTTAAAGGTTCAATAACAATTTATCAAATAACAATTTTTGATAATTGCCAGCCAAAAGTGATTAAATGCGGAGTGCATTTAATCTTGGAGATATTTTTTTATTTTTATCCGTTTTTATAAGGACAATCGAATCAACTAGTCTTGACTTCTATAGAAGGATATATAATGCATCGGAAAAAATCTAAAAACATTAATGGAAGCTAGTATTTAACAAAACAATCTACACTTTCAAATGTATTTATCTCAAATTGCATTATTGTGCATTAACCTGGTTTTAGCAGAATGACGACGATATATATTCGGCGTGTATTTTTTCGGGTATATTTATTTGTTCATGAACCGATTTTAATTATTCTTTTTAATTAAATGGGGGTACCGTAGAGCTGGTTCCTTATCAAACTGGTCAAATTATGATGATGGGATCCATAAAAAAATCTTGAAACACATAAATTTGTTTTGCATGTTTGCAATTGTTTCGTGAAAGTCTATTTTTTTTACATAATTATATTAAAAACTTATAGCCTTACGCTTTTTACTGATGGTTTAATTTCCGTGCAGGGATCAGTCTAGGCAGTGCCAGTTATGCTACCGTTCCGCGGTAGTGTGCAAACTATGTTGCTGTGTTTCAGTCATACGTTCACTGTTCGCTAGAAGTAGTAACCATTGGGCATATGAGATTTCAGAACTGACGTTTCACAGGGACAGGCACTGTGCGGTACCCACGCAGAGATATTATACGTGACACAGCATTTGCTATAAGCAGGCGTTCCAGTAACTATCAGGTGAACGATTTGGTCGTCTCGTCCCTTTCTCCAATAAAAAACCTTTAGATAGGTTAGTGTAATTAATGGGCAAACGAGATTTAAGAACTGATGTTTCTGGGTAACGAACGCAATGTCGTGCTACACAGAAATTTTCTGGATATGCACTTGTTATGGGCAGATGTTGCACTTACAATCAGGTAAACGAATTGCTCGTCTCGGCACTTTCTTCCATAAAAAAGAAGGACAGATAATAAACATAACAGTAAAACAAAGCAGTTAATTAAGACTGCAAAGACTTTTTTTAATGAAAAACTAAAAGCTTTTAAAAGCGGAGTGTGCATTAATTTAATTATTAAATCATATATTTGGCAGCCAGGCGGTTTGCAAATGCAGATTAGGAGTTATATCCACATATCATTGTCCATAATTATTATTACACTATTTTATAATTTACTTTATCTAATAATGTCTTCCTGACAAGGTTTTTGAAATCTATGCCTTAATTTTGCATAACCCATCAGCATCGAGGGTATCACATCACAGACGTCAAACAAATGTTTATAATTTAGATTTTTAACTACTATTGGTAAAAGTATTTGTACAATTGCCAATTTATGTCAGTGTCAATATTACTTAAAAGACGAATTTATGTTTTAGTTTTTTGAATTCTTCAACAGATGGCAATGTGATATTAATACATCGCGGTATAAAGAGTCATTGTAAATAGTATAAGTTTTATTTATATCACCAGGTGAAAAATTTCCCTTACTTGCGGGCCTTCTGCTCGCGAGTCTCTTCCGACGAAGTTGTAAAAGCCGCCGGGCTAACAACGTTAACACAAACAAAAAAAAAAAAAAAAAAAGGTGAAAAATTGTTTAATTGGAGTAAATCCACCTTTCGTGGTATATATGTTGCGATGGTAGATAGTGAACGTACATTTGGTCATTCGAGCCGCCGGATATTAGTGAAAGTGGTGGGCATCATATCAGCAATTCGAACAAACCCTTCGTAATCTTGGCAAGCGGGACTGCCACATCGGGACGAATAGTCAAGACGGCGGTGATGTGAAAGTGGCGCTGTTGGGAAGTGAAAGCAGTTCAAGGAAACTAGTTGCATCAAAGTAACGAAGAGAAGGAGTGGTGTATAAACTGTGAGTACGTTCCATTAAATTGATTAGTGAAACTGAACTTTGAATACAGAGATAAAATAACTTTAAAAGGTTATTAGTAGTTGTTAGGACTTTTAAATTTAGACTTGTAAAATTTTAGGGCAATAAGTGGTTGAGACGGGGAATCCGTGCCGGGTTTTACCTAGAGAATCGAAATCCCACTTTCGTGGTTTATATGTTGCGACGGTACATAGTGAACGTACATTTTTTAAAAGAGTCAATATAAAATGTGAAAGTCATACAAAAAAGTCTTTATAAGGTAAAAATGTCACTAGTATCCGCAAGGAATAAGTTTCATTAACTGTCAAAGTCAAAACCAAATTATTTAATTTAGACTTATTTATATTTTTTCTTAGAGCTTATATATAAAATTGTGTTCAACTTTTTTTTATTAAATGCAGGTTTCAGCGACACTATTTTGTTTATGGAGAGAAACGACAAAGAAAATTTTTAATGACTACGCAAAATTATTATATCTTCCTGGAAAACATATTTAGATATCTACAGACTATGTACTCACCTCGCGCTGAATATAGTGGCGAGTGCCATGAAGCATCCGTCGGCGACCCGCGGCGGTCCCGTGAAGCACTTAGTCAACGGTCCAGTCCAATAGTGGGCCAATGTCAGGGTTGCAATCCAGCAGAAGCACTATTGTCTCGCGTGCCAGCTCGTAAATCTACACGAACAAAGTGTGCTACTCAGTATTTTAAAAAGATACAGTGTCCAGTATGAAAACACTAGTATAAGGTTTGTATGTGTTCCATGAAAAACTATGATTCATTGTGTTGGAATTTAATTAGAATCATATTTCATAGAGCTCTTATTTCAGAAACTCATCCCAACACAGAGACCCGTTTACTAGCTGTCCTATAAAAGCGTCACTAACCATTTCAAAATCGTGTATATATAACTTTTACACTGACATCCAAACCAAATCCATAAATTCAAGATGCAGGGAATCCTGTAGCCTATTTGGTATTCGGGCAAAGAGGTTTTCTTATGATATTTCCAATACAACATTATATATCTTGATAAAAATATATAAGATTTCTTGGCGAAGAGGATTTGTTATTCGGTACGCCCTTACATAAAGTAATAACATACCTTATCGTTAGTAGAAGAGAGCATTTCACTCAACCAAGGATAGAGACAGCCATCTTCGGCGAGAGCGGTCGGCGCGAAACACGGCCCGCAACATACGAGCGCGCTCATTGCCTATGTAACACAAAAGTTATATTATAAACATACGCAATAAATACTTTATAACTACATACATATACACAGTCACAACTTTTTTATATATAACGGGTAGGCAGGCCACTCACGTAGCCCAATAATCACGCCCTAACGGTAAACGAGACGTGACGGGATGACGTCGCCGCAATTTTGGTACGAGTCAAAAAATTACTTATTTACTCTCCTATTGGGTTTTCACGAGCAGTATAGTGTTATTCTGTACGAATAAAGACTGTTCTTACAATACGTCGCCTCTCTAAGAACACCTGGGTAGAAAAGACGTAGGTGCTATTCTACTTTGCCGGACACTTATCGGCTACATAACTACACTATCTTATATTAATTATCAAAGATAAACGATGACAGCCTACTTTGTGAACAGCGACCTGAAGCCATTGGTGTTTTAAGACATTTCTGTCACGTCTTTAATCTTCTATGCCTTTAAATGCATGCAACGCTCTATAAATGCAACGCTCAGGACAAGGTTTTTTTTTTATTTTTTTGACATTTAAGACATTTATTCCGACACTTCATTTCATTCACAAATTACAATACAACATGTGAATAAACAAAATTAATAAGAATGGGAATAAAATAAAAAATAAAAAAAAACAAAGGAAAATCAATGAACAAAAAAATAAAATAAAAAGAAAATAAAGGGTATAACAACAATTCATTAATATAAAATCAAAGCAGATGAAGTGTCGTAAAGGACCGCCTCAGCATAAGCCGCGGGATAGCGACGCTGATTTTCAGTCGGCCCCAGCTCCCTTCTTTGTTGTTTTTAAATCAATCTTTTTTTATTTAATTAAAAAAGTAACTATATTCAAATAATTAAAACAATAAATCATGAATCAAAAATTACAGATAGATAATACGGAGGTAAAACAAGAAGGACGCCGATTTGTTGTTATTATGAATGTCCGCGAGGTATTACCACGAATAAGATTTTTTAGAGGTCTATAATGAAATTAAATAAAATGCATTTATTTTCTGACGTAAGAACTACAAATTTCGTTTGTCAAATGTCATTTATTTTACCAACAACCGCAGTTTATTAATGAGATTCCTCTGAACGGAGAAGAAATAGGCGAAAGAAACGCCGCAGGTATCCTATTTGTTAACCGACTTTTTTATGTATGTTCACTGATATTTTTAGTCATATTCTCAACATTTTTTATAATTGAAATTATGTTGGATAATAAATAAATAATATATACGCAAGAATCCTCAAAGTATCATAACGGTAAAACTCCGTATACAATTTACCCTTAGAGCGGAGAGATTCAACCGTTCGTCGACTTCTACTGGTGCTTGTTGAGGCTGCGATACAAGCGAGCCGAGGTGCTTCGCTAACGGTCCGCACCAGCCCGCGAACAGTGAGAACAAGCCCCGGCACAGCTCCTTCTTCAGCAGCGACCCGTACATCTCCACTAAAGGTACATTAACACTTTAAATTAACCATTTCCATTAGGTCACAGTGCCATTTCACAGTCAGAACGTTTGAATATTAATGCATCTACATGAGGATCAAATAATATTGACATGCTCAATTTATCGCACATGACTTTGTATCACACACTCAAAACTTTTGCTAACGGCTACTACTCCCCGATTTAGGACCACGGCACGACAACTACCGAATTCTGTCGGAAGTTATCAACTGCGCAGGAGATATTATAGAGCCACAAGTGTACGCACAAGCACAGGGGCACTCACTCGTCCCAACCTACTCGTGCCCGATGTAACGCTCATGCGAAATGATCGGAGTAAGGCTAGGATACACAAGAACAATCACTACACGAGCAGACCCGAAAAACACATTTCGTGTTTTCGCAATAGTTTATGTATTTTGTAAGATAAGGAAATAATATCTCCGTAACCTACGCCAAATGTTTGATCATTAAAATTACATGTCAATAATTTCAGTACGTTTTATTTAATACCAGCTGATGCCCGCGACTTTGTCTGTGTGGATATAGATTTTTTTAAATATCCCGTGGTACCTATTTGATTTTCCGTGATAAAAAAGCCTATGTCTGTCTGCAGGACGCAAGCTATCTCAGTGCCAAATTTCGTCAAAATCGATTCAGCAGTAGAACCGTGAAAAGGTAACAAACAGACAGAAGGACACATAGAGAGAGACACTTTCGCATTTATAATATTAGTATGGTTTATAATATTTTTACTTCCTTTTCATTGCGAACTGTACCTTGTACTACTACAAGCCTCTATCACTTAATTTGAACCGTCGCTATTCATACAATCGCGTACAATACTATGTATACATTTTTCAAACACTTTGGAACCTTACGTTAAGACAATAAAACTTTCCAATGTTTTTCATTAGCAAGCAGTTACCGGCCATATTTAAACAGTAATTGGAAGCTTACTTGGGAAACTTTTGACGAGTTCAGTGACGAAGTCGGCGAAGGTGAGACGTTGCTCGCGAGCCGCCGGTGCGTCTTTCTCCGCCTCCACTTCGAGACATTGGCGCACACCGTCCAAATACTCGGTTATCGATGCGTGCAAACCGCCACCGTCCAACGCGAATGAACTGCAGAACAAAAACAATCCATACATGTAATATTTTGTAGTTAATTAAATATAAAATTTTTAAATTAAGTTAATAAAGATAAAATAATATTAGCAGGAAATCAAGTGAATGGGGCTCTGCATAACTTTATGTGTAGCCAGAACGTATCTAAAAAGGCACGACTGGCTGTACATAGGGGAGTTCTGGTCCCCACACTTATGTATGGTAGTGAATGCTGGGTCTGGCAGAAGAAGCATGAAAGTAGGATTAATGCTGTGGAAATGAGAAGTTTGAGAAGTATAGCTGGAGTAACTCTGATTGACAAAGTGAGAAACAGCGTGATAAGGGAACGTTGCGGTGTGGTTGAAGATGTAGTGAAAAAGATAGAGAAAGGCATGCTTAGATGGTTTGGACACGTAGAGAGGATGAATGAAAGGAGATTGACGAAACAATTTATGAGGCAAGTGTGAATGGAAAAGCCGGTAAGGGTCGACCTAGGCGTACGTATCACAATCAGATCGGTGAAATTTTGAGGAAAGGTCACGTTAAAAGTACCCGCAACCGACGAGCGTGTGTGAAAACGCTAATGAAAGTAGAAGAAGCTAAAGATGTGTGTCAGGATCGTAGCAAGTGGAAAGATGTGGTCTCTGCCTACCCCTATGGGAAAGAGGCGTGACTGTATGTATGTATGTATGTAATTAAATAAATAAAGAAGCCGCCCCGTGTGGTTGCGGCTTAAGAGAATCTTGCACGCTGTCTCAGCCGGTGGCAGTCGAAAATAACCAGGAGATGGGCAGCAACATCTTCCTGGAACATCTGAATAAATAAACTGCGGTTGCACACCCGCCTGACAACTATTGCAAAATCCACCCAAAGTTAGAGCTGTCGATGCCAATTTTGTGGCAATCTATCGGGGAGGCTTATGTTCAGCGGTGGACTATTATATAGGCTGAAATGATGATGAAATAAAGAATGTAACACCACAACAACTAGTAATCTATTGTTCCGCAGTAAGATAAAAAAAACATATGAAAAATGTCTACGATTAGAGAAGTTCTTTAGAAAAGTCTATAGAGTATGATTGGAAAAGTCATTTCAGTCGCGTTTTTTTTTATTGTATTAGGTGACCTTGTTCATTGTGTTAGGGTCCTTCACCAGATGAGTGAATCTGGTGGCGACTCCCACCTCCATTAAATTTTGCATGCGGATCTTATAAAATTAACTTTCTTTCCTTTATTACGCATATTTTGCAATAAACCAACAAAACATTTGATCTACTTCCAATTTTATAGAATCATTAATATATAATAAATAATTTATTTCTGAAACCGTTCTAACATAAAAAAAGTTTCAGCCTATGAATGTCCCACTGCTGAGCACAGGTCTCCTCTCATTTCTGAGAGGGATTTTGGAGCTAGGAAGAACCCGCCCAGCTTCTCCAATGCGGGTTAGCGGACTGCACATGGTTTCCTCACGATGTTTTCCTTCACCGCAAATCAGCACTTAAAATTGCAATTAACAATTTTAGTGGTGCGGCACCGGGAATCGAACCCAGGTCACTCGCGTACTATGAAATTTAAAGCGAGCGCCTAGCCCCTGAGCTACCACGGTTCTCATCTTTACACACTTTACTTACAATTTGATTAGGTTCACCTTTTAAGTGGTAAAACCACGCGACCGCTCTCTTCCATACCATACGTAAATTTAAACGTCATTACAGAAAACGTATCAATTATTATCGATATGTTACACGGTATATTTATCCATGATTTAATTTTTTCGTGAATTTATCTTGACGTCATTTGTCGAAAAACTATAATTCTCAATGCGTATATTTTAGGTTACCTGCTAGAAAATGTGTTCCGCTGCGCTATAATGAGCAGCATCTTGTTGAGGTGGAGGCGCAGGGCATCTCTTCGACGGCGTCGACGCATGTTCTCCTGCTTGCGGTCCACCGCTTCGCGCAATATCGGAAGAAGCTCTTCGAATAGGTCTCTGCGCATTAATATTGCATAACTCAATAGTGTGCAAAAATTAAATCATAAGAATTTTACATAAAACTATTAACAATCAAAGGATTATTAATATTTTACAATGTTTAAAAAGTAACACCAACAGCCTAACTATAATAATATATCTTCGGCAGTGGTCTTTTTCATAGACAGTGTTTTAATGCCGGAAAGATTTCGTGTTCTTGATTTTTTTCTTAAGTCTCATATGCCCAGTGATTACACTAGCTCTCAGTGCTCTTCAGACCGAAACACGGTAATGTTTGCACGCTACTGCTTCAAGACAGAATAACAGACTCTGGGGTCGTACCTAAATAGACGGATTCCTGCATAGAAATCCTACCACCAATAATATATGAAATACTATAAGGTATTAAATATCAGGTACTACTTTATGAACTTACGAGAAATTCTATTAAAATAAGTTTCATTCCATATAAATAAAAATGTTTGCCGCATGTATGAAAGACTATCACTTGAGAACGATTTAGCTGATTTTATTTGTTGTGTTCACAATTGTCAGGACAAGGTTTGGTCCAGGTTTGTATGAAAGGAAATTTTTAAAAAATCCACTGGAAATGTCGGAACTTTGGATGGCATTTTTGTATTAAAATCCAATGAAAAGTGATGTTCAGTTTGACAATTCAGTCGCCACCATTTTTTTTTATTTCATAAAGGTGACGGTACGAGCAAAACGTTCACCTGATGGTAAGTGTAACGTCTGCCCATAACAAATGCTGCGTCACCCAGAAAAATTACTGTATGACACCACACTGTGCCCGTCACCCTGAGACATCAGCTCTTAAATCTCATATGCCCAGTGATTACGATAGCTCTCAGTGCCCCTCAAACCGAAACACAGTAACCTACCTATACGGATTCCTGCATAGGAATCCTACCACCAGTATTTTCATAACAACTTCTCATTATTTTCATTAGTAAATTGCACCCGTGCGAAGAAGGGGCGGGTCGCTAATAAATAATAAATCCATGTCCGACTAGTTTTATAATTTTGGCCTAGTGTTTATTAAACTAACTTCAAAGCGTCCGCGTTGATATGACCGCAAGCCGCAACCGCCGCGTCCCGAACTTCGGGCACCTCGCAGCGTACCAAAGGCACCGCAAGCTTGTGCAGCGACCCCGGCGACGCCTGTGAGCCCCGGGCTTCGCCTCCGCTGCGCTCGCTCAGTGAATCCGGAGACGAACTACGACGATATGTCAGTGAAAATTTGTCGACGGTCATAAATCGATAGACAAGAAGTTCGGTAGAAATGTGATAGAAAGTTTAGCAAATTATATATAATGTAGAGTTATTTAAATTGTTATTATTATAAGTTTTGTTTAATGTTTTTGTTTTATCATGATGTTGATGTTGTACTCTCCGATTTCAAGTCACTCTTCCGAATAATTGAAAAATAAGCTCAAATGGTGTTAAATCACGTGCTCTGTTAAATACGTCTGATATATTAAGTATTAGGCTCGGCTGGGATTCGAACCCAGAACAAGTGACTCGGCGGGCAGGTAGCTGGTAATCCGATTGGGAGTACCTTACCTGACTTCTTAATTTTACTATTATTAAATGATAGATTTTATTTGCACCCTCTTGGAAGCTAACAGATGCAACATATTACATTAATTTAAATTTTATTTTTATTTTAGACATAATATACGTTTATACATTTAAATTAGATACTAATTACTTCCTTTGTCTGAAAAAATAATATAATAAAATTTACGTTATAATTTTTGCTGCCAACTACGCTTCAATAACAGAGGCCATTATTAACTTTTGACGACTAAATAAATAGACTAAAATTTTATTTATACTAATTTATATTTACAACATTTAAATCGAAGCGCTATATTATAAGCGTCAATTGATTATCTTACGAAAAATTTAATGAAAGTGTATATTTATCAAATCTATAAAATCAAATGGTTTAGAAAAAAATAAATTAGTTCATCAATCGGAATAAATATTCACAATAAAAATATTACAACTGCGACAGATGGCAGCTTAGAAAAATTATTAAAATGTACAGTAAATTTTCTGACAAAGTAAGTAAACAGTATTAATCTAAATAAAAATATTTAATAAGTACAAGCGAAACACAGAAAGAAACATAACGGAAATTACACATTAAGTAAACACAATATAGTCTATATTAATGATGTTTTATTTTGAACAATAACAAACAAGCAAATACACAGACGTACAATAAGCGTATGAATTAAACACAGCGAAAGCTCCTACAATCACTAGCGTCAGCGCGACAAAATACTATGTATAGCTTTCACGCCGATCTAAACTAGAATTCACATAATAAACCATGGCCGTTTACCTTATGTAGTAATATAACAATAGCGCCGATTCTTATATTGTACAGGTTGAAAACAATGCGCTCATAAATTACTTAATTGCCCCTAAATAGAGTACAGATTTTTATATTTCAAATAATAAGGATGAAACGATTTCGACACTGCACCTAATGCATAGAAGTGTTCGGTTTTTACATTCTACATTCTCGGTGCAGTTACACCTGATACAAAATAGAGAGAGTACGGAAGACAAGCTCATGTATGTACGTACCTCACTTTTTATGTCTACCCTCGACGCGGCTATGTTTGTCAACACCGAAGTGTGGGGCACAAAAATAATACTAGAAGAAACGTAATACTAGGTAGCTGTATCATGGCGTATTACAGCACTCACTGTTTGCTTACCTTTCTAAGACAACTGTTGGTGTAAAAAAAAGTAAATTTAGCAATTATAATAAATTTTCTTTCTTTGGACCATTTCTGCCGATAATCGTACGCCTGGCTATCGGTATGAAAGCAGAATCCTCGCGAAGGCTGTAAACAACAAACGGCTGTAGCGAGCGGCACTCGTGCTCGGACTTGTTTGATACCATTTGAGATTCCGTGTCCGTTAGCGATGTCTATGTGTTGCTAGAGCGCACATTATATGAAACTTGCCTTCTGTACTCTCTCTCTATTTTGTGCCCTTGAGGATTGAGATGAAATGCCTCTTTGCTAGTAATTTAATCTCCGGTTATCGTCATTCGCCTAATGAATCGCAGCAGGGTTCAGCAGCAGCAAAGTCGTGGCCTCTAATAGAAATACAGAGACCGATGCTGGGCAGAAAAGTCTTAAATGCGAGGCGTCTGGTATTATGATCGCCAATTGTGAAGCTTACGACAAATCCTGCCTTCCTTGCGTGAAGATGAAGACATCATTGAACCTCCATTTTAGGTTCATAAAAGACGATAAAGAAAATTAAGTTGAGTTATTAGGAAAAAGTGATGAGTATTAGAAAAAAAAATTCATACATTAATTAATCATTTTGTAAGTTGAGTGCTTCAGTTGTTTTTATTTTTAATTCATGTAAAGTAAACTCCGAATCTGAATTACCTGTACATGTACCTCAATAGCCCTTCTCCGAGTTCTTAACATTTTAACACAATCTGTATAATAATAACTTGTAATGTGTAAGTAAATATTAACTTAAAACTAAACAAAGGAGTGACAAGATTTGTATCATTTATGTTAATAGACACAGGGTGTATTAATAATGAATACCCGTCAAATAAGTCAATAGATGTAAAAACAGAAGTTAATCAATTTCGTAACCAGGCACATTATAAACATGTGCCAACTTTTAAATACGTTTTATAGATGGCTTAAGAACACTGTCCTAAATGCTTTAAAATTTCTCGAAGAATAATTCTATTTATTTCTACATTGCATATCCACACACACACACATACACACATAGGCAAAATCAAACATTAACGAACAAGCACCAGTATTAACAGTTGACCTTAAATCTTCACTGGCGTGTTATGAAAGTTTTGTTTAGCATAATACGAAAATTGTCATTATTCTTTATTTTATACAAAAAAAAAACAAACCAAATTTAATGAGATTTGGAAAAGTCAACTATTAACCCTTTTTCCGTGTATGATGAACTAGGCGACACACACGAGTACACACACCACCGTAAGGACATAAAGACTGGTATTTAAATTGATGTATCCTACAGACACACAGATACAGATGCTTTTAATTTAGTAATCATATGATACGTCAGAATCCAGAAGAAACACGTGTTCGTTACCGGAATCACAAACATTATTAATTTATATATTAGGTACTAATTTACCATTTGCTCGGCGGTGAAGCAAAACCTATGCCCCATGACATGTGCTCAGCAGTAGACCGGTCAAAGACTTAATTTTTTTTAATATAAAAAGTCTAAAGTAGTAATTCTCATGCATTTATTTAGAGCATATCACTAACTACACATTCCAAGTAATACAACGAAAGAAAACTGATGAATTTATCTTTGAATTCTATGTTCATCGCTTACACAATTTGAAATCGAAAGATCAACTGTACCGGAACAAATACAAAAAAACTTTAGAGCGATAAAAATCTATTAAGTTCGTCATGCGACCAACGCTATCAAGGTTTCCCAATTAGTAACCTTTCAATTTCAAAATAAAAATAGTGAACAATTATTTGACAATTACTCCACAATAAATTATGTCATTCACCAACAAATAAAACACGTAAATTATGCTACTACGTTATGAGCGCTCACATTAAATGATTGTTATAACACATGTCGGCATACTTTCTCCATTTCATTTAAGACGATACAAAAACACTATTCGTGATTAAGTTATCACAGTTGTAAACTCGATTTTATGATCAAAGGTTTAGCGTTCATTTTTATATGATTTGCTCTAGCTGTGCACTTTACCTTTGCATGATACGATGGATGACAATATTACAGTGGCCTTTATTTGAAATTTTAAAAGCCACTGTCGAACCCACAATGACATGTGCTGTCGATTCCATCCGAATGTGTCCTTAAACAGCCTATTAAATAAACACGATAACGGCATAGCAGATGCCAAATATATAAGAACGGAATAAATGTGAGGACAAGCGAGATGGAACCGAAACACGATAAAAACAATGATGGAAATTAAATGCGACGTGCACATAGCGAGCGACAATTGGCCACCTCGTCCGCTTGTGATGTCTGTGCGCTCGCGCATAGCTCAAGGGCAGCGTGAAGAAGCCGCCGGGCGCGTTGAGGCTCTCGCTCGAGGAACTGAGGGCAGCCAAGCCGAGCCATCCCTCCGGCTCCGTGTTACTGGACAGAGGTTCATGTTGCGCCATATTGACCCCACAATGTCACATAAGCCAAGGCTCCACAAATTAATAATCATTTTCATAATTTTTTCAATATTATGATTGGCTTTGTCCCCGTTATTCTATGCCGTTTAGGCATCTATTAAGTAGGCGTCAAAACAAATTAAAAATATATGAACTACTGGAATATATTGTAAAATCCCAATTCCAACTTAAGGTCGAATTGGAAATACGTCTTGCAGTTAGAAAATATAAAATGTTAAGTGCTTCTGTTACGCCATCAAAGAACTTAATTTAAGCAAATATTAATATTTACTTTATACAGAATAATTAAACAACTGATGTGTAAAAAAATATTGTAAATACTGTCAAAGATCTTTTACAGCGTAATAGATGCCCAAAATTGAATCGAACATTAATTATTACAGTGCTAACTGTAAGTGCCGAAAGATTTAATTTATGTGCAGATCATCTTTAGTACAAGATCTAGTCTCACACCAAGCATGCGTCACAAACGCATGCGGCGTTTAAACATTTAGATACAAATAAACAGGCGTTTGTTTCTTTGTTTCTTAAATAATAAACTGTATTAACTATAACTCTAAAAACAACACGCAAAATAGTTCAATCCTCACACATTACAATAACAGCAACATAAGATCGCTACTCGTCTCAGCACAACAAACCAATATTAGAATATTACACATATAAATGCTTTACTGCCAATCAAATAATATTTCAACGGATAAGTATTACTTATCAAGCCAGTTACAATATTTAAATATTTAGTAGTGTCAATTGTTATGCGGAAGTCCATTGATTGCGACGGAATCAATCGTATCATAGTAAAAAAAAAATATTATAAACTTTACAGTACAATATTTAAAAAATTCTAAGCTCCGTCTCACTCAAATTGTAAGTAAAATCGTAAAAACTTTTGTTTATCTGTGCGTGTGCTTACGTACCTGAGACTTAGGTCGGGGCTGGCGCATCGGATGACCGGACTAGGTACGGCCGGCACTACTAAGTACGCCATTGTCATGTAGTATTTCCAAACCTAGGACAAAATACAATTTAAAATAACAAATAGCGTTATAGTTATAAATTGTTTAGTGTCATAGAATAATAAAATGCATGAAGACACGAAGCTGTAACCATAAAAACCAAAATCCCGCGTAATTTATTTAATTCCCAACGTGATAAATCAAGAGTAAAAAAGTTCTGAATAATAAAAAAAATTATTGGAATATAAAACGTCAATAAAAAATACCGGCACCCTCTATGATGAAAATTAGTATCATTAAAACTAACAACTTTATTAACCCCACTTTTAAAAGTAGACTTTATTTATACACAAGTAATTATTAAGAAACAAAATCCCGACTGCAATTACCTTTTAAAGTATAGGCAGTAGGTGATAAAAAGAAGTACTTCTTTGTAGTTTGTTCGTTTGATGTGTGTTTGTGTTTGTGTAGATATATAAATTTTGAATTGGCTATTTCATCATCATTTTAGCCTATCACTAGTACACTGCTGAACATAGGCCTCCCCCACAGACTGCCACAAAAATGTGTAGCTTCGTTCGACCGGTGACCGGTCTATATAATTTAAGTCATTACTAAGATGATTATTCTGCCATCAACCGGATGTCATGATATTAATAATATCATGGCATCCGGTTGATGGCATAGGAATAGGAATAGGGTAATAGATTTTCTCAAACCTCCACCATTTTGGATTCAACAGACAAATATACCCACCACTATTTTTAAAATGCACATACCTGCATATAGCCATCCCGCTCTTTCTCTGGTTTCCTCGGTAACGCCGGTCCCCGAGAAAGAAGTGACGCGCGATTGTCATTAACGGGCCTGGAATAAAATTATATATACTCGTCAATAGAAATAATATTTGATACCCAAACCGTGCGTGGCATATAAATTTTAACAATAATAATGTTAGTTATTCATTTAATATTGTCAAAATAAGATTACGTTTCATATCATCGAGCGAAAATAATTAAACAATTTCACTATAATACTTTTTCACTAAAATATAACCAGTATAAAATAAAATAAGAATAGAATCGCATAAGCATAGCCTATTGAAACAATATAACAAATATTACATAATATATTAGCATTCTCTCATAGCTTCCAAAAGATGTAAGAGTAGTGGAAATAATTTGTGTGTGACCACCATTACACTTACGCAGGTTCAATGATAGTATAGAGAGCATGTATCCTCGCATGGAGTAGTGGCCAAGCTTGCAGCACGGTGGCTGGACATCGGGCTGGCACGCGACTTCGCTCTAACAAACCGTAAAGTATAATCTGGAATCAATCAAAAGGTAAAGTCCTATAAAATCCATACATAATTTTATAGCAAATATTTTACAACAGCTACCAAACCCACAAAAACTTGCTTATGCTTTAACACTTAACACACATCTACATGGACGAACAAGGATTAAAAAGGAACAATTAATAACATTTAACATCAATGAGTCCCGCCGGCGACGCCATATCTTAACGCTTAAAGGCGTTAAAGAAAGATTGATCTTACAAGTACTTTGCAACCTACGCAACACATTATTAAGACGTAAAAAGGTCGCCGAAACGTAGCCAGTACAGAGGCGACAATGTCTACAAAAGGCCCATGTAGAGCTTTTAACCTCTTGCGGAATACTTTCTTCTTCCACGCGCCCTCACAGAACGATTCACTGGATCTCGCAAGAAAGTATTTGCAAAGGCTGCACACTTCACGATTGCGCATGGTAAAAGTACTAAAGAAGCCACGCCAATCGTGCTTCTGCGGCGAGTACAGCCTCATCGCTGCCGATCTCGGATGACGCATCCTATGAAACGTCATAATAGTGCGGATTTTTTTGTCCAGGGCCTTAAGCTCGATTTGAGTCCACCTGAGTATGCCAAGGTATACATGAGAACAGGCAATATAGATGGCCGTAAAACACGGCCTTGAGCCACCAGCATCAATGAAACTACTAGTGTTAAGATTTCAATGTAGTAATTCGTCTAGCTATGTCCAACGCAGTGCCGTTTATTCTGCCGTAAAGCAGTGGTGTACGAACATTACTGTTTCGATCTGAAGGGCACTGAGAGCTAGTGTAATTACTGGGCATATCAGACTTAACGGGCGCTGTCACACAGAAATGTGGCATGAGGCGCTCGATTTACTATCGGGTGGGCGTCGTTCCGTCTCCCCCCAGTAGACTCCATACTGCGTTTGCCAGTACGCGGATCGAGAACCTTTACTCCTGGCCGAGTGATCAATATACTTATATATTTAATGATTGAATCCTGTCTAAAATTATTACACGGAGCGTGCTTTTGTTTTCTTTGAGACTATTCTTTGTAAATTTATTTATAATATATTCTTGAAAAAGATTGACAGAAATGAGGATACGAAGTTCATCATTTTCATTCGCCTGTTTCTTCTCCGTCAGAGGAACATTACGAAACGGTGTTGAGTGTAACATATTTTTTTTTGTTTAACTAACGAAATTTATAATTCTACGGTCGAAAAATAAAGATAGATTTTTATTTCATTTCATTTATTGCTAAACCGTGAAGTTCGATCGCCTTACCTCCCACGGATCAGCGCCATTAGTAGCGCTCCCACTCCAGCTGTTTTTAGTCGACGTTTCGTCATGTTGAATGCCTGTAAAGAAATTCAAATGTGATTTTTAGTTCTTTAATCCATTTAACAAAATCAAAATGTGCTCGCAACTTTATTTAAGTATTTGTTTATTCAAATCTTAATTACTTCCCTTCCAAAAAAGATAAAAGGCAAAGGTGACGTCGATGGGCGTTTTCTGCATCGTTCTCGTAAACGTTAAAATTCATGTAACTCTAGGGCTGTTGAGATATTACGATGAATTATAAGTCGAATGTAACTTTAGTAGTTCTCGACGTTAAAGAGATTCAAACAGACATACAGAGACCTTTTTAGTTTTGAGCTTTTTAAAAGAGTACATTAGAAACATTTTCTAGTTGAGACCAATGAAGACTAAGACAGAATTCTAATCTCGTCAGCTCTATGGTAGGCACCACTTAGATTTATAGGATTTTTTTTATTGGATAAAGTGATGAAACGAGCAAAACGTTCACCTGATGGTAAGTATAACGTCTGTCCATAACAGTTGTTGTGGCACCCAGAATATTTCTGTGTGACACCACACTGTATCAATCACCCTGAGACATAAGTTCTTAAGTCTCATATGCCCAGTGATTACGATAACTCACAGTGCCCTTCAAACCGAAACACAGTAATGCTTGCCCACTACTGCTTTGAATTCTACCACCACAAAAGGATAAATTACTAATTGCGATAAGTTTATACACAAGCTAGAGTCTCACCGGCTGTCCATACTGCGTGGCTCCTTTCGGCGATCCAGACAAGATCGAGCTGACCGGCCGCGAGGATCGCCTGTTTCTCAGCGGGCGGCAGCAACGGTAAGCACTTCTCAGCAAAGTACGGCACGTGAGCGTCAGCTGCGTCGATCAAAGCCGGTTCATCACGCGTTAGTTGTAATTTGTCTAGAAGATATTTTATTTCCCTGCGAAAAAAAAAATTGTTTTATTTTTTACCAGCTGAAGCCCGCGACTACGTCCGCGTAGATTTATGTTTTTTTTAAAAATACCGTTGATTTTCCGGAATAAAAAGGATCCTATGTCCGTCTCCGATATGCAAGCTATCTCTGTGCCAAATTTCGTCAAGATCGATTCAGCGGTTGAAAAGGTAACAAACAGACAGAGGGAGTTACTTTCGCATTTATAATATCAGTATGGATTAATAGCCGCTAGGTGTCCGGCAGAGTAGAATAGCACCTACCTATTACCTACCGGGGTGTCGTATGAGGCGACTAAGGTATTGTACGGACAGCCTTTACTCGTTCAGATTAACATCATAATAAACTTGAAAAATGCTGTCAGTATACTGCTCGTGCGAATGCAACGGACTCAGATTTATTTTTGACACCAAAATGGCGACGACGTGATTTGCCACATGTTATGTTTAGGTTCTGGCTAACCCTTAAATGGGAAAAAGGCCTTACTGTATGTATGAATTTTTATTTTGCTCAATTTTTTTATTGTAAATATAGCAAATTATTTAAAATATCTTAGATGTTGCGAATTAAAGGAGTCCTCCACAGAATTTGGAGCCTTGGATATAGTGAAAGTCGTCTACGAAATAACAATAAATTCGTGGTCGCTGGGAAATGGCGAAATCAGAAATATGCTTATGTAATATATGTTACGGATTTACTGGTGGCAGGGATCCGTCTAATTGGGTGACACTGCAGTGCCAGTTACTCTGCCGTTATACAGTACTGTACAAATAGTTTCAGTATGAAGGGCACGGTACACTAGAAAACCTACCCTTTTCTTACCGAGGTGTCCTAAGAGGCGACTGAGGTATTGTACGGACAGCCTTTATTCGTGCAGAATAACAAAATAATTTGCAATTCTGTCACTACAACGCACGTGAGAACGCAATGGAGAGTAAGATTTTTTTTACTCGTACCAAAATGACGGCGACGTTCGCTACCCGTCCCATTGGGACCTCGCCCCCGTGGGAAGCGAGAGTGGGAAGTGACGTGTGGCGAACCACGACGCTTGAATTTTGGTACGAGTAATACATTCTTAAAGAGGTAGGTGTTATTTTACTCTGCCGGATACCTGTCGGCACGGAGGATAACAGGAGAAAGAAACTTCAGAGGTATCCGCTTTTTTATCAAAAACTATTTTTTTATTATTGGATAAAGTGATGAAACGAGCAAAACGTTCACCTGATAGTAAGTGCAACGTCTACCCATATGATGATGATGATCTCCTAGCCGATTTCGACCACGGCGACAACTGCCGACTACTGTCGAGAGCCATCAACTGCGCAGGAGATATTATAGTGCCACAAGTGTACGCGCAAACACAGAGGCACTCACTCGTCCCAACCTACCCGCGCACGATGTAACGCTGATGCGATAAGATCAAAGGTAGGCTAGGATGCAGTGTCAGAAACACGGGGACAATCACAACACAACCAGACCCGAAAACCAACAATTTATGTTTTAGCACAAATGTTGGCTCCGGCTGGGATTCGAACCCAGGACCCGCGGCCTAGATGTCAGGTACTCTGACCACTAGGCCTCGCGGTCGTCTGCCCATAACAACTGCTGTGTCACCCAGATAATTTCTGTGTGACACCACACTGTGCCCATCACCCTGAGACATAAGTTCTTAAGTCTCATATGCCCAGTGATTACGCTAGCTCACAGTGCCCTTCAAACTGAAACATAGTAATGTTTGCACACTACTGCTTCACGGCAGAATAACTGGCACTGGGGTGGTACCTACCTAGACGGATTCCTGCATAGGAATCCTACCACCAGTAAAAACTGTTTAAATAAGTTTATAAAACATTGAAATTAAAAGGAATAGTCCTTTAGGACACCGAAGAATATACAGAAAACTCAAGGTGATGAGCCTCCATTGTCCCTTAGACCATATTAAATTAAAGTGGACGACCCGAATAATGACTTAAAAATACGGGTCCTTACCTCAGTATATGAACAGCCAATCTCCTCGGATAAGATTTGCATTGGCACAACATTACGAGTCCTAAGGCTTCGGCTCCTCTAACCACTGAAGCCAAAGGTTCCTGTTTCAGTGGAACCGTTGTAACGGTCGTCGGTTCTCCATTCTTCCAACTCGTAATTAGTTGGAGAAGCATTCTGAGACCATTCTCCACTAACTGTGGTGAAGTATCCTGAAAATTATTTACAATATATAAGTTTCTAAAGTTTTTCGTTGGATGGATGCTGATCCCTGTTTATATATATATTTACCATAACATAAAATCCCGATGAATACAGATAATACAAGTACTGTGGTAATACAGCAACATCCATTCATTTTGTATCATGCCAAGGTAATACTATTTTCATATCCAACTGATAAAATCTTGACATTATGGCCAATAACAGAATTATAATTACAAGTGGTCGCATTGTAGTCGAAATTAAACCCTAATTATTGTTTTTTTTAAGTTTCAATGTTACTCAGGTTTGAGTAATTATTTGCAATTACTCTGTGCGACTGTTTGACCACAGACTATTTGGAGTTTGACATTGGGAGTATGAACGTAAACAAACGTCAGGCTATTGTTTTGGAACGTAAATAATAAATGTTTTATTTTTCTAATGTATTTGTTACACGTTATATATACATTTAAGCTTCTCCATACGAACTTCAACTATGACAGATCACAAACTGCTTTATTATCACAATGTGCTTAAAAAGAGGTAGTTTTATCTTCACGTATTAATTATAATTATTTTAATATGTTTAATGCATAGTCAATATCATTACCATATTGCACATACACAACCAATGTAATTTTTTGTGATTTTTTCCCTTTCCACAATGACAGTAATATTGTAGTATGTACAGTAATAGTAAAGCAATAATATCACTTGTTGAATATAAATATGTTATTAACCGCCCTAACGATTTTGATAAAAGAACAGCTACACAGAAAAAAATCAATTGCTTGTTTTTGTCACATGAGGCATTCTTACATTTATTGGTACAAACATACTTTCTAACTTATAAATGCTTTAGAATCATTAACCTGCACTTCCTTAGCAAGGAACTGTGTGAAACCAGCAAGAACATCCTGCCTCCACTCTGGAAAGTCCACTATCAGGGTCTGAAGACTTTGGAACGAGAGGCCGCGGAGTTCCTCGTCCATGTGTACGGTCAGCCGACACAGGAGGTCCACTAGCTCACTCGAGCTCATGCCTTCTGGTATCAATCTACAGGAAGAAGTAGGGTAGTTAGCTACTGATATTATAAGAAACTTGGCCTGTTTGTACTGTAGGCGCATTTACTTCTGATTCAATAGTTTGTGTTATATAAATAAACAATTTGAAGAGTTTATAGCATCTGAAATGTACAGTTGGCAGACCTAATTCCTAAGGTCTTAGGAATTGCTGCATTTTGCTGGTTGCTGGATTTCTATGCACGACTCCGTCTACGTGGGTACCTCCGCAACGTCAGTTATTCTGCCGTAAAGCAGTAGTGTGCAAACATTACTGTAGTTCGGTCTGAAGGGCAGTGAGAGCTTGTGTAATCACTGGTCATATGGGACTTTAGAACTGATGTATCAGAGGGACAGGCGCAGTTTGGTGCATGAATGTACTGGGTAACAGCATATGGGCAGACGTTGCACTTGCCATCAGGTGAACGTTTTGCTCGTCTCATCACTTTCTCCAATAAAAAAACCATTCTCTACCAGACAATAACGAGTTAAACAGAAAAGCTAAGAAGGTGCATTTAATTAATCAATAGCTTAATAAATACCTGTGTTTAACATAGCTAATAATTCTGATGGGTGACATTCATCAGGGTCTATGATGTTAAGTAGCCTGGAGATAGGCCTCCTAAAACCAGCGGTGGACTATAGACAGTCTGATGAAATCCTATATGAAGTAAAGTGAGATGGCGCCAGATATTCATGGAGGTGCATGGCTATGGATCGACAAACTCATAAAATAATGGTGCATCCATTAATTTATGCAATATTCCACTTACTAAATACTTTTCAGTATTAGCTTCCTTCCAAAATCTTTGAAACATGTAACAAATCTTTAATTGCACTTACCTTGGTATAGCGGCAACGCATGTTCTAAATAGATCTATTCTCGGTTTCCTCTCCCCTGTGTTGATCTCCTGCTCCTTGGTAACATTCTGAGTGTTGGTTAACATCAGTGGTCGCCCGTAATGTGCATCTAAAGCCCTCAGTATTTCAACCAAAACCCGTCTGACATATGGGAAATATGCACTCATACCTATAGACCTGGCAGTCTCATCAGTCAGCATTTTGTTGAGGAAGGTCTTTTTAACTCTTAGAGTGTTGCCAGATGGTAATGTCCCTGACGTCCTTGGCATTGGCGGTTCACCTTCCTTCTGCTGAAGGCTATCGGCAACAACAAGAAATGCACGAAGTCCTATGGACATCCTTTCTGGAGTCAATATTATCTTTATTGGTCTTCCAACCATAAGCAAATCAAATACTATTTCTCTCATGGCAAAGTCCAGTCTTTCTTGAGCTATGAACTGAATAATTTTCACGAAGATATTCAGCGGAGTGTCGCGCGGGACTACGCCTTTCGATCCTTTCGGGAACAACGAGTTGACAATGCTTTGTAGTCTGGACTGAGTTGCCGAATTGCTTTCGCATTTGATTCTTATCATGTACACCCAAAGAAGACGATACAGCGCCTCTGTCATACAAAATAATTAAGTTATTGTACTAGTCGTTATTGTCTATTCGTCAGTGTCAGAAATGCCTGTGTTTAGGAAAATCTACAAAAACGTAAGAATCGAGTAAGGGAAAATTCTTGGAAAATCTTAGTTTCTGACAAATGTCAGACAGTGACAGGCGGTAGCGTCTATGGTGCAACGCGTGCATTATTGCAACCTGCCGAGAGTCTTTATGTTGTTATATTTTCTATGTTATATTTTCATGGCAGAGGCCTATGTCCAGCAGTGTACTATGTTTAGTCTTAATTTATGAATTTGATTTGGTCATTCACACTCCATAGTGTTCCTCAGTCCAAGTCCTCTCTTCCTTCTTTCAACCCTGCAGCTATGATTTTAAATAGAAGGATGTGATGAATGCAAGTAACAAGATTTTTTCTGATTTTTTACTCATTGTCCAATTGATTTTACAAATTATGGAAGTATTGACATACAATTTTGTTATTACATCAAGGAATTCTGCCAAAATATTCAATGTGATTAGAACAAAAAAGTATTACTTCAGTATGATTAGTACTAACAACTGACCCTCACTTGACACGATAGTAATATTTTAATAAATTAAACTTAAGAATAAAACAGCCTACTCCCATCAGGGACAGTATAACTAGTTGCAGTAATTTGGAACAAGTTACTCCTACACAAACTTACCTAAAGCCACCCTGCACATCTTTGGATCCCGGTTCTTGAGATGAGATAAACACATAGCGAGGAAGCAATGCCAGTTCGCGAGGAAGAACTGTTTCTGCGAGACGCAAAGCAGGCACGTCACTAGGGGAAACAGTGCTAGCCGATGTTTGGACTTAGTGCTTGCATCAAGTGTGTGGCTGTACAGCATCTCGACAAAGTTCTTGAGACACGGCACATTTACTTCATTTTTCACTGTCTGGGATAAGTAAAAACAAAATAGAATTTATATTATTCATTCAAAAATAACTAACTGTATCTACAAACAAGTGGTAGCGAAAGCCGTGTGGTAGCGGCTTTAAGAGAATCTACCACCCCATCCGATTCCGTGCGTGTCGTAAAAGTTGACGGAGGGAAAATAAAAACCAGATGGGCAGCAGCATTTCCTGGTACGTCTGAATAAATAAACTGCGGTATGTTGAGATGATTATGATGATGATGATGGTGATCTACAATCAATACTTTGTCAACATAAATCGCCCAACATAATTAATTTTGTTGAAAAGTGATGTAAAAACTACATACCTAGTTGGGTCATAAGTTCTGTCACAAACACTTCATTAAATAAATTGTATGACTTTTGTTGTTTTTATAAAATAGCACGCACAATGTTCATGTCTATATCAGCCACTGCTTTAATTAGGGATGCTTTGAGAGACTTCAAATCCTGGTGAGATTTAGTACAGCAGGCTTTCGCCTCTAAATGTTGCCATATTTTGTAATCCAACGGGTTTAAGTCTGTGCTGGAAGGCGGCCACTCGTCGTGCCTGATGAGGTCGATTCCATGGGTGATAAGCCCCCCAAAATGAGAGCTACAATGTTTTGTGGCAATATATGGGGTAGGCCTATGTTCAGCATTGGACTAGTGGCTGAAATGATGATGATGATTATATTGAATGAGAAAATGTATTCGCCTAGCACTACATTATTGTTTATTCATCAGTAATTAATTTTTATCTGTTTTGCGTGATTACTGCCCAATGAGCTGGAGCCGGCTCAATGTTGTTGGAAAACCCAGTGACTGTTCTCGAACATTGTTTGAGAACGGCGTTACACAACGTAAGAACGATACTTTGATACACGACAGCGCTAGTTTTCACACCGTTTTCACGGAAAAACACCTCAATTAGGCCAAAGAAGTATAATGCACACGCTGGATTCTTGGGATACGCCTGCTCGTTTTTTCACTGTGTTGGTTGTGTGTTCTCCTTAACCTCAATTGAAGGGCTAATATTTATGGAGCCTTATTCAAGAGAAATTTAAATTAAATATGGATGTGACAGAACTTATGACCCGACTAGTTATCACCATTTAATATACTAGTAGATTTGATTTAATATTGCTAGTAATACTGCTGAATTTTTAAGAACGTTATATCATCTCTTGAACGAAGTGCGAAGTTTCTAGAACATTATACCTTCGCCTTAACGAATAGCGAAGTTTCTAGAATAAACACGAACATTGGAAATTTTTAAATATTTGTCGGTGCCTTAGAATATTCGATGGCATATATGTGTGGCCGGAGGGCAAAATGGAATGAGTCTGAGTTAAGACGAGCTAAAGGTCTAAACAAGTAACGTAATAAATATCTGAATTAGACCCTGTACATTTGAGTAAATTATATAAATCTATCCTCGGAGTGTCATTTTAGTCCAAATCAGAACTGACGCGAAACAATCGTATTTCTGTACTTACTGCAGCAACAGGCACTAGTATTTCTACGAAGAGTCCAGCAAGCGCATGTCGTATATCCTTATCCTTGACTTCTAGAAAGTACTGCGCGCACTCTTGCAAAAACTGAAAGGATGCCTCGAACTCTTCGATGGGCACCATCTTCACGCGAAAGAACTTCATGCCCATTAGCAATGATATTATGCCTTGTGTTGTGTGTGGTGACTGCTCGCGGCTTTTTAACTCCTGTGTAAAAGAATAGTAAAGCATATTTAAACATTACTGAGTAAAATAGGTATAATTATATCCAAAAACTTTTTTTTGTATCATAGAGCCTTCCTTTAACCAAAATCCCACTTTACTTTTAGGTAATGTAAGCCTAAAGGCTAAGGGAACCTCGGCTTGAACCATCATCCTGTGCGCGAGAGTAACCGACTCGAAGGTGCCCAAGGGGGCCGGCCTCGGCTCGGTCAGTTACTTCAATCGGGAGTGCAATATTACTTATACTATTAATATTATCATATACATCCTTAATAATGATTATTATTATCAGGATTATTAACCTTAGCTGTGTTTACAAGCAACACCGAGGCAAAATTCTTGGTAAGTCTGTTTGTACGACGGCAAACGGAGGATATAGGAATAAAAGAAATACATTTGCACACAAAAAAAGAGCAACCCATAAGCATTTTGGCGCCTCTTCCTAAAGCAACGTTTGGTTAGGAAACTTAGTCTTTTAGCTGCCACTTTTGCTTTCGATACCATAGACCGTCCCCAACTAAGGTTTGAGTATATGCAATGAGTCAGTCTGGAGGTGGCGGCTTAAGAGAATCTACCACCAACTTTATAACAAAATTTAAAACCAAAAGATGAACAGCGGCAGTTCCTGGAACATCTGAATAAATAAACTTCAGATGCCAAGCATGGCAACTATGGCAAAATCCCCCCAAAATGGGAGCTACAATCTTCTGTTGCAATATGTGGGGGAGGCGTATGTTCAGCATTGGACTAGTGGATGAAATGATGATGATGATGATTATATGGGATGAGAAAATGTATTCGCCTAGCACTACATTATTGTTTATTCATCAGTTATCCTATTTTATCTGTTACACTAGCTACTTAAAATGTTAAAGTGACAACTTGTTTTATCAACACTAAAAGCTAAAGACAAGCTAAGTAACTAAATAAATACTGACCTTGAGTTCCGCGGTAAAACGTTTCCTCACCGAGGAGAAGCGTGACTGCGCTAGAACACCGATTACTTCGGCGTACAAATCCGCTATTATGTGCACATTTGCTGCATTCGGGTTGGACTGCAGACTACGGAAAAGTTCAATGATAATTATTTGAATGATTTAAAAACATGTATCTTCTTCAACCAGTTAATAGTCCATTCCTAGACATAGACCCTAATAAGGGAGGGTATAACGTAATCTCCTTGGCAGACGGATTGGCGAACACAGTACCAGTCTCCTCGACGGCGACAGACTACAAACGCTGACCATCCACCACGTGACGAGTCACCGGTCTGTCTATGCTTTAGGTCTGACATTTTTGGACTCGGTAATTTCGTCACCTTTTGGAAGCCTTCAGATTTTCCAGGCATTTTCCTTAGTCGACCCTAAAGACACTCACTGGATGAAATGCGGTGGCAGATATTCTTACAAAAAAATCTTGGTTTTTTTCAGTGGATAACTAGATTAGCAAAACACAACCTGACCACCATACAACCACCGATAACAAACAGTTGGTACTTTTGCAAAAATTTTGGCTCCGGCTGGGATCAGAAACCTAGGAACTGTTGTCGAATTTAAAGTGCAACATATTTTACGGATAATTACACAAGAAATAGGAAAGAGAAAAAAAAATCAAACTGTGCAACGAATTTTTAAGGTGTTCTCGGACTTTATTTTTGAACGCAAACTTCCTAAACAAGTTGCTTATTTAAAATCCTAAAGGTATATCGTTCAGAGATATGTTCTGACTACTCATAAAATTATGCAGAGCCTAATTTCATGCAACTCAATTGAACTCCTGCCAACACTCTTTGCCCAATATCACAGACATACTTTCCGTCTTTTTGATGTTAAACTTTTTGATGTAAAAGTCTGTGTAAGCCTTGTGGACCCCTACACAAGCACTGGAGTGTTTATAGTGATTTAAATAATGTATATACATATTTACACATACACATACATATATATTTCAGTAAACATATAATTGAAAAGGAACTCTATTTTTTACCAGTTAACACATCATTGCTATAAAATTACTTACCCCTCCTTATAATTGAATCGTTTGAAAGCAAGAGTTTCTATATAATGCACCAGGTCCTCATGGCCAGGATGGAAAGGCAATTGCCGGAGCACCTCAATCAGAGCGAGGCAAAAAAGGAACTCTACAGCGAGATCACGTCTCTCCGCTTGCAACTCTTCGCAACTGCGTTCTACCGTCTCCGTACCGGCTCCACTTCCCGATACAATGTAAATAATACTGGAAAAAAAATACATTTAGATTTAGGCAATTTTCCCTTTTTAATGAATTTTGACTTTACAGATTTCGTTGTGTCTTGTCCTGTTTAGTTTGAAAAAAGTTAAAAAACCTAACTTTTGCCTCTGCCCCATTTTATATTTCAGTAATTTTACTGAAGAAATCACCTTTTGTTACGCAGATCTTGATGTGGTTTCTTAGCCTGTTCGCTTAGTTGTGGCGAGTCGGCCATTTGACGTTCGAGCCAGCCAAAAAGAGCACGAAGCAGTGAAGGTAGACAATGCTCAGCAACCTGTTCCAAAGGCGGACAGAATTTGATCAAGTTGTGGATCCTCGCCACGCTGTAGAGTTTTGTTCAGTGGTTTTTCCTACAAACATAACTATATAGTATGGTATGATCTTTTACACGGGCAAATCAATAAGCTTATGCATGTCATCACATACAAGTGGTTCGGCCATCACAGGCTTCCATTTTTCTTTCAGCTTGGACAGTGAACTCAGTGAACAACAACCTCATGACAAACTCCCCAGGGCGAAGATCCGAGTCTATGGATGCTATAACAGGGCCTTTGTGGGGACCCCAAGGTAGCATTGAGCCTGAAAAAAAATATCATATTCACACATTACATTTTAGGCAGTTATTAACAACAGCCTATAAAAATCTTACTGTTGTTTTAACTTGTTGGAGTTTTAACTGTTCGTGCTGCAAGTTTCCTATAAAAGGAACTAATAATGTATTTCTTTGAGAATTTGGGGACCTTTGTAGAGTCTAAAATTTTAATCTCAAGAGTATTTTTTTTACAATCTTTATGGTGTGTATGGTATCTAATGAGGTTTCTCTAACTGAAGAAAGATGAAACTCTGCAGGCAAATTGATTTTTTTATATATAATACCCAAGTCTATCAACTAGCATTCCAAACTTATATTTGTTCGAAATATTTACATTTTGACAATATTTTTTTTTTAAATATTTTTATGTTCCCAGGTAAATATAGCAAATAAAGCTTTTCTAATGAACAATTATAGAAACATAATCTTTTTACTACCTATTATATATGGTCTTATACTTAATGTTATATGTAATATATGTATTGGTAATGCATTTTAGAATATAAGCATTAATTCCCACATTAAGGAGAGTAAGTATCAGAGCATTGGCTTTTTGGATGATAATGCTTGAATAGAAAAAAATATTAAAAACTTAATATCATCAATAATAAAGAAAATATAAATGAACAAAGCGAAGTTCAACAGTCATAGAGCTGAAGAATTTGTGACATAAAATAATCAAATTACGAACCTCTAGTGGAAATCATGGATGCCAAAGAATTGCCCATATTACGCCAATCATTTGCGGTGAGCGTCGGTGCTGATCTATCAAGCAGAGTATGGGAGTCAGTGATGCTTATATCATTGTTGTATGCCAGTGGAGGTTCACTATCGTGTGGTCTTGGCTCTGATATAATGCTACCCTCAGACTCGCCCTCGCTTGACACCATAGATGATGGGGCCTCCTCCGTTCCTATAATAAAATTAAGTTCTTGGTTACAGAATAATGTTAGAATATACTAGCTGACAGTTTTGCTGTAGACATGTCGAATAAAACATATTTATTATAAATTAATGTTGAATATGAAAGAAAACCATAAAATACAACTTATCACTCTGGTAAAATAAAAAAACAGTAATTTAGGGTTTTAAACAATTTTCAGATCATAAATAATACTAAAAATAAAAAAGTTGTTTTAAATTATTTAGTAGTCTGTCTAATAGTAATCTTTTAAACAATAGTAAAAAATATCTTCAATACACTACCTGATGCATCTTCAGGGTGACCATCAGATGGCACTGTACTCAAAGAATCAGATTCCTCAGATGTTATCATTTTTATCCTGTATGATTGCCTTTTTTAATTAATCACTGCAACAAATTTATCAATAATTAATAAAATTAATAATCATGACAATTTAAAATTTATTGTGCTAGTCAAAGTCAAAATTTCTTTATTCAGTTTAGTCTTGTATAAAGCTCTTTTGAATTTAGTAGCCAGGGTTTGCAAGTGAACAGTAAGAATTATTTGCACACATCTCCAGTCCTAATCATCAAACCATGTAATGATCCATTTCAAAATATGCTTTTTCTAATAATGTCTTCTTGACAAGTTTGTTGAATTATATGTAACTAAGAATACAACAGGAACCTCTAGCAGTGTCGCTTTGGTCCATTCTACAGGATACAGTCACTTTTTTATTAACCGCGGATCCCCACAGTAATGCGCCATATGACATAATATCTTAACAGTCAACTGTCTGATCCTTCTAATAGCAAAAATGGCAGAACTTCATGAAAGAAAATGGCAGAAGGAGTAATTTTTTCAATTTGGGCTCACCAGATAGCTGGGGATCAATAGCGATTCCAAGAAATATGGTTGAATTTTCAAAAGAAAGGTTAGGTTAGTCTCTTAATTCATATTATGTGCCGACTTTTACCTGCATTTAAAAGGAAATAATTTGCCGTAAACCATTTGGAAACAATGTCCAGAGTTTTATTGGCCTGTTCCAGCGACATTTCTGTTAACTTTAAACAACAATGAGATATTGTCAACAAACAGAACTATCTCAGACATTTTTTGTACTTAATAAGGAAGATCATTACTGTAAACTAAGAACAGAAATGAACCAAGGTTCGATCCCGGAGGAACACCCGCTTTTTCTGAACAACCTGACGATATAACACCGTTAATCGCTACTGTTTGTTCCCGATTTGTTAGGTATGATGATAAAAGATCTAGTGAGGGTTTACGAATGCTGTAGTATTTAAGTTTACGAATTAAATTATAGTGAGAGCATACACAGTAAAAAACCTTTGAGGGATCACAAAACACACCGATTGTGTCATGAAAATCTTCCCAGGCCTGTAGAACATGTGGGACTAGTTGAATACCAGCATCAGTCATCAACCTTCCTTTTTTAAAGCAATAATGCTTGCCGTTTAAAATTCTATGGTTACTAAAATTAACAAGCATTTGCTCTAGCATTATTTTTTCAAATATTTCACTTAAAGCGGGCAACACAGAAATGGAACGGTAATTTGAAGGAATTTCTCTACTACCCGATTTAAAAACTGTTACAACTTTACTATGTTTTATCAGATCAGGGAAGAAGAAGAAAAAGCAAAGTGGAGCTATATTGATAATAACTATATCTACTAGCCAGACCGGAAGCCCCTGATCTTCAGTTTTCTTTTTATTTAGTTTCTCAAATGCTTTTGCAGTATCTGTAGAGCTATTGTAATTAAATTGAAAGTTAGGAATGTTACATATTCTCTTAGGAATGACTCTGCAACTACAGGACTTGACTGCAAATGTTGAATAGTTCCAGTAGCCATATTTGAAAAAACATTAAGAAAGTCAAGTGTGTAAAATAATTAAAATTAAAATTAAAAATTAACTCATAAAACTTAAATCACACATAAAAGTTGTGCAAAAATATTAATTGTAATAACACACTGACTTAATAGAATTCTGTTTATTTGAAACGGCAATATCCTAATAGTTAAAGATGATCCTGTTTTTATTCTGAAGAAGTTATTCTCTGTAGAAGTTAGCCATAATGCCACAGGTTTCCTCTTGAATGGAAAACCAATCAATAACTTTTGTTGGTATTACAGAACCACTTTTGCACAAGTACATAATCAAGACTGTGACAATATCTTGCTTGTTCTCCTTCTGGACATGTGATGGTGATTCACCACCACATCCATCCCCTAAAACTAATTTAAGGGAGAAGTATGAAGTCAGAAGTCAGTCCCTCTCCCATATTTAGCATCTACGAGCAAATAATCTTTCTTTACTGCCGCTGTTAGTTTTCACCATCATTCAGATCAAGATTGCTCCAAGTCTCTTCATTACTGTCAGACCTTTGCTTTGCTTCGTCAGGGCTCTACTGGTTAACCGATTAAAGGCCTTAGCATCCCTAGAAGTAGGCAACGGCTACTCGCGTCTGGTCCACCGAGATTCATAGAAAGCACTTTCAAGTACCATGATCTGATAAAATGGAGCGGCGCCGATTACCTGTGTGGCCTTGAAGTAAAATGCTAAAGAAAATTCCTCCTGCTCTCATAGATGAAACCAAAGCACATCATGTAGACCCACCCTCACATAATTGCTCTATACAGTATAGAGTAGTATGCACAGCAGATTATGCTTGCACTAAAAAGGAGATGATCTCACAACATCGTAAAAAATAGACATGACTTTTTCTCTGAATCATGGCCATTCCGCTTTAGGTTGTTGTTAATCATCTCCAAGTAAATACTTTTTTAAAATATAGCCACAGTCAAGAGCTTAATGTGAAGCTGTTGGCCGTGTCGTAGCGACTGAAGAAAATCTACCTCCCCATCTCAACCTGTGGATGTCCTAAAACCAGGAGATGGACAGCAGCATCTTCCAGGAACACCTGAATAAACTGCGGTGCCTGCCAAGCCAGGCAACTATGGCAAAATTCCCCCACCCCCCACCAAAAGAGCTACAATTTTTTGTTGCAATCTTTGTGGGAGGCAATATTCAGCAGTGGAGTAGTGATAAGCTGACATGATGATGATGAAAATATTGTTAGTTGCTTTATTAACTTGAAATGTCATTTATAAGCTGTCTCTCTTCTTATGTCACTTGAGAGAATCCAACGTTGAATCTTATATTACTAGATACAAATTACTGATATGCTATTTACATTTATTTTTGTACTTGAGTAAACAACTAGTTTCGCAGTGGCATCCATTATTTGACCACAAAAATGATAAACTGCATAATATTCGCAATGCAGAAGAGATCTGAATATTAAAATAATGCAACATAACATACATACAATGTTACAATTGCATAACATCCATAAAAAGATATATAACAGCCCATAAAAAGATACACTACAATGTTTTACTAAAAATCCATGAATAGCAGTTTAGTGTAAACAAATCTTCACTGAAATTTGAACAGATAAGTTGGTGTTTGATTCAAGATTAACTTTTGCTCCTAATTTTTTTTTCTATGTATAATTATTGTTCAAAATAATATTTTTACTGTACCACTGGTTTGAGAAATATACCTCGGTCCTGGGGAAGAATCAGCAAGAAAATCAGCTAATTGTTCTTTCAATGATATTTAATACACAAATTATTATAATATTTAAACACAGCTTAGAATCAATCACCTCATACTTATTATGTTTCTCAGTTCTATGCTTTTCATAGTCTTCACTTGTTTTTGAAATTAATAGGAAGACTACATTTGCAATTTGTAAACTAGCAAAAGTTAGGTAAGTAAATGAAGATTTTTAATAATAACAATTAAGGATGCAGACATTGGATGGTTTCTATTAACAAAGCGAATGCAAAACATTAAAACCAAAATACATGATTGTTATGGTTCTAGGGAGGTATATGGTTATGTATACCTACCTATAACCACAACAACTGGCAAGCTGAAGTGGCAATGACATAGTCATACAGCTCAGGTTCTGTAGTGGCAACTTCATACCAACAAAAAGGGTGTAGTATGACACCTCACTAGATAGAGCAGCAACCTACACAATTTTGCAGAAAATCAATAGCTTCAGGTGGCTCAGCACCACATTTTGTGACAATCTATGGCTATGTTCAGCAGTAGACTAGTGATGGGCTGACATGATGATGATGATATGATACAGTAATAAGTGACTACATTTACCAGGTAGCAATCTCTACTCAAAAGTTTTACTTAGGAGACATCTTAATAATTTAGTAGATAAAATCTTCTAAGCCATAACACAGCTGAAGTGTTAACAAAGACTGGCTATTTTTCAAAAATTAGAAATATACATACAAATAAAAACAGGGAGGGTTGAGGTTATTTTATATCATGACTTGGAAGTTGTGTTGTTACAACAAACCATTACGAAAATTCATTAATTTGGTTAGAGACAGCTACATTGACTTCTATACTAGCATGAAATTTATACTTTTCGCAAGATATTTATACTTTTACAATAGAACAAGTCCACAGTTGTGCATACCGCCACAGCCCACAATGACAAGTATGTAGTACTAACTAAATTGAAGATAGATAAGTAGCTACTAGACATATCACAATAACAAGATAATTACAGTACTGTTTATTGCATATGGTTGTCCTTTGCATGTAGATTGTATTAGAATTATAGATCATGAATATTTAAAATATGAATGGGGGTAGTTGGCTTTGCATAATATTAATGAAATAAATAAATAGGCATTGCGTTTTTGTACTAAGATGAACATTAAATCCAATTTAAGCAATGCAATGACACATTTGTTTTGATAATCATCGTAAAAATGATTTAAATAATGACGACAAAATTTGTTTTTAAAGTGTAGACAACATATAGATATCTCCCTGAAGACTCATCCTGTAGTAAAGCTCAAATGATTTTCAAAACAACGCCAGCACAAATAATCACAATAAAAAATATTAATAATGCTTTGAATACGATCGCCCCAGAAACATCATAAATGATAAAAAAATTAAATGAATTACGGTATACCTTCCCGTCTACCTCCAAAGAAAGATTTTATTCTTAAGATTTAATATCATTTTCTTCTAAAATATGATAAAAAAAAAACAAAAATATATTGAAAAATAATTATAATCCACTTTTCACTATTACTCAGATTTATATCAAGCAGTGTTTTATATTATTTGACACATTCAAAAACTCAACCAACTGAAAATGTCACCTAAAATTGTTACCACCTGCGAAACTCGAAATGCAATACAACTTGATCGATTAATATTGTCTTGTCTATGATAAATTCAACGTTCCGAGGTGCAAAAAAACCGCAGAAGAATGTATGGTTATGTTCAAAAAAGTGTACCCTCTCTCAAAAACATAGTTTTATATTAAATTTTACCCATGTTTTGATAAATTTTGGGTTGAGTGTGAAGCACATTGCTTATAAATAAATTAGCTGGTAGATTCAAATATGTTTTAAAACCGTATGCCATAAAACATACGAACTTTACGCATTATATTAACAAGATTGCGAAAGGAAATATTAATATTATAAAACTACAAATGTCATACTGTTACTTATAAATTACATTGCAATTCTGAAAACTATAAAAACTTTTAGCGTTATTAATATTTTTGTTAAACTAAGATGTCTTTTCTTCCTTATTCATACTGAACGCAGATTTTAAAAAGACGGTTAAGGGGAGACTAGAGATAAATAAATGACAGCGTTGCTATTGGAAAGAAAATTTTCATTTTGATTTTAATTCTATAATTCACGTTAAGTTAATTTAAATAACTTTTATTCATAACAACATAAAAACACAGGAACTTTATTTAGAGCAATATATTCGGAACTAAGTCTTCTATTCCTGTTTTTTTTTACCCTTTTTATCGGAATCCTTTTACCATAACAAAATATAAATCATATATGAAGCGGATATCACCATACGGAAAAAATATTTAAATATTTTATTAAATACTGAAAACCTTGGGGCTAACAGTGACCATGAGTCATTTATAAAAAATACTCTGACGCTACTCTGACCTCTGACGTTTGATATGTTGATGTTGCACAGATTATGAAATTTAGTATTGTTTTACAATGACGGGAAAAGAAGTGTAAGAGGTTTTTAACTGTGCAACTGTTAAGACTTCTTCATCATATTTAGAAAAAAAAATATGTTAGATTTGTAATTACAATGCATATCTGAAACCAAAACATAATGAAGTCTAACAACATACTTAACTGATAAGAACTAAAAGTTTACAATTGAATCCAAAAATGCTGTTCAATGAAATCTAAAAATAATTTGGGGTACACTATATCTACTAACCGAAAGACTATATTTTCGTTCATAATTAATTTGATGTCGTTTGTTTGTCTAAACAGTCTTCTCAAATTTTTACGGATATTAAAATAAAAAAGTATTGGCCGCAATAGGTTTTATTGTTTAATGAATGTTCGTTCATACCCAGATTTAGATTAATTTAAGTAAAATTATAAATTTTAATTATATGTTTAAAGAAAAAGGCGTGAGCGCGAAAAGTTGGCTACGGATAGTCACTTTGCTACTTTGAATGTTAGAGGAGGTATAAGTGATAAAATTGACGAAGTATGCGAGATGATGAGCGCAAGACGGATTGACGTTCTTTGTGTGAATGAGACCAAGCGGAAAGGATGCGACATCCTCGCATGGACCCTACACAGTCTATTGGTCGGGGGTTCTTGAGACCAGTAAAAGCTGTCAGGGCGTTGGTGTACTGCTTTCTGCTAGAATTAATGAATGTGTGACTGACTTTGATTGTGTGAGCCCAAAAATTCTCTGGGTGAAGTTGAAGGTTGGCCTCACTCGCATTATCATATTAGGGGTTTATGCTCCGCAAGATGCGAGTTGGAACAGCTGCTCAAAAGCCCAAAGTGAGAGACAAGAGTTTAGGGATAGCATGAAAGATGTTTTGAATAAATGCAAACAAAATGAAAGAATCATAATGCTAGGCGTTTTTAATGGGTGGGTGGGAGTGAAGAGTGATGGGTATGAAAGTCTGCTGGGAAGGTTCGGCGATAACAGTGTAAATGAAAATGGAGAAAGTCAAGAAAGTAAAAATATGTAGGCGAAGAAATATTATAATGCCATTTGAAACCTAAAATATATTCAAAAACGTTCGTCATGTTTCTTCTTCTTCATGAGCAATAGGGTCAGATCCGCACCACATAAACAGTTTTTTAAGTTCAAATTTTTAAGCTTTCATTGTCATCTATTGACTATTAGGTGACGAGTAAGATATATACTTTTTAAAATAGGATTTCTTTAAGGTTCTATTTAAATGAGCTTTCTTTTATTTTGCCTTTTTCAGGAAGTTATAGGTTGAGAAAGTTTCTTCGCGTTGTAACTCAAGACTTTTTTTTTTCAAAGTTTATTTACATCTAATTACTTACGGTATATAATACGAACCATTTTTTTCGATGATTTTTTGCCATCTTGAAGGTGCCCGTTGCTCTAGACTAGTAGCGACTAGTAGTTTTGGCAATCCTGTCTTGATGTTAACCTGACACTACGACAATAAAGGATTCTGAAGAGACCGAACAATGTGAATATCTGAAGGTGCAAGGTCATGGCTATATGCCGGACGTATTAACACCTCCCAGCCAAACTCTCTTAATTTTTGCTGAGTGGCTAAAAAAGTGTGTGAGGTAGCGTTGTTGTGATGAAACCCCCCCTTTCTATTGATGAATTCCGGTCGCTTTCTCTCAACTTCTTGCTTTATTCTTATCAGGTGTTGGCACTAGAGATCCGAATCGAAAGGTTCTGCCTGGCGGTAAAAGCTCATAATGAACAACGCCCTTCCAAACCCTTCATACACACAGCATCCCCATATTGCGAGTTAACCCGTGTTTTGGGCACAGCCATTTTCGCACGTTCTTGTCGTATGTGATCCACTTTTCATCAAATAGGTTCGGTTTCATTACTGTCTCAATAAAGAATCACAAAAGAGTACACGGTTCATTAGGTTTCTTTCAGTGAGCTCGTGTGGCACCCAAATATTGTGCTTTTTCGTGTATCCGGCTTTTTTCAAATGGATCAAAACTGGGAATTACCCAGTTCTTCAGCTACGTCGTAACTACTGATATGTCGATCTTGCTCCACTTTTGCAAAAATGGCGTCCATTTTATCCGTAACAGGGCGATCAGAGCGAGGTGCGGTACATCTATGACATTAAAATTCCCTGATTGAAAACGCTTAAGCCAACTTTGTGCTACTTTTTCTAAAACTGCATTAGGTCCATAAATTTCACAATTTTTTTTCGCGACTTGCGTTGTAGTTTTTCCTTCTTTCTAATAAATTTTTAAAATGTTCGAATGTCGTCTTGAGAGAAAAACAAAATTTTACTAATTTGTTTCTTGTTTCGAAATGCAACCTTTTTAATGTCATCAAAACCAACCAGATATAAATAGTACCACCAAAGAGATTTTATTACAAGTTTATACATACTATATGCGAAAACACTTTTTCCCCGACCTAATATTAACTCATTAATCCTTTGTTAATATTACTACAAGATGTCGTTGCGTCATACATTATAATAAACAGTACAGCTTGACTATAAATCTCAAATCCTTAGTAAAATGAAGAAAAGTCATATAATATTTTTATTATAAAAATGTTTATTGTGATACTTTTTATTACTTTATTTTACCTCAGTGCTACTTTCTTTGTATTACAACAACGGAAAGAGACTGGTTTGCTTTATTGTGAGACATTTGACATCGTACGTTTCTATTTGACTGTTGAAGTGACTCATTTTAAGGAAAAACTGTAAGCTTTGCACTTTTAATAGTACTATTTCCAGAACTTGTCAACACATTCTAAAAATCAGTCTTGTTGTTAGCTCGTATGAATAATAGATGGCGCTGATGATTACATTTTCTTTGGTGTTAATTTTGTTTTTATATACTTAACAATAAATGTAATTATTACCATTAACTAATAAAATAAGTAGTGGTTTTATGCTAACTTTTATTCAGTAACAATGATCAAAATGCACATGATAAATATTTTTTAATCAATTATTTTCATTGTCATGGTCTATATTTCAGCCTATCTTAGCCCACGACTGAACATGGGCCTCCCCCATAGATTGCCACAAAATTACGGTTCTGAGCCACCTCTATCCATCGACTTCCCATAAAACCGTGCAGATCGTCGCTCCATCTAGTGGGGAATCGCCCTACACTGCGTTTGCCGGTTCGAAATTGCCACTCCAGGAACCATTCTTCCCCAACCGTTATAGGCTACTTCGAGCTATATGGCGAGCACATTGCCACTTCAGTTTGCTGATCCCTAGGGCTGTGTCGATTACTGTAGTTCTGCATAGACTTTCCTCATGCGGTATGCAGTAAATGATCACTTATGTGGCACTGGAAACACACACTAGTTGAAGACTTTAGTTTTGAGACATTGAGGTATATTCGACGAGAAGATTTGACTTTAAGTCCTCTTGGTTGGACCTACCTAGTCGGATAATCTGTCCTAAGTATATATTTTCGTCGCCAACTTCAATCATGGTGTTCCCAACAACAACCGGTATATACATGGACGTTAGTCATGATCTTCGTATTGTCCATGTTCATCTCAAGACCTACCCGTTGGGAGACACTATTGACGTCATTGAGCATAATGCTAAGGTCTTCAAGCGATTCTGCCATTATGACTATGTCCTCGGCAAATCGAAGGTGAGTGATGTATTTCGCCATTGATGTTAATACCGTATCCTCAGCGATTAACAGCACACTATTTCAGAATAATTGCCAAGCAAGTTTATTTATTTTGATATTCCAGAAAGATGCTTCTGATCATCTCCTGGTTTTAATTTTCCATCTGTCGACTTTTATGACACCTACGTGACGAGATGGGGTGTTAGATTCTTTAACGCCGCCACCATAAGTTACCTCATTTTAATGCAACATCTCGCGAAAGATCCCAAATTGCTAAATTATTTTCAGTGAGCCTGAACGGCGACTTTGTGTGAGATCGAAGGGTTTTTGGACAACAATACACATAGTCATTGAGAATCCAAAAGAAAAGTTCACCCGACACTATTTGAAAGATACCCAGAACTGAATCAGATAAGTAGACTCAAAATAAAGAAGCGTCGTAAAGTCGAAAGCGAATGAAGACCTGTATTGATAGTTCCTTCAGAAGTTGGTTAATTCATCAACCGTGGCTACTCTACACCCGTTACGAAGAATAGTGAAGAAACTTAGAAGTCTTAAAACACGAGAAAGTCAATAACTTCCTATTCATTATCATCAACAATTTCAGCATATCACTAGTCCACTGCTGAACATAGGCCTCCCCAATAGATTGCCACAAAAGTTTGCTCGTAGCTCTCATTTTGGGGGATTTTGCTTTAGTTGCCAGTTGGCAGGACGGCTTGGCAACCGCAGTTTTTTATCAATTGTTCCAGGTAGATGTTGCTGCCCATCCTGGTTTAAATTTTTCTGATGATGATTGATGATGATTCTGATGATGATGATTCGGAAGGCACTATTATTTGGCTGACTTTTTTTAGTTAATTCCATTATGAAAGTATTAGATATGTAAAATGAGTATTAATTACAGGTCCACTAATTGTAGGTTTATTTGCCGTTTCACTCGGGAAAGAAGAAATTCTAAAAAGACTTTAAAAAGAGTGGTATTAAATTGGAAATAGAAAATGGTTACATTTCTCATTCTATCTATTTTAATTTAAATGAGCTTAATCGTTTATCCTGAATCTACAGCTATAAAAATTGAAACTAGAAGAGAGGGAATAATTTTGCCATAAATAATAGAACTAGTCACTACACCTCGTACCATGGATTTTAGTGTTTCGTAGTAAAAATGGAAAATACATAATTGCGGCCTGTACATCTGGCCGTATATCACAGACATTTTTACTTTGGGGACTATTGGCACTATAGAGATGATATTTTAAATGAAGGTGTTTTTTCATGTAACTGAAAAAAAAAATCAGTGCACATGAGCGTGTGAGGTATCGTTAGATATATATATGCAAATGATAACGAAGTTTTGTAAGAACTGTTTTATTTATTCCAATAGTTGCTGACATATATATGCTTCTAAAGTCTTAAAAAGTCCCCCCCCCCCCCTCTAACTTTTCAGCTTTGGGATTTGCGGTGGTTTGAATGAGATAACGCCCATTTTTTAAATTTCATAGTACGCAGGTGACCTGGGTTCGATTCCCAGTTCTTCCACTAAAATTGTTAATTGCAATTTTGAGTGCTAATTTACAACGTGGTCGGCGGTGAAAGACAACATCATGAGGAAACCTGCATGTCTGGGAAATAAAAAAATGTTATGGGGAATTCGAAAACATATGAAGTCTGCCGACCCGCATTGGAGTAACGTGGCGGATTCTTCCGAACTCCTAAACTCTCTTGGAAATGAGAGGAGGACTGCGCTCAAGAGTGGGATATTTATAGTCTGTTACTTTCATAATTAACCCTCCTCCCACAAAGTTTCGTAGTGTGTGTGTGGGGACACACACACTACGAAACTTTGTTAACTGTGCGTGGTCCGAAATTTTATATAAGTACCTAACGATGACATATGAGTAGAGAACTTAACAGTAAGACATCAGTGCAATCCATATACAGCTAAAGTCATCTTGGATTAGGAAGATGCATTTTCGTCTTTTATGCAAGATCGTTTCCAGTGATTCAGTATCTAATTTCGGACAACGCAGCTGCATTGAATTGTAACTTTTCGCTACTTTTCTATGAAATATTACTTTCCCATCAACTGACCCATTTACTTACGGATAACTAAGGGAATAAATACGGTATTTTCTAAAGCTTACATCACTATACTGCGGCTGCTTATTAACTTGTCGAGCGTGGCAACTATCTTTCACATACGTAAATACGAAGCATAACGTCTATTTAGGAATACGTAACTAATACAGCTCTAACAAACAGTATTATATAGCTAAGCAAAATATACTTATGTCCAAAAGATCTAAAAGCGTGCACAAATGCATTTTATTGGGTATCCAAATGCTCCTTGATTTCTATAACATCACCATCATCATTTCAGCCTATCACTAGTCCACCGCTGAACACAGGGCTCCCCCATAGATTCGAGCCACAAAAGTTTGCTCTCGGCTCTTATTTTGGGAGGTTTTGCTTTAGTTGCCACGCTTGGCAAGCGGGTTGGCAACCGCAGTTTATTTATGCTGTTGTTTCAGGAAGATGCTGCTGCCCATCTTCTAATTTTAATTTTCCCTCTGTCGACTCCTCTTACGACACCTACGGGATGAGAGGGGGTGGTAGATTTTCTTAAGCCGCTACCAAATATAACATAGTAGCCTGTCTATAACATAGTAGACGTTAAAAAATACTTCTACTGAATTCATAAAGACTTCACTAGACAAGAAATTAAAAATATAATATATCGGTATTAAAACTACAGCATAAAACATAAATAAATATACAGTGCGTTACATTTATTACAAATATCTAGGAGATACTGAATGTTTGTCGTCTAGAAAGGCGTCGTAGTTGAACGCTATTTAAACATTAATATAACAAGTTTTGTGTAAGTAATGCGTATTGCATGGCGGTTGAATAGAGAAAAACTGAACAGGCCGGTGCATCGGCGATCAGTGAAAGCCGACCGAGTCAGACATGCAGACACCAAACATTCAAGAGTTCGAGTTAATAACCACAATTCCATTGCACATACTCATACGATAAGACAAATAGTAACCCTCCTCTACTTTGAAGTGCACACGCCGGTTTAGTTTTTAAAACTAACTGTAGAAATATCAAAATCGTTTAGTTATATGCGTGGTTATAACAAAATATGTGTGATGGTGTTTTCACTCAACAAGCTTGCTGTGATAAGAAACGATAATTGAGATTGGAAAATGATTGAGATATTTAATAATCTTTGATTACTTTTTGCTTGCACATTTGTGCAAAATCATGTGCTAATTTTAGAATTTTTACAATGACTTATTTAATGGTTATTTGATAATTCTCTAAACTGATAACGTATTACTTAAAATTATATTTTGAAAATCGGTAAAAATGTGAAATATATATATAAACTATACGTATATTATATGTAAGTTTGAATTAAAAAACAAAGTTGAATTAAAGTCTAGTTCTAATAACCAAAATAAGATACAAAAAGTAATAATAAAACTGTGGTAAGTATTTGTAAATATAGTTTTGTAGTTAAAATTTTAATACCTTTATAGGTTATTTAAACTATTCAATTTTTGGCTTCATTAAAATAAAATTATTGGATAGCATAGTAAGAGTATTTTGTTCTTAGAATTAAAATCGTAATAATTATTCTAACATCATATGTTACCACTGAGTCCAAACAAAATAGCCCATATAATACTAATTACTTAAATCTGCTAACTCCCGATCGCAATATCAAACGTGTAAGCGGGAGCGAGCCTTCGTTATCAGGCGCACAAGAGCCTAATCACTTTCATAGCAACCCCGCAAGGAGGTCGGCGCGGCTATCACGTCAGTCGGTCTCGCGCAGTGGGTGCGCGCAGGCGTGCGCCGCTCCGCTCGCCAGCTGCCGTCAGCTTCCGTCATCTATCGCCCTCCGCCTGCCACTCGCCACTGCTACGACCCGGCCGCAGCCGGGAATGGAGACCTGCTGCGCCATCACAGCTGCCGAGGACCTTGTGGGCGACCAGGTACGAACCACGCCCGTCAGTGTCATCAACTAGCTGTCACTCCGATAGCTAAACCCATCATCGTCCAAGTGCTACGTGATCATCTGTGTCAAAACCAGCGTATAGAAAGTGCTGTTGTGAATCGAGTACGTTAAAGTAGTTCGCTATTAATTTGTTTTAGACGCGTCTAATGAAGACATCTTAATATTTATACGATCCGTTTGTTTGCTGACACGGATGATGTAAGCTACGTAGCCTGTGGAAGTATACGTTCAGTCCTGAAAGTGAGAGATTTTCCAGCGACGATTCAGAGTTCTTTTGCCGACAACGATTAAGAGAAAACTAGGTTGAATATAGTAAAGTTTCAGTACAGTTAACGTTTAAGTATATTTAAACAATCAATTTTAGTTTTGTTACCGATGTAAATTATAAATAAATAAAAAATTCGCGAAATTTAATTTAGCGTTTTCATTATTCACTTGCTTGATTCATATATAACAGTAATGAAAACAATGTTCAATATCTAATTTATCATATTGGTAATATTTTAGGGTTGATTTTCACATAAGTTAACGATTATTAAATTTGATAGATATAGACTAGACTATATTATTGATTTATAAATTAAGTCAACAAAATGAACATCAAAATATTTTTTTTATATTTAGTATGATGTCGTGAACACAGAATCCGATGGGGTTTTTATTCTCATTAAAGAATATTCAAATTAATGCTAAAATATTTATTGCATATTAAATTTAAGCTATTCAATTAATAACAGCTAAGCATGTGCATAGAAAAGACATCAACGCCACCTCTACCCTAAAAGTCTGTGCAATAATAATGTTAATTTAACGTTAATGTTACATTTCTTGTACAATACTTTCAGAAATCTATGGTTTGCATAATTATTTTGTTACTTTTATTGCAGACTCTTAATACATAATATAAAATACTTTAATCTAAATTATGACGTATAATTTAACGTGAATATATTTACCACATTTCTTAAAACCGGTTGTTGAAATTTAAATTGACACTATTTTAAATGAAAATTACTTTCATTAATTTCCTTACTTAATTAATAATTACTAATAAATATTATAAACTACTTTAAGCTATCCGTTTTACAATTACATACAATATTTTAACACATTTGTTATTATTGAATCTGAGCACTGTGATGTTTTGAGTCTTACCGAAGTATGCGCATAAAGGCATTTACTCGAAGTTATCGCATCCGATAAAATGACTTTATTCGGTATGAACAGTGGCAGGTTAGGATAAATTATTATAAATTTCACGTCTAGAATACATTCAAAAACTTAAACCTTCATTTTTGCACTTGCACTAATATCCATACTTCCATTTAAATATAATAAATGCAAAAGTAACTCTCTCTGTCCCTCTGTCTGTTTGTTACCTTTTTACGGCTCAACCGTTGAAACGATCTTGACGAAATTCGGCACAAACAGTTTGCATCCTGGATACGGACAAAGATCGTTTTATACCGGACGCTCAAAGAGTTTCCACCGTGTTTTAAAGAAAAACCTTAATTCACGCGGAAGTAGTCACAGATTTCAACTAGTAGTCTATGATCACATCACATAATTCTATAATCTCATTATAAGGCCGTAATCAAAAATAACCCAATGTCACTCTTTTCTCTTTTCTTAGAGAATATATTACATTATTTATAACAATAGTAAATCAAAATGATAGTTTTGATATTTATTAGGTTAAAATAAATGTCAAACATTTGTTTAGTGCTACACCATATAATTTAACATACTTTGCAAAGTTATAGTTATTATAAATAGTCGTTCCTTTATTGAATCTAAGCGTTTTAATGAGAAAAAGTATAATTTCTAATAGTTTCGTTTTAAAAAAAATGTTTGTAAAATTAAGATTCCGTACGCTAACATTCAGAATAAATTTATTTATCTAAGAGTGGCTTTCGTGGTCTATAAGCGATAAACAACAATTCGACTATCCGATAGTTCTAAAATATAAATAATGAAAATACAGTTAACAAACAGGTAGAGTTAGATGATCATTTGTTGTCTGTAACCCACAGTCTGACCGTCTCCGGTGTTTTAAATTAGCATATTAGCTTATGTTTCTTGGATATATTTGATACCAGTTCCATTTTATGAAAATTTTGACAGAATATAAATAATGTGCAGTAAGAAATCTTTGCTGTAAACTTAATAAAATACTGTCCATTTTAAAAGTATATTTGCAAAAAAAAAACTAATCTACGACATATTTCTCTTTATTAAAATTTGTGTCCATTTTTGTTGTAACGAGTAATACAGGTTAAAAATATTATGGTTATAAACATATACACATATAAGATAATGACCATATACGTTAAAACATATTTAAAGTTAGGTTCTCATGTAATTGCAGAATTTTTTTAATGTATTTGTTTTAGTTATATTCAGTTAAATATAAATAAAAAATAATAACTATGAATAAAAATATGCCACAGATTGTCCCGGGCGGCAGCCGTTGGGGCGCACCACACGCCACAGGCATCCTCGACTCTTGGTTTCAGATGCAGGTAAGACATTCAAATATAGCTTTTCAGTAACCTACAGAAGGATAAATGTAAGAAATGTATACTTTATTAGTTTTATATCGTACCGTAACTTGTTTTCCTTTGATTTTGAGATGAAAAATAAATACTTCAAGATCGCGCTATTAACAAAAAATACTATGGTAAAAAAAAACACTTAAAATTACATAGCATTTTTTTCAGAAGTGCATCTTTTTATAAAGGTACACTTTTTGACCTGAAAAATTGATATTAATTAGTATCAAATAATATATGACAAACGAAATTTGAGTTTTTTGCGTCAAAGAATAAATATTTCATTCATTTTTTATCCTATGATAATGTCTTTCAAATGAATTTCGATCATGGTGACATTTCGCGACTAACAGGTACAAAATGCCTGCGCTGGACATTTTTGTGTTGTTATTATGTATTAGCACAAATAAAAACTCATCTCCTCACTAACGTGAGCCTTATGAGATGGAGGAGAAATAAATGCAGAGTTAGACAAGTAACTACTGAGTCAAGCTGTCGTCAATATTTACACGTACAGGTCTACAATATCAATTACGTAGAATATAATGTTTGATCCTTTTCATTCAAAATTTCGATATTACAATAACAACTAAAAAGTCTAACAAAATATTTGCATATACGTAATCCCTAGATAATATTCAATACATGTCTGGCAGAGAACTGACAACTGCGCGCAACTAGAATGACAATACTTATAATGTACACTCTACAAACTTAAACGTGACGTATAGAATTTGTTGATTTTTAATATTTTATACCTTAATCCAAAGATTTAAAATTTGCGTGTCGCTTCCTAAATGTAATATTGTTTTAGTTAGCGTGCTAACTAATTTGTATGCCACATGCTATGATGACATTGTCACGTAGCGACGACATATGTATGTACACAAGTATACGTATGACATGTGATCTATTTGAAAGGTTTTTTATAATAATATAATGTAAATATATTATGTAGCATCCATGCTGCAATGAAGACTTAAATTGTAGATGCTTTAACTTCGTCGGCTCGGTTGGTGCAGTGGCTAAGCGACCGCCTTCTGCGCTATAAATCGCGGGTTCGAATTCCGCACGGGACAAACATTTGAATCGCTTACAGATGTTTCGTGTCTGGGTATACGTGTTTAAGTCTTTAAAATGCACTAACAATATAGCAGGTACACTAGTAAATAATAAACATGTCCTCCTTATGGTGAGCGACAACTGTATACTTATTTACCCATAACATCACCTATAGCATATAGCACACCTGCGCTTGTCACCCTGAGACATCAGTTCAGGCAGAATAACCGGCGGTTGGTGAAACCTCCCTAGACGGATTCCTGCATAAGAACCCTACCCCACCAGTGTGTGCACCACGACCACCTCTGAGGAACAGAAAGCTTTTCAGTTCAGTTATTGGAAATTTACTTGTTGTGTTTCGAATGGTAAGTGAATGGAAAGATAATTTTAACCTCAATATATGTAAAATTTTAAAAATAATTGACATATGTAAAACATTAATAGTCTCTTAAGAGGAGCTCGCTTTAAGTTACGCAGTTATCGGGTTCGACCTCCTCTGAAAATGTCAGTTGGAACTATAAGTGCTAATATATGAAATATGGAAACCTACCTGTCGGAAAAACAACATACGAATTCCGCCAATCCTTGGAGTAGCTTGGCGGACTCTTCCTGGCTCCATAACCCTGTTACTGTACTCAGCTGTAAAACATTTAGCAGCTTATTACTTTATTTCTTATAGTTTCATAAAAAAACAATAGTGCCTTACTAAAGACAAAAAAAAATATTAATTATTTTTAAATGTTAAACTTAGAAGTAAATAATAAATAATTATTTTGATCTATAACTAATTATTTAATCGTTAGCTTATTTACTACTGTTAACTAAAGTATAATAAATTAAAAAGAATAACGAAAGTTATTTTAATTTTTGTTATCCGTAATAAATTACGGATAACAAAAATTATATTAAACCGTCCTAAAGGACGTACTATAATTTTCTTTGAAGTAAGAAAACCTTGGGAATAATATTATTATGTTTACAAAGAAATACATATGTTATTGACATGGATAACCGATATACTTGGTATTGCAAGCGCAGTTAAAAGCGTTCAATTAAACGGTATTCGCTATGGTATGGGCCAGTTGTTAAAGAAAGTAAGAAAACTATCTTGATTTTATTTAATAGCCGTCGGCCATAGAATGACTGGCGATCGAATCATTCCTTCTTAATAACTTGCGACCTTTTGGCCGCCTGTCTTTCGTCAAAGCGGTTTCAGCCACCGAACCAATAACTACTACCCTTTTGAAGAAAAGCCGACATCATTCTGAGTTAGTTGTAAGAGGCAGCTAATGATATCAATAAGGATAGGATGGATACTATGGGTACCAACCTGCTACCCAAGTGTGGCGAATACGGAAATTAACTTCAATAAGGGGAAAGACTTCATTCATCAATAGACTTTAGGGAGTTGAAATGAAAAATATGAAAAATAACGAAAAGAATTTAGCCTTAGTTTAGAAGAAAAACCGTTTTTCAATCATAAAGGGTTACATCATTTTTTTGTGTTATAAATAGTAACTTTATTATATCGCGTTATTAGTTGTACCATTATTTCTAAAGAATGCATGAAAGGTGGCTAACGAACGAAAAATACGACGAGTCAGTAAACGTTAAAAAATTATTTACAATGATATTATGGTTTCGAGACTAATATAATACAGACATCGCAACTTAACACCTGGTAGGATCTTGGTTAAACAAGTGCCTGTATACAATAAAACGAAAATATTTTAAAAAGAGTTACTGTGACATTTAAATATATAACAGTATGAATTAAGCGAATAAGGTTACTGTCATAAATTAACCACAACCCTTTGTCTCACTTAGTCGGCATTGAAGGGTGTGGATTATTGGCTCTGAAAGAGAGACTTCTTCGTCAGCTAAATTGCCAAAAAAGATCCATTCAATGATATTAGGCGACAAATTTAAGCAATGAATGTCTACATACTGCCCATTTGCTTGGGGCGAGCAAAGAAAGATTAATACCGCGGCAAAACTACCGCACTGGATTAACACTGGATTATCCAAAAGCAAGCCAAATCGACACCTAAGTCTCAAGTTAATCGACCTGTAAAGTCGTGATAGTAACGATATATAATGAATTACGAGCATGTGTACTAGTTGTTTTTTTTTTGTTGTGTTTATTACTGTACTTTAAACCCAAGGAAAACTGTTGTCGTTAAATACTATGTAATGACTGAGCTGTTAGCTTCGATATGTTCGATTTTGACCAGAACCCCTGTTCACAGTTTCATTTTACGGTCGAAGTACACAGTCCATTAGGCTCCGTGCTGCATGAAAGCATGAATATTGGAAAGATTATGTGTATCGAAACAATTTACACGGTACATGACGTGTGGAATCGCCATTGTCGGCGGTCGCGAGCCGTATCCCACGTGGGAATCGGCTACTGAACGTCATCGTCGCGAAAGCGTGATTGTGTGACTAGAATCTAAATAATTTATTACTCTATTTGCTTTTAATAATTTTCTTTATTTTTTAGTTAGTTTAGTTTAGTTATTAGTTATAAACTATTTATAGATATGTACAGACAGTTACAGTTGACAGTTACATGTTTTCAGTGACGAGCGTCCGGGCAGTTGCGGTCCAGAATGGAAGTCAAAAATATCCCTAGGAAAATAAATTATTTTCTAAATAACTTAGATATTTAGAAAGAACTCAGCTCATATCGTGTGAGAAAGGATATAATTAAAATGCAAAATCAAGGCAATTACCACTATATGTGTGATCTGTGAGCCTCCCCATGTTCAGTAGTGTAAAATGACATACAACAGTTTTTTTTATATATTATAAACTATATTAATTGGTGAAAATGTTTTAAGTATTTTTTTATTTAGATAGAGTGACTAAACGAGCGTCTGATGGTAAGTGCAGTGTCTGCCCATAACAAATGCTATGTAACCCAGAACATTTCTTTGTGCCACGCTGCGCATGTCACCTTGACCCTTCAGTTCTTACACCTAGTGATTACACTCAAAGCCCTTCAGACCGAAAAACAGTAATGTTTGCTTACTAATGCTTTACAGCCGAATAATTGACCGGAGATGGTACCTATCTGGACGGATTCCTGCATAGGAATCCTACCACAAATAATGAATTATGGGATGAAATATTAACTAGTACCGAAATAACACTGTTTTCTCACGTGTGAAATATAACTCAAGTTCATTCTGAAAAATTTTTGAAAATATGTAAATTAATTTGACGACATATTAATATACCAGGACAATTTGTTTTCAATTTCGAATATGGATAACTAATTACAGCGTCAAACGACAAAATTAGAGTAGGTTTCCCGGCGCGTAAAATAATATTAAACGCACCATTAGAGCCGCGCTCACTGTGACATCGGCCATTGTTCTATTTCCTATTCTAACTCGCTTTAAAATTTGACCTGGGTTTTAATCACTCTAACAGAATAACCGACATAGATATTTTTGGGTCTTACAAATTGCGTTTTCTTTTCTTATTAACAACCCGGTTCTCTATCCAATTCCAAATAGCTTTAAAATTTTAATTGTATTTTGTTTCGGCTCGCTTGTCCCAGTGGCTACGTCCCAGTGGCCTCGGATTCTACGCCACAGGTCTCGGGTTTCTTTTCCGTACGGTCCCCGGTCTTGGTATTGTGCCGTGCGTGTGGAATTAATGTTTGTAAATCCCTGCTACGACCGAGGAGAAATACTAATGTGGGGCAACATTTTTTCAAAAAAAAAATCCTATAAAAAATGTACGTAGACCTACCATGTTTTCGGGTATTAAAAATTGAGTTTTCTCTTTGTATTTACAACCCGTTATAAGTCATTTCGCTACTACTTAATATGGCAAATATACAATTGGCTGACGAGACTTCAATCATAGTATACATTTGTTGGATCAAAAGTATACATTATTTGGTTCAAGAGTATACCAAATACACACCGATTTTGGGTTGAGTTTGGGTCCTCCTTAGTTAAGATCTTTTTAACATGATCGTATTTCATAAGGCAAAACAAATTAGTCCCTGTAATATTGAAATGAAACAGTTTGCAAGTTAAAATGATCAAAATTTTATAACATTATTTTTTGATCGGTTTTATAACACTTGAATAGTTTTTCAATGAGCTACTATATACTTAAGTTCTCTTTTTGGAGATAGTCTGTCATGCTGTTTCTGTTTGAGGTATCAATTTAGAAAAATAGATACAGATAAAGCTAGTATATAGATAACATACGAGTAGCATGGCGATAATTAACTTAATATGTATAAATGAAATCTGGATTAGATGCAAGCATAGAACAAATAATTTCACTAATTGACCTTCAAGAAATGAGCCTACTACTTTCTCAAAGGCGGACAACGCATTCGCAATTCCTCTGGTATTGCGGATGTTCATGACCGGCGGTGATCTTACCATCAGGTGAGCCGCTGACGTTCGAAATATTATGAATATAATTTAACGAAAATTCGGTAAAAATTTCGATATTACTTTGTCCTATTATTCACCCTTAGTATCAATTAACATTACACACTTCAGTGGCTTTACTCAGTTGCGTAAGCGCAAACGTAAATGAGATACATATAAAGGGGTGTCGTGAGGTAAGAGGGAAGGGGGGCATTGACAGGATTCACGGTCCAACTGAGGAACACAATGATCGTGCTCAATACGTGATCGATTATGTCTATAAGTAGATATGTTCATATGTTATTTGTAGAGGTTCAGTTCACGTGATTTTATTTTTTGAATGTTGTTACTTGGAATTGCATCCAACATGCATCACTAGATCGGAGGCGATTTTTAGGAACTTATCAATAATAACAGCCAAGGCAGCCCAAGACAGGGTGCCCGCTTTAATTTTCATAGTACTCGAGGATTCCATGCCTAATCCCGGTATTGACATCAATAAAATGTTACTTATACTCATGATGGATTTATAATCACACTGAATAATTATAAAGCTAATTAGGCCTACTAGACTTATCACAAAACTCCGTCCGCCATGGGATACTTAAACATGGTTATGTTGTCATTCTAATCAAATTTCATATCTACATAGGTGAAACATCTGTGAATTTGTATATATTTGGCTGCAAACATCTGTCAAAAAATGAGTAATCTCTCTGTAACAAGGCTATAAACCTTCTATATTTTTTATTAAAAGACCGTAAACCTTTAAGACCTAATTTACCCCGTGCGTTCGACGACGAAAACATTTCGCGAAGAAACCTTAATTTCTTTATTGCCTGAGAATAAAAAAATATTACCAGGACATAAGAAGTTCATCAACCCTCATTAAAACATCGTGAAGAGCTTTTTCCAGCTCCTAAACCACGTAAAGTACATGTGGAACTGTGCCCTTGAGCGGGATGAAAATATGATAATTACAGATGTTTTACTTTAACCAATAAATGTAATAAACAACATCTCTCGAAAGGGCAAGCTGAATGATAGCTGACGTTTACTGAAGACTTGCTGGACTGATGAAGACAAAACAAAAAGTACAATTATTTTCTTAAATTTAATTTTCCTATCACTGTACACTTTCAGAAGCACTGCATAATACACTATCAATATTAAACATCAGAACTCAAAATATACACAGAAATTACAAAATTCAATTAAAACACTACCGTCACTTTTCGAGTAACGCCTAAAGTCCCAAGCTGATTGTCTCTATAACTAAGGTACATTCAGCACGATGGCGAACGGTTGCTCTCTGGTTATCTCATTTACGAAATAATTTTCATTATTTTTATTGTTATTCCTTTTTTCAGTACATAAATTTCATTATAGCTATAGGTATGATGTAGTGTCATAGACACAAAGACACGCACCCCGAAATCCAACAATTTTTGTTTATGCACAAATGTGGGCTCTGACTTAAATTCCAATCAAGGATAAGGTAGGTACTCTAACCTTGATGAATTACATATACTTCTACACCTTACAAGCAGCATGTCACTGTTTTGTTTAACTTACTCATTCTTATTTTGGCGGATAAAGTCTGTATGCAATTAAGGACACTAAAATATATATCATTATGAAGTCTAACCTTCAATAGCTGTTCCAAAACCAAGTATTCATATGTACGCAAAGTACATACCTATTTCAATCCATTGATAATGTTACAATCCGCGAAAACATTATATCAGCGTCTGTAAACAAAGATTTACTTGTGTAGTAAACGCGTAAGTGTGGCGATGGATTATCGCGGCGTATCAATAAGTAAACTGAAAATATCGAAGTTACTTAGAATATCTATCCACTTACACGACTGGGGCCAAAACCTACACGTCTGTTTGTTCTTTTGATAGCATCACTAATTTTAAATAAAATATTAATATTGTTTTACTCATTACTTGGATGTGTTTTTAGAAGTGTCGTTTGAAAGGGTCATCATTTCAATTATTCTTGCGTAGCACAGAACCGTTTATTGAATCCTGAACATAGTATCTGAGTTTATCTGTCCGCCACAGTTACTGGAGTAAAAGCTTGAGACGTTTTCATGTTTTCAAATTTCCTTTGTTATCTGTAACGAATAAGGTTTATGCTTAAAATTTACGCGTTATTTTATCGGATCATTCCGAATCAAATCTGATAATAACATCAGTAAAATACAAGCTGTTTGATTTAAACCAATTTTGACCAGTTTTGTTTCTTTACAGAAATAAAAAAGTACTAACGTAAGAACAAAAATAAAAAACTGCTATAAAGACCTTACATTTATTATTATACAACTGCACCGTTTTAGATTATCATTTTCTATTAATAGTTAAAATCTGTCAAAATGAGTTGACTCATAAAGCGCAATCGAACACTACCACTTTTTTATTTCATTTAAAATAGTAAATTAGTTAAAACTTGGTTGATGTAGGAAACACCATTTTTACTATTAGCTTATACCACTGAAAACTGTGTGATTTGATAGAGAATAATCTTAAAGAATATTTACTTCAGCATTTTGCACTTTTTTGGGCGCACATTATTTTTAAGTAAAACATTACATCTAAATTATTTCTTTATTGGATGAAGTGACGAAACGAGACAAACGTTCATGGTAAGTGCAACGTCTGCCCATAACAAATGCTGTGTCACCCAGAACATTTGTGTGTGGCACCACACTGCGCTCACCACTTTGAAACATCAGTTCTTAATTCGCATATACCCAGTACACTAGCTGTCGATGCCCTTCAGACCGAAACACAGAATTGTTTGCACACTATTGCTTTACGGCAGAATAACTAGCCCTAGGGTCTTACCTACCTAAACGGATTCCTGCATAGAAATCCTACCATCAGTAAATACAAAATTCTTAATATATTATATATTTTCCCAATATACAATATTTAATATTGCCACTTGACAGGTGGATACCAATGTTCGTTGGTATAGCAAAAAATGTATCGCTTACATATGTTGCTTATTGCGCCATTTCCTCAACGTGACTCTGACTTTTAAACACATAATATACTTTTATCACTTTATTAGTTAGTTGATTAGAAAATTTAAAATTATAGTTTTGAAATCTTTGTATTTACATAATTAAGGACCGCGTGGCCTATTGATCAGAGCTGCTGCGCCTTGGTTCTATTTGTTCTAACACATATTGTTGCTTTCACACGTCTGGTTGTGTTTGTGATCCCCTTGTCTCTAATACTGCGCCCTAGGCTACCTCCAATCTTAACGCATTAGCGTCACACCATTCGCGCTTTGATTAGGATGAATGAGTGCGTGCTTCTGCGCGTGCACTTATGGCACTGTAATGTCTAAAACAAAAAAGTGTAAACGTGATTGCAGTTAATGAAGCTTTCAACTGCACTGTGTATATATTCCAGCTGGTTAATTTTTGGACATTTTTTCAGTTTTTGTAAAAAAAAATCGCATTTAATAGCTGTATAATAATGTTATTCGCAACAAATATTCTGGACCGCTAGTTAAAAGTCGGCGTAATATGCATCCCTGATTAACAAACTATAGCCTCCAACAGATAGTGAAAAAACGAAATTACGTCTCAGCGGATTCATCAAAATTTCCGGAAGTATCGTACTGAGATGACTAATTGATTACGTTCAAGCTAAACAGTTATTTCAATTATTCGTGTACTAGAAGAGTAATGCGCTTGCGCTCTACCCGAGTGCTTCGCCTAACGGAAAACATTCTAGAAGGGCTAAATCGAAGATTCAGATCTCACGGCTTCGAAGCACTCTTCTTTGACTCCACGAAGGCAGCTGGGACAGTCTTGCGTAATACTAAAAAAAATATAAATAATTTGCTAAGATCCGCAAAATTTTCAATAGTGTGTTATTGTGTATTACGTGGTTTTCGAAGAGCACCGCCCGCCCAGACAGCCGCCGAGTCTGTCGTAGAGTCAACATCACTTGACAAACAAGTGTCGTGTTCTCGGCTTCAGTTCTGTGTATTGCCTGGTAGTAGTGTTGTAGTGGTGGAGGCATCTAGAGGCGGTTCCCGATCGCAGTATTAGTTTGGTTGCACATGCTATTGTGAGAGGGCAGACGATACTCGTTAGAAATAGGTAATACACACCATTTTAAATTCTGCATGCGGATCTTAGTAATTTAACTTTCTTTCCTTTATCATAATTGATCACCGCATGATTTCATTAACTGTTTCATACCATGGCTAGATCTACAATCTCTACTACATCAAGTAAGTCGTAGCTTCCGCTATTGTCCCATCATCATCGTCATAAAACGTCCAAAAGTGGCGGGTGAAAGGCCTTTACAAAACTGAAAGGAGTTACTGTAATAGCCACGCATAGCAGGTCGCACCTTAGACGCGGTTTTTCAGGCGGCAAATCAGACTTGTGACGAAGCCTGGTTAGTGGATAGTTTTGAACAATACGATGTCAATAGTTTGGTATTAATTAATTATTCCCCTGGTATTGTGGATGTTCATGGGTGGCGGTGATCACTTACCATCACGTGAACAGCTTGATCGTTTGCCCCCTATTCCATGAAAAAAAATTAGCTTTTGGGACTTTTACATTATAATCTTTGCCTAAAAATTTGATTAAATATATTTTTGATAGAAAATAATAAAAAAAGGATACCTGCGTAGTTTCGCGGAGATAATGTCATTACGAAACGAAGGCAGATTGTAAATAAAATTATGTTTGAAACACAAATTAACATTATAAGCATCTTAAGTTGTAAGCATATAAAAATTAACAGAATTAAAAATTAAAACCAAAATTTTATTTATTTAAAAAACTGGTTCTGGCTTCATTACAATTGTAATTGCCATTTTAAGTGCTGATGTAAATATATAGTATAAGGTAAAGACGCCAATCGAAAGCGGATTTTATGCAGGAATCTGTCTAGGTAATTACCACTGCAGGGCCAGTTATTCTGCCTCGAAATAGTACTGTGGAAACACCTTAGTCTGAACGGCACTGAAACCTAGAGTAATTACTGGACATATGAGACTTAAGAACTATGTCTTAGGGGATGGACGCAGTGTAGTGCCACACAAAATAGGCAGACGTCGGCACTTTCCATAAGGTGAACGTTTGGCTCGTCGTCATATTCTTCTATGAAAATGCTTAATGTATTTGCACCTTACATTTCATATTTCGTTCAAAAATAGACATCTAAGACCAAAAACCATTTATAAGTGTTTAGGGATCCTTGGTAAAACGAGAACCCGTGTCCGCCTCTCCACTCTTTACACAAATTAAATGGGTTTATTACAGCCCCGGCACAGGTAAAATTGTACATAACAATATTAAGTGGTGTACGTGCGGTAAACGTGCCAAGTAATAATTATTTAATAAAAAAAAACCAAACAGAGTTCTATGATTTTCTCATGGATACCATCATCAGAACTTGACCCTAATGTATGTGACCACCCTTATGATATCTCCTTTTTAATAAAAAAGAATTAAAATCATAAAAATATAATAAAATCATTAAAATCGATTCATAAACAAAGAAGATATGGTCGAAAATACATTAAAAAAATTATAAATACTTATTTTTTGAAGGCGGTTACAAAATATCAACTTTAAAAAAAATTAACTATTTGCAGATTTATGATATAATATATATATATATATATATTGTAGAAGAATTATATATGTATATTTATATATATATATATGTATATATATATATATATATATATATATAATGCAGCTGAGCTGCACTGGAGCTGCGTGCCGGTTACTCCACGTCTCCAAACACCTCACAAAAAAGGCCTCCTTTTATGTGTTATTTAAAAAAATTAAGATTAGCAAACCATGTAAAGTCAGATGGCGTTATCTAGGGCTTATTTTAAAAACTGTCGCTAAATTGGAGTTAAGGTATGCAGTAGCTGTCTGCTGGTCCACGTCCGAGCTTAACCCGAATTTCTGCACGTATGGCGGAAGCCGGTTGGACTCCACAAAACTTGTGAGTCATTGCCGAAGAGACGTACTTGCCAACGTATTATCGACTTACAATACGCAATAAATGTTTTAAAACGATGGAAGTGCCATCTTATGACAGAGCGTAGTTTTTTATTGTGTATTATTACATCTATTATGTTATATTATAATTATGTTACTGACATAAAGATGTATGTTATTTATAATAAAAAGAACACATTTTTCTTGTTTTCGTAATCTATCCAAATAGATAAAGAAATTATTTATTTATTTGGGAATGTAAGGGTAAGACAATAAATTTAAATGAAAAAATTTATTTCGACCCACATTTGTATAATTATTTTAGTGATATTATAAGATAAATTCATCCAGAGTCAATGATTTGTAACGAATATTTATATAATAAAAAAATTCAAAAGCATTGAAACACAATTGTAGTAATTCTATGTTAAATTTCAAGAGCATACAGAAGATAAATGCTGATATTTTTTACAACCAATCAAAGAAAGCATTTGCGGTATTTTAGCAATGCAACGCCGTTCGCATCTTTGTATTCCGCTGTAATCAATACAATTCTATTATTTCTTAAGCTCGGTTGCCTTTCAAATAGTATTGATCTTAATAAAATCTAAGATACGTATGAAGAAGCTTTGAAAGTTTATATGCCTCTATTATAAAATCTACTGAATATAGCGAATCTAGGTTAGGGCGCCACGACCCCAAATCGATCTTGCAATCTTTGTACCGCTGTGGTGCGAGCGAGAGGGAAGCTGTGACCTAGAGTAACAGGTTGGGAATCCGGAAGGTATGGTGAAACCGGCTCCACCGTGCATTTTTCCATTCAATGGAAAGCTCTACGTTACTTCGCAGACGACACTCGAAGATACTTTTTGAAAAAATTGTTCCTTTTTTTGTTTACACCAATGACAACTTTTTCGCGTCAAGTTGTATTTATATTGCTGAGGATTGAAAAAATGTGATTTTTATTTATTTTATTTAGGAGAGTGTTAGGCAACCTGTCTAAATTTTATTTCAAAGTTATACTAGTAATACACGACGAATAAAGTCCTTTTAAACTTGCTGCCATTTTTACAGATATCAAATCTTCGCGCGCTTTCAATTACATTAGTTTTAATTTATTTAAAATTATTTTTTTAATGTTCACGGTAGTAGTCTGAATGTCAAAGAACGGACTGGCTACTTCTTGTTTACATAGCTTTTTTATGCAAGTTTTATGTAAGACTGCCGACGATGTATGGTTGACGTGCGGAGATCAATAACGCCATAGCAAATATCGGCAGGCAGGTAAAAGCCGCTGCCGATGATGCCCATAGTAACACCGTAAAATAACAGATTCTCCGCGTCGGCATATAAAGCTTCACACATGTATAAATTATCGAGATATTGTTTCCTAATCTTAATATGTATATTAAATAAGTAGATAAGTCCTTGAGCTGGTTAAGATTTCATATCAAAATAACTTTGAGGCATGTCACATTTATTTATTCCCTATGCATATAAAATGCCTTTGATGTTAATCCCTAAAGATTTATTAGTGATTCAGATTTAACGGTTATTGTAAATAGTCGCAAGTAAAAGAAACTTTGTTTTCTAAGTAGCAATCTCAATAATTTAATATAACAATTAAGAGTACTATTGAACGCATCAAGGTCAAGTAGTTTAGTTTGTCCGATTACAATTACATTTGTTATTGCGTCTTGTAGCTCATTCGGATATCAGTAGCATTGTTTATCATCTGACTCTGTATTTTGCTAATAAATAAATGTAAGTACATATTTGTCCTAAAATATTTTTTCCTCTATTTATGCTAATCTTTTTGTCTATGTTAAATATACCTCAATAGTTATTACTGTGAGTACTCATTAAACCTAGCTGATGATATGAAAAAAGAAAAAGCGCGATTTAAGACAAACAACATTTATCATAGAAACATTTTTAACTCATGCGATCGAAACATTTGGACAGTACATAAATTTAAATTATTTTTTGCCAGTAATCTAAAATATAGTCGATTTTATAACTAGGTCATCATCCGGACAAGCGACCAAAAGTTAGTCGCTAAAGAAAAATTTCAATGATAAAATCTAGTCTACTCAGAAATCGTGGCTTTATTTAATGAATCGATTACAGGCATGGAATATTTCAATAAGAGATAAACATATGCACATGATACAACAAAGATTCGAAAAAAGATTTAAATAACTTAATGTATTCGTGCGATAATACGACGATTCACCTTTTCTGAGCATTTATCATCATAAAGCAACAAAATGGCGTTCATAGGGCCTGTGGCCCATTTGCGCGACGGCGGCGCTTCTCGGAGCGAGTGGTTGCTTTCTACCCCGCGGCGGTGCCCACTCTGCACATACCACGCCTGTGCCTCATGTGTATGCACTTCAGCGGAAACTATTTATTTGTGAAAATTTAATTACTAGATTTCTCGCGCGGAAACCCTATTTTGATATAGAAGAGCCAGATCGTGTTGTAGCTCTTTCGTGCTGTTAAATTTCTGTTTTATATTACTTATTTTAGTGTAGCGTCTTATAATTGTGTTGTTTTTCCACGGCTTATTACAAAGATTATATATAGGTAAATATCAATACAATATTTGTCAAGGTTGATAGCACTTTGTATAACAGTATGTGTTACGTATTGGCCGATATCTGTCCGGCAGAGTAGAATTGCACCTACCTTTTTCTTACCGAGGTGTCGTAAGAGGCGACTAAGGTATTGTACGGACAGCCTTTATTCGTACCGAATAACACCATAATGTGTTACGCTGTCACTATATTGTTCGTGGAAACGCAATGGGGAGTAAGGTTTTTTTGACTCGTACCAAAATAGCCAAGACGTGGTTCGCCATCCGTCACGTTACGTTTCCCGCGACGGCGAAAAGTGGACTGCGTGAGTAGCCTCTGCTTACCCCTTATATGGGAAAAAGACGTGACTGTATGTATGTATGAGGCCATGTGTGTGTAGATGTATCCCCACTTTATCTCTTTAAAAGTTACTACAATTTAATGCCTAAAAAATTTTAGTTACTTAAGTGTATCTTTCAGCCTTTGATGTATGACCAAGGTTATTTAAAATTTAAATAAGTGTTTTCAAAAATTCGCTGCTCCTATTAACTTGCGCCGAGGGATATAGCGAGCGTGTGACGCGCACTGCCTGATGTGGAATGGAGCGGAATGTATTTACTACTGGATCTGAGCAGTAGTAGTTTTTGCTGACATGACACCAACCAGCAGGAGACATCCGCTAATAAAGACATTTCATAATAATTTCTTCAGTGTTAGCAATTGACGACTCATTAGTAACTAACTTCGGATCAATTGCGACACTATTTGAAAACTTTCAAATAGTGTAGCAAATGAAAAAAATATCAATTTCTTTATTGGCTAGCTCAATTACTATTTAAAAACGATGATATATTATTGTTAGAAAACGACCGAAAAGATTGCATTATTCGTTCCATAAACGTGTCGCCGACTCAGTGACTTTACTCTATTATTTGTGTTAGTTATCGCTTATTGACACATTCAAACGACTTATCGGTCGACGCGAGTCTTGAAAATGTTGGCGGTTGGCCTACAAGCTTAACTTTGATATTTTAAGGCTGCACACTCAATACTGCTTAGTATCTTCTGCTCGCATTTAAAGCTTGTTAATCGTTTAAAGATAGAGACAACCGTGCTTAATAGTTTTGTTATAGAGCGCGTCATAACGAAAGCCTGTAAGCGACTACGGTAAATTAGTAAGCACCAGATGTGCGGAGTTTTATGACAATGTAAGTAATGTGTTGACTTTGGTTGAACAAAACGCACCGTTAGTCGGAACGCGTCATCGGCGGGGCACGGGGGGCGGAGCACCTGCGCCTGAGCCGACGAAAGTGACCGGCGTCCGTAGACTAACTAACACGTAGACTCGACGGCTGTCTATTCTGCAATCATTTGGTGTTTTTCTACGTATATAATGAAAAACTAGACTGAACTGTAAGACAAACAAAATAAAATTAGGTATAAAATAAAATACAAAATAAAAGAATAGTTTTTTAATAGCAAGTAACGACCATGAAAGTTATTAGTATTTAGAGTATTGATTCTGAAAAAGCGAGTGATTTATAATAAAATTAAGCTTTTATGTAATATCATAAAAGTTTCCTTTTATTACAAAGCCCTCGCTTAAACAAAAAAATCGCTCACACGTAGACTTATTTATATATTTTTCAACTGTGGGTGAGATAATCGCACAACAATAAATTAATATGCGGCGTGGAAGCTCTGCGCGTCGCTGCGTCTGCGCCGCCCTCGGTTAGCGGTGGCCGAATGTTGGTCAGGCGGACTGCACACGACAGGTTACGTGCCCGATAAACACTGTCGATCGTAATTCCATTCAACTCTTTAAAGCCATTTTAGAGACAGCACGACCAATAACTTAAACTCCTGATACGGACATTTCTCGAGAAGCGACTATGCGTTGTGCAATTGTTGACCGTCCATTAAGTGTAGGTGTCGTGACGCGATAGTAAGATCTATGCTGATGGTCTTGTAACAGAATTTGGACAACTGTTTTTAGCTAAGACAAATTGGCTTTGTTGCGTAAGCAAATACTCGCTTAATGTCTATAAGTGATGAAGACAAAAATGTATGATGTTTTCCAATGAACCCAGTTATCATGAAAAACTATATCGGATTAAAAGTTAGGGAATGGTTTTTTTTTATTTTTAACCAAAATGTTAATCAACAGAAAACGGGATGGAAATGCAAACGCGAATTTTTTTAAATGTGTAAATATATAGAGAAGTTATAGAAACAGATCGCGTTGACTCAGTTATTTATGCCAGCGATCCAGTCAAGATTAGCATAAAACTCAAGTAAATTGCAACTTTACATTATTCTCAATACTAATAGCAATGTAGCGGTATTATAAATGTGTAGCATGGAGCAAAAAAGACCATAAAATCAAGTGTTCGAAACGATGTCTTGATGTTTCACAACCTGTATTAATTATACGAACAAAAGGTAAAATTTATCTTTATATACATACAGCTGTTCTAGATGATTCCAAATAGAACTGTATCGAATTTAATAACTGATTAATTGCCGTAACTCTATCTACACAATATAATTTTAATTAATTCAATATGTTTATTCTCATTTATCAAATTTACAAGGAACTATATAAACTATTTTTTCACGGTCAACGTCGCGATCTATTCCTAGTGCAAACATTGATATGCTCTTTATAAACTTTGTTGAATGAAAGAAGCTAGATCAACTTAGTCATGAATCATACTGATAGTCTCTAATAGACCAGAATCTGTATTCTTAGTTCACCGCTACAATATCAATATTTAGTGACAAAACAGGGGGACCACGAAAACTATTTCCAACCAAGTGTGTTGAGAGAGCTTAGTAGCTTTGTTATATGGGGATTAAGAATGGGTCAGCCGTAGCTAGAGTTGAAATTCACGAGCTAAGCAGCATTAATATATAGGTAAAGTTTTATTGATAGTCGAATGCCTGGGCCTGCATTCCCTCTAGGTATCATTAGATATAAGCAGTAGTGGGCAAACATTACTGTTTCGGTTTGAAGGGACCAGTGTAATTACAGATCATATGAAACTTAAGAACTCATGCATCAGGGTGACGGGCGTTGTGCGTTGCCACATAGAACTTTTAACCTTTTCAATAGGATTTTCTAAATTCAAATGTCATAGGCACGTTGCACTACCATCAGGTTAACGGTTTGCTCGCTGCGGCACTTTCTTCCATTAAAAGAGGTGGTGCCGCAATTAAAGGACCAAAAAAGAACTATCTCCAGTTCTAAGTAGCAATATAAATACTAATAATTGATTTCGTAGCTTTGTTATTTGAGGAGGGAGAATGGGTTAGTCGTGACAATAGTTGGAATTCACGCGGAGTCGTCGTCGGCGCGGGCCGGCCGGTAGCTCTTGACGGTTGGGTCAAACATTCTAATGTATGACGCAATGCTACATGAACTGGATTTGCACTCGTCTCACTAAACTCTGTATGTTAATCGCGTTCATATAATTTTGTCTTTTTCCCATTATGTGAATTATATAACGCCGTTGTTAATTAACTTTAACGTTTACATTACGAACAACGTATCTTCTAAGCCCTTTTGACTTTTAGGCTTTATAAAAAGTTTCATTGTTATATAAATACTCTTTTTATTTACCTTTACTCTGTATTTGTTTTAAGACCCAGTTCTAAGACTAAGGTATTCTTTCTCTTCTTTGTTGTTTACTAATTAGCAAACCGAATATATAAAAATAACAAAATATTACAAAAATGATGATATAAGTATTGTGTTTGATAGGCTTTCTAACATGAAATAATGCGATTAGTTAATAACAAATCAGATAAGGAAACACGCATCCGCGACGCCCACTCGCGCACCTCATTCGCACTAAACAAATCTCTCATTTTTCAATTACGACTTACTATCTGAAATGTCAAGCCAATGGTTTACTGTACCTTTTTTTGCAGAAATGTTGTCTCATGTTATTCAATACTCTTTCAATTATTATAGGCCTTTGAAGCGTGCACGCGAAAAACGAAGAATTTTATGCGTCCATTGCCGTGTTGTATCTGCAGGCTAGTGGGTATTGGCTTACAAAAGAATTATTGCATACACTGCACAATTAACTGATTGGATGCGTCCTGTGGCGAATGTTGCGACAACAGGCCGGTAAGCAGACAGCTTGGCGCGCCACTTTTTTTGAAATAAACTTATTTTCTTTACGAATTCGGACAACGTGTGGGCGGCAGCGGCGGAAATTGTTGACTTTCTTTTTTATAGTCTCCGACAGAGTAATAAATTTGATGATGCTTGTCAAACTACTATTTTTTTTTTTTTTAATTTCTGGTCTTATTCGTTGGAACTATTATGATTCAGTAGGTACGCACATTTCGAAAGTAACCTTTCACGTGTCTTAACGTAAGTAACATCATACTCACACGTAGTGATCTCAGATTATAATTTTTGCTTTTCTGAAACAATGTCTGACACAAATCGGAATTAAAAATATGAACAAAATCAACATTAGAAACATTCAATCTTTTTTCCGTTGTTGCATGTAATATTAAAATTAAAGATCTCGCAATAATAGGCTACCTTTAGTAATACCAAAAGTTTTTGATCTCTGAGAACTTTGTTGTCCCACGAGTGATATTATTTTAGTTATGAAATGTTCTAATTATGAAATATATGTTTTTTAATTAAAATTTTAATACAGCTTACATATTACGTATGTACTATCTACGGCGCAACGTCACCACATAAAAACAAATCAATACATCTTAAATAACTCCGGGGCCGTGCGTTCGCCTAAAATTCCATTGTACGCAAGCGAGAGCTTAGTCGCCGGTGCCGCCACAACCAAAATTTGTTAATTGTACATAATAACAAGTAAAAATTACATTTTTCATACAGTCCCATATAAAGGCGATTTTTAATATTTTTCACCATGACTATCGAGTATCAAGGCAACATGGAATTTACAGAATTGTATTCAGTTTCAAAATTAAAAAATTACTATTAGAAAATGTAATTACAAAAGTTCGTTTGAATTTTCATATATCTTTACTAGCGACTCAAATATGATTTTAATTGTATAAAAAAATAGAGAGATTCAATAAATGATGATCATAATTAATAAAAATTAAACAATATATTCTAATAGTGGTAGCCGTCGCCTTGTGGACAGAGTATCTCACTTCTACGCCGTGGGTCGTTCCTTCGAATCTAAGCCCAGAGGCAATATTTAAAAAAAATCAAATCAATGGTTTTCGGGTCTGGTTGTGTTGTGAATGTGAAATTTGTGTCTGTAAAACGCACTCGCGATAGTCGCGATACAGTGTAAATCCCAGTGCGAGGGAACGTTTTTTAAAACAAATTGTGAAAATTGTGACAAATTGTGACAAATTGTGACAAAAAAAACAGTGAGATTCATTTAAAAATAAATTTTGAAAGGTTAGAAAACGCTTGTATAGAATATTGAACAATATACGTACTATTTTAAGCGTGACAATCGCCTGACAAGTTTCTCTGTTACAATAAAACGTCTATCGGCATATCAACTTCAGAATTAATGACTTAAACTATTTCGCATTTTACAATGTTTAATTTGGTAGACGTGTATTAGAATATTTTTGGTGGTGACTCATAAGGCTGAGCGCATTACGCAATATCCAATACTAGTTAGTGTAACAGCCATAGGCGATATACCAAGTGACTCATAATTAGAACTATGATATAGTATTAACACGTGGCACCACAAAAACCAAACATATCAATAGTCAAATTATATACAATTAATACGAGTATGAATCGAATAGATCGATTTTTCCGTGCCACCATTACGATTCGCATGTTTCGACATCGCTTGTACAAGTAACAAGTCTATGGTTGAACGTAGTTGGACGTGGATCCACCGCGCTTTGAGACCATTGATATACAAATATGTCAGTGTTTGAGCCAAGGGAGAGGACTGAACAGTCAACTCGTGACAGGCTGTAATGTTAATGACGTTAATGCTGATTTTTAGTTCCACAAAATCATTTATACATAGCGATTTTGAGGGAAAATGGAGTTCCGTCATGCCAAAACCGTTGCAAATATTTATAACGATTACGTTGTCCGTATTTTTTAACAGCGCACAAGTTATGTCAGCGGTATAACATTTCAATAATAAATGATAACTTAAAATGATAGCTTAAAAAAACTAAAAAAAACACGCTTCAAAAATTAGAAAATAGTTTTTTATGCCTTTTATTTTATTCAACGGTGTTAAGAAGTCCCTTAACTCGATATAACTTAATTATTTCGAATTAGCTTAAAATGAGAATAAAGCGGTTGACAAAAAAATAATTTTGATATAAAAAGCGTGGGTCAATTGTTCTGAATTTTTTAATATTCAATGTTATAAAATCGTTAAAACGATTTTATAACCTTGAATATTTGAAGAGCTCGTGCAACTCAGTACACAAGACAAAAGTGAATCTTATATGTTTTTGATTAAAAATGCCCCACATATCTCCTGTATCGTGAGTGTGTTTTACAGACACATACATTTCACATTTACAACACAACCAGACCCGAAAACCAAAAATTTGGGTTTTGCTCCATTGTTTGGCTCCGGCTGGGATTCGAACCCAGGAACCGCGGCGTAGAAGTCAGGTACGCTAACCACTAAGCCACGAGGTCGTCAGGTTATATAGATTAGAAATTTAATTTAAAATTAAAATAAACTTGGATTAACAAAAAAATTACCAACTTTAGAATAACTACTAACTGCTTGGTATGTAAACATTAATCGATAAACTTTAATTAAGAATAACAGGAACGTTTCAAAAGAAAATACCCCATAAAACAAATTTGAACTTGAAATTTTTTTCTCATCGTTCCAATAGGAGTCGCTCTTCAAAAAATAATTCAGCGTGGCGTTACCTGTTCGTTTACTTACTTTATAGATACGAGTATTCACATCACTCACGAGTACGAGTACAATTAAAGTAAATCACAACAAACAATAGAATTAGAAACAACACATTAAAAGAGAGTGACGTAAGATATTAATGTCGCTCTTAGATTTTGAATCGTTTGATGTGGTCATAATTCAATATAAACGAGATCATTATAGGCCCAGTTTAGTTCGAGAGTTCGACAAGTTTATTTTTTACTCGTCGAGGCCTTAGGTATGGCACGAGGTGCGACGACTTTTAGTTGATTAAACAATTTTGATGCTATGATTTTGCATTGGATTAATTTGTATAAATATGTGTTAAAATTAAATCATTTAAATATATATTTTTGATGTATGTCAGTAGAATAACATACATACATACATACATAAAATCACGACTGTAACCCATAAGGGGTAGTCAGAGACGGCACTCACTGCAAAAACAGATGACTGCCACAATCCACGTTTCACCAAAACAATATACTTGGTGTGATAGGTGGTGAGCCCATCGCCACCATGCGTTGTTGGGTGCTCAGTGCAGTTTAATTCCTTACTCGCCTTTTACGAGATCCATTGGATGAGATGGAGTGGTAGTATTCTTTTAACGAGCCGACACCACACGGCTAGTACGATACTACCACACGGCAGTAGAATAAGAAAATCGATAACTTCAGCTCATCCTGTGTGGACTATCGTAAGTGTAAGTAAAGTGTTAAAAGGACAGATGTATTTATTCACACGTTGTTCTTTTTGAAAAATTAGTAAATAGTATCATGTAGTCATTACAGGTACTTAAAAATTGTCTGTGCTCTGACAATTGTTGCATTTTGATTGTATTTTTTTTTTTTGTTTTTGAATATTTTCTTTCCGATCCATCACAGGAACCTTATTAAAGAAATAACAAAAGATTAAAAATAATTATTTTTTTCAAACGAAATTGAAATATCCTACTCGACATTAGTCGTCAAATGGCAAAATAGGTAGGTGACAGCGGCGTTGAAAGAGCGAGATCTTCTTGTCTTGTTTTGAGGCTGTCGTCCCCCTTCTAAACGCCTAACTACAACAAATCCACACATTTTAGGAAAGGCTATGTTCTTCAGAAGACTGTGAAGATAATGATGATAAAGATGACGTTAAATATAATTTAAATTAATTTTTTATCGCAAATTTGTTTTATTGTATAAAAATTATAAATTTTCCGTTACTTTCTCGTTAAAAACCCAAGAACTTCGCTTGTTCGCATTTCTTTGTCGTGCCATAATGCCAGCCTGAAGATGGTACTGCCGATACAAATACTCCTTAGTCATTGCCTGCGCCGTAAACATAGCTCTGCTTCGCTGAAGAAGTTCGCTCTTTGGTCCCCACGTGGGATCCAATTCTGACATCTTCGTGTATTGTTTTTTACAAGTGGCAATCAATAATCGAAAAATTATTCCCAACACAATAAAAGCGCCTGTTATAAACAACCCACAACGTCCTATAATATCAATTAAAGAATTATTCGGCCATCGATGATGTACTTCGTTGCAAAATGCGTACGCTAAAAACACACAAGACAACACCCAGCAAACTTTAATGTATATCGATGGCTGAATACCCTGCATGAAGTGAACGTCTTCGGATAATCGCTGAATTCCATATCCCATTATGAAAACAATACATTCGATTATTGTAATAATAATCAATAACAGATTCAAATAAGGTCTAAAAAGTGTTAGAGCGATGTTTACACCCAAATTGCTTAGCATTGGAATTGTGATTATAAATAACATAGTGACAGTACATAAGCTGACAAAACCTGGATATTTAGCTACTTTCAGATTCCTTCTTGCAGCCATTTGCAAAAAATTAAAAAATATGATCATATTCGTGCTTAGGGCCAAGACTACATTACTACTATAAATTATTAGTAACCAAATATAGCTGCTGTTGTATTGGCGGATAACTCGTGGAACCTTCTCGAAAACAAATGACATCGGGGTTTTGATTATAAAATCTGGATTAATACCGTAGTAATAAGCGTAGGGACAAAACAGCATCGCACTCGTGAAAACAGCAAGAATAATGAAAACTGTAGTCACAGCTACACAAATCACGACGTTGGAATAACACGGTGTTCGAAAATTAGTACCAGAAGCCAAATTGAATGTAGTACCGGAACCGATGCCCAATGTAAATAACACCTGCTGTATCACATTTGAAAGTCGAAACTTTTTGACGAACGTACTAAAATCTAAATCTAAAACATATTCGTACTTCACTACGATTCCTTTTTGGAGCATAGAGCCCGTCAGTAAGAATATGTAGACACAAACAGGATATAGAACGAAGAAGTTTACAAAGTACTTAATCGACTGCGTTCTTTTAAAACAGCTGAGGTATGTAATTATGCAAGCTATACCCGAAGCGAGGCAGACTTGCCATACGATCAAAAAATTCCGATATTTTCTAATTTCCAGAATGTAATATCTCCAATACTGGTACTCCGGATACGTAGTATAGAGTTGATCACAATAATTGTGGCTCAATTTTCGCTTCGTACAATCCTGATTGACGGTGTAGTTAAAAATCAGCAAATTACAATCACTCGTAGACCAAGGCCCGCACTGATAATAAGGAATGGATTTTTCAAAACTAATCAATAAGTAATGCAAAAAGAAAGAAAGAATGGTGTGATTGTATATTACGTAAATTATTTGCCACAAAACTTGTACATAACCGACGTGAGAGAGGCATTTGCGAATTTTCCATATTTCAAGACAGTCTCTAGTGGTGAATTGGCTGACAATAGTTTCCATATAAAGCAACGGTATTCCGAGTATTATAAAAACTATCACTGTACAAATAACACTCCCGATAGTTCCAAATAACAAAGCTCCGATCGGAATATTTACAGTACAAGAAACTCCAATAGTATGGCATAATAACACAAGTACGTAAACGCGTCTTGAACCCCAATTACAGAATTCTTCGTCATTTATAACCATTTTCAAAATTTTGTTAGATAGTACTAATGCATATTATTACAAACCATGACCATCTTGTATTTTATTGCTATAATAGTACTTACATTTAAAGACCTTATACATTTTTATCCACATTTAATTGTGAAGGAATATATTTTGTTAATTATGATTATGATTTTTTTACAAGAGACACGGAATAATAAATATTAAAATCACCTTAAAATCTTAGGTAGTAATTAATTTTAAGTAATTGTATATATTTTTTTCTATTAAATTATGTTAGGATATTTTGTAAGAAATAAAAGCCAAACACTGCAGCTTTTCAGTTGAAAATAACAATTTTAATTGTTGTTTTCAACTGAAAAGTTGTAAACAAACAATAGAACAGGTTGTGGGAAGCTCATCGTCAAAAGTATTTGGTTGAACAAATGGTTGTACCTCGACAACTAAGATCATGCCATAAAATGCATACAGCTGGTAAGGTCTTTGTGCCATTCAATGCAGGTGCACTGTTCTTCGAATAAATTGTCGCATAATTGTCAACAATTATTAAAAGAATGGCAAACGTTTATGACGAAAAATAAAACACCAAAATTCTTTTCTAAAATATAGTAAAAGAAACGTACCTTGTATATAAATAGAGAGAGATCGTTCGTCGACCTACGTTTACAAATATAAACAAACATTATAAAACCAAGAACCAAGCAAATAAAATTAAAGTTATTTTGGTTGCTTGCTGGTCAATTGCAAAAGGAAAGCAGTCCGCGTATTTAGTTACATATCAGTCCTAAACTGGTATCCGTGATGAAAATCCGTGAACGCGCAAAAGTGTAACGATTCGAGTATTGTCAGACGAGAAATCTCTTTTTGATGACAATCTTCTCTTTTTTTAAATGAGACAAGCAAACCGTTCTCCCGATGGTCTATCCACAACAGATGCGTTCAACCTGAGACATCTGCTCTAAGTCCATCAGCGATGACACTAAATCTCAGTGACGGTCAGACCAAACAAATCACTATAGTCACGGTGTTTCAATAACAATGTGAGGGGTATTTCTTTGGAAGTCACAGTCACACCATAGGGTAACTGATATTAATTTTCTCCTCGAATACTCTAAGCATTCCTACGCAAGAACACACTTTGCTCTTATCATTAATGGATACCTTGGATAGATTTGAATATAGAATCTGAAGATCCGCAAATTGCCTTCGAGTCCATTACCTTTAACAATTTATGAACACCTTTGAGATACACTCCAAGAGAAAGATTAAATGCCGTCAGACACAACCAGCTAGCCTACCATAAATTACAATTGCTGCTTAAGTGGAATGGAGAACAACGCCTCGATGCTTTATTCAAAATCTCATCGAAAGTGTCCCGATAGAATACGAGCGTTGATAAATAATTGTGTCGCTATTGACTAAAATGATGTACCTGAATATATACAGTAATTTATTTGCTTAAAATTTTACAACATTTTCATTACTCCATTAAAAAGGCGGGACCGTCTGTTAAACATTAATGTAACATTTTGTCGGCTTTGTGTTATTCTCAAAGGTGAAAATATGACGTTTCTTTGCAATGTTTTTAACTTAGAGAACATAAGACTAATAATTATGATATTAATGCACGGTGATAATTCTTGTGAATACCGCTAGCTATCTTGGAATACTCTTGACGCGAAGTTTTCCTATGTTTAAATCTACATAACAACTTAGTTCTCCAGCGTATGCTGTCAGAAATAGACGCCTGATCAAATCTTATTAATATCTTTATAGTAATGTTTTAACTTTTGTCTCACTATATGGATATGTATAATAAACAATGTGTTAATACTAATTTATATGTTGTCGTATGAAACACAAGGTCCAATATGAAAAATATTATATGCAATGTAATAGACTTACTAACTTATACACGTAATTAATAAATAACTATCAGATTAACACAGGTCGCATATGCCATCATATTATAATAGTGCAACTGAGAATTCCTTCATCGTGCTACACCTTTAACATTAAAGTGATCTCAAGACGGCGACGATGGTCAGCCTACGCCTGTTGAGTCGTGGCCAAGGGTTCAAGTTGTAAAGTAAAGTTTCAGCCTTTATATGTCCAAGTTGTATGTTCAAGTTGTATTCGCGGCTAATATTTGTGCAAAATATTAATTATTCATTTTCTGGTTTTATTATATACTGATTATCCCTGAAACTGCAACTGACTCTTCCTTGAACCTTATAACTAGAGAGTAAAGACGAATAAGCGCCTCTGTGGTTGCGCCATTTTCAGTGCTATAGATTCCGTCTGGCTTGTGTTTGCTCCATAAACTTATTCATGTGGCGAGGTGTTTTAATCGAATCTACTCGTATGAAATAGGATATGCTTTTGTAACGAAATCCCAGAAAGTGTTAAGTGTCTTTCTATTAACAACTTTAAAACAATGTCAAATCTGTACAAAAAAGTTTCGTAAATTTGAAGTACACAGGACAACAACCCTGGGAATGAAACATTCGCTGTCAAGCCATATCCTCAACGTTGTTTATACAAATACATAATTAAACTGAAAAAGTATTTCGAAAAACTCCCAATGGGTTCCTCGCCGGCTCTATTGATAAATGAGTAATTATTTCGAGTTTCTACTTATTTGTTTCAATGACGTAAAGTCCCGTCCAGGCTTTTTATTATGTAAAGTGAAAAGTATTTAGTTTTGCCTGCTATAAAAAGTACTACACCTAGTGTGTACTTCTTTCCGCACGTATAATTATCAGCGAATGTAAAGGTAATAAACATAATTTGTACTTTAGAAGGTAACGGAATTGCATATTATGTGTCAAATTGATAATAGACCTAGATAATGTTTAATAATTTCAAAAGATGTACTAGCGTGTAATTCAGAATCTACAAATTAAGTTTCTACATTTTATGTACCGAAATATTAAAAATGAATGTAAATTAAAATTATAAAGGAAATGAAAAATGATTCGAAACTAAATTAAATATGGGAAATTAGTGGTAATATATAATTAAGTATTTTTACACCATATCCATCATCCAAACGTAAAGCCATAAAAAATATTTTATTAAATAAGCAGCCAAAAAAAAGGGTGTTACAATTTTCATTTCACCTAGAAAACAAATTTACTGGTGGTAGGATTCCCTAGGTAGAAATCCAAAAAGAATTGCATGAAAACTATTTCCCGTAGCATCATAATTATGTAAAGAAAGATTTACTGATCGCAGGCCTCATCTGTAGAAATCCCTCTGGGTAAGTACTGACACTGCGGTAGTGCCAGTTATATTAATGTAGTGAAGTAACAAATACACGCATTCGCATTATTGACATTTGTATTTGCATCCGTATCCGCTAAAACTCATGCGAATATTTTGCGAAAGTGATTGTCACAAATAATTCATTTTTCACTAATAAAAATAATGAAAATAAAAAAAATTAAAATAAAAACCTATAGTTTTTCCTTTCATTATAATTTTTTTTTTCTATATAAAATATTCTCTTTTAATTATATATTTCCTTTGAGGTAACTTGTCATGATATAATCAAACAAACAATCGGCTTAGTTCGGATTAGCTCGGCATTTTCCGGAATACGATGCAAACAGCGCTAATGTGTAAGAGCGATTTGTATGGTGGACCAGCCATTCAATCAATTGTTTGTATTCGTTTCATGACTAGTAAAAACATTACTGTGTTCCTATAGTAAGGACACTGTACTCTAATGAATTTAGAAGATATATAAAACTAGACAGAACTGATTTCTCTGTGTGACGGCTGCAGTGTTATGCCACATAGAACTTTGCAAGTGAATTACACAGTGACCTTTATGGGCAGACGTTGCACTTACTATCAGGTGAGCTCGTCGATTAGCTCGTCTCGTCACTTTCTTTCATAAAAAAAAATCAATGGATACAACTGCAGTGGAACCCAATACTGTCTAATTAGGATTATCATCATTCGGTACGTCAAGTTGAAGGACTTGCCAATACACATTAATGTTTTGATTTCTCATACGTTTTATACCCTTCTATACCAATAGCTGCATGTCTGCCAATTATTAATATTTTGTAATTACTGTGTGAACAAAAAGAAATACTGAATAATTTGTATTTAAGTTAAGATTATTTCCTTTTTTTATGTATTGTAAAAATATATATAACTACGTGATTTGCTATGTGGCAAATTGTAATTATAGGTTGAAAACAGTACCTACATGTTCATGCATGACATATCAATGTATTAATACACTACTAAGTAAACTCTTGAGGTAAAGCACTGCATCCATACGTAACAGCTTACAGGTATTCCAAGCAGGTGTCCGCTAGATAATGAAATTACAATTGATAAACGGCACGCAGTTTCACTTTATACACTTCGAGACTCAGACCCGTTTGCTTGCAAGTAAATGTTTCCACAAGGCTTTCTTGTTTCACACTTGCCGACTCCGACCATAACACCGACAACATCTATTTCATGTTTTAATGTAGCGCGTCTCAAGACACCACATTGATCGCCAAATTTATGTTTACGAATTTTATTATCTATGCCTGTTTAAAAAAATCAGGTTATCATAAAGCAGAAAAGCTAACATATGCGTTTTTAAAAGCTTGCTGGGATATGGAAACTGGATTCGACAATAAGTAAAAGTAATCAAAATTATAATTTAAGTATTCTTTTAAATACTGTAATAATATACTGGAATATTCCAGTAATTGATTCCAGAAAAACTAAATGGATAGGCAAAGACAAGTCGAATTGAAAAATATAATTATTCTGACGTAGCATTTTGTAGGAAATGCACGGCACTCGAAAAATAACTGGCAGACGCTATCAGCGAAAAATATGCATCTATTATTTACTCAAAGTTTTTATCTGTCACCTTTATCTAATCAATATTTCTGCAACGTACCAACGTACATACAGATAAACCGAACCGAAAAAAGACAATTTCGCGAACCTCACCCATGTTTGCTGACCCATATTCACGTGTCGTATAATAATATTTTTTAAACTCATTACATGCTTTAGTTAAGTTGCCGTGTTGTGGTGACGTAGATACATTATCTAAGGTGCGAGCAGTGATGGATATAGGCTTAGAGCCGTGATGTCTAGGACTGGGGCAGTAAATTTAAAAGAACGGTTAAAATTGAAAGTTTGATTTTACATAGTTTATCTGTTCAAAAACATAATATTCAAAAATACACGTTTTTTCCTACGATAGTTCTGAGCGTATTTAATTATTTAAAATAACCGCACCATAAAAATTACACATTAAGTGTAAAATAAAATCCAACTATCAGAAAAAACATCAAATTGTTGTTGTTTGAGCCCAGGGTCGGTGAAGGAAAACATCGTGAGGAAACCTGCATGTCTGCAATTAGACGTAAATTAGAAAGAAATAAAGAAAATCTATTTATTAGAGCAAACCCAACATATACAATAATCAAAATAACACGCTATATGAAACCTTAACTTAAAATCTATATCTTAAAAATACAATTATAACACAGTTATACAAACATAGCTGTACAGACAATTACAAAACAACACAATACAGTACATATATAATGTTTGTGTGTAGGTTTATATTATCCACAACGCTGGTTTTCAGTGCGCTCTGTTTCATTAGACAAATAAGAAGAATTAGATGTTTTAAAATAATAATTACTATTATAAAGCAAAAGAGCGGAAGGGGCCAGGGAGCAGTCTTAACTAAATCCACCACTGGGTGCGAGTCGTCTGCTACTGTTTTCGCTGTTTCAAAGCGTAGTGGCAAATTCAATTACTGCAGATGGCTCTAAATGATAATCATCAAACAAATATCTATTTTAACCGACTTTAAAAAAAGAGGAGGAGGATTTAATTTGACTGTTTTTTTTTTGAGTTGATTGAAGAGAAGTTGTATTGATTGAATCAAGGTTGGTACACAGAAATTGAGTAAAGTTCTGATGATGGGATACATGACAAAATCATGATACTCTTAAATTCGTTTGGAGCTGCTGCAATAAAGTCGGTTATTTGATATAATATTAAATAAAAAAAATATTGAAAGTAACTGACGAGATGAGCAAATCGTTCGCCTGATGGTATTTGTAATACCTGGCCATAAAAATTACAATCTCACCTTTGAACACTTTGAAGTATACTATATTATACTCTGTAATTACACAAGCTACAGTGCCCTTCAAACCGAGACGGGGTGGTGTTTGCACACCATAGTTTGACATCGATTAACTGGCGCTGCGTTAGTTCCTTCCACCAGTAAACATTCAGAATTATAGACGAGTTAATAAAATTGAAAACTAACGTGCGTTTTTCAAGGAAGGTACGAGTATTTGATGAGGTTCGATTGTAGACAGACGCCAGAATAACAGTAATCACTTGTTCTGATCTATGCAAAACAGAGAGAGGATTATTCAAATATTATTCAAACGCATATTACATGCTAATGTTACGATCGTCGCTTTTTATTCATAAATATGATGTACAGAGGTAATTACGTTACACCGATCAGAGTATAACATTCATACAGCATAACATGTAATTGAACATTGTCATTATATAACAATGATATAAATGCGATCAGTTAGTTATCTATAATTGCGGCGAGTCAATTAATATTCTATCTTGTGTTACCATTTGCTTGAAATTTGTGAATGTAACAGTTATCGTTATCGTGAGTCGCTCGTATGACGATATACCTTAGATTATAAGATCGATAAAAACTATTGGATCAACTCATTGTCATAATGTTCAAAAATTCGGCAAGTTATTAAGAGAGACTAATGGAAGTATTCGCAATGTGGCGGCACTAGATAATCCTTTAAGTCATCTGAACCCGTTGGGAACATAAAAAAATGTTTGTATGTGTCTGTCTGTAATAACAAAATAACAGCTTTTTACTCAATGCTTATGAAAGTACGTATACGGTACTTATAAGAAAAAACTACTTAAATTTTTTTTGTCTGTTTGTTACTGCTAGTCCCCGAAACGGCTTGTCCGATTTCGTCGGGACTTTCACTGAAAGATAGCTGATATTACAGCGGGTTACTTACTATACTTTGATTTTAGAAAAATAATACGATTCTAGTAGAGAAGTATATCTATGATATATGTATATCGTCGATTGGGGTCGGCGTTTATACGCGATTGAAACCTGCTAGTATACCAACAAAATATAGCCTCCAGTAAATACTTGAGTAACCATTTCGAATAAGCAGGTTCTATAGTTCTCCGACCAGTGACAGGAACAATGGTCGACAACACCTTGTCAAATGTGGCAGTTACAGTTACAGTTACAGTTTGGAAATATTGTTAAGTCCAGTACTCCACTCCAATACGTCCAGCAGTTGAATGGTTAAGGTCAAAAGTAAAGTAACGGTCTATTAATTTCCCACTGCTGAGCACAGGCCTCCTCTCATTTCTTAGAGGGTTTTGGAGCCGAAAAGAGTCCGCAATGCGGCACGGCGGACTTTACAAGTCTTCAAAACATTTTTATCCCTAAGATATGCAGATTTCCTAACGATGTGTTCCTTCACCGACGAGCTCATGGTAAATCAGCACTTAAAATATGTTCTACAAATTAAAAGGTGGCCGCACCGGGCATCGAACTCAAGTCACTCGCGTACTATGAAATTTAAAACTAGCGCCCGGCGCTGAGCTACCACGGCTCTTGAATATTGAATCTTTATTTACTTGCAATGATCATTATGAACGGTCAATGAAACTTTTAAAAGCACGTGAATAACGCGACTCGTGGATGCCAGACATACTCATAACTCAGATAGTTCAATCTTTAATTACTTTTTTGTTTAAAAATATTATATAGTAAACAAACAGATGATAATAACCCAAGTAAAGCTTAATTAGTAAATGTCACTTAAATACTTTTTTCTAGAAAATGAAAGCTATTAAGCTTTAATACTTACGCATAAAATCACTTCAGTCAATGTCTTTATAATTACTGGTGTTGACAAAATTTTTGTTGGTTAAGGCATTGTATTATTTATGCAATTAAGGCAGTGCTTAGTACTCAGTTGTTCTATATTTTGGTTGTAGGATTCCTATGCAAAAATCCATCTAGGTGGATCTGCCGTCAAGCTGTGTGTGCAAACATTACTGTGTTTCGGTGTGAAGAGCACTAATAGCCAGTGTAATAACTAGCTATATGAGACTTGGAACTGATGTCTCCGGGTGATGAACAGTGCCACACATATAGCATCCGATGAAGCTGTAAAAGCCAAAAGGCTAACAGCGATTACTTCACCGAAATTAAATAAAATGCCACACAGATGCGTTCTGGGGGAAACAGCACATGTTATGGGCAGACGTTGCACTTACCTAATGATACTCGTAAAAGTGCAACATCTGACTGTTTGATTTGCACGTCTCGTCACTTTCTTCAAAAAAAATATAGGACACAAGAATATTAGCAAATTATTTTGATATTCCTTATCTATGATGACTGCACTGAATAATTAAAATCTTTTGCCATAGCATCAAAAAAAAATATTCTTGAATTCTAATAAATAAATAAGGTATGTGATGTAGTTATTTTTTAAAACAATATATTGTGAGATACTCCTTTTTTTTAAATATGCAAATAGTGTAACTTGGGCTAGGTCAGGCGTGGTAACATTTAATGTTATTATTAAGTTAGATTGCGGAACGAATGTTCGAAAGATTTCAGTTAAATCCTGCAGTTACATCTCGAAGACCTTTCTCTTATCGATAACTCGCCTATAGATATAATCGTATTAAACTAGGCGGGTCTTATTCTCGTGGAGAATTATTTGGTTATTCCATTTATTAATTCGATCAATTTTCTAAATTACACTCTAGAGCCTACACGGCTGAGCTGAACAAATTACTGCAAATTAATTTATTCTTAGATTTCGCTTGACATTCACACTGATGTAAAAGAACTATTCAGCGTGTAATAGCCGTCATATTTTTTGCCATTGAAAAACAGTGCATTATTATTTATTTTGTTACAGGACATTCTAACACATCGTTAATGTTTGCTATTTTATAAGAGTGTATAATTAAAATAAGAATATATTAAAGGAAATATAGTTTGCCAAGATCAAATGGTGTATTATATACTTAGTAGTACCTAGTTTTGTAGAGCACCGCCCGCCCTCCCACGGTAGCGCGTACAAGAAAACTAACACCGCCACCGGGAACTGCCACCAGATACTCTCCACCACTACAACACTACCACTAGGCTATATACACCACTGAAGTCGAGACCATGGCACGTGTTTCACCTCAAAATGAGGTATTATCAAGTGATATTGACTCTACGACAGTCAGCCGCAGAGTGAATCATAACAATTTATCTTGGGAGAGGTCAGTTTTTAGCAATGAACTTATGACGGACTGATGATATTATACAAAATGATTAAAAAATGACCTAAATGAGTATCTAAATAAGTAAATAACGTAATAAGTAACTTAAATAAATAAATTTTGACCATCGCTAAATTGCCTGGCACTTTCTGTTATTTTTAATGCAAATCACTTTTGGTCATTACTAAAAGTGCCTAAAAACTATTGCTTTAATCAAAAATTTTTTAAGCATTTTCTATAACTTTAAACTTGTAAAACACAGTCATACTCTCCTTACAAGCAGTTGTTATCAGCGAGAATATCTTATACAAACAGTCCGGTTTGGACCACAACAGTCCTCTATTGATTTTGACTGATTACAGGCCACAAGTGCCCGTTATTTTATCTATGCCCACAACGTTTGTGTGCAAGGGCACCACGCTTGACATTTCGGCTATGATTGAAGAGTATGACTTTTTAAACCATATATTTTTTCTTAAATGTGTGCAATGTATTATTTGACAGGTTGAGTGTATTGAGTTATAAAAAATATTAGTTTAGGTATGTTATTAATAATATTCATGATATTAAATACAAAGGAGACGGAAACACAAATATAAAAATATTGGATTAGAAACATTTTCGAAAAATAAACAACTTTTTTTTTCCTGTGCCTGAAAAATTGAGATATGTTGAATAGAGGAGTTAAATTTTGCAGAAACCGTATTTTAGCTTAAATAATACAAATTTTCTTTAAAAATTAAATCAGCCTGTAGGTAACTGCATAAAATGGCAATAAGAGAGATGAATATTCTTTTTTCTTCTTATTTGTTTCTTTAGAACGAAATTATTAAACTTAAAGGCAGCTTAGTATTTATAGTTCGATTAAATCGATTGAGCTCAATTTAAAGGAATATTACCTGTTTGTAATAATGGTGTATGTTGATTACCAATAGCCTATTTTACTACATCGTAGATTTATATTTTAATATGATACTACATATCTATATGTAGATATATGTAGCGAAAAGGATAACTTATAAAAGTAGTTTTTTAAGCTTATTTTAGCTACAGCGATATTTTAAGTAGCTGCCAGTTTTAATATGCACAGGTAATATAAAAAAATCGTCTGCGTTTTGGTGAAAGATGTATTTGAATAAAGGGAAAAGCTATATATTTAAGTAAATTATTTGGCCATTGGCAAATTTATCACGGGAGTGGATAACCAATGAAGTAGGCATGTCTTAGAGTAGAGACCACATCTTCGGAGACAATGATATTCAGTGCGCAATAAGTATAAGGTTTATTTTCAGCGGTTAAATAAAGATGACAATTTCTCAATTTTTTATTTGTAAAACTTCATTATGGGGTGTTTTTTTTTTAATTTGACTCAAAGTTAAAACTTGTTCTATAAATGAGCGCTTGTTTCAAGTTCTCGTGAATCCCTAAAATCTATATATATATATAGATCTTTATACATTTCGTCCCGTATGGAATATACTTGTAAAAATTCTAACAATTCGCGCAATTTGCATCTTTGTAACGCGGAGTCTGAAAATAATTAATTTTAAATCCGTCGCAGTAATGATTATTCGCCCGTATATCATAACAGCTACCAGCTGTGCAAATATTTTATGTAACTATTTCATTAGGTAACATATAACATAAAATGAATAGCAACAATGAAGTTAAAATACCGCCAACATTTGGACGACAAAGCGGAATCGTGACTGAGCTCATATACACCAAAACTGAACCTTAAGTTAGACTATATTGGTGCTATTTGCACTGTACTTGTAACATTTCACCGGTAGTATTTCCATCTCTTTCTGACGTTGGAGGCGTGCTTCGCCATTTCGAATGGAATTTCGCAGCGTAACTGAATGAAATATAGCCGTCCTCGTCTCACGGGGCGACCCTTGACCTAATCGATTTTAGTGAATGTGGTCGGCTCGTTTTGCGGATCGATTAATTATTCGTAAGGCTTAGATTCGTACACGCAATCACTTTGCGGTAGGAACTAATAAAGACCTAGTGTAACTCAGAGCCGCATAGAAAAAGGTGGTTACAACACAACTCAAAAAAGAGATAGATTTTTTTTATTATGCAGCAGTTTTTAATTTAAGAAATTGTATCGCGAAATCTGCTCAAAACTACCTATTTATTATTTCTGACACCCTTAGTGACCTTATTAAAGGTCTTAATATATTTTTTTACAATATTCTTATAAAAAAAATATCGTTTTTTCTGCTAACCTGTCTTTACTATAGTCAGAACCGAGCGATCGCCTTAAATTTCATTGTGTTCGCCTCGAGTAACCTGAGTTCGATCTCCGGTGCCGACACATCTAAAATAGTTCTGCAATTTTAATTACTGATCTACAACGTGCTCAGCAATGAAGGAAAACATCGTGACACATTTCAACGAAATGTGAAGTATATATATAGTAATATGAAATTTCAGGTGAGCACTAAATGCCTTAACTACAAGGCCAGTTCCAACCCATGTCAATGATTTATTTTAACATTTTTTCTTAAAATAAAGATTCCCCACACGGAGATTACTACTATGCCGTAGGGTGCAAAAGAAATCCACGTGCAAAACCATCCAGATCTGGAACAACTGTAGGTATTAAAAATATTTGCACCGTTGAGAAATCGAACCCGCGGCCAATAACTGCTAACGCTTACCCACTGCTATCCGAGCCGATTGAGTTTTGGTCATTAGCTTATCATCATTGTCTATTAGAAGTGTACTATCTCTATCATGTTAAAAGAATTTGCCGTAATCGCAACACCAAGGAGGTAGGCTGGTAATTGCCGTCATCTACCACACCATCTCATCCCGTAGGTGTTGTAAAAGTCGACAGAGGGAAAATTAATACCAGAAGATATGCAGCAGCATCTTCCTGAAACATCTGAATAAATAAACTGCGGTTGTGAACCCGCCTGTTAATATTCCACTCTCAAGATAGGAGGATTTGCCGCAATCATCACACTTAGCAGACGGATTGGCGACCATACTGCTTATCATAGAAAAAAGTGACGAGGCGAGCAAAACGTTCCCCTGATGGTAAGTGCAACATCTGCCCTTAATAAATGCTGTGTCACCCAGAACATTTTTGTGTGGTACCTCACTTTCACCTTATGGTAAGTGCGACGCCTGCTTTTTTTGTGGCATCACACTGCGCCCATCACCCTGAGACATCATTTCTTATGTCTCATATGCCCAGTAATCACACTAGCTCTCAGTACCCAGATCGCAACAAAGTAATGTTTGTACACTACTGCTTCACGCCAGAAAAACTAGCCCTGCGGTGGTACCTACCTAGAGGGATGCTTGCGTAGGAATCCTACCAAAATTAAAGTCCATGTGTATTATCGGTCCGCCATTTATCGAGACGGTTATTCCGCCGGTGGGAAGCTATTATATTTTCCAGGTATTTCTGACAGTCGATTTATACGACAACCACGGGATTACTCAGAATAAATTTATAAATGCGCTAACGCGAAATAACGCTATCGTTGCTTAAGTTCAAAATACTTTACAATTTTTCTATACAATTATCTTACAACACACTTCAGAATTTCAATCTGACCTCATGTTTAAATGCTGCTGCATCTGTAAGTATAATACGCATAAGGGAGGCATTGAATACAAACGAAGGAGAGTCCAATCTGTTTCAAGAGTTTATTGGATCGTGCGAAAGTGCTGGCGATGGAATTTATGTGTCTTAACTACTCAGCGCAGATCTACTCTCTCCGGGCAAATGTGGCGAGGACTTAGCTCTTCGATATTTATGTTTTAAAAGCGCAAATACATTGGAGTAGCTTTAACGAAGCTAATGAAACCCTAACTAAGATGCCTCGTGTCAGTGTTAACTGCAACATATTTTGCGGCATTTGAATAAATTTCTAAGATTACTGTAACCAGCTGCCTTGAGTACGTCCTTTCATTTTTATTCATTTATACAGAAATGTCTACAAATCCTTTAGGATTTGTATCTAACAATAGTTTGAACTTGTCCGACGCTTCGCAAAAGCAGTAGCGGAAAATGCAACAACGTTTAATATTTATATATAAATAATGCAGTTAATAATTTAATGCTGACAGGAGTTTTTGTCTTAATTACTTATACACCTGTAGCAATATTTAAAAATAACCTACACTCATCCTATAAGTGATAACGACTGAAGCAACGACAAAGATTTACGACTTCCTCTCCTTCCACACCATCCGCCACGGGAATGATTCAGGAGGAGGAGGTTCATTATTCGTCAACTGCCCGAAACCAGGGGCGCCGACACGGAATCGAAGACTCGAGGGCTTTGGTATCCATGAGAGTTAAATAGTAAAACTACCTCACCGCCGCGTGGCAAGACTTCTAATAAGACATGGGTTGTGTACGCTGTAAAAAAAATTAAGTGACACTAGCTCCAATTACATTACATCGTAAAATTACAGGTTAAAATACTTTTAGTATAAACGCTCAAGCAATGTACTATGCCACTGAATGGAGTATTTTTTTGCAATTTTAATTGATACGACGGATTCCTATGCCATTTTCAAGACCATGTAAAATATTTATTTATCATTGCGCATTTCTCTTCTTTCACTTCTCTAGTTCTTTCTAACGAGACATAAAATGAGAGCACTCACGAGGTTTTCTAAAAGCTAGCGCTACTCGGCCAGGCTTTTAATTTTTTTTAAAAAATTCACCAGTCAGCCACGTAACTACTGCTTTGATTTAGTTATATCGCTGGTTTTTGTTATTAATTAATTTGTGAATGATAAATTTACTCTGCACAATTATATCAAAACTTGCGAGATCACGAAAAAAGACGAGGTCTTATCTGCCTGTGCTCCCGCGTGTGGGCACTTTAGATCGTGGAACGAGACAAATGGCCAACCGTTCAGCATAGTGGCAGTTAAATTCACGTTTCATTTTCTAATTCCTGTATCATTTGTGGCAGTATTTATTCAACATAAATTAAAACTTAAGAAAGAATTTGAATTTAAAATATTGACAAAGAGCACACCGAAGCCTAGTGTGTTGAATTATTACTTTCTCGACGTTGAAAGAAAATATCCCGATTGAAACCGCATGGAAACATGAAAACGAAAAATACGCGCATAGACGTGGAGTTGCGGAAATCAACCCGTAGCAATCTAAAACCGCATGGATGAAAACTTGTACAAATCTTCCATCAATCTACGCTGTAGCAGCACATCGGACTCTCCACGAACTCTCAAACTGAGAAAAGCCCAACAGAAGGACGCCTGTCGTTTGTTACTACAGTTTCTACCAAAATAATTGTATTAAGAACATTGTTTTCCGATACCAGTTACTTCAGGCTGCAAATAAAATAATTCGATTAATAAGCAAAAGCATGAAGAAATTAAAAGTTTCAGCCGTATATAACACAGGATGTATGTTAATAATTTTTTTTTATCAAAGTATTGTAGGGAAGTAATTTAATTTGCTAAGATCCGCATGTAAAATATAAAATGGTGTATATTATCTAGTTTTTGAAGAGCACCGCTCGCCCTCACCCAGTAGCGTGCACAAGCAACGTCCACTACAGACAGCTCGGCGGCTGTCTATGACACTTGATAATGTTTTTAATGCTTTGTAATGTACACCATTTTATATTTTACATTCCTTTCCTACATTTTAATGGTTCGCCAAGTAACGTCTGATTCTATCAATTATCAGAATATGATATATATTTTTACAAGCATCCCGCTTCATCACGTTTACAATATTTATCACGTGCGTTGCGTAAAAGTAAAACCCCGTGATCAGTCCAGTCGGCGGTAAAGTACTGCTGCTAAATATGGGCTGGTGCTGCTAAATATCAACTAGCAGGTTTGGACTCGGTAAAGAGACGTGCCGAGAGGCTTATTGGTGAACCTGATTTGGTAAATACTAATCGGCCTAACTCCGAGCACAAGCATAGACGCACGGCTATCCATACTATTGCTTTGGATATACATATCTATTTACCTAAAGATATTTTCCGAGGGTAGTTGTTTTGCACCGTTTTTCAACCAAAAAAAAACTGTATGTTTTCGTTTATCGGCACGCATTAAATACCATTAATAGGGATATTAAAGCCAAACATGAATTTTAACGGCCTGATTTCGACAAATTGCCGGCGGAGGTTCGTCGATAAATTCAGGTATTTTACGAGCTAAATACTGGTAGCCAGTGAAGCCACTATGCTTTTATGTCCCATAACAATGCCATACGATTATTGCAGATAGTTGAATCTGACATTTCGACTCGAACGCCATTCACAACTTCCCGTGGAAACAATTCAATTATAAAGTTTAAACGGACGATCAGGCCTATCGATACTGGACAATGCATTTCATATGCATTACCACAATAACAATGTTTTATTGTCTACCTCGTTAAATTTTATTTCCAACCGACTTTATGCTTTTGGACGAATAAAAAAAATCGATTCAATCCATTGTTAATATATTATAACCAGTGAGTAAAACGATTAATCAACCAAATTTGAAGTTAGTGTGGTATTTATACAATTGCTGGATTATAGTTTGGTTGAATAAGACTAAATCAAAAGTCTAGTGATAATATTTTCTTTACACAACAATAATCAGTTCATACAGATACTGGTGGTAGGAGTCCTATGCAGGAATCCATCTAGGTAGGTACCACCCCAGGGCCAGGTATCCTGCCGTGAAGCAGTAGTGTGCAAGCATTACTGTTTTGGTTTGAAGGACATATAGTGATAGGTAGTTTAATCACTGGGCATATAAGACTTTAGAATTAATGTCTCGGGTGACGGGTGCAGTGTGTTGTCACACAGAAATGTTGTGGGTGACACAGCATTTGTTATGGGCAGACGTTGCCCTTACTATCAGGTGAACGTTTTGCTAGTTTCGTCACTTTCTGCAATAAAAAAGACCGCTAGCAAATGAAACAGTAAGCGTCTATATTAAATCGTTAAAGATTGTCTCTCATGCGTATTTCAATAGAAATAATTTTAAGTTAATTATCCAGCTATCGACAATTTCTGTATGGCAGGTAACATAATTAAGTAAATCTACTTTATACGCAGTATTTTATTTCACATGTACAATTAGTGAACTATTAGTATTTTATAAATTATTTAAATATTATACACCGGGCATTTTACGTTCAAGTTGATTCTGCTTGATACCACCGTGTACTTTTAATGTAATTATTTTCAGTAGAAAGAATAATAACAGATTATGAACCTCCTTCTGGGTTGGGCTTTTCTAATGTTGATTATGATAATGTTTATTTTATTATATTGACGGATCGTGCTAAACTTTCACCTGATGGTAAGTGCAACGTTTGTCTATAATCAATGCTGTGTCACCCAGATCATTTCTGTGTGACACCACACTGTGCCCGTCACCCTGTGACATCAGTTCTAAAGTCCGATATGCCCAGTGATTACACTAGCTCTCGGTACCCTTCAAACCGAAACACAGTAATGTTTGCACACTAGTGCTTCACGGCAAAATAACTGACACTGGGGTGGTACGTAGGTACCTAGATGAATTCCTGAATAAGAATCCAGTTGGAAACGACCACCCATTGTACAAATGTGAAGTTTAATAAAACATTAACACTAGTATACACAAAACTCACATTATTATGAGCCCCCACAGTACGTTGTATGAATATAGAGGACATTAATATGATAGGCTCTATTATATTTCGTAAAAAGTCAAAAAGTTTCATTTCGTTGGCCCGCGCGAAAAAAATAGCTGCCTTCTTATACGAGTACATAAGCTATACGCGCTCGAGTATAAAAAAAAATGACCCATTACACCACCGCTTGAAGAAAATCTGTTCTAATTTTAACCGTTATTAACGTAACTGTTATTAGTAAAAAAAACTGTTAAAAAAACATACCAATCACGGGACCGTATTTACGTAGTGCATTTTCGTTGCAAGAAGTGGCTTGAGTGATGTTTGTGAATTAATTGTCTTACCATGAGAAACACTGAGAAAAGTCTTGATTTGCTTATGCAAACAATGCAATACTGAACTCTTTACTAAGACCAGTTGTTTGTGCAAACGTGTGAGGCATTTCAAGTAAACGTACGCCATCGCCGTTTTAAATTAATTTGGTATTATCATAGGCCTCTCCTATACACTTTGATATAAAAAAATATTTTGCATAAAAAATAATTTTGGATAAAAACTAAACTCACTGTTTAACATATTTACATAAAAAACTTGATAGGATTCATGAAATGCGTAATCACGTTAACAGTCCAAAACAATGCTTAAAATTTTAAATGATTCAAATGTAATCTGTAGCGATTATATGGCTGACTTATAATCCACCGTATTGTTAACCGTTGCAATATTTTATTTAATTATTTAATCACGCGATCTAATTGCTTCCATATAGATATATTTTTAATTATACTATAACCCGACCGCAAGCTATTTTATAATTATGCAAATTTACACAAATCTCTGTGATATTGGCGGTGGGTAAAAGAATTTGCTATTTTATTGATCTAAATAAAACATCCATGATAGCCAAATGATTGATTATTTACTAATAGTAAATCAATCACAGTCTTTTTTTAAAGATATGTAATTTAAATAATAGAAACAAGCTTAAAATCATTATCCCATAAATCATACAATATCTTTACAAATTAAATTCAATCACCACAAATTATTTATATAAAACTAATAGTCAAAAACTCGACGTGGCACAGTGCCAAGAGCGCTGCCTGAAAGGCTCTACATGGATAAATTTAACCTTAGGTTAAGTTTATCCAGGAAGAAAAGAACCAGCCCTCTTATCACCTTCAGTAACCACCAGACGCGAATACAATTCCTTTTAAAAATTCTCCGTGCCAGAACTCCACCGACCGCTGGTCTCTACAGTAAATGAAAAAAATAATAATTTTTAACTTTAATACATACACTAGACAGAGAAATATCCGTAGAAATAATGCACATCTAAGCACTTATCATGATGTCTACAACATAGGAACAACATAGATCAGAAAAACTGTAATTATGGACACAAATGCAAAAAGAATGTGTGATTTAAAACATTAGTGCGGTAAAATGTTGAAATAAACGTCAATCATTAAAATGTTCAGTAAATAACTTGGAGTACTTTACTTTAAAATCTAATATGAAATGGCGTCAATTACATTTAATCTATGAGAACATTATACAATCAATCTTACACATGTATTATATAGCGTTCCACAACAAAAATGAGTAATTCTGAACCATTCTGTAAAATAAAACAAAAAGAAAATATGACCCATTGTCGATTCAACGAACGTTGACTATTATCTTTCTGATGACAAATGAGCCCTGATCTCCGGCGTCCATTGCTCGACACACATAAAACAGGCACGTTGGAAAACTTACTACAACATCAAATACATTGCTGCACTTCCTTAAATTTATTGGATGAAATATGGAACATTATTGAACATACAGCAGTGCATTCGCTGCATCATCGGGGCATCGTTCAGGTAGGGTTAAGCCGATTTAGATCGGACTGATAGAAACACGGACGCACGATGCTAATTCTAAATACGAGTCCCCGTTCGCATATACATGATAATTCAAATGCTCAAAGAATGGTATCCTTTAAGTTGACAGAACTTAGATTGACGGATAATGCATGACTCGTTCCTAAAATTTTAACTTGTCACTTGCAATCACAGGGGATAAAACTAAATTGGTCAAATTGATCCTGTAAATGTTCAATATATATATGTATACATATATAAGATTAAGTGCCACCTATACTTAAAATTGTAATTAAGGAAGAAAATAAATGGAAGTATCAGTCAATCTAAGTTCGTATTTAAATCTATTTATTCAATTATATTTATAGTTATATCTTCTTTGGCACACATATTAAAAATAAAGGTAGATTATTTTTAATGCTTACTGTATACTAAATAGTACGTAAAAGGTGGTGGTTATCGCTAAACAGCGACATTTTCCAGTCAAACATTTAGTGAAAGAGATTAATATCATTACAAAAAACATAAACTAATTAAAGACAATACGATAAACCACGCAAAATATGGCAAGTAGAGCAGTGATTTAAGTAATAAAATTTTCAGATTTTAAGCCGTTCATCCAGTTAGCCGATACGTTACAGAAGCGATTTCCACAACATTACCGCCTAATCTAATTTAGCATTCAACTGATAGAACCATGCTAGATAATAACTTTCATACAAATAGGTCGGCTCGCACGACTTCAAAATTTTGAGTTGGTAGGATTCTTATGCAGGAATTACTTCAGGAAGGAATTAATTTTATTGCGTGGCATTGGGTTATTAAATCTCAATCACCTAACGTAACACTTGATTTTTTATTAAAGATGCAGGTTCACAGTGACGCCTTCCATCTTACTTCAAAATATCAGGGACATTTAAAGTTTCGAAAGAAGTAATTTCTGAATAAGTATTATATTAGAGTCAATCTTTCAAAAAATCTGTCTTAGTATGCACATACAGATATTTGGCTTAGGGAATGCAATAAATCAAGTGAAATTATCGGAACAGATCGATTGTGGTCAGACGACATAGAAAGCAGCCCGTTGTGTTCTTGCGACTGGGAGACCTCAGTAGCTACGCATCGGCTTTATTGTATTATCAATTTCTACAACTAATGAGAGAAGAATCTTTTGAGTAATAATTAATTTATACCTACGAACACAACGATATAATCGAGAAAAATTTTTTTTGTCATCTGCGCAGTATATGATACTCGTATCGTCAACCGCGTGCCCTAGTGGTCAGGATACCTGTTTACTACGCCACGAGTGTTTGTTTCGAATCGCAGTCAGAGCCAACAATTGTGCAAATACACAAATTTTGGGTTTTCGGGTAGGGTTTTGTTGTGATTGTCACCGTGTCTCTGACACTGCATCCCAACTCTTATCTTATCGCACAGACATTACAGCAGGCTCACGTAGTCTAGGAAGAGTGATTTCTGTTTGAGCTTCTTACATGTGCGGCACTATAATATCTCCTGCAAAGTTAATAGCTTCCAACATTATTCGGAATTTATAGCCATTGCCGAATATCGGTCTAAAGGACATTAAATGGGATATATTGTAGTGTCACAAGTATTCGCACACACAAAGAGATGATTCTAAAGGGATTTATTTTATTTAACTTATTTCATTCTTTAATCACAACATAACTGCTTTGTATGTAAATCTGTCAAAATTTAGGAAAGTTATGCCGGATACATAAGATTTATTACAATAGTCAAAGTATTGTTTTCTACTTTTTAAACGCGTATAAATTTATTGATGTTTAATAACTTTATACTCGGTGGTAATTTAGTGAATATTTTAAAATCTTTTGCTTTGCTTAAAAGCCTTTGCTTTGTGTTTCTTATCTGTCATATATTATAATATGCATGCTTTTTTATAAACAAAGTTGCTTTCAATATATACGGACTGGGTAATGACGAAATTATGAAACCTATGATAATGGCGTTCAATTTTCATACAATTTTTGCTGGATAATTAATGCTCAAAGGCATTTTTTTTATTTTAAAGGCTTTTTCTGTACAGGCAGCATACAATTGTTGATGCTTCTTCGATTTCCCCTCCGCGTTAAAATTATAAATACTTACATACTAGTAGACGCCCGGTGGTCGAAATACCTAAAGTGACGGTAATTCATATTTTTTGTAAGTTTGAACGTTATTGATGTTTGAGTAATTTTTTGGTTTCAACTTTTTAAAATTCTAGGACGATAATCTCAACTCTGTTGATCACAGACTATTATGTGATTGACGACATCAGTGTGAACGTAAATAATGAATGTTTTATTTTATTCAATTTTAATCTATTTGTACACGCAATATACTTAAAAAGGGGTACAAAGTTTTCTCTTCACGTATTAATATATAGATTATTAAGCCTATAGCGTTCGGTTGTAGCTGAGCTGCGTTATCTTCCAATCAATCTCGCCACCTGCGCAGGCCAGTAGTAAATCTTCATTATTGACTGTTTTTTTACCAATTTACTGTTACACGGCTCATTCGCATTCATTTGGTGGCGAGCTTGAATCATAGCCTACTAGACGTTAATGGTAATTTTGAACGTTAAGAACAATCACATACATAATACCTTTACTTAATATTCAACGTATTAGTTATATTTATAAAAAACGAATATGTTCTATTTCGCTTTAAGAAATCCAAGTTGGATTTTAGTTTATATTATAAATAAATCATGTTTCGTAATTATTTCATTAATTGAATCCATATTACTACAATCTGGGTGTCACAGCATTTGTTATGGACAGACGTTGCACATACCATCAGGTGAACGTTATGCACGTTGCGTCATTTTATCCAATAAAAAAAATCACGTAAAACATCTATTGATATCTACAATCCTGATAGGTGTATGCAGAACCTAACATACACCGCCTTTTTCCTATATTAGGGGCAGGCAGATGCCACTCACGTAGCCCTCTTTTTCCGGAAAAGGAGACGTGACGGGTGGCGATCCACGTCGCCGGCTTTTTGGTATGAGTCAACATATTCTCAGTCCTCATTGCGTTCCCACGAGCAGTATACTTACCGCTTTGCATATTATGCTGTTATTCTGCGCGATTAAAGGCTGTCCGTACAATACCTGAGTCGCCCCTTCGACCCCTCGGTAGAAAATAGATAGCTGCTATTCTACCTATCTAATAAAGTTCATAGCGCATGCACAATAGCCTTTAACTTAAGTTTAAATAAATATTAACGATTGTAACAAACAGGAAAATTGTTTATTATTTAACTCTTCGGTGTCATTTAATTATTTTTATACTATTAATATTCTAAAACTGTTATAAAAAAGTTGATATTAAATCAAATACCTAAAGTAATAGTACATGCACCTGTTAAGGTGTAGGTACTTACTTCAGCTGGTTTTACTGTATTATATGTGCGCAAAAATTATAAAACTGAATACCAAAGAATTACGTTAATCGATAAATTACAGAATGATTATTTCTACAAAGCCTTTAAAACCATAACGACAGCATACATTTACGAACTCCCGGCGCCAACAGTTTGTATAGCAAGACGCTATAACTGTTTAAATGCTTTAATTGCTATCTATTTCGATTCGCAACATACACAATTGATTGGAAAAGTTCGAACAGCCGGCCGCTTTGATGAATAATGAGTTAATTAATAGTTACGATTCACCATTTTCCCTCTAGATCCATTAATTCTCGATATATCGACCCCCATGTATGTGATACATCAAGTTACTATCCATCAAACCGGGTATACGACGATATAGTCGCGGTACGTTATTAAATGTGACCGAAAAGGGTTTAGACTGGTCTTAATAAGGAAAGCTTTAGCTATCGGCGGTAAAAGAACTAATGGTGGTTCCGGTAGGTTTTCGACGCGTTATGTTAAAGTGTACCTTATGTACCGGGAGCGGCGGAAAGCAACATGGTGCCGCTAGATAAAATTTATTAAAGTTCACTCAACGACCAATCACCCCATCCAAACCATGTCATATGCACTTCGTATACAAACTAGTCTATAAAGTTAGTAAACTTTGTAAATCATATGAACAAATACTTATCATACATTTTCTAGCACCGTTCCAACAACAGTTCAAACGATTTCATCAATTTTTACCTAATAATAAAATAAACACAAAATAAAAAAGTAATTTAAACTGGAAACTCGTATTCTAATTTGCACTTAAATTCCAGGTGATGTCATGTACAACCGATAACAAAAACTTCGCATGGACTATAATTTAAACTAATTGTTTTGCAAATAAATCTATTTACATTAAGAGAAAAATTTATTATCAACCGTAAAAGTGACTAACCAATAACATTTATCGGTTAAAAATTATATATTTGGGTAGGTTACAAAATAATCCCGTCAAACCTTAACTTGTACTTAACTCTCGAATTAAATTTGTTAGTCACACATATGAGACGCTCTTTAAAAGAGAATATAAATAAAAATTGTTTTGTTGAAGTGCACTTGTGTCTGCGACTGTACTATGGTGGCTGTGCACATGCGTAGGCGGTCTCGTCGTTTTCCCGCGACCCCGACAGTTATATCAATATACTGTCGACTCGTCGACGTTAGTCCCATTTATATACTTATAAAGCCCAGATGATTATACCTAATCTCGAAATTTTAGGAACAAGTTGAATAGCTATTTGATATTTTTCATAGGTTTCTTAACTCACTACTTCTTCTGAATGTGGGATTTGATTTGTTCATAAGGAGTTCACCTAGTAGATATAACATATTTTTGAATCATTGAACAGTCAAGTGGCCATCCAAATTATAAAATGCAGAAAAATTAAAATAATTAAATTAATTGGGATATTTATAACTACGCTGCTGGAAATCATTACACAATATATACATTTGGCAAAGCGAAATCATGACCCACCTACACAATATTTAATTTAAAACCGTCTGAGTAGTTAAAATCACTATTAGTTTACTTGATCGCTGCACTTACAACTTGTATTGGAATGTTTATGCAAAATTAAACTTACTCCTGTATATTAAATTTACGCCATGATTCCATTTTGTCGACTGTACATAGCATGAAGTAAAAATAATACGCAGTGAAAATGTCAAAATTTAATTTACATAAATAGTTTTAATTCAATTACCGATGTTTATTAAGTAATCATAATATAAAATTTAACGTGTTTTCTGATTGCTGTGTGAACAAGATAGAGTTATTAACTTTATTATGAATTTTGGTATATTTTTTCAGTTCCTTTTGCTTGTATAATTAATGACTAACACGAGAGGTCGTATATGTGTAGTTTCCCCCCACGCCTTTCAACGACAAGTGCGATGGTATACTAAGGTAAGTACCTGTACTTATGCGTAACGACGGACGTGCTCTGGGGTCCCCGTGAAAACTGGTTGCTTCGTATATTTGTTTCTATAAAACCTTTTGTATGAGAGATAATAAAAAAAGTCAAACGCAGTGTTTATTCTGGAGTTTATATACATTCATAAAAAAAATATAATACAGTTAATAATAATATTTTTTAATTTTTTAAATATAATTGTGATAGTGCTTGATTAACCTATGATTAATAGAGGTAATTAAGGTGTTCGAGACCTCCCTACTCATCTCGCCGCGTTAGTGTCGTAAAAGTCGACTAAGTAAAACGTAATCCATTCCCAGCAGTGGACTGTTTACAGGCTATGACGATGAGAACTAGAAACACGCTGATATCGAAGATTTTTTTGTTTATTTCTGATTTCGTAGATATTTATTTATTTTTGAGACATTCAGGTATTCTCGCCTTTTCCTTCATCGTCCAGCACCAGAACAAATATATTACTGCTGTTGTTGAGGATCAAATCGAACCCCCCTTATTTTGATATTGAAGATGAGCGTCCGTACCGTAAACAACAACGGTGATGACAAATGTAGAGGATAAAGTGTTGAGAATTTTCTATTGTGGAATAAGTAGTACATACTTACTTGTTAGGCGGTAGGAGATGTGACATTTGACACTATAGAGCCATGTCCACCACTGCGAAACAAAAGCCTCACCACAGGGCACGGTCCTGAGCCCCCGGTTAAAAGTAACAGCCTATAAATGTCCCAGTGCCGAGCAGCACAGGCCTCCTCCCATTACTAAAAGAGGTTTTGGAGCTGGGAACAGTCCGCCACGCTACTCCAATACGGGTTGGCGGACTTTTTTTTTTTTTTATTTAATAAGTGACGGAATTTTTTATTTAACAGTGATTACGCTAGCTCAGTGCCCTTCAAACCGAAACACAGTAATGTTTGCACACTACTGCTTCACGGCAGAATAACTGGCACTGTGGTGGTACCTACCTAGACGGACTCCTGCATAGGAATCCTACCACCAGTAAATTCACATGTCCTCGAAATATTTATTATTTATCAGACATGCACGTTTCCTCACGTTGTTTTTCTTCGTCGCCGAGCACGTGGTAAATCAGCACTTAAAATTGCAATTAACAATTTTAGTGATGCCGGCACCTGGAATCGAACCCAGGTTACTCGCGTTCTAGGAAAATAATGGGAGCGCCTAGCCCCAGAGTTACCATGGCTCCACGGACACCCACCCCCAGTAGATCCATCGAATTTCCACAAACGTGAACAGTTCGCCGCTCTACCTGCCGTCCTCCGTCTTTCTACACCGCACTGGCCGGTACAATGTTGCCACACGAGAACCTTTCTTTCCCGACGGTCATTGGTTCTGCAAGCTTTATGGCCGGCCTATTTCTACTTTATCCTACTGATCCATAAGCTATATCCGTTACCTTATTTCTGCTGCGGATATCCTCATTTAGATTAGAATTCTATATCATTGATCACATATTTCATCCAGTATACTTCGAAAGTCTGAACACAATAAAAAAGTTTTTAATTAGTGCGTGCTCCTAACGACGACATGCAGAACCGAGACGTGGTCTATCATTGCGAACCGTATGACGAAGCACATCGCTCAGTTTCTCTATGCGATATCATATATTATTTGATCTATGTTCGTTATGTAAAATGCATATTTTATTAATGCATATTTAAGGGGGAGGTTGTGTTAGTTCAACACATCCTAGCACATCCTGAGTGGCATTCCTTTTTGAAGCATTCCGCCATGTACATGTGGATATAGGTAGTCTTTTTTTCTGTTTGTTTTATTTTTTCCAATAGTTTTTAATTCAGATATTTGCCATTCAGTTGTCCAACTGACATTATTCAGTGCATCGTTCAAGTTTTGTATTTTTTTTTCTTTTTTTACTGTTGATTGTTATTGTTCTATAATGGCATTGTTGTTTTTTTAATGACTGTTTTATTTTACTTATTGTTTAAATTTATCCGTGTTGTGTTTGCAATTATGTCTGTATTTATTACGTTGGTGCTTCAAATAAACTTCACTATCTTTCTTTCTTTCTTTCAATTATTATCAACCTAGTAAACTGAAAGAAGAGGAAAACATTATCTTTTTATTTATTATAAATTTATCAAGAGACAATCAAACAATTTATAGTCATTTATGAGTATCTAATTTAATAGTCCTCTCGGGCGAGATTGTCCGTTAGCTCTGTTGGTGACATCATCGTATAATCATGCCAATTGTAAATCTAAATATATATGTATATATTTTCTCGATTTAAACAGCTTTATCTTCGTTCAAAAAAGATAATACAGCTCTAGGTATGGTTAGAGCCCTTTTAAATAAAATTAGCTTAAATTTGGCAATAATATTAAAATAAAAAGGTAAAGCTGAAGCCTTTGATGTTTATATAAGGACATTCAATCCTTCCAATCACTCACTAATTATAAACTTTTAGTGCTTGTTTATCTTAAGCCAATGGGTTGTGTACACAATAAACTTCACTTACTTATTAGATTAACTGTTAAGAAGCATATGTAATACAACCGAATTCTGATGTTAATCATGTTTTTTTATAGTCTAAGCTAACGAGTTATCAATTACAGATGTTCCGTTATCGTGTGGTGGCCCGACTGCAATTTAAATTTCATTCATAAAAATCCGATGAGATAGAAGTTTTACGATCTCAGTTAAAATATGTACATGGAGAATTTAGTAAATGTTTTTACGCATTTATATGCATAATTTAAAATTTTAATTTTATAATTGGCTAAATAGACTTAACGTGGTATTGTATTATTTTCCGTGTCAATGTTCATCAACCTAAGATATGCTAAATATAATTTGAATTCCGTTTTATCTTACTAACTATCTAGTTTGTTGTCATTTAAAGAATTGTATTCAACTAGTGGTAGGATTCCCTATGTAGGTATCACCACAATGTCAGTGCTATGCCGGTACTTTTGGGTAACAACAATATATTTTGTCTATATTATTTTCAATACTGGAAATCTGTCTGTTAAATGTTTGCGTGTGACGAATAAATATTTCTTTATTTATTCTTTTGACTTATTAACATATAGTAAAAAAATAATGAACATAATTTTAATCGTGTTCGGAAATTTTCTGTCACGTGTGTTGTAAAATCAAATTAAACACAAATTTTATAACCACTTACATCTGATTTATATCAGACGAGTCCGTAACATGCTTAGTTTTATCGTAACATAAATTGTATAGGCGGTAAAACTTTTCTTGAACCGACTGATGCTGTTTTCTTTTTCACATTTTGGTAAACAATATCCAATGATAACTTTATTAAATATTTCATTTTTATTAATAATAATATTTTCAACACCTATTAAATATACAATATAGCAATTAAATTAAAATAAATTAGTATCGTTTTATGTGTGTGCCAACGCTTGACTAACAATTTGTAACTGTTACAGTTTAATCTGCTTCCATTATAAGCTCAATACTCAATTTATAATATTGAATAATTACGTCACAGCCGATGTCGTGATTGTGCGATCAGAACATGTCAAACAAACGACCGAAGTAGCCACGACGCCTGCCATAAGGCATAGTGACCAGCTATTGTTTAAAAGCCACAGTATAATAATAAGAACATATCTGAGGTCTGCTGTATTTATTGTCTAGTTGATTTTCTATAAATAACCGTTAGACAATGATGTTTGTCTCGACAAATATTGTACAGTAATTATGTTCTTCGTCTAAGTAATAATGTTAAACTTCGTAAAGTATCCAACACTTGACCCACTAATAAAAATATTTACGACTGACAAAGAATAAAAAGACATAATTTGAATAGATTTAAAGTTTATAAAGTATATACTGACAATTACGAATTTAAAGAATTTTCAATCTTTTCACGACATGAAAATAAAGACTGTATATATCGTGATTAGCCTTCTCATTTATATACCGTGTGACTTCGTCGTAAGAAAATCTGCCACCCTCTTTGATTATAAAAATAAGAAAGTGACGAGATGCGAAATCGTTCACTTGATGGTTAAGGTACTCGTAACACGTTCCCATAACAAATTCTGTGTCAACCAGAACATTTTCTTATCGCACTACACTGCGTTCATCACCTTGAGACATCAATTCTTGAGTCTCATAATGTAATTACACTAACTGTCCTTCATACCAAAACACAGTAATATTTGCGCTGTACTGCTTGACGGCAGAATAACTGGCACTGTTGTTGACTGACATCAACTTAGACGGATTCCTGTATAGGTATGGAACACCTCAAAGCAGTGTTAGGAAAATGGAGGTAAAATGGGAAAAAAAAGGAGAAGTTGGCGTTGTGGCTAAGAGATTCTTAGCCATCTAGAAATCTAGATGGCTAAGAATCTCTTAGCCACACCGCCAACGTAATAATACGTAACTTGCACGTGTGAATATGGCAAGTTATTAAGAAATTATCAGTTTCACCGTACGCTGATGAAAATATTTTCTTAAACGTTACACTTTATCACGTCCCAGCTTCCATTTCTTGAGAAGAAAAAAATTCACAATTTCGACTAATGACGGAATCGTGCAAGGCATGTTTACTTCTAAAAACCTGATATGATCTGTACGTTATTTCCGGCGGCCGCGTGGGCGTCGCGGGTTCGTTTCCCGGGACGAAAACGTTTGAAAAGGTAACTTCGCACACTTGCACACCTCACTTCCTCTTGACATGGGGTCACAATCTCACAATCATACATAAAATACACTATTTTTTGGATATGCTGTTTTACTCACAAAAATGAACTTTATTTATTTAATATTTTCGGTGCATTTTCGTCTGTGAATATAGAAATGTTTAAAGCACGGCATTTAAGAGGCACCATTCATTGAGACAAATAACGGGCAAATAGTAATCTCTCGTCTCGGCAACGCCATTCAAGAGAGTTCGTACAGTCAAGTTGAAACGCAGTTTGTTATTGACACAAGAACTTTTCTAAGGTTTTGTGAATATTAGATGGCTCGTCTATCAATATCTTTATTTTTTTGGATTTCTGTATCGGAACCTAATGTGCATAAGTAGCGAAATGATTTATCACTACTGCAATCACTGCAAAGATAAGCAAGCATTTTGTTGTACTTATTTCTGCCACCATTCAGAGATAATATCATACTGCTAAATAATTTATAATTCAGAACGAAAAACTAACCTTCAAGAAAATAGCCCACTCCTTTCTCAAAAGCGGAATTCCTCTGGTATTGCGGATGTTTATGGGTGACGGTGATCACTTACCATCAGGTGAGCTGCTTGCTCGTTTGCCCCCTCTTTTATTCAGTGTTTTAATGGCTTTTAAAATGTTAATTCTGCAAAGAATTCTTGGCGGTAGTGTTTATTTATCTGGATGACTCGGAACCTGATTTTTATGAAGTGTCCTAAGTTTTGGCCTAGCTTCACATACACTTTCTGACATATCTTTTTAAAACATAACGAGCAAACATTCAATCCCAACGTGTCTTTAAGGAAGAAAATCAGTAATTATTTTCGTTAGTCCAATGTTATTGTGTACATAAATAGTATATAACAATAAAAACACAACAATAAAAAAATAATGAACAAACTCGAATTTTCAAGCAAGTTCCGAAAACTGCATAAAAATTGTTGACATAATATCTTAATATAAAACTCTCCGAATTTAAGAAAATCTGGATATATATTGTTATTAATATTTTGTTAGTGAATATACATTATAATAAATTATTAGTGTGTATGTATGTCGCAGGCAGACGTTTTATTGCGACAGTGTGCGTAAAAGATAACTCGTTTATTGTATGATTGTGTGCCGTATTGTGTACACAAATGTTTCGCGTGTGTGCCCGAGGCGCGTGCGCCGCATTCCTTCGCGTAGTCATTCATACATACTCAAAAGCCTTATTTATTCCCTTTTTTTTGTTATTAGAACGCACAGTTTCTACCCAGTCGTAATTTGAAATGAAAATGTAATCAATTGCTTAAATAATTTCGAGCTCAGAGCTCATATTTTGTTCCTTACCGTACATGAAACGAGTTATATTTTATGAATATATATTAATAACCCGATATTCGTAAAATTACATTATGAAAGTAATATACGATATTAATTGTATACCAACGTAGGTATTTATTAAAGGCAAGATTGAATAGGCATCTGTTAGGCTAACGTTATTATTATCTTCGACCGTAACGTTACTTAACGTCTCGTAAAAATAAAAGCTATAGTTTGCCCACTAACTCTACCTGTTAGTGGTCAATCACTAAGATTATTCTTTGAATAAAAATCTTTTTATATTTTATAACGCCAACAATTTTATTAAATTGAGCTAAGTTACAAATACTATTAATAATGAGGGGGCCCCTGGCCCGCGAGCACAGTATCCGATGAAGCTGTAAAAGCCGAGAAGGCTAACAGCAATTACATCACCGAAAATATATATTAATAATGAATGAAGGACGCAAAATATTGAGATTATCAATGACCCCATAAGTGTTGGTTTGTTTATTTCTTGAAAACTGTGACGAAATACGTTGCTGCTTATATTGCATTTCACTGAGTAGATTTACACTATTGTATAGTAATGATGACCAAAATAATTAAAATTATTAATAAAAATTAAATAATTACAATTATTAATACAAAAAACTCTCTACTACGGTGGAATAATAAACTTTACAACAAACTAACATTTTTGCATCAATTCTGATTAAGTGAAGTCAAATGTTGGTCTGAAGTTACGAGCTTAACTACGCTAATTTATCGTCTTAGAGTATCAATGACACTTTGATACGGTGGGTGCTGAGACGACATCGTTCATCTAAACAAGGCAAGTTAATTAAGAGCTTGTTAAAAAAATAAATTAAAATCTGCATTAGAAACATCAGTTATTCTACCGGCGACCAATGGTTACGATTTACTTTAAAGGACACGTAAGATACTTAAGAATCGATGTCTCATGGTGACGTCCGCAGAGCGGTACTACACGGAACTAGCCAACAGGAACTGTTATGGGTAGTCGTGGGTTGTAAGTAGAGTACCAGTGGTACTTACCCTCAACAATGAATGAATAAGTTGCTCGTCTCGTCACATAATTTAATTAAAAAAATAACAGGGCCTGACATTTCTTGCCATGTTATTTTTAATGAATTATTATGCCTAATTATGCCCTAGTTTAGTTTAGTTAATAATAAAACCTAATCAGTGTTAAATAACTCGAATTTTTGCAACGTATAATGTAGTAAAAATTCTGGGCCTTTGAAGGTCAAATTGAGATATTGAAACAAATAAACAAATTTAGGAACATTATATTTCATACTTAGCCACAATACCTAAAATAAATTTACTCATGATCGTATTCATTTTTAACAAACTGTAATATTCAACTTCACAATTTTACTACACATTAATACTAGCATGTACCCTTATTAATTCTGACGCTATAACGAGGCAACCTATTTAATTAAGATTTAAATATAGGTAAAAGCGTGCGCGCGCATTTATCGACGTTAGTTTTACTAGCCCGCCCTTGCCGCCCGCCCTTTGCCGTGATTGGGCGAAAGCTCGGGAAACAACAAAGTAAATGGTGACACAAAAAGTTTCACACATATAACGCTACGTCGTTGGTCACTGAAATGAGGACCCGGTTGTTATCTGTTCACAAATTGGAGCACAGTTTATTGAACGCCTGATCAAAACCGAGTTTTACTCGTATTAAATTTTTTTTGTTCAAGGTGACAAACTAACACAAAGTTCGCCAGACAATCAATTATCACTGTAGTAAATAGACACATAGATGGTCACAAGACACGGTCTTGAGCCACCTGCATCGATCGACTTCTCTCAAAATAGTAAGTCGTTGTTCCATCTAGTGCGTCGTCCCTACACTGCGTTTGACACTCGAGAACCTTTATTACCAGTGTAGTAGTAGTGTAGTAGTAACCAGTTTAGTTAAGTAACATTAATTGGTCGAAAAAACGTTATGCTGCTTTGTTTAATTTACTCTGGTATTCTGTTGGGATTCTAAGGGAAGGGGGACTAGCCCTGTTTGCCCATTAACCTTTAGAATTCCGGAACGTATATCAACGCTCAAAAAATTATCATCTTTGGATGGCGGACCGTAGATCTATGCCCAATCCCGCTTTCTGCAAAATGTAATAATGCTGTTATTTCAATTTTTAGTTTTCATTAAACCATTCAATTAGCTGTGCGCATTAAAATGTCCGCGGCAGACTAGCACTTTTTGAGGTGGACGGAGGTTAACGTGTTACAGCTATTATATAGCAGCACCGTGTCACAAAACTGTCTAAGTAAACTGTGTAGAAGACAACAATGGCTATACATCATCATCAGTCCCTTATCAGTCCACTACTGAACGTAAGCCTTTCTTGATGAAAAATGTAAAGTAAAAGTATCGCTGTCAGGCAGACTCTCGACGCCAAACCTACTACTAAGATGCACCATCTCATCTCCGGTTTTATTGATATACCGATAACAGATATTCTAGATCTGGCATTTTTATGATGCGTCTGCAACCATTAATAACCATAATGACCTGACATTTTTCTCTGTTAAGTTTCACGGCACCGAAGAGAAGAGAGGTTAACCTTTGGTAGCGTCATAAGAGACGCCACCAAGGAGTAAATCTTGCATAAAGCAGTACTATTATCAATGCTGTATGTACGGGTATCTAAGAGGCGTCTGTGTAACCAACTGGAAAAATCACGAAGGCGTAATGTTTTCACAAACCGTTTAATACGTAACGTACACAATCGGCAACGATTATGCTACACATGCAACGCAACAAGACAATTAAACACTCTTTATTCGATATACTGAAGCGGCACGTTACGAGTATATTTTCAAGGATTTTTTTTACCTCCATTAATAAAATCAATATTATAATAATTAACTTTATAGACGGTAGCATTCTAGTCTAGGTAGATGTCATCACAGTGACCCTCATTCTGCCATCAAGCAGTGGTGGGAAAACACTATTGTGTTCTGGTTTATTTACTGTAAATGTGTGTGATGTGATGATAGTTGCACTGTGGTACTACATGATGTCTATGTCTGTTGTTCTGGGTAACACAGCATTTGTTATAGGCAGACATTGCACTTACTTGACGTGATGTTTTGCTCTAAAATCTTTGCTCTTTCTGATATAAAAAAAGAATTTTTCGATTTAGCGTTCTAGGCACGTTCGAGCACGTTCATAGCAGCATCGCTCATTTTGCCACTTACTATCATATAAAATAAGTTATGTGGAAAACTTTCAATGTAATAATTTTTATAACAACTAGATGTGCCAAGCGGTTTCACCCGCGTAAAAAGGCCGACCCCGATCGATGATATACATATATACTGATTTTTCTAAAATTAAAGTAGCCTTAGTCACACGCTATAATATCTAAAATTTGACGTAATCACTAAGTTAGGTGCCTGCCAAAATGCCCAGAACATGTCTGTGTGGCACCAAACTGCGCTCATCACACTGAGACATCAGCTCTTTAGTCTCTTCAGTCACTAGTAATCAGTGCCCTTCAGACCGAAACACAGTAATATTTCTAAACTACTGCTTGACGGCAGAATAACTAGCACTACTGCGATACCCACGTACACTACGGATACGGATTCTTTTGATATTCTTACATAGGAATCGTACTACTGGTAAAGATTTAAGTTTATTTTATCATCTGACATGATGTCATGAGAGTTTTTTGACATTATGCCCTAGCCGACTTTTGTGAATCCAACGGGATGAGACAGAGAAGTAAATACCCTTACGATACCCTTAGCACAAATTCTAATTGTTTATTACTATAGAGCTCACTTTTTACTATAAAAAAATAAAAAACAAATTATTAATATACATATTTTAAATGTTAAACATTTATTATTTTTAAAATTATGTAACATCGTTTTCATCAACAGCTTTTTACGTAAGCTTCTTAAAATTTATAAAAAAAAAATTCACGATGACAATATTGTCCGTGACTCGTCTCATTAAATCGAGCCAACTGATATTTACATCTGCGTATTGTAAAACATTACTGTTTATCGTAAACTATTTATAAATTAATAATCACTGTTTTTTTTTTACAAGATAATTTTATGCTACGTCCAAGCCAATATCATAAATGCGAAAGTAACTCTGCATGTATGTTTGTTTGTTTGTTACGTTTTCACTACTGGTGGTAGGATTTCTATGCAGGAGTCCGTCTAGGTAGGTACCACCCCAGGGCCAGTTATTCTGCCGTGAAGCAGTACTGTGCAAACATTACTGTGTTTCGGTTTGAAGGGCACTGAGAGCTGGCGTAATCACTGGGCATATGAGACTTAAGAACTGATGTCTCAGAGTGACGGGCGCAGTGTGGTGTCACATAGAAATGTTCTGGGTGACACAGCATTCGTTATGGGCAGACGTTGCACTTAACATCAGGTGAACGTTTTTCTCATTCCGTCACTTTTAATCAAATAAAAAAATAACGCCTAAACCGCTGAACCAAATTTGATGAATTTTGGTATTAACATACATTGGTTCTTGGAAAATGACATAGGCTACTTTTTGTTGCAAAAATAAAACTTGGAGGGGGTGAAATAAGGGATGAAAGTTGTATAGGGAACCAATATTTTTAAATAAGTTAGGGATATGAAAGTTCACATTTTTGTTTTTGGTTATAAATACAGAATGATTCAGCGTTTTTGAAAAATCATCCTTTAAGGCGGTTCAATGGGGGATGATTTCAACTATTTTTTTAAATTCACCTTTTTTTCGTTAATCGCTAGCACATCGTTAATAGTGACTCACAATAAAGAGTATTTGATGCAACTCTATGTTACGTGTTTAGCGCAGAATGGCAAAAACATGGAGTGATGACAAGACAAGAAACTATCCCTCGCTCACATATTTCTTTGGCTGCTTGGTAAACTACGTCCTAATGACGCCGATCATTTAATTTGTGCCCTGTTTCTTAATCCCGAATTAAGATCCGACCTTGCAAGAAATCGTCATTACCCCTATGGTTTACAGACCTCCAGCGCATTTAATAACAGTCATACATGGAAAATTGTCGCTGAACAAAGATATATCCAAGCAAAGACGAAAGGGCTCCGTACCGTCGAGGTTCACCAAAGCGGAGTGGATTTACTGTTGTTACTGCAAGTTACCCACTAACCAAAAGTTGAAAAATTGTAACAGCGACGAATCGATAAAGTACATTTGTAAATATGTGATAAACTAACAAATTGACTGCTTCTGGACTGGCGTAACCTTAATTTTACTGTAGAATCTAAACCAGCTTAAATATTGTAACGGCAACAGGTTGATAGTAACGGCACTTTAGCGGAACATTATATAACTAAGTTGTCCTGCCCGTTCCGGTACGTGACGCGATGAGTTTGGATTACTAAATCACATATAATTATACAACTTTACAGCCAGATCGCAGCGCCACCTACAGGGTTGGATTTTGTAATTTTCTTTTTTGGAAAATCAATATATTTATACAGTTGATATGAGTTATTTTAGTCTATATATAAACTAATAATAACTTCACTACAGCGCTACCTATCAGATCCTAGCATAGGTATGAACCATCATCTCGACAAAATAAATATATTCTGTAAATATAAACCAAATCGGTCTCAAGCGATCTCAGTCGTTCAGAACGAGGACGATCACTGACAGACGCAACAACGTATATATATTTTTATTCCACAAATCCAGCTTAATCTCAGTAATTTCCAATTCGATTTTAAGTAAATTCGGTTCCCGATCAACATCTGCTTCGCTACGACAATAAACAAAAATTAGGGGCAGAGGCCGCACACAGCTGGTGTACCCCATCAGCTCCAATTCACGGAAACGAAGTCGCGGGCGCAGCCACAGTACAGTAGCCTGATTTTGCGATCACGGTGACAAATATTAATTAATTGGAAGTTATTAATTGTACGGGAGATATTATAGTGCCACAAGTGTACAACAGATGCACTCACTCGTCCTAACCCACACGTGCCCGTTGTAACAATCAGAAGTAGGCTTAGACGTGGTAACAAAGACACGGGGATATTCACACGACCAAACCCGAAAATCAACAATTTGTTTTTTTGCAACAAACAAGCTGGATACGCCGACGACTAGACCACGTGGTCGTCAAATTGATAAATAATTTATCAACAAAAATATTGCAACACCACGCTTATTTTTCATTAATAAAGAAGTCTATATTATCTATCAATAGCATTAATAAATATTCAGATTTATATTTTACAACGACTTCAAACTATTCATTGATTGAATGTCAGATTTTATTTATTACGGCACATAGGCTTTTTATTTATTGTTACTTTTTATTTGTATATGTTGATTAAGTGACGGAACGAGCAAAACGGTGAGCTCAGCTGATGGTAAGTGCAACGTTTGCCTATAACAAATGCTGTGTCACCCAGAACATTTCTGTGTGACACCACACTGCGACCGTTTCCCTGAGACGTCAGTTCTTAAATCCCATATGCCATTTGATTACACTAGCTCACAGTGCCCTTCAAACCGAAACACAGCAATGTTTGCACACTACTGCTTCACGACAGAATAACTGGCCTGACCTGGGGTACCACCCCGGGGCCAGTTCTAGATTATTGCCAAATTCTATAACTAAGTTAAAACTAAAATTAAAAAAAAATAATTATGCTATTCACGTCTTACAAAGTCTGCTTTACAAACCAAATTATCATTTTAAGCCCTAAGTAACGAGACAAATAAAGACAATAATTAATTACGACAAATCGTCTCAAAAGATAAACCCGACGGATGACTATGTAGTCTGTTGATTAAAAGTTGTTAAGCCTATAAAAATCCCGCAGCTGGATCCTATTTTTGAGCCAGAAAGAGACCACCTCTCTGCTCCAGTGTCGGTTGATGAACCTATTACCTCACGATAATATTTTTATTTCTAATTCATTGTGCAAGGTGTCTTCGCGATGTTTATTTTCTTCACCCAACATATGCTAAATAGGTACATAATATTGATATTAACGATTTTAGTGATGCTCGCATTAACAATCGAACCCGCTACATGGGTTCGATTCTTAATAAGAAATTTTAAACTATCGTCCACCCCATGAGCTGCAACAGATCTTTTAAAATGAAAATAAAAATAAATAGCAGTAAAGAAGAATTTAGTTTTTCAAATTCGAATCTAAGAAGTATTTCCTTAAAAAGGCGTAGCTTAGAACTAAAAGCATTTTACTCGTCAGTATATCGCCGATATCGATACTACGCTTTTATAACAATCGCCTCCATTTCCTAACTGTACGTTTAACCCCATACTGTTTTACGGTTATCCCTCTGAACGGTATACGAAATGCGATCCCAGTCTCTTTACTATTAGACTCACAATAGCTCACTCTTCCAAATCCACAACTACCCCGGCAAGTTCATTCAATTGAGTAGGATGACTTGTTATACGTTTTTTATTGCCAACGGCTATTTAAGCGACAGATCGAATACTATGAAGTATTTTGGATGCCTCAAAGTCTGTATACTCTGCTGTGTATTTGACGATTTAAAGGAAAAATATAAAGTAAGGGCCAAAATTTTCGAAAACCTCGAGTTAAATAATTTGTAAATGTGATTTGAGTTCTGTGTGTTTGTGACCTTTTATTAAACAAAATACGAGAACTACGGTGATATTTTTCAAGTAATAACAATTCGGGCGGTTTTCAATCGGCAAGAGCCGACCTTTTGAGCAGAGATCTGAATGCAAGCCAATGGATTATCATAAGAAAATGCTCGAGACCGGGCAAACTTAAAAAAAATAAAGAGAAAACTGAACCTTGGTTCAATATGAAGTAAGGATGAAGGAAGCAAGAAAATACGTAAGGATGAAGGGGAAGCTTATGGAGCTCGTACCCATGTGCCCTGAAACCGAAGAAGTGCAAACTACTTCGAAGAAAAAATTACCTAACCCAAATATTCACAAAATTTAAAAATCCTACTAAATGTCAGCAGCATTTACAAAAGTATGAGTACGTAGGGATAGTCTTAATACGTAGATCCGGAAATGCAAAGCAAAGTCCACCAATTCGTTGCGTAACGAACAAAGCTATTTATAAAAAAAGTCCAGTCAAGTGCATGTCGGACCACGCACAGTGAAGGGTTCCGTAGTGGAGATAAGAGTGTACCCGAAAATATCCTTCAAAACCAATTTTCGTTAAAAGTGTTTTCTATCTTTTTTTTTTAATTTCTCAGCGCATAGTTCATAAGTTAGGATGCGAGACAATAGGTAGATGAATTTGTATGAATTTTAATATCTATGCAAGAAAAGACGCCGGCACAACTTACTGTATATTTGGTAAACATAATACTAGTTCATATTCGTACTACCGCATATCAAAAATAGCACCGGGAAGCCAAATCGCGTCGTCAGTTTGACAATAGTTTCATAAACAAGGCCATCAACATTTAACTTACGTACGAAAGCCGATTGACGGAATTATGTCTCAGAACAAAGAATTGAAATTGCATTGTCAGTCGTACATAAGAATTTTGCAGATAATGTCTGTATTTAAAGGTTAAACATGTGTGTACTCAATTCTGAGATAATTGTGAGTTCTTTATGAAATTTTATTTAATTCAAAAAGTTAACATATTTGTTTGTTTATAATTGTCGTAGGTAATTTTTTTTGACGAAACGGTATTTAGAAATTAGTCGTAGATTTAATTTATCGACAAATGAAACGAATTAATGACCATAAATTGTTACATAATGAAAGTATTTTTTTAGCTAAAATGTTAAAAAATCAAATAAATAGTTAATGTCTTAAATAAATCACGAGATAGGCTGACAAGTGAAGGTATATTTTGCGTTTTGATGATAATCTTATAACAATCCTATTTCCTTAAAGGGTATTTATTGCAATTTGTCTCAAATTGTGACTTAAGAACATGTCTCAGGGTGACGGGCGCAGTGTGGTGCCACACAGAAATGTTGTGTGTGACACAGCGTTTGTTATAGGCAGACGTGTTACACTTACCATTAGGTGAACATTTAACTCGTTTCGTCGTTTTATCCAAATAAAAAAACTACACAACAACGGATGTCCTTAGAATGACAGGTCACACAAAATAACTTCTTCCCTCTTCTTCCTTCCTTGCTTCAGCCTATTACTAGTTACTGCTGAACAAAGGCCTCCCCCATAGATTACCACAATAGTCAGTAGCTTCCATTTTGGGGATTTTGTCATGGTTGCCTCTCTAGGCGGGCGGGTCGGTGACCGCAGTTTATTTATTCAGATCTTCCAGGAAAATGCTGCTGCATATCTTCTGGTTTCAATTTTCCCTCTGTCGACTTTTACGAGCCGCTTCCACACGGAATGCCTTATTTAGTTTATTGGAATTTATAAGTGTATCTAGAGTATTTTAAAAAAAATAAGTAATCTTATAATTAACATTAAATTCATTAAATTTTACTGAAGAAACATAAAGTCAATTATTTTGCTGCAATTTCAGCAATTTTACTTCAACTTTGTGTTTATTTAAAGTATATACGTACATGAACTCATTAAAGGATGGCGTCGTTATTGTGGAGGAATGTAACGTAAAATTGTCGTGAAATTGATAAAGTTTTATTCTCCAACCATATAGAGGATTTTATTACTTACGCGCGTCACGGAAGTAATGGTAAAGTGGAAGAGGAATGAGCACTTCATAAATTCTGATACTTTAATGCAATTGTATCTAGATATTACTTTAAATAAATATATGACTGCAAAGCTTTGGAGAAAGATTTTGCATTAAAGATTTACATTGGCGTGCTAATTTATGCGCACATAGAAAAATAGACATACTCGTACTTAAATTATAATGCGTCATTTGTTACGACTGCATTGACTATATCGGAAAATGATATTGTTATGACACTGCGAATTTCATTATGTACTTATAAATCTAACTTCTTGCGAATTTTGTAAAATTTAAAAAAAATGTAAAGGGTTATTGTTTTATGAAAGCAACTTGACACCTCTCTCATAAGTGAGCAAACCGGACTTATAGAGACCGAAAACATCCATACGTGATGAATGTAGGTGCGTCGTCATGCTCGTCTTACGAAATTCAGAGTTGTGCTTCTACTATACACTGATATTTTTAAGATCCGTTGTAGCGCTCACCTTTAGTATCATAGTTCGAGAGTGACCTGGATGCGATCCCTGACACAGGCAACACTAAATTTGTTAACTGCAATTTTAACTGCTGATATACTACGTGCTCGGCAGCTTAAGCATGTCTGTTACATTATATAAATTCCTTTACATATATATGATATTTTTATAGATAAGCGATTTACTACTGTCTCATCACGATATTTCTGAAACTGCAATGCCTTGAAACTTAGCATACATATTCTTTTCCGACATAGACACCCACTGAAAACGGATTTTACGATCATTTACTCCTAAATGGGTAAACGGGCGGCTGCTGTTTTTCTCTAGATAGACTTTAACATACGTAAAATAAAGTGAAGTTTCAGCCTATAAATGTCCCACTGCTGAGCACAGGCACTCCTCTCATTTCCGAGAGGGTTTTAGAGCTAGGAAGAATCCGCTCGCTGCTCCAATGAGGGTTGGCGGACTTCACATGTCCTCGTAATATTTCTATTCCTCGGACATGCCGGTTTCCTCATGTTCCGATGTTTTCCTTCACCGCTAAGCACGTGGTAAATCAGCACTTAAAATTGAAGAACAATTTTAGAGGTGCTGGCACCGGGGATCGAACCCAGGTTACTCGCTTACTATGAAATTAAAGGCGAGCACCAGACCCCTGAGCTACCGTGTCCGATGTCCGCTAGCGACTCCACTGATGCCACTTTCCCGGTCTTATGATCGAATACGATAACATACGTAACAGCAACTTAACTTCCGTGCGAAGACGAGTCTGGCCAGCTAGTATATATATAAAAATGAAGCACCACCGGGATTTAAGGACCATAAATTTCAATATATACTTTTCCGTATGATCTTCAAGTGACCTAAAGACGCGCTTTTGCGTTTTAATGTTCTAGCAATGGCAAGCACATCGTGTCCAAGGTTATTAAAATTTTATGTTTATAAGCATCGCGTATGTACTCCGTTCACAAGGAAGTTACAGAGCAATCACTTGCTATTATCTTTAGCAAGATTCACCAAAATACTCCATTCGCACTTTATATTTCTTTAACACCCATAAAAAGCGTTTATGGTTTGCACAAACTGTAAAAAACATTTTAAGTTGGATTTGTTTTTACTGCAAGAGGGTTATTATCTAAATTTATAAATTCCATCATAAAAGTTATTGGACATCTGTTTCATTGATATTGAATTGATAACATTTATTGCTAAATCATATAATTTTTCCATGTCTATATGTCCCTATTCAAACAAACCCGTTATTAATACAATGTCACAAATTTTTATAAATATCACAATGTATTTGATCATCACATCTAGACGCATAACAATTGAATAAGTAATTAAAGACTCTCTAAATTATAGATTCACCGCAGACAGTATTCATTATAAAATGACAAACTGTTCGAAAAATAACGTACAATTTTTAGTCGTCACAACTTCGTCTCGAAACACTTCACAAACTTCTATACTATAAATGTACTAGTAAATGTACTAGGTATATATAAATTAGCACTCCTTCTCCATTCAAATTTAACTTAGACAAATCTCACAGATCCTTGCGCGTAATACGCTTAAAAAGTGTAGTTTTCTCTTCACGTATTAATATATAAAAAATATGGTAAATAATGAACAATAAGCGTTAAAAGAAATGTAACATATCTTGGTCCTTTTTTCTCTCAATTAACATTTTAAAATTGAAGCAACTTTGTTTTTATAATGTGACTTAATATGAATTATCATAACATGAAAATGTTTTAAAACAAATTGTCTCATCTTTTAAATAAAAATCCCTTGCCTTTACCTATATCTGTTTTGTCTAAAGTGAGCCCACACGTAGTGTATGTAACGCCTTTTTTATTTTCTGAATAACAAATAAACATATTCTTAATTTTCCTCAAGTTACATCAAGTCTCAATAGTGTACAGCCGACAGATAATGATCTTTGCTGCAAACTACTTTAATGTTACAGTATCTCGAAAACGGGACAGATCAAGTTTTATTTCAGGTCAGCGGGTCAAACGGCAACTCGGACATTAACAGCGAAACATTCTAGAAATTGTAAAATAAGTGGATTAGAGTAACATAAACAGTGTAATAAATATACCACAAAATTTTCAGAACATAAATTAAGACCGAGATTATAAATGTTGAGATTTTGCCAATAAATACGTAATATTTATTGCCATAATCTCAAAACTATGATTTTCTTCTTCATCATCAGCCTGTAATAGTTCTCTCCTGAGAGATGAATTGCAGGAGATGTTATCAACACACTTGGCTGGCGGATTGGTGATCGCCTTAGACGCCGCTGCAACGTCTCATCATCACCACCATCATCATTTCAGCCTTTCACTAGTCCACCACTGAACATAGGCCTCCGCCATAGATTTCTCCAAAAGTTTGAACCTCTCATTTTGGGAGGATTTTACCATAGTTGCCATACTTGGCAGGCGGATATGCAACCGCAGTTTATTTATTCAGATGTTCCAGGAAGTCGCTGCTGCTCATCTCTTGGTTTTAATATTTTCTCTGTCAAGTTTTACGACACCCACGGGATGAGATGGGGTGGTAAATTCTCTTAAGCCGCCACCCATGGGCAACTGCAAAGTCTGCCCAAAACAAACACTGTGGCACCCAGAACATTTCTGTGTGACGCCACACTACGCCCGTCACCCTGAGTCATCAGTTCTTAAGTCTCATATGCCCGGTGACTACACTAGCTCTCAGTGCTCTTCAAATCGTTTCTTCACTAGACTTCTAGTTTCTTGCAGGTCAGATCCATTTTTCTTTTCAACCAGTGGAATGCCTAAAAAAATGGCATTCAATAAGTGATAAAAAAATATACATTATTTTCTATTCTACATTACGTCCATACGTATAATACTCGTGGTAATCGTCGTAAGTTCTTTTTGAAATCAGAGATGTACAACGGGCAGTACGAGCGTGCTGCAATACATTTATTTGAGCCGAGCGCGGGGTGTCGCTGACGCCGGCCCGGAGGTCGGAGAGGGGATACTGTGGATCCATTAGCTAATTAACCCGCCACCATACACCCCCTTCTTACCAGATTGTTACCAAGCCGCAACTTTGCTTGCTAATTGATTTTTGGTAATTTTAGCTGTCTTTTAAAATATGAATAAAAAGAGTACAGCAAAACTGTTCCGTTAGGTTGCGGATTTTAGTTTGTAATTATAATTCCACTAAATAATAATTAAAAACTATGGGCAAATTAAAATAAATAGTAATGTACTTTCAAATATGAAAAGTTACATATTTGTAATCTATTGACGCGAAAAACTTTACTTGACAGTGAGTCTTAGTCATTGGCTTACGGATACGGGTCTCCATACTTTCATAAGTGTTTAACAATTACCTCCAACAGTCGTAAAATCACACCCTTGCTCAAAGCAACACATTACACCGCAACGCGTCATCAAATTAAAAAGTTAAACTTACCCTCTACCAAGGTTAGTATCATCGGGAGCATCTAATGAGGTAATGGGCATCGAACGAGCGGGGGCAAGTCGCGACGCGTGGCCGACACGCGATCAACCCCCTGGCTTTTTGAAATAATTTCATTATTGTTATAAAGCCAAGTCAAAAATGTAAACGGTGGCACGTGATAACTACGACCTCCGTGACATCGGATCACAGTGATCACTAACCGTGTAAATTTAAAAAAAAAACCTTTTAATTAAATTACTACATTTCAAATCAAGATCAAAATTGTACTGGTGTATTCAGATCTGCGTTACTGAGATAATAAAATTCTGAGAAGTAAAGTATGTTGCTTATGCAATTTATTTAAAACTTATACTATACTTTATATATACAAACTTACAAACTACATTGCGAGGTCTTTTGGATGTGCTTAGGCACATTATTGAAAAATCTAAGTGAAGTATAAACCGGCATAGCCTGGTGGTTGGAGTACCTGACTTCTAAGCCGCAGGTTATGGGTTCGAATCTCAGCTGGAGCCAATATTTGTGCAAAAACACAAATTGTTAGTTTTCCGGTCTGGTTGTGTTGTGCATGTGAAATTTGTGTCTGTAAAACGCACCTACGATACAGGAGAAATTCTACTGTGGAGTATCGTTTTAAAAAAAAACATAAAGGAATCCTTTGACATAACCAAAGTTTATATCAAAGGTTTCGCCGCTATCAAAGGTTCTTCCGCTGTTGTCTCTCATCATAGTGATAGTAAATATATACTTACAAATTTCCCATTTTACCAATTTGAGGTTCAGCCAAGATGCACAGATTGTAGAAGAACTTAAAACTTGATTTCTACCAAACTTATAATTGTTCAAAATGAACAAATTAATTCTTCAAATTTTACTTACATTTTTAAATATTTTTTTAATATACATTTCAGTTCTAGTAAAATGTCCCTATTGCTTAAGTTATTGGCTCAAGCTTTTGTACCTATTCTAATTACATTAGTGTTTGAATATTTTAATAAAATTGCGTAAATAATTACACGCAACTAACGAAGGATCTATTAAATCATTTCTCGCCAAGCCGACGGACAGTTTCTTAATTCATATTGATAAATAGCTCAAACACTGTATAGCACAAAGCCTTACGCCCTTTATTAATCGAGAATCTAAATCGGAACATTATAACAGAACTCGACGCTAACTAATGAACGATCCCCGATAACTTACTGGCCACGAATAGCAACTACCAGTGACAGTTAATTTATAAAATGATGAGTTACAGACATTGCCCGAAAAATGCTCAGCGGGTATAATAAACATTATGGGCGCATTCATTAATAGCTGACCGCTGACAAACGGTGCTTTTACCTCCCCACTGCCCTCACTTTACCCTGTTAAACCCATCAAACCCCTCAGCACCCTCCTACATTTCGTCCGCTACCCACCTCCCCATTCGACCAGGTGTAAAACTGCCCGGTCACGGAAAGACAGACATGCAATGCGGCTAATATGTTTTTATTATTAAAGCTATACTCATTGCATCCGTGTGATGGACGCAAGGGGAAGACCCATAATTTTTGTGCAGTGATTTGATAATTTTATTTGCATATCATATTCAACTATGAAAACTCACATTATTGATGCTTTTCAAATTACGAAATCAATACAAGATTTCAAACATGTTTCAACTTAATTTTATACGCGTACACACTGGCTTTATTTTTATACAGATATACAAATAGACGTAAAATATATGCATGTATAAAAAAATGAAGCGGTCAACTCATGTGAAACCACAGATGCATTTCCCATTCCAAATTTAAATACGTTTATATTCTAAAACGATTTAACTTTAGCATAATGAGATTTAAAGCTTATCGTTACTTTAGAACGTGTTTATATTTTTGTTGTATTCATCAATTCATCCATCGGGGAAAGGCTTTACTATTAATAAAAAACATTTTCTATTAATGTATATGAAAAAATTATTTAATGTATATTAGCAAATAAATAAGTTTAGTTGCTTTGTTAGCGAGCTCCCCACGCGTCAAGCTTAAAGACACCCATATAAATTCTGGAGCGTTGTCAGTACATACTTACCTTTCTTAGTCGGTAAGTGTTCTCACTGCGAAATCGCTTTAGTAATATGTTGAAAGCTAGCAATGAGTAATGGAGGAAGACGTATGACAGCAGCGTCAACTATAATGGCGGCCGAATGTTTTATCTATACGCTTATCGATACGGAAAGTCTCGTTTCCCGCTTTACATGATCTGATTTTAGAAGCGATAGAGTAACTTTAAATAAACATGAATACTTGAATTGTGGAATATTTTTAACGTAAAGTTAAATAACAAACGTTGTAGGATGCTTGCTGTATCGTAAATTTAACATAATTTTCTATGCAATCACATTTTAAAATAAATGGCAAGAAAAATTACGAAAGCATTTTCCACTAAAATTGCCGCAATGCATTAAGCTTATTAATAATTTAACGAAAAGGAAAAATAGACTATGAATTTCGCAGTAATTACAATTGGCCAAAAATATTCGTTGAACTGTGATAGTAATCATATGTGACAAGAGTTGCATGTCAGTTTTATTAATATGACGAAGGCCATTATAAAAATAGTTTGTTCCTAGCTCAGTGGTATGCAAAGGTGCCAAGAGAGCGTCACTGTTGCGTGCTGCGTTGCGCTAACTCACGCTTTGGGAGCACTCACTGTGAACCTTTGTAACATTCCATCAAGTATGATAGTACTGATGCCTTTCACGCTCTTTTGTACGTGTAGAACAATTTATTAGTCGTAAGGTAAACAAATTTATAAATAAGGAAGAAAAACATAAAATTGGTGGTAGGATTCCTATGCGTGGTGGTGGTGGGTTGGTACCACCCCAGCGCCAGCTATTCTGCCGTGAATCAGTAGTGTGCAAACATTACTGTGTTTCGGTTTGAAGGGAACTGTGAGCTAGTGTAATGACTGCGCATATGAGACTTAAGAATTGATGTTTCAGAGTGAAGGGCGCAGTGTGATGTCACACAGGAATGTTCTGGGTGATACAGCATTTGTTATGGGCTGACGTTGCACTTACCATCAGGTGAACGTTTTGCTCGTTTATTTTATCCAATAAAAAAGGGATAATGCTGCGATGTTTGACGTTCAAGTCTCCCTTTTTTACAAGCAGTGGAATATTGGAAATAACATCATGATGTTCTCCAAAATGAGAATACCTAAATATTACGTAAAATTACCCTATAATAATAAGAATGTTACACTTATTTATGAGCTAGAGTTAGATGTGCTGGGTCTGGGTATTTGTACTCGTGAATTTTACATAACGCACCCACGATGTAGTAGAAATTCGCGATTGGGACAACGTTATTTTTTTATAAAAAAACTTTTGAATACTGGCGCTGACTGACTTAGTTTTTGTTTTTTCCTAATACCATAAAAGTTTCCGGTATTTTATGAACTCTAAATTTGTTACTTGTTTCGAATAAAGTGATTGCGCTTAAAATGTTTCGTTTTTGCTTGAAAACCGGTTATTATTCAATATGTTAAAAGGTTGCATTGAGTGAAAAAATACGGTAAGTTAAATCTATAACAATAGTAAATGCAGTTTATATTACGACCATAATCAGTTAAGTACTGAATTTTTTTTTTGTTTACATGCTTACAATTGCATTCAGGTTTCTAAAACCGAAAAAAGTTGTGGTCCCGAAAGCTTAGATATTTTTCCAGATACGATTTTAATTGCATAAAGTGACGAAACGAGCAAAAAGCTCACCTAATGGTAAATGCAACGTCTGCCCATAAAAAATGCCGTTTCACCCAGAACACTTCCGTGCGACACCACAATGCGCTCGTCACTCGGAGACATCAGTTCCTAAGTCATATGAGACGATTGATGACGCACAGTGATTACGCTAGCTCTCATTGCCCTTCAAACCGAAACACAGTAATATTTGCACACTACTGCTTCACGGCAGAATAACTGGCCTAATAACTGGGTGGTACCTACCTAGACGGATTCGGTATAAAGCCTACAAATGTTAGTTACGTGTAGGAATCGAAACGGCGACCTACAGCACAAAAGCCAACCACTGCGCCGACCCGGCAATCTCTTCATCGTCATTGATCTCATTCTTTCATTCATTACTTAAACTTAATTTTTATATAAAAACTTGACGTGACGATCGAAACTTTCACACTAAAAGTAGTTTTATTAAATGTGTCATATTCGCGTAAAAATAAGAAAGTTCTTTCTATTTGTTATTATTATAAAACTCTTTGCGCTTGATAATTCCATAATTAAAAAGTGAAAAATTGTACAGCGACATCTTTTATAATCGACCACCGTCCCCTCGCCGCCCTCGCTACGGCATTTATCCAAAATTATGGGAAAAGCAAACATTACTCGAATTACAATGTCTTTTGTACCTCAATTTAGCGCCACCGTGGGACTAAACGTCCAATATTACGTTATTAACGTGTTTGTGTTACGCTTCATTTGACGACTGTGTTCTGACCCTATATTTTACTAGCGGAGTGTTTATTAATAAAAACAACGTGTCGTCTTTCACAGTAATTTGATACAAACCTCTGTAGCTTCCCGCAAGTTTTTCGTGTACACTTTTAAAATTACATATTTTTATTAATTACTTACGAATCCGTAGAAATCACAGTTTTGTTATGCAGTAAGCCGTTCGGTGTCCGGCAGAGAGTGGCGACTTGGTTCGCCACCCGTCGCATCTTGTTTCCCACTAGGGCGAAAAGTGGGCCAAGTGACTGGCCTCTGCCTACCCCTTATATGGGAAAAAGGCGTGACTGTATGTAAATATTTTTTTGCTTAAATACATTTTTGAATTGCACACATTTACTACTTATACTTTTTGAACAGCATAAAAGCTATTAAAAGCGTAATGTAAACTTAACAACAAAAAATAAATAGATTGACCAACTATTGCAGAGCGTGGCATTTCGCTCCCGCAACATTGTTTATTACCCAATATCGATTTCAAAGCAAACTATTCTGTTGCTTAGGAAGTCGCCTTCTATTTACGCCTACTTTTATCAAGCACTTAGAAGGCAAAGGTTTTCACAAATTTAGTTTCTGAAATGAAAAACGAGAGGAAGAAATATACAAAAAAGGAATTCTGCCGTTAAGAGGTGATGTGCAAATAAAATTAGTTTTTCGCTTTAAGGTACACTGTAGCCAATATAACTATGCATATGAGATTGAAAACTGATATCTCATGCCTTAAAGAACAGTACGGTAGTACACAAAACTTTACAATGCATATTTCTAGGAGACACGGGCATGGGACTTACCATCAGGTGTCCTGCTCGTCGCGACACTTAATTCCACTAAAAAAAGGCAACACCGAAAGAGTTTGAGAGTTAGAAGTTGGCCGCCATTTTGTAGTTATTTATGATATTTTCATGATTTAAATTCACCTCATAAGAAATAAGAGATCAATCGGAGGAAAAGCATTTATTAACCTCAGTAATACTACATATTTTGTACTGTGTTTTATAAACAATCCTATTTGTTATAGTTAACACCCTTCGACTTGTTTTTGTTCACTAGCCACTATTGCTTACTGCGATAGGTATTTCAGTTAATTATTAAAACTAGTGAGTGCCCAATGGTCGAAATTCGACCGGAATTTTACAAAGTTTTTTTAAAAATTTAATGTATTTGTAACACATATTATATTTTAATTATATAATTTTTTCGCAACACGCCTTTCCCATATGAACTTTAGCTATGTTTTCTCTTCTTCTCCATATAATCTCACCTCCGTGCGCAGAATATGCTTAAAAAGGGGTACAAAGATTTCTCTTTACGTATTATATATAGATCTTCTAGTATCGAGAGTACTAAGAAGATAACAAGAGGGTTATTACGAGTTATGAAATAAATATTATTAAAAACTATTAGCTACGACCGCCGCCAATTGTACAAAGTCCAAATTATTGTAAAATAATACACTATAAAGCTCCCAACTCAGCATAATTTTGAGAGGACTGCTGCTCAATGCGGGTTGGCAGACTTCACATGTCCTCGTAAAATATTTATTCATCAGACATGCAGGTTTCCTCTCGATATTTTCCTTCCCCGCCGAGCACGCGGTAAATAACCGCTTAAAGTTTTAAGAAATTTGTTTATAAGGGATAATAAATCATTCACGTACCAAGGCTTTATGCACAATATTACAACTGATAGTTGCTTTAAACCTTACATTAAGAAGACAACGGAGTTCCATTGTGTTTTCGCTAACACTTACTGCTTTATAATCTGCGTATTTGAAAACTATTGGTTCCCAGCCGCTAGTAATCGTGATGGGAGATAACAGTAATTTAAAACGAAAAAGTTGTTTAAATAATTGTCTTTTGTGCACTCGGTAATAAAATAATCTGATTACAGAGCAAGAAGGATGTCAAATGTCAACCACCTTGTCACCACAATACACAAGAAATAATTTAATTCGGAACAGTGACATATTTTATGTATCTGCCTTATTGCTCTTAAATAGGTAACGTAGTTATACGTTTTAGTAACATTATTCATTTTCCTTCTAATAACTCAGTGTCCAATCAAACAATAAAATAACCATTAAGAAAAAAAATATAACTTAAATAACGGTGAAATAAAAAAGTATTTTATTTAAATATTCTGCGTATTTAGGATTGCAATAATGTAGTTACCGCGCACTCCCTCCCACTAGGCGGCGTCTACACTATCGATCGCCCTCGCCCGCCCAAGAGCCGCCCAACCGATAGGACTCCCTCCGACGCCAATGTGTGCACACCGCCTATAAAATGTTATTGCTATTAGTTATTGTCGTCATAAGTTTTACCAGTACTCAATGATTAAATGTCACTCGTACCATTAACCGTTGTAACACATAAGAATATAAAATTTATAACGCCTATAAGTTATATAAAAGAATAAAGCATACATATAAGTTACTGCTTTATCTTCTGATAATATTAGAGTTACAGTTTAGAAAATGTTTTTGTTAATTTATGTCAATTTTATCAGACTATATCTTATATTCGTGTAAAATTAAACGTAATATTTTCGTTCTGAAACAGGAGCTAAAATAGTCATACATAACGCTTAGAAGCTCTAAAGAGATAAAGATTTAAATAGAAATCGTTAGCTTTCCTAAGAACTGGAAACTGGCTAAAATATAATTCCAATAATTCTTTTAAAAATAGAATAACTAATATATTATAAATAGTCTTTGGACGACGGTCTCATAAGAATAAATTGTTATAAATATCATTAACACTCGTTCTTAATAAATAAGAACAGCTTTTTCTGATGCGCAAGACCGTCATAATTATCGCCGAAAGAATAATTATAATCCAAATGTCGCGAATAATGCTATCATCTCCATCAACGATACCTTTATAATTCATAAACACCTTATGTTTGCAAGTTCAACCTTATCCCCTTCGTTTTAAATGCTGGGATGATGTTTACATATGTAAATTATCTTTGCGGCGCGTATTGAAGAATGAGCTGAGTGGGTGTTCAGTTGAATTATGGAAATAGAGCGTCTGCACGGGCCAACGTAGTGTTCAAACAATGCTATAACGGGACAGAAAGGCAATTTTAATTCCTTACATACGACAGATAACATTAATGAGAAATGTTGAATATAGAGAGAATTTTTTAGTGATTATATTTGCAATTATAATTACAATTATAATTTTAATTACTGAAGATTCTTCATTGTTTTTTCTAGTATTATTTTAAAATTCATCTACATCGTGTACGATCAAAAATTAACTATTTTTTTTTATTGTATAAAGTGACGAAACGAGCAAAACGTTCACCTGATGGTAAGTGCAACGTCCGCCCACAACAAATGCTGTGTCATCCAGAATATTTCTGTGTGACACCACACTGCGCTCGTCACCCTGAGATATCAGTTCTTAAGTCTCAAATGCCCAGTGATTACGCTAGCTCTCAGTGCCCTTCAAACAAAAACACAGTAATGCTTGCACACTGCTGCTTCACGGCTGAATAACTGGCCCTGGGGTGGTACCTACCTAGACGAATTCCTGCATAGGAATCCTACCACCAGTAAGTAACTAACTAAATTTAATTTTAGTAAACATTTACGTTACATAAAAAAGAGCGCGTGCAATTAAATACATGTGCCAGAAGTGAAACTGATGTATATTAAAAATGAAAATAAAAATAATACCAAAATATTACTCACTGTAAAATAACCTCAGCTAGGCCTCAGCCTCATAGCTCAGTATATTAAACTCAGTATAACTCAGTATATTAAAAATTATTAAAAAATCGATAAGTATTAATTAAGAATAACAGAAACGTTGCACGAATATGTTGTATGAAAACACTGCACTTAAATTCGACTTTGACAATTTACTCTCGTCGTGCCCAAAGAAGTCCAACTTCCAAAACTACAGTACCATAGTAAATGAGAAGTTTTAAACGAAAATCATATTTTTGTTACAATATCTATTTGTTTGTAACTCTGGCAGGGCCATAGTAAGTACTATGTCAATTCAAATCCAACGAGCCCAAACATTACGGAGCTATATTGCTTACTTGTGGAGTTCCTAAGGCAAACTTCCGACTCCATCATAAGATCAGCTCCATGGTATCATTTTATGGCGTTGTCACCAAAGCTAACTAGCCAATCACAGACGTACTAACTCGTCTTCACCTACCTACGTCTGATATAACGCTGATGCGATATTATCGGAGGTAGGCAGGATACGTCAAAGACACAGAGACACAATCAGAACAACCAGACCCGAAGACCAACAATTTTGGGTTTCGGCTCAGGACTCGCGGCGTAACAATCATTTGCTCAGACCCCTATGGTCGGCCGAGGTTAAATGTTCATTTCTCTGAGCAACAGTATCCTTTTTCCTTCAATCGAACCGCCTGTTCGTTTGTCACCCTATCATCATTTATCATCATCAATACTGAATGGGAAAATAACTCTTTGCGCCTCTGCCAGTTTGTTATCTTTTTGTGGCCCAACCGTTAAACCGATATTGATGTGATTCGGCACAGAGATAGCTTGCAGGATGCAACGGAGACGGATATGGGATACTTTTTATTCCAAAAAATCAAAGAGCTCCCACGGTATTATTAAAAAACCTAAATCCACGCCGGGCGTAGTCGTGGGCCTCAGCCAGTATTTAATACATCATAAGACACGTACATTTATTATCATAACCTAAAGTAAAAAAAATGTACTCACATACATTCTATGTACATAAGTCCAATTCCATAAGTCGATTCACCAAAAGGACGCATTCATAAAAGCGAGAGAAAATTGCTTTCATATATTGTTGTTCGTCACGCGAAGCTCGCGCTGTGATTGGTGGACGATTGCGGGAACGGAGACGGAAAGCTCTTTGTTGGCGATAAACGGTTTATGGTGAACACGTACCTTCTTTCTATTATAGCTTATGTCGTACATGTAGATAACGAACGTCCGAACGTACTGATATACCAACTAAATTATAGCTACTGCGTTAAATAGTGAACTAGTGACTTTTACGTTCATCAAAGTCACGTTTTGTCTGGCCATTTTTAATCATTTGTTTTTATTTACATATCGTTATTAAATTTTTCGAAATTATATAATTAAATAAATTATATTACTTTAATCATAGCAGTACTTGAATGATAGCTGATAGGTGTCCGGCAGAGTAGAATAGCACCTACCTCTTTCCTGCCGAGGTGACGTAAGATTCTTGCAGAATAACACCATAAGATGCAATGCTGTCACTATACTGCTCGTGGGAACGATGAGTAAGATTTTTTTGAGTCGTAGCAAAACGGCGGCGACGTGGTTTGCCACCCTTCACGTCTCCTTTCCCACGGAGGCGTGAAGTGGGCCACGTATGAGGCCTCTGCCTAACGCTTATATGGGAAAAAGGCGTGACTGTATGCTTGTATGTACTTTAAAAAGTAAGAATAGTTTATTAGGTTGTCATTGGGAGTTCGCGTTTAGGTGCTTCCAAATATTTTAATATCCGCTTTTCTGACCGGTAATAGTCCTTAAAGTTCTCTACTTGCAATTCGTACTATTCGTATTATTGATTATTGACTATTTGTATTATTCGTATTATTGTAATATAGCTATCCCAGGATTAACTAGATTTTGTGTTAAACAACTTCTTGCTGAATAAAAATCCAAATCGTACTAAGCGAGAAACAGGACAATTAATGTTATTAAAACAGTAATTTTTTAAAAATTACTCACGTTATTATGATAATATGGAAGTAACGGGTAAAAAGTGAATTGGTGAATAAATATTTCACGAATAGCGCTCAAACTAGCTGAGCTCTGTTAAACGCAGTAACTAAAATAATTATTCACTAGAGTATACAGTCGGTTTGTAAACAAATAATGAAATTGGTTACATATAAGCCCCACAAATAAAAAATACTGTACTTATTGGTGGCAGGATTCCTATGTAGGTATCAATCTAGGTAGGTACCACCGCTATCAGTTATTCTGCTGTGAAGCAGAACTGTACAAACATTGCTGTGTTTCATTTTAAAAGCAAACAAAAAATCCGGTGCTACATTTGCTCATCTCTTCCATAGAAAAAAACTATTAGTCTTTTTTATAAGAAACTTTAATATACTGGAAATTTTAATAAACTCTGTGTTCTCCACGGCGGAGTAAAGACTTGCTTTTCTTTCAGCAAAAGTGATAAACATGCACTCAGTCCGCACGATGTGACGATTTTAGCCTGTATGCAGTTCAGATATGCATACGGGATGTATTTCACATGACATTCATTTGACATTCTCGAAGAAGAAAAGAGATGTAAATGCGTTGCCACCTAACAAAACGCTTCTTTGCCACTACCTGGGTCTCCGATTCCCTTCTTTCTTTATTGGAAGACGAGACGAAGTAAGACATTCATCCGATGATGTCACGACTGCGCCCGTAACAGTTGTTGAAAAATGCTCTGTGGCGCAGCACTGCGCTCGTCACCACCCAATCTCTAATGGCTCTAAGTCTGTAATCACACTAACCACACATCATACAAATCCAGACATAGACGAAAGTACTCCTGACTTTGCGGCAGAATAACTGGCACTGCGTTGACCTACCTAGGCGAATTCCTATCAAGAAAATTCTGAGTCATAAATACGTGCAAACCAACCAATAAATGTTATTTTTATTATTTCTGTCTAGTCCAATGAAGCCGAAATTTAGATCCGGTATCGATTTAAGAAGAGACTTTGCTTATCAATCAGGTTTGATAAACCACGCCCATTTAAATTAAGCGATTATAATAAAATAAATGTTAAGTTAAATATTAATAATAACCTTTATTCCAGGTTTAGATCTGTACATAAGTACTCGTACATAAAAAAACACAAGGAAAGGAACAAATTTTGATACATTAAATCTAAGTGATAAAAATTAAAGTTGTAGTTAATATTTGTAACAGAATTAAAAATTATTGCCACCGTAATCAAAGAAATCGAACTAGCTCGAATAAGTGTAGTTCATGTCAGTAATTACCTTAAAGATCCCTGCATTTTAAACAGAATTGTCAGGTATTGTTTTATACTATTTTCTTTATTTAAAATATCTAGATCCTGAAATCTTACAAATGTTATCAAAAATTGGTTCAAACGCAAAAACCCGCGATTACATTTTATCTAATCTCAACAAAAGTATACAGTAGTAATCATGTTTAATTTATTAGAATGATTATGGAAATTGTATGCAATACTAAATTTAGCCGTGTGGTGGCGACTTAAGAGAATCTACCACCCCATCTCATCCCGTGGGTGTCGTAAAAGTCGACAGAGGGATAATAGAAACCAGGAGATGGGCAGCAGCACCTTCCTGGAGCATCTGAATAAATAAACTGCTGTTGCCAACCCGCCTGCCAAGCGTGGCAACTATGGCAAAATCCCCCCAAAATGAGAGCCACAAATTTTTGTGGTAATCTATGGGAGAGGCCTATGTTCAGCAGTGGACTAGTGATAGGCAGATGTGATGATGATGATTAGTCTCCGACAGTTAGCTGTCTAAAATATACCTTTTTTTATCGTGGAAAAATCTAAATGGATACACCTTTGCCGCGGGGGACAACGAAGGTGTGATGCCGGACTCCTACCGGCTAAAGCCCCACGGCGTTCCTCTCGTGGCCATTTGTCGGGACTGCTCTTCGTTGAGAAGGTAGAGCTGGGGGTCCTTACCTATTTACAATAGGGGCACGCGGGAACACCGCGCACACCACTACTTATAATTATAAACCTACCATTACTATACTTATTAATTTCTCAAATGACACGATTTAATTACGGTCTTCATGTGGTTTATTAAACACTATATACTTTTTTCATTGTGTAATACAGAAACGGAATAACACAATAAATGGGCGTTTAGATAATCATGACACAAACTTATTTCAGCTATCATTTGTTTCAAAATGCTATAACAGTAGATAATGCGGCGCGCACATTATATCGATGATAAACTACACTGTTCAGTGATTTGATAAAGCTAAGAAGCGCGCATCAGTGACGGCAGGAATCGTTAAAAACGTCACGGCGTTAGATACGCGTCTACCATTGGCTTGCTGTAATTAGACGTCACCGGCGGCGTCGCGGCGCTGTTAACACCAATACAAACGCGATGCGACTAATTTACCTACGTAGTTATCGTAAACATTGCGAATATACTGCCAATTTCTTCTTTAAGTTTATCAGAAACTCTTTCAATATTTTTTATTCGGAACACATTTTAATCATAAATTTTATCGCAAAAGGAGCTCGGAGCTTAAATATGCTAAAACTGTTTTTTTTATTAATATTTTTGCCAAAATTAACAAAACTTTTGAGTACGTTGTATGTTTTGAAATCGGCAATTTACATATTAAGGAGATTAAAAAAGTATTTTCTAATTTTTGCAATGGATTAATTTGGTGCAACCTGTAGTATAAAATTGTTTGCATACATTTTATTTTCTCTGAATGTTATTTTTTTTTATCTAATTGAATATCATCAATATTACTTTGTGTTACCACTGTCGTCGGCAAGCACTCACCTGAATCGTCATGTAGATGAACACAGCTACGTCTGAATTCATCGTACACACAGAAGTACACAGAGCTACGAAATAGGACTTCATCACCAATGCTATATGAAGTCCCTGGCAACTATAAAAAAGTCAAAATCATACAGCGTAAATTCTATCGATTTGCAAGTTCCTCTCAATGCGAACACGCAATTTAAAAAAAAACTACAACGAAAAATAAAAACTTTTATAAAAAATAAAATGAATTACTCTGCGATCAGTTAGCAATTTGTACATCAAACATACCATTTCCAAAATTAGGAATTACTTTTTCCATATATTGGCCACTAGGATTTCTATGCAGGAATCCGTCTAGGTAGTGTGGTCACTACCTAGACGGATTCCTGGATTCCCAGGGTCAGTTATTCGATCGTAAAGCAGTAGTGTGCAAACATTGCTGTGTTCTGAACCGAAAGGCACTGAAGGCCAGTGTATTCACTGGGCATACGAGACTTAAAAACTGATGTCTCAGATTGACGAGCTCAGTGTGATGCGGTACAGAAATGTTCTGGGTCATCTGCTATACTATGGAAGCATCTGTTATGGGCAGACGTTGCACTTACAATCAGGTGGACATTTACTCGTTTCGTTACTTCATCCAATGAAAAAAAAATTTCGAAACCCCGCGTATTGTAGCAAACATTTAGCAGTGTTTGTATTATCTGCGCTGCACTTTAAAAAAATTATATATTTATGTTCAGATGTACGGGCCGGAAACGTAAAAGGGTTAAGAATATATTTTTTTCTACACATAAGAGAAAATAATATGCTTGCTTGTTGCCCGATGAGCTAACGCTGAATCTTGTTGGAGTCTGATTTCTAACATCATTTGAGAAAAAGGTTCCACAACGTTTGTAAGAACAGTATTGTAATACACAGCAGCGCTAGTTTTCGTACCTTTTTCACAGAATAACAAAGACTCCAAGCCAAACCATAAATGATAAAGGATAATGCCAACGCTATATTCTCGGTATATGCCTGCTCACTTCCTCCTGTTGTGGGCATACACTTTATCATTTTGTTTGTTGTAATTTTCTTCGACGTTAGAAATTGTTTCGTCTGAAAAAAAGATTTAACGGTATTTTTTCCGGGGCTTTTACAGATTGGTTTCACATCAAAAAAGGTGTTAAATAGAAATGCGTGTCTTCGCCGTGGCTGTTTAACCTGTTCATAGACAATTGCTTAAAAGATTTGGAAGAGTGCGTATGGATTAGGAATGAATGATCTGACTGTCAAATGCCTTCTATACGCTGATGATCAGATTATATTGGCATCATCGAAGGAGGAGTTACAGGCGATTATGGTTTTTGAAAGAGAAGAAAGTATGACGGATTGCAGAGTTCTGATTGAAGGAGAAAGAGTGGAAGAAGTGAAAGAGTTTGTGTACCTGGGTTCAAAGTTTACGACGGACAGAAAGTATGACTGTGATATTGAGAACGCAATTGAAAATCAAGTGAATGGGGCTCTGCATAACTTTATGAACGTATCTAAAAAGGCACGACTGGCTGTACATAGGGAGGTTCTGGTCCCCAAACTAATGTATGCATTCACTACATGCTGGGTCTGGCAGAAGAAGCATGAAAGTATGATTAACGCTGTGGAAATGAGAAGTTTGAGAAGTATAGCTGGAGTAACTCTGATTGACAAAGTGAGAAACAGCGTGATAAGGGAATGTTGCGGTGTGGTTTAAGATGTAGTGAAAAAGATAGAGAAAGGGATGCTTAGATGGTTTAGACACTTAGAGAGGATGAATGAAAGGAGATTGACGAAACAGATTTATGAAACAAGTGTAAATGGGAAAGCCAGTAAGGGTCGACAAATGCGTACGTATCACAATCAGATCCGTGAACTTTCGAGGAAAGGCCACGTTAAAAGTACCCGCAACCGATGAGCGTATATGAAAACGCTAATGAAAGTAGTCGAAGCTAAAGATGTGTGTCAGGATCGTTGCAAGTGAAAAGATGTGGTCTCTACCTACCCCAATGGGAAAGAGGCGTGACTGTATGTATGTATGTATGTTTTTCCCGCGTACCACAAAGCCCGGGATCTCTCAAGTCTTATTTTTTTTCAGACGCTCTTTACAATAATACTCTGTTTATTTTCAATAAGCTCAGGTCTTCATTTAGCACTCTTGTGATCGTAGTTCTGCGTAACCCCAATTGAAGGGCTAACATGTTTTGCTTGCGGACTGGATTTCGTTGGATTCGCGCCCGCACTATTTTGATGACCGCTGGTGTCCTAGCCGTACGAGATCGGCCGCTTCTTCAATAGCAGTAGTATTCAAAGGTCGAATTTTCTCTAAATCGATAAACGAACCAAATGTAATTTTAAAATTTTACAGAAGTTTTAAAATCTCAGATAGCGCGTAAACGCAGCGGTACAGCGCATACATTTTTTTTTAATTGGAACAAAATCAAATTCTTTTTTATTTTAAGATGGCGCAAACGTTCCTTTCGAAATCAATTCAAACATTTCTATCCAGTATTCGAAATTTAAATTAAATGAGCATGTGTCTTAATGTGTGATAATGATATTAATAACGTACATTTTAAAAAAAAAAATATTATTCTTCGTATATATGATTCCACATGGTAGGTGTCCGGCAGAGTAGAATAGCACCTACCTGTTTCCTTCCGAGGTGTCGTAAGAGGCGACTAAGGTATTGTACATGCAGCCTCTATTCATGCATAATAACGCTATAATATGCAATGCTGTCACTATACTGCACGTGGGAATCAATGCAATGGGGAGTAAGATTTTTTGACTCGTTCCAAAATGGTGGCGACGTGGTTCGCCACCCGTCAGCTCTCGTTTCCCGCGAGGGCGTATAGTGGACTACATTAGTGGCCTCTGCATCTAAGGGGAAAAGGCGTGACTGTGTGTATGTATGTATTAAGATGCCTCACCAAAGATGTTTTAAACAACTACAAATCAAGTCATATTTACTGTTTGACTTTTAGCAAAAAAAACACATTTATGAAGTGCTTAAAGAGCCATCTTATTTTTATAATAAGTATTTATAATGAACGACGATAATATCAAAAGCGAGAGAGAGAAGATACTTAAAATTGGGCATTTAACTTATATTGCTGTATAATCGTAACTATTTTCATTATATTGCAATAAAGAAATAATTGGCTGTTAAAAGTTATCCTTTTCACACTGTACTGTAATCCGTCTAGTATCTGTGCAGATTTTTCTGCCGCTAAGCAGTAGTATCAAAACATTGCTGCGTTAGGTTTGAAGGGTACTGTAAGCCGATGTAATTAATGGGCATATGAGACTTAAGAACTGCTGTCACAGCTTTTGTTATGGGCAGACGTTGCACACTCACTTAATAGTAAAAGTGGAACATGGTACTTGTATGATTCGCTTGTCTCGTCACTTATTTCCATAAGAAAAAACCCTACGTATTAAAATAAGAACGCGTGCAACTCGGTACCCGTGACAGAAGTGAAAGTTACATACATTACAAATTTATTTAATATAAAAATAAATAAACATGAATTAAGAAAAATATTACTCACTGTAAACTGCTAAGTATATCAACAATTACTAATTAATTCATAAATGATGATAAACAATAACAGAAACATTTCACGATAAACTGCACTAAAATTCAACCTTAAAATTTTAGTCTCATCGCGCCCAAAGAAGTTTCAGTTCAAAAGATTATTCCGTCAAAGTCTAAGTTATTAGTTAAATATATCTGTAACTATTAATGTCTCAAAACACAGATTTTATTAAATTTCGTATATTAATAATTGCATTATATTAAACACCCAATAATAATTTTTTATCGCCCAATAGTTATAACTATTATAAAAATTGTCTACAATATTGCTAAATTGTAATGCATTCCTCTAACAATAATGCTCCTTTTCCATTTGGTAACAGATGTGTAAACAAAAATTAAATTGTATTTAGTATAGCTATCTAATAATTCATAGTTCCTTGTTATAGGTCAGATCAACCATCTGACTTATAACAAGGAACCAATAATTTGAAATTCGAGATTAAATCTGATGCGATCGCCTCTTTCTCCATCCACGGGTGCAAATCTGCGGGAGGTTCTTTAATTTCACAATGGCCGCCTATTCGTTAGACACCGACTGATTTAGCCGGCTTCGTAAATGAGCTAAATTGAAGCGAATAAAGCACCTAGCAAGTCGCTCGGAGCAAAGACTAACCCATGTTGTAAGTACTAATTTATTCTTTTAATAATAATATCGCCGTAGATAAAAACTTATCAAATGTATTATTTTGTGATAAAAGTTTTCCATAAAATATATGTCACTATTAACGTTAGTGAAAATAATACGATATTATATTGCAATTTGCAGACTTATTATAAAATCTACAACGGTCTATCATAGGTACATCTTTAATTTGAATGTCTGTCGATCTTGTTATAATTTGAGCAGTATGGGGCATTCTTACCAAGAGATGAATAAGAGATAAAATTTTTGTAGTAAAAATATTTTCAGATAATGAAATGAAACAATATATGATAATCAATGAAAAAATATTCAAAATAAGCGATTATTACTGCTTACAATTTATCTTTTTAAATTGTCTATTTATCCATAATATTTTTAGATTCCATAAGAGCTTATAAACAATGGAATAATGTCAAAAAATAACATCAGAATTGTAGCAGTAGTATTGGCAAATAATCAGCACAATCAGTAGCGGTACATTAAACGACAGTGACATCCTAAAACACATTGCACAAAAAAAAAACATTTGGATTAACCTCGATTCCGAGGTGCTATGCGATACAAATCCGTCTATGCTCTATAAAAACTTTGACGGATCTGTAATTCGACCTAATCTGTGGGCCGTTGCCTAAGCTTGTCTAGCCGCAATGGAGGAGACTCTGGCGCAATCGTTCGATCCGCAAAGGTCATGGAAGGAATTTGCGCGGTCCGGTTCACTTGCGACACCGCCGTTCTGTACCACAGAGGTTCCAATCGTTAAACTATGCACCGAGCAGGGGGTTAACGATTTCTCACTCGGATAGCGGCCACGGAACAGGTTGATCCGTACTCGAGATTATAATTATTAATGCGAAATAATATATTTTAGCTGCTGCTGCTGCTGCTGCTGCTGCTGCTGGATAAAGAAGGAATTAGTGTTCGTTTCAACAACATTTATCTAAAATAATGTTGGTTGAACTCTTTATACATATATATACATAGACCCCTATGTATATATATGTATAAAGGCAGACACCACATCTTTTTTATACAAATATTAGATATTAGGTAATCTTTTAGATTATATACAACTGTAACCAATGACGTAGTCTTTAGGAACTAAATTTACCTATTCATCAGTACTGGCAGTACTTCTAGTAAGAGTTTTACTTATATTCTAGTTGAAGCACAATAAACAGTATACAGTAATAGGGGAAACATTGCTAACTGATAAGCTATCGTATATCCCCACCACCTGTCATTGACGACAATATTAAATACTGAAGATTTTACCTTGCAGCCTCACAAATAATAATATTTCTACAAGCGGCCCATATTTCATTACAGCTATAATTTTATCATCATCATCATCATCAGTTTATTAATGGTTCACTCCTGGACATATGCCTCTCCCAAGAAGGGTTGATTTGCCATATTCGAAACGCTTGGCAGGAGGATTGGCGGTCGCTGCCTTCGATTGGCGACCAGACACCTTCCACCATAGACGGTCAACGGTATTGTCTTCATTATACTCGCACTTCTTACACCGTCACCGATCAGCTATATGGCGTTTAATCTTTTAAAAATATTTTAACATACATCTACTAAATAAAACTTGAACACTGACTGACTGACAAACGACGCACAGCCTACACCTTTGAGTTTTAATTTTGAGTCTTAATTTTTCACAGGATTTCCTTATACAGGGCCATTCGTAATGTCATATACATCCCGGCAGGCTGGGCTTAGGAACGATGTGTATATGCCTCAAAAATATAGCGATACCTGTAGGAGATACCTTGAGGAGCGTGATATCTGTAGTAGATATGTCGACTTAAAGAAATTGTTTAACACTCATAGGTGCTACCCTGTTATACAGCTGATCGAGGCAATGAACTCATAAATTTCTCAAAAAAATCGCATGTACTAGGATAACATGAAGCTTAAGGAAATCTGTTGCGAAGTTAATCTGTTAGTTTGACGCCGTAGTAGGGTAACATAAATTAAATGGAGATGAAAACGTATTTTGAATTTGTCTGATTCGGGGCAATGACTGGGTAGATGCCGGGATGTTATACCAATTATGAATAACGTTGTATAACGAAAGTGAGCACTAAGAACTTTGAAGATTCATCGCCTGAGTTGATTAAATAATGCCTGTTTTTTTTTTAAATATTGGCTGTACTGAGTCTATTAATTCACCATTTGGAATGTTTCAGTCCAAGAAATTTAGAAGCAAAAAAGAAAATCGTCTTTAAACATTACAAAGACATAGAATATAATTATTTTCATTCCATATAGATTATAAACATAACATTTTAAAGTTGATTGGTTTTGAAAAAAAATGTCACTGTCCTGGGAAAAACCAGGAAGAAACCCATCGGGCAGTATTTTTCTTTTCAGATATTTTCAGTCAAAACAATATAATATACTATAACAGTAGTTAACATAATTATAAAGATGTAGAAATAGCTTGGCAGCGATCACCTCATTTCCAGGGGTCATCATCATCCATTTATTCTTTAATATTATAATAGCCCTAAAAAAGTCTTACTTTAATAAAAAATATAACTTTTTTATTGAAAGAAGAAATTGACTTTGTCCACTTTGTAGGATTTTGTAGTAAAAATGTATACAATGCCCGATGAAAGAGCTACTGAGTCTGTAACATCGGGTAAGTTTAGGCTTGTTCCTGGTATGAACATTGTCATTATGAATATCGCTTCTTTTATTATAGTGGTTTATGTTGTACGTACATAACATTTTCATATTTTCTTTAAATTTATATCTAAGACAGACTTTAGAGCCATGATTAGATATAGCTCTTATGGTCTTACAAAACCAAAATTAGTTTCCGCGTCAGTCGCATACATTTTTTTGAAGACAAAGCTAATTATAAAACATTTATAAAGCCAATGCAATTATTTTAGATTGACCCTTTCAGAAGTGATTCCATTATTATCTTCTGTTGTAATATTCTGTTATTGACTTTCTAAATTAATTTTTTTCGTTAACCTTATTTCTTTATATAGAACCAACTATAATATAGGGAATGACAATATATTAACTATTAGATGCCGTGTGGTAGCAGCTTAAGAGAATCTACCACCCCATCTCATCCCGTGGGTGTCGTATAAGTCGACAGAGGGAAAATTAAAACCAGAAGATGGGCTGCAGCATCTTCCTGGAACATCGGAATAAATAGAGCTATTTCAAGTATCAAATCTTTATTTCTTAAATAAAATGTGATAGCGTTAAAACGACAAAAATGAATAACTAAATAAACACTGAAAAAAAAATAACTCGGCTTTATCAAAACGAAACGCAAACACAATTAATACGAAAAAAATATTTTATACGACTAATTATTCTATTTAATACGAAATCAAAAAGCTTAAGTATAATAGAAACAGAATAATAATAAGTTCAAAGTCGGCGAAATCAACGGTCGATGTTAGTTTAAGTTCGCTGCTAAGATACTCGCGCCTCGTCACCTGCGCCTGCGCCGAATGCGTGGGCAGAACACCATTGTATGCTAATTCTGGACCGCAGCGCAGCTCTCAGCCCGTCCGTCCGCACGCCGTGAAGAAATTGGAGAATGTCAAAATGATTACGGCCCTGCAATTTACATATACGAGAATATTAATATTAATGATAGAAATATTTCACGTTACGATTCCACTTCCACGTGCGCAATGAACGATAAAATGCATAATCTGCATGTTTATCATGTAAGCACTGATTATTACCAAAGTTTTATTATGTGAATCAAGAAGAAATCAGATTCTTTCTTCGCTTAAGTTATTTTTTTATTTTTACTAACTAACACATTTTACTACGATATTTAAAAAATAAAATTAAGAAGTTGTCACTAAAAGTAGCGATACAGTGATCATCTTTGTAATCGTCAATAGTTGATACTTATGACGCAATAATATGCTATGCCATATACATATGTATGTAGTATAAACGTTTGCACAAATGAATTGCCCATTCTCTAGTTGATGTGTTTAGTAAAAGAAAAGCTTAGCATAATAGTTATTCATTATTTAATCGACGTGTGTGTGCACTTACATATTCACAATCCAACTCGTCATTCAACTGCCTCTTGAATAAGATGCATCAACCCCCTTTGTTTCTGTTTGTCATAATCTGAAAGTTTGGATCACTTTTTTTTAACAAACCTAAAAGTAAAATAATAACCGAAAAAAATGTACTACCTCTCATTTTTATGAGGATTAAGCCGGTAACAGATTTGCGGACTCCACAAATCTTCGTAAGAATTTCTTATTTCTCAGACATACAAGTTTCCTCTTGATATTTTCCTTTGCCACCGAGCATGCGGTGAAGCAACACTTAAAATTGTGATTAACAGTTATTAGTGGTACCGGCACCGAGGATTGGACTATTCGTGAACGGGGGGTTTTGAGTTACCGCGTTTCTAATCTTACTGCAAAGAAACAAATACCATATTAATAACAGCAGAAATGCTGTTATGCTGCAACAATTGTCAGTCGACTGACCACGAGATCGATTGAATAAAAGCTTAAAATATTCAAAAGTGCTCTCTAGGAACTAGTCCCTGTTGTGGTCACAGGATTAGCATTATAAATTTCTCAAGGTATTACTTAGAATAAACCAGACGAAAATTTGCATTTCAATTGACTTTTCATGACATCGATTTTGAGGCTCTGAACGGTATTAATATTAAACTACATTGATTTGTATTTTAAAAAAATAGTTGAAATAAGTAGAATTTCACGATGATAATATAAATATTAGTTATATATATTATCTTACATTAAATATGAGACCCGGGAGAACTTGAAAGCCTTTTCTTTTTAACTGAGCCAGTAATAACAAAATTATAACTATAATATTTTGTGTACGCTTTAATTGTTAAGTATTAAATAACGTTTTCATAAACGTTTACAATCTATAATATCTTATCTCTTACTTATGGTAGATCAAAATGACTGCATCGAAATAAAATAAAATTATTTTTATTCTTCCAGACATCTGAGCTTGAGTCGCTGCTCTGCAAGCAAGAGGGCGCCTCACTCGCGCCCGCCCACATGGACCTTTTCGATGGAGGTCCATCTTCGCGAGATGATGCGTTCCTCCGACCTGCACTTTGGGAGGACATCGCCTCTTCGATCAGAAACATTGACCCTGAGAATGCGAACATGCTGGCGCCTCTCGGGGCTACCCACGTCAAGCTCGAAGCAGACGATCCCTTACTTGAGGAGTGTGCCACTCCGCTTCTCAGTCCGCTGGAGATTAAAACGGAAAGGCTATGCGCACCACCCACGTACGCGCATCCACAACCATCGCAACACCAGCCCCAACACCAGCCAGCACCTTCTTTCGCCAAGTATCCGCCTTCACGACTGGTGTACATGTCCCCATTGACGCCTCCGGGTTCCGACCAAGGCAGTCCAGGGAACTCCATGCAGGTAAACAGTATGGAAGCATCAGCTGCTTAACTAAACTGCTGTGCGATTGCTTGCGATGTAGCGACAGATGGTACCATCTTCTGCTAAGCGATTGTTTTATTTCCCCTTGTTGTGATTCCTTTTAGCGATTCCGGATACAAAGTCGACGGCGACCTTATTTATTGTGATCCACTGTGGTAAGCCGTTCTACAAAACCTTTAATTTAAATATTATATATTTCTAATGGCATATTTAAAAGTTCTATCACAAGTAGACCATTTTGAAATTATTTTTGAAAAAGGCGAACACAAGTAAATGTATAGTCAGAGTCTAATGACATGAAAAACACAATTCCATCTTTATTTCTAGGGCGGCCCACGGCGGACTCCTCCACCGCCCTATCATCCCCCACCTCTGCTGCGAGCGCCGCATGCACCCCATGCACCCCACGTGCCGCCGCATCCGACGACGCATACTCATCATCATTCTCAGGTATATTTTACATAAATGTTATATGTAACTAATCTCGCGACATAAATTCTGTTACAATTTAAAAAATTACGATTTCCTACTTTTGATAATGTAAATTTCGTACACAGTTTTTGACATAATTTTTTTCAGAAATTTATATTTTATATTACATTTTATTTCGTTAAATAAAAAGAATTAAGAAGTGTCAATGGAGACGTCGACAATTTTCATACATTTGCATATTGAAGGTATATCGAAACATCTTCTGACGAAAGACACTAAGTGTCAAAATCACATTGTGAATTTGGAAGCTTCTATTTCACAAATCATTAGGCACGACTTAAATTTTTATTAGATCGTCGGTAGACAGTAGACAGGGAATGTTTGCATTCTTCTGGTGAAAATAGAAAATTGGTTAAAATATAATATCTCTTCTCGTGAGATTACAAATTATGATCAACGCTACTTTGCCCGCTCTTAATTTATCTACCATCGAATCTCTCAAAAATCCCTTTGATTTCAACAACTAATGATTAAACTATTTTAGTAGATATCGGATAATTAAAGTATCTATATACGATAACAGTTATAGTTTCAATTATTTTTTAGGTAAATTTATAGCGAGACTTTTTATTTATTATCCCAAAACGAATGTTGCCTATATAGCTTAAAAGTATGCCAGGGTACAAGCTGTGTAATGATGGCGATGTTCCCGTGGCCTCCAACAGGTGGTTATTTTAAATAAGCCAAGCCTAAATTAACCACACCGACGATGACGCGCTATCACATCTAAGCAGGTATTGCTATCACCAATCTTTCTGTCAAGTGTAGCAATTAGTGCAAATGGTTCCAAAGCATGAGAAGCCTATATCTGGCAGTTGCTAGTGTACGAGCTGAAGCTTATGACGATGATGTTACAAAACTTACCATAAATGTCTGCTATAGTACTTCTAAATAAGATACTTCGACTTACATGAATAAAGAATCTGTAACTCCATCCTTAGTTGATGTCTGTCAGGAAAGGAATATGTTGCCAAATTTAACCTCGGTAGATCTTCTAGTTTCGGAGATATCGTAATGAGTCGTAAATCACTTAAATATATATATATATATATATACACACAAGATCATTCGTAATGTTCTATACATCCCGGCAGACTAGGCTTAGAGACGATGTGTATATGCCCCAAAAAATATAATGAGCCTCGTAGCGTGATACCTGTATAAGATATGTCGACTTAAAGAATTTGCTTAAAACTAATAAGTAACTTAACTTAAACTACACTGTTATACAGCTGATCGAGGCAATGAACTCATAAATTTTATTGAACGTTTTTCCATTGAGCTGCCATCGAAAGAGCTCGCAAGTACTAGGATAACTAACATGAAGCTTAAGGAAATCTGTTGCGATGTAAATCTGTTAGTATGACGCCGTAGCAGGGTAAATTAAATGGAGAAGAAAACGTATTTTGAATTTGGCTGGTTCGGCCAACGACTTTCTGAGTTAGTTTTACAAAACAAATAATTTTTAAGTTTTGTATAGACATTTTTAGTATTCAATTCTGTCATTAAAGCTTCACCGTTGTGTTTATCAGATCAAAGTAGCATGGGTAGGTGCCGAGATGTTATACCAATTATGAATAACGTTGCAATTTAATATATAAACTTTAATTAAATAAAACTAATGATTATCGAACCAATACTTATAAAAAGTTCATTACCCATTTAACGCCGCAAACATTTGTACAATTATGTAATTATTTTGTATTTAAATTCATTACTAATACGACCTTCTGTGTATTCATCCTACATCATTAGATCGGTTTCACACATGCTCCATAACTTATACGAACAGTAGCGAGCCCCTCACTCAACTAGCCACGCAGGAAACCTCCATTATAAACGTGAACAAAAACGCACACAATATTATAAACAATCATTATTAATTTTTCTTTTCTCTTTAATCTTCCTGTATCAATACATTTTGCTCTTTGCGTTCCGTGTATTAAACGTCTATTTAAATAATTACTTATGGTCATAGTACCATCCCGAAGTATAATAAAGTATTCGTTCTTAAATTTACTAAATACTTTATTGTAAATTTATTATATATTGAATACATGAGAGAATTACGTTTTGTTTTAATCACCGTTAATAATGTTTCGGCTATAATTTATTATTGCTTTTTTCTTATGTTTATACCGATCCAGCAGTTTTAAGTGAAAAAACACACAGTCTTATTATAACACAAACTAGCATATACAAAAGTTAGATATTAGATTTATATTCAATTTACCTTCTAGCTCTTAACTGGATAATAGCTTGATGAGAATAAATACAGTGCCTAAAATAAAAATAACATAACATGTTAAAGAAATTTTCTTTAAAGATTACACGTCGTAAAAAATAAAATAAAAAGTTAAAGTTAAAATCTAGCTGTTCCCCACCATGTTAACACGGCGTAAATAAAAATCAAGAAATAATTTAATTATTTTTATGATAGAAAAGTCAATCATTTCTAAATGTCTCTTCTGTCGTTTGATCGCGATCGTTTGTCGCGTGATTGAATAACAATCTTTCAATTTTATAATATTATAGGGATAACATAAAAGGTAATGTAAATTCGCAATGTAACTAAAATCATGTTTGTTCAGGTTATGTCCCAGCAGATGCAAATGGCGCCACAGCAGCCCGTGTCTGCACAACCACATCCGAATCCTTCACTACCGCACTCGCGGCTGGCTCACCCACAATCTGTCAAGTACAACAGGCGGAACAATCCCGAATTAGAAAAGAGACGAGTGCATCACTGTGACTTTATAGGTAATTTTAGTACTATTCGGGTACTATTTTATTTTGTTTAGCAACTGCGTATGTCAACACTGCATCCGAACATTTCACGGTTCGTATTAGTTTTTGATTTTGGTAAGAGAAGTGATATGAGTTGACGGCACTAATGTCGCTGTCACATACGAGTATTATACAGCAATGTTACCTTTAGTATTTAGTGTGTTACTCCGTTGTTGAAAAAATTACCAAGAGAACACCATAAACCTCACAAAAAAGCATACATAATCTTGGACCAATTTTTACTACTATTTATTACTATTTTACGTTTCCATTGTTATATCCGAATCCTTAGTGATTGTTTATTCTTCGAATTATTTCAGGTTGCACAAAAGTTTACACAAAAAGTTCACATCTGAAAGCTCACCAACGTATACATACAGGTAATACGAAGTCAAATTTATTATTAATATTTCAAAAACAATATGATCTTAAATTATATTTAATGTATCAGCTTTGCGAATTCTGCATCAATGCTGCGAAAGCGAAAATATTTAATATATATTGTAACTAAAATTAGAATATATCTAAAACAAAATTAACATCACGAAAATAAAAGTTTATAACCCCGATGCAAAAGTGCGTCCAGCCTGACGTACTCGTAACTATGCGGGCTAGAAGTAACGATAGTGATTTGGAGTTTTTACATAATAGTATTGTATGTATTATTATCAAAGAAATTTAATTCATTTTGTAAAAAAAAAGATGTGAAACACCTATTCAAATGAAATTAACTGCAATTTTCACAAAAATATAATTTTATATTTTCTAAATAATGGTTTACAGTGTATGTTAAGCATAAAATGCATTTTTTCTATCTAAATAGGTGAAAAACCATATACGTGCCAGTGGCCGGAGTGCGAATGGAGATTCGCGCGGTCCGACGAGCTGACGCGCCACTACCGCAAGCACACGGGCGCTAAGCCGTTCAAATGCGCAGTGTGCGAGCGCTCCTTCGCCAGGTCCGACCACCTCGCGCTGCACATGAAGCGGCATCTGCCCAAGACATCCAAATGACATGCGAGGAGGGGTGGTGAGCTACCACCCGCACCTCCCCCTGTTCAGGTAAATCTACTTCTTGTTATGTCACAAAGAAAGATGCGCATTATGAACCTAAAACGCAAACGAAAGCAACCTTTTTAACCTACAAAATAACTACACAAAGCGAAATAATTGATGAAATACCAGATTAACTACATTTTCCACAGACTATATTTGAGTACTCTAAACAGTCGACTTCTATATTAGGCAACTCGCACTTTTGACATTGCGGACTGTCACCGTTAAGGGATTTATTAATCTATTAAAAATTATTGCCGTCTAACTACAAAACGTTTCTATCGTTACCGTTTGAAATTGCTTTTTAATATCATAAGAACCCTGTAACGTATAATAATAAAGACAATGATGTAAATTATTTCACCATTTTTTTAAATTATATCATACACACTCGAAGAAAATAAGTAAACGTCAAAATTACATGAAATCAAAAAGTAAAACAAGAACCTAAACGTAGTTCAATTTAATCGGAGCCAACTTGATCACAGCGTACTGACCAGTTTCAAAGTAAATGGCTGTCATTTTCTCTTAACGTTGTAAGAGATCAGGGTAATTGAAACCGGCATGCTGAAGCGCGATGGAACACGCCACGTCGATTATACGCCTTTCACGACTCAAAATAGGTATTACGAGTTAACGTAATAATATGCTATGGAGTTCTGCAACACAATCGAGGTAATATTCCATCGAACAGTATCAATCCAGGATGTAAGTTACATCATCATCATCTTTAAAACCTATCACAAGTCCACTGGTGAAGAAGTGGGGACTCCCTTATAGATTTCTTAGCCGCCTTCTACCTTGCGACTTCCGGTAACATTCGATCGTCGCTCCATCCAGTGTGGGAATATTCCATCCAGTTCGAGGTGGAAGTTTTTAGATGCTATGTAGCTGGCCACTCCAGCTTACTGATACTCATGGCTTCGTCGGTTACCTTAGATCGAATACTGATATTGCCGATTAGTATTCATTATCGCAAAGTTCCTCCGAGGACAGCCTCTTGAATGCGAAAGTATAACGCAATTTCCACAAAGCTTTCGAGCTAAATTCATCGAGTGATCTGTCGATTCTAACTCGTATTTAATTGCTCCAGAGCGTAGTTGTCGCAACTACAACATTGTCGTAGTCATCTCCACGTCACACCTGAAGTAGTATTAACGTTTATGTCGTATACAGTCCAGTCGTTAAAATCATCTTCAAAGGTAGCGGTGAAAATTTTCGTGGAAATAACATCGCCGTTTCTTACACTTTTCTACGATTATATCGATTGAATTAGATAGATGGTCTTAGTCTTCGATCAGTTCAGCACTTGGATATGCCCAGAGGTAATCTAGCGTTGCAGGAAACTCTGAGACTGCACGTAGAGTAGTCTGCAAATATGACTGTGCTTCGGTCTGAAGTCCTTCCGGTCACCTGTATCTTCTGTTTGACATCTTGACATCATTTAGTTCTCCAAAAATCACTCCCAGCGTTATTTAGTCCAGTGTAGAATTATAGACTCTCCATCGATTAAGAATCCCTTCTTTTCAAAGTTCTGGATTGTGATCCTGATTCTTCGTTCCAGGCGCAATTATTCAAAGTAGTTCTTAAGTTTTTATGGTTATATTTTTTTAAATAACCCATTTTTTATTTAATTTTATAATAATCATAGAATTTTACACAAAAGTTATTTTAATTGATTTCCTGTATTTTTCAGGAGGACTGTAACGAGAACATCTTTCTGGAGTGCGACTTGGAGACGAGCCTGATGGACACGTTCTACGGAGTACTGTGATTGAGCAAAGCCGTTATTGCAAATCAGGACCAGACTGCCTCGGACTGACACTCGATATGAATGATATAATATTATGTAAAGGCGAAGTTGCTACAAAATGTCTAAAAATCTATTCGAACTTTCAGAAATATTGATATTAATATCATTTAAAATAATGATGTCACATAATTCAATCATTAACATGTATTAAAGAGAGATGGATATCGGACTTCTCAGAAATACCAGTTAACCATTACGTATTTTAATATAATCTTTTTAAAAGCACAATAGGTACAATCATTACCAAGGAAATCGCTTTACATACAAACGTAATTATTTTATAAATTATTAGAGCAGTCATCTATTGAGCAACCAAGATACACAATAAAGTATTTTATAAATATTTATGTACATTAAAAATTACATGTTTCGCGACACCATGCTGTATTCCAACTAGAATCATCAAAAATATATTATCTATAATAATTTTACTGCTACTTTAATTGGAAAGGACTTTAAATAAAAGTCTGTATTTAACAGACGCGTAATGTAAATCTTTATTTTTTTTTATTTATTTAACAGATGCTTACATGTCAGTGAATACATTTAATCGTGAACCACTTAGACCTTCACTGGTACTGACTAAATTGATATCTGTATGTTGATTTGTTAACATATCTTGCTATTCAATATTCAATTACGTATTTGCTCACTGTAAGCAGAGGTGTCGCGAAAATTTTGTTCAAAAGAGCTCTAAGTATTCATTAGATATGATTAATTTATTATAAGCTAATTAAATTTAAGAAAAAGGAATATCCAAGATATTATAGATGTCTTAAAAAATAATTTTAATATAAAATTATCAAGTAGTTGGTAGATATTAGTGTTAATTGTTCAGACGCGTTTTCGGATCTTACGACCTGTGTTGTGAAGTATGATTTATTTAGTGATAATATAAACTTTATTACTTTACATGTCTGTATGATATACGTACACTTTCAAAATGGTTATTGTAAGTACTACAGATATTGAAAAAAAATCTCTTCCATTGTTGGACCTAGGTTTTTCATACTCGTAGATTCGCAATTTGTCACGCTCCTTAAACGTACCTAATATTTTGAAAGGTTTGAGATTAATTCTCGAAAAAAACTAAGATGTCAAGGCAAATGCCTGATTACCATTATTGACACACATTCAAACATCAATTTTGTTCATTTATTTACGGAAATTAGTTAAAAATTGAAATTGATACAGTGTACATCGATATGTATGTTTAATGATATGCGTTAATTTTATTAGCAGTTACAACGTAGCAAAATTCTTGAGCAGATTTCATTTGCATTAATCGTAACTTCAGGTCGTTTTATTCGGATTCGCACATTTACACTTTCTAGTCTCGATTTATTTCAATTCTTAAATAGTCACAAAAACACACCATTAACAAACTACCGCCCTATAATCCATAAAATAGACTTCATATAATTAAGATGTTAAAATATAATTTGTTTTATATTAAAAAAAATATTTTTAAAATTCTAGAAATAATCACTTGATGTTTTAAGGAATTTAGAAAGAATATATAAATCAGGCAGCCTTACAGCCTCCGTCCATATTGCTACACAATGAACGTAATATTTTATCATATACCAGTGCCTTTGTACACGAAATGTTTATGATATCTCCTTACATTTAATATACACAATTGCCATTATTAATAGTCACTAGTGATTTGTACTATTGTAAGTAATGCTTACTATGTTAAATGTAACTTTCGAATGCCTTAATAGTCATTAATGAATTAAATGAATGGTGTCTAAAAAACGTATGTAGAGTCATTGAAGCTCCGCTTTATGTATTTTATATATTATACGTTCACTTTTCCTCTTAAACGAAACTTGTGCGAAAATAAATTAGAATTGAGCGCTTCGCACTAAATTAGGACAATTAAATATTCAATTTAAACACCAACGAACATTAAACAGCTACATCTATAATTGTGTACTCAACAATTGTTTTCGTTTTGAAGGTTGCACTGTTTTGACACTAAATTTGCATATATACTTTTCTATCCTATCCTTTTCTGTTCGTTGTTTATACTGTTTAATTAAATCTTGCCACTTTCTCTTGCATTTAGTAATATTATTAAAGTTTTTAGTAAGTCGTAATATGTCACAAAAGTTTTTAAACATAAAAGCCTGATTTGTGGATTTAGAAACAACTACAACAAGACAGTTCCAATACAGAGGATTAATGTAAAATATTATTGTAATTAAAGTTTGTTAAATACTACTATATTTGGCATAAATTATGCTTATTTCCACACAATCAAACTGTATTTCATCGATGTACGTAGAGTACAAGCGTGCATTGAATGGTTTTGACTAAATTGATATCTGAATTGTTGTATTGTTAATAATCTGGCTATTCAATATTCAGATACGTAATATACGAAATTTTGTATTAAAAAGTAGTAGTAAAGGAAATCGCGGTTTGTGTATAGGTTACATATACATATTCTATAGAGAGGGCTGAGTGTTTCAAATCTTCAATTAGTGTTTATCTTCAGATAGTTTCAACCACATTTAGTTCCCTAAAGTATTTTCAACAACTTTATTACGTCATTCTAATAATAATAAGTATAATGACTGAAGATAACATGAATGAGTTTGTACGGGAAAAGCCCATTTACACTTTGTGTATAGCTTAAATCTCTTGTGTAAAAACAGAAAATTGAAACTGTAAACGATTTAGAACATACACCCACTAGAAGGCAATTTAACTTTTATACCATATAAAAAAATATTAATAGATAAATTAATTTGCTTATAACATATTTCTCCTACAATATGATATTTCTGTCCCAATCGGAATTTATGAATGAAAAAAGGTATAATTATGTTTATTTTTTTAAGTAAAATATTACTCAAAATTATTGATTGCCAATGTTTTCCGAGAAACAAGATTTTTAACAAGTTTTTTTTCATATTGCTCGACATTGTCTTAGTTAAAAAAAATCGTCGCCACTGAATTGCACCACAAACGGGCAAAAAATGCTAAAAGATAATTAGCTTACAACCAAAATGCCAAAAATTCCACATCTCATTTATATGTATAATAAAAATTTTGCTCTCGGGCAATCACACATCACTTAATGTTTGATGATGTCTAAGTACACAGCGTAAACCTTGTTTTCTGAATAAAAATAAATTATGTAATTGCCATAAAATTGTGGAGATGCCATATTTTTAAGTAACTCATAATAATAATTTTACTTTTACTTAAAGACAGTAGTCATACGCTTGTCTTTCTGTATAAAATGTTTGAGGTACCTCACTTTTTCTTTACTTGCTTGTTTCTTGTATTTACCTTTATTATTGTTTCATTGATAATTTTACGTAATTGTTTGTATCTTTTGTAGTTAGTTTTAAGTAATTTTAAGACATTTAGTTGTACGCGTTGACTAAGTCACAAGATAATTTATTACCAATGACAAGTTTTTAAATTCTTTTTTTTTTATTTTATACATTTTTTTGTAAAGTTGAATGTAAAATGTTGATATATATGCATGAAGTAGCTATAGATTTAACTTATCGTGTTCTATGATATTATAAGAGTTGCCAATGTGTGATTTACTAACATTACTTTTTATTCGACACTTAAGTATCGTAATGTTCGAAAATAGCTTGCCTATTTACTGTTAAAAAATTTGCTAGTTGTTGCCGGTCTTATGTGAATATGTGAGGTGTGCTGAAAGGTACAAAAAATCTTAATAAGTATAAGCAATCATCATATCATCATTAGATAAAATAAAACGTTTTTTTTTTTTGACGTGCCTGCGGCTTTAGCAGTTTATTCTACACACCTTCCGATTACAATGTTCATTAAAATACATTTTTTGTACTTCTACGTATATAAGATGCATTAGCAATTACATTTTGCAAAATATAATTGCTAATTGTCTCGGTGCCATATAGCAGAAATACTCAGGGCTATAAAACATTTAATACTTGTTATTAATCAGTCAAATAACGAATGCAAGTAACTTCACAAAAAAAAAAACAATACGAAATTACTGAAGAAATCTTTTCCTTTAGAAAACCAAACATTTACTCGGGAGCGATTAATATAGTTTCATTATCAATATTTGTTTATTTTTCTACAATGCAATTCAGTTAAATTGTATATAAAGTAATATTATATCCCTGTAAGCGAAATTACAATTTGTCTACTTTTGAACGCTACCACACGCGCACCCCGTTATTTGACTGATACAGTTAACCAAGTTATTTTGGCATTAAACACACAACTTCCAGTGTTTAGAAGTTACAACAGTAGTTAATATAAATTTTGTCATGAATCGTCTGTAAAATATGTAACTGCAAATTTCACACTTAAGAACAAAATAAATTTAGTCACATTTAATTTGAGTTATTATTGTTAACCCCTATTTTTAAACATTTTACACTTCGCAGGTAAAACGAGTCAATTCAGAAAGGTAATCTCGGTTAGAAAAATAAATAAAAAAGTATCACAAAAAGGTTAGTGAAAAGTGATTTCATAGGGTTGAAATCTTAGGCGAAATTTATTACAATTAAAAAATTCAATGGGAGTGTGAACAAATAGTAACGCAGAAATATATTTCTAGGTGTAGATTGTAGATTGCAACGGGCCGGTTTCCGCAACTCCACATCTAGCGTGTATTTTGCGTGTAGGCAGGAACGTTGTGCTACTCGACCCAACCAAGCTCCTCCAGAAATCGCAGCAGGCCCTTAATGTTCCCCGCGACCTCAGGGAGCGGTCTCGGCGAGCCGAGATGCTTGACCCGTTATAAGGCGACCGCAGGGCAGTCCAGCAGGACATGGGCCGCCGTTTCGTCCGTCTCCATACAGGCTCTGCACAGAGGACTGTCTGTAACACCTAAAGTAAACAGATGTTTGTTAAATGATCCATGTCCAGTTATAGCACTACTGATCGTTCTGATTTGGGGTTTATTCAGACGAAGTAGCGCCTTGGAGATGCGACTGTTGATAACTTGCAAAGCTGTCTTTGCCTGTCTGCACTTTGGGTGATTCGCCCAGATTTGTACATGTTGGTTCCTAGTGCGCTTACAGACTAGCGAGCGAACATACCTGAGGGGAAGTGGCAGTATAGGTTCTGGACCCACAGCACACTGGTTAGAGCCTCCCCGAGCAAGTTCGTCGGCCGCGTCGTTGCCCCTAGATCCGCTGTGTCCCTTAATCCATTGTAGGGTTATTTCATTGAATAGATATACTTTATTTAATTTCTGGTAGCATTCGTAAATGAGCCCTGAATTCATAATATTGCTTTTGAGGGCCAGTAGTACCGCCATGCTGTCGGAGAGTATTCGGAGTATTCGGATGGAATAGCCTTTTACCTTCCTTTCAGCTATAGCCGATGCTGCGTGAATAATGCCCATACACTCTGCCTGAAACACTGTATTGTGGGCACCGAGTGGTGTGCTTATTTGTATATTTACGTCCTCTGAAAAAGTTCCAGAGCTTGTACCTGACCCGATTTTGGAACCATCTGTGAAGATTCTAAGTTCCCTAGGGTTTACTTACTTCTTGTCGAATACAAATTGCTTTGGGATCCTATCATACACAGCCTGTAGAACGGGCATTTCTGCAAACAGTTCTGTGAGTATATTGGTATGTGGGATCTTGTTATTACTCCAGAGATTCAGTGTTTTGAGCCTTAAGGCTGCCAAAGTTGCTTCCTGTTGGATGTACAGGTCCAGCATGGCTTCTAGGGCCATATTTCTAGGTGAAATTGTAGAGTAAGCAATAAAATGTCGGCTCTGTTGGCGCAGTGGTTAAGCGATTGACTTCTGCGCCGCGGGTCGCGGGTTCGCTTCCCGCACGGGACAGATATTTGTATGACCACAGATAGTTGTTCCGGGTCTGGGTGTTTGTGCATGTGGAATTTATGTATCTAAACCCCACCCACGACACAGGAGAAATCCTGCTGTGGGGCATCGTTTTTTAAAAAGAAAGAAAGAAAGATAAAGAAAACCGTTGAGCGTTCGTCCTTGTCGGCTGGAGCAGTAAAGTGTTGTAAATCCGAAAAACAAACACAGTGGGTGTAATACTCGTAAAGTTAATATGTGAATAGTACTTTCTGTGATGGGCATGTTCCGATCTTTTTATGCGTTACTATATTTAAACGAAAAAAGGGGTTCTGCGAAATGCTAATAAAAATACTAATATTCCTTTTACCAACTCCAACTTAAGTGTGTGCTAGAGATGCTCCTCGACAATAGACGGATGAATGGCATGCCTGCTACGTGATGTTTCGCAGTCCGTACTTTTTTTTCTTTTTTAAAAGACCAAGCCCCTCAGTAGGTATTCTCCTGTATCGTGGGTGCGTTTTGGAGACATAAATTTCACATGCACAACACAACCAGACCTGAAAACCAACAATTTGTGTTTTCGCACAAATGTTGGCTCCGGCTGGGATTCGAACCTAGGCCAGGCGGCATAGAAGTCGGGTACTGTGACCACTAGACCTGGCGGTTAAAACTATTAGACTATATTGCTTGCATTTGTTACTTCAAGTTGCTAGCTTTTTATATTTGTAATTTGAAAATTTCATTTAATTAATTAATAATAATTTGAAAATATCACAATGAAAAATACGCCTTGTATTTTTATTGTGATATATTCAAATTAGTAGTCAAATTATTCTGATATGAAAACAAAGAAAACAAACCTAAGCTATATGGGTTTATTGCTTCCTGATAAAACTTTACAAGCCAAATTCTATCTCCATCATTAAACCAATTCAGTACTATCATAATAAATAATACATTGGTCCACCATTAACAGCATAACAGAGGACAACTGTTTGTTGTTGACAGAGTAACTGACTACTATGCCGCGAGTCCAGGATTCGAAACTCAACCGCAGCCAACATTTGTGTGAAAATACAAATTTTGAATTTTCGGGTTTGGTCGTGTTATGATAGTCTCCATCTTTCTAACACTGCATCCTCGCCTACCTCTGACCTTACAGAATGAGTGTTATATCGGTTGCGGACTAGGACGAGTGACTCGGTGTTTGCACGTACACTTGTGGCACTGTGCACCTGTGCAGTTCACAGTTTCCTATATTCACACATTCTCACAAAGTAACAAAGTCATATTGTTATACAAAATTCAAATCAGAACTGGATAGTTAAATATGTTAAAATATTTATATCTCTTCGCGTTACTATCTAAAAAAATCATGTAAATATGTTTCAGGCTTCATCGGAACCAATACATTAATATGTAGAATGTTTTACTTTGAATGATTCAAAGTAAAAGGGTGCGAAACATAAACAAAAAACACTCAGTTTAAAAAAAAAACTCGCTCAATTATCGGCATGTGTCAAGCAGAGCGTCATCTAACACCATTTTAACACCCCAGTTCAGCGTCAACCCGCTAAACGAGAAACGGTATCATCCCTAACAGTTTGCGCAAACAAACAACCGTTATCACCCACTTTATATATATAGTCAGATAATAGACATGTCCAGTCTCATTTCGTGATCGATTATAGTATAGAGAAACACTAATAGTAACTCCATGAGTGCTGTGACCTATTTTTATTAGGTCAACTAAAGTCTTTTTGAGTCGTATCTTTTTTATTAAACGATTTGACATGGATAGTAAATTATCCTGGTTTCTCATCGCTGCCTTACTTGTGGCCGTTGCTGCCTTTTCAGTTTATGAAGAAAATTTCGATGATGAAGAAGTAGACGAGAGTTTTGAAGACCAAGGAGAAAGAAAAGGAAAACTATGTAAGTATTCCTTACCATATACAGTACCATGTACAGAAACCATATACAGTTTTCGATGAACACAGAGATCAGCGATAAGCGTACTTGCCTACAGAGTCGTTGATCTTCGGTACAAATCATTGATTACATGGCTGAGCTGCGCTAACTATAAGCTCCGAAAACAAATACGTGCGTATGGACTGAAACTCTAAATATTATATGAACTAAATTGAAACTTGTTGTTATAATTTTGTTTGCAAAGCGATTGTGATTTTTGTTACTAAACTAAATTTACTACTTACTGAATAATCTATGGAAATGGTGCTATTTCATTCTTTTGACGTCCGTATATTTTAATATACAATACACCAATATTAACATTCTAATAAACTTATAGGCTTATGATGATTTTAAAATATAAATGAAACGTTATTGTTTAAAAATTAAAAAAAAACATCCAAAATTAAAATGGATGTGCCACAGAGCTGGTATAGTTCCAACACGTATAGAATGGGTTGGCATGACTGATTGAATAAGACTCTTACTTTTTAGTAGAATGAAATGCCGAGTAGAGCGAGTTGGTCACCTGATAGTAAGAGGCATGCTTGCCCATAAAAGTTTTGCTGTCACCCAGAACTTTGCGTTAGATAGTCGTGTGAAGTACTGCGTTTGTCACCATAAGACATCGGTACTTAAGTCCCATATGCCCAATAATTACACTAGCTTCAATGCACTTCGAATTGAGACTCAATAGCGTTACACACCTCTGTTTGATGGCAGAATAGACAGAGAGCAATAGTAATCACTGGGCATAATAGAACTGATGTCTCGGGGTAACGGGCGCAGTGTGGTGTCACGATGAACTTGTTCTGGCTGGCACAGTATTCGTTATAGGCAGACCTTTCGCTTCGTCTCGTCACTTTATCCAAAAAAAAATAATTACTGGCACTGTGGTGGTATCTACCTAGGCGATCCTGCATAGGAATCCTACCACCACTTCCAATGAATGACAATGTAAAGTACCCGCTTTACGTATTTTACGTGTTGTATCGTCAGTTCCACCATGGTCTCCACAGAATCAAATCAGAATCAAAATCTGAAAACATTTTTCAGATTGAATGCAGGCGCCTGCATTCAGTCTGTAATTATAAGTGAAATTCTGAACTTAAATTATTATTATTATTATTTGACAAAAAATAACCATTTACTATCATGGTGGTAGGATTCCTATGCAGAAATCTGTCTAGGTATGTACCAACCCAGGGCCAGTTATTCTGCCGTGAAGCAGTAGTGTACAAACACTGTGTTTCGGTTTGAAGGGCACTGTGAGCTAGCGTAATGACTGGGCATATGAGACTTAAGAACTGATGTTTCAGGGCGACGGGCGCAGTGTAGTGTCACACAGAAATGTTATGGGTGACATAGCATTTGTTATGGATAAACGTTGCACTTTACATCAGGTGAACGTTTTGCTCGTTTCGTCGCTCTATCCATAAAAAAAATAGTTTATTTGTTATTTTATACATTGTTCATTTTCAGTTCAATAAATATATATTTTGGCAATAAATACATATATAAGTGGCAACCTCGTACCGGCAAACTCATAAGTTGACCCCCACTAGATAGAGCGACGAAGTCGATAGATGCGAGTGGCACAGGATAATCTTTTGTGGCAATAATGTTCAACAGTGGACTATAGGCTGTTGCGATGATGTATTTTTTTAAGAGCTTACTTATTATATAGCTTATTGACTAGCAATTCTTCTGATAACGCGAACTATGTTCTTACAAAAATACCGCTGGTAGTAAAAATCATTTCTTTAGGAGCAACATGCATTACGAGTTACAATAAAACATCTGCTTTCAGGGGCGCTACATTTCAGTGTCATGGCCTTATTAGGAAGATTATGTTCCTTTAACCGTCTCCATTACTAGATTATCTTTACCACGGTTTTTAGGATTCTTGCACTTCATCTTTTCAGCGGTTTACAGTGTCTTTTCTGATGATACGCCCACGGGGGTAAGATATAATATAATAGGTTATATTATTATTAACACCCTACTTTGCACGGAGGTTCCTCGGGACCATCCTATGTTAGACGTTATTCTACAAAACCTAATTGTGTGATATATATATAATAAATGAACTTATATCATTTTCAGTATTTCCATTCGTAAGCATTGTTCGTTTCGCGAACACTGATTGCGCAAGCGCTAATACTATGAATGGCACTTGCTTGGCACGCAGAGAATGCAACAACCTCAACGGTACTATCACAGGGATGTGTGCTTCTAGAAGAGGAAGGTGCTGTATTGGTAAGTAAATTTTTGTCTTCATTTAGAACAATACTTAGTAATAACAAACAACTACATAATAAAAGTAATAGCTTGCGCTCTTTCTGAATCTTCGTCATGAGTTAGAATCTCAGACGAAACTGAAAAACTTATTTTTGCCCTTACTCTGAGACGACTGTCCAACCCTCACTCCGATCGAAAGATCTCTTCTTTCTTCTTATGTGAAAGCAAAGTAACTTCATAAATAATTGACAATATACTCGTACGAACTTATGGTTCATTATTTGGCCTGACTTGGTCGTAATAAAGCTTATAGTAATTGGCTTATATTATGCAACAATATTCATAGTATGATTACTGTGTAAGAGAATCCACTATTTCAAGTCATCCCGAGGGTGAAGACAATATTAGTAAGCCTAGGAGATGGGTAGTAACTTCCACCAAATTTGAGACAAATCAATATGTTACTAATAAAAACGCGGCAAAATGTAAATATTGCAATTTGAAAGCAATGCGCATTTTAGGAACGATTTTTTTATGACGGTATTTATGTATTCAAAAGCTATACAGCAAAACAGATCAGAAGAGTTGATAATTTGGGAATATTTGCTGTACTTGAATTTTCGTAAGACAAACGAGAAAATATAAATTTACGTTGGGTACATTAAAATCAAATTAAATATTATTATCATAGCTTGAAACCTTGTCAAGAAACAACTGTTTAACAATACAAACCCTTTCTAATCCATATAGACATTTAGGGGGTGAGGAGTAACCACACGAAAAGCAAAACTTTGATAAGTAGAAATGATTTCTGTATTCTAAGCACACAACATCAAAAAAATGTATTAGGTAGGAGTAATATAAACGTGAAGCCGTGTGGTGACGGCTTAAGAGAATGTACAACCCCATCACATTAAGTGGGTATCGTAAAAGTCGACGGAGGGAAAATGAAAACCAGGAGATAGGCAGCAGCATCTTCCTGAAACATCTAAATAAATACAATGCGGTTGCCAACACGCTCGCCAAATAAGCGTGGCAACTATGGCAAAATTTCTCCCAAAATGAGAGCTACAAGTTTTCGTGGCAATTTACAGAGTAGACCTACGTTCAGCTGTGGACAGGCTGTGGATAGGCTGAAATGATGAAACGTTAAGACAGGTAGGTTATTTTTGTCATAAACCAAAAGTTACAACAATTTTTTGTGGCCCCTCCGGCTGTATGTTTGTTTCATATTTGTCATAGAATCACGACATACCGGAACATATTGTAGAGCTCTGAAAATAGGGCGCGATAAATATCACATCTGCATACAAATGAACGAATAGGTCCGTTACATTCCTGCAGATTGCAGATTCTTCTTGAGCATTACGCGCAGAACCATAATTCTGTGCCAAGTGCCGTTCAGTTGTAGTGTTAGTTCGATAAAAGTTGTTATATGTAAAAAGAAACGACGAAAAGATACACATCACGTGACAATCTTTCGTCTAGAACACTAGCAAATACATATCCAGGTGTTTATTTAATTGGAAAGGGGAATGTGAAATATAGTTTCCATTTCCTAATTTTCGCAAGGATCATTCAATGAAAACAGTTTCTTCCTTGTATGATAAAACTGCATGCGCAATGCACATGGATGCGCAATTAAATAAACTGCGAAATTATTTATTATTCTTATGCGAAAATAAAATAAATAAACAGTACAAGACAACACAAGTCTTGAAACTTTTTGAGACGATTTTTCTTGAAGGATAAATTCTGAACTGTAATTTTTACAACAGTACTTTTGAACAGTTGATACAACCTTGTACCAGCGCAGTATGGATTTAAGAACATGTGTTTTCATTATTTATTTAAAATTAACGCGCATAATTATAACGTTTGTTGATTTTATTGTAAGTTGACATAACTTTTAATAATATTATTGGTTAGTAGGGCACGTAAACACGATAATATTTTATCCTTATTTCTTTGTCAGTTACATCATCTAATCGATCACGACCAGTCAGGAAAGCATTCTCTTAGCGGGCGGACTGTAGCAATAGTAACATGAACGACTCATATGATGAAAAGTTATTTTCAAAATAAACACTAAATAAGAATCTCATTCCAGTTTCGAGGGGCTGTGGCACCACAACCAATGTTAACAACACGTACTTCACAAGCCCCGGTTACCCAGCAGCGTTTGCCGGTGGTCAGTCTTGCAACCTCATTGTCAATCGCTGTAATGCGAATGTTTGTCAGGTAATGACAATAAGCACATACTCTTTTTTTCTTATTTTTTTTATTTATTCTTAAAAACGAGGTATTAAAAAAGTAAAGTAAAGTAATAAGTGTACCTATAAGTGTCTCACTGCTGAGCACAGGCCTCCTCTCATTTCTGGGAGGGTTTTGGAGCCGGGTAGAATCCACCACGCTGCTCCAATGCGGGTTGGCAGACTTCACATGTCTTCGAAAAATATTTTTTATTTCTCAGACATGCAGGTTTCCTCACGATGTTTTCCTTCACCGCCGAGCACGTGGTAAATCAGCACTTAAAATTGCAACTAACAATTTTAGTGGTACCGGCACCAGGAATCGAACCCTGGTCACTCGCGTACTATAAAATTTAGAAAAGCGAGCGCTCAGCCCCTGGGCTACCACGGCTGAAAAAACGAGGTATTGTGCATGTAAAATGTTTGTCTGTTAAACGCACTCAAGATACAAGAGATTTCCTAGTGTGCATCGTTTAAAAAAAATACGAGAACGCTACACACTTTAAGGCTTATTCCCACTTTGATTACTGATTAGTGCCTTTTGCGAGTGATTAGCGCATATGTGTAGTGCGAGCAGTGTCCATTACTGTAAAGTTGTTCTGATAAGTAAATCAGTCCATTGTACTTTGGACGACTAACAGTTTTAAAAACAGACGAACTATCGCGTTTGGACACGTAGGAACGCCCTTACTTTTGTAATAAGGTTGTCTACAATTATAAAGAAATTCGTGTTTTTTATGTTCTTGCACAAATTTACAAGTTTGATCATCTTTCCACCTTGCCAGAATTCCAAATGAGATGCTGTAGGTATACATTCAAGGGTCCATCTACAAAGCGCTGAACACTGAAGAAACAACAGCATGTTCAAATATGTTTAGTCGCGGGCACGCTGCGTGTGAAACTGAATGCGGGATGCGCGGGGAGGTGTTACTCGTAAATAATAGAACGCGCTCCTAATCATTCTTCTTCCCTAAGCATTAATCACTCGCACCAACCAGTTATGGTCCAAACGTGTTGTACTAATTACTACGCACCTGCATTAATCACCTGCACTCACACTGATGGATCTAACAAAGTGGAAATTAGCCTTTAGACGTAGTCTGTCACCGGTCTGGCATTTTATATTTTCCTATCATAAATAATATGGTATAAAAAGGATCACAAAATCGAAATTGAATCGAATTGAAGACGGCAACTCTATTCAAAATATCAGTAACTGATATCTGTATGAAATATTTATATTTTTTGTTTCTTTAAAAATTGTTACATGTTTGTATTATATTATTATTTTGTAATGTATTTCTTTTATAATAAAATAATACGGTTAATTTCTGAGACTTCTTCTTAAATTAAAAGATCCGTTCAAAATTTAACATTAACTCTATAAATATGCACTTGCTTTTTAGATTTTCGTACTTCCGCATATAAATACGTAATAAAATAAGATACGCCTTAGATAAGCTAAGATAGCACGTGGGTGACCGGTATCTTCCGAGTTTGCCGAGGGAATGTAACTGGCTGCCGTTGCTTATACATCTCCAATAGTAGATATTTAAATACATATCATAATAACATGCAAAACTTCATTATATATTTTCCCAAGGATGACACCTATCTACATAGATAAACCATTTCGTTAGAGCTCTTTCTGAGAAATCAGTTATATATGTACAAGAATTGCTCGCTTATAAGATTTACATAACCACCGAACAAGATATTGTGAGATGACAAGTCGATTTCCTAAAATAAATAAACTTTAGTTTCGTAAATATTTATCTTTACTGTGTAAATTTACGAACATTTTAAACAATAATTAACTTAATGAGAGACGAGAGAGAGAGAGATACATTTATGCTTATCTATTTATGTTTTTCTTTCATTTATTTTTAGCTTCGTATTGACTTCTTGGACATGGTACTAGCGCAACCTAATGGCGACGGCGTATGCGCAACTGATTCCATAACCATAACTGGAGGGAACACCATAGTGCCTGTTCTCTGCGGCGACAATACCGGGCAGACTCTCTTCGTGGACTTTAATAGAAACGCAGCCATTACTATTACCATCACTGCGACGTTGGCGACGACGTTCGCAAGAAGATGGAATGTCAGGCTAACACAACTTGGATGTGACTGTCCGGGACTAGGTATTTGTTATAGAGATACGTGTTACAACATCATATTTTTAAAGTGAAACTTCTTTGGGCGCGATGAGAGTAGAATATCGAGATCGAATTTGAGTGCAGCGTTTTCGGGCAAAGTTTCTGTTATTCTTAATTAATATTTATCGATTAATTAATAATTGTTTATATACTGAGCAGTTATTTTGCAGTGAGTAATATTTGTTAATTTATGTTTATTTATTTTTATTTAAGTTTCACTTCTGTTACTGTTATTTTTAAGTAATTGCACCTTTATATCAACATATAACAACTGCGTTGATGTTAATATCAATACATTAATCTTTTTTGTTTCAGCCCCCAATGGATGTCTTCAGTACTACACGGGACTAACTGGCACAATCAATAGTTTTAATTTCGGAATTACCCCCAACCCAATGCTAAGCGCTTCTCTTGTAACGGGAACAAGACAGATCGCCAATTTGAACTACGGCATCTGTATCCGAATGGAGGCAGGTTTCTGCGCTATACAATATGCTCAGGCGAGTCACAGATATACCATATTTTGTATCTTTAGATTTAGATTATGTTAAAATTATTATTTGGAGCAGTCTTTTCATAAATTATATACTCGTATTATTTTAATCAATTTCGTAATTTATTATATTCATTAAACAGTTAAATGAAAAAAATCTTAAGTTTAAATAGTATGATTCTAAATTCGTGGACTAGATACAGTTTAATTTTTTTTTACGATTGTTCTGACGTCATGAAATTGTCAAGAATTGCGCTTCTAACCGTTCCACGAGTTATATAGAAATCCGACCAGTTCCGCCTAACGGCGTCGTCAGGGTATCGAAATTAAAAATAAACAAGTGCTAACATGGACAATAATCAAATTAATATTATGTTTTTATGAAATTCGTAAACAGGAACTTGAAGTATGTACATACAGTCAGTAATAAAAAACAAAATGTTTTTTAGAAAGTTCGTAGGTATTATTGTTGTTTGTTATTTATAATTTAAAAAAAATAAAAGTAATAGATTAAACGTTATTATAGATAATGTTCTACTACTAATCCCGAAACATGTATTTAAAAGATGAAGATTATCGAACCCTACCTTCTTATAATTAATCGTTTAATTTATGTTCTTTCCCTATCCTTATTATGTCCCAAGAAAAAAGTAACGCGCGTATCAAGGCTTTTAATATCTTTATACTATTTTTAACAGGCAGCAAACGACATTTTTTCATTTACTCTTACTGGCGACGTGGAGGGAGCTGACAACACAGTCCTCGGTACACCAGTGGGTGCCGTAAACGACGGCGGTTGTACCACGGACTTCGTGGTTATTCCCAATCCAACGGTGATGAACACCGGTGTGGCAGTTGGTACCGACCGTTTCTGTGGTCTCGGATTTGTGCCCATTCAAAGTAAGTGCCAATTTAGTGGAACTTTAAACTTTGTACTTTGCGTAACCTATTATGCCTTCAGACATTAATGGCACTTCTGAAACTACTATCAATATACGATACGGAGTACGACAGAAGACAAGTTATAATGACTATAATGACTTTACACTGACAAAAAAAAAAGCACCCTACCAATGTCTTACATTGAGTCGAGTTTACGGACTTCAGGTATCTGACATGCAGGTCTCTCAGGACTCACGATATTATTTTCTTCATAGTTGAGCACGTGGTAAATTGGCACTTAAAATTACTAGGTCATTCGCGTACTATGAAATTGAAGGTCAACGCTTTAAGATCCCTGATCGACTATATTTTGTCCCTTGCAATAACGTTTAACTAAAATATTAAGAGAGCAAATATAATTATTAAGAGAGCACATTGAAGAACTTGACCAGCAAATCAAGTTCTGTTTGTTACCATGTGAAAAAGCTACACGTAAATTAAAAATGAATTAAAATACTTTGCTGTTTATAGTAATTCGCCTAGCTTGTGTTATACAAAACTTTTTCCTGGCAACACAGTTAATGATATACACAACTTTTTTTAGCTGGAGCAAAGCCATTCGTGCTGTACGTAGTGACGAACGGCAACGAAGGGGCGACTGCCACGACTCCACCTGATGTCGCCAATCGAGGATTTTCTCTTGTTTACACACAAATTGCTTGCTAAGTTTATAAATAGACAAGAAAGAAACAATCGTTTCATGTGGTCATTTCTTTTAAACGCTTTTACGATTACGAAATTAATGACTTGTTTTAAAGCGAGGAATAGCAGATATAAAAGATAAACGATGTCGGTCTTCTTAGGGCAACTGACATAAATAAAAATAATCATTAATTGCAATAACTTCACACATATTTAGAGTACTTAAAATTCTTTAAGTATCTCTACTGCGAAAAGTTATGAATACAATGTTATATCAATTACTGGCTTTACCTTTGAATTTATAGAACAAAGACCTTAAAGCCTACAGCTCTCACGCTCTATTTAATTCATTCATAACTTACAATTTCACAACAAGTACACTCATGAAAGAGCTGATATTCTTGATGTTATTAATGTTAGCTCGGTGTATTTTAACGAATCTTGGGTTATTTAGATAAATTGATATGTAGATAGTTAGTTATAGTAAATTATATTAGAAAACTAGTGCATAAATATTTTTTCCAATATGTTTAACCTCAATTATTGTTCAATTCTATAGTAGGCCAAATTAAGTAGCATCTTTTGGGAGTCAGTTTTACATTTCAATACATTTTAAGAATGTTCATCGTGACAGGTTGTCCTGCGGGGCGAGATACACTTTTTTTTCCATGGGATATTTTGATGTCGTCGAAAATTGACGATATTCATTTGTTTACTCATTATTATCCATTGCTGTAGCATTACAGTTAAATATTAACATACAAATAACGTAAACATGACCGTATGGTGGAATAATATTCAATGCTGAAACTTAGTTTTTTTTGAAAAGAAGACTTCTATTGTACCATAAGTATTGCGATTGCAGATGCACTACGTTGTTTTCTTTTTGACTACCGATTACAAATAATAATAAAATATAATTTTAAGTAACAGTGTTTAATATTTACATAAAATCACAAGAACATTAATACTAACCCCTTTATGGTGATCAACAAATACTATAGTTGCAACTAAAACGCTAACAACAAAAGTATATACAAAATTAACATTTGAAATTGATAATTTTGGCAGATCGAAGGTTTCAAAGTCTCTTTTATTCAACCGTTTCAACCTTTTATTTGGATGTTGTAAATTAAGATAAAATATTTTTAAACGAATGGGATGAAAATAAAACGAACTTTACATCATAAAACAAAAACAAGCAAAACTATTCTGTATCTGTGTTTTTGACAAAGTAAATATAGTTCTTAAAATATGTAGTTACATTTGATGTTCTTAGTATCGCCATCCCTTTGTGTTAAACAAAACGTGTGACTTGTTTTTCAAGCTCCTGCTAATACTATTCATTAAACACGCTTCGGACTAGACTTCTAATTAGTTATAATAGATATGCTAGATCTTTTACGCGTGGACGGCCAGGACCCTGCCCCTTTTGCTTTCCATATTTTTTCTCATCTCGTCATACCACTTCGCAATATCTGTGTTCTCCCTTAAATCCTGGAAAGCCTGACAGCCCTCGATACTGCTTAGTACACCATACACGGTAATATCGGCAAGGTTAGGATTTTCACCGCCAAGGAAACGTGTACCCTTCTTTTTCACAGCATCTGTCCAGGCGTGAGCTGCGTTATATAAGGATTGCCTGACGTCATCGTCTATGTTATGCCTGTGAACAAAATGAACATTAGCACTCACCTTAAACTTAGTTGACTTGAACGGAAAAGTTATGTAACAGCCTATAAATGTCCCACTGTTGAGCACAGGCCTCCTCCCATTTCTGAGAGCGTTTTGGAGCCGAGAACAGTTCACCGCGCTCCTCTAATGACGACTGGCAGACTCCGCATGTCCTCCAATTTTTTTAATTCCTTAGACATGCAGGTTTCCTCACGATGTTTTCCTCGTGTTAAATATAGAATGCATGTGGTCTAATATGAAATGCCTCATTACCATTAAGGAGGTCTTTGGTCCTCGTCACTCGCCTTTTACGATAACTCCTAACACATTCATTTGATTTTCATCATCAGTTGCTAATTTGCGACCTGGCGCCGCGTGGTTAAACTAAATAAGCTTTTAAAAAAACATTATTTTATTTACTTTTAGCCAATCTTGAACTGAATTTCTTAGGGTCATTAAATGTGGCGATAGCCTGTTAATCGGTTTCGGTCACAAATCGATCTTCGGTCGGCACTACATACTATAGTATGTAGTGCCGATTTACTACAGTATGTATGTATACATAACCACATGAATTGAAGTCAGTAAACATGTTTAAAGAGTGCAAAATATAGCAAGAAAAATCTTAACTTTTAGTCGTGTATATTATTTATAACTTTATATGGAAAGGTAAAGTTTTTATTTTTTATTGTTTTTCCTTTATTTAAGTTTAAAGTTTATTCGATATCGGTATAAAGTTTTTATCTCTTCCTTTAATGCGCGGCATGCGTTGCAATGCCTCTTTTTTTTGTCATTTGTTTGAAGTAGGTACATTGATGTCCCCCAGGCCGATTTTCGTCGAATAAACTTGTCGGGAGTTATCAACTAGCGTAGGAGATATTATTATAGTGCCATAAGTAAACAAAATAAAAGACAAATTTTATGTTCATTAATTCGCGCAAGTGCCAGCAACAACTGACCAGTTGCATCTCAATCGAATGAACGATGCGCGAACTACTATCTGATACGACTCGCTCGCCACCTACTGTAAAATGGTTGTACTAATTCAGAAAAATTCGCTCGTGTACGCACAACATATCACCAATTTTTTTCGCAATCGAACGCATGCATATGTCACAAACATAAGTTTTTATATATAGATAACAGTGAAGTTATATTTTACCTAGTTTTAAGCCTTTTGGCAATTATCCACATTGCAGCAGCACCTCCATATACCATCAAGGCGCACTCCCATTTGGGGAATGACTGCCTCCATCCGCCAACATCTTCGAACCACTTAAATGTTTCTAGAGCTTCGGATGCAGTTCGGTACACATTGGGTGAAAGAGTATGGACAAGAACTTGGTCAGCCCATTGCCGCCATTCACGCTCCTCACTGTGAAAAAAACAAGTACATATACGTGACACATAATACGTGAACATTCGATTCTGGCAATATTACAATTAAAAAAAGATTTTATTTTAGTCTGATCAATATTCTAGACTGATGTGGTGATTAGTGTGATAAATGGTACCTGCAATAAAACCGATTAACATAAAAGCATTTTTTTACTTATTTTCATCTACATAATTTCAAAACATCGATAGTCCACTGCTGAACATAGGTCTCCCCCCTAGACTGAGACAAAAATTGATATTATTATAAATTTATATAATAAACAGTTTGCAGTTTATTTATTCAGATGTTCCAGGAAGACGCTGCTGCCCATCTCCTGGTTTTCATTTTCCCTCTGTCGACTTTTACGACATCCACCCAGGATATGGGCAGCAGCTTGGAACATCTGAATAAACTGCTGTTGCCAACCCGCCTGCCACGCGTGATAGCTATGGCAAAATCCATCCAAAATGAGAGCTACAAACTTTTGAGGCTATCTGTGGGGGAGACCTATGTTAAGCAGTGGACTTGTGATAGGTTGAAACGACGATGATTACGACTTTTTTATTTAGTTACTTAATATTTAGTTCAGTCGGTGCCTCAAAATTACAAGGTTTTTTTCCTGAAGTCCATTGTTTTGATTACATACTAGGTATCTAATCAAATAAAAATTCAGTTTTAATGTATTGACTATCTAAACTCTATGATCCGGCATTTTGGATAAGGATTGTTTTTCTAAAGTGTACTGTGTTCTACTTGTCAAGGCCTTTCATTTGACACCCATATTGAGGAAGTTGAAAAAAAATGTTATCCGCCATTTTGCGGCAGCGGTCATCTCGTATTTGCATTTATACTTAATATACATAATTGTATTGTCGTCGGAACAGAATGTGTGTACCATATTTCGGATCAATCGGTCAACGGAAAGGGGGTAAAATTTCAACTGATAGAAATGACAATTGACCAACACAAGACACAAACGAAGCCAAACTGTTGGATTGTTTCTCGAGATTGCATTTTACAGACCTAAATTTCACACAACCATTATCGAAAACGTGTAGTAGTCCGGTCCTCTGACCACGCGGTACGGCCCGCGATAATCTCTAGAAAAACCATATGTATTTACTGGTTGTAAGATCCCTATGCAGAAATTCGCCTCAGTAGGTACCACCGTTTTTCTGCCGTCAAGCAGTGGTGTGCAAGCATGCAAAACATGCTGACGAGTGCGATGCTTCTGGGTCACACCGTATCTGTTAAAGGAAGACGTTGCGGTTACCATTGCGACTGATTGGTCTGTCTCGTCAGTTAATTCCAAAAAAATTGTAGGTTAATATAAATAAAGGGTGGATGCGCCACTCTATAATATAAGTATTCAGTGATGATTAACAAAATTGTTCAGTGCGGGACTGCGAATTGTAACATTACAAAATTACGTATTAGCTATAAATGCCTGCATCTATCTATCTATGTATATAATATATCTGAATAGAATTTTGAACAGTACTCTGTGCTGTGGTCTTACATTTAAAACTTACATAGAGCATATTAAGCATTTGAATTGAATTGTAGTCACTAAACATGTTTCACTAGTGCACTAGTCACTAGCAGAAAAATAAAAACTTTTAGTCGTATGTTATTTATAACTTTATATGCAACTAGCGATCCGCCCCGGCTTCGCACGGGTTGATAGATATTATAAAGATAAATTAGTACTTTATTTGGACAAATAGAAAAACCACAATTCCTTACACTAACATTTTTTGTAGCGACTATTCTCATCGGCGGCTCTGCAGCTGGTCAGATAAGATTACTTTATTTTACCAAAATAATGTTTTATTTATGGAAACATAAGCCATGAAATATAGCCAATATTTGATGTCGTTGTAGCAAAATAAAACGACCGCTCTCGACCGCTGCGCAAAGGGAGCCGCGCACCCCGATGATGCCCAAGTTGCATGAAGTCGGGCGGCGGCGCGGCGTTCGAGATACACCGCGGCCGCTGTATTTTTTAAAGGGCGTTATAAAGTTTTAAATAAAAGAAAATATATAATTAAAATTACAAACCACTATTCAATGGTTTCTAGTTTAAAAAAAAATAATATGAGTAGGTAAGTAATTAATAGACCTTAGTCTTTTCGTCATGTACATAATCAACCTTGACTATGAAAGTATTTTGAAGGATGAGGATTTATACCATGATACGAATGTCAACATCTTTAGATTCTACCCATGTTTTGATAGACTAATTTGAACAAAAAGCGGTAGTTGTGGCTTAACATATAGCATATAGTAGTTAGACATATAGCCTCGCGGACTATGAAAATGTAGTAAGTACATTATTTTCTTTATCACTAATAGTTTTTGCAGCGCACGCCAAATAATGACTTTTATCAGTAATTTTTTTGATACCTTGAGTTACATCATAGCAATTTTTATAGAAATCCCCTTTTTATTTTTTAAATTAAACACCCCCCATATATTGTACTATTATATACCCCATATATTATATTATTATAGACCCCTCTATATTTTGTACTATTATTGCTATAGCTGTGGTCTTACATTTAAAACTTACATAGAAGATAATAAACAATAGCAAATTACATTATTAAACATATTAACAGTTAAATAAATTAAAAGATATGTGTTGAGGTAATTATAACGGACTCCTCTTGACCAATTCGAACACGGCGAATACTCCTAAATACTGTTGGAAGCTATCAAGACTAAGATATTATAGTTCCACAAGTGTACGCGCAAACATAGAGGCACACACACCTAATCCTGCGCCCGATGTAACGCTCATACTAGGCTAGGATGCAGTGTCAAAGACACAGGGACAATTCCAACACAAAAGAAAACCAACAATTTGTTTTATTGCACAAAAAAGTTATGTCTACGGAATTTTGAGTTACAACAATGTTGCAATTAGTAATTTACAAAATACATTGTAAGAAAGTATAACAATAAATCCTTCCTCTACCAAAGCAATCCTTGCTTTGGTTACACGCAAAACTCTACATACCAAGGCTTTTTATTCGATGACTTGCAAGTTGCAATTTAGCGTGCCTCTTGGCATGGGCCTCTTCCAACAATTCCCACTGGGTTGTGTCTCGCGCTATCATTCTCCAATGATGTCCAGCTATGAGTTTTAAGCCGTCCTCCCATCTCGTTTGTATGGCGTTCTCTATTGCGTTTGCCATCTCTTATTTTGCTACTTCTCACTTTATCTGGTTTTCTTATTCCTGTCATGCTTCTCTTCGAGAACACAGAGACAAGCTGGAACACTGACAGAAGGCCTCTGACAGTGTTCCAGCTTTTCTCTGTGATGTTTGGTTAGTGACCAAGTTTCGCATCCGTTGGTAATTGACTTAGCTTAGCTTAGCTCTTTGGATTCCAGACATCTTTCGATGACTAGTACTTTTTCCATCCGTTTACTAATCTTCTATACATTTCCTTTGCAGTTCGGTCTTCGTAACAAATTATTTGTCCTAGGTATATGACTTCTTGCACATATTTGATTAATTGGTTGTCGAGTTTTATTGCTATTTGTTTGTACTTGTATCTACTTTCGTAAATTCTTTATTAAGTGATTTTATAATTTCTTCGATATGTGTCTGATTTTGTTCAAACAGGATTATATCATCCGCAAATCTTAAATGGTTCAGTTTCACGGCGTGTACATTGAGCCCGAAGCCATTCCAGTCCATTTTGCTCTAGATACTTTCCAGTGCAGCCGTGAACAATTTCGGTGATCGGTCCCTCTGTCTAAGAATTTCCATCTCGGCCTTGAAGTTTTTCCCCAGGGTTTCTAGTTGTATCCCCTAGTATGTATCCTCGCTTCGCTATTTGAATATATGTTCATAATTATTTCAATGTATTTTGAAGGTTATTCATCCAGGCACAAGCACATGGCCAATGCCATAAGGCTTTGTGATTTTACTGTAAAAGGCTTTGGAATAGTCGATTAATGCCATTCATAGGTTGTTGTTATATTCCTTGAGTTTTCGCACTGTTTGTCAGCACATCATAAATGTAAAAGAAAAAGTAAAACAGCCTGTAAATGTCCCACTGATGATCACAAACCTCACATGTTAATGGGGTCGGGAATAAACAGGATGTTTTACTTCACCGCGAAGTACGTAACGATTTGCATTTAAAATTGTAATTAATAATTTTGTGGTGCCGGTAGCGAGCGGGATACCGAACCTACATCACTCTCGTATTGAAAAATTTGAGGTGAGCGCCCAGCTTCAAAAGTTCCACGGCTCTAATATAAGTTGTAAATATAGACAATTAGGGTTATTGTTGGTTTGAAATATTAAAGCGTTTCTCTATTTCATAATTATTATAAAGTTACATACATACATACATAAGATCACGACTGTATCCCATAAGGGGTAGTCAGAGACTGCGCACTTCACTGCAAAAACAGATGACTGCCACAATCCACGTTTCACCAAAACAATGTAATGCACTTGGTGTGATAGGTGGTGAGCCCATCGCCACCATGCGCTGTTGGGTGCACAGTGCAGTTTAATTCCTTACTCGCCTTTTACAGGCTGTTTTACTTTTTTTTTTACATTTATGATGTGCTGACAAACAGTGCGAAAACTCAAGGAATATAACAACAACCTATGAATGGCATCAATCGACTATTCCAAAGCCTTTTACAGTAAAATCACAAAGCCTTATGGCATTGGCCATGTGCTTGTGCCTGGAGAGTAAGGAAATTGGACGAGATGGAGTGGTAGTATTCTTTTAACGAGCCGCCACCACACGGCTTACAGAAACCGATAACTTGTTCTACCACCGGGAGGGCGGCCATCTATCCCAAGGAGCTGTCGGGTTTATCGTTCACAAGTCTCTTATCACGTTATAAAGATCGGCAGTGTATCGACTAGAGTTGCGTACCTTAAACTCAGAATAAACAAACGTTATTCGCTGAAGGTCATACAGGTATACGCATCGCCGCGACACACCCTGATGATGAGATGGAGGCATGTATGAGAATATGTCAAGAGCCATACATTCCCCAAAAACTCTCTACACTGTGTTGATGGGAGACTAACGCAAAACTGAGCATGAAGAAAGATGATGAGCTGGTAGTGAGGCAATTTTAAATAGGGCAACGGAACCCAAGGGGTCAACAGCTTGCCTACTTTATGGAGAAGGCAGAACTTTCTCTGATGAACTCCTTCTTCCAAAAGCGGTTCCACAGAAACGCTCCGTCGATCTCATTATCCAAAACCCCCAGAGCTTTCAGCTCGAATTGCATTGCCGCTTTCAATGCCTGGATAATTGTGTTACAGAGGACGATATGAACGAAATGCTCGTGGAGACTATTCAGGCAGTGATGGCTACATTTTGCAAGACCCGCCGTAGAAAGAAGATCCAGAAGCTCTCCAACAGTTCTAAGCATAAGACAAGCATATAGGCAACTGAACACACAGATAACCTAATGTTTGCGGCGAGATATGCGCATCTTCAATACAGCTCGTATTGAGGAAGCGATAGAGCGAAACCAGTGCTGCAAGGTCTTTGCCATTGATCTGTCTGCCGGACAAAGTCAACTACTAAGTTATGATTGAGAGATTATATGGACAGCTGTATACATCATCATTGGAGCCACACACTAGTGTGAGTAACGACCCAAGAGCAAAACTCATCCGACACTATTCCGATGACGTCAGTCTGAGCGAGATTAGTATGGCTCTCAAGCTTAAGAATGGCAAAGCGCCGGGCAATGCCGGAACTACAGGGGAACTTTTGAAGGCGGGTGGGAAACCTGCCTGGTGAAAATTGCAGAACGGTGTTAGGCAGGGAGATCCTCGAAACTCTTTACTACAGCATTGGAAGATGTCTTCAAGCTACTGGACTGGAAAGGATACGGTATTATCGTCAATGGCGAATACATCACTCACCTTCGATTTTCCGACGACATAGTCATTACAAGAGAATTGCTGGAGGACCTTAGTACTATGCTCAATGACCTCAACAGTGTCTCCCAACGGGCGACCTACCCTATGTTAAGATGAACAAGGACACAAATCACAGTCAAAAATCATGTCTAATGTCCATGTCACACCTATACAAGTTTTTGTTGGGAACACTATGCTCGAAGTACAGATTGTCCAACTAGGTAGGTTTTGACCAACAGGTCAATCGACGGATTCAACACGACTCTCCAAAGTTTGGGAACCTGTGTCATATGTTCCAGTATACCTCAATGTCTCAAAACAAAAGTCTTCCACCAGTGATAACTTACGGAACCGAGACGTGGTCCTTCACTGCAGGCCACAAAAGGAAGCTCAAGGTAGCTCAGTGAGAACATAGATGGAGCGACGACCGGCACGGTTTTGTCGATAGATACAAGTGGCTCAGGATCATGCTTTGTGGCAATCTATGGGGGAGGCCTATCTTCAGCAATAGACTGGTGAGGGCTGAAATGATGATGATGATGTTGATGATGTTGATGATGTTGTTTTATATGCTGTTTTGAAATCATTATATTATTGTTAAATAAAATACACCGAATAGGACTCCACAATTTCGAATCCACTTACTTTTCGGCAGCTCGTTCCTTTTGATCTGGTACCGGAGAATTGTGCATAACAAAGTATTTATTAGTAATATCAGTTGTACTCTTTCCTGCGTCATTAACGTATCTTGCAATAGGGTAGAATTTAAGAACGTTTTGCAGTGCATATGTTTTGTCTCGTAGATGCGTCTCGAGTACTGATATTATTGCGGTACTGTCCAAAAGTTGCTGAAAGGAAAAAGAGTAATTGGAAATTCATAAAACATATGTTCTTTGACTATGAATCCACAATACAATATCCTTATGGCATCGTTGTCACAAGAATATTGTATAGTTTATTCCAACATCTCCTGTCTATATATAAGAAAATGACGATAGCCATCAAAGGTCATATATGGAAACATCAGAAAATACTTTTAAAAATTTAGTGTTGTTTCTTATGAGTTGAACTACGAAATTAATATCTGATTAATTGATTCGATTAACAATATTAATGCACTAGTTTTCGGCATATCCCAGGCCCCAGTACGCCGGGAGCCTTGGTCTCGTGCCACAGGTGCCCTTTAGGGTAAATACGGAACTGAATATGACGACCACGTGGTCTAAGCGTCAGAGTACCAGGCTAATACGGTCTGGTTCTAGTCAGGTCTTCGGTCAGGTCTAAAATGTTCGTGATCGAGTCTGATTGCCTTATAATTGTCCCTGTGTCTCTGACACTGGATCCAGACTAACCTTCGATATTATCTTATGAGAATTACATAGAGCTGAGATAGGTTAGGACGACTCAGTACCTGTGTTTGTGCATTGTATAATTACTCAATATTGCGGGACAATATTACTCACGGTTTTGCGAAAAGTCGATGTATCTGTGGCTCAGGACCGTGTTTTGTGGCAATCTATGAGAGGCCTATGTTCAACAGTGGACTAAAATAGGCTATAATGATGACGATGATGATGATGATGATGGTGGTGGTGGTGGTGGTGGTGGTGATGGTGGTGATGATGATGGTGATGATGATGATGGTGACGATGACGATTAAATATACTCTTAGCTGTGTACAGCCTTATATAAAATATAAATACCTGATATCCTCCATCAACTTTTGCTAGTAATATAGGTACTTTTTTATACCCTGACCATTTAATAGCTTGCCTGAGTACTGCATCTACTTCAACAATTTCATAGCTGATACCTTTCGAATCTAGATATGCACGAACTTTGCAACAGAATGGACATGTCCGATATTGAAATAGAACTAATTGCAAATTACTTGTATCAGACTCATTGATTATCTGAAAAAACCAAAAATCAAAATTTGTTAAATTTAAACATTCTAAAAAAAATGTATTAATATTATTAACCAGTGTTAGCAATCGGCTTGATTACCACCACTTGGTGTAGTGGTGAAAATATTTAGTTACACTTTGTTGTGTACCTTCATTGATGTTTAATTAATTACAAAGGGACATCAAGTATTTGACAGATTTTTGATATGGGTTGCGGCCTTGTTATACGTTATACTTGTTGTACTTGTGAATACGCTTAAAACGACTAGCGATATTATTAAGAAACACTCCGAGAAATTGAATCTGGGCGTTAGTTTGATAATACCATCTCATGCTAAACCACCGAAGTTGTATGGGTTACCAAAGATACACAAACCAAATGCTCCACTACGTCCAATAGTGAGCCAGATCGATTCACCAACCTACAGATTGGCTCAGCACGTGGCTAAAATACTCTCACCACTCAGAGGACACACAAGAGCACACACAAAGGATTAATTCCATTTTGTCAGTGAGATTAAAGACCTACACCTGACTGACAATGAAACAATGGTCAGTTTTGATGTCCAGTCTCTATTCACATGCCTACCAGTAGACGACTGCATCTCAATTGTATCTAGGAAGTGAGCTGAGAACAACATGCCAGCCGAATATGCAGAACTACTTAGACATTGACTATCTATTGTGGAAGGTACAGTTCTACAAGCAAGAAGATGGTGTGGCGATGGGCTACCCAGTATCTCCCATTGTCGCCGACATTTTCATGGAAGACTTTGAGGAGAGAGCCATCCATACTTCTCCTGTAAATCCAAGCAATATGTAGATGATACTGTCACAATTTTACCATCAGATAAAGTAACTGCATTTCTAGACCACCTTAACTCCCCTAAACTCTAAAATTAAATTTACAATGGAGTTAGAGGCAAATAACTCTTTAGCTTTTCTAGATGTTTTAGTAATTCGGAATCCTAATAACACCTTGAGTCACACTATGTATAGATAAAAGACTCATACTAACAGATATTTTAATGGTGAATCTCACCACCATCCATCACAGTTAGCTACCGTGGGTAAATCCTTGTTTCAGAGAGCACAAGGAATCTGTGACAGAAAACACCTTGTCACCGAGCTTCAGCATGTCAAGCAAGTTTTGCATGACAACAAGCTTTGGGTTCCGCGCCTGCGTCGCAGTGACCGAGTAAAACTGGCCACAGTCGAGCGTGTACCTGCTGTTCTACCTTATGTCAGAGGAGTTACGGACAAGATTGGCTAAATCTTGAAGCAGGCTTCCATAAAAACATTCTTCAAGGCGCCGAAGAAGATAAGTCAGTTTTTACCATCTGTCAAATGTAACATTCCTTTACAAGATGCAGGAGTATACAAGATGGATTGTGAATGTGGTCTCTCTTACATAGGGCAAACAAAACGATTGATGAAAACCCGCATAAAAGAACATATAGCTGACGTGAAGCATCGTCGTTCTAGGAACTCTCCAGTCTGTGATCATGTTCTGGATTATCCCAAACATAACATCAGATTTGATAAACCACAAATCCTTGCAAAAGAACACCGATTCCTACCAAGGATAATTCTCGAGGCTATATAAATTAAAAAACATCCTAATTTCAATAGAGAAGATGGTTGGGTATTACCAACAGCTTGAGATCCAATTATAAATGAAACAAAATCAAAAACCAAGCATACCACTGCAAGACTTCAAGACACAGTTAGCTCTTTCTGCGTAGATTGGACCAAAAATAATAATTAAAAGCTGAAGGTACCCCATTAACTATGACATCAGGACATCTGTCACCTCAGTTGTCCCATGACCATCGGTAAAGCACTCGAAACTTCGGATTATAAATAGTCTAATTAAACGCAATAAAATCCGTAAAATTAGTTTCATTTAAATATATATTTATTTATTTATTGAGGAAATAAAAGTGATTGTAGATTATCATAGACATATTAATATACATTTATTGTTTTATAATTCTAATGTATATATTATTTTTAAGGTTTTTTTAAAGTATTACTAGAAACACACCTACAACATAATAAAAAAAATCGCCACCAAACCTCAGGCAGTAGCTGAAAATCAGTGGTTTTTGTAACATTGCAACACACACACTAAAACTTAATGTGGTTTGTTCTCTTTGTAATCTTTTCCTTTTTGAGTGTGTTCTGTAAAGTTTAAATAAATAACTATCTATCTATCTATTCAAAAATTGGACTTTTCGTCTAATCACATTGCATAAGCATTGGGCACAGGCATGCAAAAACGAGTTTGTGCCTTCATGTTTGCACATACAGTTTCAGCATTATAATATGCAGATACCTTGGACAGTAACGAAAGTAATTTCCATGAATGAAATCAGCAATCATCAACATCATCCTTGTCTTTAAATTGTCAGATAATTAAATCAAAAATGGTAGTTAAAAAAAAAACAAAAAAAAATTATTTTCAATAAGTATTATGTAAATATCTATATTAAATAAAAATTTATTCTATTCTATGATGCTTACATTAAATTCACATTTTTTATTAATACAAATTATTTCAACACGCACATTGCTGGGGACAATTAAAATTTTTATTAAATTTTATTATATATTGCACTTACTTTAATTTTAAGTGCCAATAGTCTAACTAATAACCATGATGTTGAAGGTTTGAGCACGCCATCCAACTATGTCATAATCATCTCACCGCACAAGCATTTACACTGGGTAGGAGTAGTTATCATATACACAATGTTAAATTCTACCCATATTGCCATAGCCACACACAAAAACATATTCACAATGCAATAAAGATGTTAGGCATTCATAAAACAAATAATAATTATCAAATACTAAAACAATAATTTACATGCTATTTGTATTGATGGCATAAATTTAATGAATTATCCAGCCGAGCATATGACATATAAATGTAGCAAAGCAGACACATTTTGCAAATAGGACAGCTGTAACAGTGAGCTTTTTGAAAAGTGACAATGACCATTAAATCGAATTCAATTAACAGTATCTACATACTTCGACTATCAAACTATATATTATAACTGATGGTAGAATAAGATAAAGATTAATTATTTTTGAAACATAATTTATCTAATTCCATGAAATATATAATTAAAAAATATATATTTTATTACAAAGTATTTATTACAGTAATAACATACATTTTTTTATATAGCCAATAGGTGGCCGACTAGAACTAGCCGATAGGAGTCCAGAAGACTAAAATAGCACCTACCTCTATCCTAACGAGGTGTCATAAGAGGCAACTAAGGTATTGAATGTACAGCTTTTATTCATGCAGAATAACACCATATTATTGCAATGTCACTATTCTGCTCTTGGGAACACAATGGAGATTAAGAATTTTTTCTCATACCAAAATGGTGGCAACATCCCCCCCTTTCATGTCTAATTTTCAACAAGGATGAAAACTGGGCTACGTGAGTGGCCTCTGCCTGCCCCTTATATGGGAAAAAGGCATGACTGTATGTATGTATGTATGATTGTATTTGCAACTAATTAGCTCCAATAACAGTTTCAATGTTTTATACATTAATAAACACAATAAATGACCTGAAGTGACACTCATAATTGGATGGCAAGGAAAATTGAGTTTGAACAAAAATAAAAAAATACCTCTTTATTTAAATGAGCGACATATCACGCTAGACAAATAATTCAAATATATAATAATAAATTCGTAAAATATGTTACACAAAAAATTGTGCATTATTAAACGTTATTTTTATTTTGTAGTAACTTTACAGATGGCAGATCGATACATAATAGAGTAAAATTAATATTTCAAGAAATCGCGCAAATTTGTAGTAATTTAAGTTAAAAATGATCTTACCTTATAGTGAGTCTGATACTTTGGAGCTTCTTTCAGAAAAGCATATTCTTCACTGTCGGTGGGTATTAGACTCTTCTTAGAGTTTATTATATAATGTGTATAACCCCCATACCCTGCCCCAATAAGAACACCAACACTGGCACTGACTAGGGTTAATTTTGCAGTTGACCTCGGTAGCCGGCTATTTGTGGTATAAAATATCTTTGAACGGCATATGTTGTCTTTTAATGAAGGAAAAACTACTTTCCGAATAATCGTAAATGTTGGACGCCACATTTTAGCCTAATTAATGTACATCAGTTTGACTACGAAAACAAATACAAGATAAAATCGAAGAAAAGGCAGGTGTAGGAATGACGCATTAAACAGTAACCACAGACACAGACTACTCAAATCTTATTTATAGTGCTGTAAGTTTCTGTCACAGTTACATCAGTAAATAAAATGTAGTGATTCCATAATCATCATGTCATAAATATCGAAAAGCTACGGTAGCTCATTCGTATGGTCTACATTTACTGAAAATTCGATATATAACACGATTTACCCGCGTTCCAAGGCGGTTCTTATCGCCCAAAGTTACCGACATACAAGTCGACAGTCCGAGTGGAGCCCCGCAGCCTCCCTCGAACGGTCATGAGATGAAATAAAAAATTTGAAGATATTCGAAATCGCGAAAGCACACAGTACACGCGATAGTGACCGAATTTTGATGTTCGTTATGAGTTTATGTATTTATTTATGTTTGGGTCAAACCGAACCTGGCACGCGGGCCCCTGGCCTGCAAGCACAGTATCCGATAAAGCTGTAAAAGCCAAAAAGACTTACAGCAATCACATCACCGAAAATATATATTCGATATTCCCTTATTCACCCAAAATGTCAGTACAGTACAGTAAAGAACAAATTTTAGAATCGAAACGAAGTCCTATTAAATTAAAATGATTACTAGATATTAGCAAAAATGGCTTGATTTGGTGGCTTGTAATTGCCAAGATAAAAAAAAGAAGAAGATTAACACATGGTATAGGCGAATTATTTGGTATTGATATAAATGCTCTTCCGTTCAATCGAGTGAAAATTGGAAAAGCACTAAAAAAGGGGTTTTCAATCCGTCTGTTTTTTTATTTTTTTAAGTATATTCGGTATGCCCAAACCTTTCTCTTTGTTTATGAATCCTAATGATTATTTTTTATTAGAAAGGAGATACCGCAGTGGTAGTCCTACACAAATGTGGTCAAATTCTGATGATAGGATCCATGATAAAATCATAAAACTCTTAAATTAGCATAAGGATGTTTTGGGGTAACAAACATATTATATGGCTTTGTACCTACAATATCATACACACAAATATAAAAGAAGTGTCTGCTTGTGATTTTTCATTATTCACGTTAAGACACATTTTCCTATTGCTTAGTTGCGTACGTGATAAAAAGAAACATTAAAAAAATTCAATCTGTTCGAAGAATTATTGTTTCAAATGGTCTGTTCGACTGGATATTACTCAAAAACTATATGGAAACAGCACAAATGATCGATAGTAACTTTGGCATTAATTTAGTCTTAGGTTCATTGTAGTGTCTGAAACAGTTTTGAATTTACATTAATTCTAAACTCTACGCGAATGATATCGTCGGAAAAACCAGTAGTTCTGCTAGAGATACAGCTACATCGGATAAATATTCCGATTCCAATTCAGAGATACAATTATTGAATATATCGACTTAACTCATTTCACCAAAGACAAGATAAGAACACATCACTAAAGTTGCTTGTTGAAATGTCGAACGTCGTCCGTCGCAATGTCTGTGACTGATACGTTATATTTTTTGGGAAATGCGAATGTTTGGCAGTAAACTGCGTCGTAATACTTTTTTGTCTTAAAATTGCAATCTCGTTGTCTTGTTTTAAATAAGAGTAATCCTATCAGACGCTATAGGGAAGGTAGGTACACAACAAACTTGGTTTATGTCGTGATCGGTTGGCGCGTTAGTAGTTCCAAACATATTTTGTAATAGGGATATTGTTATGTCTGATGTAAACTACAGATATTTTACGTGTAGGCGAGTGGTTATGCCCGAAGTATGCCGTCGACGTCGCGGTCGCGGGGCTCCGGTCGTGGACCGGATGGCACGCCACGGCCCCAAGTCATAGCGCCCATGTCGGAGCGGCAGCAGTTAGCTTTAGTAATGCAAATTTCGTCACAGGATGCGCCGCCAGGTGAAACGTCGTTTTAAATACCCAAATATAATAATACAACAAATAGGTCAAGTATGACTTCCCGCCATTTTCGTATTCAGCCGTTCCGACTCCAGCAGAAGAGAGAAAGCGTACTAGACAACAACGTAACGAGCGCGGGGAGACCCCCCTTCATGTCGCTGCCATCAGGGGAGATCATGATCAAGTGAAAAAGCTTTTAGACCAAGGTCAAGATCCAGATGTACCTGATTTTGCTGGTGAGCTGTAATTCACTAATTTTAATTTTATGATTAGTATCTCTTTATAGTTTACATATAAAAAGATACTTTATAAATAGATGAATATATTGTTTTTGTTTTTATTTTTTATTTATTTAATATCACAAATCTAACTATTATATTACTTAAATGTGAGTAGAAATAGAAATATTGTAAATAACTAAAATAGCCTGTCCATCAATTATTCATCACATCTTGTAAAAGAGGCATATTTATTAAAAGCTTATTTACATTATTTTGTAAGATGTGATGAATTAAAAGACAAAACAATACGAACGATTTTGTTCAAGTGTTTCATAATAGAGTAAAGAATTCAAACAAAAACTATTAAATTTTAAGATGGCTTTTTCCTTAATAACCATAAGTCATAGAAATATAAGTTGGTGTATATGGAATATATTATTTTATTTTTTATTTAGTCTCAACTAAAGATAACTAATGGTGCGCTAATTTTTATACACCTATATTCAACATTACTTTGTTTTACATTCCTGGTTATGTTATGATGACATTAAGAACAATGTCATTGAAACAATTTTTTTTCCATTTTACATAGATAATGTAATACAAAACATTTACATTATAATGTCTTAGCAGGACAGTTTTTATCTTAAAAGAAATGTAAATTATAATCACAAAATCGCTATTCATAATTATTTAAATTTGGTGCTCAATTAAATCACACTTCCTAAATTCCTCATTAAAGAGTTATAATACAGCATAATGTGGTTCTTATAGACATCCGATTTTGATAAAATAATTGTAGTTTTTGCCACAAATTAGGAAATTTCGAAATTAAATATGTATATGGAACAACTATCCATAAAGGTATAAGATAGGATAGCAGAGTTGATATATTTAAGATCTTAGAGTAAAGTATTGGTTGTAATTCTTGTGTCAATTTTAACTTATGGCTAACCTCAATTCGATGTTAGTGGATGATGTCCGATCTACTGTGGGGTGCACAAATCAGGTATGGATTTTGACCTACCGAATTTAAATGTCTTTTAAGAAAACCTATTTTTTTAGCTATTAACATATGAATTGCATTTCTTTATTATTATAGCTGTGTCTTAAAGTGTTGCATTTTCAGCAAAAGAAACATTGTGTAGAAGCTATATGTATAATCCCCAGTGAAATACGACAATTTATTATTGTTTAGGACTCCTTCTACTGTTGCGCTTTGTTTTTTTTTTCAATATTCCTTGTTCTGCTACAATTTGTAATTCTTTTGCAGTTACGAAAGTATTTTTATAGAAAGGAATATTGGCACTTAACATAATTATATTTTAATTTATAAATAGCATGGTGACTGTTGTGTGTTATTACAACTTTACATAAATATTCTGTATTTACATTGTTTCTCTTTACTTCATTAATGTTTATTTGAAACAAGTATTGTAAATGTTAAATTGCCAAAAAAAACTGTAAAATGATCCTAAGTATTGTAATATATCAAACAAGTGAATATTATTTTTTTTGTAGTGATTACTTCTGTACAATTTATACAGCTTTCAAATTTTAGGATGGACTCCTCTTCATGAAGCTTGTAGTTATGGTTGGCACCAAGTAGTTGTAGTTCTTGTTAACGGTGGTGCTAACGTAAACGCTAAGGGTTTGGATGATGACACGCCACTTCACGATGCTACTACCTCTGGAAACCTCAAGATGGTTAAGTTTCTTATAGAGAATGGTGCAGACCCATTTGTCAAAAACAGTAAAGGCAAAACGCCTTGTGATTATGCCGCTCCTCATATTTTTGAATATCTACAATCATTGAAAGGTATGTTAAAATGTTTAAGCATTTCTTCATAATTTCTTTCGAATAATGTTTTTACTCTACCCTCATAGAGATATCTCCATGAATCACACCATTAAAATGAAAAAATATATTTCATGTTCTTGCTGCATGTGTAAAAAGCTGATCAAGACTACTCCATTCATTGAAGGTCTGGAGGTTCATTGATAAAAATGTGTCATTTTACTACTATCATAGTATATTTTTATTGTAGCTTCCTAAAAAATGGGGAAGTAGTTTAGAGATTCCATCCGCCACTATATTTTCAGGCCAATGAAATTCTTACTTTCAATGGGATTTGAATTTATTACAATTCTACACATACCAATAAATAAAATAGATATCTTTCAGCCTAAATGCTACAAACTTGCAATTTGCACAGTGGAAATTTGAATTGTTATAATCTGTAATCCTGAGATTAACTTATCATTTATAACATCTTTATTAGTTTGTTTGATTAGAATGAACTCAAACAAAACAGCAAAATAATAGCAATACAACTAAGAAAGATAGACTAGGTAATTGTTAATTATATTTATTGATGGCCGACAAGAACTTATAAATATATTCAGATAAACTATTGTGTGACTTATATTTCTATTCATAGTTAACAAATTGAAATGTGCTGTCTTGCCACTGGTGTTCTTTTCTGAGGATATGTAAGGTGGGTTTTGTCTTCACATCTCTTTTGTGCCATCTTTCCATCAGATTTAAGGTCCAAAATGTGTCTTCACCACAATTTGATCATTTGTATCAAGTTTTTAAAGTAATCAAATTTTTATGTATTGCTTTGGGATTTTACATCTATCAGTCACATCTGTGCTAATCTATTTTAATTTTATCAGAATTGTGTTTGCATCTGTTTGCAACTGATTAGTAAATAAATTTATTTTATTTCTGGCTATTGTAGATGATGCTGTAGCGCGTCAATAATAATCAACCGAGTGCATGTTTATACACCATATGAACCACCTTTATTGATAACATTTAACCTGCGACCTTATCTAAGCTACCTATAAATTTCCCTTATTGTCTATTGATAAAATCACATCCAGTTATGCTTCCATTTTTCACAGTATAGCTTAGCATTTTAATTTAATTAACATTTTCAATAAAAGATTCAAACCCAATCAATGTTATTTTCCTTGTAAAAAGGATAGCTTAATATTGATATACTTAGTACACATCTGTGTTTATGTGGTACTTTAAAACATACCATACATAACAAATGCAAAGACATTAAATTCAAATACTTCATTTAAACAAAGATTAAATTTATACCAAAGCTGTCCCATACTTTATGCATTCAAATTTCTTGTAAATAGCTCTAATCATTTCTAATTTAAATCTGAACTAGTAAAATAGTAAAATGCAAAAAATCTAAAATCACAGATGTTCTAATTTATTCACATGTATCATATACAACTTTCGTTCTTTAGTGTCTAGACCTAGGCGGTGGATACATCACTGTGAAGGCATTTTTGCATATTAGGACATACTGTCAAGACAATTGTTTTGAGAATTGAATGTTTAAACACAATTTATTGCTGCTTAAGCATTCTAATCAATCTTCATAAGTAGATATTCTTGCATTCAATTATTAATGCCCATTTTATTTACTAACAATAATTAAACAATAAGAGAAGAGGTAAATGTAACTATAAATTATAATAAAAAAGTATATATGAAATAGTGCACACTGAAATATTTTATTAAAAATTTATGAACCCAATTTACAAAAGATTATTGCAAACGGGTTTCGCACATGTTTAATAATAATTATAAAATCATTTTATGGTTGTGTGAACTATTAAGGTAAGATTTTTTCTCATAATATGTTTTTAAAATATATTTTCTTATTATTTGGATACAATATATATGTGCTACCAGCCTAATGGTTTGAGTTACAATCTGGAATTAAGTTTTCCTGCATTGGCCCACAATCAGCATATCATAAACCATGTTTAACTCAAGCTAAATGCTTTCTTGGAATAATTAATATAATCAAAGTAATGAATTGCTTAATAATGTTATAATTTCTTCAAGAATATTCACAATGCATTTGGATTCTATCTTAAATATAATGTGTTGGAGATGATATCGTTTACGACAAAAAAAATATGATGGACTTTGGAATTAACTCTGGTTATATTTGATATTTCAATGATAGAAAGGCTAAATAAACCCCAGAGTTACATTACATGTAAAAAGCTTCAGGGTTTTATTTCGTTTATTTATGGAAACAGTCTTAAACTAATATCCAGTATCAAGTAACATATCCAGTTATATAATCTTCAAGCAGCAAGACTTCAAAGTTTCGATCGACGGTAAAATTATAGTTTACTTTTACTGAAGATTTACTGGGCTGATGGAGACAAAACGAAAAATACAATTTTGGTCTAGAATTAAATTTTTCAACCCCTGTACACTTTCACGAGCACTTGCTGCATAATGATATCAATATTAAACATCAAAAGAAAGAAATAAAAAATTCAATAAAAATATGACCGCCATTTTTAGAATTGGCGCCAAAAGACCTTCAAGATTTTTTTTTTGCAAATTTCTACCAATGTTTTAACTCCAAATAAGTATCAAGTAAGCAAAAAATACAGCTGAAAAAAGTATTTGTAATTCGAAAATGGCATTGGACAACACTTTTATTTACGTTTAGAAGGTTAAAAAATTTCGACTGCATTCTATATGCTCAACATTGTGGTGAAAAAGACAAACTTTTTCAGAAAGTCACACGAGGCGAGACTGCACTAACATAAAATGTTCATTATCATAGAGGTCATACCCAGAGGGTTTCTGTATCCATGTCGATATGTTCTCGAAACATCAACAATACGAAGGAGGTGCAGTTTAGGTATGTCTAACGTACCAATCCTGTTCAACGATAATAATGCAGTAAAATCCTTCGATGTTGTGTACGAGCAGATTTATACTGCATGCATGACTATAAGTTTCTTAATAGGTGGGTGGCTATTCCAAAAATGTATTTGTCGCGATGTTTTGATAAATATACTATTTTTAGTATTAATTAACATTGGTATAGTAATAAATTAACGTTTTATTATAATTTCATAACAACAGTTTTCACTGTTGCAAAATAAAATAGGTTTAAATTTTTTGTAGTTGAGTTAAACGCATTAAAATTATACGATAGCATTGTTTCAAATTCTAAAAGGCACCGAAAATCGTAAATCACAATAAGTATAGTATGTGAATGTTTATTTAAGTGCCTTTATAAAAATATCCGTTGAAGGTGCAAAGTAAACACAATCTATTCAAAAATTAACTGCATATGTAATTTTGAGGATTGGAGGTTTTTATTCAATGTATAATCCATAGCATGCAGAATTTCAAGTGAAACTACTTCGCTAACTATTATCTCGGAAGTCACAGTCAATAATTAGTTTTCCCAGCTTAAACTAGGTCATCTGGGTATAACAGACCTTATTTAGTGCTTCAAACTGCGCAAGTGCACTTCCGCTCGCCGGTTATTGATCGACTGTTAGTGCACGTGTTGCAATATAAACCTTAAGTTATTTCTTACAATAGGTATAAATTTTAATAAGTACCTCGCGTAGACTATTAATTAGTATTGATTAGAATTTATTTAATCAATTACCAATCGCAGCAGTTAGTGATTACAAACGCTATTTACCTCTCGAAACTTATGTACATTGTACTTATAATACATTAATTTATGTTTTAAAAAGAAATCCTAGTTGTAATGATGCATAACTTAAAAACCGTTAATTACCCAAATTTTCGCAAATATATGTATTTTTTCTAATTTATCTCATTGCGGAATATTTTATTTATGTATAGGTATATAAGGATAGGAAACAACGTACATCAAGTTATACAACCGAAAGTAATGATTAGAATCTAGGTATTTTATAAAAAGTCTTTTGTCTTCCAATTTTTATCTGTTCTAAATACTTGCTATCTTGGTCCTTTCATAAAACCGTAACTGGTAAAGGAACTTCCGTTATTACGTAGTCTAAGTAAACAGCAATAAGTCATATATTATTCGATAGTTCGTTAGTGTTATCAAATACAATTAATTTCTGTCTTCAAACAACTTATTACAACAGATGATATGTACGTGTCATAATAAATAAGACATCATATTATCAGGTTTGAGTACTCTTCTATCCAGGCTAAAGCGATAATGTCTATTTACATAATTTGAACAATTTAGAGCTACAGTCGCTAAAAAATATATCTAAATCGATATTCATTGATCAATGCATGGTCATAAACTACCAATCTATATCGGTACATCGGTAACTAAAACTTAGGTTGACTAGATGGATCTTTTAACACTCATTAATATGTTAACATAATCGTCATTATAAAAATATAAACAAAACACCCATGTCAGAAACTAGGCGACTGCAATTTTTTTTAAAGAAAACACCGTAATTTATTCCAAAATTATTACAATGGTATTTGTTTATGGTAATTGTCTTAAACATTTTTCCAGTGCGATTATTAATAATATATTGTATTTATTAATAATTATATCACAACCAGAATAATAAGTTATTATTCCTTTTGTTGTTGGATAAATACTTAATTTAATTTTATATTTATAACCTCTAAAATAGCATAATATATTCACGGCCTCACGGCTGTATTATCGATTTCTTTTCTATAAAGTCTCTCATCTCAAAGGAACACGTAAGAAAAATGCAAATAATACTAAGGGATTTTGTATATCTTTATATAGTTTTTATGTAAATTTTGAAAGATTCTCTGTGTAGTATTAAAGAGCAGCAACGGCGTCCATTTTGGGAAAACGTGAAACGGAACGCATGCGCATTGATACTCATCCCGTAGGTATAGTAAACTGAGTACAAACTAGCTTGTAGCGTCGCGTTTTTCATTTGTGATTTCCTTATCTTAATATAACCTTTTCTACTTATACATCTTTCATTTCTTTATCATTAATGGTCAGTTCAATCATAATTGACTATTTTGAACTACGTATAATTTTATACATGCGTCGAAATATATTTTCTTTGTTATTATGATAGCAATTTAATTAACGCTTGGTCTTAAAAAGAAACGCTTTTGGGGCGTGTTGCTCAATCTGTCGTTATGGCCGCTTAGTAACGTCAACATCGTGGTGGTGGTTTTGCGAATTATTATAACAAGTTTAATGTGAAAATTCTCGCTTGCAACAACTGATTACTAACATAGTGTCGGACGTCGTGAAATGCAAAGGAGGGCGCTCTCGCACAACAAAGGGGAGTCCATTGTTACCTCATTTTTGTTTCATGCTCGTTTAAATCTGTGCACGCCGAACTCGATCATGCGATGACCCCTGATTAACTACTAATAGTAACGACCTGACTAGTGAGATTTTATTCAAACGCTGAAATACAGCAAACTTAAAAATGTGTTTGAAGTGTATAACGTTTCGTGTTATCGATGTTTTGTTCAAAAAAATTCATTGAACGAAAACGACCAACAAGGTAACAGTGCACATTATTATCGATCCGTGTGTCATTTCTCTATGGAACAGTAGTATTCGTATAACGGTCGAGTGAGGCAGCAGTTACTTGTGATTCGGTGTCGGAAAAGGTGTCTTCCGTTTTTAGACAAAGTATATTGAAGACACTAATTATTAATTGATTTGGTTTTACTTATCTTTGAATTGCATGTGATTCAGTAATTGTGGTTGCAGTTTTTTGATTAACTTAACAATGGTTTAGTGCAATTTTTAGTTAAGAATTATCTAGGTAAGTGGACATTTTGGTAAAACTTACTATTGAAGGTGTCCTTTATTGCTTGCTCAAAAAAAATAAGATTGATGTTTAAATTCACCAATATTCAATACATGTGTATCTATTACATATATAATTTTTATTGTCTCACCCAGTTTGAAAATACATCAGTTATGAAATTGGGCTGCTATTTATGAGCATATAATGTGTCAATTACTTAGCTACACAACAATTAAGATCAGTGTCATATTGTTATTAAAATCAACTAATGCAGAGTATGAATGAATTGAATATGAATATGAATTGGATAAATATTTGATATTTTATCAAGTGTATAAGCCTGTTTCCAATTAATACTTTGATGTCACTTTACTAGTTTTCATAATGAATAATCATCATCATCCACATTTCTCTACAGCCCACTGCTGTACATAAGCCTCTCATATATTAGAAATTCATTTTATATTGTTAAATGTGAGTGGAATGAAACAATTCAACTTATTTCTTGTTCATTTAAAATCAAAAGGAGGAAAAAAGTTTATTCATTTTAATTCAATGTAAGTTAAGTCACTGGTTATAGATGAAGTTGATTTCGATTATAAATAATGACAAAGTAACTTGTATCTCATTTCCTTACACTTCACTTTGGCTTTATCCTAAAGATATATAGGCATAATAGTTGATAAATATTTTTATATAGATAGATTAATAGCAAATCCTTTTACATCTATGCTTTGTATTTTGAGATAAGCTTTAATATTCAAGTTGCTGCAATGTCTGACTAATGTAATGCTAGGCTATAAATATATATTAGGATTATGAACAAAGACCTATTGAAAACAATTGATTAAAAATATGTGCTTTAATTTTAAAATATGGTATCCTCTGTCATGATCTGTTTGTATATCTTAGTGCCCAAGACTTGTAGCATTCTTGCATGTGTGACCTCTTATTTCAGTGTTGTTTAACAGCAGCTGTTATCCTTGAATGTTTTATGAAATGGAAAATTAAATTGGTCACAGAGACCAGCTTTAGTTTCAATTGTAAGAACAAGTATAATTTTTACAGATAATAACGCGAGAGCTGCCTACGTTGGACGAACAAGGGATGACAGCATCAAGAAGGGTGGCAATGCTGGTAGCCATAGCGATTGCAATAAGCGAAGTAGCATGGAGGGCCTAGCGTCGGGTGATCACTTTGATAGTAAAGAGGCCACCTCCCAGGAGAAGTCCAGTAACACTGAAGGGAGAGACGGTGTGTTTTACTTTAAAAGTGACTTTTAACATTTTTAATAGCCTTAGTAACAAAATTTTAGTGAAGTGGCATTTTTATTTACTTATATTTTCATTTCATATTATAAAGATAATTTATCAATGTACCATCTGAAGAATTATAATCGGGTGACACAATATACCCACAAAATTATTTGATGTTATTTTATCACTCTTAATGTTATGAATTCATAATTATGCAAGTAATCTAAAGTTTTATTACATAATTATAATATCAGACACACACAAACTGGGATTCCCTGTATCTTTTGCACTGAATGGTAATATAAAATTGTTGCTAGTAGGGTTTGAACTTGAGACCCTGTCACTACCAATTAGGCTGTTGGGTTGTCATATACCCAAAATAATAAAGTTATGTTACCTTATTTGAAATTGTATATAGAAATACTGTAATTTTTAGTAGGTTATATTGACAGTTATTTATTTAGAAGTCAAGTCAAATAAGTACATAAATTACTTACAACCACATATGGCATTTGGTTTAATTACTTGGGTTCTAATCTGTATGATTGTGTATTGGGTAAATGCTAAGATACCACAATGTATAACAGAACATATCTGTTCTATCTCTTCTGATCATCATCTATGGTTCAGTAAGGTACAGCAATTCTTATTTTTTAAATGAAAATGAATATCTGGTTTTGCTAACATTGATGTGCATTTTTATTTTTAAACAAACATTTATATGGACAATAATTTATATAGAAAGAACTGTATATTAATTAGTTAATTAACAATTTTGTAACCATGGTTAATAACCATTTGAAACAAACATAATTCATTCCTGAAGGTCAATTTCTTTTAGCTTAGGAATTGCAAGCATTAATTTATCATCAAGAATACCCAGGCCTACCACACCTTTTATGTTCAGGATTGTAAAGACAATGTTTTGTGTTGCTCATAAATTAAAAATTATAATACACATATACATTTCTACTGAGAAATTTGGACAATGATAATATTTTAAATGTATAATAAAAGGAAGATAATAATCAAAAGCTAGTTCATAGTTTTCTCTTTGCAACATTTTCAGTATGCTCTTTATAGAAATGTTAAACTAATATAGTTTCTGGTAAGTTTAATGTTTACTGGTAAGTGTAGAAATTTCAATGTTGCGCCTCCAATAAAATAACTACTAATTATTAAAGTTATCATGTAATCTATTGTATACATATCTTTCCTTGCAAGATTAAGAATAGTTCCATTTTTGACAACACTGCAATGTTGTGGAATGATAATGTGTATACATAACATTAAATTCATGACATAGGCTTTGTCTATTGTTTACCCTTCCTTTATTGTTTTAGTAAAGTCATTTGATTACATCCAGGAAGAAAAGGAGGAGTGAATGTCTGCTTTTTTTAGGGAATACAGCACTGAACCCAGACTGGGTTACTGAAAGATGTCATAATAGACAAAATCGGCGAGAGGAAATCCCGTTACAGGCAAAAAAATTAGAATTAGACAATTATGCCATTGCTTATGTATCTGTTAAACTTTCATATACAGTATTATTCAAATAGATACAGACTTTACTACGGCAAGTGCAGCGGCAATGAAAAGATTACAATTGATTGCAGAGGGAGGACAATTAAGTAGTGGAGTGGTCTCATCTACTCAAGACGAAACCACTACAGGCCCCAAAAGGACTTATGCAGAGGAAGGGCAAGAAGCTGAGGTACACGAGGATGACGTCACCAAGCAGAGGAAGAAGAGAAAAGAGAATGAGGAAAAGGAACCGATGGCGAAACCAGCTCCTGTAGTTCGCGGAGGACCTGGCAGGTAAGCTTTGCTTACTCATATAATCATTATTCCAGCCTATCATTAGTCCACTGCTGAATATAGGCCTCCCCCAAAGACAGCTTTTACAAAAGTTTGTAGTAACTCCTGTTTTGGTGGGATTTTGCCATAGTTGCCGTGCTTGTCAGGATAGTTGGCAACCGCAGTTTATTTATTCAGATAACCCAGAAAGATACTGCTGCCCATCTCCTGGTTTTTATTTTCCTTCTGTCGACTTTTACGACACCCACAGGATGAGGTGGGGAGGTAGATTCTCTTTAGCCGCCAGAACACCGTTGTTATAATGTGCATATCATATCAGTATGAATTAAGAGTATTTTTTCAAGTATCATTTTTCATTTTTTTTTATTTCACATTTAACTATAATATCACTTATCATTATTGTTGGCAGAGTACTCACCGGTAACAAACCACCAGGGCCAGCTAGTAAAACAGGTGCTACACCGTTAGGCAAAAGTGGAGGCGGCCAAAATGTCGGCAAAGGCGGTTCAGCATCTTCATCAGGAAAAGGAAGTTTGCAGTCTCAGGGAAAAGGAGGAGCTGGGTCAAAAGTAATGCAAAGTCATCAGGTAATAAACTATTTTATGTATGATGATGATCATTGAATTGCCTAATTATATTTGGCGATTTTATTATTTATTTTTCCTATGAGTCATACAAAATGATTATCTTCAAAATACTCTTGTTAAAATTTAAAAAAAAATGTTTTTTATAGGGCAAATCATCTGGCGGAGCAAAATCATCTGGATCCCAAGGCAAGCAAGAAAGAAAGAGCCCAGTTGCAAGTCCAAAGGCAAATCTAACAAAGGACAGTGGCGATGGAGATTCAGAAGAACAGAAGAGCACAGAATCTGCACCGAAAGTTCCGCCATTGAAAATTGTTATCCCAGGGGGCGCCAGTGGGTCCGGCGGCAGGAATGAACAAGAGGGAGAAGGTACATACTATGTACCTTCTAGTCTACCTTATGTTACACTATGTACTAAATAGTGATACTTAATGATTTCTTATATTTACGCGAACACTACACATTTAAATGAAACTAATTTTACGGATTTTATTGCGTTTATTTTTGTTATTTATAACCCGACGTTTCGAGTGCTTTACAGCACCCATGGTCATGGGGAGACTGAGGTGACAGATGTCCTGATGTCATAGTTAACCCGGAGTACCTTCAGCTTTTAATTATTATTTGTGGTCCGATCTACGCAGAAAGAGCTAACTGTGTCTTGAAGTCTTGCAGTGGTATGCTTGGTTTTTGATTTTATTTCATTTATAATTGGATCTCAAGCTGTTGGTAATACCCAACCATCTTCTCTATTGAAATTAGGATGTTTTTTAATTTCAATAGCCTCGCGAATCATCCTTGGTAGGAATCGGTGTTCTTTTGCGAGGATTTGTGGTTTATCAAATCTGATGTAATGGTTGGGATGGTCCAGAACATGGTCACAGACTGCAGACTTCCTTGGGCGGCGATGCTTCACTTCAGCTATATGTTCTTTTACGCGGGTTTTCACTGATCTTTTTGTTTGCCCTATGTAAGAGAGACCACATTCACAATCCAGCATGTATACTCCTGCATCTTGTAGAGGGATGTTACACTTGACAGATGGTAAAAATTGACTTATCTTCTTCGGCGGCTTGAAAAATGTTTTTATGGAAGCCCGCATCAAGATATAGCCAATCTTGTCCGTGACTCCTCTGACATATGGTAGGACTGCAGGTACACGCTCGACTGTGGCCGGCTTCACTCGGTCACTGCAACGAAGGCGCGGAACCCGAAGCTTGTTGTGTTGCAAAACTTGCTTGACATGCTGAAGCTCGGCGGCCAGGTGTTTACTGTCACAGATCCCTTGTGCTCTCTGAAACAAAGATTTGCCCACAGTAGCTAACTGTGAAGGATGGTGGTGAGTTTCACGGTTTAAATACCTGTTGGTATGGGTCTTTTTCCTATACACAGTGTGACTCAAGGTGTTATTAGGATTTCTAATTACTAAAACATCTAGAAAAGCTAAACAGTTATTTGTCTCTAACTCCATTGTAAATTGTATTTTAGAATTAATAGAGTTAAGGTGGTCTAAAAATGCTGTGACTTTAACGGACCACAAATAATAATTAAAAGCTGAAGGTACTCCGGGTTAACTATGACATCAGGACATCTGTCACCTCAGTCCCCCTCTGACCATGGGTGCTGTAAAGCACTCGAAACGTCGGGTTATAAATAACAAAAATAAACGCGATAAAATCCGTAAAATTAGTTTCATTTAGTGATTCTTGTTTCACTTTTCTATTATTTTTATATTCAAACCAAGGATTTAGATTTTGAAATATTTTATTGAACTATAACTTTGATTAATCAATCATTTCATTGTAGACTGATCTTGATTATACCATTCTTTTATCAGGGGGAATTGGACAAAGAGGGAGTGGCAAAGGTCGTGGAGGCGCATCAACATTGCCATATGTAATTCCATGCACCAGCAATGATACAGGACAAACTTCTGACAGTTCAGATGGCAACTCCGATGACAAGAGGCTTGGTGAATGTAGTAAGGTATGTTTGGCAAGCTAAAGTAACATTTTATTATGCGAAAGTTCTTCAAAACGACAAACAACTAAGGCTCAAGTCTATTATTACTCTTTCACAGACTGGGCAGAGGGTGCTACGTTCACATAGAACAAATGATGGTGATAAAGAAAAGGATAAGGAAAGAACATCACCACAAACTGGCTCTGGTGGGAGCCAGAGTCACGCTCTGAATGCTAACAAAAGCCCACAGCCTTCAGGATCTGTAAGTAGATGTAAGAAGTTCATAAATTTCTTGCATTATAATTTATTGATGTTGTCACTTGTAACAATATGTATATTATTTTATGAAAACACTGAACTTTGATTTTTCTATTGTTTTAGGGTCAAGATCATGAGCATCCTACATCAACATCTGGTAGAGCAGAAACATCGGGTATGAGAATTAATTTACTTTATTTTTCGTCAAAGGCTTTATTTTTTGTTTTTCGCTAAGATGCTTTTTTTTCGTATTCAATGTTAGTGTTTTATGTCATATAGCAGCTCCTGGTCCTTCTGTAGAATTACATCCGAGGAAGAGAAAGATCAAGGCGTCCAAGGATAGTCATTCGCGGGAGGCTTCCAAGAGCGAGGCTTCACAGGAGAACAGCAGCTTGGCGCACAGCGTCAGCCACTCCAACCCCTACCAGATGTACATTCATATCCGCAAACAGGTATTTTATTGGTGTGATTAAATTAAAGTTGTTTACAAGCAGTGTAAACAGTACAGAACAGTAGTATGGCCGGTCTGGAAAAAATATTCATTTTGCAAAAACAAGCATTTTGGGCAATCTATAACACGGGTCCTCGGGAGTTGCTACGAGAATCTATTCAAGGATACTAATATTTTGACACTTATATATTGAAGGAAAGAAAGTTAATTTGCTAAGATCCGCATGCAAAATATAAAATGTCCATAATGTCAATAATGCCTCGTTTTGAGGTGAAACACTTAGCGTGGTCTAGACTTCAGTGACGTATATTGCCTAGTGGTAGTGTTTTAGTAGCGGAATGTATCTGGTGGCGGTGTTAGTTTGCTCGTGCACACTACTGTGGTAGGGCGGGCGGTGCTCTTCAAAACTAGGTAATATAACCCATTTTATATTTTGCATGTGGATCTTACCAAATTAACTTTCTTTCCTTCATTATAATGGATTTCCGCAAAGTAACGCCTGATTCTATCAACTTTTATATATTATGAAAATATAATGTATGTACGGAAACACATGAATTTATTTAATAAAAATGTGACTGTGTCCTGTAGAATGGGCCCAGGCGACACGCTAGAGGTTCCCGTGTTTAGGTTGGCCAAAACTAGTAGATCCATAAAATTTTATAACAAAAATTCCTAAAAATGTGACTCAAATATTTGACATAAAATTCAACAAACTTGTCAAGACATTATTAGAAAAAGCGTATTATAAAATAGACCATTACATAGAGGACAGAGATGTGTGGAAATTACTCTTACTCTGCACTTGCAATTCCCCTGGCTAATATGTGATATTGTAATTAAATAATATATTGTATACATGTCATTATGTAATATGGCATTGAATAAAGAAAGAACCTAGAGTTTCTTGCCATTTCTTCTCTGAGAAGATCTTATTTTTTGAACCGGTGTAGATTTTTACATTCATAAGAGCTTTATACTAGCCTAAATTGAATAAAGAAAGTGACTTTGACTATGGATGAAAGAAGTTTGACAAAACAGGTTTACGAGGGCGAGTGTGAATATATGTAAGTAAACAGTAGTTATTGGAAATGTTGAAAACAGTTTCAGTCGTCTAAATTTCTCATACATTGTTCGCCCTTTATAAAGAACTTTTAGTAAGTTAAGTTTTATATCCATGATGGCAGATTGATCGTCGTCAGAAGAGTCTGTTCCCTGTGAAGCCAAAACCGCCGAAGGATTTCAACAAATATCTGATGAACCGCTGCACCTACACTCTGCAAAGCAATGTCAACCATGAGCCACCAGTTGAGATTCCTATAACTATGCCTCAACAGATGGTGAACGAATTTCTTTCTCAGGAGAAAGAGAGGTACATTGAACTTCAAAACATATTAATCATTATAAAGAAAAACAGTATGTAATTAATTGCATTTGTTATTGCATTCACATATATTTTTGAAGAGAAACTTCTTTTGGAGTGTTGAGAGCAAAATTACTTGATTGAATTTGAGTGCAAACTAATTTTAAGTTGAATGTTTTTTTTTTTATGAACCGTTCAGTTATTTTTCATTGAGTAATATTTTTGTTAATTCATAAGTTTCTCTCCTGTTACATGTATTACACACCCACTTTTTTATTTTTCAACATTAACTCAAGATTTATTTTACAGTTAGTGGTTGTAGATACATGATGATTTCATAATGAGTTGCAATAGTAAGCAACTAATAGGCTTCCCTCATAGATTGCCTCAAAACGTTTGTAGCTTTCATTTTAGGGGGACTTTGCCATAGTTGCCACGCTTGGCAGGCGGTTTGGCAACCGCGGACTATTCTTTCACATGTTCCAGGAAGATGCTGCCTGCCTATCTTCTGGTTTCAATATTTCGTCTTTCGACTTTTACGACACCCTCGGAATTCGATGGGGTGGTGGATTCTCCTCAGCCGCCACCACATGACAACTCATTATGAAATCATCTAATGTTTCATGGTCACGCAATTGATACTTTGATGGTGATGTACTCCTAGCCGATTTTTGACCACGATGACACCTTCCCAAATACTGTCGGTAGCTGTCAACTCATCTCATCCATGTCCATAAGATGATTTCAAAATGTTGAAATTAGTCGAAAAACCAGTCGTCAGTTGGGGGGGGGGGGGGGGTGATAATATCCTCCCTCCCCTTGTATCCTCGCCTGCATAAAAACAATAATTTGTGTCTTTACACAAATGTACAAGCCGTGGTAGCTCAGGGGCTAGGCGCTCGCTTTAAATTTCATAGTACGCGAGTGACCTGGGTTCGATTCCCGGTGCCGGCACCACTAAAATTGTTAATTGCAACTTTAAGTGCTGATTTACCACGTGCTCGGCGGTGAAGGAAAACATCGTGAGGAAACCTGCATGTCTGAGGAATAAAAAATATTTCGAAGACATGTGAAGTCCGCCAACTCGCATTGGAGCAGCGTGGCGGATTCTTCCTAGCTCCAAAACCCTCTCAGAAATGAGAGGAGGCCTGTGCTCAGTAGTGGGACATTTATAGGCTGAAACTTTTACACAAATGTTGGATGCGGCTTCGAACCTAAGACCCCGACGCTCTTAAGCCAGTTACTCGGGCCATTACGCGTTGCGATTTGATACTTTACTATGTGCCTCAAACAGGACTCGTCTGCGTATCCAACACCTGGTTGAGAAGGAGAAACTCGTGCTGGCTGTCGAACAAGAGATTTTACGAGTGCACGGGCGCGCCGAACGCGCTGTGGCTAATCAAGTAAGCTTACTATTTTACATTGAAATAATACTGTGACAACTGTTTTTTTGAAGTCGAAACTTCTTCACCATTGGTGCGATTTGAAACTCGATGAAACGGAGTAGCGACATAAAAATTTAGCCTGCGTGACAATGAGATATACAGTGTTTCCTATTATTAAATTTACATTTAAATTTTGCTCTTATTAGCTATACAACGATATCAAGCAATTATTGACGCTGTATTTCAAAGATATATTGATCGAATCCGAATCGAAGCAATTATTTCATAAGTTTGTTACCATAAGCCACTCGTGTCATTTGTTGAAATTGAAAACTTGGGTCTGTATAAAATGTGATGTGAAATATGTAGAATAAAATTTTAAATATTTTTTCATTCAGATAAAAACACTACTGCCGCTTTCTGAGTTGGTGCCAAAATCCTTATGTAATCTTTATGGAACGTCATAATGATTGGAAAAAAAAGGACTGTTAACGCTTAAAGTATTCCTTGAATGGCTCGCGTTAGGGCTGTGAGTAAACAGCAAAGGCAGTTACAGAAATTGTAAAAGTATACTAAATTATGTGCATATAGTATAATTGACATAAATACCTACTGTATACAGTTCAGTTAACAAACATATAAGTTAGGATCAGTTATTCTACCGTGAAGCAGTGGTATCTGAATGTTAATGTGTTGCGGTCTGAAGGGCACTGAGAGCTAGTGGGCAAATGTGACCTCAGAACTGATGTGGCGCAGTGCCATACAACGTATGCCAAGAGTTGCAAAATTTAGTGGTAATTATATAGCTTTTGTATTTTTGAATTAAGTTTAATTGTTGTTACTACACTTAATTATACTGGATAGAGACGACGTAGCGGAAGTGAATTGCTGATTGCGTTCTATACATTACGACTTAGCAATATTTTAATGACATACTAGCTTTACCACACGGTTTTACTCGCGTAGAACAAAGCGACCACATCATTGGCGCCGTACAGCATGGTACCTCTGTGTCCTGAGCTGGGCATCTTTAAGCCGTAGCATAAAGTTTTATAGCTTATAACACTCAATAAACGCGCTATCTAATTAAAAAAAAATATTATAAATCCCTGCAAGATATCGAAATGGACTGGTGATAGGATTCCAAGGTGGAGCTGGAATCCGTCTAGGTAGGTACCACCCCTAGGCCAGTCATTCTGCCGTGAAGCAGTAATGTGCAAACATTACTGTGTTTCATATGAATATGGGCATATGAAACTTAGAACTGATGTCTCAAGGTGACCGGCACACAGGAATTTTCTGAGTGACACAGCATTTTGGGCAGACTTGCCATTAAGTTGAAATTTCAGTTTTAATCCTTAAATATTTTCATTTAAATCCGTTGAACCTTTTAGTAGCGTATTGGACACAAACTTTCAGACAGATAGAGAAACGAAAATTCTTAAAACGGTCATTTACGATTTATGGAGGCCACACACGCCATGAGAAATCGCTACGATCGCACCGTACGGTTTTAACTATTAAAGTATTTATGTTTGGGTCAAACCAAACCTGGCACGCGGGCCGCTGGCCCGTGAGCACATTATCCGATGAATCTGTAAAAGCCAAAAAGGCTAACAGCAATTACATCACCGAAATTATATACGGTTTTAATATCCCAGTAAAACGTAAATTCCACACTGCCTACACACGTTACTACATAACTGTACAGTTGTTCATTTCGTTCCACGATGGCATCGACAGCTAACGCATTAGCAGCGAATAAATCGTAAGAACTGGTATAAAGATTAGCTAATGAAAAGAGAAATTTACTCTCAGGTAAATTTGTTTAAAGCATTGGACATTTGTTAAAAAGATATATTCCATTAACTTTTTACGGTTATATATGACACTCCTTGCTTTTTAAATTTTCTTCTAAATATTTCAATATATTCTACGAACCATTCGCGGCCACTCGTAGAAGACATTTTTTTTGACGACTGAAAAAACTGAACGGCTGTGAACATACATACACGCTACGATGAAACTGGTACAGTTTCGTTCAATAGCGATTTACCAATTCAAAGTTTATTATTGCATCTTTCGACGGCACTGTTCAAGAACATCGTACAAACCGTACAGTTTACGCAAACGTTACGATTTATCGTTTCAGTTTGAAACTGTGCTGTGCGATCGTAGCGATTTCTCGTTGCATGTGTGGCTTGCATTCGTATAAATAGCAGATTTAATTAACATTTTGGCATTTTTTTTTATTGGCAAAAGTGGCGAGACGAGCAAAACGTTCACCTGATGGTATTTGCCCATAACAAATACTGGGTCACTCGGGATATGTGTGACGTCACCCTGAGACATCAGTTCTTAAGTCTCATGCCCAGTAATTACATTAGCTATCACCGCATTTCAAATCAAAAGAGTGACGTTTGCAAACTGCTGCTTCACGGCAGAATAACTGGCACTGTTGTGGTACCTACCTAGACGGATTCCTGCATGGGAATCCAATACCGCGATTAAAATGTATAATATGGTACGTGACATAATTGCGTGTAACAATGCGACAGTTCTCAAGAGTATTTAAAAACATATAAATACTTTATGTAAAATTGATAAATTTAATATTTTAAAATACATACAAAAATTATCGCAAATTACAACATCATTAACAATCACGTATCTGCACTTAACACTATTCGACTATCGGCAGATAAGCAACTTCGTCGACGGTTATGTTTTTTCGCCTTCTTTTATGTTTTATCATTAAAAAAGTGTAACAGCCTGTGGCGTAGCAACAAATTTCAGCAATTTTTACATCCCTACAAATAATATATCTAATCTAATCCGTCTAGGAAGGTACCACCCCAGGGCCAGTTATTCTGCCGTGAAGCAGTAGTGTGCGAACATTACTGTGTTTCGGTTTGAAAGACATTGTTAGCTAACGTAATCACTGGGCATATGAGACTTAAGAACTTATGTCTCAGGGTGATGGACACAGTGTGGTGGCACACAGAAATTTTCTGGGCGACACATAATAATAATCGTATGTGTAACATAACGCTAATGCGAAAGGATCGAAATGCAACGAAAGGGTGGGATGCTGTGTCAGAGACACGGGGACAACACAACAATTTGTTTATTTGCACAAATATTAGCTCCAGATGGGATTCGAACCCAAGACCCTCGGCGCAGTGGTCAGGTACTCTGATCATTCGGGCCACGCGGTCATCAAAACTCGACAAATTACTGCAACTATCGCATTTGTATAATCATCACTTTGGCCGTCATCGAATTGGGAACATCTTATTTCCGAGTTTTTAAAGCTATCAGAGTGGAATCTACATCGAAATGCCGTTTATGGTTCTTGTTCATAATAACCGCTCTTTTGCCGCAATTATTATACTTTTACTGATTTTACTGTTCGACAAAAATATGACAACGTAATTCCAACACTACACCAACCGATACCATAGAGGAAAATAAACTACACACACACATTGAAGAAATTGCCAAGTGTCAATGTCTCTGTCCAGGCACTTCCTTTCTCGGTGTGCACAATACTGCGCGACAAGGAGGTATACAACGTTCTGGCACCAGATCAGGAAGAGAAGCGTAACGCGCAGCGCTCCCGTTGCAATGGAAGACAGATAAACTCATGGTTGCAGGAGGTCGACGATAAGTGGGAGAAGATCAAGGTGAGCACAACTTTTCCTGTCTTCTTCTTTCTGTCAAGGAGAGTGAGAACCATAACACTATTTCTGTTCGTATGTTATCTGACTAACTGGTGGTAAGATTCCTATGCAGTAATCCGTCTAGGTAGTTACCAGCCCAGGGCCAGATATTCTGCCGTGAACCAGTAGTGTGCAAACATTACTGTGTTTCGGTTTGAAGGGTACTGAGAGCTAGCGTAATCACGGGGCATATGAGACTTAAAAACTGATGTCTCAGGGTGGCGGGCGAAGTGTGGTGTCACACAGTAATTTTCTGGGTGACACAGCATTTGTTATGGGCAGACGTTACACTTACCATCAGGTGAACTTTTTGCTCGTTCCGTCACTTTTTATGAAATATAAAAAATGTGTCTAAACCCACTACTTGCGGTCTTAAATAACCTATAAATCGGCCAGGACTTATTATATCTCGTGTCAGATTCTGATCCTGGCAATTTTTTGACCACGGCAACAACTTTCGAATACAGTTGGAAGCTATCAACTGCGTAGGAGATGTTAAAGTGTACACAAGTGAACTCGCAAACACAGAGGCACTTTCTCTTCAGCCCGCGGCCGATGCTATATAAGGTCGGAGGTAGGCTAGGATGCAATGTCAGACACGGGCAACAATTACAATACATCACAACCAGACCCGAAAACTAACAATTTTAGGTGTCATAAATGTCAAGTTTCAAATTCATGGCAAGTGTGATCCATTATACTTTAAAGAGAAGAAAAATGGGTTCCGATCTGAATTACCCAATAAATCAAGCTATTGTACTAGTAATTCTGATTGACATGTTTTGTAGAGACCGTAACCCTATGGCACATCATCATCATCATTTCAGCCTATCCAACATTCGATTCTGGCAATATTACTATTAAAAATTAGTCTTTTCAATATTCTGTATTGATGTGGTGAGTAGTGTGATAAATGGTACCTGCAATAAAACCGATTAACATAAAAGCATTTTTTTACTTATTTTCATCTACATCATTTCAGAATATCGATAGCCCACTGCTGAACATAGGCCTCCGCCACAGATTGCCAAAAGAATTTGTAGCTCTCATTTTGGGGTGATTTTGCCATAGTTGTCACGCTTGGCAGGCGTGTTAGCAACGGCAGTTTATTTATATGTTCCAGGAAGATGCTGCTGCCCATCTCCTAGTTTTTATTTTCCCATCTGTCGACTTACGACACCCACGAGATGAGATGGCATGGCTTGGCAGCCAATGCGAATTCATTGGAGCACCATATCAGTCATATTTATTTTAACACATATTCACTAAACAGGAAGGAATGCTTCGACGTCAGCACACTGAAGCTGAAACATTGCATGCCGTGCAAATGATGGGCTGGGAGTGGAAGCTCAAGGAGCTAGGGATGTGCGACTATAAATCCACGCCCAAGATTGAACCAACTCACGTGCCGCAGATACACGTGTCGAATTTTGACTTGCCCGCTTGAATTTTAAGTTCATATTGCCTATGTTTATTTAAGGCCGTCGCCTCAACGACGGCATTCTTAATATAACTTTTATAATTACTATCTTCAACTTTATTAAGGGTTGTAACGAATCTTAGTATCCACATGCTTATATTTTGGCCCTTTAAGTTTTAAATTAATTTACAATTTATATTTCATGTATAACATTAATTATTTTTAATTTGTGTTAAACAGATTTATCGTTACTAGCTGTTTTAAAATGTTACTACAAGTCAAAAATATCGTATTGTTTTTATAATGAATGTAATATTTACATTATTTATTTTATCTAGTATTTTAACTGCACTTGTTTCAGTAATGACACATTTTCAGTTTTATCGTTTCTTTAGGCTGATTTTCGTTACAACCCTGATTTATAACATCGATTGGTAATGCGACTCAAGCGGAGCTACAAAATTGGATTTTAATATCTCTAAATTCTCGACCGACGTCGAACCTTTCTAAGGGCTCTCCCGCGCCCCATATTTCGGTAACGGATGATTCTTCTCTTCGTTAAAATTTATAACATCTTCATTGAAAATGGATCGCCCGTTCTCGAAATATGATGCCAAATTATTTTTTTAAGTTTTAAGCTGATCCTTATCAGTTAAAATACTCCGGCCTTATAGGCCTACGTAGAAAATGTAGGTGTGTAACATTATTTAGTGTAGGCAAGGTAACAGCAGTTGATGTGTACAGTTGATCATGGACGAATTGAGAATAAAAATGAATATTATCTTATCAAACACTGCTATACTAATGTTCTGACAAATCCACAAGAGTTGTAGAACTACGTTTGACCCCAACTTCGAAACGGAAGCTATATTATGATCAGTCGCTGTTGTCTTGCTCATATATTCGTAAATGGAATTTAGAACACATCCGCAACATTTGCTTTGGACAAAATATTAATATTACAATTCCAATTGCTTATGAATGCAATAATTCAGAAAACAAATATTAATAAATATCGAAATCTAAGAAAGTATACATGTATTTTTTTTAATTTATCAATGTCTCGAAACCAAATATACATTTCTTTGCTTAAGTAATAAAAAGCTTTAAAATTACTTCTTTTCTGACTGGTTAATATGGACAAAAGGACCTTACTATAGCATAATCATGGATGTGTCCTAAATTATAAATGTTTGAAATATATCTAAATGTTTGTGTATATAGACCTTTTACAATTTATTGGTGACTATCTTTTTTATTCATTATAATTTTTAGATTTTATATGACTTCGAATTTATTATAATGTTAGCTTTTAAAAATCATGTATGACGTAATGAAATATATTTTTTCACTATTTTCATTCATTAATTAATATTTTAAATAAAATGCTTGTGGGTAAGGAAATGAACAATAGTAGTAAACTATTGTTATCGTTGACTTTGAAAGCAGATGGTATATTAAAGCCAAAGAACTCAGGTATTTCAGTACTTTGGTATTAATTAGTGCTCTGCTAGGAATAATTATATAGGTGTGGGACCAGAACACTCGATACTTTAAGAAGCACTTCTTATTTCGAGAAATTTAATTTTTTGTATGTACATTATATTTTATAATATTTGTATTCAATTCAATTTTACAATCTAGACATACAAAGATACTTTCGCCACATTAATGAATTGTGAAAGGCCATTATTTGTAAGGTTTATTAATTATTATCTGTGATTTTATTTTAATTTTTAAGTATTGTGTCCCATTTTGTGTAACCATGATTTCAATCATTTTATTGAACTATTTTGGAATACTTTTATGTTATTTTAATTTAATGTTAATTTACATTTAACAGTCAAATTATAGATCTCACGCAAATAGTGTTTTATTTTACTGAATCTACTATAACCTTTAAGATACGTATTTCTAGTTCTATAAATGTACGTCATAAATGTTTGATGTCTATAATAAAATTACATTGAAAGTTTCTAGTTTTATTTATAAAACTCTATTATTTCGAAATGGCGCAATAAACAACATAACGCAAAATACTTCTGTTTTTTTTTTGAGTGTAGCATTATACACACTATAGGAAGTAATAGGTGAATGAAGCATAATTGGTTAAGACGTGGCCAGAACCAGAACTAATCGACATTAGTCCCCAATTGTATATATATATATATTCTATAAAACAATAAAATATTGTTTTAAAGAATTAAATATGCACGAAAACGGTAATTTTGAAGTGAAAACTGGTACTGTGGACTGACGAAACCAAATACTTCGGACGTCTGTATGTTAGATTTCCAAAAAGAATTCAATCCCATATACAATTAGAATTATCAAACTGAAGGACTGCTTTAGTTTGATAATTCTAACTGTTCTTCAATTTTTCCGGTCACAATTTTACAATTTAAAAGCTGAGAACACTTGTATCTTGCACGGCACACATAATTGAACTTTTTTTTCCAACCATATATGAAAAAAATACCTTCCATTTTAACGTTGTAGTTACATGTCTTCATAATTAAGCAATAAGTATGCACAATTTGACTAAATTTAATTAACATTAAAATAATACATTAATATTAAGATTTAAAACTGACTTCTTTATTTAATTTAAACGTCAAAATAATCCTAACATACATACACATTACAATTTAAATTTATATTTGTTGGGGCTATACTTCATTGATTGCAACGGGACGTCTCCGTTCGCTTCACGTCAATGGAAGATTTGAGACCCGCGCGAGGTATTGTCATTTCACCTGGGCTACCATTCTGCACACTGCTCAGCTTATGTACACAAACGTCTCCTGTCGGACTTTGTACGTCGTGTGCTGTATCTACCTTAGCTGCATACTTTTAATTCGGTTGCAAATTTTAATTCGCAACGGAGTAAGGTTTTTAGTTAACTTCATCCCCATATTGGGGTCCAAGGTTCGGCCCAAGGCTTGAACCCAAAGTTCGATCCAAGATTCCGAGCGACTGGAGAACTACCTTCCGGTGAAATATTGAACACCTGCCAGCCGACCGTGTGACGCCGCGTGGTCATTTCCTCACCGGCGTCCCTTCAGTGTCTCTGGCAACCCGACGGTACCGACATCCTTCGTGTCACGCAGAACGCCAGGGGAGTACCGGACTACATCTGCAGAAATTAGGCGGGCCACTACACCCACGTCCTACCTTTTATTATTAAATTTTTATTGTGTTGACAAGGGTAGTTCTTTTTTTTTACTTACACGAACACCCCTAATGTCACACCATTTGGATTTTTTAGCAGGATAAACGGAATCCAAGCAGATATATCAGGAATGCTTGCAGTCAGTGAATGAGTTGTTAAGAAAACTCCCATTCAGTAGAATTAATCTAGTGGCTATCTGCAGCCCGGTCGTCAAAATAATTAAGAATTTAAAGATTTTAAAACAAGGTTTGTTGACTAATATGTAAAAAATTTGTACTATATCACAAAAAATAACTACTGTAATTCTAGTAACTATTAATTAATTTTGGAAACCAAGAAGTTGTTGTTTAACGTAACACGATAACAGACCCGATATTTTTTTACAAAATGTAAGAAACGTAACCACTGCCGGATACTTTTGTAAAAATTTATTAAATATTATATTTCATTACAAGATGTTACACGTATTAATTCTCGATTGATAATGCCAACTACTTTAAAATTTTGGAAGCAGTTGTAAAATAAGTATAGGTAGGTACTCGACAATGAAACGAAATAATTATAACGACAGGTAATCTTTATTTATATGATGATATTTGACACCTGGGCAGCAATCAACACGGAGGAACACAAAATACACAACGTAACCTATGGATAATGTGAAAAAACTCAGCGAACAGAAATGTAGGGACTAGCACGACCGTCTTGTTGCGAGTAACAGATTAAAACAAACACAAAATGGCGGTGGGCCATTGAGTTTTCCTACCTTGAAAAATATATTTGAATGTTTTTGTTGTATTTGTCTTTGTTCAAAATATAATAAATATATGCGATCGATATCATTACTTATTTGGTACAGTTCTAATTTGATAGTTGTAGCTATCAAATTAGAACTGTCATCGAGAAAATAAAGAAATGGTAATCTAAAAGACAAATTAAAGCTATTTTCACAACAGCGATAAACATTTACAAGTTAATTTTGTAAAGAATATCAAAACGACCATTAAATATTTTCTATAAAAAAACAAGCAACACATTTGCTCGGTTCTCTGTGAGATGGAATTTGCAACGACGATATTCACAGAAATGGGGCAACCGTCTTGTCTTAAGGACTAGTAAGCTTAATGGTCTGGGCTGGCCACATCATACACTATAGCAGATTAAGTAACGACACTCCGGCAAATGCAGTCAAGGACAATCCTGTTCCTATAATAGATGGACGATATGACTACAATTCATCGGGTAGTCGATGGATTTATGTGGGAAGACAGAATCTTATCTATCATTGGTACGTGTCGGACAGAATGGATTTTTTGTGAATACTCGCCTTTTTTATACTGTTACTTAATTATATTACAGTTTATGTATAAATAGGTAAAATTTTAGTGCTTAAAAGGTGTAGTGTTATCGTATTGAAATTAGGTTTTTAATTTATAGCTATATTATTCAGAATTTTTAGTTGTGACTTATGTAGAGATTTAGCTAGTGAATTATACAGCGTTAACTTAGGTTACAGTTCTTAAAGTTATGGGATCGATTTTGTAATATTAAAACAGCCAGTTTTTTTAGTAGCATATTAAAAAAATGCGATTCATTTTTATTTATTATATTCAACACTAACTTCGAACTAATAGTAACACTAACGCATAAATCCTAATACCTTTTTACTTAAGTAATAGATTATTACAAAATTGTTTTGTGCATAGATATTAGCTTACAGTAGAGGTAGCTTTCGAATAAAATACCTATGCCACATGACCGCGGTGAATGCCGATAATGAATACCAAGTGACTATATAGGACAAATGCTCATTCCTTAATGTAACTCTGGTTTGATTGGGAATTGGCCATCCGTCGGGAGGGTCGGAAATGCCTCGAGCGTCCAGCCATACGGGTTCGCATCCAAGGTAAGCACTCATTTGATGTAAATCTCTGCAAACATACATAGTTGGTATTATTGAAGTGAAAACTTCTTAAGAATCGTTGTGATTTGGAACTCCAGTGAATCCCAAAAAACGGACACCAAAAAGAGTCAAACACATACAAATATCATACTATAGGAATTTGGCCTGCGAGAGAATGAGATAGAATACAGTATACACATACAGTGTTTCCTAGGTTATATTAGGTCCTTACATATGAAATTGGCGTTTTGTATGGGAGGAATATAGTCGTTTTTTTTGGAAAATATATTAATTAATCAAAGTATGTACCATTGTTATCTATGCACTTTTATCATCTCATAAGTAGTTCATTGATCCCCTTACTAAATAGACCATAGGGGGCGAGAATCAATAAACTCTGAAGGCGGTTTGGACTGCCACATTGGAGATTTTTTTTTCTTGTAAGAAGTTATCCAAATTCCGGAACAAATTGTAATCTGTTGGAGCAAGCTCCGGGGAGTATGGTGGATGTCGAAGACATTCCAATTGCAGCTCCGCTAGTTTAGCGGCCGTCCGTTGTCCTGAAGCAGCAGTGGCCTAGAGGGATTAACCAGCTTCGGTTCTTTAGCAGCTAGCTCTTCCATCATGGTTTGCAGTTGCTGACAATATATATCGGCCGTAATCGTTGGACCAGATTTTAGAAAGCTGTAGTAAACGACACGGGCACTAGTCCACCAAACACTCACAAGTAATTATTCTGAGTAAATTTTCGCTTGGGGCAGGATTTGGCTGGTTCTCCAGGGTTCAGCCATTGCGACGAGCGTTTCCGAATATCGTACAGGATCCACTTTCCATCGCAGGTAATTTATATTATTATCAAATCACTTTTCCCTTTGCAGTTTACATAAACCAACGCGTGCACAGATTATTTTATGATTTCAATTACAATCACATAAAATCAAATAGGCATACTTATAAAAAACTTTCTTAATTTTATAATTAAATATGTTGGCGTCTTTTTCTTGAGCAAGCAAAGTATTAACTAATTTGAGCGCTCTATAAGACGTCGCTTGTTTTGTAGCGGCGCAACGCGCCGGCCGCAGTGCGAACACCGGTCGTTGCCGTACGCGCAAGTACTGCTGGGGTGCATTGTTTGCGCACCGCGCTAACCATTCCGGATTATCGACTTTGTTGCCTCCTATTGTTTCCATCATATAAGTTAATAGCGCCATCTTTCGCCTCCATTCCTAGCCCTACCATACCGATCACAAACATGGAGGGAAACAAATACGGATAGTATCCATATTTTTTTATACAAAAAACGAGCAAATTTACTTTGTAATTTTTTCTATATAGAGAGTGTATTTATTATCCTCATGTGGATCCCATACAATCGCAGTGTACTCTAAACTGTTACGTACATATGTATTGTACAGCGCGGTTAAACATCTGCAGTCAGGAAAGGAAGCAGATTGTCTTATTATCTAGCCCAGTGCTTTTTGAGCGCGCTTGCATATGTCCTTTATGTGTGCATTGAAATTCAAAGCTGTATCAACTATCAGACCTAACTCCTTTATTTGGGAGCAGCGACGAAGGGATGAACCACACAATATGTATTCCCATTTAGTGGCCAATCGAGATCGGCTTACAGTCATAACTTGACATTTAGACATATTAAACTCTAACTTATTTCGAGAACACCACTCCCGTCCAGCATTTATGTCACATTGAAGAGCTTGACAATCCCAAGGATCATGTATACCAAGGTCGTCGGCGAACAGTAAGCATTTGGCAGTCTTGACTAAAGGGAGATCATTAATCATAATTAAAAATTGGGTAGGTCCGAGGTTACTTCATTGACTTACTCCCGATGATACATTATAGCTATCGGAACATATGCTCCCTAATTGCACATATTGTTTTCTGTTCGTGAAATAATTAAAAAGGTTTTGGTGTAAATCCAAACAACGAAAAATTCTGCAAAAGTATAAAATTATCAACTTGGTCAAATGCTTTTTTTATATCAAAATAAATGACATCTACTTGATTGTCCCGATCCATTTCATCGATGCAATACTCTCTGTAAAGTTAACACGATTTGTTAACGTTGATCGTCTCTTCCGAAATCCGTGTTGACAATCAGATAGGCGCGAGTGAATTTGAGTTATTATTTTTTATATTGTTACTGACAGTACTGCTATGTGTCTATAGTTTATTTTGTTAGCGCAAACATTATCGCCTTTAGGTATAGGAGTCACCCTTGACGTTTTCCAGACATATGGGTACGCTGCCGTTTGAAGCGCAAGATTAAATATATAAAGCAGAGGTTTTAAGAAAATAGCGATACAATCTTTGACAATATATGTAGGTATGGAGTCAGGTCCAGCCGCTGAGAAATCACGCAAACGTTTCACAGCCTGCCTTAGGTCAATTGGTAACACCACATCAACAGCACCTTGTGCGCTATCGATGATACTCGTGCTGTTAGCTGCAATGCGCGCCGCACACTCAGCCTCTAATGATTTTTCGTCACGTAGGAATACCGAACGAAAGTACTCGGCAAATGCATTGGTGGCTCTTAAACCTGATACTGGTTGACCATTATACATATATTCAACATAATCCTGCCTAGTTCCTTTATTTTATTTAATAAACTTCCAAAATTGTTTTGGATCTTTTCTAACGTTTTCCTTAATCCCGCTGACATAATTTTTATAAGTTATTTTTATTAACTTCTTTGATTTTTCTCGATAATATTTAAACATTTCTAAATTATACATATATTCAACATAATCCTGCCTAGTTCCTTTATTTTATTTAATAAACTTCCAAAATTGTTTTGGATCTTTTCTAACGTTTTCCTTAATCCCGCTGACATAATTTTTATAAGTTATTTTTATTAACTTCTTTGATTTTTCTCGATAATATTTAAACATTTCTAAATTATACATATATTCAACATAATCCTGCCTCGTTCCTTTATTTTATTTAATAAACTTCCAAAATTGTTTTGGATCTTTTCTAACGTTTTCCTTAATCCCGCTGACATAATTTTTATAAGTTATTTTTATTAACTTCTTTGATTTTTCTCGATAATATTTAAACATTTCTAAATTATACATATATTCAACATAATCCTGCCTCGTTCCTTTATTTTATTTAATAAACTTCCAAAATTGTTTTGGATCTTTTCTAACGTTTTCCTTAATCCCGCTGACATAATTTTTATAAGTTATTTTTATTAACTTCTTTGATTTTTCTCGATAATATTTAAACATTTCTAAATTATACATATATTCAACATAATCCTGCCTCGTTCCTTTATTTTATTTAATAAACTTCCAAAATTGTTTTGGATCTTTTCTAACGTTTTCCTTAATCCCGCTGACATAATTTTTATAAGTTATTTTTATTAACTTCTTTGATTTTTCTCGATAATATTTAAACATTTCTAAATTATACATATATTCAACATAATCCTGCCTCGTTCCTTTATTTTATTTAATAAACTTCCAAAATTGTTTTGGATCTTTTCTAACGTTTTCCTTAATCCCGCTGACATAATTTTTATAAGTTATTTTTATTAACTTCTTTGATTTTTCTCGATAATATTTAAACATTTCTAAATTATACATATATTCAACATAATCCTGCCTCGTTCCTTTATTTTATTTAATAAACTTCCAAAATTGTTTTGGATCTTTTCTAACGTTTTCCTTAATCCCGCTGACATAATTTTTATAAGTTATTTTTATTAACTTCTTTGATTTTTCTCGATAATATTTAAACATTTCTAAATTAAATTGCGTACCGTATTCCCTAAACTTTTTTAGTTAAAAGTATTTACTTTTGATGCACTTTTTTATTTCAGATGTAAACCAACATTTGTACTGATATTTTCCACTATTAAATTTAGGTTTTTTTAACGACACGTTATTTATTAAACATTCATACAACCTTTCATAAAACACATTTACCGCTTCATCTACATTGTCATATCTATAAAGTTGTTTCCAGTTAATTGAGGAGAAAGATGGGTATAACTCACCAAAATTTGCCATGCGGAAATCGAACTTGGGAACGATAATTTCACTGCTGAAAACCTGGCGACGAAGGCCGACCGCGAACCGGTCGCGGAAACGAAAGGCATATTTGCAGTGGCGGGTGATTAGTCATCTATCTGCACTAGAGCAGCGCCTTCCTCCACTTCTACACTGCCTATACTTTGCCTACTCAATACTAAGTCCAACATACTTCCATGGACATTGGTAATATGATTATGTTGTTTTAAATTACACTGACTTATCATACACTCGAAATCTAATTTTGCATTTTGACAACATGAATTTAAATTGAAATCTCCAACTGTTATTGCGTCGACTTGACAATACTTCTTTAACATAATTTCTAATATATTAAATATTTTTGTAAATTGTTTATCGTTAAATCGTGGAGGTATGTACACTACACCGCACATAAATTTTATATACTTGTATGTAAGCATAGCAAACACGAGTTTGACATCGTCATCAAGCAGTTCAATCGGAATGGGCAAGGTACACAACTGACAAGGTTCGCGTACGGCCAGCAGCACTCCACCCCAGCCGGTGTCTTGTGCTCTGTCACAACGTACCACTTGCAATGTAATGACCCGATTTAAAATCCTTTCATTATTGTGCCGGTTGAGCAACGTACCGCAGCAGTCGACGCGTGTTTGCTGGTTTTCTTCAAGTGGATTAAAACAGTTTTATCACACACAGCGAAGCCTGTAAGCTAACTCTCAAGTGGTTTGCGCTGGATCCACTTCCACAATAGCCTTTAGTTCTTCATTAACCACTTTGGTCTCCGGCTTTTGCGACACCAGCGCCATACACATCGTTAATCATTTGGGCTGTTTCTGCAGCACTGGTGCCACGGTAGAACTCGTACTCGTAAATAAAGCGATATTTCAAGTTTTTTTTTTTTTTTATAGAATAGGAGGCAAACGAGCAGGTGGCTCACGTGATGGTAAGTGATCACCGCCGCCCATGAACACCTACAATACCAGAGGAATAGCAGATGCGTTGCCGGCCTTTGAGAAAAGGAATAGGCTCTTTTCTTGAAGGTCCCTAAGTCGTATCGGTCCGGAAAAACCGCTGACGGCAGAGCATTCCATAAAGTGCAAGTGCGTGGCAGAAAATTCCGCGAAAAACGCACTGTGGTGGAATGCCAACCATCAAGGTGGTGACGATGGAATTTGAGGTTATGCCGTAAGGTTAAGTTTTCCATTATGCGCGATGAGCGATTGCCAAAGAAAAAGCTAATGAGGAAAAATAAAATTAATGAATGTTTTCGAAACTCAAATATACCAGCTAAATGGATTTGTAAATTTTAATTTGGAATTTATAACCAAAGAGGATAATATTTCAGATCAAAGTGTCCAGTACGACAAAACGCCAATTTCATATGTAAGGACCTAATAATTATATTTTGTTTGTTTTCTCTTAGATTTTGCTCTCATTAGCTCGACAACAAGACCAAAAACAGTAATTGACGCTGTATTTCAAAGATATATTCATTGAATTCAAACCGAAGCATTTATTTTTTATCCTTTAGTTACCACAATCCACTCGGGACATTTTATGAAATTGAAAACTGTATAATATGTAATGTTCTTTCTATACATAAAATAAAATGTAAAATTATTTTTAAACTTTGTAACAATATTATAATAAATAAATGCAACAAATATCCTAGGTACTCCTGATACTCTGCATTCGTCTGATTCCCTGGAAGTTTAGTTTTTTGAAGGCTTCACTTCTACCGCGTGTGAACTGCACACTTTTTTTATGGAAAAAAGTGACGAACGTGCAAAACGTGAACTTAATCCTGTAACAAATGCTGCGCTCGTCACCTTGAGAAATTTGCTATCAGTGCCCTTCAGTCCGAAACACAGCAATGTTTGCATACCACTGCGGTCGTACTTACCTTAAACGGATTCCTACACAGGAATCTACCACCAGTTCCAAAAACATAAAACTGAACAAAATGTGAATTGGAAAGAACACAAACAAACAGTCAAAGTTCAAGTTTCTGGATTTAATGTCTGTACGCTTAAACAGTGCTACAAAGACAAGAAGAACATACTGTATTTAAAGTATTCATCGGTCAGTATTTTTTTAAATTCCCGATATTTACAACGCCGTCTTCTCACACGCCATGTACGACAAAAACGTTCTAGAAATGGTGTTCAGGCAGTATCTCAATATATGCAATGCTCGCGCGAGTGATTGAACGCTTAACGACGAGGTGTCTCTATGCACAACGGGGCATACGCAATTTTGTTAGTCTTAGCATTTTATATGTTGAAAATATTTGCCTAAAGAGCGCCCCCCCCCCCCCCCCCCTTTATAAATGATGATCCTGGACTGTCCACTGAATGACACAGGGTGGTCGAATTTATTCACTGCTACCACATATAGCAGGTTATATTTATGACAGTTTTGAATGCATAATACAAAATTCAAAAATTAATATTTACCATCATAGTGTTTATTAGTGTCAGTGTTTGAATTTCAGAAATATTTCCGTATTGCTAGTTGTAATCGACATGATTTTTAAAAACATTTTAACTTGCATTAAACATAATAAAATTTGCTTGTTTTTTTTTTAAATATCAGTTAAAATAAGGAAAATAATTCGTCCTTACCTGTAGAACCAAGATCCTTTCTCTGGATGATTTTTGGGCATAAATGGACCACGATTTTCTGTTAATCGTACCACACCCGTTAAATCAATCTTACCATTAACCATTGATTGTTCACGTTTATCTCTAGGTCGCAGACTCTGAGAAATCCAACCCCGATTTACCAAAATGATATCCCTGGATAACATGATTAATATTAATATCATTGTTAGAAGTAAAAAAACAATAAGAAAGGTTTCATTTTTTGAAGAATTATTTTTTAATTTTGAGATAAAAAATTAAGCAAATGAAAACAATGAAGCTGATATAGCACAATATATCACATACAAATTTTTTACTACTGTAGGTGTATAAGAGTATCACTATTATATATAAGTGTATGCAATGTTGGAAGTGAAGTTCAACAAAAAATATTTTAATACAATGATATATTGTATCTGACACTGCACCTTTCTCCACTAATAGCATGAGCAATACATGGAATATTTGAAAGTGAAGACAAGTGAAGAAAGGTTCTAAAGTTGCAACCTCATACCGGCAAAAGCAGTGTAGGGCAACCACCCACTAGATCTGCATGGTTTCTCGATGGATAGGCAGGTCTATGTTCAACAGTGGATTAATGATAGGCTGAAATGATGATGATGAATACAACTGAGTGTCATTGGTTTGAGAAATATGGTCACTAAAATACGTTCCGGCCGATGATATCTGGTTATTCGTAACTGGAAATTGTCTAATGGTTAAAACATAGATTTGGTCTCAATAATGAATAAGTAAAACATATTGTAGGCCCACTCACCCAGTTTCAGTTAGTTTGAAAGGAGTAATGACAAGCCATCCTTGATTTTTCTTTGGATCAGAGATAAGAGACCCTGTTCTTGGTAACGATGTATTTTGTTCTATAAGTGCTCTAGGACCAATAAGGATTTCCTTATCATGAAGGAACTCCCCACAGACTTTAACAGGCATGTATTCCATATTTTCGAGTAACTCAAAACTGGATTTTTTTTTAAAACAATAGAATATATCAATGCAACGGAATTAAATCTTGTAGATACTTTATATGTACATACATACTTACTTACATACTTAGCTAACAGATATACAATTTTTATGGTATGAAATAGTAAAAGCTAGATGCATTCACATTGCTCTTAGTGTTTCAATGTGTAACTTTAAATTATACTTTATTTAGTCAGCTATTATCTAATTTATGTACTTAGGTTATACACAAAATAATATATGTTTTGGTAAAAATATATAAACCTTTGATGTCTTTTGTATAGTAAGTAGGTTTCATGAAATTAAATTAAAAATGCTGACTAATTTACAGTACTACATGAAGAAAATGTAACATTTCCCAGCAGCTTTTCAAATTGTTGATTGACATATAAGTTGTGTATTGAATGCAAACCTACAATGGATATTTACATTGTTTTAATATATATTGTGTTTATCATCTATTTTTGACCCAAGAAGATTCATTGGCTACTATCATAACCTTCTGCCTAAGCCGAAGGTTTAATGACCCATAGGTGTCGTAAATTGTCGACAGAGGGAAATTAAAACCAGTAGATGGGCAGCAGCATCTTCCTGGAACATCTGAATAAATAAACTGCGGTTGCCAACCCGCCTGCCAAGCATGGCAACTATGACAAATTCCCTCCAATATGAGAACTACAAACTTTTGTGGCTATCTATGGGGGAGGCCTATGTTCAGCAGTGGACTTGTGATAGGCTGAAACGAAACAACGAATAAAATAAGGGTTATTTTAAAGTTTATGTTGACTGTATAAAGAAAATTTAATGGGATGATTAAAATTACCTCGTAACTTGTCAAAATAACATTTATATACTTAAAAGTGCAATACCCCTAGTGACTACCTACCCCCCGCGCCTCTTCCAGGACGACCTTTATAAACAGGATTGAGCAGCTGTTCTGTTAACTGTTTATTATGCAATGACAACCAAGGTCAAAATTATTTTAAAATAACCTTTAACACCTTTGTTGCTGTAGATGTTATTTAATTTTGGGTAAAATCAATTTTCAAGTTAGGCTTATTCCAGTGTTGTGTGTAGAGTTTGGAACAAGAGAGGCCTTACAAATATTGGGCCCATGCGAGAATTGACCCACAAAATGGAAGCCAATTGTATAGTCACAGTGCCAACCGAATCATCAAAATAAAAATATTATAGATAAAGTGACACTCAACTTGTAAAAGAATGGGAACAAATTAGTATTTCTTATATTTACGCGAACACTACACATTTAAATATAACTAATTTTACGGATTTTATCGCGTTTATTTTTGTTATTTATAACCCGACGTTTCGAGTGCTTTACAGCACCCATGGTCACGAGGGGACTGAGGTGACAGATGTCCTGATGTCATAGTTAACCCGCAATAACAAAAATAAACGCGATAAAATCCGTAAAATTAGTTTCATTTAAATTAGTATTTGTTTTATTATCTTGCAGCATCTCCTAGCACAAGCTTTTAAGGTTAATAGTAGTAACCACAACCTACAAGCTTGTATGATATCACTAATGAAGGCAGAAGAAGCAAAAGATATGTGTCAGGATCATAACAAGTGGAAAGATGTGGTCTCCATTCTATTCCAATGGGAGAGGCATGACTCTATGTATGTATGTATGAGGCTTAGTGACTAGTACAACTGATTTACGAATTTTAGGTATTGGGTGTTCCAAAATAATATAAAAAAGTGATGAGAAAAGCAAATGTTCACCTGATTATAAGTGAAATGTCATGCCATCTCATAAGAAATCTGTCACTTGGAACATACAATTGCAAAGTCCTGTGCAGCCACTGCGGTTGTCACCTTTAGTTCTTAACTTTCATATGCCCAGTACTTACACAATCAGTGTCATTAAAGCTGGTACGCAGCAGTATTTGCACATCACTACTTGACGGCAAAATAACTGGCATTGCAATGGTACCTACCTAGATGGATTTCTGCACATTAAATGGATGTATGATTGATTATTTTCACAGTTTTTTTTAAAGAATTACTTACTTAGTAGGCATATCCACTGGAGTGGCATTAGACTTTGCCTGTAACATATCAATCAGCTCTAATTTCCATCGCAGACGGTACAACTGCCAGCAGCCAAGTCCGAAGGAAGTCACAGGAATCATCTATAATAAATGATCACTGTTATAAATTATTGTTTTTCTTAATTATAGTTTCAACATTTTTTATGAATATTCGTATTATAATAAAGCTTGCAAGTTTGTAAGTTTGAATGCGCTAATCTCAAAACAGTGTCTCATAATCTGATTTGAATAATTCTTTTTAAATTATAGTAATAGTAATAGGGTAGAACTCCTTGCTGTGGCCCTAAAGAGCTGCACACTGAGACCTAAACAGTCAGCAAGGTACAATGTCACATGGTGGTATATGTGGTTGACTAATTTTATGTGGTGTAATACATCTTTCCACTTGCTACGATTGTGACACACATCTTTAGCTTCTTCTACTTTCATTAGCGTTTTCACACACACTCGTCGGTTGCAGGTACTTTTAACATGACCTTTCCTCAAAAGTTCACGAAAGGGTGTAATGCACAGCCCCTATATCGCTATGAGCCACCAACTTCTAGATCTATCTTCGAAGAATAATCATTATGTGGCTATGTTGTCTTACAAGACATTGATGGCATGCCTCATTGCCAGTAATATTGTTTCTGATCTTGTCACTCACCATAATAAAAGACAGCAGAGTTTTGTTGGCACTTTGTAAGATACAATTACATTTTGCAGCCTGTATGTTTGAAGCAAAAAAGGGTAATTTTTGGATAGGTCTTTAGAACAGTCAGATTAGATTTTATTATGTTGTATTAAGGACAACTAAAGGTGAACAGTACTAGAGTTTGGCGTAATATGCCAATTTTACTACAAGCATATTCTATTTTAAATAAGAGTTTCAACTGCTGATTATTAGTAAACAGGCAGAATAATATACAATAGTAACCTTCGTAATATGAAGCAACTACAATACTTAAAATAATATTTGGTAAAGCAACTTCATAGTTTAATTGTGAAATCTAACGTGAGTCTGTTAATATATTAAAAAGTTATCAAATCTTATAAGTATAATAATTATAATCTTACCAATAAGATCCATTTTATAACTTCTCCACCTTCTTCATTTTTATGTTTTTGTGATTTAATTGCATTCGCATAAGTTGTGTTGCATCTTAATGCTTTAACTACTACAGTCCTGTGAGTTAAATTGCACAAATAAGTAAATTTTTTTGTTGTTCTACATACACTACTTAGCATTTTTCCAAGTTAGAATTGGTTAAATTTATAGTATTTTTTTATAAATATTTCTAAATATTATGTATGGCAGCAGTGTACTTTTAAAATATACTCTATGGTTCCTCCATAAAATGCGTATTATCTATGCTGTAAACCACAGACTAGTAAGAGGATACCTACAGCCCTAAGAGAAGCGAATCACTATATCGAACAGAAATGCTCACACTCATGCAAAAGTCAGGGCCATATTTGGAAATATTTTATATTTCAAGCCGGTTATATCGTTTTCCTGACAGTTTCTGAATAAGTTTTACAAATCGGACGCTCTGAATATGATGTGAATAAATTTATATTTTTTTCGTGTCGTTATTTTAAACTCTAGAGCTAGTTAGCATTCCGAACAAATTGATAAAAATATTTGTTAAGGAAAAATTTGAAGTAAAAATTTTGCTATTATTTTCTATTGATTATTTTTATCCACAAGTATCTTAGATTATTTCATTCTTAAAACCTGATATCCAAACATTAATTTATATAAATTGTACTTTAATGTTGAGCGTTCGTCGAAAGAAATTTTTGTACAGTCCCCTAACGAGTCCTAGACGAGACAAAAGTGAGTCTTTAGCGAGAATGACAACACCGTGTTATGAGTAACTTCCTCATTCTCCTCATTTCAGCCATCACAAGTCTACTGCTGAACATAGGCTCCCCCTAGATTATGTACGGAATTTGCCATAGTTGCCATGCTTGGCCGGTGGGTTGGCAACCGCAGTTCTTTTGTTTGATGTTCTAGGTTGATACTGCTGCCCATCTCCTGGTTATATTTTCCCTCTGTCGAATTTTACGACATCCACGGGACGAGATGGGATGGTGGATTCTCTTAAGCCGCAGCTTTAATGGGGCTCCCATATATCTAAACTTGGAAACAATTTAGTTCTGCGGCTAATGCTGTAAGAATTTTTCTTAAGGCAAAAGCCGACACCAAAAAACGACCCCATTCGATACTTGCTATTGATATATTGCGAGCAAATCGTTGTAATTTTGTAGAGACGATATTATTTATGTCAGCTCCCAATAAGTTAGACTCTTCTGAATACGATATGTCCTTTGTTAGAGAATTCCTCGGTTTTTTGACGTTAAATAATAATACATGATTTTTATTACAGAATTTTACTGTGTGACACCACACTGCGCCCAAAAAATACATCATCGCAACAGCCTATAGTCCACTGTTGCACAGGATAATGTTTTGTGGCAATATATGGGATATTGCCACAAAACATTATCCTGTGCCACTCGCATCTATCGACTTCGTCGCTCTATCTAGTGGGGGTCAACTTATGAGTTTGCCGGTACGAGGTTGCCACTTATATATGTATTTATTGCCAAAATATATATTTATTGAACTAAAAATGAACAATGTATAAAATAACAAATAAACTATTTCTTTTGTTGGATAGAGCGACGAAACGAGCAACGTTCACCTGATGTAAAGTGCAACGTTTATCCATAACAAATGCTATGTCACCCATAACATTTCTGTGTGACACTACACTGCGCCCGTCACCCTGAGACATCAGTTCTTAAGTCTCAAATGCCCAGTGATTACGCTAGCTTACAGTGCCTTTCAAACCGAAACACAGAAATGCTTGCACACTACTGCTTCACGGCAGAATAACTGGCCCTGGGGTGGTACCTATCAGACGGATTCCAGCATAGGAATCCTACCGCTAGCAACGAAAACGTATGTTTAAACATATTATTGAAAAAATTAAGGAATAAAAACTATTTCATATGTTATTTAAAGACCGAGGAAATCTGTATAAAAATTTCATCAAGGTCCGTTTAGCAGTTTTAGTGCAGAGAGGGAATTATAAAATGCTTAATCTAAAATAGCTGTCCTACAGAAACAGTGCCTTTTTACGAGATGCAAAGTATTATTACAACATTTCTTCTAAATCCGTTTAGCCATTTTAGCGTGTGGAGGTAATATATAAACACACACGGGAACCGTAGATTTTTCCGGGATGAAATGTAGTCTATGATCCATAAATTCTTTCTATGCAAAAAATCATGTTGATCCGTTTCTCAATTGCTACGAGAAAGAAAAACAAACCAACGAACAAACTTCCGTATTTATAATCCATACTAATATTATAAATGCGAAAGTAACTCTCTCTAGCATAGCAGTAGCCGCCGATTAGAGAAGAATGTTCCAACGAATCGGCATCCGGGAAAAGAAACGAGACGCGTCAAGATTCCTGTGCGAAACCGGCGGGCCCCTTCCACTATCGAATGAAGACAGTAATTTTTGGCGCAACTAGTTTACAGTGCTATTCATAAAAAATCATAACGCTGAAAAATACCGAGAGACGTATCCTGAGGCGAAATAGCTATACATCACTATATGGTTGTGTGATTCGAAGTCTTGTACCGTTACGAAAACGCACCGCATTTAAGTTTCACAAGAGCATGACCGGTACGCCTCATTTTAATTGATGCTTATATGCAATTGTACACCTAACAATATGACAACTCCACAGAGTTTAGGGACTCGATGTGACACGATTTTCTGTGTCCATGACTGTTTCTACTAAAAAATAATCTTTTACTTTTCCTAGTACCTCTTTCAAAATATCTGAGAAAAAAGCAGTTAGGTCTTTGTGCGTATGGGTGTTATGTGCATTATGTAAGCATAAAAACCTAGGCCAAGTGCATATCGGACCATGCGCAATGACTTTTCTATAGACACAGTTAATCCCAGACACGGAATTTCATTAAATTTCGGCTTTTTTATAGGAGAAGGGGGCAAACGAACCCATGAACAACCGCAATACCAGGGGAATCATGGGTGCGTTGCTTAATTTAAATCCCCCAGAACTATGCATTTTCCAGAATAAAAACTGTTTTATGCTATTTTAGAACCGAGCAAATTTCCATATATTATGTACTAGTTGATGCCCGCGACTTCATCCGCGTGGATATAGGGTTTTTAAAAATACCGTGGGAATTATTCGATTTTTGAGAATAAAAAGTCGCCGTCCCAGGGATGCAAGCTATCTTTTTTCCAAGTTTCTTCAATATCGGTTCAGCGGTTGAATCGTGAAAATATGACCAACAGATAGAGGGACAGAGAGGGTTACTTTCTAATTAATAATGTAGGTACTTATTATACATATAAATATGCGCAAAATAAATGCATACTCATAATGTTGGCCAACTACTAACAATTTATCTTCTTATGATTCTTAAATAAATAATCATGACAAACTTCTTAAAGGAGTATTTATTGGACGCTTTCCCGATGTCATCGGGCAAGGCAACTTTTGAACCTTTCCAAAGAAGTGCAGCCCGAACAGTGAAGTAGTTCCTAAGTAAGCCGGTGAAATGTGTAGGAATGCAAATCTTATTTTATCTTTGTTAGAGAAGGAACGAGTTGTTCGTTCATCACCTATCATGTGATGAAGAGAGATACTGAAATTTGTCCTAGAGATATGAAGGCGAAAATGTATCATTTGAAATAGAGAAAAGAACAAGCATCATTCTAAAATTGCGCCTTTGGGTAATGTTAAGCCAATTAAGCGGAGGTGTTATTTATATTTGGCGAAAGAAAACTAAGTGTTGTTGGAGATTTTTTGAGAAAATTTTCCGACTTCAGTAACCAAGCTGCTACGAGTAAAATATTTGAAACTCGCAGAAGGAACTATGGAGAAGCCATCTGGTCCCACGCGACAGCCGCCGCAATCTGCTGGCACGCACGGTGGAACATATACTTCTCCTCCGCCTGGTTGCACTGCGTAACCTTCTCCTTACATCAACCTTACACATATTCACTGGAGGAGCTTGTCCGGCATATCGCATGGGAATTCATAATGACGACTTCAGACTTTTTATCAGCCTCTGCGCTAATTATTTTCTTCCCTGTTGGAATTTTGTGGGTTAGGTTAGGTTAGGTTAGGAGATAAGAAGAGATGTAGTATCTCATCTTCCTGACAACGAGAATTACAAAATGCGCTAAAATATTTCTATTCCATTACAAAGTTAAATAATCGTTAATAAAGTTAAATAATCGAACTGAATTTAAAACAAATGATTTCTCTGGTTGCAATACTATATTTATCACTTAATTACAGACCGATTATCGAAATTTTTTATTTGCATAACATAAGTATTCAAATGTGATAGGATCAATTCTTAAAATCGAAACGGGAGGTTTTTGAAAACGAATACATTCATGGACACAATATCATCTGTTTACATCATCATCTTCATTATCATTTCAGCCTTTCTTAGTCCACTGTTGAACATAGGCCTCCCCCATAGATTGCCACAAAGCACGGTCCTGAGCGACCTGCATCCATCGACTTCCCGCAAAATCGCACAGGTCGTCGCTCCATCTAGTGGGGGGGCGCCCTACACTGCGTTTGCCGGTACGAGGTTGCCACTCTAGAACCTTTCTTCCCCAACGGTTATCGGTTCTACGGGCGTTATGGCCGGCCCAATGCCACTTCAGCTTGCTAATCCTTAGGGCTATGTCGGTTACTTAAGTTCTACTGCGGATATCATCGTTACGGATTTTATCACGCAGAGAAATACCGAGCATAGCTCTTTCCATAGCTCGCTGAGCGACTCTGAGCTTCCTCAAGCAGCTCGCAGTGAAGGACCACGTCTCGGTTCCGTATGTCATCACGCACACAGTTTCGACGGAATCAAAGGCTTTCTCATAGTCCACATACGCCAGACATAGCGGGAGATTGTACTGTTCGTTCGGTCTTTTGTACAATCTGGCGAAGGGTATGTATTGATCTATGGTACTAAAGCCTTTTCGGAATCCGGCTTGTTCGGGAGGCTGGAAGTCGTCAAGTCTGCTTGCGAGACGATTCGTAATGACTCTCGAAAACAGCACATAGACGCGGTTCAGAAGCGATATCGGTCTACACAACCACGCTTCTGCTCCACGCAGGATGCGGTTCCGCCGTGGATGACGGAATTAAATAGATTCTGAAGGACTAAAAGTACCGGTTTTCCACCCGCTTTCAGAATCTCCGCTGTAATTCCGTCCTCACCGGGCGCTTTGCCATTCTTGAGCTGTTTGAGAGCCATACTAATCTCGCTCAGACTGACGTCCGGGATATCGTCGGAATAGTGTCGGACGAGTTTGGCTCTTGGGTCGTAACTCACACTGACATGTGGCTCCAACGACGATGTGTACAGCTGCTCATAGAATCTCTCGATCTCACTCATAATCTCTGGTCCAGCGAAAATGACGCTACCGCTCTCGGTCCTCAACTTTGTCAGTTGGCTCTTCCCGGCAGACAGATCTCTGGCAAAGACCTTGGAGCCTTGGTTTCGCTCTATCGCTTCTTCAATACGAACTGTATTGAAGTTGCGTAGGTCTCGCCGCATACATTGGGAGATCTGTCTGTTCAGTCGCCGATATGCTGACGCGTCAGTTGAGGACTGTAGCTTCATTTCACGCTTGGCCTCTATGAGACTGAGAGTATGATCGGAGAGCTTCTGGATCTTGTTTTTGCGGCGGGTCGTGCAAAACTTTGCCCCCACAGCCTGGACAGTTTCCACGAGCCTCTTGTTCATATCGTCCACTGTAACGCAATCATCTAGGTACTGAAAGCAATTATGCAATTCGAGCTGGAAACTCTTGGGTGTTTTGGATAATGGCACGTGATGTACGGAGTGTAGACTTCACCAGAAGAGACCTCTCCAGCTTTACATTCAAGTTCAATGTGGCTCATCCAGGTCCACACCGCTTTTGGAAAAAGAAGTTCGTCATAAAGAGTCCCTCCTTTTCCATAAAGTCGGCCAGCTGTTGGCCCCTTTGGTTCCGGTGCCCTATTCCAAATTGCCCCACTACCTGCTCATCGTCTTTCTTCATGCCCAGCCTTGCGTTGAAATCTCTCATCAACACCGTGTAGTGAGTTTTGGAGGAATGTATGGCTTTTGAGATATCCTCATGCATTACCTCCACCTCATCATCAGGGTGTGCCGAGGTAGGTGCGTATACCTGTATGACTTTCGGCGAATACCGTTTGGTTATTCTGAGTATAAGGTACCCAACCCTAGTCGACACACTCCCGAACGTTTCTCATTAACATGAGTGACTTGTGGACGATAAAACCGACACCTCCTTGGGACAGATGGTCGCCCACCCGGTGATAGAACAAGTTACCGGATTTGAGGATTATCGTTTCCTCCCCTTGTCTTTGGACTTCAGATTACCCTATTGATCCTCTCGTCGGTCCTCAGCGTGCGTGCGTTGTATGTTGCCAGGTCCAGTCGTCGTGGGTGGTAGCTAGATCTCCTCTTCCGGAGATTCTTCGCACCCCCTGCCCCGCCGTTACCATGACAGCTACCGTAGCCAGGACTAGCGGGGCCGCCGGAGACTAGGGGCCGTTCCTTTGTAGCTCTCATTGGTGGGGATTTTGCCATAATTGCTTGGCAGGCGGGTTGGCAACCGCAGTTTAGTTCAGTGCAACGTCTGCCCATAACGATGCTTTGCTACTCAGAATATTTCTGTGTTTCACCACACTGCGCCCGTCACCTTAAGACATAAGTTCTTAAGTCTCATATGCTCAGTGATTACGCTAACTCTCAGTGCCCTTCAGACAGAAACGCAGTAATGTTTGCACGCTACTGCTTCACGGCAGAATAACTGGCCCTTGTTTTTTTTAAATATTTAGTGGGACATATTTGATTTTCCAGAAAAAAAATTCTATGTCCGTCTCCAGGGTGCAATCTATCTCTGTGCCAAATCGGTTCAAAGGTTGAGCCGTGCAAAGGTAAAAAAGAAATGGAGGTTAGTATGGATTAATAATAAATCGATTTCCTAACAATTTAAAAAAATATAAAATCGATATCTTTACATAATTCAAGTACCTCACTGTTACTTAAGCAACGTGTCGTCAGATAAATGCCAACCCAGACGCCACATATACTCTCTTTGACGCCACATTTCGTTTCAATGTAACATCGATGATGAAGTTAAATACGTGTATGATGTAATTAATATTTTCGTCTTACAGCTGATCATATTTTGAGTATTTAATGTTTTTTTTTTTTAACTTAGTGTGTAAATTAATGATAATGATATATTTATTATTTCATACTAGCTGATGCCCGCGACTTCGTCCAGGGTGGATAGAGGTTTTTTTTAATATCGCGTTGGAACTATTTGATTTTCAAGGATAAATAGTACGTCCTCAGGACGCAAGCTATCTCTGTGCCAAATTCTGTCAAGATCGGTTCAGCGGTTGGGCCGTGAAAAGGTAACAAACAGACAGAGGGACTGAGAGAGTTACTTTCGCATTTATAATATTAGTATCGAAGTATTGATGTACACATTACAGTACATGTGGATTTGCTCTTTGCCCGATCAGCGGATCACATAAATTTAAGCTAGTTTAAACTAGTTTTGCTTGTGTACCGCCGGTATTATAAGGGTTCTCATTTAGGTTACAGTGTCGGTTATGGTATCAAAACCGCTAAATACCGGTATCTTACCGGTATTTTAAGAACCTTTTCAATCACTGCTCTAGAGAAGCGTTTATAACTTCGTTATAAATCGCATGATTACGCTAGCAATATACGATTTATCGTAACAACACTAAGTATTATCATTAAGGCGATAAAATCTGACCGGGAACACACGTCGCAAGCCATGACGACTAACACCGGTCTGACGGTACGTACCTCCAATAAGTTTTTTATATTGTTTTACAAGATTTTTGCACCGATAGCTTTATATACATAACTAGTGCTACTATAATTTTTTAACGGTGATTAATTTGTTTAAAAAGTATACTACTATTTTTCTACGATTCTACCTACTTTTCAAAATATAGTTATATTAATACGAATAATAAAATAGATAAACCTGTTTTATCTGTCTTTATTTCTGAATATAATATAATAAAGTAATGACGGCAGAGTAGTACGGCCAGGCGTACTTGTAGGTAACTTAAATAATTTCAAAAAATCCACGAGCACATGGTTTCTTACACCGTCGCTAATTATTAAAAAAAAAATATTTGCTTTTTATTTTAGTCACTAATGAAATTATTATTTAGTACCTACTTAATTATATTTCAACAAATTTTTCTATCAAGATATTGTATTAAAACTATAAAAGATGTATTTAAACATTATAAGGTATACCTATCCGTGTTATCGGTTACAGATTATTATACCGACCTGTGTACCTAAATTTTCAAATCATTATAAAAATGGGGGTATGTTTATCTTTTAATTCAAAATAATATTGGCTAATACATTAGATTTTTTACACTTTATAAGATATTAGATACCTATCCGTGTTATCGTTTACAGATTAATACCGCCCTATGTACATAAGTTTTCAAATGTATAAAAAAATATTATGACGGATGATATTGCCAAGGGAAAATTTTCCAGATCGGATGTTCTGATCTGGGGGGAAGACGTCTCCTCCGACTAGTAATATTTAGATGTTGTTATATATAGTTCGCATCTTAGAAAACTTTCATAGCGCGCTTATGGAATATATGAAATATTTCTTGAGCTTATGTGGCGACACGATGTCGATACATCACTCCCCCCGCTCAGTCTGTAAATCGTTGAGGTTAGCGTGGAGAACTTGTGACTACAGGCGATGAGGTGCAGTCTGGCGTTGCGATGAACCTGTTGTCCCAGGTCTTCATTGTGTCGAGATGTATGGAGAAAGTGTTGATGACGCAGGAGTCAGCCTGAGAGGGAAGGGCCGCCGTTGATGATCCTCAGTGGCTGAGAGACTAGGAATGACGCGTTGTGCCGACAGTAGTCTGATTCTGTGACTGCGATGGCGGTGAAGTTGTTGCTTCGCCATTTTGGCGAATGATATTGCCAAGGAAAAGGTTAGCTACCCGCCAGATCGAATGGTCTGATCTGGGGACATCTCCAACTAGTAATATATAGATGTTGTATATATATGTAGTTCGCATATCAGAAAACTTTCATAGCGCGATTATGTAATGTATGAAATATTTCTTGAGCTTCTCACGTGGTGACATAGATGTCGCTACAGGGGTATGTTTATCTTTTAATTCAAAATAGTGTTGGCTAATAGATTCGATTTGCAATTATACATGTTGCTAGCGATCCGCCCCGGCTTCGCACGGGTTGATAAATATTAGAAAGATAAATTAGTACTTTATTCGACAAATATAATAACAACAATTCCTTACATTAACATTTTTTGTAGCGACTATTCTCATCGGCGTCTCTGCAGCTGGTCAGGAAGGATAACGTTATTTTAACAAAATAATGTTTTATTTATGGGAACATAAGCCATGGAAGTTTAGTGGCTCAGAGCTTCCTTGTAAACAATATTTGATGTCGTGGTAGCAAAAAAAAACGACCGCTCCTCATTGATGCCCAAGTCGCATGAAGCCGGGAGGCGGCGCGGCGTTCGAGAGACACCGCGTCCGCTGAATTTTTTATAAAGCGTTCCAATGTTGTAAATTAAAAAAAATATATAATTAAAATTACAAACCACTATTCAATTGTTTCTAGTTTACAAAAAATTGAGTAGGTAGGTAATCACCCGCTTAGGCCTTAGTCTATTCGCGCGAAGCGCGGGCGAGCGTAGTGCTATTCGCTCACACCGAGGCATTTTTTTACTTTTAGCATTTTCATACCCGTTGTAACTTCTTAACGATAGGTTCGATTCGAATAATTTAAAGAGGAATTTACATGTACAAAATCAACCTTGACTGTGTAACTATTTAGTAGGAAAGTTACCATGATACGAATGGCATCATATTTCGACCTACCCGTGTTTTGAATAACTAATTTGGTTATTTGGACTTAACTTTAATAGATAGACATAGCTTTTTTGTGAGTTATGATGAGTACTATGGAAATGTAGTACATTATTTTATTTATCATTAATAGTTTTCGCAGCGCACACCAAATAATGACTTTTATTAATAAATTTTTGATACCTGTAATGTAATGTAACTTTTTTAAATAAAATACAACTCATGTTATTCGCTGATAAGGTACCTGTCTAAGTAAAAGAAGCAGTAGAAGAATTTTGAATATCGGTTTAGTTGTTTTTGAGATTATTCATTATATATTTAAATATTAATTTAAACAGACATACCAAAAATCTAATCTCTCTTTATAATATAAAAATTAGTTTAGATATATATAAAAGTTGCATATGCGAATGATTAAGGCGATACATTTAAGCTATTTTTATTTTATAAAAAAATCTTGTTTGTGCTCTATAGCATTCTCCGGAATGCACATTTTATATATAGCATAGCAGATTTACATCATATCAGTGATTTAATAGGGCTCCCATCTTCATGATTTTTCATTGATGAACTTTGTTAAACACTAGAATAATGTTTACTGGTGGTAAGATTAATGTGCAGGAATTCGTCTAAATATGTAGCACCGCAGGGTCCAGTTATTTTGCCGTGAAGCAGTAGTGAGCAAACATTACCGTGTTTCAACCTCAAGGACACTAATAGCTAGCGTGTGCTGTGCGTATGAGAATTAAGAATGGATAGATGTCTCTGGTTCTGGTCTGGATGGTTAGGGATCCCTAACTCCTTAAGAAAATCGAAGCTTCAGCTCCAAAAGCCTTTGCCAATTCTCTTTGTGCGATACTAATACTGCATGGCGGTATGTGATACTAAAAAATATGTAAATGCTTCTAATTTGAGTCAAGTCGGAATGTGTCAAATAACGTAAGCAATCAATTATAATTACTATTACAAATTTTTTATCTTTTTTTCTCAATGCCTTTTAAAGAATTTTCGTAGTAGTAACATGTGCCTTTATATAAATTCGGGCATAAGGTTTAAAATAGTTTTTTTATACTTTTCTACTGAAGTAATAGCCCGATTGGTGGGAGCGAAATGTAACTGTGTATGCCGAATTCGGAAGTCTGCGTTCATTAAATAAATTCAAATTGCATTTAATTAAAACTCGCGAAATGGGATTGGAGGAATCAAAAGTGGCGCGATGTAAAAAACAGGAAGATTAAAAGACCGTGTAGGTAACTCCGGATTTGGATTTGCGTAAGATGGATTAGCATAAGTTGGGGCTCGGGTATCACTATTCACTGTACATATTTCGGAATAGCGGAAATCATTTTTTCATTTTTGGTGTGTAAAAATAAGACAATAGGTGTCATTAGCCTATATAAGATTTAGACAAAAAATTATACTTTATTTTCATTATCTTTAATATTTCATTATCACATTGCTGCGTGGCACCTTAAAGCGCTCGTCACCCTGAGACATGTCTTTAGTCTTATATGTCTAGTAGTAATATTACCTAACAGTGCCCTTAGACCGAGACATAGTAAAGTTTGCAGCTTTACGGCAGAAAAACTGGCACTGCAGTGGTACCTCCCCAGGCGGATCCCTGCACAGTAATTTTATCACTTCACCTTTATATTTTTTTGTGCATTACTTTATTTTAACATGCTTAGTGAGCCTTTAAGTGCACTGTGTACTATGCATTAGTTCATTTTAATATTTATGTTATTTTCTTATGGCTTACTAGCGGGCCCGGCAGACGTTGTCCTGCCCGATCCGGTATATGACGCGATGAGTTTGATTTCTGAATTAAATTCAGTATGAAACTTTACAGCCACCCGATCACAGCGCCAACTACCGGGTCGGATTTTGTAATTTTCTTTTTAGATTTTCCACTAAAATTTTAGAATTATACTAACGATGTGCTAGCGGTTAACGATTCTCTACAGTTATATTACATTGGATAACCATCGTTGCCAGTGATGGTCTCCGCCGTCAAATTTCGTGGATAACGCTTGGAACAATTGCCGTCGACCATGCACGTTGATAACGGTAGAACTTTCACAACGAAAGTCAAGGGTGGTCGACAACACTTGGATTGTTCCGTATTTGCCACTTCTTTCTTCGGAACTGTTTTGACATTTTAGGCGCATTGTAACGTGGCGTATTGTAATTTTCATTTGCAGTGGATTGATTATCAATGTGCCGGCCATATCGCCCGTAGAACCAATAACCGTTGGGGAAGAAAGGTTCTAGAGTGGCAACCTCGTACCGGAAAACGCATGTCCGCGCCCCCCCACTAGATGGAGCGACGACCTGCGCGATTTTGCGGGAAGTCGATGGATGCAGGTGGCTCAGGACCGTGCTTTGTGGCAATCTATGGGGGAGGCCTATGGTCAACAGTGGACTAAGATAGGCTGAAATGATGATGATGATTATCAATGTTACGAAGTCTAATTGTATTACAGCTTCGATGTGAAATATTAGATCTTCTGGCTTGCTGCATTGTACATAACACTGGAAAATTGGTCACACAATTCAAAATTACATAATGAAGCAATTATCAATCAGAAATTTGATTACCTCGCAAAGTAAAATGCAATAACGAAAACTGAATGAAAATTAGTGAAAACTTGTAAAAAAAACCTCATACATTGCGGCGCCTGTCAGCACAGGTAGCTCAATGGTATGCTCCGTTGAAGCTGTAAAAGCCGTGAAGGCTAACAGCAATTACATCACCGAAAATATAATAATGGTATGCAATGAAGGGACCGCGCAGTTGAATCAGCTGTCAGACAATAATGAAAAAAGCTAGAAAGAAAAATACTTTTTCTTACTGCAAAAAGAAGCTAGTTTTATTGTCAATGTACTGTCATGCACACTAATTTGTCAGATTACTTGTCATTGCACTGTCATTCATACAAAAAACTATAACTTTTGTTTTTGTTACGTATGGCAGTCACAGACGGCGTTGTATACGAAAAATATATAAGAAATGATTTTTTTCATAATGTTTGTTTTCGTTTTAATATTGTTATTTGAGGTTTTAATAGTTATTCTGCTATTCGGGGCGGAGACAAATCCAATAAATCTTACATTATAAAAATTGGCCCAGCCGTTCTTTATTTATGAATGTTACAACTAACCCGACTTTGTTTTATTATATAGATGGTATGCGCCGCTCAAGGTAGCGCATTCAATTTCATAGTACTCGCGTGTCCTGAGTTCGATCCCTGGTGCCGAACCTCTAAAGTTGTTGTGAAATTTTAAGTGCCGATTAACCAAGTGCTCAGCGGTGAAGGAAAACGTGAAGAAACCTGAATGTCTGAAGAATAAAAATATTTCGAAAACTGTGAAATCTTCCAACCCGTATTGTAGCAGCGTGGCGGAGTCTTCTCTGATCCAAAACCTTCTCGGAAGTTAGAGAAATTCTGTGCTCAGCAGTGGGACATTTATAGGCTGTTACTGGCTTCCTATTAAATAGTCACCACATGACTTGAATTAGTTAATAGAATCAGGCGTTACTTTGCGGAAATCCATTATAATGAAGAAAAGTAAGTTACTTTGCTAAGATCCGCATGCAAAATATAAAAATGGTGTATATTACCTAGTTTTTTGAAGTGCACCACCCGCCCTCCCTCAGTAGCGTGCACAAGCAAACTAACACCGCCACCAGGAACCGCCACCAGGTACCCTCCACCAACCACTACAATACCACCACTAGATAACGTACGACAGACGGCCGCCGAGTGGCCGTCTGTCTTAGAGTCTATTACGCTTGATAATGCCTCGTTTTGGGGCGAAACACGTGTCGTGTTCTCGACTTCAGTGGTGTATATTATCTAGTGGTGGTATTGTAGTGGTTGGTGGAGGGTACCTTGTGGCGGTTCCTGGTGGCGGTGTTAGTTTGCTTGTGCACGCTACTGAGGGAGGGCGGGTGGTGCACTTCAAAAAACTAGGTAATATACACCATTTTTATATTTTGCATGCGGATCTTAGCAAAGTAACTTACTTTTCTTCATTATGACTTGAATTGACAAAGAAAACTACAGTCTGTTTTCATTTTCATAGCTCTATTAATTATGTTAATCATATTTTACCAACCTGTTGAAGAATCGTTATTAGTTTTTTAATATTTAATTTTTTATTTCCCCACTAAGAACAGGTATCCTCATAATAAATTGTGCCATGGCTCTTGCATTTACTCTCAGTAAGTGTTTTTTAATTAATCCGATTGAATGTCATTTGTAGATATGGTTAAATCAATAAAAATAAATTATTTCAATGGTGGTAGGATTTCTATGCAGGAATCCGTCTAGGTAGGTTATTCTGGGGCCCCCTTAGGGCAAGTTATTCTGCCGTGAAGCAGTAGTGTGCAAGCATTACTGTGTTTCGGTTTGGAGGGCACTGTGAGCTAACGTAATCACTGGGTATTTGAGACTTAAGAACTGATGTCCCAGGGTGACGGGCGCAGTGTGGTGTCACACAGAAATATTCTTGTGACACAGCATTTGTTGTGGGCAGACGTTGCACTTACCATCAGGTGAACGTTTTGCTCGTTTCGTCAATTTATAAAATAAAATAAATAAATAAAAAAAATATTTTTATAACTGTCCGATTTTGATGTGCAATTCATTCTTCGGATGTTAAGAGATAGATGTTGATATTTCAGTTATGGAAGTTGAATATAGTTTCTATCAAGATATCCTGAATATTTTTCAGGTTCACCAGGATGTTGTTTGCTAGGATAGATGCCAAAGCAAAATCGATAGCAATCATTGTGGTCAGGACCACGTTTTTACTGTTTACTCCCTTTTCTAATGCGAGCAGATGTTGATTAAATTTTTTGTGTTATATCCATTACGTGCTTAATTCTTTTTATGTCTAGAGAATGTATGTTTTTGGTTGCTCCTAATTAATTCACCCGGTGCCAAATACGAAAGTCTGCCAACTACTAACTACGTTCTATTCACGTTATTTCTTCGGCGACCCAGACTGAAACTCATCGTCCACAAACATTCTTCCAAACAGTGTTGCCTAGGGCGGTTCTTACGCTAGCATCGATCGACACATGCCGTCTGTCCGAACGTAGGTTCGAACTTTCCTCCGTACAAAGATATACGAAAACATAGATTTGACACTATTTTTGATTTTTTTTTCCAGTGGTTGCAATGGCTGGTTCAGACTCACGATGTCAGTCAGTTATGGATGGCGCAGCCCACATATGCGATATCTCAATTGGTCTACATCCTGGCTGGCCTTGTCACCCTGATCCACGGTGAGTAGCAAGAGCTATACAAGATTTTTACTATTTATACCTAATTGCATCAGAGAAAGTGATGCTGTCTGTTTAGTAAGTGATATTTTGATTTGACGAAGGGTAACGTTTAGGTCTTAAAACTCGTTAGCTCCGACAATTTTTGCTTCATCGTATCATTCTTATATTATACGGCTGAAATTATTGAGGAAAACCTTTTCGTAGCCTATTTATAGTTCATTTTTATTATGTTTGTATTTTTTTTTCTTTTATTTTTTATGCAACAGCGTTTAGTTTCATTGTTTGTATTTTTTTTGCAACAGCGTTTAGAAAAGGTGGAAGATGGCCGTATTTTTGGCTGGGCACGGTACTCCACGGACTATTCACCGATAATTTCTGGCACTTCGTGCTACCCGAATATGATAATTTCTGGCACTCCCAGACCCCGATTATTTTTCTAGGAGGCAGACTGCCGCTTCACATTATTTTACTATGTAAGTAGATCTGTTTTTTAACATTAATATTTTGCTAAATGTAAATGCTGGTAACCAGCTGAAATTAATTTAAAAGCGACCTAGTTTAGAATGCGATAATGCAAAGTATTTACTGCAGTAACGATCATACGTGAGAAACGGTCACGTCGCGTTCTCGTTCCACTTAAATTTAATATGCCTGATTTGGAAAACAGTCCATATTTTATAAAGCAAATATCGAATACCAGCTTATTTTACATTATTTACATTATTTTTCGAATAATAACGTATGTATATAATTCAAATAATTGTTTTTCCAGATCCAGCATTTATATACCACGCAGCATACGCTGTGTCTAAACTTCGTTTGCCACGATATGCGGAACCTTTCGCAGTGGGATTAGTCACAGTTCTCGTGGACATTCCATATGACATTGTAGCAGTGAAGTTCGTGCATTGGACCTGGCACGACACCGACCCCAACATCTTCGATCGTCACTACTGGGTGCCGTGGAACTCTTACTACTTCCACGCAACCTTTGCAGCTAGTTTCTTCTTCTTCTTCCACGAGAGTAGGAGATGGTTCGCTCCTAAAGTCAATCAATGGTCGTCGGCCACGTATGTCCATTTCGTTTATTAATAAGTACTACTCGCAGCGATCTGTTTAACACAGACTTGTCAAAAAGTGTGAGTCTGGACATTGATACATTGAATTATTACATAACATACAATTTTTGTATATTTATTTATTTTACCAAATAATACTAGCAATACTATTAACATTACTAATATACTTGTTAACCATTCCTTTTAAGCTTAAAAGGCTTGAGTTCACGACAGTAGTCGAATGGCGAGCACTATCCTGCGACGCCACGTTTCTCAATCCCTACCCTATATCTGACCTGAACCATAAGGCTATTGGCGCTTATCAATATACATATCATGAAGACTTCATGCTTATAAATTCAAAACATGTTTGTGTAATGAACGTAGAATTGCATGAAACTAATATATTGGTCTGAACATAGCTCAAAATAACGTTAAATAAACTTGTATATAAATAAAAATATATATTATTATTTATTATTTGAATATTACAGCAGTAATTAAGTACTTAAACTTTCGCGGGCAGCATTTTAAATAAATGCCCTAAATGTTCATATGGTATTAAAGGTCGATAAAGATCGACTCTCCAAGTTGTCGTATTAATAGAGGTCTCTACAAAATAATATTTAATTTGACAATACTTGTATGTTCTGCTGTACACTGTTATCGGACTGTTATGATGAGGATCGCGTGGTCTGGCCTGACTTCTACGCCGTGGGGCCTACGTTCAAATCCCTGACGGAGCAGTAATGTGTGCCTAAACAGAAATTGTTGATTTTCTGGCCTGGTTGTGTTGCAATTGTCCCCACGTCTTTGACACTGCATCCCAGCCTACCTCCGATCCTATCGCATGAGCTGGCGCGAGTAGTTTAGGGCGAGTAAGTGTTTCTGTGTTTTGGACGTACACTTACGGCATTATAATATCACCTGTGCAGTTGTTAGCCGTGGTCGAATTCGGCAATCACAATGTTTTTACTATAATCTATTTTATATGTAAAAATTAGGTATTCATTTATAGAATGTAAAGTTACTCATATCATCGATCTTGATTTTTTTAGATTTAATTGATAATCATATTTATTATCCGAATTATTTTGAAGTAAATGCGTGGAATGGAAGTCACTTATCGTTTCGTCGCTCCTGGGCATGCCTGGCGGAGTGTTAATGTTCATACCACTCTACCATCCCCTGCACGACGTCTTCAAGATCCACTCCGAAGTCACGTTCTTCCTGCTCTTCGCCATCTTTGCTAGCATCGTCGTCATTGGCACTCTAGGCGAGAGGGAGAAGTCACAGGACACGTAAGTGCTTCCCAATACTTTTTATACCTTAAATCAGCACATTTATGTTTGAATGAACATGAATATATTAATTTTGGTCTCTTCAAATATGAATGTACAATAATAATGAATTTCATTTTCACTCACTAACTCGCAAATGTTAGTCGTTTATTTACACAGATGTGGATTCTTGCACTGACCTATTGTTATACTTGAAGATAGTGTTATTCTTTTTATACTGTCAATAAAGTCGTAACCAGGAGGTCTATTTTGTAACTCTAGTAAGTTTCGTGATCGGTTTTATTTTATCACGAAACCGACCAGAGATACAGAGTGGACCCCCTGGTCCTTTTTACGGTATTGCATCGTTTACAGGTTTCTTCTCTGCCAAATTGCATCACACACTAGCAGGCAGACTTTGAATAGAGCTTTATGTATTCTTAAATTTTATTTAAAATTGTGGATTATAACATAATAACAAAATCGAATTTTTAAACAAAGGTATCCCGTCCAAAAGTAGGATTCCTTGTATCTTGAGCATAGAATGGTGATGTGCAAATAGTAATATTACTATTTCTAATGTTACTGCTAATGAATTTTTCTTATGTTATATATTCTGCTTTAAAATCTTAGTCGCTATCGGATCGAAATCTTTATAGGTGGTAGGTACTACTATGAAGAAATCTGTCTAGGTAGGTACCACTGCAGGGCCAGTTAGTCTGCCGTCAAGCAGTAGTATGCAATCATTACTGTTTCGGTATTTTTAGAACTGAGAGCTAGTGTTATTACTGGCCATATGAGACTCAAGAACTGATGTCTCAGGAGTCCGAGCGCAGTGTGGTGCACTCAGGGATGTTCTGGGTGACCCAGCACGTATTGTACTATTCTCCAATAAAAAAAAATCTACTTCGAAGGTAGATCCGCTACGAACTATGCTATCGAATTCTTTTATTTTTAAGATTATAATGTTGTTGTTATTGACATTTCTAAATTGCAGGCTCACAACCATCGACTATGTACTGTTGCTGCAATTGGCAGTTCACTATGTTATTTACTGGGTTTTCGTGGTGTTCTTCGACCCTGAGAGGGAGTGGTCCCTGGGCTTACACGAACCGGTCGGACCCTGCAATGAAGTATCCAGCCTTGTCACACCATTTGGGCAGGTCAGTTGTGAACGAATATTATAAGTAACTCACCCCTGTATCTTGAGTTGCGATAAATTGCGGATTTTATAAATATTATTAATGAAAAAAATCTTTAACGTTGGTAAAGCGTTCTTGTTTAAAAAAAACTGATGTTCCACACTAGGATTTCTCCTGTATTGTGGGAGCGATTGAATTTCAAACGCACAAAACGACTAAACCCGAAAACCAACAATTTGCGTTCTAGCACAAATGGTTCCGGTTGGGATTTGAACCCAGGACCAGCGGCGAAAAAGTCAGATACTCTGACCATTTAGCCAAACGATCGTCAAAAAAGAGTAGTTTGGATAAAGGTGTGAGGTAAAGAAAATGTATTCTGTATTGTGTAAATACTGTGCATAGAAGACCTAAGAACTGATATCTCAGGGCGATGATCGCAGTGTGGTGATACACACACAAAAATGACCTGGATGACGCAGCATTTGTTATAGGCATACGTTGCTCTTACCATCAGGTGAACGATTTGCTTTCTTCCATAAACAAAAAGAAAAGGGAAGATTCGGAAAATGTTATGATAAAAGGTGCCGGGATAACCATCTCGAAAAATGCTATACAGTAATAACACAGACCGGTGAAGGGCAGCAGCGTCTGGATAGTAAGTTTCAGCCTATAAATGTCCCACTGCTGAGCTCCTCTCATTTCTAAGACAGGTTTTGGAGCTAGGAAGAATCCGCCTCGCTGCTCCAATGCGGGTTGGCGGATTGCACATGTCTTCGAAATATACATATTTTTTTATTTCTCAGTCATGCAGGTTGGTAGAAGGATTGCTAATCCACCTGCTACTAGTGGTGATTATAGCAATTTGTTCTTTCTTGGGAGGGGTCTTGTCCAGCAGTGATATTTATATATATGATGATAATTTCTCGCACCGTTGTAATTAAATTATAGAGATTTCAATGTCTTTATAGCTTTAGCTGCTTTGTTCCGCAGACGCTTTATAAGCGAAAATTTTTCTGCCCCGATGACTATGACGAGGCATACTTCGACTTCAGCTGCATGGGTGGACAAAAACCACCTAATGGCGCCACTTGGTACGTCATTTGCGGGACACCTTTTGCGTGAGTATTGACAATTTATACCTCTAGCAAAGAAATTTCGCTGGGGTGGTTCTTTAAAATAAAATAGTGCGGGGCAAAAAAATATACTGCTTAAAATGGAACGTCTATGTCGGAATGCGACGTTTGGATTTGTTGCTAAGTATACCCGAGTTGTGCTTGTGATATTCAAGTCATCGAAAGAATGCGTTTTTTCAGATATAGTGTAGTTATACCATAGTATTACCTATGGTTTTATGATATTACTGTTTTTGCATAATCTTTTTATGAATTGACTGAAAAAAGAATTGCCCGCTGGATTTGTTGTTGGTCATTTTTAGCGAACCAGTGCAGATAAAAAAAACGTTGAATGACTATTATGTAAATAATGTATAATGAATAAAAATAATTCTAAGATATATTCTGTTCTTTTATTAATTTGAATTAGATTTTTTTTAACATGTTCACATCGATACAATGACAATATATGAATGTAAATTATAGAAATGTATAGGTTTATTCGCAGGTGTCCGTTTTTTATTAAGATGTGGATTTAGAATCCACATGAATGGTATAAAGTTATTTTGTATTGCAAATGACCTGGATGAAATTCTAATCAAGCACGAGTACAATTTTTTATTATTATTTGTACCAACGATTTGTGATGTTGTTTTAACTTATTTCAGAAATCGGGCCGAGTACGTCACTGTTATATCGACAATTATTATCGTAGCCGCTGGAGTTTTCTACGGGCTGTACTTCAAAACAAAAGCAGTGCAGCCTCAACTACCGCCTAAAAAGAAATTAAAATCAAAGTGAATACGGTTCTGGGTTTAGTTCGAATAATTTCTTTATTTTGGTCCTTTCACCGTTATTTAAAACTAGTTAATGTTGTTAACCATTAAGTTTTTATAAATTTTTTCTTTGAAAGTTTACAATTTATGTACTTGACTATTGTTACTTTCCAATATGGAAAGACACATGCAGACGCTATAAAATATCGGACAGCAGCAAAAAAAATATTTAAAATACATCTGTATTATTTACAAATGCCTTTTATTTCCAAAATAAACATTAGATGTTAAGTTATATTCAACCTCGAAATTTTGTAATATTTTGTTGTTTCGTCCATTTTTATACCCTAAATAAATGTATCAAACCGGATTTTTTTTTTAAAGTACGGAGTCAATAAGATCCATAGAGACTATTTTATTTATTCTTGTATACTTTGAATTTGATGGCAAACATTTGAAAGTACTAAAAATGTTATTGAGTACCTAATAACCACTTACATTAAAACATTTTAGTTTAAAAATATGTACATTTTCCCATAAAATCACACTCCTTAAAAGTAGTCCTTTTAAAGATATCCGTATTAACTTTGCGACCGTCGATTTATTCATATAACATTATTAGTCGTGTGGTAGCGGCCTAAGAGAATCTACCACCCCACCCCATCCTGTGGGTGTCGTAAAAGTCGACAGAGGGAAATTAAAAGCAGGAGATGGGCAGCAGCATCTTCCTGGAACATTTGAATAAATAAACTTAAGGGGTTGCCAAGCGTGGCAACTAAGGCAAGATCCCTTCAATATGAGAGTTACAAACTTTTTTAGCTATCTATGGGGGAGGCCTATGTTCAGCAGTGGACATGTGATAGGCTGAAACGACGACGACGATTATCTATAAAGAAAGCACGAAAATTTTACTGAAACTACTTACGCTGAAGTTTATTTTTTATTTCACTAAAACGTAATTGATCCGTTCTCACTGTCAATATATCTCACTATAATAGCGGTAAAATTGCAGTAAACACTTTGGTGGTGACGAATTTGGGGTTCCAAACTCAGGGCGAAAATTCCCATATACAGCCCTTTGTGTGTCATCGTAAACAAAACTGTAGTGTTAGTGGTGTCAATAGAAGCTAAGAAATATTTTTATGTCCCCATTTCGTCCTGTGGTATTACTTCCGCCAAGCGTACCGATTACAAAAAAGTCAAATATCCTCTAATTTTCCAATACCATGATTCTTCTTAAGTTGATTGCGACAGAGTAGACAGGTAAGATATCCTATTTGATTGCCCCACAAATAACTTACAGGAATCACAGATGCCACTAAAATAATTAACAACCAGAAGTTGTGGTCTGTGCAAGAAGGTCAATCTCTTGCCGTGGTAGCTCAGGGGGCCTGCATATACACACATAATGATAAAAATGGGCTACGTGTGTGGTCTCTGCCTAACCCTTATATAGGAAAAAGGTGTGACTGTATGTAATGTTTGGACTTGCTGCCTGGAAGTCGGTTTTTTGATTAAATAATTATAATACTTTTTTATGACCTATGACGACTGAAGATTTAATTTTGCCAGACCCCCATACGTGTAAAAATAAAACTGACCATTGATAGAAGCGATCTTAGCTGTTATTCATAGCATCTCTACATTCAAATAAAACCATGTTCGTGGCATAGTTTGACTTTTAAATTTTTGAACCTCGCATCTCCTAAAAATTAAAATATTCCTCGTAGGATCGTTTTAAGAATTAATTGACAACCAATTTACATTTAGTATCACTTTTAATGATATGTTCGTGTCGACATTACAATCACATTTAACATTGCTTATTTTCTAGAAAGATGCATTTTATATTAGTACCAGTACAAATAGTTCCAGCACGAGGGGATTTGAATAAAGAGACCAGAGTTTAGTGCTATAATCAGGAAGATAAATAAATTTATTGTGGTTGACAAACATTTCACATTAATAACTAGACATTTCGTTAATTTTAATAATATGTAAACACACCAGAATTTTTTTATTATTATTGTATAAAGTGACGAAACGAGCAAAACGTTCACCTGATGGTAACTGCAACGTCCGTCCACAACAAATGCTGCGTCACCCAGAATATTTCTTTGTGACACCACATTGCGCCCGTCACCCTGAGACATCAGTTCTTAAGTCTCAAATGCCCAGTGATTCCGCTAGCACACAGAGCCCTTCAGACCGAAACACAGTAATGTCTAGTCTAGACACTACTGCTTCACGGCAGAATAACTGGCCCTTGGGTGGAACCTACCAAGACGGATTCCTGCATAGGAATACATTAAATTTGTTAATATTATTTTGCCTTTACATGAGAATGTTTCATCCATATTCTATTTTTGTAAGATAAGGTGCGATTTTCAATCATAAAGCTGCGATCGTCCGCTCTCAACTCAACACAGATATTTCCATAAGCCGTCATGCAGAAAGACAGTGCTCGGAAAATAAACAAAAGTTTAGTACAAATATTCATTGGTTTCATACCAAAACCCAGACTTAAGCAAATTAAATATATTTTTGTGTTTTCCCGTAATTACACTAAATTGGGAGAGATATGATTACAGGCATTGAAAAATAAAAATAATTTACTAACACATATATAATTATATTTATTATTAGTTTGATTGTTTTAGCGAATAGTTCTTTACCCTTTACCTTATTTATATAAAACTCTGTACTACGTACAACTGACGGATATATATTTCGACGCCTTTCATCAAACACCCATATGGGTAATAGACCCACCATATGTCCCTTACCACAAAGTACTTTTAAATATTATACGCTGTAACATTGTATGGAATAGATAGAGCCTAAAACATATTTAAATTATTTACGAAATCTTAATGAAAAACTGGTTTCTTTATTACATACTGTATATGTCTGTAGGCATATACACTAATGTAGGAGTATTACACATATAAATGTTTAAATTTGTGCTTCAATTTATTCGTTCTGACATTAAACTATTATTACAGGAATATTTTATCAGCAATTAGAAAGTCGGAAAAATAAAAGTGCTGAGATAGTTAGTGTACAAAAAAAAATCATCGATATAATTATCATATTGATTATATGCTCGATATATGGAACCAACTTAATATTAACGCAAAAAATCACAACCATAAGCTATGGAAGTAAGTCACTTGAGAATAAAAAAACGATATATATACAAAAGACATGTAATGCGTGTTAACTCCTGACTATCGAATACATTAACAACATATCAATCTAATTCTAATATAACATAGGTCATAGGTACTTTATTTTTGACGTTTTTTAACACCAACAACACCTATAATTACATCTAAACTTTAAATAATTGCCTTACAGCAATGGAATGGTTAATCGTATTTTGAATATGTCCAAATGAGATATATATAGATATAACAATAAGTCTAAAATAGCAATGATTATCATGATATCGTTATACGATAAACATACGTTACATCATCAAACGGAACTCAATTTTTTTATTACTTCATACTAAAGTCAAGTTTTACAATTAGAACCAAATTTTTAAATTATTTCATGCGAGCGATCAATCAACTGATTTCAATATCCACTCAAACGCTGGCTATATCTGGTAATGAAAGACATTTGAAATAAACTCCATACGAGATATAGACCGTTCTCCATTTTGTTTAATGGATGTAATGACGAAGCGAGCACAACGTTCACCTGATGGTAAATGCGACGTCTTCGCATAACAAATGCTTAACCCAAAGAAAATTTCTCTGTGACCCCACACTGCGCTCGTCACCCTGAGACATCAGTTCTGCAGTGTTATATCAGTCTCATGTGTCCCTTTAGACCGAAACACAGTAGTGTTTGCACACTACTGATTCAAGGCAGAGTAACTGATCCTAGGGTGGTCCCTACCTAGACGGATTGCTACATATCCATTGATAATACACGATATACTGAGACCTATCTCTTATTAGAGATTGATTACGTGTTCCATTGCCAGTTCAGCTTGCTAATCCTGTCGCAGATAGTGTCATATAAATTATTCATAGGAAACATATGGAGTAGGCGAATGGTAGAGCTGTGGCCGCGTTTTAGCAAACGTAGTGTGGGGCGTCCACTGGCCACATGCCGCTGGATGCATAAAGCTAAGTGGTTATTGGGAGAACCCTATGTCCAACAGTGAGCTGGATTCTAATGATGGTGACAAGTCATTTCAATAGTTATAACTATCACCATGGCAACATATCTCAGTTAACGGATTGATAGGATATTGAAACCGGCCTTATGGACGTTGATAAATCGAATATTGATACCCGCCGTAAATTAAATGACAGAAGCATTTAATTAGTACACAATAAAAAATATTCCGTGATTAATACTTCAATAGGCCTTAGCCTAAATAAATTTTAATTAAACATATAGTAAAAAAATACGTAACATATAAGTACGAGAAATGCATAGCTTTTGAAAGCTAATATAGCGCCTGGTTTATAGATATTTGAATGATAACTCTATGCTATATCTGCGGCACCGGTGTGATTACAAAGCAAATCGTAAACAATACGAATACCCGTCGAAACCCTAAGATGTATCTGCCTATACTCGTATCACTAAAAGCACTTAACGGCCGCACTCAAAAACGTTTAATGGTTACATTAAGCAACTCTATAGTAATGTTTTAAAACACTCCAAGGCGTCCTCCTCGCCCTGGCGGCTTAGTGAGTGTTTATGTTTGAAAAGAAAATTTAAGGTCGTGTGCGATTAAGTCATACTATCAGCGATACGAAATATATAAATATGATGATGTTCGCGGACAGCCATAAACGATTTCTATCATAGCTTCATATAAAATGTGCAACAGGCTAGAAGGAAAATCTTGCTAAGTAAGGCTATTGTAGACATGAGTAAATATTCAAACAGAGAAAGCGACAGAGAGTGTAATAGTACCTACCTCTTTCCTACCGAGATGTCGTAAGAGGTGACTTAGGTATAGTACGGACAGCCTTTAGCCGTGCAGAATAATACCATATTATGCAATGCTGTCGCTATTTTACTCCAGGGAACGCAATGGGGAGACAGACTTTTTTGACCAAAATGGCATCGCCGTGGTACGCCATCCGTCTTGTTTCCCGCGGGAGCGTAAAGTGAGCTACGGGTTCGGTCTTAGCCTACCCCTTATATGGGAAAAAGGCGTGACTGTATGTATGCATGTAGAGAGCCAGTAAGGAATGGAATGGCAGTTTAGACCCATAAACTGGCCCCATTAATGCTTTGTCCATTGCATGTTTTTGGGGCACCTTAGTAAAACCGGAACCCCTATAGTTTTTTCTTCGTTCACTGAAAAATATGAAGGGCCGGTGGGTGGAAAACGTTCCGATTTAACGATTACGCGTGTTTGCAACAATTTTTTTTTCTTTATTGACCTAAAATACGATTAGTTAAACGAAGTAATAAACGTTCCTATATTCTATGAACAAGAATTTTGTATTTTGTTTTTTGTTTATAATGCCTCAATAAAATGGAAATGATCGTTTTTAAACGATCAAATGATCCAGGTTAGACGACTAGATATTTTTTCATTTGTTTACTATGATAAATTGTTTGAATTTTGTTTTTGAATATATACTTTTAAAAACGTTTACATTTCAGTTGCCCTAAAGGAGATTCTCTCGTTTGACGCGCTCTTATTAGGATATTTACTCGTGTGCTATCGCTTTGTGAATGGCATAATATTTATTTTTTGACACGCAAACTATTTCTATATATTTTCTATCGCTGTGTAATTTCTGTCAATATAACTACCACTCAACGTATACAAACCGGGTGTCCGACTCTCCAGCTGACAATAAACAACGAAATAGGAACATAATCTAATGGCCGTTGCTGCTTTCAAACTTAATCTAAGGTTTGTTCTTGAAGAGTTCATCGACGACGGATGGGTCAGCGAGTGTGGAGGTGTCTCCAATATCTTGGTCTCCAAGAGCTATCTTCCTCAGTATCCTCCGCATGATCTTGCCGGATCTAGTCTTGGGCAATCCAGGTGCGTACTGGATCACGTCCGGGGCTGCGAAGGCTCCAATGCGTTGTCTGACGCGTCTTTTCAGACAATCGACCAAATCGGCATCGAATTTGGCGCCGTCATTGAGAATGACGAAACAGTAAAGGGATTCGCCTTTGATGGGGTGAGGTTTTGATACGACCGCGGCTTCGGAGACCCTGGGCTCCTCGGTTAAGACGCCTTCAACCTCGGCCGTCGACATGAGGTGGCCGGATACGTTAAGCATGTCGTCTATGCGCCCAGTTACCCAAAGGAAACCGTCCTCGTCGCGTTTTGCACCTGAAAATTTACTTCGTATATTTTGTGTAATAAATAATGGAAGTTAAGAACAGCGTGATAAAGGAACGTTGCGGTGTTGTAGAAGATGCAGTGACAAAGACAGAGAAAGGGATGCTTAGATGGTTTGGACACGTAGAGATTATGAATGAAAGAATATTGACGAAACAGATTTATGAGGCGTGTGAATGGGCAAGCCGGTATGGGTCGACGTACGCGAACTTATTACGATCAGATCGAAGTCGTTTAAAGGAAAAGGCCACGTCAAAAGTAGCCGCAACCGACGAGCTTGCAGCAAGTGAAAACACTAATAAAAGTAGAAGAAGCGAAAGAAGTGTGTCAGGATCATAGCAAGTGGAAAGATGTGGCCTCTGCCTACCCCAATGAGAAAGAGAGTCCATGTATGTAAATAATAGAAACCGTCTCATCCCATTTCGCGTGTCATTGGACTAGGGGTACAACGAGATGACTTCCTTGCCGATTTTCGACCACGGCAGCTACTACCGAATACTGTCGGTTAGTAACCGCAGTTATTACTGCCCAAGATATACTGGCACCGGTGTACGCACAAACACGGGCACTCATTCGTTCCAACCTAGCCATCCCCGATGTAACGCTCACGTGATAAAATCAGAGGCAGGCTAGGTCTAGGATGCACTGTCAGAGACACGGGGACAATCACAAAATCACCAGACCCGAAAACTAACAATTTGTGTTTTTGCACAAATTCAGGAGTTCAAATACCAGATGATACCCACAATCTGGGATTTGAACTCCTGAATTCTGACCCGCGGCGTAGAATTCAGGCACTCTAACCACTAGGCCACGCGGTCGTCTATGTTATAAAAGTACAGTAACAGCCGCCTTATTTTTGAGAGGATTTAGGAGCCGTTGAAAATTTCCTCACGCTACTTCAATGCGAGTTGGCGGACTTCACATGTTCTAGAAAGATTTTTAATGTCTCAGGCATGCAGGTTTTTGTCACGATGTTTTCCCTCACTGCTAAGAACGTGGTGAATCAGCGATTAAAGTAGCTCACTTGCGTACTATAAAATTTAAAATGGGCACCTAGCCCCTGCGCTGCCACACTTCTATCTGACAGAAGTACTGACAGACTGAGGGTAATGACAAGAAAATCATATATAGCATAATATCATAGCTTCCGATTGATAACTGAGGTGGTTATACACCATCTCAGTTATGCCACACCTAAATTAGCCAGACTTGTGACTTGTGGCAGCGTCTAAAGCGGAGATTCTTCACAGTACAGTGATAGCCAATCTGTCAAGCTTGGTGATACGTCATATTTTGCGTAATTGCAATATACCAGAGGGCCCCAGTAGTGGACTTTATTAAGGCTCATTATGAAGAAGGTGGCTTAGTGGTTTTCCTTATTTCAGACGTGTGTTTTGGATTCGAATCACAGCCGAAACTATTATCATTGCAACAGGACCAGTAATTTTCGAGTCTGCATGTGTTGTGGCTGTTTTCAGCCTTATGTTATCGTTTAGCGTTACATCGAGAAGGGGAAGACATGTGTGTGCGTCTTATTGCACTGACATTCACCGATCCGTATCAGTATGGTTTGAAAGAAATCAAACTGTTATTAGTACTGAAAAAGTAAATACGTTATTTTACAGGAGAAAATGACGATAAGAGCAAAACGTTGAATATACCCATAACAAATGCTGTGTCACCCAGAACTTTTCTGTGTGGCACCACACTGCGCCCGTACCCCTGAGACCTCAGTTCTTGAGTATCTTATGCCTAGTCATTAACAGTGTACTCACCATCGCCAGTGCAATAGTATCCCGGGAATTTGGAGAAGTACACTTTTTCGTATCGCTCATGGTCTCCGAACAGTGTCCTCATGATGCCGGGCCAGGGGCGCGAGAACACAAGGTAACCTTCCCCTGGGCCGTCAATTTCTTTGCCGTTGTCATCAAGCAGCGCCGGATGTACTCCAAAGAATGGGAACCCCTGATAAAAAAGAGGGCAATTGTTTAATGTGTTTTAAAGAACATTATTTTTTTTTAAAGTACCCGCAACCGACGAGCGTCTGTGAAAACGCTAATGAAAGTAGAAGAAGATAAAGATGTGTGTCAGAATCGTAGCAAGTGGAAAGATGTGGTCTCTGCCTACCCCTATGGGAAAGAGGCGTGACTGTATGTATGTATGTAAATTTTGGATAATATAAAAGCCTACGCCTAGCCATGTGGTAGCGGCTTAAGAGAATCTGCCACCACATCTCATCCCGTGGGTGTCGTAAAAGTCGACAGATGGAAAATACAAGCCAGAAGTTGGGCAGCGGCATCTTTCTGAAACATATGAATATTTATTCATAACAAACTGCGGTCATATTACAGTTTCATAATAAACTGCGGTTTGCCAACCCGCTTGCCGTGCAAACCGTGACAACTTTTGTTAAATCCCAAAAAAAATGAAAGCTACTGACTTTTTCTTTTATTGGATAAAGTGATGAAACGAGCAAAACGTTCACCTGATGGTAAGTGCAACGTCTGCCTATAACAAATGCTATATCACCCACAAAATTTCTGTGTGACACCACACTGTGCCCGTCACCCTGAGACATAAGTTCTTAAGTCTCATATGCCCAGTGATTACGCTAGCTCTCAGTGCCCTTCAAACCAAAACACAGTAATGTTTGCACACTACTGCTTCACGGCAGAATAACTGGCCCTGGGGTACCTAGACCGATTCCTGCATAGGAATCCTACCACCAGTACCACCACTTTTATGGCAATCTATTGAGTCGGCATATGTTTAGCAGTGAACTAGTGATAGGCTGAAATTATGATGAAAAGCCTACGCTACGCTACTGCCGCAGGTTGCCTCGCCACCCATTTTGATGTGTAGTACCGTAATTGAATAGATGACGGCAAATACACAGGAAGAGGAAAAGTATGCTAACACACATGAGCTCGTGCAAATGTGCGTGTATGTGTAATTGCGGGCGTGTATGAGTGCGTGCGTGAGTAATGCACGAGTGCGTTAGTAATTACATGCGTGGGTAAGTGCTCGCGTGTGTGTGTTGTGTATGTGTATGGGTTGCTTTTGTCTTAAAACCAATAAAATGGAGGCAAATCTATTTTAAATGCGATCTACTACCAATGTACCGATCTGCTCTGGGACCGGGCGACTAAAGAATAAGGCTAGCTTTACCCAAGCATGAGGACTCTGGGTGGACAGCATCCTTAAGCTTCTCGTGGGAAAGCAATAGGGTGCAATAATTTCAACTCGTACCAAAAAGGCGGAGACGTGGTTTGGCACGCGACACGTATGGTTTCCAGTGAGTGCAAAAAGTGTGCTATGGATGTGGTCTGTACCTACCTCAATGTGAAAGAGGCGTGTATGTATGTACTACCCAGGACTGTTGATACTTTGTTATTACGCTTTTACTTAAAATATAATTATTTTTCTAGGTTTACTAGTGATTACATTAATTCTGAATTTAAAATTATAATGTGGATAATGTAACGTGAATAACGCAATAAATGCCTATTGCACAAAAAAACTTAGTCATAATTGAGATTTACTTTCTACTTATGACTTGAATGGAATTAATTAAAACAAATACGTAGGTAGTACGAATTACGTAAAAATCGTTTCTAAGCGTGTAGTTTCACTGAGATATTATTATAATGAGAGAATGTAAGTTTCACTGTTCATCGTTGTTGGGTTGTTCATAATCTAGAAAACTGCTGGATCGATTCTTTAATTTTTAGGACGCAATCCTAATTCAAATGGCACGTGCTACTCGTATTTTTTTAAAAGAGGTAGCGAACGAGCCGGTGGCTCACGTGATGGTAAGAGCTTCCTCCACCCATACCCATCTACAATACTAGAGGAATAGCAGATGTGTTGCCGGCCTTTGAGAAAGGAATAGGCTCTTTTCTTGAAGGACCCTAAGTCGTATCGGCCCGGAGAAACTGCTGGCGGCGTCAGATTCCATAAAGTGCATGTGTGGGGCGCAATCTTTAATTCTGATAGAAATTGTGTGTTAATGATTAAACGTCATTTTGTTACTACAGTGGTTCGAAAAAATGTCTCTGTTCTGGGAAATACCCCCAATAAAAGGATGCATAAATAGCTTGGCAGCGTCACCTCATTTCAAGGGGTGATAATCATCAATAGTCTTTAATAATTTATAACTCTTTTTATTGTCATTGTTCAAAAAATAATTGCTGGACGCTTTCTGGAATATTGTTTTAAAAGAAACGAGAGGAATATTGTTTTAAATGTAAATAGAAAGAGTTACTGACTGAGAAGTCGAGTAACTGCCATTGCGTTTGTTCCTGGTATTAACATTATAAACATAATTTTCTTTATTAAACTGATTTAACTTCTTATGTACATACATAGCGTTTTCATATAGATATTGAGAAGCCAAGGTTAAGATATTAATTCCTTTAAATTTATGTCTAAGACATACTTCGGAGCCAAGATTAGAAATAATTTATATGGTCTTCTTTTGCGAATCAAAACCGTCACAGTTGTTAGTAAATCTTCATAGTACAAAGAAATAAAGATTACTCACAGCGGCACCCGGCTTCATAGGTGTCGCTCCGGGGAAGCTTGTCAGAACATGTCCGCCGGTCTCCGTCTGCCAGAATGTGTCCACGATGGAGCAACGGCTGCTGCCAATCATCGAGTAGTACCACAGCCACGCCTCCGGATTGATAGGCTCGCCAACGCTGCCCAGAACGCGCAGTGTCTTGAGATTATGTCTGAAATTTGGTACGAATGTTGAATTTTTAAAAATTATAATATTCATAATAATTTCAGCCAATCACTGCTAAACATAGGCCTCCTCCATAGATTGACAGAAAAGTTTTTTAGAGGGGATTATGCCATAATTGCCACGCTTGGCAGTCGGATTGGCTACAGCAGTTTATTTATTCAGATGTTCCAGGAAGACGCTGCTGACAATTTCCTCCTTTTTATTTTCTCTTCGTCGACATTTACGACACCTACGCGGATGAGATAGTGTGGTAGATTCTCTTAAGCCTATTCATGCGAATATTATACATTTAAAATCACAAAAGTAAGATTACGGATTTTACCGCGTTTCATTTTTATCTTTATAATCCGATGCTATTTTGAGCGCTTTATAGTACTGGAGGGCTGCCTCTTGCACTTTAGGGGAGGACTGAGGTGTCTGACGTCCTGATGTGATAGTTAAACAGGGGTACCGTCAGCTGATTTACCACGTCCTAAGCAGTGAAGGAGAACAGGTGAGGAAACCTGCATGTCTAAGGAATAAAAATACTCCGAGGACATTTGAAGTCCGCCAAACCACATTGAAGCTGCGTGGAGGACTCTTCACGGCTTCTAAACTCTCTCAGTACTGAAAGGATTCTTGTGTTCGGCAGTGGAACATCCATAGTAAAAAAGAAAAGTAACAGTCTATAGGCTTACTTTCACTTTAGATGCGTTTCTGTATATGAATTACCGAGGAAGAAGCAGAAAAAGATAAAACATTTAATATATTAAGCATAGCTCAGTACAGTCGACAGAAGTTAAAATTATATTTTACGAAATTTTATTAAAATAAAAATATATAAACATTAATTAACAAAATATTAGTCACTGTAAATAACTGCATAGTATTTCAAAAAATATTAATTAATCGATAAATGTTATTTAAAATAGAACCGTTACACGAAAATGTTACATGAATTCGTCATTGAAATTTTACTCTAATATTAAATAATATTATTTTCATAGAGTATCAGTTCTACTATGATGTCTTCCCTGGACTGTCTCTCTTTTCAATACTTCTTAATATTAGTGATTAATAATAATAAAGTAATATGTAATTAAGATAACTGCCATCAAAATGGCTATAACAAAAAGAAATAGCAGCATGTGCGGGGAGGAGCGTTAATAATGTAGGTTATTAGTACAATGACCTTTCTCATATTCAATATGATAAGCGTTAATTTTTATTAAGAATGTTTATTCACATGAAAAATAAGCCGTACCAAGACAACGCAAAAACCAAGGTAATGCAATACATCATGTATAGCATACTTATTTTATCTTACATAAAATGTAAAGTAACAATCAATGGAGGTCACACTGTTGAACTAATTTTTTTTAGAGTTTGTCGCTGGCAGCAATCTCACACAAAGATCCAGTGCGGACTGTCGGAGTGCCGGATTTCGCACAATTTCGAGGAAATACATTTTTATTTCTAAGTTACTTTACCATATTTTCTTTTATCGTCGAGCATCTAGTAAATTAACCTTTATTCTTCGGGTCCGGACATATCACCGCTAGTGGTATTGTAGTTTTATTATGATTACATACTGATACATTATTATCATAAAGAGAGAAAGATACTTCTTTGTTGAATGAGAACGATAAAAATTGCTTTACTATCCAAAAAAATCCAAATATTCTTTATAACTCATCAAGCCTACACTCATTTACTGATTTAAAACTGGACGGCTTACTACGACTTGGAGAAGTATTTCTCAGATGTTATTTGTGTAAATTAATTTGATTTGTGCAATGTATTTAGAGACAGGCTTTGCAGTTTTTTTTATTACTCCCGCAAACTTGAGATTTTCACGCTGGTAGTCTTTTTTCGTTCTATTTCAATGAAAGGTTTCATATAGTCTACTTTATTTTATTCGGTTTGTAAAATACTGACTACTTAGTGATGTTACTTCGTAAACATATCTTAATGGTTTCAAAGATTTAGGTTTCTTTATTCAACCCTTGGTCTTATACATTTTAAAACGCTACGGTTTGAAAGGTTTTTTAAGCGCTTTTATATTTATTAAATCTTTCTTATGCACTTTTTCGTGGTTTTTCTATTCCTTCATTTTTCCAATAATATGTTTAAACATTATTTTTCGGAATTCTCATTAACAACATTATAACGTTTCTTTTCCAATTTTATAATAAAAAAATATCTTGTATTATTATTTAACGTCAAAAAATATAAGGAATTCTCTAATAATGGACATACCGTATTCAGAGGAGTCTAAATAATTGGGAGCTGACATAAATAATATCGTCTGTACAAAATTGCAACGATTTAGCCAGCATGCAATCAATACTCGCAATATATCAATGGCAAGTATTGAATGGGGTCATTGTTGAGCGCCCTAATCACTGACCGCGGGCATGTCATATAATTCAAATACGGATAGTGAGTGCGAAAAGTTCACTCGCTCATAGTTTCATCAAGATGTTATGCGTTAAATATATATAGTATTAATAATGTAACGGCAAGTCGTACTCTGCGAAACGTATCGCCAGTAGGAATCATTGCATTTCCATTCCTCAATTGACGTGAACGCCAATATATGTATGCACACATATGTAGCAGTAGCTTAGTTGGAGTTCTCAAAATTATAAATCTAATAAATAATTAGAAATCAGTTACTGGTGGTAGGATTCCTATGCAGGAATCCGTCTAGGTAGGTAGGTAGGTAGGTAGGTAGGCACCAGGGCCAGTTATTCTGCCGTGAAGCAGTAGTGTGCAAGCATTACTGTGTTTCGGTTTGAAGGGCACTGTGAGCTAGCGTAATCACAGGGTATTTGAGACTTAAGAACTGATGTCGCAATGTGACGGGCGCAGTGTGGTGTCACACAGAAATATTCTGGGTGACACAGCATTTGTTGTGGGCGGACGACGCACTTACCATCAGGTGAACGTTTTGCTCGTTTCGTCACTTAATACCATTAAAAAAAAAATCTTCAGTACCGTCACATTGTTTCGTTTTACAGACACAAATTTCACACGCATCAAAGTATTACAGTTGAGATATTAAAAAATCGACAGTACGAGTTGGTACGTTACGTTTACAGAAGCTGGCCGCGTATTATATAGCAATAGTTGAATTTCTTTCAAACATTATGCAAATGTGTACACGTTGGACTATTTTGAATATCACAAACGTCTAGACGAATAGCGGTTTAGATCTACAATGTTTATTTTGTATCTGCATCTTTGGCTTGACTTTTGACATCACGCTGAAACGTGTAGGAAACTTTGCACGTGAGTTCTAACACTTCTAATCGATATACACTCGAATCTAGGCTGTAATTGAACTTAGTATTTTCTTTCCTATGCATTGCGTGAAATACGTCAGTTATTTAACATCAATGACGTCATAACTCCAGCCTGTCTTCTCTTCCGCGATATAATTTGTTATTCATATCGTCTACTAGAGGACATTGGAGTTGTCAGGGGGGTTAGCACTAAAAACCAATTCTGCGTCGGAATTTAAAATGCAGTATTTTACTGGAATTTAAATTGCAGTATTTTACTGCAATTTAAATTCCGACCGCATTTTCGCTGAGCTGCTAACCATTCCGTTGAGCTGCAAACCATGTTTACGTTTGATAATGAAGCGTACATTTTCCACGGATCGATATGATTATAATTTTATTACCGGTGATTGTATTGTTAAAAACATTTTTCATTTGTTTGTCGGATGATCATTTTGGGTTATATTTGTATAACTTTAATTTTCTTATAGGTGGGCCTTTTCTTAGTAAATAAAATTATTTTCTTCATTGTTTCCTTACAGTTATCTATATATTAATATGTTTAGAAACTTTGTACCCCGTTTTAAGCATTTTTCGCGCACGGAGGAGTGTGAGGTTTGGCTCAGTTTAAGTTTGTATGGAGAAGAAGCTAGAAAGCTGAATTTATTTATATATAAAATGTTATTTACTAACTGACATTAAATTGAATAAAATAGAACACTAATTATTTGCGGTCTTACTACATAAAATAGTCTGTCGTCAAAAGCACAGAATAGAGATTGTCGCCAAAGAATTTTAAAATGTTGCCAACACAAAATTACTCAAATCTCAATCACGTTCAAACTTTATACTATATATTACGGTCGGTTTAATAAATATATAAAATCAAGTCACGAGTTTGAGCGTATGTGAATGTGCAATTTATGCCTCAAAACGTGCCGTTGATATTGCAGATCTTAGTGTTTTCAACGTTTTACCCAAGTTTTTTTTTACAGGGCTATTACCCTTTCTTAAAGAATATTTGTTATCTTTACATCCGCCTTTTAAATTGGTCTCCATGACTACGAACTAAGCTTTTAATATGGTCTAATAAGTTGCCAGATATTACTTTCGCTTAAATTCTTGTTAAATTTAATAAATAATATGTGTCGCGTTTAATTTTGAACTATTAATAGCCTGACGTTTCGAGCGCTTTACAGCACCCACGGTATTCCCGTGCCCATGGGTGCTGTAAACCGCTTCTATGGTTTCCAGTTCAAGCGTTCTCATTGTTTTTTGTTGTTTGTAATTATTTGACTGTTAAGGTATTTATCACTGCCCTTTTTTCATACTTGTACTCTTTTATAATGTAGGGTAGAGTAGGGTAGGTTAGTAGCCGGCTATTGACAGGGCCCTAGGCCTACGGAAAATTGCCTTTCCCCTACAAAGCAGAAAAATATATGACGGATCTGGAAGATCTGGAAGTCTGGAAATGTAGAAATTATCTCAATCAGTGTCTTTCGATACTGATCCGTAAAATTTTTATTTGGGAGTAACAATGAATAACCATAAAAAGTCTAGCAAGTTTTGCCGTCCTCTAAACCTCAAAGGTAGCCCTCATTGCGCCCCCGCGGGAAACAAGACGCCACGGGTGGCGAAACAAGCCGCCAATAATTTTAAAGGAATAATAATCCTACTCCACATTTCGTTTCCACGAGCAGTGTAGTGACAGCATTGCATACATATATATGGTTTTATTCTGCACGAATAAGGGCTGTCTGTAAAATACCTTTGTCGCCTTTTACGACACCTTGGTCGGAAAGAGGTAGGTGCTGCAATTCCTGAAACATCAAAAAAAACTACGGTTGCCAGCGTGGCAGGGCAATTCCCAAAAAAATAAGAGAGATGAGAGGTACAATAACACAACGGCCCCTAGTCTCCGGCGTCCCCGCTAGTCCTAGCTACGGTACGGTAACAGCAGGGCAAATAGCACCGGAGGATAAGGTCTTGCTACGACGACTGGGCCTAGCAATATTCAACGCAAGCAAGATGAGGAACGACGAGGAAATCTTGGAGCTGGAAGAGAAAGTGAGCAAGTTACGTTGGGACATTATAGGATTATCTAAAGTACGAAGACAGGGGGAGGACACGGTAATCCTTGAATTCGATATCTTGTTCTACCACCGGGACGGCGACCATCTATCCTAAGGAGATGCCGGGTTTATCGTCCACAAGTTTGATATTAACAACGTTGTCAAGATCGGGAGTGTGTTGCGTAACTGGTAGTCAGAATAATCAAACGGTATTCGCTGAAGGTCGTTCAGGTATACGCCGCACATCCTGATGGTGAGGTGAAGGCATAAATGACGATATATCATGAGACCAGACATACACTCCAAAACTCAATACACGGTGTTAATGGGAGACTAACGCAAAGCTGGGCATGAAAAAAGACGATTAGCTTATGAGAGACTCTTTATGATGTACTCCTTTCGCCCTGGATGATCCCGGACGGTTCCACCAAAAATGAGATCGACTTCGTTATGACAACTGCTCGACAGCTGTTCAATGATGTCTCTGTCATCGCTAGGGTGAAAACCGGCAGTGATCACCGAATGGTAAGAAGCACATTGAACCTGAACGAAAAGCTGGAGAGGTCACGTCTAGTGTAGTCCACGCTCCGACCATCTCGTGCTTTACCCAAAACCCCGAGAGCTTCCAAATCGAATTGGAAAATTGCTTCCAGTGCCTGGATGATTGCGTTACAGTGGACGATATGAACTAGAGGCTCGTGGAAACTGTGCATGCGGTGTGGACGAAGTATTGCAAAACTCAACGCACAAAAAAGATCCAGAAACTCTCAACGTCATGGAGGCTAGGCGTGAAATGAAGCTGCAGTCCTTAACTGATGCGTCAGCATATCGGCAGCTCGTATTGATGAAGCGATAGAGCGAAACCAAGGCCCCAAGGTCTTTGTCAGGTGGCGTCATTTGCGCTAGACAAGAGATTTTAAGTGAGATCGACAGATTTTCCTTTCCGCCTTGGTCACACATAACACCTTATCTCAATCAGGGTAACAAACTTAAAATGTGTGAGAGAAGAAAACTTAATTTTGCTTCATACCTTTGGAATAAGTTGGTCGAGGGATCATAACATAAAGGTCCTTCTAGTCAATTATTATTTTAAATTCCTACTAAGCATTCAGATTTCTGTGACTCACACTCGTAGGCGTCAGCTGAAAATCAGCGCTACCTTAACTGTAGCTGTATGCTAAGCTGCCTTTTGGTCGTGGAATACATTAACATTTGTTATTTTTTGTTCTCTTACTATTTCGTCGTTTGTTTGTGAACGATCAATAAAGACTTTTCTATTCTTTTTCTATTCTATTTTATGGACTATGGAGCTGTACACATCGTCGTTGGAGCCACACACTATTGTGAGCAAATCTCGTCCCACTGTTCCGACGATATCCGAGCGAGATTAGTATGGATCACAAACATCTTAAGAATGGCAAATCGCCTGGTGAGGATGGAATCGCAGAGGAGCTTCTGAAAGCGGGTGGAAAGCCGGTACTGGTAGTCATTCAGCTCTTTAATTCCGTCATCCGGGGCGGCACTACGCCGGAAACGTGGAATAGAAGCGTGTGTGTCCTTTTCTTAGAGAAGGACGATAACGCCCTCTTGAAGAACTATAGACCGATATAGCTTCTAAGACGCGTCTACGTGCTGTTTTCGAGAGTCACAACGAATCGTCTCGCAAGCAGACTTGACGACTTCCAGCCTCCCGAACAAGCCGGATTCCGAAAAGGCATACATACCCTTCGCCAGATTGTAAAACAGACCGATGAGTACAATCTCCCGCTATGCCTAGCGTATGTGGACTACGAGAAAGCCTTCGATTGCGTCGGAAATTGGGCGGTGCTATAGTGACATCAGCGGTGCCGAATTGACTATCGGTATATCAATGTGTTGCAGTGCTTGTATACCAATGCTACGATGGCTCCGAGTACAGAAGCAGAGTATGAAACCGATCCAATTGCAGAAAGGTGTATGACAGGGTGATGTAATATCCCCGAAACTTTTCTCCGCTGCATTGGAAGATGTCTTAAAGCAACTGCGCTGGAAAGGATACGGTATTAACATCAATGGCGAATATATCACCATCCTTCCATTTCCCGAAGACATAGTAGCAATAGCTGAATCGCTGGAAGACCTTAGCGCTATGCTCAATGACCTCAATAGTGTCTGACCTGAGTATGTGTACCTAGGACAGATAATCCGACTAGGTAGGTCCAACTTCGACCAAGAGGGCAATCGACGGATCCAACTCGGCTCGACAGCGTTCGGGAAACTGCATCACATCTTCTCGCCTAGTATACCTCAATGCATCAAAAGAAAAGAACTCAACCAGTGCGTGTTGCCAGTGATGACATACGGAACTGAGAAGTGGTCCTTCACTGCAGGCCGCATGAGGAGGGAGCTCAGAGACGCGCAGTGAGCTATAGAAAGGGCTATGCTCGGAGTTTCTCTGCGAGATAAATCCGTAATGATGTTATCCGCAGCAGAACTAGAGTAACCGACATAACCCTAAGTATCAGCAAGCTGAAGTGGCAATGAGTCGGCCATATAGCTCATAGAACCGATAACCGTTGGGGAAGACAGCTTCTCTAGTGACAACCACGTACTGGCAATCGCAATATAGGGTGACCGCCCACTAGATGGAGCGATGGATGCTGGTGGCTCAGGGACGTAATTTGTGACAATCTATGGGGGAGGCCTATTTTCGACAGTGGATTATGATAGACTAAAATGATGATGAACGACTAGGAAGTCGTAAGCGATGTGACGAGGACGTCACATCACTTACTTCCATAAAATAAGCTGGGAGTTCCGCTTAATAATTCTTATATACATTTATATTCATATCTTCTGAACCCTGCAAGATATCGAATTGGAACATACACGAAAACGTAAGTTGAAATTCTTGTTTTAATCCCTAAAAGTTTCATTAAAATCCGTTAAGCCGTTTCGGAGCCTATTCGAGACAAGCAGAGAAAAATTCTAAAAACAGTAATTTATGATAAGGCATCGTATAAATAGCAGTTTGCAATAAAAATGTTGTCTTTATTTAGAAATGACTTCAAATTTATTATTGTTATAGATAAAGAAAAGAACCGTCTTTACGTTACACAGTTGCACATTATTTAATTATATTATTGTACACGTTCGAAAGTTTATCTACATTAGTCACCTATTAAATATGATAACATATATGTTAGTGACATTAATTGGTTACAATTATAACTATTGTTAAATGGTCTTACCACATTAGGTACTCGTATCTTTTAACAACACTTACAGAAGTGGAAATTTACATGGCCGTTACACAGTTTCTTGGTGTTATAGCTTTAATCATGTAATTAATAGCTGCGAACTGAAATGTCTTCTTTTGCACTAGCAATGAAATCGTTTTAATCGATTACTGGTAAAAGTTATAATAAGTTAACACTAGAATATTAATAACGATTTGAAAGAAAGAAAGACATTGCTATCACATTATATATACTAGAAAATAAAAATGATATGTCACAGCACGTTGTAGTACGAAAAAGGAGCCAACTTTTGTGCAAAACTCAATTTGTTGGTTTTCAGATTTGGTTGTGTTGTGCATGTAAAATTAATGTCTGTCAAACGCACTCACGAAACACAAGAAATCCTAGTATGAGACATATTTTTTTTACATATATACATACATATGATCACGACTGTATCCCATAAGGGATAGTCAGAGACTGGGCACTCACTGCAAAAACAGAAGACTGCCACAATCCACGTTTCACCAAAACAATATAATGCACTTGGTGTGATAGATGGTGAGCCCATCGCCACCATGCGCTGTTGGGTGCACAGTGCAGTTTAATTCCTTACTCGCGTTTTACGAGATCCATTGGATGAGACGGAGTGGTAGTATTCTTTTAACGAGCCGCCACCACACGGTTTTTTTTAAGAAAAAATAAAATGCTGTAGCATTGTCGACACTGCCACAGCGCTGTTATTGTGTCTTTGCCTTACGTTTAAATTTTTCATACAAAAAAATAAGGAAAAAAGGTATCTAATGAATATGCGATAGTGCAATACATTCGATCACCATATAGTGACTAAATCGAAAGCGACACATCACATTTGCTTACAACTGCTATATTTGAAAGAACGGAATTTTTAATATCAGTGTTTCTTTAGTTCCAATAGCATTTTGAACATAAGGGATGAATGAATCTATCTATCTATATATATGAAAGCGATTTAACACTCCGTCACGATATCTCCGAAGCTACATAACCTTTTGACCTACAACTTGACACACATATTCCTTTCTCGACATAGACACTAAGAGCTTATTTTACGAACATCATCCTTATATGGGTAAACGGGCAGTTGCTGTTTTTCTCTATACAGTAAAAAGTAAAGTAAAGTTTCAGCCTATAAATGTCCCACTACTGAGCACAGGCCTCCTCTCATTTCTGAAAGGGTTTTTGGAGCTAGGAAGAATCCGCCACGCTGCTCCAATGCGGGTTGGCGGACTTCAAATGCTCTCGAAATATTTCTGTTCCTCAGACATGCAGGTTTCCTCACGATGTTTTCCTTCACCGCTAAGCACGTGGTAAATCAGCACTTAAAATTGTAGAACAATATTAGAGGTGCCGGCACCGGGGATCGAACCCAGGTTACTCGCTTACTATGAAATTAAAGGCGAGCACCAGGCCCCTGAGCTACCACGGCTCTATACAGTCTAACACAATAATAACTTCCATGCGAAGCCGGGGCGGGTCAACTAGTAACATATAAATACATAAAATCCTTAAATATCGTTTATTTAACTAATTTTAATTAATTATATAACTGAGTTTATAAGTTTTATATTTTTAATGTTGTTTCGTGCTAACCGCTGGTGTGTTCATCGCGAAACAAGACTGGCGTTGCCAGACCTATGCCAAACTTCACCACTGATTTTTGGTTTTCATATCGGACATTCGAAGCAAAATTTGTATATGTAGCTTTAAGAATCAGTAGTCAAAATATTATTAAAGTAATTAAAAAAAAATTGCAACGTAAACTAATAATCATATTTTAATATTACAATCTTGCAATGCAAGTCATATCATTTTATGACTTGGTTAAAAATTGGCACATTTTGCGTTCCCCTCATGGTTCTATAACGGATGTCACTGAAAATCAAGGCGAGGCTGTGTTTGTTATAAATGTTTCAAAAAGCAACCTGTAAATGCATTTCGCCACATGTATTTAAATCTTGATTGTTTTTTTACCGTTTGTATTTTTTAATTTATTTCATTAAATTTAAGCTTGTGGTATTTGCTACATTGTTGTTAGGGTGTCATAATTTCGTGCATCTGTATACTTTATTATTTATGTTTTTATATGTTTATTAATTAGCGTACTGTGGTATATCATTATATACATGTATCATGTACCTATTTATACTGTTTTCAAATCTACCTGTAGTATGTGATTGTTTCAAACAAATATCTCTTTCTTTCTAAATCGGGACGTGTCCACAGACCCGTGAAAATCGGGACTCCCTGCGCAATTCTATATATCAAATTTCGTTAGTGACAACAGAGATCAATGAATTACATAACTATATTGATTGAGATTTTTACAGTGTATGTATATGACCAAAGGCTATTTTTATAAATAGTATTAAATACTATTTATAAAAATAGCCTTTGGTCATACATTTATTTTAAACACTGCTATCAGGAGTGGTGTGCTATACTCCTATATCGATTAAAGCCCACCGCCCCAATCTACCGACAATGGACAGTACGAACCATCAGTCAATAGATGATCTTATTTTAAAGAACAATGAGACGAACGTATGCACGTATGGCAACAGTTGAAACTTATTTATGTATATATATTTGGTTATTACCAAAGTTAGCTCCGAGTCAGTAACGGAGACAGATGAAGCTGTAATAGCTAGAATGGCTAACATCACAATTATTTTTACTGGTCGTAGGATTCCTATGCAGGAATCCGTCTAGGTAAGTACCACCCCGGTGCCAGTTATTCTGCGGTGAAGCAGTAGTGTGTAGACATTACTGTGTTTCGGTCTGAAGGGCACTGAGAGCTAGTGTAATCACTGAGCGTATTAGACTTAAGAACTCATGTCATAAGGGTGACGGGCGCAGTGTGGTGCCACTCGTTGTTCTGGGTGACACAGCATTTTTTTATGGGCAGACGTTGCATTTACCATCAGGTGAACGTTTTGTTCGTCTCGTCACTTAATCCAATATAAAAAAAACATAGCTTTTAATATATTGACACTTTCTTTGAAAGCTACGTCACATATTAATTGTTGACTATATAAATAAAAAGAAAATACATTAAAAAAACATTAAATACTATTTATATAAAATTCAAAAAAAAATAGAAAAGGAAGTCGTCACAAATCGGTTCTGCGAGTATTCGATCGATTAAAATTATTCATTGGTTTCTACTTATTTAGGTTTAAGTTTTGTAAAGAATACGTATGTAACTCATGTTTAACATCACGTCACGTCACCGGCCGGTTGATACTACACTGCTAAACATAGAGTCTCTGCCAAGAAGAGAGGATTTGCCATTATCTTGGCAGGCGGATTGGCTTGGCTTTCCAACTGGCGTTTTGCAAGATGGTTATTTTATCACCTCCGATTGATGTAACTTAATAAAATGACTATTGCTTACTTCTCTACGTGGTCGTCCCCGAACTTAGTTAGCGCTCTGATGGCGGTAGGCGCGGTGTAGAACTGCGTCACCCGGTACTTCTCCACCAGCGACCAATAGCGATCGTTGTCAGGATAGAACGGGGTACCTTCGAACTGGAACAGTACTCTTGCTTACAATACAATAATTTTATAAAACTCACATGCGTACAACATTTAAGGAGATACAACCATGCAGGAACCCACCACTGCAGGGCTAATTATTCTGCCATGAAACTCGTTTGTAAACATTACTGTTTCGGCATGAAGGACACTGATAGCTAGTGTAATTACTGGGCATAGGGGACTTAAGAACTGATATCACGGAGGAGGAGCGCAGAGTAGTGTTGCATTTGTGGGCAGACGTTGCGCTGACCATCAGGTGAACATTTTGCTCATCTCGTGACTTTCGCTTATAAAACAATACTAACATATAAATAGATGGTTAAGTATATACAGACGGACTTGTCGATGTACGAGTATTATATATAATTATGTCGTCATTGGTGTTGCTATTATTGTGTTTAAATTCAAAAAGCAACAAATTTTATCCAAAGCGATAGTAATATTAATAATATTATTCAATTAATTTTGGATTGCAGCAACAATGGATTAAACATTATGCAACGGCGATGTGATTCAGTCATCAGCGTCATTGTTAAAACTCACGAGCTATCATCAAACATATAAGTTAAGAATTTAAGAAAAATATACACAATTAAAATTAACCAATGATGAAGATGAAAATAAAACAACATGCGTAATATACGAGTAATACTTATTTATAATGACATTATGCATAAAATAACAGTTATTTTTATACCATGTGTATGTTATAAAATAAACTTTATGCCGTGGATATAAGTAATATTTAAAAGTGCTCTTGTAAGTATGATGCTAAAGATCCATACGAATAGCTCAAGGAGAGATTCTCTATTAAGTATATCTTAGTTGAGTTATAACAAAATGTAATAGTATATTATTTAACTAAAAGTTATTTTTATAATATTTTGTTAATATTTAAAACAAACTAATATCAACAAAAATGTATGCATCGGCCGATAATCGAACACGGGCCGCCCGCGACGCAGCCGAGCATCTACCACTGAACATCTATACATATATAAAACTGTAGGACAGTCAATTCTGTGCATTGATAACATTTTGGAATAAAATATAGGATGGTTAATATTAAATTACCCCAATCTTAAATATTACCATTATAAAGTAAAAAACCGGCCAAGTGCGTGTCGGCCACGCACAATGAAGGTGTTTATAACACTATGTTTCCTAGGTTCTTCCACCTTAATTTTTTTTTCAGAAATTATCACCGAATTGTCGAATAGCTACAAGGGGGCTGCTTATCACTTTCAAGACTCACACGCTTATGTGTATTTTTTTTACATGGATGTGTTTTTTTCGTTATTTTACTATACCATTTTTTATCGGTTCATAAAAACACCTTCCTTCAACATTTCATCTACATATATAGTGGCTATAGTCTATAAGTGGATTTTGCATACGGACAGACGGACATTAGGGAATTATAAAGGTTCCGCTTTTGTTACGGAACCCTAAAAACGCGACAAAATAATGACAAAGTATGTTGTTTGTGTGTTTTTTTTATTCAACGCGTTGGACAATAATTGTAACTTTCACTGGTGGCAGGACTATGCAGGAATCCGCCTCGCCTAGGTAGGTGCCACAGGTCTAGCTATTCTGCCGTGCTAGTGTGCAAGCATTACTGTTTTCCGGTTTAGGGCACAGGCTAGTGAAGTTATTGGCAAATGAGAGTTATTAACCGATATCCCATCATGAGCGCATTGCAGTTTCATGCGGAAGTTGCAATTCGAAGTTCTGGAGACGCTGCAACGGTCACATACCATCTTGGGAATTCGCTCATCTCGACTGTCTCATTATTTACTACCGTAACGAACTATCCGGCTTCGTTTTTTTCATGCCAAAATTATGTGAACGATTTCTAAGATGGAAGTGAGTTGACCTTTAAGGATTTTATTGTTACTTAACATCAGGATATATTCATTTATAGTTTTAAAAGAAACTCACGAATGTGCCCGTGCAAATATAACACTATAAAAAGATAATGGTCTAAAGTTTGTTCACCTTCACAACGACCTCGTTACAACCGGTGTCACGTCAGGCCTTACGCCTATTATTTCTAATCAATGGTGTTGGAAGTTCACGAACAATCATTTCGTCATTTTGTTTGCTGTTACTTTTATTTTTAACACTCTTTTTATAACAGTGTGTATTAATAACGTTCTGATTCAGCAGTCAGCATATCTGTCCGCCTCTGGGCTTAAGGCTATAAACATTACTGAAATCAATGTTTGATATTTGATTTCGGATCTGCTCGAAGACGGAGTGAACATCAAGAATTAATTCCCCGGCCCGAGACGGCTGAAAGCAATTATGAGGCACAAGACAAGCACCAAAGCAAAGCAAGCAAAAGTGATCGGTTTTGCAAGCATTGTCTACAATTTCGATTATTTTATATATTATCAGCTTTTGAATCCGTTGATTAAATCCTTTGTCAAGTGTAGCCGTTTATGACCATTTACCGTCTCATAGTGAGAGGGGAAGGGGAGGGGAAGGCAGTCATACTGTTTAAATAAAAGAATGTAACTCTGCATTGATGACACAGTAAGTATTATTATTATATTAAAAATGCCAAGTTCAAATACTTTCATCGATAATAATCTTGCGAAAAAACGGCAAACCTTATCACTTCACATTCACCTATTGAAACAGTGAATGAACCCTCCGATAAGATCGTACTGTACTGTAGTTTTTATTTCAATGACAAAAGATGATGTTACTTATAGTAGATAAAATGATATGGAAAATGTTTGCAGACAATAACAATGCCGATAAGGTGTTTAAACAAGAAATAAAAAATGTATAAATTGATATCAAATTAGAGCTGTCTCTATTGCAATAATCTGTAAAGTCTACATCCATTCACTTCCAGATAACATTTTGCCAGATCGTCGCGCTAATTCACAGAGGACCCTCTTGCTTCACGTTGCATCATCTCAACTTTTTCAAACAAGAATCCATAACTAAACCTTCGTTTAGTTATGAGTTCTTGTTAAGATAGATAAGATAGGTTAGATTTTATTTAACTCTTATACCATGGGCTTGTAATACGTATTACAAGCCCATCTCTGAATATGTAATTGTATAAAGCATGATTGTGAGCTACCGGCATCCAAAATAAGACAGGTCGTCGATCCATCTAGTAATGAGCGTCCTTCACTTTATCAAAAATGAGAGGACCGACATCTTTCTGTTATTTATTTTACTTTTTGGATATATCTTGTGATTTTTCAATTATTTTATCACTACACACATTGGACACTAATCACAAAACTACATTATTATGTTATAAAAAATACTGGGCTTAAAATTCTTACTTCATTAGGAGCAATAGAATGCAGAAAGTATAGTATCAAGGGTACAACTTCTTCCGGGCCGGTGGAGGTCCCGCAAGGTTATATTCTCGGTCTTGTTTAATTTCACATTTATATTAATGATTTATTGTACCTAGTAACAAGTGTAAAGTATTATTTGCTAATGAGACATTTGATTTGCCAAATAAAAAATCAATAAATAACGTATTAAATTCGCAAAATCAAACGTTAACACATTAGATACGAAGTAGTTGCAAAAGAGGAAGAGTTTAACGTTAGACCACAGTCATTCTTGGAATAACTCTTAATTCAAAACTGGTGTTCCTCATAGCTAAAGTAGCAAGCAGGATTATGCTGTATAAAGATAGAAATCTGACCAACATTGAAACAGTAAAATCGATTTATTTTAGTTAAAACCATAGCATAACGTATTTTTGCATTTTACTGAGGAAGTTTTTTTGGTATTGCAAAAGAAAGCCATAAAGGTTTTTTATAATATTTTCTCTATGTATTATATGAAAACATTATGTATGTATATAAAACAATAATTCTTGAATCAAAAAGTTATGATCATAATGCAAATACCAAGAACAAGCTAGTAATACCAGTAACACGACTTAACAAAAGTTAGTAAATTATTTCTACCACATAATCCCAGAAAGTACACAGACAGTAAAAAAGTGTTAAAAATGGCGTATTATATTATTTTAAAATGAATGGATGATAATGAATCCGGGTAATGAAGAGATCGATGCCAAGCGACTACTATATCTATAATTTAAAATTATAGTAAATTTCACAAAGTAAGTCATTAAAAGAAAATAACTGTCCGTTGCTTTTCTTGCTCTGCTTTACCAAGGTAGTAGTTTTTGAGAACCAGTTTAATGATTTCTTATATTTACGCGAATGTTACACATTTAATAAAACGAATTTTACGGATTTTATCGCGTTTAATTTATAAACTATTTATAACCCGACGTTTCCAGCGCTTTACAGAACCCATAGTCATAGGAGGACTGGGCTGATAGTTGTCCTGACGTCATGGTTAATCCGGGATACCATCAGCTTTTAATCATCGATAACGATAGAATTCGTAAAATTCATTTTATTAAATATTATAGTATTAATTAATATAATAGAAAATAGGATTTCTTCGATTCTGTTGAATATATGAATACAAATAAAATAAATAAGACGCCTACTAAAATTAAATAAACGTTCAAAGTTATCTGTGCTCGTACAGTATCTATTGTTAAGATAAGCAGATCTGATAAAACATATCTGACTATTATTACAACCATTTCTCTAGAGCTACAAGTTCGCAAGGCCGTTGTGAAGGCAAACAATATCGGAGGCTAACTTCTTAGCTCACTATCAAGGTCTAGCTATTAATTGACACTCGAAGAAATCTGTCTATTAATCTTCTACTATTATGACCATCATATTTAGGCCAGTACTTCATGTATATCACGTTATAATATATTTTCAGTACTTCAAGTAATAATATTAGTGTTTGAAACTGAAAGACACTAAGCGTCATATGCCTAATCACACACTACTATCAAAACTTACTATGAGAATTAAATTAACAAAATTACTCGTAAGAATTGATCAGTGTACTTATAGGGACTGTCGGAAAGTTATATTTTTTTTATAAATAAAAGTCGTGTTCAGTTCTAATTGTAATTAGTTATATACTATAGTTAATTATATACTGTCCCTTATTTTCTACTACCTTCTTCTACGTATGTTTACTAGCTTATTGATAACATTTCAGTAGAAAACATATTTTTCAACGCCAATATTCCTCAACCGCCGCTGGAACACCGATATCATCTATAGATGTTCCAGCATCTAAATTTTTGAAATATGATTCGTTTTAAATTTGCGCTAAGCGACGAAAATGGATAAAGATCTGACGGAGTGATTTCTGGAGAGTAAGGAGTCTCTTTTCTGAATTTCTCAAACCGGACCCAAAACCACTACCCAAATTCCTACAGGATGCAGCAATGTTATTTTTCTTCTTGAATTCGTAAAGTATACAATGCCTTAAATGAACATTAGTGTCGGCACTCCTTTTGACACCGCTTCTAATGTAGAGTTAATGAGAAATTATTACGCGATACTCCTATCTATAGTCTATTCTGCAGAAATTATGACGCATTATCATTAATACAAGAATTGTCCTTAAAAAAAAGAGTGCACAATGCGCTCATTTCCGATTAGCATCACGACAGCAACAAAAATAAATTTAAAAACGCCGTGGAACGATATTCGATTTCACTTTAGAAGCTACTTTATTTCGTGGGCATATGATTAAATTTGTGTTTATTTAATCGAAATTTGTAATTATAATATATATAATAAAATTTGTTCGTTGGTTTTAAAACCACTGTGTTAAATCAGAACATTTGACGTACCGATCAATGTTCCGATACGGGTATATCGGAACGTGTCACCAGACCCCTGCAAATCGGGACGTCCCGCGCAAATCGGGACACCTGGCTACACTAGCCTGGTTGCACTTAACATTAGGTGAACGACCTGTTCGTCCTCTTCACCTTTATCATTTGGGCCCACATCAGTCCACTGCTGAACCTCTCCATAAATTGACGCAAAACGCTGTTCTGAGCCACCTGGATACATCGTCTCGTCACTTACTTCCAATAAAAAACTGTGGTAGAGTCACGCGACAGCTTTTCTAGTTGCCATGAATGGGCCGGTTCGCCCGGAGAAGTACCTCTATCGAATACTGCTCTGGCAAACGGAGCAAAAAACTACGGCAACATCAGGGGACTTCATTCTAACATTAACGCCGTCCACTATCATCTACAGACGGCAAAGCCGGCCCCATGGCATGCGAGACCCATATATCTTCTGCGGCTGATACTTCTTATCTCTTCTGCCCGGGTTTCAATTCGAATATTCCTTTGTGCCGCGGGCGGGCGTCGAGAACATAAATATCCTCTCTGTATATATTTTCTCGACGCCTCGGCACTCGGCTCGGAAGTTTTCGTTCCGTCATTTGTGGTGCCCATCGGAGATAGATTCCAGCCTGGTTTGGTAGCACCTGCAGAATAGGATCCCGCCAAAAGCAGTAGTGCTACCGAAGGGACGCCTCGTTGGCCAACGCCGTAAAAGAGAAAGCCGACCTTTTAGGTTCTCTTTTGCGTCCAACTCGACTCTTTATGACAGAGGGAACTCACCGCCAACCATCCTGCGTTTCATCACGCCTGGAGCTTCAAGGTCGTAGTCGACGGTGCATGCTCAGACTCAAAGCCTGTGAAAGCTGGTGTTCCACAAGTCTGCATGCTATCCCCAAATCTGTTTCTTGTGCATTATCAATGATATGTTGCAAATTAGTAACATTCATTTCTATGCAGACGATAGCACTGGTGATGCCTTGTACGCCGGCCGCGCCGATATTTCTCGGCACCACGTTGACAAGTTCCGGAACAAACTTGTGTCTGAAGTCGAGATTTCGTTAGACAAACTCTCGGACTGGGGCAAACTATACTTAGTCCAATTCAACTCCAAGAAGAAATAAGTTTGTGCGTTTACGGCTAAAAAGAAACCCTTCGTTGCGTCCCCTTATTGCCTCAGCTACTATCGGAATCCTTGGCGTTGACATATCGATTGACGTTTAGTTTCGTAGTTATTTTGAAAGAAAAGGCCAAATTGGCCTCAAAAAAGCTCGGCGTGCTCAATAGAGCGGGACAGTATTACATCCCGGCCCACCGTTAGCAACTTTACAAGGCGTAAATTCGGCCATACATGGAATACTGTTCTCATCTCTGGGCGGGGGCACCCCAGTGCCAGCTCCTTCCAATTGACCACATCCAGCGAAGAGCAGCTCGAATCGTCGACGACCAGGTCCTTTCCGATTAGCTCGGTCCACTGGCCTTGCTTAGTGACGTTGCGTCTCTTTGCATTTTTATCGTATATACCATGGTGAGTGTTGTAAGGAATTGTTCAGAATCAATCCAGCCGCGGTGTATCACCGTCGTACATCGCGTCGTAGCACCAAATTCCATCCACATCATCTTGATGGTTGGCATACCGCCACTGGCAATTCACGGAATTTTCTGCCACGCACGACCATTTGTGGAATTTGCTGCCGCCAGCGGGTTTACCAGATCGATACGACTTAGGGACCTTCTAGAAAAGAGCCGATTCCTTTCTCAAAGGCTCGCGATTCCCCTGGTGTTGCGGATGTTCATGGGCGGCGGTGATCACTTAACATCAGTTGAGCCGTTTGCTCGTTTACTCCCTCTTCTATGAAAAAAATAATAATAGCAATACTAAAAATGTTTGCGCATTACAAACTGTTTTACAAAGTATTAACCGACATAGAAAAGAAGGTATTAACGAACATAAAAAAGAAGGTTTTCAATTCCGCTGTATATTTTTTAAAGTATTTTCGGGCATAACTTCTTTGTTTATGAACGGATTTTAATGATTCTTTTTTAATACGGTAAGGGTGGTCCTGATGAAGTTCAAGTTCAGATCGAGTTCTGATGACGGGATTCATGAGAAAATCATGAAACTCAGTTGTGAGCTGCTGCGTTGAAGTCGGTTTTTTATTAAATAATTATCCTATTGCAAAGATGAATGTTGTAAATTAGCGAAGTTGGACATATTGTAAACGCTTCCGCCTATAAACATTCCTAATATAAGTCAATAATATGAGGACAACTACCAAAGTAGGCGTACCCATATTGATGGCAAGTTCTGGATGAAACCGTTTTGTTCTGCAAAACACAAAGTTACTTTAGTTACTCACCATTACTGAGGTGGCAGCGTTTGCAAGTGGCGCGTACACTACGTAAGTGTGGCCAGTAATCCAGCCAACATCGGCAGTGCACCAATAGATGTCCTTGTCGCGACCGTCGAACACGTATCGGAAAGTCGCGGTAGCATAAAGAAGGTAGCCCGCGGTGGTGTGCAGGACTCCCTTGGGCTTGCCGGTAGAGCCGCTAGGTAAAAAAATATATGTTAATGAGCGAGAAATTACATGTAGTTTTACTGGTGGTAGGATTCCCTGGGTGGATATTCTACCGTGAAACAGTAGTGTGCAAGCATTACTGTTTTTCGGTTTAAAGGGCACTGAGAGCTGTACGCGTTAAGAAAATAGTGAGACATCAGTGCAACTACAGGGTAAGGGTGTATTCGCTGTTGAGTAAAAATACAAACAATTTTCCAAAAATTTAATTAAGTTTAATGGAAACAAATTGTCTTAAAATTACGTAAATCACTAATTCGTATCGATAGATTCTCCAGTTACATTTATTATAAAGGAATTTTGTTCGATGAATGGAGAGTTCCATGACGTCATCCAAATTCCTTGCCATCCAATTTTCTTCGCGTATCACGTGGTCGCAGCACTTCTTCCACCGATTAGCGTCTATTAACGCTATTGCGTCATCTAATATTTTTTTTACGTCACTCATTTTGATCGTGGAGTTATTGGCATCAACATAATTTTTGTTTGAGCCGGATCCAATTCATGTGGATAAAGGTTTGCAATGGTAAGGCGGTAGGTCATTTTCAAAATTTAATGTTGAACGAGTAACATGCAAAATACACAAACACACAACCATTTTGTTCGAAGGTCTGATGTCAACTGGTCATTGTGAACTCGACTTTCAAATTTTTAGCATATGATTTAGGTGAAAGAGTTTTAGATGAATGAATAAATTACCTAGTGTAAAGCATAAAGAGTGGATCTTCCGCATCCATCCATTCTGGGGGACAAATCGTAGATTGTCCATCAACCATTTCATGCCACCACATGTCCCTTTCATCGTTCCATTTGTACTAGAAGAAATAAATCATGTTATAAAAAGATAGTAGAAGCGGCATAAGACAATCTACCACTCTATCTCTTCCCGTCGGTGGTGTTAAAGTTGACAGAGGAAAAGTTAAAACCAGAAGATGGGCACCTTCCTGGAACATCTAAATAAATAAACTGCGGTTGCCAACCCGTCTGCCAAGTGTGGCAATTATGGCAAAATAACCCCCCCCCCCCCCCCCATGAGAGCTCCAAACTTTTGTTGCAGTCTATGGGGAGTCCTATGTTCGGCAGTGTACAGTGTGGTGAAAGGCTAAAGTAATGATGACAAAAATATAGTTAAATATTGATAATCGATAGTTTCCTTAGTAACACGGTACAATTTGATTTCATGACTCTGTTGTTACTTCAATCTCTTCACACCGATAAAGAAACCGTTACCGAACTATTAAAAATATTACTATTTTACTGGTGGTAGGATTCCTATGGAGGACTCCGTCTAGGTAGGTACCACCCCAGGGCCAGTTACTCTACCGTGAAGCAGTAGTGTGCAAGCATTACTGTGTTTCAGCTAGCGTAATCACTGGGCTTATGAGGCTTAAGAACCTATGTCTCAGGGTGATGGGCACAGTGTAGTGTCACACAGAATTTTTCTGGGTGGCACAGCATTTGTTATGGGCAGACGTTGCACTTACCATCAGGTGAAGGTTTTGCTCGTTTCATCACTTTATGCAATTAAAAAAAAACACCATAATACAGCTTCCAATCTTTGCGGTCTTATGGGACAAAATGTGATCGTAATTTCAATCGTAAATCAAGTAAAAACTTTGCTAATGAAGTCGCGAATAAGAGAAAATTTGTGTACGCCGTGAATATCGCTTTTATCTACTGTGCGTTTTCTTTTTGTCACTTTGTACGTTTTATCTCCATTTTAATGAACTTAAACGAGCTGTTACTTTGCTTCCTCTGATACTCCCGTGATTAACCTAAGCATATAGATTAGGTGCTGTGGTTCGTTGAAAATACTCAATATATTATGATGACATAATTCATGAAAATGAAGCATTTTACGGGTCTAAACAAGAAAGTCTGGTAATGAATGAATGATAAAGTTATTTACCAACGTCTTGATGTCGTCAGGCAGCTTCCCGCAAGGCGTTACCCTGGCGAGATGTGATACTACGATACACAGGCCCACTGTATGGTTGTACTTCTTCCTGGCCTTGTCCAAGGCCTCGTCGCAGATATTCTTTAGCTCCAGGAGCTTCCCACCGCGCCATGCACCGTCCGATGTTACCAACACTTTAGCTTTGCAGTCGGACATGCGTTCCGCTAACGAATCCGATGAGAATCCAGCGAACTACGTAAACATATTAAGACTTTTAGAAGTCAAAACATTTACAGAGAGGTAAGATGATGTGACGACGTGATAAATAATAAATTTAATTAATTAATAATAAATTCATCAGAAACCATTTTAAAAATTATTTAATAAAATAATAAAGAGGGAATACAAAGTTAAAATTATGATATTTTTGTTTTTCAATATTAGAGTACAATTTGTAACGAATATTTAATTTCAATATTGCTTTAAATTATTCAATTATCTATTAAAATGTTCAGAAGAGATCAATTATCAAAAGCGTGCAAAAAATTTACGAATATTTCGATATAAACAGTTTTTATAACAATGAAAAGTACATATTTATTCTATAAGTTGAGCGTGTCCGTGTATTGCATAAATCGTTTTACTTCAATAAATTTTATTGCTGTATGAATTTTAATTATTATTTTATTTAATCAAAGTTTGATCAAAATCTGAGAATGAATGCATTATAAGAAGGTCTCTTAGATGTAAAAGCATTATTATAATAGACTTGAGACTTGAAAATGATTAGATATAGTTGCGTAAGCTTCCATACCGAGACAGGAGTCCGCGGTAAACGCAGACTCGAATCGAAGTCTTATTGAAAGACATATAATCTTAGGGCGGATTTCACCGTTGAAAATTAACCCGATCAGTTCAAGCTAAACGCTTAGTTTAACTGAGTTCAAAGCTACAGTTTGCTTTTCATCAACAACAAATGAACGTAGTTAAAGCTAAACGCAATAAATATTCAGAACGCCCAATTTTCGACGTTCAACTCTTTAAACGCGTTTAGAGAGCTGTCATTGTCAATTGCACAACTATGTAAACATAAAAAATATTTTTAATTCATTTTGTTTATGTTTTAGATTGTGACGATATTTCAAGTAAACTTCGTTTTTCTAAGCGCGATCAAAATGGAGCTGGTAAAATCGGTTCGACGAAAACCGTGATCAAATTATACATTTGAACTCAGTTAAGTAAAACGGGGTTTTATTAAACTTCGTTTCCAAGGCGATCGGTGAAATCGGGTCTTAGTTTCGGTGGTGAGCGGGTTTGTTGTAGAAATACGACTTGCTCGTGAACATCGTTCACTCCTGTTTTACTATGACACGTCGGTTATCTTACGGATCAGGAAAAGTGTGTTTGGCGGCACTCCGGTGTTACAAGCATAGTTAACGACATTTACCAAAGTCGATATTAATCATATTGTTGCGTTGCGAGGAGGCGGCATTCGTGTGATCGTTGAGGATCGAGAGCGGTAGCGTCATTTTCGATGGACCAGAGATTATGAGTGAGATCGAGAGATTTTATGGACAGCTGTACACATCGTCGTTGGAGCCATACACTAGTGTGAGTAACGACCCAAAAGCAAATCTCGTCCGACACTATTCCGATGATATCCCGGACGTCAACCTGAGCGAGATTAGTACGGCTCTCAAACAGCTTAAGAATGGCAAAGCGCCGGGTGAGGATGGAAGGACAGCAGAGCTTCTGAAAGCGGGTGGGAAACCGGTACTGGTAGTCCTTCAGAAGCTCTTTAATTCCGTCATCCGGGGCGGCGCTACTCCTGAAGCGTGGAGTAGAAGCGTGGTTGTCCTGTCCTTCAAGAAGGGCGATAACGCCCTCTTGAAGGACGAACGAACGAAGAAGGAAGGAAGAACTATACACCGATACTGCTTCTGAGCCGCGTCTACATGCTGTTTTCGAGAGTCATTACGATTCGTCTCGCAAGCAGACTTGACGACACTTCCAGCCCCCGAACAAGCCGGATTTCGAAAAGGCTTTAGTAACATAGACTACATACATACCCTTCGCCAGATTGTATAAAAGACTGAAGAGTACAATCTCTCACTATGTCTGGCGTATGTGGACAATGAGAAAGCTTTCGATTCCGTCATAATTTGGGCGGTGGTACGTTCACTTCAGCGGTGCAGAATTGACTGTCGGTATATCGCTGTATTGCAGTGCTTGTATACCAATGTTACGATGGCTATCCGAGTACAGAACCAGAGTACGAAACCGATACAATTGCAGTAAGGTGTAAGACATGGCGATGTAATATCACCGAAACTCTTCACCGCTGCATTGGAAGATATCTTCAAGATACTGGACCGGAAAGGAATCGATATTAACATCAATGGCGAATACATCACTCACCTTCGATTTGCCGATATATTCATAATGGCAGAATCGCTGGAGGACCTTAGCGCTACGCTAAATGACCTCAATAGTGTCTTAAGATGAACATGGACAAGACCCAGATCATGTCTAACGTCCATGTCGCACCTATACCGGTTGTTGTTGAGAACACTACGATCGAAGTTGTCGACGAATATGTACTCGTATACCTAGGACAGATTGTCCGACTAGGTAGATCCAACTTCGACCAATAGGTCAATCGAGGCTAGGCAGCGTTCGGGAAACTGCGCCAAATCTTCTCGTCGAGTATACCTCAATGCCTTAAAACCAAAGTATACAACCAGTGCGTGTTGCCAGTGATGACATACGTAACCGAGACATGCCCATCACAGCAGGCCGTGTGAGGAAGCACAGAGTCGCGCAGAGAGCTATGGAAAGGGCTATGCTCGGAGTTTCTGTACGAGATAAAATCCGTAACGATTTATCCGCACCAGAACTAGAGTGACCGACATAGCTCTAAGGATTAGCAAGCTGAAGTGGCAATGGGCCGGCCATATACCTTGTAGAACTGATAACTGTTGGGGAAGAAAGGTTCAGTCTCGTACCGGGCGACCTCCCACTAGATGGAGTGATGACCTGCACAGTTTTGCGGGAAGTCGATGGATGTAGGTGGCTCAGGACGGTGTTTTGTGGCAATCTATGGGGGAGGCCTATGTGCAACAGTGGACTGTGATAGACTGAAATGATGAATGGTTGCGGCCTGCATCTTGGTTAGGCTCACGCTTTATTAGTTTTTCCCAAGTCGTGTCCCTTCATAGAGGGCCTGCAGACTGACTCCAATGTTTTATAAAACAACAATATTAAATGACATTTCTGTATTGCTGTGTTGTTTCCGCAACTTCACGTCTGCCACAGGCTCTAAAAGATTTTCGGGCTTGCGGCCGGCCATTCAACACACCAGTGACGCCCGTGCTTCCGCCGATCCCCGAAAAGCAGGACTGAGTCCCCCCCCCCCCCCATATTTAATTTTGGGCTACAAATCGGGACGTCTGGCAACTTTGAACCCAATTATCCTAAGTTTTGTCTTCGTCCGTCGTGTAAATGTTTTTATTTTTTATATAATTTCCAGCTTTGTGTTTACTAAATTTGATACATCTAAATTCTAACTCACCACAACTGAGTGTATGGCACCAATCCTGGCACAGGCCAACATGCAGACGACCGTCTCCAAGATCATGGGCATGTAGATGGAGACCCTGTCTCCCTTGCCCACGCCACTGTCCCGCAAGGCATTGGCGAACTGGCAGACCAAGTCCATCAGCTTTTTGTACGTAACGCGGCTGTAGTCTTCTGGGCAGTTGCCCTCCCTGTTAAACAGAAATCAAAATGCATAAAGTAAATCAAAATTCTCTCTATATATTAAGTTCATAGTTGTATTTCATTATTAGTGAAAGAACTAAAATATACTTTTGGCTGAAACAAAAACCGAGTTTAGAATGATGTCTAAACTTTTTTTTGCACTAGCACAGAAGTCGAAACCTTTTTTTTGATTTGATAAGTGCAACTACATTGCGCCCGTCACTCTGTAAAACGCATCCGCGATACAGGAGAAATCCTACTGTGAGGCGTATAAAAAAAAAGTTTCCCTTCACCGCCGAAGCAGTGGTTTATCGATACTTAAATGACCAGCTTTAGCGACGTAGTATCCAACGTCCTTACCGTATCGTATAAGTATACTGATAAGCAGAAATGAAAAAATCTGGATTGAAAAATGCTCTGCCTGATAGACAGGTCTTTACCGAACGCTTTGAAGCATTGTCGCTCTGTCGCTTATAGGTGCTGTAATTTTTATATTGGATAAAGTGACGAAACGAGCAAAACGTTCACCTTATGGTAAGTGCAACGTCTGACCATAAAAAATGCTATGCCACACAGAACATTTCTGTGCGACACCGCACTGCGCTCGGCACCGTGAGACATCAGTTCTGAAATCTCATACGCCCAGTGATTACGCTAGCTCCCGGTGCCTTTTAAACCGAAGCGCAGTAATGTTTGCACAGTGCTCAGAAACACAGTGCACAGAAAAAGTGTATTGCGTTAGCCACGTCAAATACAGGGCTTTTGAAGTTCTTCTCCCTGCTTGTCTATTGACTGCCACACCAGTTGCAACATGTGATCAATGTAATTTGCTTTCTAACTAGATGAGATTCATGAGAAAATATAACATTAAAGAGCTTTTGAATCTTCGAATCGTACAACTCCTGTTAAATATTTTGAGATATACTCGTAATTTGTGCTCAGTCGATTTTGATTAAAACATAATATACAAAATGTCGATCTAAAATGCGTTGTAACGATATTTTTAAATTAACAGTCGCTTTTTAAATCTAATAAAATAAAATATTTAATTTAATATAAAATATTTTATAAATAATCAATTTTAAATAAAATATGAAATAGACATTAAGTATCGTTATTTAATACTGCAAGTTTTGACAAAAAATATATCCCTCTTTTTTATAGGAGAATGTGACGAAACGTGCAAAACGTTCTGGTGGTAAGTGCAACATCTGCTCATAACAAATGCTGTGATACGCAGAACATTTCTTTGGGGTCACACCGAGCCCGTCACCCGAGTCATCAGTTTTTTGTTTTTTTTTAAATATGCCACACAGTAGGATTTTGCCTGTGTCGTGGGTGCGTTTTACAGACATAAATACCACATGCACAATCACCCGGACCCGGAACAACTATCTGTATCGAACCCGCGACCCGCGGTGCAGAAGCCAAGAGCTTAGCCACTGCGCCAACCGAGCCGACTACCGTTCTTAAGTTAGTCTCATATGCCGAGTAATTAGACTAGCTCGCAGTGCCCTTTAGACCGAAACACAGTCATGTTTGTACACATTACTGCTTCACGGTAGAATAACTGGCCCTTGTCTTATTATAAAAGGCACCTCTATCAGATATTCAATTTTAGCGTAGAGAATAATGTTATATAATAATACTCTACTCAAAAGTAACCTTTGACTTCACAGGAGTTAGTTACATAGTCAATAGAATAATATTTCTATAGTTAATAGAATCAGACGTTGCTTTGCGGAATTCCATTATAATAAAGGAAATACAGTTAATTTGCTAAGATCCGCATGCAAAATTTAAAATGGTGTGTATTAAGGAGTTTATGAAGAGCACCGCCCGCCCTCCCTCGACAGCGTGCACAAGCAAACCAATACCGCCACCAGATACCTTCCACCACTACCACTGGGCATTATACACCACTGAAGTCGAGAACACGACACGTGTTTCACTTCAAAACAAAGCATTATCAAGTGATATTGATTCTACGACAGTCATCCGCCGAGTTCTCGACTTCAGTGGTGTGTTCTGACTAGTGGTTGTATTGTAGTGGTGGAGGGTATCTGATCGCGGCTTTCAGTGTCGGCTCCCGGTGGCGGTATTGGTTTGCTTGTCCACGTTGTTGAGAGAGGGCGGGCGGTGCCCTTAAAAAGTAGGTAATACACACCATGTTTAATTTTGCATGCGAATCTTAGCAAATCAAATTTCGTTTTGTTTGTAACATTGTAACGTGGTGTATTGTAAACTTACATACTATATGATCATAAATAAATGCTGTGACATTTGTGTTACTATTAATTCCGCATGCATTCGGTCGCATCATTCGTTCGTTGCAGACACCGTTCAGGCATTCGGTCTGAACAAAGGAAATATCTATTTACATTGGGTGGCCGGCTCGTCAGATACACGGAAAGGTCGGCCATAGCATGAGCGACCAATCAGTGTTTTATTTGTTTACTAGTGCACCCGCCACAGAATATGTATTTAAATGTGTATAAAAATAATTACCGTTTGTATTCCCTATCGTTTTAAAATAGTGTAAGTACAGTTATTGTTTGAAAACACTTAGTATTCTAATTATTGCAATCCCTATGAATGATAAACACAAAATTCTGAAATGCAAAGTGGTCATTGAATTAATCCATGTAATTGCTTTATTCAGGGCACAGGTATAAGAACATGTTAACAGTGCTTTTATAAAAGTCTGTAGCTGTGCCCTGCGGTTTCACCCACCGTTTAATTTAAAATAATCGCCCTAAGGGTCGTAGCGTTATGTTACATAGCCTATAGCCTTCCTCGATAAATGGGCTATTCAACACTAAAATAATTTTTCAATTCGAATCAGTAGTTCCTGAGATTAGCGCGTTCAACTAAACAAACTCTTCAGCTTTATATAATTAGTATAGAATATGTGCATTTTAACTATTAATATACTATAGACTATTATTAACCTAATCTCAAAGTTGTGAAATTAACTACGTTACATATTTTTTACTTTTAATCGCGTATCGTAGTGGTCAGAGTACCTAACTTCTATGACGCGGATCCTGGATTCGAATTCCAGCTGAAGGCCAACATTAGTATTTTTATAAAAAAAAAACAAATCGTTCCTCGTTTCTCTGGTCTGGTTGTGGTGTCTCTGACATTGCATACTAACCTATCTCCGATCTTATCGCAAGAGCGTTACATAGGGCGCGTGTAGGTTAAGACGAGTGAGTGTCACTGTGATTGTGCGTACAGTACTTGCAGCACTGTAATATCTCTTGATAATTTGTGATAGTATTCAGAAATCGGCCAGTAAGTCATATGTTCTTTTATACAGAAAGGTAGTTAATTATTATTCGAGGAAAATTTTAGATGCAAACAAGATGGCGTTATCGTCTCCGAAGGCAAGAGGAAATATCAGACTCGCTACAATGTAGGTCAACGGCATTGCCTTGAAGTACCTCTCCGATTAGCGTCTGATCTGACGCAGTCATTTTCGGAAATGTTTCTTTGAAACTATTTTTGTAAATACGCAGCATCCCTGACCAGTCTAAATCAATGCTGTAGCAGTTATGGCAAAGTTTAAATGAAGCTTTTTACGCCAGCTCTGTGTTCGATCTCCTTTGCGTCTAGCAGCCGATCTAAAAAAAAACGTATGATTTTTTTTGTTTTATTTTTAAAGTATGGCTAAGAACAAACTCTTTTCGATGAAAATTAAAGATAATTAATTAATTAATAGGAGTTAAAAACGTACTTTTAGCTCCAGTAGTGTTTTGATAGAATCTTGTAATTTCTGTGCATATTTTAAGTAATAGTTTATTATGCATCAAGTGCTTGTAAAAGTGTACAGTGATTTGAAAAAAATTTTGAAGAAAGTATTGAAGACTAAAATTGTATTTTATGTTTTGTCTCCATCATAAAAGTCAACTATCATTTTACTGTCGATATAAATGAAGTTTTTATTTAAGTCAAATTATTATAATATTGCTTGTTCTTACTCGCTCATAGGTTAACTATAATATTTAAATAATATTTAACTATAATATTCAATGCAGCCAGTGTTCTTGGCACTACGAAACGAGTATATTATAATCATTTTTTTAAAGTTTTAAAACAATATTAACACTGCACTAACAAGTTCAAGTCGTTGGCGTGCAAGGGTGATGCCTCACACTAGGATTTCACCGGTGTGGTGAGTGAGTATTACAGACAAATTACAGACCCGAAAACCGACAATTTCTGTTTGTACAAACGTCTGCTGGAATTCGAACCCAGGGCCCGCGATGTAAAAGTCAGATACTCTTTCAAATATGCCACGATATTTCTATTCTATTGTAAAATCTAATATTCTATTGTAAAACATTGAGAAAATACTTAATTGCTTTGTGAGCTATAAAACATCGTCAAATGAATGTTCATTGTATGTAAAGTAGATAAAAGGTGATGAAAATGTCAATCAAATCTAAAGTAAATAATGAATAGCGGGGCAATACGGGGGTTTCGTGTAGTCATTTGGCGACTTTGGCAGTGACATTCTCCGACCATAACTATAAGATGTCAACTGCGGCAAAATAAACTATTATATTGCCTAGATATGATCAAAATAACCTGAACTTCTATGACACTTTATGGAGACGAGTAAATAATTCACCTGATGGTAAGTGCCACGGGCCACAACAAACTTTTCTGTATGGCACTTCACAGCGCTCGTCACAAGAAGAGATCAGTTCTTAAGTCCCAAAGGCACAGTCCTATCATAGTAGCCCTTCAGATCGAATTACGGTAATGATTGCAACTCCACGGCAAAATATGTGACTCTGAGGGTCGTACTTACCTAGACGGATTCCTGCATACAAATCTTACCAACAGGAAAAAACCTATTGATGTTGATGTGATTTATTGTCCAGCTTGAGTATTTCAGAGCGATGAATAAATCCGTCACATCACGTGGGCATCGCAAGATTCGACTAAGGAAAATTCTTGCAAAATCTCATGACTACAGCCGATAATCAAAGCGAATAATTATCTCGAAAGATGTCAAAGCGGGCTAGTTACGGACGGAAGCGTCTTAGGTGCGAGGCGCCTGGTGCGGCGATCACCAACCCACCTACCTGATGATAATATCGTAATATATTTCTTAGATATGAAAACTTTTGTGAAGTAAAACTAAAAAAATAATCGAAATCGATCCAGTAGTTTTTGCGAGATGCAAGCACAATGCCGTTGTGCCTCTGTTAAAAAATCGTAGTATCCTAAAACTTTAATAACTTTATATTAGATGAAGATATCGCGATAACGTGATTTTTTTAGCCCATTTACGTTTAAGTTACGTATTTTTACACTTTTACTTCTCAGACAATTGCTAATAAGTAGAAGTACAGAAAAAATTATCGAAATCTATCCAGAAGTTTTTGCGTTTAGTGTAGTCATTTGGCGGCTTTGGCAGTGACATTCTCTGGACCATAACTACGGGGGTGACACTGAAAGTTTTTAGAAAATAAAAAACTGAGCAAACTAGCAAGTTATTATTTTTATTATATCTTTTCAAAATAGTTTCCATTCCACATCAATACATCGCTGCATTCGATAGAACCACCGAAAAAAGCACTTTGCCCACTCGTGCTTAGGGGTCTCTTCGATGGCCTTCTGGAACGCAGCCACTGCTTCCTTGGCGTCCATAAAATGTTTTCTTCGAAGTTTTTCTTTTATTTTCGGGAATAAATAAAAATCGCAAGGTGCGAGGTCGGGGCTATATGGCGGGTGACCCAGCAATTCCACGTCTGACGACGCCAAATAGTCGATCGTTCGCCCGGCGGTGTGCAAGGAGGCGTTGTCGTGGTGAAGGAGGATCCTACTGCGAGGTCGTTTCTCTCGAACTTTTTCCAAGACAAGTGGCAAAAATTTGTTAGTATACCACTCTGCAGTAACTGACTTTTGATCTTCTAAAACAATTGTCGCATAATGACCTGTCCTTCCGAAGAATGAGGCCACCTCCTTTTTCCTACACTTCGATTTAGTTGGCAACTCCTCGGAAGGAAACACCCACTGAGCAGATTGTCTTTTGGTTTCCGGATCATAGCAATAAATCTAGCTTTCGTCACCCGTAAGTATGTCGAACACAGCTTTTGAGTCACCTCCGTGAAATCTTTGTATCATTTCACGGCACCAATCAACACGATGGAGTTTTTGGGCCTCGGTCAAATAATGAGGTATCCACTGGGCACAAAGCTTCCTAACGGCTAAATGTTTGTGGAGGATTTTGTGCACTTGAGTCATACCGATGCCTAAGCTTGTCCGAATCTACTGATAGGTTACCCTTGGATCAGTCTCTATCATACACCGCTCAACACTGATGTTATCTTCAGTCGTCGCCGTAGAAGGCCGTCCCTCACGCAGAGCATCGTTGAGATTGGTGCGACCACGTTTAAACTCAGTAAACAGTGGCCCGAGAAGGGGCTTCATCGTGAAAGGCCAATCGAAGTCTGTCATAACATTCTTGTTGACTTAAATGACACCGAAAGTCATAAAAAATCATAGTACGAAAATTTTCTCGCGTTAAATTCGTACTGGCGTGACACAGACAAATTTCGAACAAATCAAATCGTAAAACAAATGACAAGTGAATGAAATTAGTACTCTATAATATTAGCATAGAGTTCTATTTTCAAAATTTAAACTTTTTTTTTATATTCTTTAAAAGTGGCCAGTTCTAAAAACTATCAGTGCCGCCATCGTATAAGATATCAACTGCGGCTGAGAGCACCCTGAGCAGCCGGTCAATATTTGCGCAGCTCACAATATATTGGTTTTCGGGTCTGGATGTATTGCAGTTAATACATATCAATGAGACTGTATTAGGCCATTCTTCTAATGGTGTAATGGTATAAAGGATACATCGGATACGGGAATGCACGAAAATATGTCTTAGGTCGTATATGCCAACTTCTGTTCGTTCGCCTGAAGATATCAACGCGGTCAAAATCGTTGAAGGACATCTATTGAATTGAATTTTTTGCATTCGTCGATAGCTTCGCTTGTCCATTGTCCCTTGACGCAAGTATATATACGTCAAAAATTCCTCAAAGCTCGGCTTAAGAGAATCTACCACCCCATCTCATCCCGTGGGTGTCGTAAAAGTCGACAATAGAAAATTAAAACCAGGAGACGAGCAGCAGCATCTTTCTGGAACATCTGAATAATTATTATTATCTGAATAATTATATTTGCCGTTTATACGGCAAAATCCCCCCAAAATGAGAGCTACAAACTTTTGTTGCTGTATTCAGCTAAGAAGATATCAGTACAAAACATACGAACAAAAAAAAGGAAATGTACGTATTTAAAATTACGGTTGAATTACTGTAAGCCAATGATGGGCAGCAGCATCTTCCTGGAACATCTGAATTTATAAACTGCGGTTGCCAACCCACCTGCCAAGCGTGGCAACCATGGCAATATCCCCCCAAAATGAGAGCTACAAACTTTTGTTGCTGTATTCAGCTAAGAAGATATCAGTACAAAACATACGAACAAAAAAAAGGAAATGTACGTATTTAAAATTACGGTTGAATTATATATACATATGCATAATCCCCTCAAAATGAGAGCTACAAACTTTTGTTGCAATCTATGGGGGAGGCCTATTTTCAACAGTGGCCTAGTGATAGGCTGAAATGATGATGATCATATCATAGTGTGCAATATTAAGTCACAATGTAAATTTATTAAGATTAAAAGTATTTAATTGATTTCGAGTGTCATTTTTTATGACGTATGGTCACTGTTAGCCCCAGGGTTTTTATAGCTGCGTGAACAAAAGTTTAAATGCAACACGGTTTTATTTATTTAATTTACGCGCGCGCGGGCGCACTCGCACATAAATGCCTATTGCCTACAAAATATATATACACGCACGCTGTCAAACTTGATGTTTAAATATCTTTTCTTTATTTTAGTAGTATTTATGATATTCCCTGGTCTTTACCCATGTCTTCTGGCTCACGCATTACATTATTGCTCTCGAATTTAAATATTAAAAATTAATAAAGAAATAAAAGGTTGTTATTATTAGTATTCAAACACCCCGAAGACATAACGACCTCACAAAATATGTGATCAGATTTTTAAATCTATTATTTAAATGTTAATAGCTGTTTCTTACAAGAAACGACATAAGACCTTGAACGGACAATATATTCCTATAAGTTACCGTATGTAAACAAACTGCACTTGATCCATTACCTACACGGATTGTTATTGTTTTTAATATCATTCGCAAGAATAAAGTCTGACCGACCGGATTTAAAAGAAAATAACTAAAGTTTAACTAACTTAATTTGAACCATAGTTTAAAGTTAAACCATTATTTGAACATAATACTTGCTCAAATTATGGATATGGTAACCCTAGAGCTAGTCTAATGTACGCTTTATTTTATCGTAATTATCTGAATTATTTTTGCATGCGATGTAAACGCCCCACAGTAGGATTTCTCCTGTATCGTGGATGCGCTTTACAGACATATTTCACATGCATAACACAACTAGATCCGAAAACCATAATTTTTGTTTTTGTACAATGTTGGTTCCGACTAGAGCTTAAACCGAGAACCGCGGTATAAGTCAACTGACATTATATTTTGAAATTTAGCACATGTATTAAGTTTTAAAGCCCGTTTATAATCTTTCGGCTGCTTTCTTGCGTTTGTTCTTACCCTACAGCTAAGTTATTTTTTATTAAAATAAAGAAAAAATACAATACAAAACAACACGTACTGATTTCCGCCTTCCGACACAAGTTTTTACACAAATTACATACATTTAACCACAGAACAGAAAACATTTACCATAGTTATTCTCTTTTACGTTTTGAATTTCCAGTAAAATACTTTTATATTTTAAAATACACACACCGGAACAATTAGCGGAACACGAATAAAAAGCATTATTTTTCATGGTATGTCATAGAAGACTGGCCAGTTATAACTTATTGCCTTTTTATTTAGAACTTTAATTTAAAAATGGAACATATGGCGACAGTCATTTTTTCATCGATTTGTTTCTGTTTCCCGTTAATACTTGTGTGTGGAGAAATTTTTGTGTCAATCTTAGTTGAAATAAACTAAAAATGCCCGATTTAACACCACCATAGGAAAGATGAAATGCGAAAATTGGTCATACCTACAGATCTATTCTCGCCAGACTGCAGCAATCAATTTCAACGATTCATCGCAGTATTCGACGGTACCGGTTGACTAATTATCTTGAGAGGAGGAAAGGCCAAGGCAGAAAAAGTGTACTTCGAGGAGGGATGACCGTATTCTACAACTTCGAGCTCGCAGGAACACGCGGGTAACGGCTGTGCAGGCCCGAATTGAGCTTGAAGTGTGAGGAGTGCGAGTGAGCGAGCGTACAGTTCGCAGAAGATTTGAAGAAGTAGGCGTAGTTTCGTATGTACCGGCCAAAGCTCCAAAATTTGAGAGACACCATCGTTTACATCGGTTAAACTTTGGGGGCGGGTACTTTTCACTGATGAGTGTTGAGTGCTCCTAAACCAGATCGAAGGCAGAGAATATGGAGATCGATACATTCAGACTAATTTTGAAAATACGGTGGCATATGGGAGCGGCTTAGTTATGGTGAGGGGAGAGATAACTTTCGGAGCTCATACGGAGTTAGTGATGGTCGATGGAGAGAATATGACTGCTGAGTACATCAGAGACATTTTAGAAGAACATGTTTTTCATGCATGTATGTATATAATATCTATGTAATGATGACTGTTTTTTTCTGATGCAGGATAATGCTCGGGCTAACAGTGATGCAGTGGCCAGCAAGATCCCCGGATATGAATCATATAGAGCATGTTTGGAGCTTGTTAAAGAAAAGTGTTAAATCCAGAATTCCACTCCCCAACAACCTGAGAGAAATGCAAAACGCATTACTTGAAGAGTGGCAGAGCTTGTGTTGAGATACTTAGAGAATATTATTTGGAGGGAAACCGATACTTTAATTTCACCTCCTATTTTGTTTATACATGTTTTATTTGTGTATTATATTTATTATTTGTATGTACGTATTTATCTATGTTGATTTTGTGAATATGGATATTGATTATTTATATTATTATAAAATTATCATGTAATAGTATTTATATTTTCACACCAGGCTCCACATTTTACATATTCCTGTACTTATCATATTTCTAGTCTCACGGGGTTGACTGGCAGAAAGTGCCTCTAGGTATTAACTCCGCCCATTGTATTCCTTAGATTAAGGTGTAACAATAAAGATTAAATAAATAAATAAAAAAAACTACAGATAACGTAATTCGCAGCATGCCCGGAAGGATGGAAACGTTAGTTAGAGCACGAGGGGGAAACAACGTTATTAGTCTTACTTTTATTTAATGTAAAAAACTTAGTAATCTTTAATTTACAACATTGTCTGTATACCCACAAAGAAGGAAAAAACGTGTTTTTCTGTTATTTTGATTATTTTTAATAAAATGTCATTAAAAACATATTAAAGTACATGTTAAAAGATGTTTATCAGTTTGTTACTTCATGTCTGATTATTATCTGTTAATATACACGTTATTATTTCAATAATCTGCCTTTTATTAACGTTCCGCTCATTGTGCCGGTGTGTTTATTTTTACGGCAAATACACATAAAAATATTTTGAAATATAAATTATTTTACGTATCGATTATATAAAGCCAATTATTTTTCTAATTGATAAATAACTTACTTTTTGATATAATTTGGTGTAGAAATCTTCATTATATGAATTAGTATAATGTAGGCTTCCATAAAAGGTTATTTTATAGAGAGGGCAAACAATGGAACAGAAACTGAATAAAAATTGAAAGTTGAAGACTAAATAAATAACCAGTACCTACTTATATGGAAACTGCAGATGTACGAATAACCGTGTGCGTGTTACATAAGTTTAACCATTTTATTATATTTAAACATTTATGATTGGAATTCTGTCATTCTTTCCCCCATATATTATGATTAATGTACAGCACATGTCTCGAAACTCATAAACCAATATTAACAGTAGTAAGACTACAAAATAACGTAAAGTATATCGTGCCGTTTTTAAATATACGTAAAATCATGTTATCGATTTTTGTTGCATAATATGTATGTCAGGGTAGATAAATTCTAGTCCCAGGCAGCATGTCTTCCGCGCGACCTAATTACAGCATCTCAGGGGAGAGCTGTGCCTTTATTCCTCTAAATCGTTGAACCACTAAAAACCTTTAGCATTTAAGATAGGTATGTCAAAAAGACAGCGACTTGGTTATATTTTTACTTACTTACTTAGGTTTATATCTTTTTTAGACTAAATTACCACAATATTCTCTGTAAGGAATAATTACCTACAATTATTGTAGGTAATTATTCCTCTGAGGTCGGAACATAACTACATCTTAAAATCTACCAAAGACGCGGTGATCATTAAAGTACATTCATCCAGTTCCAGAAAATTAACATAAAATAAAAAGTAAACGAAACATCTCAAGTTTACGTGATGGTGCCCCATTACAGTAGGTACTGTACTGTTCGTAGCACTTACATTGGTCTGCTCGATCGGAAAATGATACCACTCACCAAAGACTGTGTAAAAGTAGAAAGTAGGTACCATACTGCTATGTCTCATAGAGTGTGAAAAAAAAGGCAAAATTACTGCCGACGAGACATCTTTCATACGTCGGGGGTGACAACTTATTTACTTGCTGTTTGCCTTCCCCAGTAACATCGAAAAAGATACACTTGAATAAAATTTTAATAAATCAACATTTCATTGATATTCGAAAAGTATTTGTCTACATGTTAGTTCCTTATAATTAAGTTCGAGTTAATGGTTTACATAAATATAATACAGCACATGTATAATATGTATTAAGACTTAAATTAAAATAATCATTCGCAAAAGCATAAGTAACAATATAAGTAAAGTGATTAAACTTAATTAACTTAAATAATAATAATCATTAAATTATGTACACTATAAATAACATTTTGATTAGTAATAAATCCATAAATAGTAATTTTTATTTAAATGATAAATGCATGTTGAATAATGCTTCACAAACAAAAAACAAATATGAATCGTATATTGCAGTGTATAAAATTAGAAAGATTACATAACATAGATAGACCTATGTTAACCAAAATAAGAAACGGATTAGTGAAAAATCAATAAGTTTGCGCGCCGCCTCAGATGAGTGCATTCGCTCAGCTGTTTATTGCTTAGCTCCTAATACTAAGAGCAAAATAAAGGAACTTACCAATAATATGCAATTTTATCTCCGTGGCCGTTCCGCACATTGCGATCTAGAAGATTAAAGCATACATTGGTGACTGCACCCTCCATCCATTTCACATAAATATCCCCTTTGCTAACATCAAAATTATAAGATACGAATTTTCCTGGTTGGTAAGGAGTCTGCCAATAAAATTCATTGGCAATGTCCGACCAAAATGCTTCTGGATCCTCCAAGGATTTTTTGTGCATCTCTTTATATTTATCCAGGGATTTTATGCGGGATTTTTCGACAACATAGTCGGATGGATTATAAATGCGCGACATTGTGATTGAGCGCACTTCGTTGCCGCGCAATATATTATAAACGAGTTGATACGGCAGTGTTCTCGCACTAACTGACTGAATCAAGCCAGTGAATGAAGTCTTTTGACGTTTTCCAGTTGGCGGTCTATTTGAGCGGTGACCGCGCCGCGCTTCGTCGCAATGACGCATGCACGGCTCGCGCGTGCGAGGTAAGCGCAAAATTTACCGCGCAAACGTGATAAAGTTCGGTAATAAATAATTACTACTATAACGGCTGTAAGAATTAAAAGTTATATAATTATAAGGGTTAAAAAATCCTTGACTTCAGGTTTATCAATACATCGTGTAAGTGCGGTATAGTGGCATGTTTAAGTACGAGAATGTTCAAGGATCAATTAGCAATAAACGCGTAATAATGCCATAGCTTTAATATTGTAAAACATTCATTAATATTTTTTTTATAATAACATCAAGGGAATATGTAGGAAAGGTAAAAAATCTACAAGCTTTATCATGCCGTATTCCTGATATAACTTGTTATAAAGGTGTCTGTTGTAGTATAGTACGTTATGAAAGCACTTCACACTTGGCTGCCTGTTCTAATCAATACTGTTTGCGTCACTGTTTAAGTGTTAATCAGTGTAAGGTAGTTTAATATAAAAAAATGTTTTAAAAGACCTTCTCAGACACAAAGTGAAATTAATAAATACCTAGTCGGATCATAATGAGTTCTGTCACAATACTTATTTTATACATAATTTAAATAAATTATACGGATTTCGTCGTTTGTATAAAATATATACTTATATGAAAACAAACTAGCTGTATGTAGTTTGAAGTTTTATTAAATTTATTCGAAACGGGGGCATCTCGTTGATTTTGAATACAGGCCCTCAACCTCCGAGGCCAGTTGTCGATCGCAACACGCATGTTCATGTCTTTAACAGCCACTGTTTTAATTGTGGACTCCAAATTCTGGTGAGGTTTAACGCAGGTTTTCTCTTCTAAATGTTGCCATACTCTATAATCCAACGGATTTAATTCTGGAAGGGCATGGGTAATAAGCCAGTTTTGCGTGCTTGCAGCCCGATGAGCTCTAGTTATCACACTTTTTTCACAAACAACACCTCAGTTAGGCCTGAATATCAAATATGCAAGCCCAACCATAAATAATAAAGGAGAGATGCCCACGCTGGAATCTCGGGATACGCCTGCTCGTTTCTTTACTGTTGTGGGCATACAGTTTATAACTTTGTTGTGATGTTCCTAACTTTCTGGGACGTTAAAAATATTTCGTCTCAAAAAGGATTTCGTGGAAATTTTTTCCCGCGTACCCCGCCTTCACAGTGCCCAGGATTTTTCGAGCCTTTTTTCATACGTTATTTAGATAATGCAGTGTTTTTCGTCGAAAAGATCGCAGTCTCAGGTCTTTACTTAGCACTCTTTTGACTTTTTCTCTCGTTCTCTTTCGTTGGATTCGCGCCCGCACTGCTTTCATGACCGCTGGTGTCTTAACCGTACGAGGTCAACGGCTTCTTTTACATTTCTTTAAAGGTCAAATCTCACTAAATCGATTGATGATACGATATACGAGCCTCAGTGTTATTTCCAAATTTTTCAGAAGTTTATAAAAACTGAGTTGGCGCGTAACCGCAGCAGGGCAGCCCAATATCCGGTTAAATGTGTATTTACCGGTTAAAGGATTAACTAGTGAACAATTAACCGAAACGATTTAGATTACCGGTTATGACAAAACTGGTTAATTTTAGATACTTTTTTAGCAGCTGACTTTTAAGTGTGCATAGGGCACATTGATATACAAGAAAACTAAGATAGGCAGGTAGAAATGTTCTATCAAAAATTATAAAAATATATCACATAGGACATTAAAAAAGGATAAACCTTTTTGTACACTTTTGTGCAAATAAAGTTTAAATAAATAAAATAAAAAGATATACCTGCTTTTGTTAACTAGTAATATTGTGTGGCGCATGGCGGAATATAGGTAATTATATTCTTCGACTCTTCGTGTCACACCAGCCATATCGACTATATGAGTGTGATCAACGGGCCAATAACAGAGGTCTCTCGATACGGCCATCCATTTTAGCGATTTTTTAATGAAACGAAACCGGTTTTCTTATTCACCGGTAAACATAATCAAAACCTTAACCAAAAATCATTTCGGTTCGGAATCTATGACCGAAACCGGTTTGGAAATTTAACCGGATTTCCAGCCTGTGAATTATAATAAAACTTCAATGACTATGTATATAATGATGGAAACTTCTATCGAAACCTCGGTTGTTATTTAAGGTCTAACGTTTGCAAATGATTATCAACACAGAACAGAAAAAATTCTGTTCTGTGATTATTAATGTGTCGCCGTGCTAAGATTTCTTAGTAACGTTGCAACAATATCCAGGGGCGGATTTGATATCCCGACTGCCCTAGGCCTACGAAAGATTGCCGCTTTTTTAACAATTAAAATAAAGTAAAAAACAATGAGTCTGTAAATAACAAGACTATAAAATTTCAAAATCAAATGTTTTAGATACTGATGCTTCCCATTTTAATTTGTGAGTAACAATGAATAACAATAAAAAAATCTCACTGAGTCTTGCCGCCCTACGCCCGACCTACTCGGCCTATAGGGAAATCCGCCCTGCCAATATTCACAGAATGCTTAAATAATAATCTGTTTATTTGCATTGAGAAGTTGGACAGAGGAAATTCATTTCTCGGAAATTACTCAACCGCATTTGTCAATTTTTGTCGTGCTGAATTGAAAAGATCGACGCGTTAATGCGCAGGTTGGTCGATCTGTGGGTGAATAATTGATTGCGAAGAGAGATGTTATGTTTATTGTATATACAATGGGTATCCCTCTAGGTAGGTACCACACCAGGGCCAATTATTCTGTTGTGAAGCAGTAGTGGGCAAACATTGCTGTGTTTCAGTTTGAAGGGCACTGAGAGGCAATAACTGATTTCAGAGGGTGACAGGCTCAGTGTGGTATACAGATATATTCGGGGTGGCTGGAAGACTCACACATACATAAACCTCCAAAGGAAAATAAGAAGATACGTATAATAATTAACAAAATTTTAATAGTTGTTAGTTGATATAAAGTCAGCTTTTTTATTTTAAATATCCTCTTTTACAATGCAGATCATAAAAATATTTGTTATTTGCGGGAATCGAACCCTTAACCATAACCACCAATATTTACCTGATCATCATCATCATTTCAGCCTATCACTAGTCTACTGCTCATCATAGGCCTCCCCCATAGCCACAAAAGTTTGTAGCTCTAATTTTGAAGGAATTTTGCCATAGTTGCCACGCTTGGCAGGCGGGTTGGCAACCGTAGTTTATTTATTTAGATGTTCCAAGAAGATGCTGCTGCTCATGTCCTGGTTTTCATTTTCCCTCTGTTAACTTTTGGGTGGTAGATTCCCTTAAACCGACACCACACTGTTTATTTATTTGATATTACCATAAATTATTCACCTTATATTTAAATATTAGGTAAATATTATAAGTTAAAAAAAAATTGAAGCTATTTCATATAAATATCATAATTTATTTTCACACATCTCGAATACATAGTCTTTATGATTTTAATATTACATTACAACGGCTAAAATTAACAATATCCACATAGTCACTGATCGTCACAGATAAATAAAATTAAATTATTAATAAAATTCATTATAAAATTTAAAGTCTAGGTCATTATTACACTTATCGTTCGTTTGTTCATTGAACTTTATTTACAGAGACCTTGAGAACTGCTTCACGACATCAAAATCGTGTGTTGTGCAGTTACCCACTTTTGCCACTCACTGATGACTTTGGTTTATTTTTTGATCGATGATGGGATCATCTGCTGCCGCTCGTTCTGGCCGGGCATGGTTTTGCCGCGGACTTAGGCGTATGCTAGGTGGCGAGAGAGATGAGTCTCCGACGTCTTAGCTTGCGTCCGCATCGCTTCCAGAACGCCGTGATGCAGTAAATGATGGCAGCAATGGCAAGGAGGGTGATCGCCCGGTTCGTAATGCTGGGCGATTCGTACTGGGCCTCGGTGTGGGAACGCGACGGCGCGGCGCCGGCTCCCCTCCAGGCCCGTGGTGCTGGTTCCGTGCCCTCGACCTCTGGTGCACCTGCAACATTGTCTAGTTAGTACTAAACGTGAAATGACGACGTTGATGATATCGAATGCGCTGGAGATATTGTAGTTTTGTAGTGCCTACCAATCTGCGCGCCAATTTAACGCTTTTGCGATAAGTTGGGTGGTGAGGGGTGCAGTATCAGACACGGCGGCATAGCTAAGCCTAAGGCCCGCTTGCGGAAGCCCGGGTTATCTTTTCAACTAAGAGTTACATGCTCATCAGAGGTTAACTAATAAATCGTCTTACACCATCAAAAGTTATAAGCAAACCTTGAGTTAAATCTGTAAATATTAACCCACCAAAAATTGGAGGGCTCAACCGCTCCGACTTTGAGGATGAAAATAAACAGCTATATGTGATATTAATCGGGTACGAAGTGACACCAATAATTGTCGAAATATAGGATTGGACTATTTTCCTCTATTTTCTTAAGCAACTTTAAAAATATATTTGAGACCCTCACTTTCATTTGATATGTTATACGGTAGTTTGAAATATTTTAATTTCTAATTTACGCCCCAAAAGCGACCCCACATTTAAAATTCATTAACGGACGTTATACGTCTGTGTTTGTGTCACAGACATACGTCATAATCATCATTTCAGTGTATCACAAGTCCGCTGCAGAATATAGGCCTTCTTCATAGATAGCCACAAACTCTAATTTTGAAGGGATTCTGCCATGGTTGCCAAGCTTAGCAGGCGGATTGACAACCGCAGTTTATTCATTAAGATGTTTCAGGAATATGCTGGTGCCCATCTACTTATTTTAATCTTCTCTCTGACGTCACCACACGGCGAAGTTTGTTAGACATATGTCTATGTTTGGTACAGATATTTGTACCAAACTTAATCGGTTTCAGTTCAGATTTAGAGCACGTTAGCTGCGAGTGATCATATAAGGGCTCCGTTTATCGTTCGGAGGTACAGAACCCTAAAAAAATCAAAAACATGTGTACAATTTACACGCAGTAGAAGTGAAACCCTCAGAAAATTAAACTTCGAGAAAACGAGACGAACGCAGAGTATCGGGAGTAGGATAATTCTAGGGTCTATTTATTATTTTTATAAAAATAAGTTAGCATGTTTAACAATTATTTTACATTTTATTCTACATATTACATTATATATTATACAAAAACAAAGTTTTCAATTTCAACAAATGAAACGAGTGGCTTGTGGTAACTAAGTGTGAAATAAATGTTTTGGTTTGGATTTGATATATCGTTGAAATAGTGCGTCGATTGCTGTTTTTGATCTTGTCGAGTAGTCGAGTAGATCTTGGTGGTAGGATTCCTATGCAGAAATACCGTCTAGGTAGGTACCACCCCAGGGCCAGTTATTCTGCCTTGAAGCAGTAGTGTGCAAGCATTACTGTGTTTCGGTTTGTAGGGCACTATGAGCTAGCGTGATCACTGGGCATTTGAGACTTAATTACTGATGTCTCAAGGTGACGGGCGCAGTATGGTGTCACACAGAAATATTCTGGTTGACACAGCATTTGTTGTGGGCGGACGTTGCACTTACCATCAGGTGAACGTTTTGCTCGTTTCGTCACTTACATTTAAATACGTATACAATTAAAAAAAAATAAAAAAATTCGGAGATTTGGAGGAATTCGAAAAAATAAATATAATCGGATACACTGCATACTGTATTCTATCTCATTCTCTCTCAGGCTAATCGTAGATGTTTGTCTCTTTCCAGTGTCGCTTTTTCGTTTCAAATCGCAACGATTCTAAAGGAGTGGCTTAGCTGGTATACCAATGCTGCGCGGATCGGTGGGCGCGTGTCGGGGCGCGAGCGTGCGGGCCGCGGGCGGCGCGTTGACCGGCTGCGGCGGCAGCGGCGGAGTGACGTCACAGCGCGGCGCCGCGCGCGGCCCGCTGCCGTCCGCGGCGAGCACGCGCGAGTACACGTGCAGCCGCCCGCCCTCCGCGCGCCGCGGCAGCTCTGACGACACACACTCACGTTATTCTATTTCAGGGCAATGATATACTGGTGGCAGGATTTCTATGCAGGAGTCCGTCTATGTAGGTACCACTACAGGGCTCGTTATTCCGCCGTGAAGCAGTAGTGTGCGAGCATTACTGTGTTTCGGTTTGAAGGGCACTGAGAGCTAGAGTGAGACTTAGAACTCTTGTCTCAGAGTGATGGGCACAGTGTGGTGTCACACAGAAATTTTCTGGGTGACACAGCATTTGTTATGGGTAGACGTTGCACTTACCATCAGGTGAACGTTTTGCTCGTTTCATCACTATATCTAATAAAAAAAAATGGTGCATACAAGAACCGGAAGACGGCAGTATAATATATTAAAAAAGATGTAAGAAATATATTAATACAGAAATTCAATACAAAAATCAATATAAACAAACTATCGAATATTGAATTCAAACTATTCTTAACCTATAAATAAAAATTATATATATAAGGATATCAAAGTTATATGCATAGACTGCGCGGTCTTCGCTAAAATGGGATATTTAAGCTTTAGTTCTTATTGTATTAAAATACATACATACAGTCACGCCTTCCCATAAAAGGGGTAGGCATGAATGGCCTCACGGAGCACACTTTTTACCCACGCGAGAAACGAGACTGGACGTGTGGCTAACCACGAGGTCAAATAATAGACATGTATGATTTTTAGATAAGTAGCAGTCTTCAATCTGCAAATAAGTAACAACACTTCAGTTTGTAACAGCGTAGAAAGTAAAATGACAGTTTACTGAAGAATGGTTGAATATGGAGACAAAACGAAAAGAATGATTGCGGTCTTGATTTAAATTTTTATTGTACATAATAAACTACCAATATTAAACATCAAAACTGGTAATCTATATAATATAATTGTCTATATTTATATATATTGTAATATATATGTATATATTGTCGCCAGCTCGAAAAGTAACAACCGTTACTTTCCGAGTTGGCGAAAATGTTGCATTCTATGCAGTTATACGTTACCTAGTAAGAGAGACAGTGGAGCACACAGTCCAGTAGTGACTGTGACCAAAACACCTACGTCCATCGTCGATGAAGAATAAGATAAAATAACTTGTTTTTAGTGAGCATCTGTTCTTTTTTAGTTATAATACGAAAAAAATGTATAACTATATTACATGACACTGGCATTCTGTAACGGCCTGGTACTTCCTCAAGCAGACACATTCCGGTCGACAGTCAAAACAGCTACTACCAGATAAATTGGAGAGTAAAGTGTGAGTGAAAAAATGTGGTGTGTAGTGTAATGATCCTAGCGCTTACCGGACGGGATGAGGTGCACGTCTCGATGTGGGGCGGCAGCATCCCGTAGCGCAGCGGGAAGATGGCCCACCAACGCGTATTGTAACGCCGCTAACAGTAACCAGTGGCACGGCTTGGCAGCGCCACCCTCCAAGCACGACGAGTCCCCGTACACTACAAGCCTCCCCGCCTAAGATTTGAAAGGCGTAAAAGTGATAGTTAAATTTTACCTTTATTAATTTTTAGTACGGATCTTAGCAAATAAAATTATTTTCTCCAACGTTCTCTATGCCAAAGTCAAAAGTTTAATTTCACGTTCTCTATATTTACCATATATTTTACTTTGCACGCAAATATTACTATATCAACATTTTTTCCTGTACCATTGTTAAAAATGAAAATGAGGAAAGTAACACCTGCTTCTATTTTTTCTTGTAAAATGAAATGAAGCAAGTGCAGTTTTGTTTTGGATGATTAATATAAGAAATTTTATCATGCGACCGTACTTTGTGTGATACAAAAGTAATCAATTGTGATGCGGGTTAAAGTAAAATACTTAAAAGAGCGCGTGCAACTCGGAACGGAACGCTCGGAAGTGAAACTAGTCTAATGTATAATGTATATACATTAAATTTGAATATAAAATATAACAACATAAAGATGAATTAACAAGATTATTATTCACTGTAAAATAACTGCTCAGTATATAAACAATTATTAATTATTGGACAAATATTAAGTGAGTAACAGCATTGAACGGGTGTTGCACTCAAATTTGACCTTGAAATTGTAAAATAACTGCTCAGTGTATTAACAATTATTAATTAATGGATAAATTTTAAGAGAACAACAGAATTGAACGAGTGTTGCACTCAAACTTGACCTTGAAATTTTACTTCCATCGCGCCCAAAGAAGTCTCACATAAATATATACTAAGACATTGTAAACAGTCCATTGTTGGACTCAGGTTTCTCACAAAATTAAATGAATGAAATGTATATTATTGTATATAAACAGAAAATGCTAACAATAAAAGTGTACAATTGGCGAACTTATCATTCACGAGCGATCTCTATCAGGGGTTAGTGGTGGTAGTTAGTGGGTAGGTGATTCTAACCTATTTGAGATAGATATTCCGCTTCATTATTTGAAATTTCCTTTAGCTGTTAAGACACCCATGTTAAGGTACAGAGCGACGCGTTGTTACCCTACTGTAAATAAATAACTGAAGGATTATAATTTTAAACATTGCGAGCTCACCTTTGGCAGTTTGTCAATGGTGTCGTTAGTGTAGTCGCGTGTTTGGCCGTCGGTCTGCAGCAAGCCGAGTATGGGTACGTCGACAGTGTGACCGCCGCCAGTCATCGCGCCCCCTCCACTACCTTTCTCCCCCGACATTATCTGAAAGAGAGAACATAGAAAGAAACTTTATATTTCCTGCAATGCAGGGTAGATGAACATTTGACAATAAGAGAATATGTGGTGGTAGGAGTCCTATGAAGGAATCCGTCTAGGTATATACCACCCCAGGCTAGTTATCCTGCCGTGAAGCAGTAGTGTGCAAACGTAACTGTTTCGGTGTAAAGGGCACTGAGAGCTAGTGTAATCACTGGGCATATGAAACTTAAGAATTGATGTCTCAAAGTGACGGGCAGTGTGACAGGAATGGTTTGGTGACAGCATTTTTAATGGACAGACTTAAGATCACGTGAACGTTTTTTTCGTCTTGTCATTATATACAATAAAAAAAGGAAAAAATATTTTGAACATTGACGTAATGTAGAACCAAAACAACAATACAGCCATATTATTATTTAAAAACTAAAAAAAACACACTAAAACAGCAATGACCATCAGGTCATTCATCATGATCCTAGTGAGAATGCAGGTCAAAATCAATATATTATTGACAACAATACGTGAGCAAAATTTGAAATCATTTAGACTTCTAGAAGTGGGTGAAAATTTTATTGAAAGATTAATGTTACATTGGTTAGTTACATACAAATATACATATATGTATACATACTTACACACAAACATACATAAATACATCCAGGTCAAGCTAATAAAAGCATTATAAAAAGGTATGCGACTGCATTATGCTGCAGTGGTATTACTGAAGCGCTGTTATTCTGTAGGTGCCCTAATCCAAAAAAACTAACAGGCCACCATATAACATTTAAAATACATGTAAAGAGAAAAAGTTTTATTTGATATGATATCGGCAGTTAGATTATGTACTCCTAGAAATTACTCCATCACCATGAGAATCATCACCATAATAAATAGAAATTTCAATCCCTATACTAATCTATATATTATAACTTTGTACCCCTTTCTAAGCATATTGCGAGCATAGAAAAACTACGTAATTTTTCTTTAATTTACCACCGTTGTTCTGGCTACACGTAAAGTTATGCAGTGCCCATATACTTGATTTCTTGCCAACACACTTCGTTCAATATCACTGTCGTACTTGCCGTCTTTCGTAAATTTACAACTAAGTGCACAAACTCTTTCACTTGTTCCACTCTTTCTTCTCCAATCAGAACTCTGCAATCCGTCATACTTTCTTCTCTTTCAAAAACCATTACTTCCGTCTTATCTACATTAACGTTCACACCATTGCTTTGTAGATCACCATGCATAATATTAACCATCGCCTGCAACTCCTCCTCCGATGATGCTAAAATAAATTTTGCACAATTGTACACACTCACACAAATTGTATACAATCAAATAATTTAATGACTTGGTATGCTCGCAACGATCATCAGCTCATTGCTGTTTTGCTGCAAGTTTTTTTTTACTCGTACCAAAACGGCAGCGACCTGGTTCGTCACTCGTCACGTCTCGTTTCCCGCGGGGGCGAAAAGTTGGCTATATGAAAAAAGGCGGACTATATGTATGTATGTATATTGCAAATAATGGTTAAAGCTGGAATTAGAGTCCAGTGTGATCGAGAAAGTGAAGCCACGAGGTTGTAGAACTATTTATTAGTGAATATTACAGTTTACGTTTAAATTTTACGTTTACGACTAGAACAGGCCAAAGAACAATTTAGGTTAACTTACTTGCTGCCCTTGATCAGACAAATGGGCAGTGATTAGAACTCCGTGTTCAGGGAAACTGTGTATGTGTGTGCCACTGGCGTAGTACATCGGATGACCGCCCAGCTTGAACGAGCCTTCGAACACGCGATCACCTAACGCCACCTGCGGAAGACATTACTTTGTTTACACCTTATTGAAGTGGGACTTCTTCGATATTAAAATGAATTGAAATTTGACTTTCGTCGAGTGAGTAAAGTTTCAAGGTCGAAATGGAGTTCAAGTTTCTACAGGCAACGTTTCAAAATGAAACATTTTTGGCGCAAAAGGTTGGAAAATAGATATAGAAAAAAAAGAGAGGATTATGCCATAATGTACGTTGCAGGGTTCGGATGAGTCTGTTTTAATATTTTATTTTTTATTTTATTTATTTTTTATATCAAGTGAACGTTTTGCTCTTTGCGTCACTTTATCCAATAAAAAAGAACTGTAGCATATGATAGCAATGACAGAAAACAAATGACTTAAGCCTCGTGAAAACCGTTGTGGAAGGGATTATACATCTGTAATGTGTATAACACGTGTTCATTAAGGTCGCCGTGTGGCGGCTGAAGAGAGTCTACCACCCCATCTCATCCCATGGGTGTTGTAAGAGTCGACAGAGGGAAAAAGAAAACCTGGAGATGGGTAGCAGCATTTTCCTGGAACATCTGAATAAATAAACTGCGGTTGCCAACCCGCCTGCCAAGAGTGGCAACTATAGCAAAATCCCACCAAAATACTACCACAATACTACAAACACTTGTGACAAACTATGGGGAGGCCTATGTTCAGTAAAGTGGACTAGTCTATCACTGATATGACGATGATGATGAAGGTCCTAATATAAAAGCAAAGAGAGACAGTTGATTTCGTAACATTGCCTCTGAACTAAGACTATAATTTATGGCCAAGACTCTAAATTTAATTCGAAATCTATTTCTCGATCATTGATTCGCTCAACACGCGTTCCTGAGTATTATCACATTATGCACATACCTGATACATGCTTAGCAGATCATTCAGCGCTGGAACGTTGGCGCCACCAGTTTCAGGAATCCACCTGAAAATGCACATTTCACATAAGAAAAACTACTAACAACGATAATACACTTAACTATATACTACCGATAATAATCATTTAATTTTTTTTTATTGTATCAAATGACGAAACGAGCAAAACGTTCACCTGGTGGTAAGTGCAACGTTTGCCCAGTCACCCATAACATTTCAGTGCGACACCACACCCCGCCCGTCACCCTGAGATATTAGTTCTCAAGTCTCATATGCCCTGTGATTGCACTAGCTCAATCAAATTGCCCTTCAAACCGAAACTCAGTAATGTTAGCACACTACTGCTTCACGGCAGAATAACTGGCCTGGGTGGTACCTACCTAGACGGATTCCTGCTTAGGAATCCTACCACCGGTAGACACACGTTATATAAATATACAATCGCACACACGTGAAATAGCTACATATATATTACAAATAAAGGTGCCGTTATGCAACAGTGTATGCACACGCACACATGCAACGTGACATATGAAACAACTGAAATATTTTTTCAGCACAAATTTTAAAGTTCACGTCACTTTAATAATTTAAATATTAGAGAAACTCAAATTGTCTGTTTTAGAGTTTGGTTGTGTTGTCCTCCTCTATTACAATAATAAAACGTATTGGGGCACGCTTTATCTATAAAAAAAAAAGTATATTTTATAGTAATTACTATATTTCACAAGCAAAAGCTCATTATTAAACATTTTATTTACCATTGCCGTGTATTCTCGTCGTAAAATTTGACATGCCTCAACAATGAGGCATTGTACCAGTCAGCGAAGACGATTAGCGATAAGCCAGTGTCGACTGCCTTCTTCAAAGCGGCCATCTCCTCGGGGAAGTACTCGTCTTCAGGGTCGACGAGCAACAAAGCGCCATATAACGACGTATTGATGCACGTTAATGGAGTACCTTATAAAAACAGTAGTACCTTAGTTTGTATCAAATAAATCCGTTTTATTTTCTACGCGAAAGACAGTCAAGTAAAATTAACATAATTTATTTGTTATATTAAAAGGATTGTTCAACAAACTCTTCACTGAAGTAACGTTAGCAAAATCTTTGCCTGCTGGAGAAATATTTGGCATATGAACTGGAACAAAATTGTATTTAAAATTCACTGTAAATCGTCGACTAGTCTCAGTCTTAGAGTGTATGAGTATGTGTGGTTGCGAAATAAGTATTCCTGGCAGTGGTTGTCGTAAGTAAATTAAATGTCTTCGGGCTGGCAGCAGCGTTATAACCATTTCGGAAAAACACCAGACTTGAAATACACGGACCGGAAATATAGTTCCCGTCACGGGAAGCTATAAATTAAGTACATCAACCGACTTCTACTGAGTTACGTAGCGACGGTTATAAGTTAACCAAATGCAATAAACTTAAATTATGATACGGTTAACACGGTACTAAAATACCGTTTTTCTTATAAGTGCCAAGTGTACTTACAAAGTGCTCAGAGGTGAAAGCACTTCCAAAACTCTGAGAAATGAGGGGAGGCCTGTGGTGAACAGCGGGATATTTATAGACTACTTTTTACTAGGCATTTTACAGGAACGCGTCCGACAACTTGACGTAAACAGTTCATCCGCTGCGCGCGTTGTTGTTTTCGCTTTGTTTTTATCAGAAATCGTGGATTTTTTTTTTGTTAATTATTGTGTTACTTATTGTTTTTGTTTTGTTTTACAATACTTAAATCAATAAACATTAATACATGCCTATACAAAAAAGAAAATTATCACAGAAATTGGATTTTTTATTTGATCTAAATGTTGAGAGCCTCTTAATGTTTCTTTACATCGGTGCCCCGCAGTTTCACCCGCGTATATAAGCCGACCCCGATCTATGATATACTAATAATCCCAAAATCCGACTCAAATGGGGAAGTACTTGAATCGGATTTTGGGATTTTAATTTTTACCCTGATTTTTTTTATAAAATTAAGGTAGCCTGATCAGATCAATGGTCCAGCCGTTTCGGAGATTAGCCGGTACAAACAGACAGACAGACAAAAATTTTAAAAATTGTTTCTTAGTACCGTATATACCTTTCATAAGCATTGAGTAAAAAGCTCTTATTTTGTTATTACAAACAGACACTTAAATTTTATTTATATGTATAGTTGCGAAAGTAACTCTCTGTGCCTCTGTCTGTTTGTTACCTTTTCACGGTTCAACCGCTGAACCGATCTTGACAATATTTATAGGGTCTCGTGATGGGATAAAAAGTATCCCTGTCACCTGCGCCTTATATATAAAACTCACCCATAACCTCCAAATAGAAGCCGTGTTCGCGTAACCGTCGGTACATGTCGCGAAAGTTTGTGTGTACGTGATCTGCGTGCCAGTCGAGCGGGTCGTGTTTGGCGCGCAGGTCGTCCCGCGGGAAATAACCGCCCGGGTATCTCAGACTGTGAAACTGATCCCACAGGAGACGCCGGCTCCGAACCGGCACTGGGATTATCCGCGCCCTAATTACGTATTAAAGATTGAGTTAAGAGTAGAGTAGCTTAAGAGAGTCTACCATCCCATCTCATCTTGAGGGTGTGTCGTAAAAGTCGACAGGGAATATGAATACCAAGAGATGAGATCTGCCTGGAACACCTGAATAAAAAAACTGCGGTTGCTAACTCGACCGCCAAGCGTGGCAGCTATGGCAAAATTCCTCCAAAATTAGAGCTTCAAACTTTGTCGGGGAGGCCTATGTTCAGCAGCGGACCAGTGACAGGCTAAAAAGATGGTGATATACATACACTAAATTTAGGAAAAATATTATATTAACTTTAAAGAAATAGTATCAACTTTAATATATAAATATAAAAGCGAATAATATTAAATAAAGAAAAATGCAAAACATACGTAGATAAATAAATATTAACATAACATACAATATAAGATATATAAAATCGGCCGTCGAGCGATGGTTTCGCCATCCTGTATATAAAGTATAAACATCACTTTGGACCGCAATCATACTCCGTAAAAAAACTCCCATTTTGCATGATTACCTTCACAAATCTAATTTAAGTAAATCTATTGTCTTTAACAGCCTGTAAAAGTACCCTACTGGAAATATTCCTCTCCCAAGCTAGATAGATACAATCCCAGGACCAAATATTCTGCCGTGCAGCAGTAGTGTGCAAACACAACTTTGTTTCGGTCTAGGGCACTGAGCTAGTGCAATTACTGGGCATATGAGATTTAAGAACTGATGTCTTAGGGTGATGAGGGTAGTGTGCAAAACAGAAAAGTTCTGGTGACATAGCATTATTATGGGCAGACACTTACCGTTAAAAAGAACTTTTACTGTAAAATATGCAGCTTTTTATTGGTCTTTACCAGACCGATTACATCAGCGTCAGCAAAAAAAAAATAATTTGAATCCGTGAGAAAATACTTAGGCCTAAAAATCATATAGAATAAACTATTTTTTATCAAAATATAAATACAGCCGATAGGTGTCCGGCAGATTACAATAGCACCTACCTCTTTCATAACGAGGTGTCGTAAGAGACTAAGGTATTGTACGGACAGCCTTTATTCGAGAAGAATAATAGAATAATATGCAATGCTGTCACTACACTGCTCGTGGGAACGCAATGGGGTATGATTTTTTACGGCGGCGACGCGGTTCGCCTGTCACGTCCCGATTATCGGAGGGGCGAAAAGTGGGCTACGTGTATGGTCTCTGTCTAACCCTTATGTGGGAAAAAGGGGTGATGTATGTACCTTTGTAAAATAATAAGATCGGCATTTTTTAAACGTTTTACATGTACATATTATGTATATTGATTTACCTGATCGGGAGCATGAGCGTGGCGTTTAAAACAGATTGCTCGCCTGTTTCGTCGTGGCTCTCTATCGTCACATTGACATGACCCTGGATTGACATAAATCAATACAATACATTCATCATATTAGTTGGCTTCTGTGCTACAGGTCAGGGGTTCGATTCCCGCACGGAACAAATATTTGTTTGCCTGTAAACAGTTGCTCTAGGCCTGGGTCTTTGTGAACTTACGTTTGTAAAATTCGAAAATTACAGACAGACACTTTTGCATGACCGAGGAATTAAAATTTTTCGAGAATGTGAAGTCCGCCGACCTGCATTGGCGCAGCGTCGCGAACTCTTCCCGGCTCCAAAACTGTCTCGAAAATGAGAGAAGGCCTGTGCTCAGCAGTGGGACATTTAAAGGCTAAAAATGTTACTTTACTTAAATTTTATGTGTAAAGTGACAGACATAGACAGCAGTTATAAATGTCACTTTAGCTTATTCCTGTAGTGTGTCTATTCTCATCATACGTCTTATCTTATTCAATAAGTTTAAATTAAAATACAGTACATTCCATTCCTAATACATTAATATTAATTATTTTAACAAATGTAATGGAAACTGACAGCTGTCGTGCACGTTAGTTGACCAGATTGTCGACAGATGGCGCTTTCTACACATTAAATTAATTCGTTCAATGTTTTGAATCCATTTTTATGGTTTTAAGAAATTTACTAATTTTTGTCATTAGTGGTAAGAAAAATATTAAAAACGGCGTATCAAACATTAATTTTCATACTGAACTGAACATCTTTGAGAAACAATATTTATAGATATTATAAATAATTAGTCGTTAGTCAATTAACCGTAGTCATTTTCAATATACATCAAAGATTTTCAAAGGTTTCGTTGATTTCGTTCTGTGAAAAACTTCAGAACAGGCGAAACGAACACCATGAAACATAGAATCAGTTGGTCCCAGAGTATAAGTAGTATTACCCATACCCTGTGTAAAATTCTTATCAATAGCTTTAGTAGTTCTCGAGTGAAAGCCATTCGTAAAGACAGACAGACAGACAGACAGACGAAAGAGGTACTTCTATTTGATGTGTATGTATAATTAAAACGTACATCGACGACGCCGTCGAAGTCGGCACCTTCTTCAAGCACAGTGAAACTCAAGGCTAACCAGCCTGACCAAGGCCAGAGTATGGCGCTGTAGTCCGCAGATACAGCGAGCAAACCGCCGTGAGGCAAGTGCGGATGCCAGCTTACTTCCTTCTGGAAACCCACCAAAGTATAATTTTTAGAGAAAATTAATAACAATTAGCCGATAGGCGTTCGGCAGAGTAGAATAAATAGCACGTACTTCTTTCCTGCCGAGGTCTCGTAAGAGGCGATTAAGGTATTCTTCTGACAGCCTTAGTTCGTGCAGAATAATACCATAATATGCAATGCTGTCATATACTGCTCATGGAATAGGAATGTGGAGTAAGAATTAAAAAAAATTGTCTCATACCAAAACGGTGGCTGTGCCGTGTGGTGGCGGCTTATGAGAATCTACCACCCTATCTTACCCCGTGGCAGTCGTAAAAGTCGACAGAGGGAAAATGAAAACCAAGAGATGGGCAGGAGCATCTTCCTGGAATATCTGTATAAATAAACTGCAGTTGCCAACCTGCTTGCCAAGCGTGGCAACTATGGCAATATCCACCATAACGGGAGATTTTTGTGGCAGTCTATGGGGAAGGGCAATGTTCGAGGGCGAAAAGTGGGCTACATGTTTTGCCTCTCCCTACCCCTTATATAGGGAAAAGGCGTATGTATTAAATAACGAGACAAGCGAATCGTTCAAAGGATGGTAAATGCAACGTCTTCTAATAACGAATGTTGTGACACCCTTAACACATGTGTGTGGGCACAGCACTGCGGTCGTCACCCTGAGACATTAGTTCTCAAGTCCGATATGCTAAATGCGAGTTCCGTGTTCGATTCCTCCATACAGGAGAAATAAAATTGTAAAGTGAGACGTGGTCCTTTAATGTAAGATGCATGAGGAAGCTTGAAGTTGCCCAGTGAGTGTGTTTCTCTTCGAGGCAAGAGCCGTAACGATGATATCCACCGCAGAACTAAAGTTATCGACAAAAACCTAAGGATCAGCAAGGTGAACTGACAATAGGCCGGCCACATAGCTTGTAGAACCGATATCCGTTGGGGGGAACGGTTCTCGTGTGGCAACTTCGTAGGGGGGAGGTCTATGTTCAGCTGTGGACTTGGAAGTGTGAAGGAAAGTTGTAACTGAAGTATTCAGCGTATTCTGTTAAACCGAAGGAACAACATTGTCGGGTCTACTCACCACCTCGCCGGATACTCCTAGGCCGTTGACGACGGTGACGTTTGCGATGGTTGGCTGCGCGCTATGGTAGAGCGGTTGCGTGCAGTATGGCCACATGTAAGTGGACTCCGTGAGGTCCATGTAAGGCGGGCTGAGGCTCGCCTGCGGAGTGTACTCTCGGAGGAACTGAAATAACGCAACGTCGATTAAGATTAACTTACATATGATGGCTGTACAAACTGAGAAACAACGTGATAAGAGAACGTCGCGGTGTGGTAGAAGATGACAAAGATAGAGAAAGGGATGCTTAGATGGTTTGGACACGTAGAGAGGATGGACTAAAGAAGATTGACGAAGAGATTTATTAGGCGAGTGTGAATGGGCAAGCCGGTAAGGCGAACTTATTACGATCAGATCGAAATCGTTTTAAGGAAAGGCCGTCAAAAGTACCCGCAACCGACGAGCTTGTATGAAAACACTAATAAAAGAAGAGTAAGCTAAAGGTGTGTGTCAGGATCGTAGCAAGTGGAAAGATGTGGTGTCTGCCTACCCCTATGGGACTCTATGTATGTACATATATACATGTAAGTCACGTGTTTTTTCCATATAAAAGCAGAGGCCACATGCATAGCCCACATTTCGCCCCCGTGTGGTCAACCACGTCGCCGCCATTTCTATAAAAATTCTTACTTCCTATTGCGTTTCCACGAACAATATAGTGACAGCATTGCATATATAATGGTGTTGTTTTGCACGAATAAATGCTGTGTGTAGGAAAGGGACAGGTGCTATTCTACTCTGCCAGACGGCCGGATATTGCTCGAGGGAACTCAATGTGGAGTTTAACTTAAACAAGTAACAATTTTTTGACTCGTACCGTCTCTGCCTGTGCCTTGCACGGGAAAAACCATACAAGATAGGTAGTGACATTAACTACCTGAGACATCATTATAATTTGTAAAGTCAAGCCGTTCAAGAGTTATGGAATCAGAACAAAGTGTATGATATACACCAGTACGTAAGTTATATCCATCCTTCCTTTGCCCTCGAGTAAAACACTTGGTACAATGAATACGAAAATTATTAGTAACCAAATGAAGAAAAGCTATGTCAGTAATTAAGAAAATCGTTAATAATCTAATGCTATGATTATGAAGTCTTTAATTTAGTTATGAAAACAATTAAAGCTACAGAACAGTTGTATATCCATAATCTCCCCCTTCAGAAAACGGAGAAAGAGATGAAATAAAGGTATTTAGTCTTTTATATGTTCAACAAAAGATAAGTATCTCAACAAAATTATATATATACAAGTATGATATAAACATTATAATAGGCACTAATATAACACAGGAACAACTAATTTGACACCTACACATTCCGTATCATAAAACAGCACGGGGATTCAAGCTTTTAGTCTTTTTAATTCGGTTTTACCTTTAGAATCTTAAATTTTACAACCACGACTTCGGCGAGCATGCAGTTAGAGATCATTCTATAGAGCTTAACAAAATCATCACCTGGTAAGCACTAATAAGGTCGAGTTTTCCGTGGCCCTGTTCGAACATGTTGGAGGCAGGCAAGCGGCGTGCAGTGACGCAGAGCGCCTGTTTCACAGCCGCGGGCGTAAGGTGCTGCCGGGGAACACCGCTGGCGAGCAACGCTATCGCACCTGCTACTACTGGCGAAGCTACCGACGTGCCTATTAACATACAAACAGATTCAGTTCATCGTCAATATTCTTCATTTTTTTTTTTTGTTGAGCCGTTAGCAATTACGCCGGGACCGCGTTCATATTTGACCATCGGAATTCAAATATGTCATTATAGGATATTATATCCCACATGCCCAGTGATATGAACTATCATATGGGATTTAAGAAATGACGTCTCAGGGTGACAAGCGCAGTGTAGTGTCACACAGTAATATTTTGGGACACAGCATTTGTTATTGGCAAACGTTGCATTTACTATCAGGTGAACGTTTTGCTCGCCTCGTCACTTTGTTCAATAAAAAAAAAATAGTGGTCGTCACGTGGTCGAAAATTGACCGTAATTCAAAATTCTTTTAAATTTGTAGTTTATTGGTGTTTGTGTAATTATTTGTTGCCAACATTTTAAAATCCTATGGAGACAACTCTATGCGAATGTTTGACCACTGACTATTATGTGTTTGACATTGGCAGTATGAACGTAAAAAAATTATGTTTTGATTTATTCAATTGAATGTATGTGTAACACATATTATATATAAATAAATTTTCTTCCTCGTTTCTTCTCCATACAAACTTAAACTATGCCACATCTCACACACAATATGCTTAAAAAGAGGTACAAAGTTTTCTGTTCACGTCTTAATATATACTCGTAGATATAATTAAAATAACAACTGACTACTATATTATCATGAAAGTAACTCAAAATTCAAATAATAATATTTAGTATTAAGCAGGCAGTTGTATAAGGACAATATGAGCTAGTTGGTCCATGATGTAAAAAAGTTTGGAAACATCTAGTCTACGAGGAATGATCCCTAGTCCTATAGTGATCTTTTTCCTGTGGTAAAAAGAGCTACATTTCCTAGAAATATATACCAGGAAAGTTTAAAATGCTATATAAATCCGTTAATTTTTTAGAATATGGATGTGAGTGCTGTGGATTTTATGTAAAAAAGCGCATAAACAAAAATTAATATGTTCTTGCATCTTGTCTTTAATGGTTGAAGGGTGAACAATGAAAAGAACGAATGTTGTTATTCACTATATTTTATTTGGAATGCTAACATAAAGACATGCCTGTGTATGATATCTTTGCCGTGTGGTGGTGGCTTAAGAGAATCTACCACCCCATCTCATCCCGTGGGTGCCGTAAAAGTCGACAGAGTGAAAATAAAAACCAGGAGATGGGCAGCAGCATCTTCCTGGAACATCTGAATAAATAAAATGCGATTGCCAACCCGTCCGCTTATCGTGGCAACTGTGGCGAAATCCCCCCAAAATGAGAGCTAGTAATCTTTGGTAAACAATATCGATACTGTAAAGAACCTCCAGAAAATAGTGAAGTGTGACGATACGCGAATATGTTTTAATAAAATTAGTAAAAAGAAAAATCCAGGAAAATCCTATGGCTTCCGCAGCGGATTAATCATCTCAAAAACCAGTTATGGGCAGCTCAGTGTAAGTTATTATAGACAAATATTATCTTCTGGGGAAGGGCCTATTTCCAGCAGTGGACTATTAACATTCTGGTAATGATGGTGTGAATTATGTTTGAGTTTCTGATCACGGTCCTGAGTTCGAATCCCAGCCGGAGCCTTCTGGTCAGAGTCAGTTAATCATCTCTCATTTCTACACTGAGGGTCCTAGGTTCGAAACCTAAATCACAAATTGTTGGATTTCGGTCTGGTTGTGTTGTGCATGCGTAATTTATGTCTGTACCTGGGTTTCTGTTGGAGCATCGATTGAAAAAAACATACCGCTGAGAGACCTGCAGCCTCCTGATACGCTGGAGCCGCGAACACCGCTGCCGTAGGTAACGATGTCCGGCTTCATGCGTCCATAGCCCTGGAACGAATCTGATTATTTTTACTGCTTCATGGCGTTTTTTAACCTATCGAATATCAAATACTGGCAAAGGTTTTAATAGCTACGCATATGATTCTCAAGACTTGAAGCTAGTTGTAATTATTGCTATTACTTTGTACGGGGCCGGTGCCGGCACCACTAAAATTGTTAATTGCAATTTTAAGTGCTGATTTACCACGTGCTCGGCGGTGAAGGAAAACATCGTGAGGAAACCTGCATGTCTGAGGAATAAAAAATATTTCGAAGATATGTGAAGTCCGCCAACCCGCATTGGAGCAGCGTGGCGGATTCTTCCTAGCTCCAAAACCCTCTCAGAAATGAGAGGAGGCCTGTGCTCAGTAGTGGGACATTTATAGGCTGAAACTTTACTTTACTTTACTTTTATTTGTACGGGGTAGGGGAAACCGTGAATGATGGTATCCATGGAGGTACACAATGGTTATGGTTACGAACGAACAATCTATCTACATAGATGTCAAACGCTCCCATATTTTCATAAATAACTAAACAGTTCCCTATCTGTTAACTCAATATTATTGTTTTTACATGAGATTTGTGAGTTCAAATGTGATTGATTCATGGACAGGAATAATGCGGGTTGGCGGACTTTCTATATTAGAGAAAATAAGTCGAGCAGAACGTTCACATGATGGTAATTGCAACTTCTGCCAATAACAAATGCTGTGTCACCCAGAATATTTCTGTGTGGCACAACACTGCGCTCGTCTCTCCGAGACATCAGTTCTTAAGTCCCATATGCCCAGTGATTACACTTACTCTACGTGCCCTTCCGACAGAAACACAGTAATGTTTTCAGACCATTGATTCACGGCAAAATATTGCCCTGCAGTGGTACCTGTATAGATGGGATTCCCGCATAGGGATCCTACCACCAGTGTCCAGATTTCTAATATTCAATTTTCTTTTATTTCTCATGACATGCAGAATTCCTCACGATGTTTTCCTTCACCACTTAAAATTGCAATCAACAATTTTAGTGGTGCCTGCACGGGATCGAATCCAGGTCATATCCATTACTGTAAAATTTACAACGAGTGCAGAGTCTCTATGATACCACGGCTGTTTACATCATTCAAAATGATGCCAGAAAAAATTTGGATAGCTGATTCGAAATATATTGTTTACCTAATAATCTTAGTAGAAAAACATCTAATATTTACCGTAAATATTATACATTGAACAAAACTAAATTTTACAGATTTCATCGCGTTTTTAATACGGGTGTGGTAGAAGATGTAGTGACAAAGATAGAGAAAGGGATGCTTAGATGGTTTGGACAAGTAGAGAGGATGGGATGAAAGAAGATTGACGAAACAGATTTATGAGGCGTGTGAATGGGCAAGCCAGTAAGGATCGACGTAGGCGAACGTATTACGATCAGATCGAAATCGTTTTAGGGAAAGGCCACGTCAAAAGTACCCGCAACCGACGAGCTTGTATGAAAACACTAATGTGAGTCAGGATCATAGCAAGTGGAAAGATGTGGTCTCTGCCTACCCCAACGGGAAAGAGGCGTTACTCTATGTTTAATACGTTTTATAGCACATATGGGGGCACTGAGGTGTTAGACGTCCTAATGTCACAGTTAATCAAGGCGACTTTACAACTTTTAATGAGTAAAAAATTAATAACCAAGTTCTAAAAGTAAGATAATACTAACCTATTAGCGGGAATATTTTATTCTTAGGTGTGATTCACTATTTTAGAACCCTATATACCCTATTTCATAATTTAACGCAAAAAAAACGTATATACAATTAATTTTAATAAAAACACATCTACGTAAGAAGTAAAAGACAAATAAAGTTTCATAAAATTCAAGTACATAGAAAAATATTTTAATTTCGTAATTATAAAAAAAACTTACATGTGGTAATTCCCAGGTGGTCATTCCCCTGGAGGAGAATTTAGCGATCCGATCATCGAACCCAATACCTCCGACACCGATGACGTCCATCTGGTCCGCTGGATTGTTCAGAGTGCCGTAAAGAGGTCCATCGTTCCCAATCGCCGACACCATTATGACCTGTTGCAAATACTTTGATACTAAAGGAGAATTTAACAAAAATTTTTATTTTATTTTTATGGAAGAAAGTTACGAGGCGAGCATTCGCTCAAATTTCGATTCGAAGCTAATTTCTCTTCGGCACTGCTCACTGACACATCAGGTCTTAAGTCTCATATGGCCAGTAATTCCACTAGCTTTGAGTTCCATTCAGACCGAAACACAGTAATGTTTGCGCACTACTGCTTCACGGCAGAACATATAAATGTACTTTTGTGCAGATGGTATGTGATTAGTAATTTATTGGTAGGGAAAATCATTATCAACATGCAGTCGTATCAACGGCTCGGAACCAATTCCACCACTTTAAACAGACTTTAAAAAAAGTAGATGCAACCGATTTCGATGATTATTTTTAAGTTGGAAAGAAGGTACTTCAGGGATAGTCCCATGTTAATTTGGTGAAGATCTGATGATGAAATCTATGACAAAATAAGAGCCCTCTTCAATTCTTATAAGCAAATGAATACTAGCAATGATGCGCGCAAAAACCAATTTCTAACTTTCATTCAATTAGAAAAAAGGAGGTTCTATTTGATAACATTTCTGTATTTGTTAGCTTATATTTTTAAAATTTTTTAGCGATTGGATTCTTGCATTCATTCGTAAAATATCTTTAACAGTATAAAAACATTGGTTAGGATCTGATGACGCATTTAAGAGATACTGCTGTCTTTTATTAAATCATTATATTTAACTACCGACCCGCCCCAGCTTCGAATGGGTTCAGTTAAGTAAACTAAGTAAATTAACTAATTAAGAAAATTAGAAGTTAGCTTAGCACAAAAATATTAAATATAACGTGTCTCTATCTCCAGAACTGTCAAACTGAAATAAATTTTGTTTTTATTGAGAATTGAATGCAAAAATATCATCCAAATTTGCGTCTTTTCGGGCGGATTGACCAAACATTTTCTTTCATACATACCTTGTCTTGACAATTACACAGACACAACAAAAAATCAGCCAATAAAGTCGAGTCATTCTCAAGTAATGATCTTTCAAACATGCGGCTATTGACTTTTATATCGTATCGTATCGTTTCAGGCGATCACTAGTCTACTTCAGAACATAGGCCTTTCCAATACATTGCCACAAAAGTTTGTAGCTCTCATTTTGGGGGCATTTTACCATAGTTGCCACGCTAGGCAAGCAGGTTAGCAACCGCAGTCAATTTACTCAGATGTTCCAGAAAGATGCTGCTGCCCATCTTCTGGTTTTAATTTTCACTCTGTCGACTTTTACGGATGAGATGGGGTGATAGATTATCTTAAGTCGCCACCACACACGGCGGCTTAAGAGAATCACTACTTTTATACATATATATATATAAGATATAAGAAAAAGAAGAATATAGAATATATAAGAAGAAGATGCAAATGTTAAAATTTTCTAGTAGATGCATCGGCTGTCAGCGGTAGTACCACGATTTCGATCTGCCGCCATGTTAATTTACAAGAATTGGGAAGCCTTTTTCATAGAATGGTATGAGGATAAAATGTCTTATTAAAGACTCGCTAATCTCAGGAAATAATCCGATTTGAGTAATTATTTTTGCATTAAATAGCCCGATTATTGTAGAAGGTTCTAGGCTATATAACTTAATACAGCCTTAAGGAGCCGCACGTTGTGAGCCGATCATTACCGAGAAGGGCCGAAGTGTTAATACCATGCGTGGTGTCATGCCGTACGGCGCAGTCATGTGGTCGGCTAATTTTACGCGAGTGAAACCGCCAGGAACAACTAGTTAAAAAAAAATATTAGCACCTTGTTCGCACTGAGCTCCCACACTTTGTCAACAAATGGGTGATCCATGAAGTCCGGGCCGCCTATGCTGAGGTTGAGGACGTCGATCTTACGCATGATGGCGTAGTTGAACGCGTCCAGAAACCACGAAGTGTACGACACCTAAAGAAGAAACGTATCAGTAGCAGTCCACTGACGACGATGTCCTCCTGGCCGATCTTCGACCGGCGATCGGTGGTAGGTTAGAATGCAGGGTCAGAGATACGGAGATAATCTCAACACAACCAGACCCGAAGGTCAACAAACTTTTTTTTTTAACAAATGTTGGTTCCGTTTTGTTCAAATACATTCCGCACTCCCCGTACTTTTGTTACCCGTTTCGAGTATTTTAGATGATTATTCCGCCATATATTCACAAGCCATGAGATATTCCGGATTTCCCTTAGTCACTGACGTCACGGACGGAGCGAAGTCAGGAATTTTACTACGCCCACACTATGTGCTCAGCGATGAAGGAAAACAACGTGAGGGAGGGAACCTGCATGTCTGAGGAATAAAAATATTTTACCGGCATGTGAAGTCCGCTAACCTGCATAGGAGCAGTGGCGGACTCTTCCCGGCTCCAAATCCCTCTCAGAAATGAGAGGAGACCCGTGCTCAGCAGTGGGACATTTATAGGCTGTTACTTTTACACCACACGACAACGGAAAACCGTGATATTATAACATATTAAAAGGAACCAGGTAAGCAGATTCTTAGAAAGTAAAAGATATACATTGAACTAGTACAGCTTTAAGACACATCGCCGCCATCTTGATACGAGACAAAAAAATATTAAGAGCAGTCACTATACTGCTCGTAAAAAATTTTGACAGCGTTGCATTATAGTGTTGTTCTGCACGTATAACGGCTGTCCGTCCAATACCTTAGTCGTCTCTTATGTCACCTCAGTTGGAAAGAAGTAGGTGCTATTCAACTCTGCCGGACTATCGGCACCTAATAAAAAATACTTATAACAATACTTTTTCATGTTTATTCAAATCAAACAAGAGACAAGGTAGCTGAGGGACTGGGTGCTCGCCTTAAATACGTGAGTAAGCGGGGTAAAATTACTTGTGCCGACACCTCTAACTTTGAATTTGAAGTTTCTTTTGAATTTTCAATTTAAAGTGTTGATATACCACGCCTTTGGCGACGAAGAAAAACATCGTGACTGCTCAATTGTTCAAAGATTTGATAAGTTCGCCAACACCTTGGAGCAGTATGGCGGACGTTTCTCGGCTCCAAAACCCTCTCAATTTAAGCCTGTGTTTAGTACTAGGAGATTAGGCTTTGACGTCATCATTTCAGCCCATCATAAGACCACTGCTAAACGTAGCCTTACATTGCGTTTTCCGGTACGAGGTTGACACTCGAGAACATTTCTTACCCAACGTAAACAATATCAAGACAATGACATTATAATACATAGATACGTCAAATTCCCATAAGACGACTAAAGAAAGCGGTCCGAACGCAGCGACCACATAATACACATGATCATCACGCGCCGTTTATGCTTGTCGCTCTCGTTGTAAACGGAGTAAGGTTGTCTCTTTCCTTGCGATTGCATAGTCATGGTGGCAATGGCGACATGCGTAGTTTGAAAAGGCGACAATTGGCTTCACTTACGGAACGCTGTTAAAGTGTTGGTACGTACTCTTTTATTTTATAATATCATTGTATCAATGTTAAACAAAATTACCTGATTGTCAGTGAATACTCGGAATATATGCAGGTCAGCATCGGGAGCGAATCCAAGACAGTCAGCCCGAGAGGCTATTACACCGGCCACGAAGGTACCATGTCCTAACGCATCATCTAAAGTATTCTCTCCAGTCCAGTCTGTGCGTTCTCGAACGCGGCCGAAATGCGGATGGTTGCGGGCTAGCCCTGTATCAAATACTGCTACCCTGATTCCTTCACCTGAAAGATCAAAATATATCATACATATACAATACAATATCACAATAGTACCTTTTTTACTGTCTGTGTGGAAAAAATGTCGTTGTCCTGAGAAGAACCAGAAAGAAACACAGCGGGCAATCTTTTCTCTTTTTCATTCAATTTAAAAGCAATATTATATACAATAACAATTGTGTCATAATTATAAAGACCTAGAAATAGCTTGGCAGCGATCACATCATTCATAGGAATGATAACCTATGCAGGTTATCTTCATCCATTTATGTTTTAATATTATAAAAACCCTTTTTATAAAGTCTTTGTTTAATAAACAACTTCAACTTTTTGATTGAAAGACTATATGCGCACTTTCTCGGATTTTGTCGTAAAAACGTATACATTGCCCCATTAAAGAATTTCTAACTCTGCGAAGTAGATTAACTAGCATTTTATTTATTAAACCGATTTAAATTCTTATGTACGTGTCATAAACATGTTGAGAGTCCAATTTTTAGATATTCGTTTCTTTAAATTTATCTCTAAGAGACACATGAGACTTGAGCCTTGAATATTATTTTTAAGGTTTTTACTCGTACACCATGATAAATGTGACGATCGCGTGGGTTCGAGGACTTCTACACCGTGGATGCTGTGTCCGAATACCAGCCGGAGAAAACATTTTTTTTTTATTAAATAAAGTGAAATGAGTAAAACTTTTACCTGACGATAAGTGTAACTGTTCATAACAACGCTGTGCCACCGGAACCTTTCTGTTTGGCACACTGCGTTCGATACTTTTAGACATCAGTACTTAAGTCTCATATGCCCAGTAATTACGCTAGCTAAGTGCCCTTCGGACCTAAACACAGTAATTTTCGCCCTGGGATGGTACCTACGGATTCCTGCATGGGAATCCTACCACCAGTAAAAACACAAATCGTTGGTTTTCAGGTCTGATTGTGTGTATGTGAAATTTTCGTCTGTAACCGTCGGGGCATCGGGCATAGGTTATTTTTTTTTAGAAAAACTGCTAATTTAATTGATAACTTTAAATGATCGTCACGGAATAACAATGTCGGAGTGAAAAGAGCAAATAATTCCGTCGTTGTGCAACACTACGGATGAGTGATAATGATAATTGCGTTGCGTTAAAAAGATAAATTTTAATCTCACTACTGATAATTAAAAGTGTGTACACCAATTAAAATACTTTTTGAGTTTACAACAAACGCCAGGTCTTATCGAATTATACTTTCGACATGCAGAAAAACATTTCTCCGTTTTTAGCGTGTTTTGTATTTACAAATATTTTTGTTACATTTCTACTAGTTTTAGTATAACGATTTGTTTCCTTTCAGGTTGATACGCAAATCGAAATCACGAACATCTCAAAATTAACAAGAGTACCACGAGTTGGCAACTGATAATTGCATGTTAATCTACTGGTGGTAGGATTCCTACAGGAATCTGTCTACGTGAATACCACCGCTGTGCCAGTAATTTGTCGTCTACATGTTCAGATTCATTATGTTAGATGAAGTGTATTTTAAACTATTGATTTTGACTAAATATCGTTCGACAGTACGTAAAATGCACACATAACATATATGGTTTTACAATCTATCACCGTTTCGTAACGAGATTTTCTCCGATTAAGAATGAAACAGACGAAAGAGACTCCGTAGGTATCCCCTTTCGGGTTATTTTTGAGGGTTATCTTTATCCCATAGCCCTTTGGTTTTACTCATTCACATTTACCTATTAGATATTCGTGTTAGTGCAAAGAAAGCGTAGGTATACGGTGCAGATTTTTAATACATTCTATTTCCAGCAACTTATTTCATTTAATAATATGTCTTTTAGATTATCTAGTCATCGTAAAGAATATACACACCATCCATGAAATGGAGCATTGATAGATTTCTTATATTTACGCGAATACTACACATTCAATGAAACTAATTTTATAGATTTTATCGCGTTTAATTTTTACCATTAATAACCCAACGTTTCAAGCGTTTCAGAGCACCCATGGTCCTCCCGTGGACAGGGTCTTATCGACGATATAGTTTTATTAAATTTAATGATTTCTTATATTTGCGTGAATATTACATATTTTATAATATTTATTTTACGGATTTTATCGCGTTGATCCGACGTTTCTAGAGCTCTACAGCACCCATGGTAACGGGGGGACTGAGGTGACGGACGTCCCAACCATTACATCAGATCTGATAGGCCAAAAATCAACCAATCGCAAAACAACACTGATACCTATCAAGGATGTTTCACGAAGCTGTTGAAATTATAAAACATCCTAATTTCAATAGAGAAGATGGTTGGGGACTACCGCCGGTTTGGGAGGTACCCAATATAAATAGAATTAAATCAAAAGCCAAGCATACCACTGCGAGACCTCAATACACTGTAAACTAATTTTGCGTAGATCGGACCAACCGGTGCCGTGTGGTGGCGGCTCGTTAAAAGAATACTACCACTCCATCTCATCCAATGGATCTCGTAAAAGGAGAGTAAGGAATTAAACTGCACTGTGCACCAAACAGCGCATGGTGGCGATGGGCTCACCACCTATCACACCAAGAGCATTATATTGTTTTGGTGAAACGTGGATTGTGGCAGTCATCTACTTTTGCAGTGAGTGCCCACTCTCTGACTACCCCTTACGGGATACAGTCGTGATCTTATGTATGTACGGACCAAAAATTATAATTAAAAGCTGAAGGTACTCCGGATTAACTATGACATCAGGACGTCTATCCACTCAGCCCCCCACCCCTCCCCCCGAGACTATGGGTGCCGTAAAGCGTTAAACAAATTAAATGCTGTAAAGGCTCAATAATTAAATCCTAAAAAGTTCTTTAAGATGTTCATTAAAATTTTAATTAAAATTATTATGTTCTATAAATACAAACCAGTAACGCCGAGGGACCAAAGGAAATCTGCTTTCAAAACCGATGTTATTTGCCTTGGTACTGTCCTCAAAAGCTTCCTGGATGTGTATCCGCCGTTCTAAAATATTAAAGAAAATTCATTTAGCACTTAAATGTGTGCAAATTGTAGACGTATACAAATTGCTTGATGTTCGATAGAAAGCTGTAATATATAATCTGTCCAATCGTCTGCAATTATTTGGAATCATATTTTTTTTTATTTGACCTGAACTGGGGACAGTTCACCAAGTGCGGAGCGCAGGTCCGGTTTGTATGGAGTACTGCTGTTACTAGTAAGTAACATTGAACTCAGTGGAAAGATGCACGAAAAGGCTAGTTATTGATGCCTCTTTCTTTCTCACGCATCACGCAGAGATGCAAGTCTGTCGGTTTTCTGCAAGTTCGGAGATGTGCACAGGAACTTCACTCGCTGATTTCCCCATCAACTTTTGGCCGTCGATCGACTAGAGGCACGGATGGATTCCATCCGTACGTTGTTTAAATAGCGGATGAGTTCAATGCGTTTTGGCGTCATCGTTTCTTGTGTACAGTGAAGGAAAGTAATTATTTGCCAGGGCCACTCTTTTCAGACAAATATAAGGCATCTTCTAGGTTAACGTGACGTTCTCACTATCTAGGACCTCATCGCCGCTTAACATCGGGTTGGACGGAGGTCAACCTATGGCTTATAATAAGTCTGTACTACATACGCTATTTTCTATTATGTGCTATAAATAAATACAATAATAAAAATAGGCGTCTAGGTAATTCTTTTGTCTTCATACATACAGCCATGTCTTTTTCCCATATAAGGGGTAGGCAGAGGTCACTCACGTAGCTCACTTTTCGCTTTCGCGGGAAAAGAGGCGTGACGGGTGGCCAACCACATCGCCGCCATTTTGGTACTAGTCAAAAAATTCTTACTCCCTATCGCGTTCCCACGAGCAGTATAGTGACAGCATTGCATATTATGCTTTAAGTTCTGGAAGCATAAAAGCGTACAATACCTTAGTCGCGTTACGAAAGAGGTAGGTGCCATTATACTCTTTTCTGTATATATACATAGTATAAAGCGAAGCCCCTGGCGAGCGTCTGTCGTTCTGTATGACCGCGTTAATCGCCTGAATCACTGAACAATTTTGGATGCAGTTTTCACTGGTATGATCTGCATTTTTCCGGGAAGATTTATGTGATTATTAATAATTGTCCCAGCTATTATAGGAGCTGAGCAAACAGTATTATTACATAATCAAGCGAAAAAAAGTGTGTTGAAACCAACAAATATTGATATTTACCGTTTCCTTATTAACACTGAAAACAAAAATTTACCCGGACAAAGCCTGACCGGGTCAGTATGACTAGACTTGACGTGTATGTATAGAAAACAGAAGTACCTTTTTTTCTTTATTGACATTAATTTTACAAAGTTCATATATGTAATAACATTGGTTAAACTATGTTTCATGGTATTTATTTCACCGGTTTCGAATGTATGAACACCATTAGGATAATATTCTACAGAAATCATTCTATGTTAGCAGAACATTAAAAAAAAATACCATTAATATAAAATGTCTCTTGTTAGTAGTAGAAAGAGACGAGACGTGCAAAACGTTCACGTGATGGTAAATACAACTTCTGCCCATAACAAATGCTGTTGCACCCAGAAAATTTCTTTGCACCACACAGCGCTCGTCACCATGCGACATCTATTTTTCGTTCTTAAGTTTCATAACTGGCTCTCAGTGCACTTCTGACCGAAACGCATTAATGTTTGCACACTTCACGGCAGATTACCTGAACCTCCGGTGGTACCTACAGAGACGGATTCTTGCATAGGAATCCTACATCCATTAATATTATTATTCTCCAACTTTATATGGTATCTTATACAAGGAAAATTTACAACATTTACGTTTTTGCGTTTAGCTGCTGGTGGTATAGTTCCTATCCAAGAATCTTTCAAGGTGCTAATTATTCTGCCGTCATTTGACGACATTCAAAAGAAGGCGAAGGTCACTGTAGTTAGTGTAAATGAAGTTTTTTGGGCCGAACCAGACCCGAAAACCAACAATTTGTGTTTTTGCACAAATAATGATTCCGTCTGGGATTCGAACCCACGACCCGCGGCGATATGGTGACGAGCGCAGAACTTCTCGAAGAAAGTTCTGGGTGACACCGCAACTGTTTTAGATAGGGCGCTTACCACCATGTTAACGACTTGCTCAATCTGTCGTTTATTACCATAAAAAAATTTGAAAAAAATACCTCCCGCGGTTTCCGAAACGAATGCAGTGCACGAGCGCGATGGTTTCTCCATCCTGTGTATAAACATCCGTTTGGACCGCAGTCATCCTAAGTAAGAAACTCCATTATACACTTTTGCCTTTACATTTTTAATTTGATTAACAACCTGCCTGTAAAAGTACACCGCTGGACATATTCCTCCCCCAAATTGCCGTAATCGCCACGCTTGGAACACAGTACTAGTAGAAGTAGTACTAGTCTAAGGTGTTACGGGTCTAGCACCTTATACGCCTTTTTTTTTATTCGATAAAGTGACGAGCAAAACGTTCACCTGATGGTAAGTGCAACGCCTGCCCATAACAAATGCTGTGTCACCCAGAAAATTTCTCTGTGATACCACACTGTGCCCATCACCCTGAGACATAAGTTCTTAAGTCTCATATGCCCAGTGATTACGCTAGCTCAGAGTGCCCTTCAAACCGAAACGCAGTAATGTTTGCACACCACTGCTTCACGGCAGAAAAGCTGGCACTGGGGTGGTACCTACCTAGACGGATTCCTGCATAGGAATCCTACCACCAGATAAACCTTTACCGCCTTTGCCCGTCAGCGGCCTGGATAATTCAGTTCTGGCATAATAGAGACGGTTATTTCGCCATCAGAGGCCACGCGATTTTCTACCCACGGCATGTAATTATTGGGTGGCAGATTCGCTAACGCCGCCACCACACGGGTAAACTTTAGCCATACCAACATACTGTTTCATCATCATCATCATTTCAGGAAATTTTAGTCCACTGTTGAACATAGGCCTTTCCATCCGACGAATCTGTGAAATCCTTCGGCTAATAGTGACCATCAGTCCTAAAAAAACATAGGCCTCCCCCATAGATTGCCACAAAACAGCCACCAGCATCCATCGACTTCCCGCCATGCAGGTCGTCGATCGATCTAGTGAGTGGGCGCCCTACACTGCGTCTGTCGATACCAGGTTGCCACACCAGAACCTTCCTTACCAACGGTTATCGGTTCTACGAGTTATATGGCCGGCATTAAGTCCGCCTTTTGTTCCTTTACTTATTGTAAGGTTGAATAAAGAATAAATAAATAAGTTATGTCTTAAAATACCAGTTGCAGAAACGTTTTTCAGGAAGGGGTAAGAACAAGGACAAAGTATTCATTACTTGAACTATCAGAAAACACCAATAAACTGTTGATGGTAGAAACTAATCAGAAAACAGCATTTGCTTGTACAGTCCCATCCTCTCTATATATGTTTAATGACAAAAAAATTTAAGATTACATCAAATATAAGTATTCTTATGGGTGTTTGTTAATTAAGCTATGCGGGTGGGTGTAGTTAACACTTACACTCCTATATAAATAAAATGCTAAATGAGAAAGATAAAAATTTTAGTTAATAGTTTCGACAAAATTACACTCACCTCATGCACATACTTAATGGTGCGCTGGACTATGCGTTGAGCAGTTACTCTGCGTACAGCAGGATGATCACGCAATGCATCCAATGCTGCTCTACCAGCGTCGCTTAGTACAATCACATCAAAATCACTTGGATAATCCTTTGCTGGGTTGTCTCGATTCACTATAGTCCAATTTGAAACCTACATATGGAAACAAAAAAACATACCTTAAAACTAAAAAAAGTCATAATTTATAATTTAATTTAATAGTAGGTTTTAATTAATTTATCTTTTCCTTACAATTTAGAATTGGTGTATTTTTATTTGATGAGTTATACAAGTCTGTCAAGTTCTGGCATATGGTATTCACCTTATAAACTAATTTATATAGTTTTAATTATATATGTTTAGAGCATAAATAATCAAGCATAAGTAATTATTTGGTAAAGTGTTGTTTTATTGTTATTTTATTTAACAAGTATGAAGGCCTATTCATTCCGAATGCTAAGTGATGGGTTTTGCATACTTTAGGTATGTTCCACCCTCTTTCGCCACACAGTGCTGCTAGCTAAAAAAAATACCACCTTACCATCAGATATGAAAAGATGGGGACAAAGGTACCTCTGTATTCATGGAAAACCTTTCAGCATTATAAATTATCTTACAACATTGACCAAATACTTTTTTTTAATTTATAACTTTGATACATTTACCATCAGGTGTGCACATACTAGTTTAGTATATACTACATACATACTTGCCTATAGTCTATATGAAGCCTACATGTGGCATTAACTATAAGGATTCCCTGCAATTGAAATCACAATACAGCAGTTAACTCTCCTACCAGCAATACCAATCATGCAACATCTATGCAATCCCAACAATTTTAATAATTGCAGTAAATATAAAATATATAAAAGTGACAGAAACATTCATCATCTCATAATTTTTACTGGTGGGAGTTATTCTGCTGTGTAGTAGTAGTGTGCAAGTCTTAGTGTGGTTCATGCTAAAGGGCACTTAAGAGACTTTAGAACTGATGTCTCAGGGTGATGAGCGCAGTGTGGTGCCATCCAGAAATGTTCTGGGTGACACAACACCTGTTATGGGCAAATTAGAGGAGCACCAGTTGATTAGCGACCGCCAGTAACGTTTCCATCAGGGGTCACTCAGCTGGTGATCTTGTGCACCTCACTCATCGATGGGCGGAGGCAGTCGAGAGCAAGGGGGAGGCCCTGGCAGTTAGCGTGGATATAGCGAAGGCTTTTGATCGGGTCTGGCACAAAGCGCTTCTTTCTAAGCTGCATTCTTACGGGCTTCCCGAGAAGTTTTGCAATTGGGTCACCAGTTTTCTCATAGGGTCACCAGTATTCGTCGTAGGTGCATGCTCGGACTCTAAGTCTGTGAATGCTTGTGTCCCACAAGACTGTGTGCTATCACCAACCCTGTTTCTTCTGCATATCAATAATATATGACAAATTAGTAACATTCATTGCTATGCAGATGACAGCACTGGTGATGCTGTATTTGCCGTGCTAATATTTTTCGGGACCACGTGGACGAGTACCGGAACAAACTTGTGTCTGAAGTAGAGATTTTGTTGAACAAAATCTCGGATTGGGGCCGACTAAATTTAGTCCAGTTCATCCCTAAGAAGACATAGGTACTTTAGTTTCATTTAGCGGGAAGAAGAAGGGAAGACCAAATTAGCTTCCAAAAAGCTTGGCGTGCTCAGTAGAGCGCGACAGTACTTCATGCCGGCCCAACACTTGCAACTTTATAAGGCGCAGGTTCGGCCGCACATGGAGTACTGTTCTCATCTCTGGACGGGAGCTCCCCAGTGTCAGCTACTTCCATTCGACCGCATTCAACGAAGAGCGGCTCGAATTGTCGACTGACCATGTTCTATCGGCTTGATCCACTGGCTTTGCGAGGAGATGTTGCATCTTTTTGCATTTTTTATAGAATAAGGAATAAGGAAAAGAAATATCAAATGCAACTAAACAAATATTAGTAACAGTGGAAAACATTTATCTGAATTTAAAAAAAAGTTGAGTTTTATATCACCTAAAGCATTAAATTATTAGATGGTACATATAAATTTAAAAGACAAGATATTGGTTTTAAAATTTCAAAATTAAAATATTGCCAAATTCATACTTCAATTTATAAAAAGAAAATTTATTGTACAATAATTTAAAACATAATAAAATAAACAGTCATTTTAAAATTTTCTATAGCTGAGACATAATCACAGTGATTTAAAAATAATGCGACAGCAGCATACTAATAAATAATAAAAAAAAATTAACATATCGCAAGCTTTTGTTGAATGTAAACATAACATTTAATCACCAATATGGTGGCAGCTTAAGACAATCTACCACCCCATCTCATCCTGTGGGTGTCGAAAAATACGACAGAGGAACAGAAAAGGACAGAAATTAAAAATCAGGGTGATGTGCAAAAGCATCTTCCTGTAACATCTGAATAAATAAACTGCGGTTGCCAATCCGCTTGCCAAGCATGGCAACTATGGCAAAATCCCCCTAAATGAGAGCTACAAACTTTTGTAGCAATCTGTAGGGGAGGCCTATGTTCAGCAGTGGACTAGTGACAGGCTGAAATGATGATGATGATGATGACATCAAACTGAAATGCACGACACATATTATAAGTAAAGTAATCAATGGCCTAAATAGAGTATTTCTTTAAATTTGTCTTAGAAAATTGATGCCACCCAGACAAGGGTTTCGACTGTATTGTGGGTATGTTTTACAGACAAATTGCTCATGCACAACACACTACACAAAATACAAATATTTGTTATATATGGAAATAGAATCAGTGATGCAGAAGCACAACCTAGTCATTATAAAAAATACAATGTTTTAGATGTCTATTAAAAATTTGTTAAACATTGTGCTCTAAGAACTTCATTAAATATAACATTACAGGTTGGATGTGAGTTGTTTTAATATAATACAGGAGTGAATGGTGCATACAATTGTAGATAACAGGTGTTATATTAGGTCTCCATTGTCCTTTTGCTCAGCTACAAACTAGCTTCTTGCTAGTTGTCTCAACATATGTAAGTGAAATACAATGAAAAATAAGAAAATCAGTTCGCTTTTGCCAAGTATTTTATTCAATATTGATTTGCCAAAGCTTTAAAGAAAGTAGGGAAGGAAAGAAGAATAATATGAATTATGCACTCTGCCTCTTTACTACAAACAAATATTTGTCAAAAATAAAATAAATAAATAATCATGAACCACTATTTCTATAGACTTGAATAAAATAGACTGTATTAGTAGGAGTCCCACTTCAGAAACAATTTAAAAAAAAGGTGAAAAGGGAAATTTAGTCTAGAGTTTAATAAAGAAAAGTGGGTTACTATCGCGATTTAGAATGACATTTACTTTAAAAAACAAATAATGAATATTACTTACACCTGCGTTGTTCAATGCAGCAGTAACATAATTTTCTCTAGTTGTTCTTGGAAAATATCCTTTAAATGTTATTATATGTTCGCTACCGACTACATCTGTACTAAATTCATATTCAACTTGTGCCGAATTTGTCGCATTACAAAGTTCATAAGAGTCGGTTTCTTTAATAGCGAAAACTCGAAGAAACTTTAACCCTAATAAAAACAACAGTAAATGGGTCATACCCATGTCTACAATAAAATTTGCTTAAAAATTACAGCATTTCTAATTAAATTAAGTGATTTAACAACTACACACTATGTTTCTGGGTATATTTAGATTCTTCATGGCATGTTTATAAGTTGTTATAGAACGGACATACGAACACATTAAGAAAAACATTATTTTCAGCTGGGAGAAGCGAACGTTTGGGATATTAAAAGAAAGAGATAGAAGAAGAAAACAGAAAAGCGAAGGCCTAGCCTTTTGACATTAAAATTCTTAAGCCTTGGAACTTAGGCTTTTTGCTTATTTTGTTACTATATATTTTATAATTGTCAATTTGGAGACGGTAAGACTAAAAAATAAAAAGTTAAATATTTTACACGAATTAGTCTCAGTCTAAGCTGTCTACTTAAAAGCCTCTATGCAGGAAAGGCATATATATATATACATATATACTGTAATCACAGCAATTACATACAATATCGTATACATAATAAAATGCCACATTAATTTGTATCGGCCCGGTCCGTGTCAACTTTGCAGCTCCAAAACAATCACAGAAATGAAAGGCCTGTCTTCGGCAGTGGAATAATTATTGACAGTACATATACTATATCTAGAGTATTACTGACGTTATTATGGCTCCTACAAAAACAACAACATTTATGTACGTACACGAAATCGTTAAGAACTATACATATACCACTGTCCTTGCAGCGCATTAAGTAACATTTATGCATGGAACGGTAGATGTGCTAAGAGATATCCGAACGCGCTGATAGAGCATACGATTACAGGTAAAATTATTTTACTAATTACCCTTTCACCATGACGGGGTGGATTTATCGCTGACATAAGATTGCAAGGTTAGCAAGTCATTGTAACAACCTGTTCTGTGGTAGCAACCAATGGATGGTTCCATATTCGCCTTTACTGTAGTTAATTAAAATAAAAAAGTTAGTTGGCACTAATTTCAAGTTACTTAAACAGTATTCTTTAAATTAAAAAGGCCATAAATAAGTTTTCTTTTACATTTTTAAACACGTATTGTAACATGCAATGTTGATGGTTAGGTTTAAAATAAGCTCCTATAACTCAAGACAATTTATTGACTACGTTTTAGTTTAAATAATGAACTGGTAAATTTGGCAAAAAAATACTTTTGATTTTTTTTTTAATTGACATGGGCTTTTAGCGATCGGTTGTCAAATTGAAATAACTTACGAAATAATTTTGGTAATATAAACTATTTTAGCATAAATGGCATACAATTTAGGAGACAGGTTTTCAATATCGCCTAAATATTTTACTCTTCTTGATCCGGGAGCATATGAAACTACCACAAAAGTTAGAACTAAAGAAAATGCTGCTCCATTCCATTCAAAATCAATTCGTAGTACCCAGCTAGCTAACAAAGTATGGACGCATGTAATATACAGACCCAACTTCCCTCAGAGAATTTCTAACTGTTCTTCAATGATGTCGAAACTACCACGGTTTCCTTACGAAGCATTCAGTAAAAAAGATTTAGATGAGATTCTTTGTCAGTGTGATATTCAAAATTTCTGTGAATGTGAAAATGACAATAAAATACCCAAAGATGTCAAAACAGGTATCTGTCAGGCTCAAATACGAAGAAGGATTTTTGTAGGACCTCCACCTCGATCAGTTACAGAAGAAGGCTTATCAGTACCGTCCAAAAGAGATAAAGGTTTTCACCTCTTTTCCAATGGTACTAAGAAACGTATACTTCATAAAGTAGAAGACGATCGACCTCCTTTCCGAGACGTTAAAATATGTGAACTAGGTGCTTTTTATCAAGGCTGCAAATGGAGTCGTAGGACTTCAAAAAGAACCGTCAGAACTGAAGATTATAAGCCTGGACCCACTCATTATACTCTTGAACAAGATCCAACTCAAACACATTTATGCGCAGAAAAAATACGCGCCAATCGTCGTAAAACTTCAAAGCAATGTCGTTTTATTGAAATAGTTCAACAGAAAAATTGTAAAGAAAATTATCCAGGTCCAGGTTCCTATGACCCGAAGCTACCGAAGGGCACAGCATTACAGATTTTAGGACCAAAAGCTGAAAGATTTACCTATGTTAAAGATAATGAAATCCCAGGACCAAGTCATTACAGAGTTAACGGTGCATTCGATTTATCCTGAACGACAAAAAAAGCATTGCCTTGCTTCACTGCCTGAGCGGGCCGCATTTGGGGTCAAAGCTAGGAGATTTATTCCAATCAGACATGACGGACCTAGTCCTGCCAGTTATAATACAAATTACAAAATTTGCCAGTTCTCACATTGCCGAACAGCGCCATTTGGATCTTCTTCTGAGAGATTTAAAGAAACAAAAGTAGTGGACAATAACGGTGAAGACGAACTATGTAAGCCAAATAAGCAAAATAACGACTGTCAATGTGTTAATTCAAGTTGGATGTTTAAGTCACAGGCTGAAAGAATGACACCACTGAAAAAGAAACAAGAAGATCCAAGCCCTGCAGATTTACCTCAGAGAGTATTAGAAACAAAAAAGTTGAACCAGTACCAAACATCACCATTCTGTTCATCGGAACCCCGATTTCAACCATGGTATAATTGGATACCTGTTTATAATAATGAAGAAACACCTGGGCCTGGAAAGTATAACGCCAAAAGAATATCGTGTGTATTTCCGGTAATTTGGGGGCCCGTTTCTCGTTCTCAGCGCTTTAAGTGTACCATTTCGCAAATGCCCGCACCTAATGAATATAAAGTGGTGGAGGGGTGGAAAAAGTTTTGCTTACACATAACCAAAGATTAAAAGCTAAAGTTATGAATAAATACCAGTTCTGCTATCATTCTAATTTAAAGAGAAAATTGACTAAAAATGAAAAAGAATCTTTATTAATAAATAATTGTATAGCTTTATTAGATACAAATGTTTTTAAAGATTTAAGATGTTCAACGGATAATCATATTGACGATCAGGAAAAGAAAGATAAAAAAAAGGAAAAAATGTTGCGATGTTTTCTATACAATATTAACATTCCAAATTACTTTTAGAGAATGAAGTTTTGAATTGTGGGAGAATAAAATGTATAAAACAAATAATATTTTTCCCGTCTTGGGAAAGAATCTATAATATTATAGCATTATTATTACAAAGTTACAAACTTTTATAACAAAAACGGCTTAGTCAAGAAAAAGTTGAAAGATATACATATTTGAATTACATTGTGCCAGGCACTTAAAAAATTGGAGTTATTTTGCAGCAATAATAATTTACTTGTCCACATACTTACAAAAATATGTACACTACCCTACATCGGAGCATCTGTTCAAAATTAAGTCCACAATGTATTCTCTTACTAGTCTGTGTCCACTTTGTTCGATACACAAACATGACCACTGTTTTAAATTGTCTTTCAGTTTCATTAACCAGTCATCATTTTTCAGTTTCAAAAACATATACGATCACACTGCGTAACTCTTAACGAGTTTCATGTTCATAAGAATTATCGTATAGGGAAGAGGAGCACAAGTGGGTCAGGGTGGACGACTTCTGACGACAGCGTGGCACAGTATCTGACTATCACGGGTTATGGCTGAGTTCGAATCCCAACACACATAAACAATTGTTGGTATTCGGGTCTGGTTGTGCTGTAATCGTATCCGAGTATCATGACACGCCGTCCTAGTCTATCTCCGATCTTGTCGCATGAGCACGGGTAGGTTTGGATGAGTGATAATATCTCCTGCGTAATTGAAATTCGACCAGAGGAGGTCATCATAAGTTAGACTCTAGAATATCGTATACAGGTACTTAAGTTAAAAAAATAAATTACAAACAATTTTATTAAACTAAGGCTTTCTTAAAACTATTATTAAAATACGGAATATACTTACAGATATAAATCTTATATTTTTTAAATAGTCGGATTTGTATTATTAGTAACTAAGTTGTCGGCTCGATGCAGTGTCTGAGAGTTTGTCTTCTGCGCCACGGGTAGAAGGTTCGGTTTCCACACGGAACAAATATTTTTATAGCCTACAGATATTTGTTCCTGGTTTGGTTGTTAGTGCATTGGAATTTATTCTCTTAAACGCAATTTGGTAGTCATCCCCACCTGCACGTGGTGCACCCTGCTGTACAATGAACGGGGCTCTGGCGAACCGCTGGTTTCTTATTGTCTTATTAGGGTTGCAGAGGGCAGGCGGCAACCGGTCTGCGTAATCCCTCAATATGTCAAATCATGACCGAAGCATAGAAAAGAGTCAATTGGATAGAGCGTCGCTGCAAAACGGAGGCGCGAGTACATCGTCCTACACCCACGATAAGTGGGCGAGGGCGGGCCTTGACTAAAGAACCGTGTACCTAAAATTAGCTTCGTTTTGTCACTCTCAACATTGGAAGTCTTTCCGAGCGACGTCGTGTGCTCGCAGGCATGCCGTGTAAGCGTCGAGTTCAAGTTGCACTTTTACCGGAAACTCAATAGAAGTTTAACAAGTCGCGGAACTTCCAGCAGGGTTACAAGCAATAAACATAATAATGTACACCTGATTACCTTTTGGGTGGGAAGATGTGGCTGTTAAATTATCTGAAGAGCTCAAGAATAGACTACTAGAAGTTGACGCGCTTAACGACCGATTGATGCGTGTGAAGGTACTTACGGAGTGGGTTGTCGCCAATTTTATCAGGGCCTATTGTCCGCAAGTGAGTTGCCCAGCTTCAGATAAAGAAGCCTTGAGGGAGAAATTTGAGGATTTGCTGTGTTCCGTACGGATTACTGATGAAATTGTCGTTGGTTATCTGAAGTGATGCTGTCCATGAAGCTGCGTCTTCACGAACTGGCTATTTTATTGTATCATCTATTTTATTGTCTTATAACTCCAATATATAATAATTATAGATTCTAGACTCTACCAAGAATGTTCAATCTCTGATCGTCAATTTAGCTTTAAGCGCGGCTTTGGTACAACTGATCCCACATTTAGCATCAGAATCTTGATAGAGTCAAATCGTGGGAAAGGAAACTGCTGTACACTGCTTTTCTCGATTTACAGAAAGCCTTCGACTGAGTGCCGAGACAAGTTACCTGGTGGGCGTTGAGAATGAAGAATTTGCCCGAAGCGTATATTGACGTAATCAGAGATACTCGTATGTACATTGATTCCGTTTCTTTAGTTCAGACTTCTGTTGGCGATACAGGCACTTTTCCAATACCTGTAGGAGTTCACCAGGGTTCTGTATTCTTTGCTATTCAATCTTGTAGATGCTATCTCGGCAAACATACAGGGCTCACCTACCTTACTTTAAGATGTGCGCCGATGACATAGCGCTTGTTGATACGAAGAAGCAAGGACTAGAAAAAAGAGTGAATAATTGGAGAAGTACGCTGAAAAACAGCGGTCTTAAACTCTATATGGTGACTGTGTACATGTCTTGCAGGTGTACAGATTCCAAATCACAGAGTATAAGGAACGAGGTTATGATTGAAAGCGATAAGTACTTGGGATCCGTACTACATCAGTCACGAGAAGTCGATTACGATTTTCGAGCCCGAATTAGCGCAGCGTGGTCCAAATGCCGACAGGTAACCGGTATTACCTGCGACCAGCAAGTACCTTTAAAACTAAAAGGCCAAATATACATATAAGACCGTTATCCGACTCGTACTTCTGTATGTGTGAGACGTGGCCAGTCCTGAAACGGCACTAACTAGATCCCGACCAATGACGTCATTAATAGCAACCTGACGAGGAATACGACCTGCGCTGCACTGGCACTCTAGAACGTGATTGTTGGAAGGTCGTGATGCTGTCCACGTATACTTTTCGATGATGCACTGCATTTGAATTTGTATTATGTTCTTTTACTTTTGATATGCGGTGTCATTATGTATTATATTTTCTCATATACAAGTAAACACAATGTTTTCAAGTATTATTTAATTGCTATAGCCGCTAGTCCGCTTCAATAAGTGGTAGCAAAGCGTGGCTGGATGAATATCTAGTGGTAAATGGAAGAAGCATATTTAAAATAGTAAGTAAATGAGAAAATAAAATTTTAAAATGAGCTCGAGTACCAGAAGCATAGTAACCGTTGAAAAAATCAAATTACGATACCTGGTGCTTACAAGCACAGGCGATTCTCATAAGATACGATTTGTGGGAATACGCTTGTGGTAAAAAAACGTTAGCGGCAACTGCGACTGCCGAAGAAAAGAGGAACGCACTCGCACCTAAAGGAACTAGGACTTAAAGGCAAGGGCAGAGCTATTTTTACTTATATCTCCACCAGAACTTAAATAAATTAAAGGGTGTAATACATCCAAGGAGGTATGGGACAAGACGATATTAAAGCAACTAGTATTGAAGAAAATTACTCCACAAGAAGATGTGAGAGATCATCTCAGTAATTTTATGGATGTAGTAGGTAAATTAGAAGACATGGATGTAAAAATTCATCCAGAGTTATTAAGCATAATGATGTTGTACAGTATACCTACAAATTTCGATAGCTTCCGAACGGCAATTTCTGCCAAGTCCTGACAATTTAAAAATAAAAATCGAAGAATACGAAGCAAGAAAGCAAACCGAAGCGAGTGAACCTCAGACTTCAGAAGCCTTCTACACAAAGACGAAGAAAAAGGTACAATTTTGCAAGGATTGCAATAAGAAATGGCATTCCACAGAAGCTTGTTGGTCAAAGAAGAGACCCAATAACCCCAATAAAAGTCAAGGTCAATAAAAGACATATAACATCTGTTTAACAACAGGAACGTCGAAATGTAAAGGCAATTATTGGTGTCTTGACAGTGGCTGTACGTCACATATGACGGGTGATAAAAGTATACTCCATAACTTAATCCCCGCGACTGACACTCTAAAGTTCTGAAGCTCAGAACCCAAATAAGAAACAGGTTTGCGCGTTTACCGCTAAAAAGAAACCCTTCGTCGTAGCACCTCGTTTTGGAAGCAGTCCCCTCGTTGCCTCAACCAGTATCGGAATCCTTGGCGTAGACATATCGAGTGACGTTCAGTTTCGCGGTCACTTGGAAGGGAAGGCCAAATTGGCTTCTAAAAAGCTTGGCGTGCTCATTAGAGCGGGACAGTACTTCATGCCGGTCCACCGCTTGCAACTTTACAAGGCGCAGGTTCGGCCTCACATGGAGTACTGTTCTCATCTTTGGGCGGGGGCACCCCAGTGCCAGCTCCTTTCTTTTGACCGTATTCAACAAAGAGCGACTCGAATCGTCAACGACCAGGTTCTTTCCGATCAGCTTGATACACTGGCCTTGCGAAGAGATGTTGCATCTCTTTGCATTTTTTACAGGATTTACAACGGGGAGTGTTCCGAGGAATTGTTCGGAATAATTCCAGTCGCTGGTTTTCACCATCGCACTTTGCTGCAGAACACAAAATTCCATCCTCACCACCTGGATGGTTGGCATTCCACCACAGTGCGTTTTTCGCGGAATTTTCTGCCACGCACGACCACTTTATGGAATCGGTTGCCGCCGGCGATTTTTCAGGACCGATACGACTAAGGGGCCTTCAAGAAAAGAGCCTATTCCTTCCTCAAAGGCCGGCAACGCACCCGTGATTCCTCTGGTATTGCGGTTGTTCATGGGCGGTGGTGATCACTTACCATCAGGTGAGCCATTTTCTCGATTGCCCCCTCTCCTATAAAAAAAAAGGATACGACCGAAGTTAAAGGGAAAGGAAAAGCCGAACTTTATACAAAGAATCGACGCTATAAAATTTGTCTTACTGACACATTATATGTACCTTATTTGTCGAATAATCCAATATCTGCAAGCAAAATTACGAATCATGGATATAAGGTTCTATTTGAAAAGGAACAAGCCAGTGTCACAAAAGGCGGGAAACCTGTATTAAAAGCTAACAGAAGAAATGGATTATACTATCTTGAATTTGATAAACCGGAAGAGACAGCAAACTTCACGCCTAGTGATGAAAGCGAAATTATGAAATGACACAAGAAATTAGGTCACGTCAATGAAAGAGACCTAAAAGAAATGGTTAAAAATAAAATGATGCGAGGACTCGACTTTAAAGAAAAAACTTTGGGTACCTCTGAGACTTGTATCAAAGGAAAATTTTCCACCCTACCATTCCAAAGCCATGGACAAATAATCTCTACCGAAGTGCTCCAGATAATTCACAGTGACGTGTGTGGCTCATTTGCAAATGAATCAATGGCCGGATCAAAGTATTTCGTAACATTTATTGACGATTATACAAGATACTGCTGTGTATATTTCTTTAAAGAAAAGAGCGAAGTAATCGATAAATTCAAGGAATATAAAAACTATGTTGAACTGTTGCATAAGAAGAAAATTCAAAATCTACAATCTGATAATTGGAGGAATGAATCGAATACAGGTCTAAAGCATTTAGCAAATTCCTCAAAGATAACGATATAAGCCGAAGACTATCTGCACCTTATACCCACAACAAAATGGCATGAGTGAAAGAAAAAATCTGTCGCTGATGGATAAAGCTAGATGTCTGATGATAGATGCCAATATACCTGCAAAATTTTGGGCAGAAGCAGTAAACACTACAAACTATTTGATGATTAGAAGACCAGCAAGAGCTCTCAAAGGCAATTCCCTATATGAGAAATGGGTACAACGAACACCATCAGGAAATCACCTACATGTATTCGGAAAATTCGGCGTTTGTGATGAACAAAAACAGAAGAAGAAAATTCACAGCCAAAGCCACAGAAGGAGTATTCTTGGGATATGCGGAATATACAAAAGGTTTTAGAATCTATATACCCGAAAGTAATGATGTTGTTATCAGCAGAGATGTAAAAGTAATCTAAAGGATGCATTATGGCGGTACTCCTGCTGAGAAACGCGATGATCTTACTCCAGAACCTGAAACATAACAAATTGAAATTCCAGAAAAAATAAACACAATTAATGAGAACTTACCTTTTCAGGAACCTAACCCCCTTTATTCCAGCTCTAGTCAAGATCCTGTTGATGAACCATCCCCTCAAGTGGAAGACCACAAAGAGACGTGAGACCACCAGCATGGACCAAAGATTATGAGTTAAGTCGCTGCATGACCATGTTTACGTCAGAAAATAATGACGACTATGACTGCTCTTTACTACACACAAAGAATGCTCTTTACTACATACAAAGAAGCTGTGACTGGCACCGACAGACGAAATTGGGAGAAGGCGATACAATCTGAAATGGAATCATTACAGAAAAATATCACCTGGGTATTAGTTGACAAGTCAGAAGCCAAAGGACACAAAATACTGTCGAACAAATGGACGGATTAAAGATGACGGTACGTACAAGGCTAGATTAGTCGTACGTGGATGCGAGCAGAAAGTAAACCTGGATTTCGAAGACATTTATACCCCAGTAGTAAGTCAATCTGCATTAAAAACTTTATTACCAATTGCCGCATCTAAATCTTACTACTTCATGACATTTAACGTCAAGGCAGCTTTCTTATACGGAGAGTTAACAGATGAAGTTTATATGAAATTACCTGTTAGCTATGAGACTGACTGCAATACTACTGAAGTAGTTTGCCGATTAAAAAAATCGTTGTACGGATTAAAACAAGCTCCATTTACATGGAACAAAACTTTTACCCAAGCGATGTTTGATTTGGGATTTAAGACAATCAGAACAGATCGTTTCCTTACTTGAAGATAAGTCAATAATAATAGGACTATTCGTCGATGATGGACTTGTCATGGGAAAAGACAAGAAAAACATCGAAGTTATTTTGAAGGAACTTGAAACCAAATTTGAAATGAAAAACAATAAAAATCCAAGCACTTATCTGGGTATGGAAATAAAAAACTCAAAAGAAGGAATAATTCTTACTCAGAGATCCTACATAAATGACGCACTGGAAAAATACAATATGAAAAATGTCAAACCTTGTGACACGCCCGCAAGTAGCGATTCAAAGTCGATACAGGAAACTGCCCAGGAGAAGGAATATCCCTATAGGGAAGCAGTGGGAAGTTTACTGTAGCCTGTCTACCAGAACCAGACCAGATATCGCACAAGCGGTCAATCTAGTTAGCAGGAAGGTCGAAAACCCCACTAGAGAAGACGTCACAAAAGTCAAGAAAATATTCAAGTATTTAGTGGGAACCAAAGTGAAAGGCATTTGGTTCAAACGAAACAAACCGATAGAGAACATCGATCCTTACAGCGACTCGGATTATGCTGGAGACCCATTGACGCGAAGAAGCACTTTTGGCTCCGCGCTAATGATAGCCAATGAAACAATAGCATGGACATTCAAGAGGCAGCCTATAGTAGCGCTATCGTCGACTGAAGCCGAGTACATAGCCGCAGCAGACTGTTGCAAAGAGGCATTGTATCTCAAATCTCTATTACAAGAAATAACCGGTTTGGACATAAAAATAAATTGCATGTTGATAATCAAAGTTCGATTCAACTTGTGAAGTCTGGGTCCTTCAACAAAAGGTTGAAGCATATAGACGTGCGGTACCATTTTATACATGAACACTTACGTGCATGGATTAATAAATATTAGCTACTGTCCCACAGAATTTCAGTTAGCTGACGTAATGACAAAACCATTGTCAAAAGTAAAGTTTGAAAGACACTGTGCAAGATTAATGGATGTATAGAAACGTGTCTCGGCAACATAATTGAACATTAGGAGAAGGTGTTGGAAGGTCGTGATGCTGTCCACGTATAATTGTCTATGATGCACTGCATTTGAATTTGTATTATGTTCTTTTACTTTTGATATGCGGTGTACATTATGTATTATATTTTCTCATATACAAGTAAACACAATGTTTTCAAGTATTCTTTAATTGCTATAGCCGCTAGTCCGCTCCAATAGTGATTTCCCAAGTGGTCAGCCTCTACCACAACAGTAGCGAAGTGGCTCATTTGATTTTTTCTTAGTTTCAGGCTGACTGCAAAATAAAATGCAGTTTTAGTCTAGCAGAGTCCCTACATTTTTAGAAGGCAGTCCTTTCAAACAGTAACTCGGCTTCTCCTCCGCACACCAGCAGGAGACGAGCCCGCTCTTTGGAGCTTCCGCAATTTTCAAGTATCTTTTCCTGAATTTGGAGGCAGAGTGTCTCATTCCATAGCCTCTGCGAAGCCGGATTTAACGAGAAAATCTAACTCCAACGGAACTTTAGCACGCCATGGAGCAGTTGGCCTCAACCAAATACGAAGCTGTACACCTTAAAGTTGTTTCACCTAATAATATTTTCAACGATGTCTAACGTATTATGAGCTGATTGCTAATGACCAGAACTGTCGGTATCGCAACGCTGGATACCTTTCGAATGCCTACGCCACAAAGTATTTGTTTTTTACTTGAGTACTGCAATATTCACTTCATACATTACGATGGTTTAGTGCGTCAGAAATAAATACTTTATTTACAAAATTTCTTCAACGACCGATTTCCAATTCTTCAGCACAAAGATCGAAATCACATCCTTATTCGATTTAGCTAGCGCAAACACTCTGACATGTTTTGTTTTGACATCTGTCATAGGCCCAATATTATACTTTTGTGAATCTATAAAAAAAAATGGAATAAAATACTCATACACTACGCATTAAAACGTTGTGGTTATATTCCCTTTGAAGATTCACATGTAAAAGTCGAATATTATAATTAAGTTCTTAGCACAATGTCTAAATTAGGTGCCCTAACTTTTACCAAACACACCGGCGCTAAACATACGGCTACTGTTGTTTTTTTTCATGGCTCTGGTAAGTTATTACCGTTGTGTAATTATTATTAAAAGGATATATTTAAAAAGGATAATAGTGGTTTACTTAATTTCCTATATGCAGGAATCCGTCTAGGTAGGTACCACCCCAGGGCCAGTTATTCTGCCGTGAAGCAGTAGTGTGCAAGCATTACTGTGTTTCGTTTTGAAGGGCACTGTGAGCTAGCGTAATCACTGGGCATTTGAGACTTAAAAACTGATGTCTCAGGGTGACGGGCGCAGTGTGGTGTCGCACAGAAATATTCTGGGTGACACAGCATTTGTTGTGGGCGGATATTTCACTTACCATCAGATGAACGTTTTGCTCGTTTCGTCACTTTATACAATAAAAAGAAAGGTTTATATATAATGTCAATTATAATAAGCTTCTAAATTCCAGTGATATCACCGTCGTCATAATAGCCCATTGCATATAACTGCTATGGATAATATCCAGCATTGGTCCCAATGCACAGTAGCGCAGTCTCCTACAGCTATCAGTCTCTAGATTCATTTTTGTTTTGCCTGTTGTTGTTACGTGAAATTTTTAGTTCGTTTCACACTTTTTAGAATAGCTAATTGTGTTTTTGACTAACTGGGAGTCATTAAGTATGGATAAGGAACAAGAGCCACTATATCAATGTTCAAATAAAAAATGACATTTGTTTATTCCTATTATGATGTTACAGGTGCAAACGGAGAACACATGAAAGAATGGGTACACTTAATGGCCAAGAACTTTTCATTTCCACACATTAAAGTGATATATCCCACAGCTCCTTTGCAGCCATATACTCCAGCAGGTGGTCTGTTGAGCAATGTGTGGTTTGACAGATCTGATATAAGTCAAGATGTACCAGAGAAATTAGATTCAATAGAGAAAATTGAGATAGAAGTAAGAAACTTGATAAAAAATGAGAATGAAGCTGGTATACCCGTCAACAGAATTATTGTTGGTGAGCTTTTATATGATTGATTTTAATAATGATGAAAATTTTACTAATTGTTTCATTGCAAGAAGAAAAATAGAATGAAACACTTTTAACATTCATAACATTGTATGGTATTTTATCTAATTTATTTAAGTTCCTTATTGCTGAATTACTAAAAAATTAGAATTATTAAAATGTTTTTGTTAAATACTAATCTTATCCATCAGTAGATTCCCTGTATTTCTCTTGTATAATAAGCTTTTTACCAAAAAATCTAATAAAATCTATTTATTGGAATTCCCTTCCCAATTAAAGTTAAATTTTCTGATCATCTTGTCATCTGCTTTTTTTCTCCTTTTCGTTCCTCCATGTCTTGGTTGCACTTTAATATATCCTTTGACCCTTTCAAACTGTTTGTTTGTTTGTCCACTAATCAATGTGTTATTTATCTTATTTGCCATTTACTTTACACAGAAGTACACTATCCTTTTAGGTTTTGATAAAAGATTGGCTTCAAAAGCACTTTTAAAATACTCGTATCTTAATAGGGCATAATCATGATATAATATTAGTTAGCACAATATTATAGCCAAAATTATTTCTAAATGAAATAAAAAATATTAGCATGTAAGGTTAGGTTAAAAATTTAATTTATTCACTGAACTAGACCTTAAACATTTAGATACTGAACACTTGTTTTTGTTGCTTTGTGGAGACCTCTTACATAGGGCAAACTAAAAGATCCAAAAAACCTGTGTTAAAGAACATATAGCTGATGTGAAGCATTCAATGCTCTATTAAGTCTGCAGTCTTAGACCATGTTCTGGATCATTTCATCAGATTTGATACACTACAAATCCTTGCATAAGTGCACCAATACCTACCAAGGATGATTCATGATGAGGCTATTAAAATTAAAAAAACATCCTTATTTCAATAGGAAGATGGTTGACCACTGGCTTGGGATCCTATTATTAATAAAATTAAATTCAAAACCAAGCATTCTACTACAGGGCTTCCAGACACAGTAAGCTCTTTCTGCATAGATCATACTAAAAATATACTTATATGTGGTTTCTTTTGGGAGTGTTCTGTGTGTTGAATATAACAATAGTACATAAGGTCATTTAACTAATTGGTAGATAGATCAGCAACCTCGCATTATGCTTATGGTAATTGTCTTTGAAACTTAGTCTGTTCAATGGCAAACCCTGATGGACAATCTGAATGGTCCATCAGGGGTTGAATCTGTTGAATCTGAATGGCACCATGGGGTGCCTACTAACTGGAGACAACATACTGTCTTCAGTTGTTGGGATTTGAACTTTGGTTATTTCATTGTGTCAAAGACTAAATTATTAGCAAAGAAACTTTGTGCGGAAGTACTTCACACAGGGACAGCCTGTAAATGGATATAAAACTCAAGTCCGGTCTTGTATGGAACTCTTTGGAAAGGTGTGTGTTGTGTATAACGGATTGTTAACCAAAAGGTCTATAAAGATAGACTGTCCTCGCATAAATAGAATAATTGTGTGCTTAACAGAATAAATATTTACTACACTGAAATTTCCAATATTGCAGTAGATATTTTAGTTATATTTCCTATTGAAATATATTGGATTAATGGTATAATATAAATATGTATTAACTATTTTATCAATTCATTTATATGCAACAAATCTTTGTTGTTTATAAATGTTATTGTGCATCTTCTTGAAATGAACCCTGTAATTTATCTTTCAGGTGGGTTCTCTATGGGAGGAGCACTGTCTTTTTATACAGGGTATAAATGGGAGCGCAACTTAGCTGGAGTGTTTGCCTTTAGCTCATTTCTTAACAACAAATCTGTTGTTTATCAAGACCTCAGTACCTTGACGGGCACTTGGTGTAAGTTATTGTTTTCTTTTTAGCAGCAAGTTATTATTTAATAATATATTATAACCAACAAAAACGTGATATAATTTAACTTAAAAAATTAAAATAAACATTAATTTTGCAGTGCCTCCACTCCTCCAAATACATGGAGACAGCGATGATTTGGTAGATCTGACTTGGGGACAACAAACCTTCAACGAGTTGAAAGCCCTTGGAGTTCCAAGTGAATTCCATATCATGGAAAGATTGGGGCACTCTATAAATAAACGAGGAATGCACATTATCAGAAACTGGGTAGAAAAACTGTTGCCTGATGTTTGACCCAAGACATGTTTTATGCTAAAGTTACCAGTCATTTTATTCATTTAAAAATATTAAAATGCTAGTAACTAAGCATAAATATTTTAGACAATTCATATTGTGGCGAAAGTTACTTTCTTTTGTAAGGGCTAAATATCTCATGATCATAAATTATTATTTATGTAACTTTTAGTATAATAACTTTTATAGGCTGTTTAGGAAAAAGGGATTTATTAAAAAAACGATATGCATGGTTTTATTTAAGACTCGCGCATAATAGTGCGGCCTTCAGCGCATCCTTTTGCATCCTACAAACCACAGTAAATATATTAAAGCAGCGTAGAAACTAGGCACATTTGTCGTATTAAATACCTACTCTCCATTGAAGCACTAGGGTTTTCACTCTTTATTTTTTGTAAAAATTAAAAGTTATTTTTAATTATTACTTAAATACAGTCATTTATTTGGTTTCTATGACATACTAAATAAAATTAGTTAAAAATATAAACATTTAAGAGGTATTTATTCTTCGTTATTTTAGATACATATGCCACTTTGCCTTAAAGATAATGATCGCTTGCTATTGTTAGAATGTATTGTTTTCTTATGGTAGGTGGCATACGACCACGGCTATCCTCTAGACATCACTATGTATATGCATTAAATACAAAAAAATATATTACGTGTAAGTTGTTTATGTAATAGACGATAAATATTGAATAGTTTGTACAGACCAATTTCAGATGAGAATATTTTCTTTCATACTTTTTAGGTCGTGATTTTTCGGTAGTTGGGTTTTAGTTTTACTATTTTTTATATCAATCAATTTTATATTATCAAGTTATGACGGTAAATATGGATGTGTCACTATCACGGACGGACGCGGACAGACAAAAGCAAAACGTGACCACTCGTCTCGAGGCGGTACCAGCGACTGACAGCACTGCGACGTCCGCTTAGATTGTAAAGAAAGTGACATTCTGTTTGACAGTACTGCAGTCACATGTTTTCTGTATTTAATATTTTTTTGCTAAACGCTCACGGCAGGCCACACTGCACCCCTCACTCTGAGACATCAGTCCATGAGTCTCACATGCCCAGTAATTACACTAGCTGTCAGTGCCTTCAGACCGAAAAACAGTAATGTTTGGACACAACTGCATCATGGCAGAATGACCTGGGCAAGATTCTCAATTACATATTTTTAAAACTTTACTCGTGTTGTAGCGAATATATCAACATCATTAAAACAGCGATTAAAGGATTTCATGATTACGCCGCAAAGGCGATCGTTCGCCAGCATTTGTCCTACTTAGCCTAGGTGAAAGCAGTAAGTAAATAATTATATGTGTCACGTTTAGAACTGCTTGGAATACGAGTATACAGTTGATTCAAAAATTCAATGCAATCATATCTATTTTGAAAAGTTTAACAAAGCAACATTTGATCTAAGAGTGATCTTCTTTTTGACATAAGTGAAAATTCATTTAAGAGGATACCATACAGTATTGTTTTACGAAAACATCTGTTATGTTTTGCTTATACCTTCAATAATAATACTGAGAAACAAAGTTATAGACATGTTTGACCAACAAGATTGGAGAATTTGGTCAACTTTTTTGTTCCTTTGAGTTATCGCTTATTTATAATGTCGCGGATTAAGAACTTAAGCTAGACTCAGTGTTTTGTACTTGTGTATGAGAAAGGACTTGTTGTAGTCTTATTTATTTACTTACCTTAAATTGTGAAAAAAAAACGTGAATTGCGGTCGCAAAGCCGACCCTTTTTTTAACTATAAATTCTGGTGGTAGGATTTCTATGCAGAAATCCGTCTAGGTAGGTACCACCCCCGGGGCCAGTTATTCTGCCGTGAATCAGTAGTGTGCAAACATTACTGTGTTTCGGTTTGAAAGGCACTGAGAGCCAAGCGTAATCACTGGGCATATAAGACTTAAGAACTGATGTCTCAGGGTGACGGGCGTAGTGTGGTGTCACACAGAAATTTTCTGTGTTACACAGCATTTGTTATGGGCAGACGTTGCACTTACCATCAGGTGAACGTTTCGCTCGTCACTCGTCACTTTATCGAATAAAAAAATGCAATTAACAAGTAAGTAGCGGTGTGTTAAGATGCAGACGTCGGTACCTGTTATCACTAATCTACCAACCAAGCGTGGAGTCTGTGGTATTACTTTTTTTCGTCTATCTGAAAGTAAGTGCAACGTTTGCCACAAATGATGTATCATCCAGAACATTTCTGTGTCGCACCAAACTGCGCTTGTCACCCTGAGAAGTCAGTTTTTATATCTCATATGCCGAGTAATTACACCAGCTATTAGTGCTTGTGACAAACTGTAGCACTGATTGACGGCTGAATAACTGACACTGGGGAGGTACACTCGCCCTGGCGGATTCCTGCATATCGAAAGAAGCTCAGCAGTGGACTGTCTAGAGAAGGAGAAGGTATTCTTATTAACGCAGTATTGATGAAGGATATAATAACTTTTTTTTATTTAATAGCAACGTACTATGCTAACGCTATGGCGAGCACAGATTATGTACCGAGATCTATGCCACACGAGCAGCTTTAGTTGTATTGCATCGCTCTTTGATGCTAACTATACATATATACAAGATGTAAAGTATACCGGTAACAGAGATGTCTTCCCCAGATTTTTCCGGTAGCTACCTTTTTCCTTGGGATGACATTGGCAAAATTGGTAGTAGAGCCACGCATCAGCTTTTGTTGTTGCATGAATGGGCCGGCTCGACCGGGGAAGTACCACGAGCTCACAGAATACCGACATGAAGTAGATGTTTAACAAACTTCTGCGTTTCGTCTGGTGAGTGCAGGTAACCGGAGGCCCACCCACCCCCTCCCCCAAAACATGGTAGCGGAAACAAAAAATCTACCCCAGGGGGGTACCAGCACCACCGATGCTGGAGAATCCCCCTCTGGGCACCCGCGCTCGGGCTACCAGTCGCTACCTGAGCGTGGATGCTCAGGCTGCCCCTTGTATTCTGGGGGGGGGGGGGGCAAAGTTCCGCTCTATTCCCCAACTGTTCGAGGCAAACGTAGCAAAAAAACTACGGCACCCCTTACCACGCTTGCCGTGGATTTCTGCAATATCAGGGGACTACATTCCAATCTTGATGCCGTCCACTACCATCTGGAGACGGCAAAGCCGGCCTTGCTTTTTCTTACCGAGACGCAGATATCCTCTCCGGCGGATACCTTTTATCTTTCCTGCCCGGGGTACAAGCTGGAACATTCCTTTGTGCCCCGGGCCGGGGTTTGTGTGTACGTCAGAGAGGATATATGTTCTCAACGCCTCGGCAGCCTTGAAGGTAGGGACCTGTCCACCCTTTGGCTACGCATAGACAGCGACGACCACCCTCGTGTCTATGGGTGCCTCTATAGGTCCCACAACGGTAATACCGAAACTGACCGACTCATCGACCACATCCAAATGGCTGCAGATTCTGTGGTACAGCAGATTCCACCCGCAGAGATCTTGATACTCGGCGACTTCAACGCCCACCACGCCGAATGGCTTGGATCGCGAACCACCGATCATGCGGGGAGATCTGTCTGTGACTTTTCCCTGGCATATGATCTGACACAACTGGTTACTTCGCCGACGCGGGTACCAGATGTGGAGTATCATACACCTTCCCTGCTGGATCTTCTGCTGACCTCTCATCCGGACGGCTATGTGATCTCCGTCGATGCCCCTCTGGGATCTTCGGACCACTGTCTGATCCGGAGTACAGTGCCTATCATGTGCCCAATGCGATCGCGATCTGCAGGTTCGCGCCGTGTATGGCACTATAGGTCGGCGGATTGGGATGGGATGCAGTCTTTCTTTGCATCCTACCCATGGGGGCGGGTTTGCTTCTCGCTGGATGATCCCGATGTCGTTGCCGGGTCTGTCGCCGATGTGGTGCTTCAGGGAATGGAACTCTTCGTTCCATCCTCTGTGGTGCCCGTCGGCGGTAGGTCCCAACCTTGGTTTGGTGGCACCTGCAGAATGGCATCTCGCCAAAAGCAGCAGTGTTACCGGGCTTATGCATCGGCGTCTCGGGATTTAAAAAACAGCGACTTTAAAAAGAAGTACAACTCTGCTTCCAGGTCCTTCAAAAGAGTAATTGCTAGGGCAAAGTCGGAGCACATTGGCAGAATTGGCGAGAGACTAGGTCGCCTTCCTTCGGGAACCCGTGCGTTCTGGTCCCGTCCCGTGCGTTGGCGTCGACATATCGAGTGACGTTCAGTTTCGCGGTCACCTGGAAGGGAAGGCCAAATTGGCTTCCAAAAAGCTTGGCGTCCTCAGTAGAGCGCGACAGTACTTCATGCCGGCCCAACGCTTGCAACTTTATAAGGCGCAGGTTCGGCCGCACATGGAGTACTGTTCTCATCTCTGGGCGGGGGCGCCCCAGTGTCAGCTACTTCCATTTGACCGCATTCAACGGAGAGCGGCTCGAATCGTCGACAACCATGTTCTATCTGATCGGCTTGATCCACTGGCTTTGCGAAGAGATGTTGCATCCCTTTGCATTTTTTATAAGATCTACCATGGGGAGTGTTCCGAAAAATTGTTCGGCTTAATTCCAGGCGCTGATTTTCACCATCGCACATTGCGGCACAGCGCGAAATTCCATCGTCACCACCTTGATGGTTGGCATTCCAGCACAGTGCGTTTTTCGCGCAATTTTCTGCCCCGCACAAGCACCATATGGAATCTGCTGCCGCCAGCGGTTTTTCCGGACCGATACGACTTAGGGACCTTCAAGAAAAGAGCCTATTCCTTCCTCAAAGGCCGGCAACGCATCTGCTATTCCTCTGGTATTGTAGATGTTCATGGGCGGCGGTGATCACTTACCATCAATTGAGCCGCTTACTCGTTTGCCTCCTCTAACATAAAAAAAAAGGTAGTGTAACGATATACTATCTCTTATTACGTATTTTTACGTTTTAGAAAGATTTAAGAAAATACTAAAATAATTAAAAAAAATGATGGTCCAAAAAGTTGGGAATATATATATTAGGACCAATCCCAACAGTGAAATTTCATAATTTTCAATTTAATTCTTCTTGGCATAATATTACATAGATCAGTGCCTAAAATTTACTTTAAAACCTATAAAATATATCCAAGAGACCCTAACTCTCGAAGCTATAGAAGTTAATTAAAAATATTACAATATAAAATTAACTTCATGTGTATGGAAAATACTCTATATAGTAATTCATAATAAGAAAGTGTTCGTGCATTGAAATTTTATAATCCTCTTCAAAAACTGGAAAGTGTTCATGTAATGCCAAATAAAACCTATCTTAGCGTAGTATATGATAAAAATGGTATATCATTGAAGGTCTCTTGTAAGAAATGATATTATAAAGATGAGTTGGAACTTAAAATTATTGCTACTATGACACGTTGGTAATTTTTTAATTAAACAACTTTTGCCAAAGTCGATAATCATATAGGTGTGTTGTGAGGAGGCACCATCTATGTGATAGTCACAATAATACTTACTGCTATTGTGTTTTAGTGGCGGTTATATGAATGAGTCGCATCTGATTCAATACGACTTATGATTCTGGTTGACGGAGGTTTTTTGCAGAAGTGTAGATGTTTGCTAAGACCGTATAGAGAGGCCCTTGTGTTGGCGTATGCCTGAGCGATAGTCGTATTGATGCTTGTTGCACCTGTGGCAATGCGTCCTTGTGGCAGTTGCTTAGATGTCCTTAGTATAATGGTTGCGTCTTGCACTTGGTTTGACTCACATTTTCTTTATCTTTGTCCAAGTCGGGTCTCTCTATAACGAGACTGCAGACTGTCTGCTCTTCAATGTGTTGAATAACAACAATATTAAATAAGCCTCTCAGTAAATATTCACAAATGAATGATAACTGGAAACTTGGTAGTGGGTGAGACAAACTTGATCGAAATACATAATACTCAACGTCAGTTACACAAACCCATTTTGACGAATATAATAGAATGCTGATTGCCTGATGGCTGATTGATAATTATAAATGAAAAAGAATGGCAAAATACATCATTACAATGGTTGGTGGAGCTAATGCGTCTACTTCATGCGGATGGTAGCTGGCGGGAGGAGACTCTCAAGGCTGCAGCCGAAAGCTGCGCAACGTGGGACCCCATACCCTTGAAGTGAGCAGTGGACTCACGACGAGCTCTGCGGCAAATTGCCGTTCTTACCATGTATTAGATATTGATGCCACACACTCGACAATCATCTACAGTTGCAGCGGTCTGGCGAAGTGGTGACGCGTACGGAAGGCTTAATTAGTTTATTGGGCCGAATGCCCATAACTACTCGACGTGTGCCAAATCTGTACGACGTACATCCACGAAGACTGGACTTAGCTGTATACTTGTATGATGTAAACACGCATTGACATGCGAGACTTCGATCAAAGTTTGTGCTTACGCACTAGCAAGCCCTCTTTTTCCTGATTCGCCAGTGTTGCTGTGGATTACAGTCCTTGTTCCCGACTTCTTGTCCTGTGTCGGGGGAGCGCTTGGATTGGAAGGCGCTCACCGCACACGGCGGGTGTTGGAGCCGTGTGCCTTCCCCACATTTTTTCAAACACAAATGTTGGGGGAGCGACAGCTTGTAGCGTAAATCTTATACAAGTGCGGAATACAAATCTTCTTGTATTAGATATTTTGATGAATAACCATTGTGAACCCCTTACAAGAGTATAGGGATTAGTAATTAATTAGTATTCGTACACTGTCTTAGACTTGCAGCTTCTCTAGTGAATAAACATCTTTCCATTCTCTAAACAACGTAGATAAAAGGGTCCTACCTATGACCATCACAATTTATTAAAATATATCATTCAAATGGTATAGCCTTTTGAAATAATCTTGAAAAGGATTAAGTCTATTTTCTGGTCACGAAATAAATTTTATCAACGTGAAAGTTGAATAGTTCCAGTCGGTACCACCCCAGGGCCAGTTATTCTGCCGTGAAGCAGTAGTGAGCGAACATTACTGTGTTTCGGTTTTAAGGGCACTGAGAGCTAGCGTAATCACTGGGTATATGAGACTTAAGAACTCATGTCTCTGGGTGACGGGCGCAGTGTTGTCACACAAATGTTCTGGGTGACACAGCATTTGTTATGGGCAGACGTTACACACTTATCATCAGGTGAACGTCTTGCTCGTCACTTTATCCAATAAAAAAAATTTAATGAGGATAATGTCACCACCGTGTGGTAGCGGCTGAAGAGAATCTACCACCCCTTCTCATCCTGTGGGTGGAGTAAAAGTCGACAGAGGGAAAATGAAAACCAGGAGATAGGCAGCAGCATCTTTCTGGAACATGTGAATAAATAAACTGCGGTTGCCGACCCGCCTGCCAGGCGTGGCAACTACGGCAAAATCGCCCAAAATAAGAGCTACAAATTTTTGTGGCAATCTGTGAGGGAGGCCTATGTTCAGCAATGGACTAATGATAGGCTGAAATGAGGATCATCAACGCCAAGTTCTCTCTCTTCAAGCTGACTATTGCAACTTCACTACTGTCTCCATGCGTTTCTCAATGATGTCTCAAGCTCCTCCACGCTCACTATGACTTCCAGTCTCACCGGGAGAGTGATGAAGCTCAATAAATAGCTCATTTCTCGCACGTGTAGTGTATCGCGCTATTGAAGGTTGATCGATTCGAACTAATATAAACAGGATTTAAAGATTGCTGGTAGGAGTAGGCGTCCTCTTCAGATCGGACCAACCCATATGGCGGGTAGCTACTCTTTCCTTGTACAGGCCAGCAGGCCCCACCCCGTCAGACCCAACCCTATAATTCCTCCATAGATTCAAAAACTACAATAGTGATTAGTGGTTATTATTTCTCGTTATACGGTATGCTTACGCGATTGTGTGTTGTTTTCTGGAGCCCTGTGACTTATTGTTATTTGAACTCGTTGTCTCTATTTGTATAGTTTTTGTTTATGTGTCTCCTCAATTGTTTAGTTTTTAAAGTTAAGAATAATGTATACTTACGTGAAATTATAAAATATATTAATTTAAACAACAATATAGTTTTATTGAAAGATAAACATTAGATTTTACTTGTAATACATTCTGTTGTGTGTCATCACCAGTGGGCCGATAAACAGTACTGTTTGACAAAAATACACTGGTTTATGTGTATTTATGTTTTACTAGTTTTATTGAATTATTATTACGCACCTACTTTTGCAGTCCTTGCTATTAATAACTGCACCTGGTTTCAATAAGAATTAATTAAGTATCAAGTATTTCTGTATTCCAATTTACTTAACATACTCGTTTTTGTTGGAATATTTCATTTATGAAAACACCTACAAACAAAGACTAGTTCGAATAGCACACGATATCAAGTTTCCTTAAGTCATATTCCCAACGAACAGTTGACATGGTTTAAACATCTAAAAGGAATGTATTTGTAGCACTAAACGAACATAACCTACTTAAATTTTTTATAATTGTTTTCCTCCGAAACTGTGAAGAATATATTTAAAATATTTTTGTGTATGAAAACATTGACATCAGACATTATTATAAGCAAAATTTTATAGACCTAAAAATATTTGTTGTGGGACTTATCTCCATACATTTCCGCCCATTTAACTAAAAATTTTACGTACAGCGAAATGAAGTAATCTGTTTTCTCGTGGTTTTCGTAAAAAAAAAATGCCTAGAAAGTCTCGTTGTTTCCATAAGGTGCTAGATCACATTTTTCTTTGTAAGTGTGATAACTAAACCGGCTGTCACAGTGATAACAACGGAAAACTTTCCCAGCTTGTTGAAGAAACTTGTCGAACAATGGATTATTTGCAGGAATGGAGGAAAGAAGAAGAAAATATTAGTATACGTTTTGTTTCGTGTAATTATCTCACATTTATCCCATTTTGTTGTTTTCGTATGCTTTTGTACATTTATTAAAGTACTTATATACTAATTATGAAGTACTATAATAATATATTCCTTCAATCGCAGTAAAAAGAATAAGTTTGGATATGATTACATCATAAACTTTTTCTTGGTAAATACTTTTAGTACGGGCTGAAATAAATTTGCATAAAATAATATTAATGAACCTCACGTCAATTGTCAAATTTTACAAACTGCTTGACTTTGTAAAACTCGACAATCTTAAAATTGGCTTTAAAATTTTACTAAATATTTATAAATATATCAAAGAAATGGCTCCCAAAAAAGATAAAGATCGTACTGATGAAAATCACTGGCGAGCATTTATTGAGGAAGCCCCCTTAAATGAATATAATTGGCAGGTCAAGGTTGTTGTTTTGGAAATAGCCGGAAGCGAGATAGAAAGTGTCTATTTGAACCGGTTTGAAACTAGCGCCAAAGAAGAAAAGAGGTTCGTTATCAAAAATATCTCCAAATCTGAAACCATATTCATGATCAATCAACTCGGCGTTGAAAAAAAAGTCAAAGATGAAAATTTGCAAGTGTTTGAGGAAGGTTATTCATTCCTTAAAGAAAAGAAAGATATACCTTCTGAAGTGCTAGCCCTCATAATAAAACATTTAATTTTAAAAATGAAAGAAGAGCATATAAGCATTCAACATCAAAAGTTAGTAGTCCGAGAGGGAATGCGTACAGAATCTCTTACAATGATCGATCGGACTGAGGTAAGGAACAGTATACCAGCCCACGGCGCCAATCCTGCTGAACCTGCGGCGTCTCCTCCAACAAAACCCAAGGGGTATAAAGACGAAAACGACTCTTTAAATTTAACGGTACAGCGAGACGAAGATAAAAAATACAATACATTGCTTCGAGTGAGAGGAGAAGAATGGAGAGATAAAATTTATGTTGATGATTATCCTATAGACGGAGCCAACATTTACGTCGCCATCACAGGATTTATGGACCCGTATCTTTTAGACAGTCTTATAAAGATAGGTGTTCCGCTTACAGCTGTTGTCCAAATAAGAATGAATCCTATGTCTAATAAATCATTATCAGCTTTTACTGCAGGGATGAGAAGGGGCCACAGTGCCTCTGATTATACAACTGAAAAGTCATTTAAATTTTGGGAAACTGTGCAACAGCTTCGCTTAAACAAAGCTTCGGCGGATTATTATAAAAACATTGCATTCATAGTATTCACTCCACCCTATCGAAGTAGTGAAGTGATTTCAGATAGTTTTGAAAAAGTATATGACGAGCTCAGCTTTTTAATGTATGACATACAAGACTTAACTAGACAACATTATCATTATTTAGACAGCATGGATGTTAAATACATACCCGCAGAAAATCAAATCGAGAAGTTTTTGGAACAGTATTATCACCATATCGACGAAATCCCTTTGGAATGTGTAACTGTGTTTTCTATTTTAGATAGTATTTTACAAGCGATTTGTGTTAGTCACCAAAATTATGAAAAAAGCAGTAGGTCTTCTTTATCTACTGCTTCAACATTAATAAAACCTAGTGAAAGTATTAAAAATCTTGATAAAATTAAAAAAGCTGAAACACTTATAAAAAAAGTAATTAAAACGCTATCTAAAAGTGATTTAGATAAAAAAAAATACCGAGTAACTTGCGGAGAGGAGTATGACAATTATAAAGATCCAGTAGTGTTAAATTATGGCGACTTTGTAAAATATACTACATTTCATTTGGATCATGTTAATATAGATCCAGTTGTTTCATCTTCGCTTCTGCATATGCCAATCTGTAACTTGTGGAAAAATCAATTATTTCCTTCAGATGAATTAAAAGCAAAGACAAATTTTCATGTCAATACGCTTCTTTCATGTTTTGATAAAGAAAATATAGATGATTCTTTGTTAAATAGACTTCTTCATGTGCTGTCTTTCCGAAAACTTTATAATGATAGAAATTCGGTAAAAAAGAAAAATATTCCATCAAGCACTATTACTGAATTTAAAAAAGTTTATTTAAAACGAAGTACACTTGCTGAGCCGCTTCCAAAAAATCCTTCGTTGTTTTGGACAAGCGGTACCAATTCACCACCGTGCCCAGTACCAGTGATAGTGAAAAGTGATAGTTACTCTAATAAATTTTCGAACCGAAGTGATCCCGAAGTTCAACACATCGAAGTTCTATTTGACTACCCCGATATAAGTGAACTTGTATCAGCAGCTGAAATAATGAATGATAAACCAATGAACCATTTAGTTGATGATTACGATTTCTTTGAAGACTTCTCTGACATATGTGCCCTTCAGATCTTGCTTGAAGCGTTTACTAAATTTAGCTGTTTAAATTATAAGTATTGTGAGATGACAGACAGTTTCATTTTGATGTTTTATAATAGCCACGATAGGAATGGAATATCACATGAAGAATGGCGTTGTCATTTACCAACACCGGTATGTTTGCAAGATTTTTTTGATTTTGTTCTAGACGAACAACTGAACTGGATAAAAGATGAAGAAAAATTATATGAAGAAGAGACTTTACTGAAGACACATTTAGAATTAAAAGAGTCCAGCAATCTAGTTGATGGGAAATATTGTATGGAAAACGTTGAATTAAATACAGAATTTTTAATGGAGGATTCTCTTAAATATCAAGAAAGATTTAAGGCTGGTGACCTGTCTGATGAAGATGCAGATCGAAATCAGAATTCTACAAAAAATACAATTATATCGCCTACTTTTACCCATGTAGATACAAAAAGTAGCTACAAATCAAAATATACGTACAAATAATAGAAAAACAGCGAAAAACAGCGAGTCAATTACGGACCCTCACATGGACAATGGCGCAGATAATAAGAAATGTGTTAAAACGTTCTTTGGATATGATTTAGGGGACAGAAGGGTTGAAGTATTTGGCAAAGATTCAGTTTATTTTTCTAAAGACGGAACAAAAGTGAGTAGTTATTATACGATAACAATACCGATAAATCTGGAGCATTTAACTTTAATTGTAACTCCTGGTAACATTCAAAACGAATTTTGGATGCAGAAAACTTTTGGTGACGGCATTTCAACTGAATATAGTGGCGCTTGTGAAGCCTTTCGAATTATCAGCAAAGATAAGTTAACTTTTTATGTCAAAAAGAGTTGGTATCAAATGTCGTCACCTGTTTTTGCTACCTCTTTATATAAATTAAAAAATAAAGAAAGTCTAAGCAAAAAAGAATCAAGAAAACTTAGTTCTACACTTACACAGTCTTCAGAAAAAAAGTTATTTCATTCGTTTTTTATCACTTGGCCTAATGGTCTCATAACAGAGAGTGTACATGAAAACAATTCTTCGGCTATCGCATATATTAAACAATTCTTCATAAATCCTGTAGAACATATTGACGAGGACATGCGTTGCATTAGTTTGAATGGCGAAGTTGTTATTTTTAAAAAATCCGGCATATTAGAAGTTTTTCGACCTGATGGAACATTCATTAAAATTTATAAATGTGAAAAGAGACTCGTTCATTTAGAAACTCATGACGATATCCGTAGTAATGCAAGCTCTGATAAAATTAAGAAGGGAAAAAGCAAAGATAAAAGCAGAGACAAATTAAGCAGACCTTCGAAATCATCAAAAAACGTGGTAGATCCCACTAAAATACTATCTGGTAATCAGTTAACAAATTATGAATTATTTATAGATGAATTTGAAATTGTGGATGGTCTTGGATTTAAGCAAAAGTGGAGTAACAATAGTCTTATAAGCACAGAAAAACTATTAGTAAGAACCGCTACAGATTATTGTTTAGGAGAAGTACTTTCAAGGCGTATTGATGGTACTAATATGCTATTAAGTGCAGATGGTGCTCAGATTTTAACATTTCACGATAACACAAAAATTATCACGACTTATTTAGTCGAAGATGAAGAAATTTATCCCGTCTGGACAAATACTGAAGATAACCTGTTAGACTCCAGTATTTTAGGTTCAGATAGTGGATCAAAGATTTCAGCCTCGCAAAAGAGTTACAAAAGCACAAGCTCAGGCATTACTTTATCTAGTAATGTATTAAATGATATGGAGAAAGATGTAAAGGAGGAAAAGAAAAGAACAGATGGTTATGTATCTGTTCAAGTGATACATACAATAGAACATGCTAATTTCGCTACGGTTGTAATAAATAAAGCGAACGGGAAAATCACCATAGATTCTCCGAATAACACAAGCTTAACAGTAGACAATGCTAATAAGTATGAATTTTCCCTGGATGAATCCACATCTGCCACATTTGATGGTGAGCATTTATATATAAACTTTGTAGCATGTCCTGAGTGCCAATCTTGTACAAAGTGCAAAGTAAAAATAAATAATTTGAAAAGCAGCAACGATGATCACATTTGGTTGTCCATGAAAGATTCCTTTTCTAAAAACGTAGTAGTCGACGAAGAAGGAGGTATTAATGTAGTAAATAGTACATACAGCGAAGAGGTAACCCGAAGAGAAGAAGTGACTGTTCCCATGGATTGTATTAAAAATGAAGACGAAAAATTTTCTGAAAGTAAGTGTTCAGTATCATCGCTTACGTTTAGAGGAAAATGTCAAGAAGTGTATGAAGCGAAGATGTTAAGATTTTTTGTTTTAAATCGGTTAGTCAGTTCACGTCATTCATTTATAAGTTAGTAAACAAAATTACAATATTGTTTGAAATACTCGTAAAATTGAACAAACTGTGTTTTTTGTCGTAGTGATTTAACTTGTTCAGAGTTAGTTCACCGTATCCTCGTCGACCAGTATAAGAGTCATTGCCGTTGGCAACCTTGGTGCTCCATTAACCAATATGATACTTTCGGTGACTACCGCAGTATTCTTTCTGTACTTACTCCTTTTCATCTTACAGAAACAGAGGTTAGATTAATACATGTATTTTTACCATTCTATAGAATTTTTGGTATTATTAATATGAACAATAATAAGTAGATTCTCCGATAACGTTTATATTACATATATTTTGGGCGTAGGAAAAGATATATAAAATTAAAAAAAGGAGTAGAAAAATAAAAAGAAGTAGATGTACGTCAAGTCTGTAAATAGTTTATATCTTTTTTATATTTAAAACGTAAATAAATAGAATGTATTACATGACAGAAATGGATAATGCGCTCGAAATTTTCTGATGAACCAAACCAACTAAAGTACAAGGATTTAAAAACGGATAGCGGCAAAGGGTTTTATCATTGGATGCGTCCGTACGAGATATTTCAACCAAAACCCACTCAGGCTGAAAATATTACAATACCAACACTTCCTAGGGCTTATGTCTTAAGGTAATGTTTAGCAGCTCCTCGCTCTTAGCACGACGTAGTCGTCGTTTCAGTCTATCACAAGTACACTGTTAAACCTTTGGCCCCCCATAGATAGCCACAAAAGTTTATAGCTCTCATTTTGCAGGGATTTTGCCATAGTTGCCACGCTTGGCAGGTGAGTTGGCAACCGCAATTTATTTATTCAGATGTTCCAGGAAGATGCTGCTGCCTATCTTCTGGTTTTCATTTTCCCTCTGTGGACTTTTACGACACCCACGGGATGAGATGGGGTGGTAGGTTCGCTTAGGCCGCCACTACACGCCATAATACGGAAATTAATTCAATTTTTATCTAAAATAATTGGTCACTAATTGATCACAATTGGTCAGCCAATTCAAACTTTGGTCAGGGTACCCAATTTTTTTAAATTCTAATTTTAAAATTTCAAGGACATCTTAAAAATCTTAGTACCCCAACCTGTGTACGAAGTTCATCAGCACACCAAATGATATAAAATGAACTGTTTCAAAGGTCACATCAATTCATAATTTGGTCACCGTTTTGTCAATCTGATCGTGATACCCTCAACCGTCGACCCTTATCAGCTTGCCCATTCACACTCGCCTAATAAATCTGTTTCTCCAATCTTCTTTCGTTCATCCCCTCTACGTTTTCAAACAATCTTAGCATCCCTTTCTCTATCTGCGTGACGACATCTTCAAAAACACCGCAGCGTTCCCTTTTCACACTGTTCCTTACTTTGATGTTCATTATCTCTTTCAAAAACCATTACTTTCGTCTTACTTACATTCACTTTCAACCCTTTGCATTTAGGGCACCATGCATAATATTAACATATACAACAATAATATTAACATCGCCTGACCTCCTTCTCCCATGATGCTAATATAACCTGATAATCGGCGTATAGGAGGCATTTGACGGTCAGATCTTTCATTAATAATCCATACGCGTCGACAAAGTCCAGCGAAATGATAAAAATGATGATCATGAAAGAGTGATGTCACAAAACTATACGAAAGCGGCTCGTGCGTTGTTACAGGAGTTGAATAAATGCAACAATTGCGTATGCTTTTAATTAACTATGCCAATGTTTTGCTTTTAGTAATTCATTATAATTTCTTTGTTAAATCATCTATAAACTCAACTTATTCATATTTTACTGTTTAATTATCTATCAACAGGACTCTAGAACAGCAGTGGAATGATGAGACGAGAGAAAACCTAAAAGGTGGCAGGGAGATGTTGAAGGCGGTACTTCGGTATCGTCGTTTATTGAAGTCCGATTGTCAGACTATATTAAATGGGAACATTAGAGACTCACGGACGAAAGAAGAAAGTTGCGCTGACGAAATGTTACAGAATATCGCACATAAGTATGATTTACTGAAAGACTTTAAACCTGGCTATCATAAAATGAAAAGCAAACATACAATAGAGTAGACAGCGTATGGATTTTATAAGTCAGTTAAATCAATGCGGAGGACAATAACTTTCAAGGCAACATTAAGTTCTTCTGGTAGTCCAAAAGAACAGTCAGATAAAAATACAACCCCGGAATTGGACAAAATCAGAAATCAGGATGGAAGTATTGTGAGAGGAGAGCAATGCATCTTAAATAGATGGAAGGAATATTTTGAAACCTAATTGAGAAAGAGGATGAGCAAGTACGGGTGCCATTCGGGGACATGATTGAAGATTGCAATGAAAGTGATATATGTATGGAGATTGTGGAAGCGTTGAATAGTATGAAATTGGGCAAGGCTGCAGGGTATGACAGAATTTCGGTAGAGATGCTGAAAGCTGGACAGGGCGGGGTAGCTAGTCAGCTGTACCGTCTTTTTAACCTTTGCTGGAGAAGCGGCAATGTACCAGGAGACTGGTGCAACGCTATCATCGTATCACAGCAAGACAGTAAAATAGAGACACGACAAAGAGAGAGCCGTATACGCCGTTGAGCAAGTTATATTAGCATCGGAGGAGACGTTGGTCTATAAAGCAAAATAATGAAAATTAATGTAGATAATACGGCAGTAATGGTTTTTCAAAGAGAAGAAAGTATGACGGATTGCAGAGTTCTGATTGAAGGAGAAAGAGTGGAACAAGTGAAAGAGTTTATATACATAGTTGGGTTCAAAATTTACGAGAATCGTAAAGAACGACAGTGATATTGAGCGAAGAGTGCATAACTTTATGTGTAGCCAGAAAGTATCTAAAAAGGCACGACTGGCGTACATAGAGGAGTACTGGTCCCACACTTATGGACGGTACTGAGTGTAGGGTCTGGGCGAAAAAACATGAAAATAAGATTAATGCTGTGGAAATGAAAAGTTTGAAAAGTATAGCGGGAAAGACTTTGATAGACAAAGTGAGGAACAGCGTGATAAGGGAACGTTGCGGTGTGGTAGAAGATGTAGTGACAAAGATAGAGACAGCGATGCTTAGATGGTTTGTACACGTAAAGAGAATGGATGAAAGAAGATTGACGAAACAGATTTATAAGGCGAGTGTAAATGGGCAAACCGGTAAGGGTCGGGGTAGGCGAACGTATCACGATCAAATCGAAGTCGTTTTAAGGAATGGACACGTCAAAAGTACCCGCGACCGACGAGCTTGTATGAAAACACTAATGAAAATAGAGGAAGCTAAAGATGTGTGTCAGGATCGTAGTACCTAAGTGGAAAGATGTGGTCTCTGCCTACCACTATGGGAAAGAGGCGTGACTGTATGTACTACAGCTTGACCTCTGAATCACTGGCACCACATTGATACCTTAGACCTAGACGTGTTCCCGCATAGTAATCCTACTACCAGTAAAGAATTCTAATGTAATCGAATATTTGTAATAGGATTTACGAAGACCTGAAGGTAGAGCTCGCCGATGACATTCAGGTTCGGGCCAAGCCAACAATCACAACTAAGCCTCAAGGTCCTCGACAGAAATCTGCAGCAAGTGGAATAGAGGAAGGTAATAAATTTTTAATGCTTTCAACAAAAAATGCACTAGTTTTATTGTAGTCATCAAATAATTAAATCAGTTTTTTTTATTTTATTGCATAGGGTGACGAAACGAGCAAAACCTGATGTAAAGTGCAACGTCTACCGATAAAAATGCCAGGTTACCCAAAACATTTTTGTGTTACTCTACACTGCGCCTGTCACCCTGAGACATTAGTTCTTAAGTCTCATATGCCCAGTGATTACGCTAGCTCACAGTGCCCTTCAAACCGAAACACAGTAATGTTTGCACACTACTGCTTCACGGCAGAATAACTGGTCCTGGGGTGGTACCACCTAGACGGATTCCTACTCAAGTAGCCGCACCCCGAGACATTTAACGGTTACTTAAGCAACTCCTGAGTAATCATTTGCTGTATTAAATCAATACCAAGGTGTTTTGCAAAAAGTCATTATTGCACTTCACGTCTAAATACCTCTTTATGAAAGGACAGTTTTTAGATTGTAACTCCTGGATCTTAGTTTTTGTTTTATGGTAACGTCTCTATAGATATGAGATTAACACTATTGTAAATTCTCACTTGCGAAGTTAGGGGCGCGGATTACTGTTATTATATGAGGATTTTATTATGACCACCCCGTGGCGTAGTGGTCAGAGTACCTGACTTCTAAGCCGCGGGTCCTGGTTTCGAATCCCAGCCGGAGCCAACATTTGTGCTAAAACATAAATTGTTGGTTTTCGGGTCTCATTGTGTTGTGATTGTCCCCGTGTTTCTGACACTGCATCCTAGCCTACCTCCTATCTTATCGCATCAGCGTTACATCGGGCGCGGGTAGGTTGGGACGAGTGAGTGCCTCTGTGTTTGCGCGTACACTTGTGGCACTATAATATCTCCTGCGCAGTTGATGGCTCTCGACAGTAGTCGGCAGTTGTCGCCGTGGTCGAAATCGGCTAGGAGAACATCATGAGGATTTTAAGTACAGAATAAAATTGAGGATAGGTAATATGTTATCATTGTCAATAAACTCAATCAATAACGTATATTGACAATGGTCTTCTCATTATTACTAAGAATTATCATCACAGTAACTTGTGACGAGTTGAAGAAAGCCTGGGAAGAGAATCAAGCTGCTCTTGTGAAAGAGGTCGAAGAGGTGGAGAAGCCGAGCCCTAGTCTACAACGCTACTGGCAGCGTCGTGCTAACGAAGCAAAGGAAGAACAGTTTTATAAGCAAGTATTGATTCAGCATCTCGTTACTGTAATTGAACTTCATTCCTTCTGAGGCTTGAACTGGTTTTGAAAAATATTGCAAAGCGGATCTTTATAATCACTGCCTGATAACTAAATTCATAATAGCGTTATGTCCTCTCGGAAGAAGGGAGTATTCAGCTTGATCACCAAGATTAGCAGTAGGCGATTGTAGTACCAGATGCCTTTTTCAGTAATGCCCTTTATTGATTTGTGTATTTCGAAGTATCTGGTATTATTCAAGATTGTTATAATTAGATTGATATATAATATAATAGAAATGTATGTGATTTCAAATTTGTAAATGTTCAGTGATTTTTCTTTACACATAGTACATGTTACGTTTTTCTAGATCTATATAAATTCTGCGATAATGACTTATAAGAGTATCTCCAAAAGCCAACCACATCTTTTTTTTATTGGATAAAGTGATGAAACGAGCAAAACGTTCACAAAAAGGTCTAAAATCTCATATCTGCAGTGATTACGCTAGCTCTCAGTGCCTTTCAAACCGAAACGCAGTAATGTTTGCACACTTCTGCTTCACGGAATAATAATAATAACTGGCCCTGGGGTGGTACCTACCTAGACGGATTCCTGCATAGGAATTCTTCCACCAGTAAAAACATCTGCTCATTGTGTACTCTGTTAGTTTACAAACGAGGGTCTGGCGACCGTCACGGCAAAAAAAACCATCTGAAAATGTCGAACTGAAATCCCAAACCCAATAAAATGTACGACTGCTGCGTAAATCCCATGGATAGCTTTTCTGTTTCCTGGAAATATCTACTTACAGGTGATATAGTTGGATAGATAAACGCTGATGAATGATGAATTCTTAAAACTATTCTGTTGAAGAAACAGTGACATAGAAATAATCTTCTTATAAAGATTAATTCTTAAATACAAGTCATTGTCAGCGAATCAATAACGTCCTCAAAAAAAAGAGCGCACAATGCGCTTATTTCGATTAGTAAGAACGTCAGCCGTGTCAACGCAATGGCTATCAAAACATCGACAGTTGATTTCATTTAAAAAACAACTTCATGTCGTAGGCGTAAGATAGAATTTAAGTTTATTTAATCGGAATTTGTGACCTTTGTCTCTTTTTATGTTTTGATCTGTTTTTTGTTTATCAATGATCCAAGTTAAGAAATTCACAAGGAAAAGCATTTTTACATAATGATATGAATAACACGTGTGCTATAAACTTTACTGCAGCTGGTAGCTGAACTGCGGTTGAGTAGTTGCGCTGACCTCCGATCTAATCAGTTAAATATTTATATGCATTGATATCTAAACAAATAAAGATAACTTGCAGCGATGAACTCATATAGTTACAGCTACGTGTCTGTTTTCAACATACAATGAAACATGTCTGTGGTAGACAAACGGCATTTTTTTTTTAAATTAAGAGAGGGTGATAAAAGCATACACATCTCACCTGAAGTTGGAGAATCCACCTAACCATCAGGTTAACGATTTGCTCGTCTCGTCACTTTCTTCTATAAAAAAAATAAACGTGACTAACGGATATTCTGCTATGAATATTTTAAATCCATGCCTACAGGGCTTACCTGGCAACAAAATTTTATCTTTTTAGATATTTACTACGCGAAGAGTCCGTCCCGCCATACTTTCGTAATTTGCTGGGCGGGGCAGCTTGGTGGGAAATCAATCAGGCGGCCGGCGACGCGGTCACCATGGCAGAGGGCCCGAAATGCGCCTGTGCCCTTCAACAGTCTGTCAACCCTTCCCAAGCAAATAGTACGACTGACAACTCTGTAGAATAGATGCGCTCGTTTGATTTACATATTTCTTACATTCTATTTCAGTTTTGTTTTTATTAAAGCGCTATCAAGTAATATTTGTTTTATTTATTCAAATACTAATATTAAAAACGATTTTAATAAATATTACATTTGATTTGTGTAAATAATTATTTCAAATTAATGTAATATTGCCATTTAATCAGAATTTAGAGTATGTACACAGTCACAATTATAATAAGATATTTATAATTAAAAAAAAAAAATCTTAACTTTATTTAACTAAAGACGAAACGTGTAACTCGTAGGTAAGTTATATCGGTTAAAAATTGAGTAAGCTTGAAAATGAAAGAGAGTGAAGCCTGTGGCTTTATTTTTACTTAGCAACATCTTTGTGGCATGTTATGGCGACGTAAGAGAATTTCCCACATTATCTTATGCTGTTGGTGCCCTAAAAAAAAGTAAAAAAAGCTAGGAAATCAGATTTAGTGGAGCAAGTGGTATATGCAACAGAACGAATACATCAATACGCGGTAACCACATATAATTGTGTTGCACAAACTTTGCCTTCAGCCGGGATTTCGAACCCAATATAAGCTGGTGCTCGCCTTTAAATTAATAGTACGCGAGTAACCTGGGTTCGATCCCCGGTGCCAGCACCTCCAAAATTGTTCTACAATTTTAAGTGCTGATTTACCACGTGCTTAGCGGTTTAGGAAAACATTCCTGAGGAAACTTGCATGTTCGTGGAATAGGAATATTTCGAGGACATGTGAAGTCCGCCACCGGCATTGGAGCAGCGTGGCGGACTATTTCCAGCTCCAAAACCCTCTCAGAAATGAGAGGAAATAAATGAGAGGAGGCCTGTGTTCAGGAGTGGGACATTTATAGGCTGTTATTTAACTTTTTTATGTGTATACACAGCATAGGAAAAAAGTTGATCGCTGTGCACATTGGACTGTACTTTAAAAAAGACTAAGTTTTAAATAACTTTTAGCTATATTCACTGGTATGCACACAAGTAATCAAGCAAGGTAACTGTGTAGTGTAGTAAGGTTTTTGTGTGTTACTAAACATATATAAGAGTATAAGGGGACATTAATAACTGCACTAGGGACATTTCTTTGACTCGTGATAGTTATAGTTGATAGTTATTTCGAATACTATTGCTCAGACATTAGTCTTAACTTAGATTCCTAGCTGATTAGGAAGGCCTCGGCTTGTTTCGCTGGTTAATAAAGTAACTTATACTGCCAGCTGTAAAAGTCTTTTCTACTGTTATAGGTTTCTTTGATATAGAAGATATACTTTCTAATAATGCCATCCAATTAGGCATCTATTATGACATCTAGAGATTACATAACTGCCGTTATGGAATCTCTTTAACAACTGTGTTATGTATAAAAGAGTAATATTATACATTGACATGATGAATTGTGTCCGCATTTTTGTATACATATCTACTCGTATTTTTTGTGTGTGCAAATAAAGTTTAAATAAATAATAAATAAATAAATAAATAGTGTAGGTAAGTCATAATTTAATGCCAATGCTTAAATTGATCTTGTTACCATTATATGTTTGCTTTTTCATTCATATATTAAACTAGCTGATGTCCGCGACTTCGTCCGCGTGGATATAGAGTTTTTTAATATCCCGCGGTAACCAATTTATTTTCCGGAATAAAAAGTATCCTGTGTCCGTTTTCAGGATGCAAGCTATCTCTGCGTCATATTTCATCAAGATGGGTGCAGCAGTTGAACTCTGACAAGGTAACAAACAAACAGCCGTACATAAACTAGTTACTTACGCATTTATAAATATTAGTATGGTTGAGCCTATTTGTCATGTACCTGTAACGTACGCGTTCGGTATATATTTATTTTAATTTCTATACTCTTATATTTACTTCGTTTTAAGTTCTGCCATTCCGCCTCTGCGTCATCCTTAGTAAGACTGGTAGAGAGTGTATCAGGCATGTCTCAGGCAAGTCTGCCCATATAGGAGTTGAATGTTCAAAATCTGCTAATGATGATGAAGCTCTGCCTCTGACTTTGGTTGCGTCTTTTTATTTATTTCTTTATTTGATAAAAGTGAAGGAACGAGCAGAACGTTCACCTGATGGTAAGTGCAACGTCTTCCCAAACCAAATGCTGTGTCACCCAGAACATTTCTGTGTGACACCACACTGCGCCCGTCACCCTGAGACATCAGTTCTTAAGTCTCATATGCTCAGTGATTACGCTAGCTCTCAGTGGCCTTAAAGCCGAAAAACAGTGATGTTTCACATAACTGCTTAATGGCAGAATAACTGGCCCTGGGGTGGTACCTACCTAGACGGATTCCTGCATAGGAATACTACCACCAGAATACTTAAGAATGAATGTATATTCAGAACCAAGATCCAACCAATGTCTATTATGAAGCTCATTGTTTTCGTTTTAAAAACTTTTTGAAATCGAATTGAATCAAAATAGCACAGATAACAAAAAATACGATTATCTAAATAATTAATTATATTTTTGCCGCGTGGTGGCGGCGTAAGAGAATTTATCACTCCATCTTATCCCGTGGGTGTCGTAAACGTCGACAGAGGGAAAATAAAAATCTGGAGATGGGCAGCAGAGGGGCAATCTGGATAAATAAGCTACCTGCCAATCCGCCTGCCAATCGTGACAATTATGGCAAAAGCCTCCAAAATGAGAGCTTTGAATTACAACTATGAGGGAGGTCTATGTTCAGCAGTGGACTAGTGATAGGCTGAAATAATAATGATGAATTGTTTAATTAGCAGCTAAGTAACCAAGCGGCAATTGTACTGACAGGCAAAGATGATAGTTGATAATCCTTATTCTTAAATGTATCTAAACAGACAAATAAGTCTCTAAATGTAGGCAGTAAAGAGCTTACGGTCTAATCAGTTTTAGGTGTAACTGCTCTGTACAACTCGAAGAGTGCTAGGAGACTGTCAATGCTCGAGTAGGTACAGACAAAAACATTATAAAAGATTTAAAAACATTGTTGGTGTGGTGGTGTTGTTGAACAAATTGACGCCATTTGCACATTGATCATACAAGCTGGTTAAGCCCCAGTGCAGCTCTACCCCAGCAAATAAATAGACATAAGACCACTCAAGGCTGTTTAATTCGGGGCCTCTTTTAGCATTATAAAAGGGATGTGTGGCTGGCTACTCAGCTCTTATCCAGCAGGGTTAAACAGCCTTAAGTTTCGATTGTATTTTTAGTCCAGCTGTTACAAGACCGTTGCCAAGAATTCTCTTCGGTGATGGAAGAGCTCTTGACCAGAGACAATAAGTAACAACTATATTTTAACACTAGCTGTGTCATGCTGACCACAGACTGTGACGTACGGCATGGTATCGCTGATATGAGCATTAGCTGTTCAACCTTTCACAGTAATTTCACTTGTGTAAAATTTATGTATGTCAGTAGCTTTAGAAGATCTCTAGTTAAGACCGTTCGTAAAGAAGTACAAACAAAAAAGGCACTTCTATTTTGTATATAAATATGAATGTATGTTAATTATTTATCCTATATAGGAGTAAGTCCTTTATTCTACTTTTATTAATTACTGAACTTAATATTCCACTAAGTAGGCTTACTTACCAGTTCTTGTCAAAATTAGTAAGTATCGACATATTGAATTTTGAATATGACATATAAATATATATGTGGGTTTTCATAGGTGGGGACTATTAAGCTGATTTTATATTTAGCAGTGAAAATCGAAACTTTAGTGATGTAAAATCATTGGCTTACGCTTTTCAAACAGAGAAAAAGACAGCAACTGTGTCAACCGAGGTAACAGAGCAGGCTACCCTATTTCAACATTTATCCCTTCAGCTACCATGCTTTGCACAGCGAATTTCATTGATTAAGCGGCCCAGGCTTCGTCAGGCACAAACTAATCGCCAGCAGCCGATTGGTGTTTTTACATAGAGCGGTGTGGCCTCGCACTCCAATTTATATGTGAAACGAATGATAGAAGTGTCGGCGGCGTAGGTGATTTCGTCTCTCGTTTTCTCCCCACCGCTATGTCCTCCGCGGAGTCGAGCCAGTGGCGAAGGAGCGCGGCGCGCCACGCGATTGGTCCCCGCCGCGACCAATGTGCGCGTCGCTATCGGCCGGCCCTACGCATGAAAGGGATCGCGTCGAAGTCCAGACCGGGCAGTCCGTCCCGGGCCCTTGTTAAGGATCGTGTCGTTGACTCGATTTGCATGCGACGCCGGTTGTTTGTCAACAAATGCCTTTATTATTTGTGTGTGCATGTGCGTGCAATTTAATCGGATATCTCGGACGTGTCACGTAAAAACAGAGCGGAATCTTCACGTGAGTAGTTATCAAAATATTTACATTGCCGTTGTGGGATAATAGATGGCGCTAGTTGACTCCTCGTAAAATTGTGTCATTGAACCGGGCCAGCGCGGTAACGGTGTGTGTCGACCTTTATCGGTGCATGTTCTTGTTTATTTTTCGCTTTCAAAAACGGTCTGTTGTTACGTACTTAAATAGAGGCTGTCGGTTACGGTGTCTAGTGCTACTACATAGCAGGACCGTCGCCCCGATGACCGATTTGTCGTTGTAACCCGAAACTATATTCACGCTTACATTCCTCAGAATTACTTATTGATGTAGAAATAACGCACGAATGCAGCGCTTACGTAATCTTAGAGATTATGTCTTTCGCCTTGACTGAAGGTTATGTGAGAGTAACTAGTTTAACGATATTCTGTAAGTCGGCGAATCCGCCCTGGCCTGTCTTTGTGCATTAATTAATCGCCAAAGTTATCTTGAAATCACAAAAAATATCGTACATGCAATGTCCATGTTTATTATGGATATATGAAGTCGGTTTATTTTAGTTTATACTCAGTAATTCATAATAAATGAAGTGTACGACGAAAGTTAAACACTAATATAGGTATGTGCTTTGATATAAACAATATGAAATATTTTAAAAAAGCACCATGCATAACATAGTAAACAATATAAGACGAAACAATAAGCAATGCACAAAATCATTCTATTCTTGAATTACGAAATAATGCATCAGCTGTTTTTCCTTGAGTGACTTTCGATTGATACAGCTAAGTTCATACGTATATTTATGTTTGCTGAAATAAATATTAATAAAAATTATGATAAAGAAAATCTAAAATTATTTGCAGTTTATTACCATCGAGTTTTGCTTGTTAGTCGCTCGGGCTCTGTAATATGCAGTTGTGTTAACGTAGCCTCGATGCGGAGCGAGACGGCCGGAAACAGCTTAGATTAAAACTTTGTAAACACCTTTGTGTGTGCTACCCGAGCTAAGCTCATTATAGTGTCGTATCGGAACCGTTCGTGTTACACCATCTAATAGGAACGTGGCGTTGAAACTTGTCCACATTAATGGTATTATTAGAGAGCAATAAGAGTATAACAAATACTTCTAGGTCTGTCTGTCTTTATACATATCATATAAAAGTAAAGAAAGAATTTATTATTTACGATCACTAAGATCACACTTATCAAATAAAATTTTATCTTACCATAATGAGCTGTTCGCTTTTCAAACGGTGATATTTATGTTTGAACATTTTTAAACAAATTTTTAGTACAAACTTCGTATAGAGTATGTAATTGTCAAAGATGGTGTAAAGATTTAATATAATGATTTATGTAATTGTTTAACCAAGTTCTAGGTAATCATCATAATTATAATTAACAAATTTTATTCGACTTAATAGTTTTCACCTAAAGACGGAAAAACGGGCAGGTTATGCGTTTATAAATAATTGTAATTCCATTTTTGAGGAATTTTAATATTAAACAAATTCGATATGTTAAATATAATGCGTAACAAAGGGCTTTCAGCGTTCATTTAGTTTGTTATATTACAAAGTGAACTATCATGCATTAGACCGTTATTGTGGTAAATAGCCATTTTTTATCGGAGCTTGAATAGGGTTGTCACTCGTATTCTATAATAGTAAGCTGGATTTTACTTCGTGTAGACGTACTTTACAATCTACGAAACCAATGAAGTAAACAATATTGACATTTCAAATTATTGCGTATCTTCTCTGTCGTTGTTTCATATCTTGTCTCTGTCAGAGAATGTGAAGCAGAGAGATGATCCGAACATTTTCCTTAAATTTAATTAAAGATGATATATTTTTGACTTCTTATATTTACGAGAATCACAGCGTATGTAATTTATTTTACAGTTTAAAATAAATTGTGGAATTACAAAGATATTTTCAACAATTCACCCATTTTTTATTATTACGAGGTAGACTGTAAAAAATTACCTCTGCCTAGTGAAATTTAAATTTCTTCTGCCTAAGTCTAAAGAAGCTTAATTTTTTCTTCAAAGCAAAGTGTAACAGCAAATATGTATTAAAAATAAAATATTAAATAAAAAAAAGTAGTTTGACTTCATTGGTACCATTGTAACTTGGCAACTGGTAAGCTACTTCATGTTTTGTGTTACAAAATGCTGATAAACTTTATTAATCCCAAAAAAGGTCCCAAGCGTAGTTCCAACGCTTTTGTATATAATGCACGAATAACTTATAATACAGTTATTATTTATTTACATTTGCCTTGTTTTCTTATCAGCATGCATGAGTTTATATTCTCTCTACCTAACCTTTGCATGGGTCAACCGTCGTCTACAACCGCATATATATCATTTTGATACCTACATACACTGAAAAATACTCTCGGGTCGAAAGTAGTTTATATGCATGATATACTCCGATATGACGGAGATATAAAAGTAGATCGGACATAACCTAATTTGTTAGTAAGCTACAGTACCAATGGCATGGCCACATAGACAATAAAATACCATAGTCGGTGTAACAGGATTCTCGATGGCCTCCTCAAGCGCAGTGTGGGTCGACCCGCACTAGATGGAGTGACGATCTCACAGTGTGCGGTAAGTTGCAGGTGGCTTAGGATCATAGTTTATAGTTGTCTATGTGGGAGGCCCACGTGCAGCAGTGGACTATACTACAATGAAAGTCTAAATGAATATTAAATTCGAGAAAAACAACTTCAGGAAAAAACCTATAATTACTTTGAAAACATTTTTTATTTTATTTCTCTCGTATGGCATTATAACTACGTTTATACCACCAGTAAGTTCAGCACCCATGGAAATGTTCGCGGTACGATTATTCATTTTCTCGATATTTGACCTTGTACGGATTTGTCACTTGGCTACTTATATTATTGTCCGCCCTATATGGATTTATTTATATCCAGCTGCAGCGGAGTTGGCATAGTCTTAAAAGGGATGGCTATAAAAACTCTTAAGACACTGTTGCCTTATGTTATTGTTATATAAAACTCTAAATAGTTTTCATATTAAGCTATGGTTGAGTATTAATAATCCAAAACATCACAAACGACACGATAACCAAATTATACTTTTTATTATATATATTAATTTCTATTACATTGTATTATAACATAATTAAATAAAACAAATAAATTATAACATAACATAAATTAAAAAACAATCTTGCAATGTACAAACTCTTTTCTGCATTCAGATTTTTTTAGATTAGTTTAACATAAATGGTTCTCAACTTGATTTATTTTTGAAGTTTCTAAGTAAATCGAAAACTATAAAAAACTGTATAGCAATAAAAACTTTTTTGTGACTTAATTCTTTAGGGATCAAAGATATGTAATTAAATTAATTTCTTTGAAAGTAAGAAAAACAAAAAAAAACTTCTGAAATTTTTTTGATAGTTTTGCAGTGTATCATTAAAGGATGCACTACTCAGCTTTAAAACCTACAACGAAACGAAAATAAGACAACTTTTTCAATTATTACTATATTTTTTATTTTTATAGTATATTTGTTATAGTGTCTAACATAGTAATTAAGTAATGTTATCTACTTACGTCTTAATTGTTGCACATAGCAGCACATTGACTATATGCAAGTCTTTTTTTAATTTTGTAACTGTGTGTGATGTGGCTGTTTTGTGTTGTTGCTGTATGTGTTGATGCTGTGTCCCTTTTCTAATTCACTTAAAAAACTTTTTTTTAAGTGAATTAGAAAAGGGATTTAAAATATTTATTTATTTATAACTTATATATATAACTTATATAAATAAATAAATATTTTAAACGACTAGTTACTGCAGTCATAATGATTTACGCTAAAGCTCACCGCTATCCCTTTTCTAATTCACTTAAAAAAAGTTTTTTTTATTAAACAAAGTCTTCATAAAAAGGTTATTATAATAATAAAGAATACATAGATTATTATACATACATACATAAGATCACGTCTGTATCCCATAAGAGGTAGTCAGAGACTGGGCACTTACGGCAAAAACAGATGACTGCCACAGTCCACGTTTCACCAAAACAATATAATGCACTTGGTGTGATAGGTGGTGAGCCCATCGCCACCATGCGCTGTTGGGTGCACAGTGCAGTTTAATTCCTTACTCGCCTTTTACGAGATCCATTGGAAGAGATGGAGTGGTAGTATTCTTTTAACGAGCCGGTGGCGGCTTATATACATGATTTTTGAAATAAGTTTAAGAAAAAAAAATGCCCGCGGTGGTTCTTGCTGGTTCTTCTCAGGACAGAGGCTTTTTTGCGGACCAGTGTAGTTTAAAAAAAAAAGACATTCAATGAGTATTATGTAAATAATAAATAATCTATGTTGATTAAAAATTATTCTTTTCTATTCCTATTACCCTATCGCCTTTTATAACACTCGGGACTTGTGATAAGATGATTGATTACGTCGCCATCAGGCAGCAGCTTACCATATTTACATTAAATGAAATAAAACTAACGGGCAACACGCTCCGGTGATAGAGGTTGCTATTACATGGAACCGGGACATGGTCCTTCACTGCAGCCTGTATGAGGTAGCTCAGTCGCTCAGTGATCACAGGTACGAGGGGGCGATACTTCCCTGCGACGTTTCTGTACCGAATTCGCAACGACATGTTCGCAAACTGAAGTGACAACGGCCGTTCACTTAGTTCGTAATAAGACAGACAGTTTTGATGCTGCATTCGAAAGTGTCTTTTTGAACACCACATTACCAATATAATTAACAAAGCCTATCAATTATGTGTTAACTTCCTCTACTATCATACGTTCCTATGAGATTTTCAATGCTCGTCTACTTTCCTACTTTTAAAATGTGTGTATTTTATCATATTACAAACGCGAACCAGATCAAATGAATCAAATGACTACTATGTATTAGTAAAAAATTAAATAAAGATCTCTTCAATAAGAAATATATATTTTTATATTTTGAAACGCCCCATAGCGCCCAAAGGCGCGTGGTTTGGCGACCGCGCTGGCCATCGGCGTTGCATTTGATCTCCGGTTAGAATTAGAATGAAGGACAAAGTGAACGCACAACGTCCTTCATTCTATCAGATGTTTGCAACGTATTTACGATGTTTACTAATGGTAGGATTTCTATCTCCCACCATCTGCTGTCCAGCAGTAGTGTGCAAACATTACTGTTTCAAGGACTCTGATAGCTCGTGTAATTACTGGGTATATGTGACTAAAGGACTGATATCTCAGGGTGACGAGGGTAGTGCGGTGCCACAAAGAAATGTTCTGGGTGGCACAGCATTTTTTATAATCACACGTTGCCCTTACTATCTTACTCTAGTCTCGTCACTGTCTTCCACAAATGAAAAAAGTGTACGGTAGGTACTTAATTCATTTTAATGAACACGTGTTCTTCGTCTCTGATGTCGTTCGAAATATTCGAGAATGTCCTCTTCGTGGACAGGCGTATAACTCGGTCGGCCGCGGCCCTGCGATGCGGCCCTGTCATGTACAAGGCAAGGCGTACGAAATTTGCCGCGATCATTTCGTTTCGCGCTAAATAGGCTTTATATCGCCGCTAAAATGACTTGAAGACCATGGCACTTGTGGATTAAGTACACATCGAGTGTCATTGTTATAAAATTCCACATACACAATTATAGAAGTAATACATACTATTGATCTTGATGTCTAGACGTTGATTTTGTTGTTTTAATGCTTTAGATTACTCTTAGGAAAGGTTACTTTTTATGTTTATTATCTTTTTAGTAATCTAAAGTTAATGTTATGCTAATATAATAAGAACTGTAATGCGATGTGAGATGTACATGTCCCGGTTATTATTTACTGTAAGGTGTTAAACAATTACGCTGGCACCTGTCAATCGTCTTAGAAATCCATAAAATCCATTTAATTGATTTAGACGTTTTCTCTAAGTCACATACAAAATTTAAAACAATTGATTTTCGATTCGTCAATAATTGTAGTTGTTACTATTGCATTTTCATTAATTATACTACATATAAATTCTTACTTTGTGGATATTGATGTGAGTAATATTATCTATAACAATAAGTACCCACTTGCACTTTTACTTATTTTCTATACAATGTAAAACTGTTTTATGTTCCAATAAAACAAAACAAAACCGTTGGTTCTCAGGGGTGTCGATCCCCCGCTTTATGCAGCGACGACCTGTCCTAATTTGCGCGACGGGTAGCTCAAGGCCGTGCTTTGTGACAATTTATGAAGGAGTCCTGTGTTTGATACTGGACTTGTGATAGGATTATTTTAAGTTACACATCTTACTGGCAAAAGAATGCCGGCAGAGACGTTTTTTTTGTGGTTTGCGTGAATGTCATTATAATGTAATTAACTTACGCTGACCTCCTTTTCTAGGTTCAAACTTTTTACACCGATCAGACTTTGATCCAATCCTTACAATTTTTTTTTTTACACCGATGGCCTAAATTATTTCCGGTCTGCTAAATTTCGCAAGGCTTTATAAGCACTCAGCGGCTCGGACCGCTACACTGACGATGCGTCCGCCAGCCTGACCTTCGGCTTTTTCTCTCATCTTCGCCGCATTTCGTATATTAATTTTATATACACCTGATGACCTCCTGTCCGATTTTCGACCACGGCGATAACTTACAGAATAGTCGTAGAAGGTACCAATTGCGCAAGAGATATTATAGTGCCACTTTCGAGTTCAAATACAGAGAACACAGGTTCTGATCTGACCTTTGACGGGCCACGCGGTCCTCATTCCACGTATGATGTTGTAGCACTTACGAAAGTAATTATACGATAACGTGTAACTACATTCACTACGCGCAGCCTATGAAATGAATGACTAAAGAAAAAGGGGGAAAAGGGGGAGTTAAAGGGGAGACACCTATTTATTCTTCACTATAACGATCGGTATGCTATAACGGTCAGGGAGGTCAAATAATGATCGTTATACCTACCTAAAATAGATCAAGAATTGAGTATTATATAAAGTTGTTCTAATAAGATTTTTTTGACTTATTAGAGTATGAACACTTTTAGTAAAGCTACATGTAGGTTATACTTAGGGTTGCCATTGTATTTTATAAAAAAAAAGTATTGAACTCTATTTCGTTTACACGATATTTACATTTTACGAAATCAATAAAGTGCGCAAAAATACTTATTCAAAACAATCTCGCAGGGTTGCGAAGAATTCCTCTAGGCATAAAGTCCACCCACTGTATTCCTTAGCTTAAGGAGTTTATAATTAAGTTTACAAACAGAATAAATAAAAATAAACAAATAAGAATCGATGCGATGGCAATGGCCCGGAAAATATTCTGATTCGCCCATCACTTAATAAAATGATCAGATACAATTATTGCAATATTGCGAAAAACAATTCGTATTTATTGGTCTTGAACGCTCATTAGTTACGTTATGGTGTCTCTCTGTGTGTGTACAATTTCTTGTATTGATATTAACAGTTTATCATTAATTAATATTTGTAATATTTAACTTGTCTTTATTAATATAGGTTGTTCTTACATAATAGATTATAGAAAATAGTGCAAAGCACGACAGATAAAACAATCAATTATCTCACTCTCTCTGAACTGAATCTGAGCCTTTCTCCGTTTTTTGCCATGTGGTGATGGTGTAAGAAAATTGCTATCGCATGCCATCCCGTGGGTGTTGTAAGAATTGACAAGTTTTTTATAAATTGGGATAAGCTTAATTTTGTTTCTTTGGGGTTTCTCAGAGATTTATATGATTTACCCCCCCCCCCCGCGTTTTCTCCCGAGTAAAGGCCGACCTCATGGCTACGTCCGTACGCATGGTACCTCGTTAATCTGAGCATTCACAGTTCGGCCTTTCCCGGTAATGTTCAGTACAACTTCAGTTTCGACTGTAAAATTATAGTTCCCTTTTACCGAAGATTTCTTGGGCTGAGACAGACAAGGCGAAAAGCACAATCCCGGTCTTGAATTGATCTTTCCTATCACTTGCTGCATAACAACCTATCAATATTAAACATCCAAACACTAAATATGCACAGAAATAGCTGAGAAACACAACTGACGCTTTAGAGTTGGCCCAGAAAGTATAATGTATTATAAAAGTTATTTGAGAGACATTAAGAGCAGACTCAAATAACAGCCTTTACACTTTTTTTCTAAAAAAATTATTTGTTGATGAAGTTATGTCGTAGCTATTTTGAATCTTCCATTAGAAATGTTAATTTACAAGACGAATCCATTTTATTCACTTCCTACGCACTGGCCCGTCTAATTAACGTTTCCGATGGACCAACGACTCATTTGCTAAGTAGGTCGCAAATAAGTTATTATCTTGACAATTATGGTTTTGGTAGTAACGGTACGGCGAATTCTTAACTCTGTAACTGTAATTTGTAAAATAGGAGTGCCCTTCGCTTGATTTATTTATTAAGTAGTTTTTTTACAATGATAAAATCATTGTATTTATTTATCATTACTACTATGAAAATTTAAGGTTTAATAATAATTATACATAATGATGGTATATCATTACATATTTTTGTTGTACTAGACTCCAGAATTTATTCTCTCTTTTTTATTCTCTAATTTCTAGACTGGAATATTCTTTATCGTATTAATATAAATAAATATAACGAAAGTCATCTATTTAGTTTTAAATTTTTTGGGCCAGCAGTTCGATTTTATAATAAAAATATCGTTTATTATTCAAAAACTTGTAAAGGTTCAACATAAAATATATAATATAAGATTTTTAGGAAGAAGTAGCAAACCAAGTCTTCAAAGTTCGTGAAACATCGACTGTCAAATAAATCTTTACTGAATATTTGTAGGACTGATTAAGACAAAAAGAAAAAGCACGGTCTCGGTCTTGATTTAAATTTCGAAATTATTGCACTTTATCTGTATTATTCATTAAACTCGAAATATACAAAAGTAGTGGAAGGATTCCTATGCCTGTTACCGTCTAAGTAGGTACCACTGCAGTGGAACCTATTATGCCATAAAGTTTCTGAGCATATAAGACATAGCCGTGTGATGGCGGCTCGTTAAAAGAATACTACCACTCCATCTAATCCAACGGATCTCGTAAAAGGCGAGTAAGGAATTAAACTGCACTATGCATCCAACAGCGCATGGTGGCGATGGGCTCACCACCTATCACACCAAGTGCATTATATTGTTTTGGTGAAACGTGGATTGTGGCAGTCATCTGTTTTTGCAGTGAGTGCCCAGTCTCTGACTACCCCTTATGGGTTTTAAAGTCGTGATCTTATGTATGTATATAAGACATAAGAATTGTGATACCTCAAGGAGACGGGCGGGTAGTACAGAAATGTTCAGGGTGACACGTCGTTGTTATAGTGAGACGTTGCACTTACCACCAGGTGACCGTTTCCCTCGTCTCGTCACGATATTGAATAAATTAAAAAAAAACAATTGTGCCGGTGACAGGCGACAGCATCTCACAATTTTTGTGTGGCACCACACTGTGCTCGTCACTATGAGACGTCAGTTCTTAAGTCACATATTCCTAGTAATTACACTAGCTCTCAGTGCCCTTCAGACCAAAACACAAACGATTTCTGCGATCTGCGATGACTGCGGTGTTACCTACCTAGATTGCTTATTCTACAAATGATTAGGTGACAATGTAAGTGATTGATTATCATACTAACACTTTTCAAATTTGATATCAGTGGATCGATTGCTCATATACGAGTATTAAATCTCATACATAAGATCACGACTGTATCCCATAAGGGGTAGTCAGAGATTAGGCACTCACTGCAAAAACAGATGATTGCCACAATCTACGTTTCACCAACACAATATAATGCCCTTGGTGATAGGTGGTGAGCCCATCGCCACTATGCGCTGTTGGGTGCACAGTGCAGTTTCATTCCCTTACTCGCCTTTTACGAGATCCATTGGATGAGATGGAGTGGTAGTATTCTTTAAACGAGCCGCCACCACACGGCCCAATCTCATATGCTCAGTTATACCGTGCTACGAAAACCAGAACACAGTTATGCTCTTATATTACTGCCTAACAGAATGACTGACACTGTAGACGTACTCGGCGGACTCAGGACTCAAAAGGTAAAACTTCTATGCGTTTTACCTTTTCGTCCTTTCTTACGCTATGAAGAAAACGTCTTGTAACATGCTGACAGATATTTTTCGAAAAGTGCCTGCGATTTTCGATAGTTCTTAATCTCTGTCTCTTTTTAACACGCTTTATTAGTTTGATGTTACTACGAAATAATAAAACTTTTCAATTTTCTAAATGATTTGAAATTTTACATTAGATCTCAGTGCCCTTCAGACCGAAACATCGTAATGTTTGCACACAACTACTTCACGGCAGAATAACTGGTCCTGCGGTGGAACTTCCGGCCGAACTCAAGACCCACGACTCAGCAGTCAGGTAAATAGACTCATATCATCATCATCCTTTCAGCCTACCATAGTCCACTGTTAAACATAGGCCTCCCCAATAGATTGCCACAAAACACGGTCCTGAGCCACCTGCATCCATCGACTTACTGCAAAACCGTGTAGGTCATCGCTCCATCTAGTGGGGGGTCGCCCTACACTGCGTTTGCCGGTACGAGGCAGCCACTCGAGAACGTTTCTTCCCCAACGGTTGTCGGTTCTCCGAGCTATATGGCCGGTCCATTGCCACTTCAGCTTGCTAATCCTTAGGGCTATGTCGGTTACTCTAGTACTGCTTGCGGATAACATCGTTATCGTTATGAATACAACATTCAAATACTTTAATATTTTTTATTTATGAAAAAATATGGTATGAATATTTATTTTTCGTCTCTTCTCACGAAATCTTAATCCGCTTTGATTGTATATTGGTTTCTAAAGATGACTGAGCGTTACTTATTTTTTTATGTGATTAGCGTACGATATTTAAAAAAAAATCATGCAATAATTTATTAAATTTAAAGTACACAGATTGAAAAAATAAAAACGCTGTCGATATGTCTATTTGTGGTGGTAGGATTACTATGCAGGAATTCGTCTATTTAGGAACCACCGTAGTGCCAGTTATTCTGCTGCCAGGCAGTAGTGCGGACGGAAGTTATTACTCGTATGTTGGTCTGTATAGAGAAAAACTACACCAGCCCGTAACACATTAAGGAGCAAGTGTTCGAAAAATTGGCTTATAGAGGGTGTCTATGACGGGAAAGGAATGTGTATGAAAAAAAATCAGGTCTTGTAGTTTCGGAGATATCGTGATGAGTCAGTCAGTAGTGTTACATAAAAAAAAGTGTTACACTAAATTAAAAATATTGAATAACTAATAAACTATTTGTCAAAAAATTATATTGAATAAATGTCGGTTTCGGCTACGATTAGATCGATATGACTACGATACGACGATCAAGTCGATCTAGTTTATTTTGGTAACTCTGGTAGTTTTTTTGATCGGTTTTATTTTGGCGCATGTAGCTCATTTATTGGTCCCATTAATCAAATGAAACCGATCACGAAACCAACCAGAGTTACACAGTAGACCCCCAGGAGCGACCACTGTGTTTCACGTAGCCACCGGACCTGGGTTAAACTACGTTTCCCTCCAAGCCTCGCAGTCGTCAGATATGAACCTGAGTACAGCACTGCGGGGTTCAAATCCCAGCCGATGCTAATTTTTCAACACGAAAATTATAGCCGTGTGGTGTAGCTGTGTAGCTTAGCTGTCAAAGAGTGTAATAATTGTAATGGCATTGCATTTGTATTTTATGAAGCTCATTGCTTTAGTCATAGACGTAATTCCTTGGAAAAAAAGAAAACGGACTATGTTGCTTGTGCACGCTACTGAGGGAGGGCGGGTGGTGCACTTCAAAAAACTAGGTAATATACACCATTTTTATATTTTGCATGCGGATCTTAGCAAAGTAACTTACTTTTCTTCATTATAATGGATTTCCGCAAAGTAACGCCTGATTCTATTAACTGGACTATGTTACGTTTGAGTAAAAACTTTTTGAAATCAAATTGGATCAAAAAAAAACGATTATCTAATTGATTAATTTTAGTGCTGTGCTGTGGCGGCTTAAGAGAATCTACTACCCCATCTCATCCCGTGGGTATCGTAAAAGTACACAGTACAAATAAGAACCACGAGATGGGGTAGCAGCGTCTTCCTCGAACATCTGATTAAATCAACTGCGGTTGCCGACTCGCCTGCCAAACGTGGCGACTACGGAAAAATCCCCCCAAAATGAGAGCTACAAACTTTTGAGGTCATCTTTTTGTTGGGGCCTGTGCGGACATCTTTTTGGTGTTCAGCAGTGGACTAATGATAGGCTAAATTTATGATGATGATGACGAAAATTTTAGAATCATAAACATAGAAGTAATAACGAATAAGATAGAAGATATACAATAAAGAAGATATACATAGAAGTAATACAATAAAGAATACATTCATTCAAGTACTTAATATGAAAGTAGAAAAGTAGCTACGCTCCGAGAGTGAAGTCATTATACTTCTTATATTTTAGAATACTCGAAGATTATTATCATTTGAAAGTTTTGTATTTTGTATCGTAATTACGCATTAAAATATTTTTATAAGAGCAACCTCTTGTTTATGAATGTAGGTCCCGACGTCGAATCTTAGTCGAAATTTTGATATTTTTCATATACCTTTTGCACGCAAAATTACCTGAAATTTCGGCACTACAATACATGCTAGCCTGCTTCCAGTGGTATAAATACATATACATAAGTTTGGAAACACCCGTATTTTCAGACGATATAAAAATACACTGCAACAACGTACATGTTTAGAAACGTACAAATAAAAATGAAGACAAAAAATAAGTTAAAAAATATCTCCGAAATAGTCCAAATTTTGTCAAAATGCCGATGCACTTACATTTTATGACCTCACTACTTGCAGTCAAATCAGAAAAATTTATTGTTCTTCAAAAATATGAAATTTAATTGGCCAAAGCTTTATTTTCCAACAAGACAATAATCCGAAACATTCGTCCAAATTACGTAAATTACGGAGTTCCTCAAGCATAAACATGATGAAGAAATTTTGCAAATTATGAAATCATGGCGATTTCAATCACCTAATCTCTTTCCTATGGAATTGATAAGGAATAAACTTGATAGGAAAGTGAAGAATCAATGTCCGTCGAGCTCAGCACAGTTTCCGAGCTTCGAAAATTTTAATAAATTAATTATGCAAATAAGACCACATACTACATTAAATTATAACAGTATTATATTTGTGGACAAATTATTAAGAAGAAGAGGGTCGTCATATCGATCAGAGCAAAAACATGCATTTATTGTAGTTTTAATTAAGATTACCTTAGTTATTACAAACTATTAATCTTGTCCATAATCGCACGGATAACAAGTTTAGTTTTGTAATGAAATATTTTAACTTAGGGACATCCAGTCAAATTCTAAAAATTCTAAAACAAATTCTAAGTCATACTTCTAAGTTGTTGATAGTATATTGCTATTATGTAAGAGCGTATATGCTATACTATTATGTAAGAGAGAAAGAAAGTAGGATTTTTATTATTCAATTTTACGTGGACGATCTAAGTTCTATAATCGTAGTATATCGTAGTATTTTCCAATATACATAATAGATGGTGGGTGACAAAGACTTTTCAAAGTGAAGGTTTCTGCTAACATACCATAGATCGTTCATATGTCCCGGTCAACAAACACAATGAAATAGTCGTAAGTTGATCCCAGGGTTATTATCTGTAACCTATGTAAAATTCATGGCAATAGCTTAAGTGATTATAAAGCTAAATCCTGTTCGTACAGACAGACACACAAAAACGGTACCTACTTCTATTTTATAAATACACTTGATTTAATATGTATTTCACTTCCCGTTATCATCAATATGACAATATTCAAGTGCAAAGTTGATTGTTTTTTTTTAATTTATAACTCATGCCAGTAACGACAGAAAAACATAGAAACAAATCTATTAAATATGTTTTCATTTGACTGGATTTTACGCCAATTTCTATTATTACTCATTATTATATCACCTTTTCCATCAAAACCACTGATGAGCCTGACTCTTCGTACTGTATTATTTCGCAGTCGTGTGCTAATGTCACTGACACAACGGCACACACACTGCTTCAACTAAATAAGCGTGGAAATAAATTTCTCACCATCATATCGACCTTCCAACTGCGAGAATACGCAAAGTAATGGTAATATTTAAAGCTACGACACGTTGCCCCTTTGGCAATCGCAACTATCAACACACACACACACACACGCACGCTTGCACGCACGCACGCGAAATTAAGTTTGTATAAAATTTTATAGTTATCAAGTTCTATAACATCAGTGCCACTCAAGGTTTAAATGATGCTCTTGTTTTCTCCTTTGGTTGGGGCCCTGGTAATCTGTAATACAAGCATTTTTATGCTTAACTCCGACACCAGCTCTTTACACATTCTTGACCATGAATCAAACTAACACCTCTATTTAAATAGATGTAACTTTCGTTATGCAATGTCTATTTTTGTGAGGGGAAATTAATAAATAAAATATATTATTATAGTGTATTTTTTATGCCTATGAGTTTTCTATTGTATATCTAATTAGCTACGATTAACACCATGCTAGTGGCATTAAAAATAAACAATTATTATAACTGTATCATTCGCCAAATAGGCTATATCTGTCTCCAGGATGTAATCTGTCTGAGCTACTATAACATAAGTACATGTTATTATTTCATAATTTCTGTTACTTACATTATTTACAGTTCATAAGATATTGCGTAATTTTATTACACAGGCCTTAATGTTTAAAAATTAAATTAAAATAAAATTCTTGCCAAAAAAATGTTTGCAATTTTGAGTTTGTTGCCATTGCAGTGTAAGTACGTGATCTTTAAACGAACACAAAGAATAACTAAGCGTCTTATAATTATTCATTGAGTATTCTCGCGCTTTTCATATAAACTCATTTTCCCATTTTCGAAATAAATCTTGTCAAACGTAAATATTCTAGCGGAGTTTTGGTTAACCGGAATTTAGGCTGCGATTTCGTCGTGTAGACAATTTTTTGGGTTTCTGTTAAAATACGAGTATGACTTTGGTGAGAGGGTTTCTTTGTTCACCTAAAAAGCAAAAAAATACTTAAGAAGATTGTCCTCATTTGTCTTAGTGACTCCTACACGTGGGTTTGACTTTATCACTCTTATGGTTAAAGTCACTAAAAAGTAAAGGACTTGTGATGGCTGTAATGATGATGATGATAAATTGGTTTTAATAACAAGTAAGTGTAAGAATAACTTTGCTAGAACTCAACTCATCATTTTTAAATGCTGCACGTGAGACTATATCTAATCGTATCGTTAGGATCCGATGAAGCTGTAAAAGCCAAAAAAGGCTAACAGCAATTACATCACCGAAATTATATATATCTTATCGTATAAATATATGCATGTCAATTCAAAAAACCAGAAGGGATTTGGGTAATTGTATAAAAATGAAGGAGAGGGGTATAACATACGTTACAGTAATATTACTCTTAGGACGACGGACGCTTTGAGGCGCCACACAGAAATGATTAAGGTGTCACATTATTTGTTATTGTCAGCCTTCCATCAGGTGAACGGTTTGTTCGTCTCGTCTTCATTTGGTTTTCAATTCGGAACAACTACAATGGCTACAAAAACCGCCCGTATCGTCCCGCGCAACACTAGATATGCACTATAATATTTAATCCGTTGATATGCACTATAATATTTAATCCGTTCGTCATTTGCTATTTGCACTGTCACTTGTATTAACTGTTTCCAGTTTTTGGATGAGGTTACAAGCAGTGACGGATTTAGGCTTAGGTCCGCGAGGCCCGGGTGGCAATATTTAAAGAGATCATAAAGATCAGTATTAATTGAATTCGGTCGTTGTTATGTTTAAAAGATGTTTTAATTTTAAGAGTAGAATTGTTTTGTTAGAAATATTAAGTATGCAATCGCTAAAACTGCAAATAATCTATTGAAAATACTGTTACTAAACCAGAAATGCGCTTTATAGCAATAGGCCTAGGGCGCTATATTACTTAATCTTTTTATTTAATTACTTATCACGAGATGATTATCACTTTTAAACTTTTAAAGCATTTAGGTATAATTTTTTTCGGAGGAACATCTTCATTTTAAACTAGCTGATGCCAGCGACTTCGTCCGCGTGGCTATAGTTTTTTTTTAATATTTGATTTTACGGGATAAAAAGAAGTACGTCTCTAGGATGCAAGTTATTTTTGTGCCAAATTTATTCAACATCAGTTAAGTATTTTATTATTATTTATTTATTTATCTATGAGACAAATATAGTCCATAATTTGTTAGTATATTATTTAAAAAGCATGTAAATAATACAATACAACTTAGAATATATTTATAATGTTTCCTTACGCCTGGTTCAACACTCAAAACCCAAGATATGCAAGCTACGAGTAGTGAACCGACGAAGGACTGCCGAATCCGTTCTGTCTGAACCATTGGTTGAACCATGTAAAGGTAACAAACAGATTGAGGGACAGAGAGAGTTACTTTCGCATTTATAATATAAGTATGGATATGGATTTTAAGGTATTTATAACCATCGGGTCCATATAAGCACAGCCTACATTTGCCCGTTTTAACCCGACGATGTGAGTAACGGAAGGTTCGAATGTAGTGTACGATATGAAAATACTTCCTATGCACTAATTAAAAAAAATTTTTTTTAGCAATAAATAAAAAAAACAGTTATGGGACTACGAAGCAACTCCTCAGTCTGAATTATTTAATAAAAGTGTTGAAGGCCATCGGATTAATAATGCGTTTATAATCTGTCGGCCGCCAGGTGCAGATTAATGCCGATTTAAAATTAATTAATGAACAATTCCTTAGATCAGAGTACAGAAAATGAATCGTTCAAAAGAACGCATATTAAGAAGCCTTGTCGCAATTACAAGTGAGAAAGAATAAGCTACGATTGGAAAAGTTAACTTTCCACGGGTTTTTTCTTACGTTAGGGACATTATTTATTTCCTATTTCATTTCCCTTTATATAATTTCCGTTTAATATACGAGTATTAAATATATTTATTTACTATCAACTAGATATTTAAAAAAAAAAGATATTCTTCGTTTTTATATTATTATTTTTGTATTCTGTAGCATAAATTTTATGTATGAACGAACTATTGAAAATATATCATTAATACAAGGATTAATTCTATCTATCTAAATTTTATGGTAATTTTTAAGAATTTAGATCCAGTTTTACATGCATTTCACCGTAACCTTTTTCGAGTCAGCGTAGATACAACACGATATTAGCAAAATTTCGAAATCACAAATAGAAACTTCTATTTTATCCATGTGAATGATTCGGATGACGCTACTACGAAAAAGTGAGTAAAATGGAATCAAATAAAACAAGCCCAGATTCGTTGGAATTCTTTTAAATTTAAGACTTTACTAAACAATGAATACAAGATTATTATAGGTACCTACCAATACACAATTCTAGCAAATACCATAATGGTATTTGCTAGAATTGTGTGAATTTAGTGCTTAAATATTTAATGCTTATAACTTATATAGGTACAATATAATGTTTAAATTTTTTGATTAAAATCTTTCAAAAAGAGATAAAAATGTTTGAATGCAATAATTAAAAACTGAAATAGACATTTTTTACCTTACTGCAATTTCACAAGCAAAAATAATATTCATTTGTGTGCGTATCTATATGATATATTATTCAACTAATTAGGACATATTGAGGCAGATTGAGTCAAAAGTCATAATAGATTAAAGACCGTTTAATAGATAGTTCCATATAAAAGTACAGTTATGAAAACATAGGTACTCAAAACGTGCAGAGACAGTTAAGTATTTAGGGAAAATAAAATTAAGATCACGTCAGTTCAGTTACAGTCTTGGTGAAACTCACATAAAGGTTTTAATTAAAAATACAACTTTCACAACACGTAAAAGTGAATAACTAAGAACATTGGAGACACTCGTGCACACAAACACATTCGTGGCGCAGCAAATGCAGTGCAGTCACTTTTAGACGCTTTGATTTACTCAAACACTTATCGAGCAGCTCGGCATGCTGCGTAAACTATAGTTTTTTCACTGCACAGTTCTCCGTAACTTGTAACGTGCGTTCGACCCGCCGACATCAAGTGGTACTGGTACGAGTTATTGCTTGAACTCAACAGATAATACCGCCTGTCGTTGGTTCAACGCCGTTGGACAACATAGTACGCCCACATTTTGCGCTCTTTAAATTAAAAATAGCTTTTTTGTGGTTACTAAGAGATATGTGCGGCTCTGCAAAGTTAATCCTTGTAATGTGATCAAGTTCGCAAATAAAGAAAATATTGTACCAAACAGCAGGAAGATGAATGACTTTATATAGCAAATTTAGCTGAATTACATTATTGCATTTATAAGCTGGTATAGGCCTGCCTGTCTATAGCGGTAATACAATGTGGTCGTTGAAAGAGTGACGAATGTACCGCGGATAGTCGAAACAGGCACGCGGCGTTGCCAAACTTCACGCCCCCAAGCAGTAACAAGTGACAGCGACGTTGCCGTGCCGTCATGCAGTCGAGAAATATTTGAGTGTCAGAGTGGCTAGATCCGAGATTTTTGTTTGCCTGCGTCCCTTTTTTACCTGCCCTTCCTAATCTCTATTGTTACCGCCGAAACCATATGCGGTACCGGTTTTTGAATATTGGTCCCCATAAAAAACACGAAGAAATTTTAGACGATTTTAGTATTCCGTTACCCTATTTGACGGTATAGTTGAAGAATGAGTTAATCAGGAATTTTATATCCTGTAAGTAATCAAATTATAAATAATTTAATAAGCTGTTTAAAGTAACAAGTCTCTAGCTCCTCAATAAATTAGTTTAAAATAATCAATTACTAAATTTGATGCGGACAGACATACAAGAAAGCGAGATCAGATTGAACTTGTCTAAATATCTGAAAAAGAACAACCTAGGCATCATTTTCTCTTTCTTATAAATCTGTTTCGTTAATCTTCTTTCATCCATCCTCTCTACGTGTTTAAACCACCTAGGCATCCTTTTCTCTTTCTTAGTCTACATCACTTCATCTTCTATCACACTGCAAAATCCACTTATCACGCTGTTCCCCAATTTGTCCATCAAAGACACTAGTCAAGTCGCCATTTAAAAACAACATTTAACAAACTAAAAAAGCAAAAACGTTTAAATTAAAGCAATCGGAAACTGATGATTTCGATTATGTAAAGACAGTATAAAATAAAGAAGTAATTTTGAGCAATAACTTAATTTTTACTATTATTATTTTCTTTAGTAACAACCAAAGTTTCGTTATTGTGAAAACGGATTGCGAATTGTAAATTCTCAACTGCTTATTGCTATTAACAGGCGACTTGGATTTTCCAATACGCAAATAGGCACGTGCCAAGGGCGGCAAATTTATTGAGGACTGGCAGACATGCAAAACGTATTAGAATTAGTGAACAATATTTCTAATTTTAAGTTATTTGCTATTTCAATAACCGAAGGAGACCTTTTCTTGATACGGATGTTGTTATTGTTGTTAGTGAGACTTAAAAACAGTTCCAGCATATAAATTGGCAGTCCACCCGATGATTACTTCTTACACACTAATAGCTCAATCAGGGTGTTAGGACGCTGTGAATCCAGAGGACTACAATAAAATAACTATTGGTCAGTTAATAGGTTTTCGGATGTCGTCATTCAGATAGCAGTGTAAAGCTGAATCCCTAGTCGAATAGACTCATTTAATATACGGGATGATAAAGGCAACGACAGGCAAGACAGTCAACTTGATGTTAAGTAGTAACTATGGTCCATAAACACATCCTAGACGATTCAGCAGGATGAAGTTACATTGTTAGTGGAACGCCCCGTTGCTAGTAATTGTATCTTCAGATCTCGTCATTACAGCAGCGTTATGACGCTTTCACTAGTTTTCTATGAGATCGTGGTCCCGAGGAGCTGAATTTTATTGAGTTTCTCTATTTATTTTGAATAAAATGAACTATACGTTTTTTCAATTCGTTCGGAAATAGATGCAGGCAAAATATATTGAGTCGATAGTTATGGACGCATACATGCAAAGAAGATTCAGCCCGAATATTATTTGACTTTAGAGGGGTTGGATGGAAACAAAAAAATGGAGGCAAAATTTTATATCAAATATAATATACATCTACAAGATTAAAATGGTTATGATTTATACGGCCGGTATCAGATATATTTCAAATATACTTAATAAGAAAATCCTAATTTTATAGACAATAGATAGCACGGTACTATTTAAGCAATAAAAATTGAAACCATGGATAACAAAGTTTTAAAATTAGTCGTTCAAAATCCAATTAGTCTATAAAATATTATTGACTATATATATTTCAAATTTTGATGTTTAATATCGTTTATTATACAGCAGGTGCTCTTGAGAGTGCAAAGCGATTGGTAATTCAATTTTCAATTCAAGAGCAAGATCGTAGTTTTCATTTTGTCTCTATCAGTCTACGAAATAGTAGTGAAATATATTATTTTACAATACTCTGTCGATGCTAATTCTTTCAAAATTCAAGATTGCTACTTATTCCTGAAGTATAATGCTACTTTAGCACTGGCGGAAAGATCACAACTGTTGCCATAAACAGAAATCAAAACCTATGAGCTACATTAAATCTCGTGGTTCATTAAAGGGCCTTATATGACTACAAAATTCGCGTAACTTCATAATTATTTAAGATATTTCTATAATAAATTAAAATTGAGTTCAATTGGTTTTAGCTTTTTTGTCCATAATCCATGCAAATTCAGTTGTTCTTAAGTTAAATCTAAAGATAAGATAGATAGACAACGTTTTTTTTTATCTTTAGATTACATGTCATTTCCTCAATCTTTGAACATATATGTAAAGCCGCTATATTCTGAAAGAATACGAAAAAGTGTTTGCAACTGAACAATTCTACATTACAGACGCCCATTTTATTTTTGTGAATAATGTTTATTCGAAATGACGGTTATTCGAATAAAATCCAACTCACAAAGCAATTGTTAAAAATTTGTAAGAAACAGGTTTTACATAAAACTTATTGTATAATAAGAGGCTTTTCCTTAGAAGTTCTCCCCCTTTTAATTTTTTGGCAGAGAGGAATATATTTGGCCTCAACAGGTGGAACAGTGTACTTCGAGTGAACTGACAGTCTAATAACGTTAATACACACGTACATTTTGTAGAACGTTGCGTATGTTCACGTACCTTGAACTCAACACGAATGTCTCTATTAATTGGGCAATGAAACAACATTTGACGATGGACAATTTTTAAACTTTTGGCGTTCCGGTTTGATCGGTCATTGAACTAGTAACACTAGCCGAGTTAAGTTACAAAAATATTGCATTCATTCTGTACCTGACAATCGATAAATTGTTGATCATATCATCATCACAGATCACATGAGAATGACTGCCAAGCTATTACTATTATTGTTGAAATATAATACGTAGTATGCAACATTATTATTATTACTAATTGTAGCTATAATGAACTTTAAAATGATAAGCCCGATAAGTTTCGTGCTGGTTCTTTCAAGGTCTCGAACATTTTTCTTGAACCAGTAGTATAGTAAAAAAACAATTGAATAAGTTTTCTTTTATTTACGCGAATATTACACATTTAAATAAAACTATTTTTACGGATTTTATCGCGTTTAATTTATAACTATTTTTAACCCGACGTTTCGGGCGCTTTACAGCACCCATGGTCACGGGGGGACTGAGGTGACAGTTGTCCCGATGTCATAGTTAACCCGGAGTACCTTCAGCTTTTAATTATTATAGATCGGACTAAAAAAAATAATAAAAATAGTTATAAATTAAACGCTTTAAAATCCGTAAAAATAGTTTTATTTAAATTGAATAAGTGTTATGAAAAATAATCTCAATTGGCACTTACTGTTTCCTATGTGATTTTATGGGCAACCGCGTCGACTCTAGTGGCTAAAGTACCTACCTTACTTTCACGTCATAAGTCCATGGCGCAAATCCCAACAGGAACCAATGTTTGTGCAAAACGAAAATTGTGGGTTTACCTGTCTACCTGTGATGCACATGTGAGATTCATTTGTAAAATAGGCTACTTTAGAGGAGAATTCCTAGTGTAGTCATTGTTTATTTAGAGGAAAAAAAGCCGTCGTTGCCACTAGACATATATACGCAAAACTGTCGCCAGTTTATTGCACCTCAATCCGCACCCAAGAAGGGTTTTGTACTAGTCTGCCTATAATTAATAAAATTAAATCAAAAACCAAGCATACCACTGCAAGACTTCAAGACACAGTAAGCTCTTTCTGCGTAGATCGGACAAGGAATAATAATTAAAAGCTGAAGGTACTCCGGGTTAACTATGACATCGGGACATCTGTCACCTCAGTCCGCCCGTGACCATGGGTGCTGTAAAGCACTCGAAACGTCGGGTTATAAATAATAAAATAAAACGCGATAAAATCCGTAAAATTAGTTTCATTTAAATGGTAGAAAACTGTTGTCACAATTTAGTGACTAGCGATAATGAGCAAAACTGTGCGTAAATGGTAATAACATCCGTTATCCGGCCGCACTGTACACTACAACGGACTATTAATTGAACTAATCAATTAGTCATTTTACTGCTCAAATATTAATCGCACAGGATATTTATTTGACTCACTATTCGTGTAATTTTTGTTTTGTTGCTGTGGGACTTTCAATGTAACGATTAATTATAACACTACCGAAACGTTAATAATTGCCCCTATTATTTCTAACATTTAATAAATGCCTAAGTTTTTTTAAAAAGCAATAGCTGCTCTTGCTTCTAGAAGCGACTAAGGAAGTAAAGGTCATTTTTGTATAAAAAAGGCGACAGTACTACAATCTGTTATTATCAAAAAAATTGTTTTCCATGTGCATTAGCTAATCTCTGATGATCACCGCCCGCTCTCCCACAATAGCGTGCACAAGCAAAGTCATACCACCACCGAAGACCGGCACCAGATGCCTTCCACCACTACAACATTATCATCACACCACTAAATTCGAAATACGACACGAGCTTCATCGAACGAGGCATTATAAAGTGATATAGTCTCTACGACAGGCAGCCGACGAGATGGAATTTAATATGCGGACCTTAGCAAATAACTTTGATTCTTTCCCGATGCCGATAGGTGTAGTAGAATAGCACCTACCTCTGTGTCGTAAGAGGCGACTAAGGTTTTGTTAGTCTTTATTCGCGGGAACGTTTGGGAGTCAGAATTTTTTGACACGTACTAAAATGGCGGTGACGTTGTTCGCCACCTGCCACATCTCGGTTTCCGCGAGGGCGAAAAGTGGGCTATATGAGTGACCTCTGCATCCCCCTTAAATGGAAGAAAGGCGTGACAGTATGTATGCAAAATAAAACATGATTCTATTAACTATATTACTTATCTGCTAAAGTTTGCTGCTTCCGTTAGATGAACTAGCCAGTAGCAGAACATTGTATAAGTTTTATTCGATGGAGCTGTTCAATGAATTTGATATTCAGAACTAGCGCTTCTGTACAACTTTACCTGCACTCCACTTCTTAGGAAAGTCTGCAGCTAATTTATCGTTAATAGTAAATATCGTCTTTCACTTTTTTTTGATTTTATCTTTGTGCATCGGTATTACGTTTTCGTTATTTTCAACACGCGCTGTTTAGAGTATTTATTAAGAACTAGCTGAAGCCCACGACTATGTCCGTGTGGATTTAGTTTTTTAAAAATCCCGTGGGAACTCTTTGAATTACCAGAATAAAAAGTATCCTTTGTTCGTCTCTAGGATGCACAAGATCTCTGTACCGAATTTCGTCAAGTACAACACCCCCCCCCCCCCCTCCAATGAGAGAAACTTTTTTGGCCATCAATGTAGAAGGCCTATCTATGTTCAGCAGTGGACTAGTGGTAGGCTGAAAAGATGATGATGATGAATATATTTAAAGACTCGACGTCTACGTTTGTGCAATGTGGAGAAGGCTAACCCGGAAAGCAAGCCTTAGCAAATGGCCGGAATATCGTGATAAGAAATAGAATAATATATAAAGACAAGCAGTTTCAATGATTACAGTAGTTCGCTTGTTTTGCTGTTTCTTATCATTCTTTTAAATGTCGATGTAGCATTTTTTTAACATAGTCTCTTTGACCTCCTTATCTGACCTGTAGTTGCATTTGATGTATGAAGTAGTTATATCTTTATAAAGAAATTGTAACGCCCTCATAAGGATAAAAGGTTTTTGTTTCCATTATCATTAATTCTCTACTAATACCAAGTCTCAACACCGATACTACTCTGTAGATATTGATAACGTAGTGATAAAATGCGCCTTTATATTTTTTATTTGCATAGCATTAGAACAGTTGGTATGCTACTTCGTGCCAGTTACAGGTGGTTACTTCGCAAAGATTAGATTTAATATACTAGCGCATAGAAATGCTAGCTTTCTTTACTGCTAAGATGTTGTAACATAAAATTTTGGATGGGTATGCCAATAATGGGTTTTCATTGCATTTGATAACACTTCCGAATTAAATACATCACTGACTATCACGCCACATTCACTGGTACTCAATAAAGTAGACACAGTGCTCCGTAATTTTTAATGCTTTGACGCTAGTCTATACTTCTCAAAAATGCTCGATTATCTAACCGTTCAATTGAATTGAATTATCTAACCGTCCTTTATCTCCGTTGAGTTTTTAATATTTGAAAAAAAAAATACTTAACGACTTATTATAACTTTCCAGGAATTTAATAAGAAAATCTTTGGAATGTCACTAACTAAAATGGAATTTCATTCTACGGCGCAAATTCATTATAATCTATTTATCCATTGAAAACACTAAAATTGCACAACATATTTTAGCGTCTAGTTTTAATTAAAAGTAAATAAGCAGAGTGTCTCGGAAGGTCCCGGGGCCGGGCGCTTGCCTTAAAATTAATTAAAATGTGAGCAACCCGCATTCAAATCCCAATGCTGGCACCCATAAAACTATTAATTGCAGTTTTATATGCTGCATTACCACATGTTGGGCAGTGAATTAATACATCTTAATAAAACCTGCACAACCTCAAAAATATTGAAATAAAAAGTAAATCAATTCACGTTGGAGCAGCAGCTCGGCGAAGAGCATGTATAAAGTGACGAAACGAGCGAAATCGTTCATCTGATTTGTAAGTGCAACGTCTTGCCCATAACGTAAACGAAAATAACCGATTACTGAAAAACTACACGACAATCTTATTCAAACGAATTGTCATAGAAAACGCTTCTGGCGTCCTTTTTTTTTTGAATGCGTGTAATGATGTTGTTCGCCCGGCGGCTTTAACAACTGTGTCGGAAGAGACTCGCGATTAGAAGGCCCGCGAGTAAGGGCTTCTGGTCTCCTTAATTTTCATCAGAATTTTATGCCGCGTAGTTGAAAACTGAGGGGGGGGGGGGGGTTACACGAATTTAGAAGCGCTTATCCTATCAACTTATTACGGATGCCACCACAATTTTTTTTCGTAATTTCACTACACCTTACACTTCCTTCAAAATTTAATCTATACAGTGCCAATAGTCTCTAAGTGAAGTGACTGTGACATATGGTTATACACTGACAGTACGAAGAAACCCTAAGAAGAAAACATAAAAATATTATTGCAAATTATAATTATTATAGCATTGTTTGTTTTTGTCTTATAGCCTTCTTAAAAGATTTGTAAAATATTTTGAAATGAAAAGTGGGCGGTGAAAATTATTTTAGTTATATATTTATATATATGCACTGATTTTAAAAACATAACCATTACGTGCCTTTTTAAAGGAAAATTATAAGGCAATGTCAATTTGTACGCTATTAAACTATACAGTTAAGTATAGTATATTAGGTGACTTAATTAGCTCAGTGGCTAAGTGATTGGCTTGGTCGTGGGTTCGATTCTCGCACGGAATAATATTTGTATGAGCTAATCATAGTTTGAACACATAGAATTTGTCTGTAAAACGCACCTGCGGTACAGGAGAATTCCTAGAGTGGGTGTTGTGTGTACATAAAAAAGAAAACAGACTTGCAAAGAAAATTAAATTTACGGGTGGCCCTTTTAATTTAATAAAAGTAATTTTAAAAGTCACTTTCACGCTGTCAAGTGTTTGCACACTGTAGCGCGACAACTTGCTACGTCAATACCGCATACTCATGATTATATAGATACTAGCGTACTAGAGCGGTTCTCAACATCCAGGTCAACTAACAGGATCGTTTAGTGATCCGAGATACGAATCTCATATTTAGAAGAATTAAGAATAAAAGTCCTACCTTTATATCTAAACCCTTATGACTAGAAATTTAGAATTAAAAAAATGCATCGTTACATGAACATCAAGGATCACAATATATGTACATGTGTGTCACGTGGCTGTATGTGTTTTAAAACATTGGCAGTCCAACGTCCAACGTCACGGCTTATTAGATGTCAGTTTAACAGGTTATTTCTACGAGATCTTTATCAGACATTCAATATTATACGTTTTTGTAATGGCAGTAAGCACTGACAGTAAACTTACGATGAATACTCACGTTTCCTTTGATTCCGCGTATCTACATCTACGCTGTAAACTTTCATGGCGCTTTGTTGCTTTACCTATTAGTAACTTATTACAGGAACTAGTAAAAAAAAACCATTGCTAGTGTCCGACGTAACGTAACGAATGATTTATGATACTGAATTTGTTAAATTTTTTGATCATTTACTCATAGGCAGGAATCCGTCAGGGTAGGTACCACTGCAGTGCCAGTTATTTTTGCCGCAAAGTAGTAGTGTGCAAACAATACTTTGTTTCGGTGTGAAGGGCACTGTGAGTTAGTGTAATCAATGGGCATATGAGACTTAAGAACTGATGTCTCACAGTGACTGGCGCAAAGTGGTATCACACGGAAATATTCTGGGTGACACAGCATCTGTTATGGGCAGACGTTGCACTTACCATTAGGTGAACCTTTTGATCATCTCGTCACCTTCGTACATTATTTATGTACGTACCATATGATTTCATACAATGATTCGAAAATTCCTAATATATGACAATTATTAATATGCTATTTACTTCTTCTAAAAGCTTAATTGAAATGCCAAAACTACTTTTGCCTTTGATATATATTCGCATATATATTTAGACTGTGCATAAAATATGTGTAATTCACTTCAAGATATTACATTTGTACTGTTCTTATTTTCAAAGGTTTGCTCGTCTCGTCACTATATTCAATAATAAAAAAGTATTTACATGTGTATAACCTTATTTTTTTTTTTGTAAATTATAATAATTTATTGTACAAAATTAAAGATACAGAAATTAAAAAAAACGTTTTTTTTTCTCCCTATACGGGTGCGTGCGTATTCACGAATAGCAAAGTAAATAAAGTAGCAGCCTATAAATGTCTCACTGGTAAGCAGAGGCCTCCTCTGAGAGGGTTTTGGAGCCGGGATAAGTCCGTCAAATTGCCCCAATGCGGGATATTATATGTAGTCAAAAATAAGTTTTATTTCTCAGACATGTCGGTCTGCCCGCGATGTTTTCTTTCACCGCCACGCATGTTATAAATCAGCAATTAAAATTGCAATCAACAATTTGAGTGTAGCCCGTAGGCCTTATGACTGGAACCAACTTAGTCTATGGTTCATCATGGTTTTTTTCACTAGTTCTAAAGTAATGAACATTTTATTGATAATATTCCATAGAACGCCGTTGGTAGTGCTACTATAGCAGAATCCCGAACTATTGAAAGCTTTGTTATAGGCTATGATGTGCATATATTGGAAAAGACTACGGTTAATTGGTTATCGGACTTAGGTCGTCCACCTAAAGTTGCTTTTGAATAAGATTTTGTAGACCACCAATAATTAAAATATATGCTTATATTTCACTTAGATTTTTTTGATTGCCTGACTAAATAAAATAAAAAAATTCACGCGAACCAAATTGCAGAGTACAGCTAGTTCTTTTTTCTTCCCACAACATCGTTTTGCTTTTAACAACCAGAAAAAAGTTTAGCTTAGCAATCAGGAAAGGAGGAAATTTTCTAAAGTCTGAGTACGTGTAGTAAAGGATTTGCAGCACGCTCCTCCGTCTTCCGCGGATTAATGGACTTCTTTCCTGCGCTACTTAAATATGTACAACGTATCAAAAATGTTATATTTTCGTTAATCATTTCGTATAACCCCGTTACAATAAACGAATGCGTCTATCAGTACATTTTGAAGCACGAGGTCGTCAATCATAACCCCTATAGGTTATGTTTGTTGTTCGAATCGAAGACAATATTTGTTTTTACTAGAATTTTTACTTTTTGGTTAAAATAAGACGCCCCACATTAGGGTCTTTCTTGTACAATGAGTGCGTTTTACAGACGTACATTTCACATGCACAATACAACCAGACGCGAACACCAACAACTTGTGTTTTTACCAATGACCGCTAGACCAAGCGGTCGTCTTGTTTTTAAGAAACGATGATGAAAATAAAACAAGGTTACAGTTAGGTCATTCTAGAGTTACTATCTTAAACATATTATTAATCCGAAAGTGTGTTTGTTGGTTTATTGGTTTGTTTGTCCGTCTGACACGCTTTAACGGAGCGACAGATCGACTTGATTTTTGGTATGCAGAAAGTTTAGGGGCCGACAGTTTTATCCCGGAAAATTGGTGATTCCTGAGGGATTGCATACTTACTTCCTCACGCGGGCGTAGCCGCGGGTATCAGCTGGTATTATATAATTGTGCCAATATGATGACAGACTGACAGCACAGAACACTTCACGACTATGATTTATTTTTTACACAAAAGAAATATAACATTTCAAATGATGATTGATTTACAGATTTAATTGACAATTCAAGACTAGTGCTACGCTAAGCTAAAGCTCTATCGATTTAATTGATGGAATACTGCACGAGCTATGGAACACCAACAGACGTTTAAAAGTATCCGATGAAGCCATAAAAGCCGAGAAGGCTAACAGCAATTACATCACCGAAAATATATAGACGTTTAAATTTAATTTTTAAACGTCGGTACTTAGTAACTAGCGTCGATATTTAAAAAAAATGTGTTAATCATCTCATTATCCCTCCTCTCCCAAATCTTAACGTTATTGTAGTGAATTATCAGGATCGCTAACAAGTCCATTGGCTCTCATATACCTACGTCTTTTTTTTTCGGTGGTTGGATTCCTATGAAGGCATCCGTCTAGGTAGGTGCACGGCAGAATAACGGGCCCTGAGATGTTCTACCTCGTACCTTTTACCTCGTTTTCTTTGAAGCAGAAGTTCGCAAACATTATTGTGTTTCGTTCTGAAGGCCACTTAGAGCTAGTATAATTACTGGTCGTATCAGACTTAGGAAATGATATCTTACGGGTACAGTGTGTTGTGGTGACACAGAAATGTTCTGGGTGACATTTCCGTGTCACCACACCACGTGAAATGTTTTTCTAAATCAAAGACTTGTATTTGTATTTACTAAGCTATTTGTACTTCGTCTATTATGATTGTACATTATATTGTTGATAAAATCAATGACAAAAAAATATAAAAACTTCTTTCTGGGTTTCTTCTTATTCTCTTCCGTCATCCTTTTCCTTAAAAAATCCCTCCTTTATAAATTTCACAAAACACGAAGCATTGTCCTTAACCACCTGCTTTCTCCGACTTCCCGCACACCAGGAAAGATTGTCGCTGTAAGGGTTTGTTAAATCGGATATCTCGGTCACGAATCTCTGAGCTTCACCTACAGCAACCAATCGCGTGTCTGTCCTGTTGGTCGTCACTGACCGACCACCGAGTCACCGATGAAGCATAACAATAAGTTAAGTTAACACCCTCCCCCCCTCCCCCAATCTCCTACTGACAGTGTATCCCACACAGTAGTGAAGTCAGCCTTCCTAATCTTTTATCTCTACTTCGCTCCGTACTAAATATCCACACGATTTATAATTATTAATACGTTGTAAAACTATTTATTAACTAATTTCAACAAACAGAAGTCTCGCTTTGCTTTCTATCTAGTTTCTATTACGGCCTAAATTTCAGACGGAGAACTGGGATTATAAACGAAATATTTGGTATCAATGGCAACGGAATTGTTGTAAATTGTATATGCAGTATGTATCGAGCAAATTTAAACCCTAACGCATAACTATCGCTACCTACGCATGCTTGTACTTATTGATTTAATGTTATTCCCTCAATTATTTGTCTATAGGGCTAAGGGTGAGTATAGATCGATTTACTATAAACGTCTGTCTTACACTCGTTTACTTGTCATATCGTAAACCTTATTTTTACATATATTAATGTATGAGAAGATATCGAATGTTTTTAGGGCAAACTTTGACTTGAACTATGTTAAAACAATTTATTAAAACTGCTTACTATATTGGTAAGTTTTTGTTTTTAATTAATTCATACGTCACCTATAACTGGATATTTTTTGGTACAGTTGTAAAGCGACTTAGCTACAACCACTGTACAGTGGGCGTTTGTGATATGTAACACTGATATATTATTCGTACACAAATTTATAATTAAAAGCTGAAACAATATGTTTTTATTTTAATAAAAATGTAACATTGTAATTAAATACATCGAAAAGTATGGGATCTAAAAGTTTTTACTAAGTAATGACATCAAATGATATATTAGTAAAATTAGAAGTAAAAAGTTGAATCATATATATATATATATATATATATATATAAGTATTTAATAAAATTCATTTTATAACAAATTTTAATTTACTTAATATATCTTAAAAAAACTAAAAATAGTAATCATAATTGTTAATATTTATCTTATCTCGAATAAATAACGACAAAACATTAAAATACTTAGTAACAAACTTTAAGTACGAGTATCATCTCGCAACTTGGTCAATGTCCAATAACTTGAACTTTACTTGATGCAACAAAACTTTCAAAGTCGTCGGTCATCGTCCCCTTACGTCATTAACGGCGTGATACGTGTGATCCCATAACAATGAGGGTGCGTCAGGCTCCGGGGGTGAAGTGGTGAGGTCGGGAGAGGGGGACCACCCTCCGATCGATCCCAGCTGCTCCCGACACACCGACACGATGGAGACAGAGATGCGACCGAAATCGTCACGCCGTATATCGGTGTATTTAACTGTTGTCGATAAGTTGCGTGTTGCCAGTCGAGTGCTTACAAAATAACTGTCTGTTGATTTTAAATATCTACATAAAAATATGGGAAAGTATAAGAAAGCGTAGGTACTCACGTAAGCAACATCAAACAAGCATATATGAGAAAATCCATACAAACATTTAAACTTTGTTTTTTGCTCTAAAAACAAAAATGTTTTTGTTAATGTGTTCATTCTTTCGAGAGTTAAATATTGATATTGTTTCTGGTGGTAGACATAGACTATAATGAGCTAACTAAACTCGCTTTAACAATTCCGAAGTCGATACATCACAGCTCGCTCAAATACGTTCAACGTCATAAATATTTTGCAATCCACTTCCTTTCCAAAGCTCGTCCCTGAGGCTTACCTTTTCGATTCAGTAATTTCATCCGTCCTACGTTAATTAAGTTACAACATGGCCGGGGGCTGCGTAACTACGTTTGACCGAACGTGGTCTCTGGGTACAGCCCACCGTTTATCGATTCCCTCACTTGATTAACGTCACTTTAGCTTGGCAATTTATTAGACTTTGTTTATATCATCACATGGATCCTATTACTTGGGCATTTTTAATTATATTACTCTTAGTTAGCTATCTATTTATTAATTAAAAGTAAATAAATTAAGTCGACTTCAAGAAAAAGTCTGCTAATTTCTCAAAGGCCGGTTACAGGTGAACTCCTTTGGTATTTCGAATGCTCGTGGGCGGTGATGATCATTTACCATCAGGTGAGTCGCTTGCTCGTTTATAAACATATATTCTATTATTTATATGCCAGCCTGCCGAACATAGCCATCCACGATTATAGAAGGATTTGCCGAAATAACCATGCTTGGCAGACGTTTAGGTGACCGCAGTTTCAGATGCCTCGTTGCTGCTGCTCATGTCACCGTTCCGTGAATTTTCATTCTGGCACCGACTGGAATTCAAGCAATTCCAATGGAGCCAAAACAAACGTGATTTTTAAAATAATTACTATAGAAATGGTCTTTACCTGAAAGCCAAGTTAATTGGTAGCTCAGGGGCTAGGGGCTCCCTTAAAATTTCATAGAACGGGAGCGACCTGGGGTCGATTCTCGGTACCGACACCATTAAAATTGTTAATTGCAATTTTAAGTGCTGATTTACCAGGTGCTCGGCGGTGAAGGCAAACATCGTGAGGAAACCGGCATGTCTGAAAAAATAAAATATTTCGAAGACATGTGAAGTCCGCCAACCCGCATTGGAGCAGCATGGCGGATTCTTCTAGGCTCCAAAACCCTCTCAGAAATGAGAGGATGTCTGTGCTCAGCAGTGAGACATTTAGAGGCTGTTACGTTACTTACTTTACTTTTAAGTTAATTGTGTATGTAGTGCATATATTCTGTCAGTTTCCACGACATTCTTTGATAACAATTTTCCTTCAATTTTCGCGATAATCTGAATTTTACCGGAAGATAGCTTTTCTTTAAATAAGTATAAATTTTCAATAAAATCAATGTTTCCTGTTTTCATTACTGCTACATTTTTTTTTATTGTAGAAAGTGACGAAACGAGCAAAACGTTCACCCGATGGTAAGTGCAACGTCCGCCCACAACAATTCCTGTGTCACCCAGAACACTTCTGTGTGACACCACACTGCGCCCGTCACTTTGAGACATTAGTTCTTAAGTCTCAAATACCCAGTGATTACGCTTGTTCACAGTGCCCTTCAAACCGAAACACAGTAATGCTTGCACACCACCGCTTCACGGCAGAAAAACTCGGAGTCCGTCTAGGTAGGTACCTACACAGACTCCTGCATTTATCCAATTACCTGTTTTATGTACAAGACAGACTTCCGTAATTTTTTTTTACATCATCATCATTCTGATAATCTTTGCATGCCGAATCGCAATTCATTCGGAGGCAGATTGGTGGTTAGTAGTAGTGGTAGTAATTAATGCCTCGCATCTTAAACGGTGCTGTTCACCACCAATCACGCAGCAAGCAGCTCCCACAGCAGTTACATGGTCGTCAAAGTGATTTTGTAGACTTTCAGCCGTGTGGTGGCGGCTCAAAAAGAATACTACCACTCCATCTCATCCAATGGATCTCGTAAAAGGCGAGTAAGGAATTAAACTGCACTGTGCACCCAACAGCGCATGGTGGCGATAGGTTCACCACCTATCACACCAAGTGCATTATATTGTTTTGGTGAAACATGGATTGTGGCAGTCATCTGTTTTTGCAGTGAGTGCCCAGTCTCTGACTACCCCTTATGGGATACAGTCGTGATCTTATGTACTCGTATGTATGTCAGGACACCCAAAGGATAAGACTGTGGTAGGATTTTATATGCCGCCAACACACTGATACAGTGGGCGAATATAGCTTTATAATTAAAAAAATAAAACTATAGAAGAAATAATAGTTACAAAAATAAATAAAAATAGATAAATAAAAATATGTAAGGATCTAAAATTCAATAAAATAAACGATAACACAACAACAAGATAATAATTAAAATTCATATGCTTATGATCAGTCTAAAAATGAATTTTATTTTACTACACTCCGGCCGCTGAGAATGCGCTCCCGACAATGACAGGTAATGATCGAATGGACGACTTTCTTCTTTGGATTAAGTGTCGAAACGGCCAAGACGTTCACCTGATGGTAAGTGCAGTGTTTGCCCATAACAAATGCCCGTCACCCTGAGACTACAGTTCTAAAGTCTCTTATGCCCAGTGAAAACACAAGCTCACCCCAGAGAAACCCGGTAATGTTTGCACAGTAAAGTTTGCACACAGCTACTCCACGACAGAATAACTCTGGCCTTGGTGGTATAGTACGGTATAGGTATACGGTATGTTACTAAACGGATTCTTGCTTAAGAATCCTACCATCAGTAAGACGTAACTTTGAAGTGGCAAACAATGAAGGATAAAAATATTATTATCGTTTATTTGCCCTACTAACAATTAACACCATTAAAATTATGTCGACTTTCAATAAAATCAATAAATGTTATAATTTTGCACTGAATGTAATGTTAAATAAATAAGAAAACAGTATTTTTTTAATCCATACTTCGCTGTTAGAAATTTAGGGTCACCTTTTTTATATTTGTAGTAACATGCCATGTGATGGATGCCTAGGAATGGGAACGTTATCTGTCGATATACTATAAAATTATATTAATTAAAAATATAATACAGAAAGACCCAAGCCAATAGAAAAGAAGAATAGGTGGCTTGGCTACAAAAAATAGGCATTGATGCAAATGTGCAGACGCTAAAAGCAGAACTGATCGAAACTAGTTAAAGACTAAGCCGGCAAACGTGCGATATGAAATAGATGAACTGGCTCTGGAATACGGTCATCGTGCTCTCAGTATTTCTCCATATTATTGCCAGTATAATCCGATTGAGCTAATCTAGGTTGAAATCAAAAGTTACGCAGCCCGCCGCAATACTTCTCCGCCATTCTGCACAACAAAGATGCTGACGCTATTAGAAGAAAGCTGCGGGAAAGTGCCAAGACTGAGAGACAAGAGAAAACTGACTGAGATTCTTTCCCGTTTCTACTTAGACCTCAGCTGTCTTCCCTGCCGAGGTCCCCGGTCTGATTAGGGTTCTATTTACACATTTCATTGTATATTATGCTTATACTTAACATAATATTTTATTTGTATATTATGGTTAGTATCTGTTATGTATGTTATTGAGTTTATCTTATTTTATATATTCATACCCAACCAGACGAGAAAACTGTAGACGTACCCCCACACAATAACAGTAATAATTCTAACATTTCGTAGAAGGTTTTTATTCTAAAATGTTACCACATTGAGGTACTCCGAGTGATGGAAGGAACTTTCGATAGCTTCTGGATTATATATTTATTTCCCGTACGTAGATTCACATACCAGTTTAAATAGATAGACTGTCAGTAGCCATAGCACAAATCGTAACTCTCAAAAAGCACCAAATCCTATAATATGTATAGATGGCGCTGACTTATATTCTGAAAACTTCTTATCCAAGAAATATAAATTACGTGTTCAATAAAAGTCATCATGTTACAATACGTAATAATAGTACGTAATTTTCGGTAGATGGCTGTAGTGATCGATATCTCGTAAAGTATCGATCAGACAATTTCATATTTATACTCGTTGGAAAGGTTATAAAAAAATCACAAATCTCAAATAAATATCTTTGACGAAGTTATATCGAGAGAGTAAAGAGCGGCCACATCGCAACTATGTGCACTTGAAATCGAAAATAGCGCCATCTAACAATTTTCCCGTACCATTAAGAACGGGAAACATAGAGTTACTGATATTTATGTGACGTTTTAATTAAATTGCACAATTCGTAACACCTAGCGACATCTCTCGTCCTAGCAAGTTTACTGATGGTAGGATTTCTATGCAGGAATCCACCCCAGGGCCAGTTATTCTGCCGTGAAACAGTAGTGTGCAAACATTACTGTTTCGGTTTGAAGGGCACTGAGAGCTAGCGTAATCACTGGGCATATATAATGCAGGGTATATGGGCGCAGTGTGGAGGTGTGACGTTGCACTTACCAGCAGGTGAAGGTTTTCCTCGTTCCGTCACTTTTATCAAAAAAAAATAAAGTAAAGAGATGTCGAGGTATGATATTTGGTACGGCATTGTAGGCCTATCTATTTAAACTGGTCTGGGGTAGCACGTAACTAACTAATTCCTTCAGGTTCGCGCGCGTCTTAACGTGCTACTATTCGAGTCCATCAGAAGGATCGAGTGCAGTGTTGTCAGATTGAACCATTGTTCACGGTTGGAAACAGCGCCGAACCGTAACACTGTCAATCAATTATTTACTCTGTGTAGTTGGATACGCAAATAATATTTCCTCTCATACTTGAATATAAGCACTTATGCGTCTTCCTGCTAGAAATAATTATGGATGAAAGAAAAAATCAAAAGTTATTAATTATAATTGCTAAAGCATACATAATACCTTTAAAAATTAAAAGAAATTAATTATTCGCATATGATTATTAATGCACATTTGTTATAATATAAAAAAATGGCTCTCAGGTGAGCTCAGTCACTCCATGACAAGAAAGCGAGTAAAGTACTGAACCAACCTGTCACGGGCGTGATTGTCAAATCGACGGTGGAAAATAGACATAAATACTCATCAGGACCATTTAGAATACTGAAAGTTTTACGGATTAGAAAACAGTCGTTAAAAACTTAGTCCCAATTTTCTACAAACATATTATTTAATTTTCGCACTACTTTTTAATCTTGTTAGATGGGCGAATAATCTAATCATTTCACTTTTTTATAGGATAAAGTGATGAAACGAGTAAAAACGACTCATATGGCCCGCCCAGTGATTACGTTAGCTCTTAGTGCCCTTCAGACCGAAGCAGTAATATTTGCATACTACTGCTTCACGACAGAATAACTGGCCCAGGGATGGTACCTACCGAGATGAATTCCTGCATAGGAATATCACCTACCGCCAATAAACCGTAAATACAAACATATTACCTTATACTTGTTTGGTTAAAACTGGAATATAATTGATCGGTTAATTTAATTTGATAATATTGAATCTTATCGTATATATACGGGGCACAGGGTTTTCTGGGGGCCCTATCTGACTACGCCCATGTATCCGGGTAAAATCGCAGGGCACAGCTAGGAAATTATATATTCCGTTCGATTGCACACTGATTTAACATTCATTTTCTAACTTTTACTGCCGCAGTCAGAGACGTCAAATGGTTACTTAAGCAACACCTTAGTATTTATTTAATATAGCAGATTCAGTACCGAATTAAGTAATCGTTGAACGGTTCTGAGTGTTACTACATTTAATTCCGGAGATTACTTTTCACGTAGCTGCGGATATTGTTAATTAACATATAGTTTGGAATTGAAATTTCAAAATAATAATTTTTCAAATGTGTAAGTTCTTCACTTCATTTAAATTAGGTACGGTTTTTGTTTACGTCTTGTTTAAGAAACGTTATTTTTTAACATGAAAAATTATTTGACTAAAGACTCAAATATATATCCATAACATTATAGGCGTATTTTTCCATTATTGCTTTTATTAACCACACCACAGTGTAATTTCCGGGTGCTTATTATTATCAATGCTTCAGTACAAATAATTTAATAATGTCGATGTGTTTTTTATTTTCAATACATTTTCCTGTTATACTCATATACCTATATTACCTAATTTAAACAAATTGTCATATTAAAATTAATGCTATTGACATAGCTACAGATTATAGAAAGTATAGGTATATAGTTAGCATGGGATCAACAAAAGTATTTTGTAATTAATGGATTCAAAAGGTTCTGTCTGTCTAAAGTCCAAGAAACAGGGGTGTTCTAAACAAAAAATATGGTACAATGTGGGTTACTTTTGACTACAAACATGAAGATATATTTCCGCGTCTATTAGTATGATGCTCGAGAACTCGCAAGATGTTGTGCGTATAATGTATACATAACTATAACTACTATAATATATAACTAGAAGGGCGGATTCGCCGTAAACGTCACGCTTGGCAGGAGGATTATCGATCGCTGTACTAGACGCCTCGCACCTTGGACGGCGCGGCCTTCACTCGACTGTGTAGTTTCGGTACGAAATTATCGAGATGGTTGGAGATGGTCAAGGAATCCGTAACAATCTTCTAGCATTTCCCTTAATTGTCTCTTACGACACCGAGTGTGGGGCGGAAGAAATTCTCACTCCGCCTCTAAACGGTAGCCAGCAACACACGTAGATTTTTTAAAATACGTTTTTGTTTTACAGTCACGAGACCAGAACATCATTCACCAAATGTTAAATGCAACGTCTGACCATAACAAATGCTGAGTCAAGCAGAACTGGCACCTACCGAGGCGCCAGTTATTCTGGCTACCACCGTAGTACCTAGTCGGATTCCTGCATAGGAATCTTATCATCAGTTGGATCCATGCTAATATTATAAAATCGAAACTGAATAGCTCTGTCCCTCTGTCCGTTTGTTACCTTTTCACGGCTCAGCCTTTGAACCGGTCTTGACGAAATTCGGCACAGTGATAGCCTGTATCCTGGACACGGACACAGGATACTTTTAATTCAGGAAAACGTTCAAACTGTATCGGTTCTTACGGTATTTAAAAAAATCTAGGCTTCAGTTAGTAGTTACATAAAAGTTCTAGAGAAGTTCATTCTGGATTTTAAATGTTTTAAATTTGAGCATTTTGTATTCCCGTTCCAAGAATATTTGTTAACCATTCTTCACGTCTTTGTGTATACATTTATATCACGTAACGGTACCGATTACAATTGCATACATAACGAAATTCGACACACGTGTTTTGTAGATTTTGCCAGTGGTATTATAGCCTTAAAAATCTTCGTTCAGCAACTGTGGTTAGCAACGTAGGGTCCACTGCACCCGCAAATTCCGCAAAACATGTTTGTTTAATACAGAGTATTAGTTACAGTAACATTTGCTCAAAAACACAAATCGTTTATTTTCGGGACTGGGTGTGTTGTGCATTTGAATGTTTTGTATGTAAAACAAACTCACGGCACAGGATAAATCCTTCTGTGGGTCGTTTTTTTAAAGAAAGAAATATACTATTAGTGCAGCTGATAGGTGTTTTAGAATAAATATATATGTAGTAATATAGAATGGCATCTTTTTTTTTACATGGGGAAACGCATACCCGCCTTCACGGGGGGAAGGACGAGTTATGTCGGACTTGCACCGACTAAAACACCATGATGTTCCGCCTTCGCCGCATGTTGGCAGGGCCACGGGAACGCTCATGCACACATCCGCGACCCCACCGGCGCTGGCCGCCTAACATCGGCGGCCCCTTCTTGGGAGAGGACAACGCCTCCCCACTCTCCTTCCCAGCAAGGCACGCCGGAACACATGACGCGCCCTCCAGCACGCCCCCCCCCCCTTTGTGCGCGCAACGAACCCCCCGAGTCCGCCACGGGGAGTCCACGGGGCTAGGAGACCTGCACTCGAAAGCACCAGTCTTCCCGGCCCCGGCAGCGGATCTGGTCTGTGGCTCCGCCGCCAACCACATTTCGGCCGCGGAGGATAGGGAGAGAGGCAACGACACATCAACACTCCTCTCCCTCCGCGGCCCCGCCACCGCCGCATCTACGGTGCGGCCTCGCCAAATTCGCGGGGGACAGGGCAACACCTACACTCCTCTTCCCCCGCGACTCCACCTCGGCTGCGAAGGGCAGGGTAAGCAGTGTCGACTCACTCCTCCCCCCAGCAGTCCACCATCACCGCATGGACGGTACGGCTCCGCCAGAGTCGCGGAGGATAGGGAGTGAGGCAACGATACACCTACACTCCTCTTCCTCCGCGACTCCACCTCGGCTGCGGAGGGCAGCGTACTGCTCCTCCCGGCAGTCCACCTATTTGCATCCGGAGTGGGCTTGCGTAGCCCACTCGGAGCGACCTCCTCGGGCCAGCCCGTCGCCACAGGCCGACCATGTGGGCTCCTCTTAGCTTCACCGGTGACCAAGCCACGGTTACTAAGCCCCCCACCACGACAAGGCGAGAACCCATTGAGGGGGATAGAATGGCATCTACCTCTACCCTACCGAGGTGTCGTAAGATGCGACTAAGGTATTGTACGGACAGCCTTTATTCGTGTAGAAGAATATCAGAATATAAAATGCTGCCACTTTACCTACTGCTCGCAGGAACGCTATGGACAGTAAGAATATTTTGATTTGTACCAAAATGGCGGCGACGTGGTTCGCACCTGTCACGTCTCGTTTCCATCGGCGGCGAAATGTGGGCTACGTGAGTGGCCTCTGCCTGCCCCATTTTTGGTAGGAAGGCGTGACTGTAGGATAAATGTATGTGTATTACCTAACTACTAAACAAGTATACATTTATGTATTTGTTGTTTCCTGTTATCATTATCCCATACGTGGTTCTTGCGAATCGGTATCGAGTGTCACCTAATGCGCACAGTGCGATAGAGTTGTGCAGTAGTTGAGTAATTCGATATTGCTTAACGCTGCAATGTAGCAAGCCGGCGCACACATACAAATGTAAAGTTTCAAATTCAGTGATTAAAGCAACAATGGAACACTTACTAAACATATTCTAAAGTTTCAAAAACATTTTTAGTTTATCGATTTTCTGGATCCGAAATCGTTTCAACTTATGATGGGCCCACCCGTCAGACGTTAAACATTGGTTTCCGAACGAGGTGATTTGTTAAACGCACGCTACACACACTACGATTTCTCGTACATGCACAGCATAACCAGACAGGGAACAAATATTAGTGTTTTCGAACAAAAACTTCGGGCCGGGAGTCGAACCCATCATAGAGGTCAGGTAGTCTGACCATTGGGCCACCCAGTTGTCACTCTGAAATTAAACTAGTTGTCACTCTAAAATTAAACTGGAGGCTGACGTCTTCAATTTCTCTGGACAATAAGTTAATCTACATTCACCGTGTGGTGGAGGCGTATGAAGCCTTCCCGCCCAGTTCGTCTAGTGTTGTAAAAGTCGGCAACGTGGCTCGCTATCTATCATCGTTTCCTACGGAGACAAAGAGTGGGCCACGTGTTTGGTCTCTGCTGTCTCTTACATGGGAAAAAGGCTTTATTGTATGTATGCATGTTTGTAAAATTCGAAATAAAATTCCAGAGAAATGTTGTGGACCACCATATATGGTGGAGAAATCTTCTTTTTTTTATTGGATAAAGTGACGAGACGAACAAAACGTTCACCTGATGGTAAGTGTCTTGTGTGTCAACGTCTGCCCATAACAGATGCTGTGTTACTCCGAATATTTCTGTGTAGCACCACACTGCGCCCGTCACCTTGAGACATTAGTTCTGAAGTCTCATATGCCCAGTGATTACGCTAGCTCTCAGTGCCCTTCAGACCGAAACACAGTAATGTTTGCACACTACTGTTTCACGGCAGAATAACTTCCCCTGGGGTGGTACCCACCTAGACGGATTCCTGCATAGGTAAGATGATAATTTGAGATTTAACAGGCCGCAACTACAAAGAACAGAGGCACAAAATAGTTGTTGACACTACAGCCAATTGTAGATGTAAAAAAGTTTGGAAAATCCAAAAGTGCACGTCTCATGACGCTCATTTAACTCTTAAAGAAAAAAAATCGTATTGAGGTTCAATTATTTTGAGTCATTTCCATTTCAGACGAAAACAATAAGAAAAAAATATTTTTCTTAATAACTACAAGTGCCAGAATTTTGATATGAAATAGGAAACCAGTAGATAAAATTATGGGCCCTATAAAAAAACCCGGTCTCGATACGTCAACATGTCAGGGAGTTATCGCGACCACATCCCTAAAAAAAATACGGACGTCCACGTCAAATTTTTTTTAAGCTGTTTTTTTTTATCATCATTTAGACGCCACAACAGTTAGATGAATTTTCAAAATAATTTTAATGAAATAATTAAAGTTTTTATTGATATTTGTCTATTCAAATTAACATATAAGTGCAATATAATTGTGACTGACCGCCGAATCGCTTGACCACCTTGACATGTGTATATAAAGCACTATCTCTCGCAGCTTCGCGCCATGTGACGTGCAACAGTGAACATACAAGAGGTTTACTTCAGTATTGTGTCTATTTTGTGCCCGAGGGAGGCGACTATACTCTGATACCGACAATCTCTCCTTGGGAGAGGGATATATCCAGTAGCGGGCTTTGAAGCTTCTTCAACAGCTTCATAATTGGAATAAGAAATCAAAATGAATGCGTAATCCTTTTATCGAATCCTTTGGTAAAATAGCACCAATATTCGGCCTATCAATAGTCCACTGTTGAACATAGGCCTCCCACATAGATGCCACAAAAGTTTGTAGCTCTCATTTTGGGGGGATTTTGCCATAGTTGCCACGCTTGGCAGGCGGGTTGGCAACCGCAGTTTATTTATCCAGATGTTTAGGAAGATGCTGCTGCCCACCTCCTGCTCTTCATTTTCCCTCTGTTGAATCTTACGACACACACGACCATTTCATTAACTTCCACTTAATGCTGAGCAATTGACTTTGCTCAGCATAAGGGGTAGTTAAGAGTTCTGCACGAATAAAGTCCATACAATACCTTAGTCTTGTCTCAGCATAGCCGTAGCTTTTTCGTAGCGCACCAACATTACGAGGTGTTGAAAACTCCAATTAGTGTAAGACCGTATGAGATATTTTACGTGGCAGGTTTTATTGGTGGTAGGATCCTTAAGCAGGATTTCGTCCAGAATAATAAAATAAGGGTCAGTTATTCTGCCGTGAAGCAGTAGCAAACATTACTGTGTTTCGGTTTGAATGTCTCTGAGTGTGTGTAATCGGTGGGCATATGCGACTTAAAAACTGATGTCTTGTTGTCACAAAATTGTTCTGAGTTACACGGGTATGGCATTACTCACGAAAAAAAAGGAGATGGCAACAGTCGAATGGCGGGCCCGATCCTGCGACATCATATTTCGCAGTGCGTACTCTAAAGTTTTTAGACTATTGGTGCATTACCTCATAGACGGAATGGGTCGCCTGACATGATACTGGATGTATTTAAATTTAGTGTGGTCAGAAATCCCAACAGATTGGGTGGATTGCAACTGTATTAAAATTACTTCAATCGTATTGGCTTTCAACCACCAAAAATAATTAATAAATCATTGAATTGGATAGATGGCTTCATTGGTCTAATAAACGTAACCTTAATCAGTAACGCCCTGACTGTTTTCAGCCAACTAACACTTCGTATAGAGCTTTTAATATACTATTGAAGTCAGTCGTTTCTGTCTTGTGTAATGTTAAGGATAACTGGGAAACTTAATTCACATGTTTTGGTTAAATATTAAAAAAAAAATTAAAATGAACTACCTCTATGAAATCTAGCATTTTGGTTTTTTTTTTTTTTTTTATTGTATAAAGTGACGAAACGAGCAAAACGTTCACCTGATGGTAAGTGCAACGTCCGCCCACAGCAAATGCTGTGTCACCCAGAATATTTCTGTGTGACACCACACTGCGCTCGTCACCCTGAGACATCAGTTCTTAAGTCTCAAATGCCCAGTGATTACGCTAGCTCACAGTGCCTTTCAAACCGAAACACAGTAATGCTTGCACACTACTGCTTCACGGCAGAATAACTGGCCCTGGGGTGGTACCTACCTAGACAGATTCCTGCATTGTACAGTGCACCATTCCGTTAGTTAATCAGAAATGGAAATCAACCAAATTTTCGAGTCTTTTTCTTTTTGTACTATAATCGCTGAATTTGAGACTTTATTTCCGAAACGCTGCTATTCTGCTGATGGTCCGCCAGATAGTCAGAGGTCTGCTGTTGCTTGGCCAAATCGTCAAAAGTACTGACTTGATGACTTATTTGTGTCTTGACACAACCAAAAAGTTTTAATTTGTAAAATATTTTTGTTTTTTAGAAATAATTTAGTATCCTTTTGAACTAAAGCAAAAGAATTTAATTTCAATATTTTTATCCGCACGGCCTACTGTTTTGTATGAACTAAATTGACACATTTCAATCCTTTACATGCCATCAGGCGATAACAAACATGTCTTATAAGTACTAGTAATCTTTAAATAACGGTCCTTCCTCTATAGATTACACACATTTATTTAAAAGAAATGAATACTACATAAGACACTTGTACTTTATTAATTTAATAGTCGAATGTGGTTACTATTACTTCTTAAAAGTAACTGCACGGAATGCCCATTGTCTTTCATATCGCAGATTTCGCAATTTTAGACGGAAAAATATCTTAGTATCTTCCCTGGAACTTTGCCTTACCTTTATATTATAATACTAGCTGTACTGCCCTGGCTTCGCACCAGCCCGTTTACACATTTAAAATGCTTAGGCCCTTTCTTTTTCTCTTGATAAATTGTGGACTTACTGTAACTTATGTTATGTTAACGTATGTATCTCGTTTAATATTTTCTTTACTTTGGAAACATGGAGAGATAGCTACAGCTTTCAGCTTCGTATACCAGCCGGTTTTCGAAAATTACCGAAGTATATTACCCACTGCGTGTTTAGTGTATGTGGACTATGTCACCGATTATTTGTAAATTGGACGGCGGTTCAGTCTACCAACGAATGCAACGGCTAGCCAGTGTTCCGGAAACTACGTCACATCTTGTCGTCCAGTAGGATGACTTGAAGATAAAGATTATATTTGCCATCAGTGAGTATACCTACTCAACCAAAATATGGTACTTCACTGCTGTCGCCGGCAGTTCGAAGTAAAATCCGAAACGATGTCTTCCGCTGTACAAATAAAGTATCTGATACAGATCTAAGGAGTAGTAAAATGTAGAGGCATTGGAACGACCATATAGCTCGTAAAAGCGACAACGGCTGTTGAAAAGAGGTTCTCGAGCATCCCACTGGCTAACGTATTGTAGGATCGTAACAGATACAGACCTCTACTAGATGGTGCAGCGACCTTACCAATTTTGTGGTTAGGCAACGGATACAGCTACTGTTTATCATATAAATCTATATGATGAATATAATGAATTTAATAAGAATATGATATCAGAATAAAGGTTAAAATATAACGGTATTTAATAAACAACTCTGATATTTTGCAAACTCCGTTTGCAAATAGTCCGGACAACTTTGTCCCGCCGACATTCCATTTATGAGGTGAACTAATATGGAACTTTGCATGCATATTGAGAACTTTATAAAGCTATTAGGATTTTTCATTTTACAGGAGCATGTTTTGTTATGAGAATTTTTATTAAAATGCTATTTTATATACGCCATACCGAATCAGTTACATTAAAAGGTATTTCCCATTTGTATTTCATATTTTTTTATTGAATTAAAGTCTAAAAAAATATCTATACTTAATATGCAAATTACTGAACATAATCTATTGACGCAGCACATGCATACTATAATTGGGCAGAAAACCGCTCCCTAAAAAAATTATTGATAATCTTGTATCACCGCCAACGCATTGGAGCAGCGTAGCGGATTCTTCCCAGCTCCAAAACCCTCTCGAAAATGAGAGGAGACCTGTACCCAGCAGCAGTGGGACATTAATAGGCTGTTACTTTACTTACAAAATTTTGTTGTATATACAGATTTATCAGAGTACTTTGCGGTAAAGAAAAACCAGATAAAATTTTCACGCCTTAGTAATATAATTCAATTGAATGGGAAGAACGTAATGATAAAAACATAAAGAACAATTGTTACGATAAATAGAGATTATATTTGTAAATGATAGTCTTAAGGCCGATAATATCCTATCTATTCTTTATACGAAGTGCGTTGCCTTAATGATATTGATATAATTTATGTCGATTAGGTTCTTGGTAACCTATACCAGATAAGGGATAGGTTATTTTTAATTTCTGTTACATGTTATTGTCTGCATTTTTTTATTACCTTTTTTGGTATTTTTTTTTAATTCTTTTTTTTAATTGTTTAGTAATTACTTTTCTTTGTCTAAGTAACTAATAAGGGATAGGTTACATAAAACGGCCTTTATAATCAATTACTACTTGAACATTCATTTATTTATTTATTTCAATGACAAATTTTCTAATAAGTTATTAAAACATTCCTAGATTATTAGAAAATTCAGCGACTGCGCTCGTTAAGGAAATAGTGCGTGGTCAGGTACAACTGCAGAGTAACGGACTATGTAAGGTAGTATACAATTTAAAAAATATAAATTATTCTATAACTGCGCAACGTGTTTTTTTGATACTAAACCCTCTCAAAAAGGAGAGGAGGCTTGTACTCAGCAGTGGGACAACAGGCTGTTACTATAAAAGTTGACGTCCATTAGTGGATTTCCTAAAAATGTGTGTTACCGTATATGACTTTATAGTTTAGATCTGCTGAAAATATACTTTTAAAATTAAAACCAATATTGATCTGTTGAAAATCAAATTCTAAAGTAGACTACAAAATTTCGTAGTTTGCATAAAACATCGTAACAAACATAACAATATTAATTAAAAAATAAATATGCCTGCATAAAAAATACATAAATTAATGTTGATGTAGATGCTCCTTGTAGGCTGCAAAACTGGTTCATAATTAGAAGGTTGTTCCTTATAATTATTCTTTTACGAAAACAGCTGTGCGTTGGGTTCATCGGCCGATGGGCTCACACCCACGCGGCTGTGTGAGCGAGATGAGTGCAATAACAAGCCCGGGAGCAAAGAGGACGGGAGAGGCACAATGGAAGAAGGAAGAAACAGAAAAAATCTCCGGTTTGGTGCGGAATTATAATGAATTGTATCGTGGTGGGACATTGTATTCGCCTCATGTTGAACGTGTTCGTCGCAAATGGCTTTCTTACTTACTAATTTCTTTCCCTCGGCAATTTCTAATTTCTTAGTTTTTATTCGAGTTAACAATTAATTGACACCCATATTTACACAACATTGACATAAGTATAATGTTTTAGTGTGTGTTTGTGTGTGTGTGGTGTTTTAAGTTATCATTTAAGATTAATGTAATTATGTTAATTATGACTGTAGAATTTATGTCAAACCAGAATAATTTGAGATGATACGGAGGAACATAGACTCTATCTAATTAATTTTTATATTGAAATAATGATTTCAGTCGGCTCGGGCAGCGCAGTAGACAGCGTTATGGGTGAGATCGATTTTCGCACGAGACAAATGTTTGTATGAACTACAGATTATTTCGAATGTAGGTGATGCAAGAAGGAGAAATTCGAATAGCGTGTTTCATCGTTTTTTTTTATGGACAGATTAAAAACATACGTTATATTATTCGACAGGTTTATTATTGTATCTGTGGTTGATTGGATAACTTAATAGGATTCACGATTAATAATTAATAAGTAACATAGTAATGACCATCGATATCTTTTGTTGTATAAAATTGAGGGAGCAAAAATAATGGTGTTATCGCGAACATCACCATTGGGTCAGTATTACAGAACCGTTAGATAAGATAAGACGTACCGTGATACAATTTTACAAGGCTTGTGGTGTGTAATTATGGGGTAGGTCATTGTTATTGTTATAGTATTAGAATATACCAAATTTCGGGAAGAAAAACTAAAACAGTCGAAATTCTGATTTTCGAATCGGGATTACCTTTATATTTATGATTACTTTGTCTAAATATAATGTTACTTAACTAGAATAACCTTAAGTGAAGTAAAAATATAACTTCAACCCATAAATGTCCTTTAATTTTTGAGAGGGCTTTGGAGCTGGGAAGCTCGCAACGCTCCTCCAGTATGGGTTCGCGGACTTCGAAATAATTTTTTTTGGGATATGCTTCTGCTTCTTGATTTACGATTTCGTGGTAAATCAGCACATTATTACCACGAATTAATTACAGTTTTTGTGGAGCCGCCGCCAAGCACCCGGCCCCGAAACAGAATACTATTTTACTGCCATTATTTTATACAAAAAAAATGGGAACTAGTATATACGATCAAATATACGTGAAACAATGTATACTAACTTACACCTCTTCTAGCAGCCAACGTATATATGTAGCGTGTACATTATGACTGAGCAAATGCATGTTTTCATTTTATGTATTTTCAACGATGGAAATAACAACACACGAGAATTTCTTCTGTATCGTGAGGGCGTTTCAAAGACATGAAACTCACACACACTACCAACCAGATCCGAAAATCAAGAAATTTTGTTTTTGCACAAACGTTGGCTCCGGCTGGGTTCGAACATAGGATCAGCGACATTAAAGTCAGTTGCACTGATCACCAGGCGACGCGGTCGTCAAACAAAGCAGTTTATTTACTGTTGTAGTATAACTAGTCCAGCCATAAATACTGTTACATAAAAACTTTCCTTTTTTTCAACTTTTTAATTATTTTGAATTTGGAACACGTATTTAAAAACTTCTTTCGGTTTTGCGCCATTTCACATATTTTTTCGTGTTCATTATCAAATTACAATATGGAATGGGGTGTTAAAGAAAATAGGATTGCAGTGATCTCCTTGCACAAAGTGGGTATGGAGTCGTCTGTCATAATCCAGGCACTTCAAAGGCTTGGTCTTTACAATTAAAGAGAGTGGATCGATCAAAACGCCTTATGTCGCGATACGCAGGTGAAAGGCACAGAATTATCCTCTTTACCGATGAAAATTTTTTTTGTGAAAAAGGAGTGAAAACTACAGCCAAAGTGTATCAAGATACAGTCTTGGGTCATGTTGTGAAACCTCTCAGCAATACACTTTTTAAAAATATACCGTGGACTTTCCAGCAGGACTCTGCTCCTGGTCACAAGGCATGAACTACCCAAGCCTGGCTTGAAACCAACGTTCCGGACTTTATAAGAGCTGAAGACTGGCTCTCATCTAGCCCAGACTTCAACCCTTTACACTTCAAATTAATGTCAGTTTTAGAGGACATGGCATGCTCTAAACGACACGGCGACATTGAGTGTCTTAAAAATCTTTTTAGCAAGCAGTGGCGAAATTTCCCTTGGAAGCAGTGCGTAAGTCGTGGCCAAACAGATTAAAGGCCTGTATGAAAGCCAAAGGTGGCCATTTCGAATAGATTTTTTTTTTATTTTTTGCTGAGACTAACAAATATGTAAGTTTTAATAGTATTACATTACTTCATTAAAATAATGCATTTTCATTTGTAACAGAACTTATGGCCGGACTAGGTATATATTTAATGCATTTGCAGCAATTGAACTGGTTTCGTATTCCGTCTATTCTGTTACTACCTAATGACTTTGTAATATGAAAATACCACGTAAAAATATATTTCTAATCAAATGTTAGCCAATACGCAGTTAAATACTTTGGCAGATTAAGATTTGACACTAATAAAAGAGAATAAAAGAGCCGTGGTAGCTCAGGGGCTAGGCGCTCGCTTTAAATTTCATAGTACGCGAGTGACCTGGGTTCGATTCCCGGTGCCGGCACCACTAAAATTGTTAATTGCAATTTTAAGTGCTGATTTACCACGTGCTCGGCGGTGAAGGAAAACATCGTGAGGAAACCTGCATGTCTGAGGAATAAAAAATATTTCGAAGACATGTGAAGTCCGCCAACCCGCATTGGAGCAGCGTGGCGGATTCTTCCTAGCTCCAAAACCCTCTCAGAAATGAGAGGAGGCCTGTGCTCAGTAGTGGGACATTTATAGGCTGAAACTTTACTTTTTTTTTTACTAATAAAAGATCGTGCCACGTTGCAATATTGTACATATTTAGGTATTATTATAGGTTGGAGCCGATGAATGGATCGACACAACTGAGGGAGAACCACACTATTTTAAAAACTAGCTTAAAGGAGCAAACTAACGCTTCATCTTCGTGTACTGAGTGATGGTTACGAGAGACCCAACTACTCGCAACGAGGCGGCACCCCTGTCTGGTTCAGAGGTGACAGCGCATGCGTGTTTTGATTCTTATTTGTGGATGAATGTAGACACCTACATAAGTAAAGTAGTGAGGACACACTGGCAGGTTATTGACAAGAGGACTTTGCGTTCGCCTTTATTATATTAGAAAGTAACGAGACGGCCCAAACGTTCACCTGATGTTAAGTGAAACGACCGCCCATAATAAATTCTATGCCACCGAGAACATTTATGTGTGTGACACCACACTGCGCCCGTCTCCCTGAGATGTCAATTTTTAAGTCTCATATGCCCAGTAATTACGCTAGCTCACAGTGCCCTTCAGACACACAGTAATGTTTGCACAATACTACTTCACGGCAGAATAACTGGCCCTGGGGTGGTACCTACCTAGACGAAAACCTACCACCAGTAATCAGTCTGCACCATAACTCTTATAACGTACAGTTAAGAAATAAAACCAAAAATCCCGCTTGAGCAGCAATAAGCTGATAATCCTGGTGAGAATACCAAGTCGTAGTCATTATTGTAATGTCATCGGTCCATGATACGTGCGCAAAATTTCAAATCATTCGGTCGTCTGGAAGTGGGTATAAATTGAACTGGAGACTCTACTGCTTTCATATAATGTACAGGACAAGCTCATAAAAGCGTGTTAAAAATATAGTTATAAAACTGAAAAATGACGCTTGAAGAGCTATGAGCTGATAATCCCAGTAAGCATACCAGATCATAGTCATGAAATTATTCTAATTGGTACACGTGTGCATAATTTCAAATTATTCGGACGTCTGGAAGTGGGTGAAGACTAAATTGTAAGATCAATGATTAGTGTTGCCAGGTATCCCGATTCACGCGGGACGTCCCGATTTGCAGGGTTCTGGTAAAATGTCCCGATTTTTCACTGAACTCTAAATGGTAACAAACCATTACAAAAAAAAACCTGACCGTCCGAGAAATATCAATGATAATTAAAAAAAAACGTTTTTTTAACCATTGTAGCTGTCCCGATTTAAAACAAATATCCCGAAAATTTTATTTTCCGTCCCGAAATTTGTCACATTGGACCAGGCTGCCAAAATCCGCTACCCTATCTCGTCCCTTGGGTGTTTTAGAAGCCGACTAAGTTTGGGTTCCTATATTCAAAAAACGAGACGAATTCGTAACGATCCGTTAAATTATCTACGAATAGTAAGTCAGAACCGTTCCTTTAACTAACGGACGTTAGTAGCTGGTAGATGAAGTGAAAAAGCTGTGAAGCACTGCGTGACGCTTCGTTATATTAGCAATTACTGTAAGTTGAATATAGGAACCGAGCGAAAGAGAAATGCCGGGATAATCTCATGGCTTCCGATTGGTGACGGAACATCCGTCTCTTAAAAAGACGAAGGAGAGAAAACCAAACACTGGCAGCAGCGTCGACCCGTGACTGGCGTGACCAGCGATATTCACATTTTTCAGCAATTACTTCAATGTCTTGTTAAATAATTGCCTAAACACAAACCGCCTAGGATACACACACATTACACACGTACGCACACGGACACACTGCGTACAAAATCGGTTTTTGGGAATAAAAGGAAAACCTTATACCAGTGACTACGATCTCTTATAAGTCTGTATAATCCACATGTTTATTATGCGTATTTTATTATGTTTACGAAACCTTGCGAATATATTTTTCTGTTACTTTGTTCGAGGTTTTTTTTGGTTTGATTTTTAATCGATAAATATGTATACATAACGATATTGAATAAATTATTTGGTTTGTTATAATGTGTTGTTAAACTATCTAAAGTTTTATTTTGGCGGGGCTGGATTTTTAATTAGTATTTTTTACCTTGATAGACTCTATAGGCTTCAAACAACATTTTACATTTTTATTGAACTAACATTTTACATGAAACATTTTACATTTTTATCTAAGAAGCATGAACAAAGGGAACATAACCCAATTATACCATGACCACGACTGACACGGAGGAGATATCGGGTGTTGGTGAAGCCCTCACAGTAAAATAAAAATAAAACTATTGGAAATCGTGAACCTGTTCGCTCATTTACATTTACGTAACATAAACTAACCGAACTTGCGTTCAAACTTGTATCTCGACAATAAATCCAAAAATTAAATGTCAACTGAGTGCTATGTTGACTTGAGACAAATTGCTATTTTACCGAATGATTTCATCATATTTGTATCGACCTACGCGATAGTTTCTGTGTTACGCCGATCTTAATTATATGAATTGGACATTTCTCAAATTGACATGAATCTCGTGCGGAGGCGGGGATCGATTCATTCCCGATTGTGCCTTGCGACTTGAAGTTTAAATCAAATTCCAATGCAAACACTACTTTTTAGTTCAAATGCGTTACGGACGTTTAAAAACTGACGCGACTAGTTGCGTGAGTTGCAGCGTGATTTAAAATAGAACGCTGACATTTTAATATCAATTAATGATTTCCTTATTAACAGCCACGGTCGCTAAGGGTCGGGAATTCGCCTATAGTTTCAATGGCCGCGAATATTTGGGTTCTTCTTTATTCTATACGGTACTGATTGCTTATGAAAGCTATCGCTCTCAAAACATCTCGAGATGAAGCGGTGGGAAGGGCTTTTTATTTGCTGAAGTCATGCAAACACAACACAACTGTGGCGATAATAAAGTGATGCGTAGAAAAACAGCGTCCATTATAACACATAAATTACTAATTGGCTGCAATGGAACTAGGATTGCCAGGCGCCCGGATAAAACTGGACATAGTTCGGCTTTTTGGATGCATGTCCGACCAAATTAGACGGAGTCCGGCCTGTGTGGCTGTTAGGCTTTTTACATTTTACCAGTCACGCGGTCGGCGCGGTGTTTAATTTTGTTTTGAATTGCATAATAAAGAAGATTGACTCATAAACTTTATTGTTTTTTCATTAGATGTTAAAACGATTTGATGGTAAAGGTTGAAAAAACCCAGGATTACAATTATGTTTATCATTTTAAAACTAAGACACAAAATCCTTAATAAGTCTAGGTGACCTTTTGAGTAAAATTGGGTTTTCTACCCAATTTTACTCAAAAGTCCGATTGGCTGGTTTGTTTGGGTATCTGGTTTTAGGATTTGGCAACCCTAAATAGAACTCGGTTTTAATAAGCGGTGAGAAAGCTCTCGTGCAAATGTTCAAACATAGCTCGAAATTCGCGTCACTTTGAAAAGCTATGCGAGCATGATATATCTTCCCGCTTCCAGTGGGGGATTCGCTTTTGAGCGTAAGGGTGAGGCCAAACGAGCGTAACTTTGTGCGTTGATAGTCGCGTTTTTTAAGACGATTGTTCATCTAACATACAAATGAGAGAACATATACTTAATGCAACTTTATATGAAGCCGAATGCAACTTAAATATTGCGGGTCATAACTCACAAAATTACGCTTTTTTTGCGTCACCCTAAACCAGTACAAGTATCGAAACGCGTAAAAACATGGCGGCGTAAAATAAATCCGTTACCAATTACTTATACTGGTCATTAGGTTTGCTATAGTACTGAAGTTTTGATTACGTAGCCTAAGAAATCCATTTTTTAAAACTACTCGTCCCAAAAGTATTGGCGATTGATCGACGATTTTGCTAAACGAAGACTGAAGAAGAACAAGCAATGCTGATTTATCCACTCACGTGTGTGACTCGAATGTCAAGGTTTTACAAATTAATTAAAAATTTGTGAGCATTTATATATTTATGGACTAAAAACACCTCACATCCAAAATATATTTTTTGTTTAATGCCTAAAAATCATAAAATCTGGACCTGATAGGTAGCTAGGACGCTTTGGCCGACACCGTCACTCCGTGTGACGACTGACGAATGAATTCTGATTAAAATAAACTTTATATTAACTCCGAATTCACTTCGGATTTTTAAAATGTATGTTCACGTGGTAAACATAATGGTTTATGTATGTATATATGCTACCGCTGTACTTTTTTTATATACATCCATATGGGATTTTAACATTCTATCATAATTTACTGTCTTATTGCGTTTATAAACTCATCAATCTCATTATTTATTGTTAAAAAAAATTCAAATCATGGCAAGAAACAGAAAACGATCAAATATTAGTCATAGATCAAATGGTAGTATCGAAATGTACGGTTCAAACTTTCGTAGTGTCGATCGAAGCTTGTATTAGTTATTAAAGAGGACCGCTCGCCTTAAAATATTCACTAGATTACTATCTATATCTTTGCTAATTCAATGCTAGAAGTTTTAACAACTTCAGCGATCTGTATAGTAGAACCTAAAATTTTGTGAACTTCAATGAAGATTAAATTAGAGTGGGAGAATTAGGATATAAGGTCAACCGGGGCATTGGCGTCTTTGGGGCAATATCGTTTATTCGAGATTACTGGAAAACTACTTGCGTTATAATATCATATGCAATCTAGGGAAATCTATTTGATGAAAACTTATTATATAAAATAATGATGGAGGGCATTGTGTGAAAAATATCCCAACCATGAGCCATTTTAAAAATCACATTGTTTCTGTGAAATCGTGTCTCGTGCCATGAGTGGACAAAAGCTTTATTAAATTAGTATTTTTACCGTTTATCCATTTCTATTTAATAGTGCATGTAAATAATATTTATTGGCTATATGTACAAACAATTATTTTTATTGTAATTGCTTTGATTGTTGAACTGTAAAGACTGAAAGTTTTGAGTTTAGGTTTGATTTGTTGATGTAAATGCGTACACTCTTTTGAGGGAATTGCGTCCTGTATGACGCATTTGCCTCGATAATAGTGATCGTCAACCTTTTTCTTGGTACAATTTTAAGTATAATCATATAATTAAGTATATCTCAAATTAATGTGATAAAAACTATTTTTTTTCCATTATATAAAGAGTACTACTGTTTAGTTTTTTTGTTCGAATTTATATTTCAGGTGACGAGCATATTCCACTATGGTTATATTGAAATATATCTATATCGATAAATACTTAGAAAATATAGACTTTCATCAGTATATAGATCAAAAGCTTACCTGCATATTCTATAAATTTTTATTTTGATCTATGTTATTACTTCTACCTAGATTGGTAACGTGATGTCGTAAAAAAATTACAAGGTGAAATTTAGGTGTTTTACCAAATCTTCGCAGGATGTTCAGCTATTGAGTATGAATAACTTTTACTACGGTAACAACTCTGACGTCGCAACAAAAACGAGCTGTTATAGTATAAATAATATTATTAAGCTTTTTCATGTAAAAAGTTGAGCACTTCTGAATTTTCCAAGGGATAAATGCGTCTATGAAAAAGTAGACGCATTTTCCCCATGTTTATTATATCATGTATTAACACTTGAATATTTCATATTTTTCATAAATATTTATAAATTCTAATAGACAACTATATCTTAAACACAATATCTTGATATCAGTTCTGGAATCTAACCCATTTAATGATCATTAAATAAAGACGCATTTGCCCGAAATGGTAAATGCGTCTCAAATTCCCGTTTAAAAAAAACGCAATTTGCTCTTTTTATGTCAAGATATCAAAGAAATTAACACATTCATCTTGTATCCAGATAGTCCTAAAATACTTTTACACCATACCATTTTTAATTCTTCAATAACTAACACTTTAAGCGGCATTAAAAATGTATGTGTAAAAAATATAACGCAACCGGGGCGGTTGACCTTACCAAAAAAAATTGATTATTTGCTCGACTCGTCACTTTCTTCCATAAAAAAATGGGATTCTACAAGGTTGTAGAAAATTACAGGATTCTCCCGTTATCAGCAAAAAGGCAATGCGTTGTTCCTTGTACTAAGTAAAACAGCTTATTACATTCAGTATATCATTGTTCTTATTAAACCTAATTATGTAGTTACTAGTATAAGGAAGTTTATCGGCGTGAAGTTAACATACTTACATGTATTTCATTCGATCATAACGAAGTTTGCATTGCAATATTTATATCTACTAGTGGTCGCCTAATGGTCATCATTACATTCGGCTCAGAAGCTCGGAGGACACGAAATTTTCTCTGAAAAATACCTAAGACGACTTTCACTACACCCACGGGATGGGTAATGGATTTACTTGCTCCGCCTCAAGGTAATCAATTTATAATTACGAGTACATAAAGTTCACCGGAAAGTGCTGTCCGATAATGTCATCTCTTGTTTCAAGTTTCAACACGTGTGAACTTGTTCTTACGAAACTGAACACGTGGTGGTTTCTTTTATCGCTGTGTTGGTGCATGTTTCGCTATTCTTAATATTTAATAGTCTTACAAGTTTACAACTAAATGACATTCGCGTGTCTAATAATATTTTTTTACTGCATAAGTACTTAATGCATTCGTTTTATTACAAAAACATACAAATGATGTAAAGGGTTTTTAACAGTTGGTGACTGTTTTAGATGAATGTACTGTTTCTGACAGAAATTACAAATGATTGTTCAAACAATTTGAGAAGACACTATACTTACCTTTTTTGTTGATGACTATTTTATGACTTTTCTACAAGATCCCTACTTCACACCATCAAAATTGCGAAATAAATCTGTATCGCAGAAACACAAATCTTTTATTTCAGAGATGTGTTTCATGCAGATATGTAAAGAAACTTCTGTCAGAGACTTATTATTTACAATTAAGCTTTGCAAAAAACTGATTTAGCTAAGTTTAACGCTTGTTCCATAGTCGGGCAGTGGAGGTCGGGTTTTATTATACTTATAGTCTCTCGTACCCCTTTCAAATTACCCAGAAGACCGCGAACCGCTTTTTTTTAAAAAAAGTCGCCACGGTAGGTTATTTCATTAAAAGATAATACAATCACAAAGAGCACCATAAAGCGTGTTGCACGCGCGAGCAAGCCATTCAGCCGCCATAACATAAATCTTGTCGCGAATCCCCGGCGCCAACCCCTAGGGGCTCGCGTCCAATCTTTGAGAAACCCTGGTCTATGTTATCAGTGTTGTGGAACACTAAATGAATCTTATTTTGCGTGTGTGCACGAATCCAATAACTACTATATGGGGAAGTGTAGCGAAATCTATGCCGCCACATGAGAAGCTCAAGAAATATCTCATACGTCTAACATCGCGCTATTAAAGTTCGAACTTTAAATACAACATCTAACGATTACTGGTTGGAGGACACATCGTCCTGGGATCAAATCATCCGATCTGGCGGGTAGATACCCTTTTCCTTGGCAATATTTTCTGCTAAAGAGGTAACTAATTCGATATTTAGCGACCCCCTATAGTACACGCTCGCTTGTGGCCGGTTTCACTCGGTCACTGCAACGTAGGAACGGAACCCGAAGCTTGCTGTCGTGCAATACTTGCTATGACATCATGACATCTGTCACCTCAGTCCTCCCGTGATCGTGGGTGTCGTAAAGCTCTCGAAACGTCAGGTTATAAATAGTTAAAATTCAACGCTATAAAATCCGTGAAATTAGTTTTTAATGTGTAGTATTCGCGTAAAGGTAGCCAGAGAGAGTGTGCCTCTGCGTGTGCGCTAAGACTTGTGGCATTGTAATATCGGCATGGATGACATCATAGATATCGCGAAGGCATATCCAGAAAGGCTTTCAAGGTTTCCAGTTAAAAAGTCTGTATGTGTCGTACGCATATTTCATTTATTTAAAGACGCTAGGTTAATGTTACCATGAAGGAAAGAAAGTTAATTTGCTTAGTTAGACCTTAGCAAATTTACTTTCTCTTCTTCATGACAATGGGTTTCCGCAAAGTACCGCCTAATTCTATTAAATATATTAATTTTACCATTTAAATTATTATAAAGGATTCATTAGCTTTAATTGCAGCTATAGCAAGCATCATATTGTTACGCGCAGGTTCTGATTTGGGTATATAAAACACCCCGATGATACACAGGAGTATCATTATCATCATTTCAGCCCTAGTCTATTGCTGAACATAGACCTCCCTAGATTTTCGGATAATTTTGCCATAGCTGCCACGCTTGGCAGGCGGGTTGATTTATTCAAATGTTCCAGCAATATGCCGCTGTCCATCTCCTGGTTTACATTTTCCTTGTGTTGACTTTTACGGCACCCTTGGGGTGAGATGGGGTGGCAGTTTCTCTTAAGCCACCAGACGGTAAAACTTGTCTTTTTTCAACTTTTTAATTATTTTGAATTTGGAACACGTATACTATTTTAAAAACTTCTTACGATTTTGCGCCATTTCACATATTTTTTCGTGTTCATTATCAAATTACAATATTGTATGGGGTGTTAAAGAAAATGGGATTGTGGGACAATAAGCAAAATGATAAAGTGTACGCTCACAGTTCTAAAGAAGCTGCTCAAGTGGTCGGAAAGGTACAACGTTGTCATCATCCTGCGTCAGTGATGGTTTGGTGGGGCGTGTCTTATCAAGGAGTCACAAAACTACATTTTTGTGAAAAAGGAGTGAAAACTTCAGCCAAAGTGTATCAAGATACAGTCTTGGATCATGTTGTGAAACCTCTCAGCAATACACTTTTTAAAAATACACTGTGGACTTTCCAGCAGGGCTCTGCACCTGGCCACAACGCACGAACTACCCAAGCCTAGCTTGAAACCAACGTTTCGGACTTTATAAGAGCTGAAGACTGGCCCTCATCTAGCCCAGACCTTAACCCTTTAGACTTCAAATTATGCTCAGTTTTAGAGGACATGGCATGCTCTAAATGACACGGCGACATTGAGTCTCTTAAAAAATCTTTGGAGCAAGCAGTGGCGAAATTTCACTTGGAAACATTGCGCAAATCCATAGAGTCGTGGCCAAACAGATTAAAGGCCTGTATAAAGGCCAAAGGTGGCCATTTCGAATAGAATAATGTTTTTATATTTTGGCTGAGACTAATAAATATGTAGGTATAAATTTTAATAGTACTACATTACTTCATTAAAAAAAATGCATTTTCATTTGTAAACGAACTTATGACCGGACTAGGTATATTTAAAGTCTGCTATTTAAATAAGTTAAGTTTTATTTTTCTTTCCTTTTATTGTCGGGTTTCTATTTTGTGCTGTGTGTTCATTAATCGCGATTTAATGTATTACTTACTTAAAAATGATTATTGATGCTCAATTAATGTGTTTAGATATTTTACTGTTTAAATACTCTAATAACTAATTAATTACACTAGTCTGACAAGAAACTCTAAGCTTCATTGAATGTATAGTACTTATACATTTTTACGCATTCTGTTTAACAAAAATGGCGGACCGTGGACGGTCAAGCGTTTTTTGTCTCTGTTTTTTGCTCCTCCCCGCCCGGTTCTATGATAAATAACTTTAAATAAAAATAGCATAATACTTAATGATTTCCCCTTCTCAATACCTATTCTTGAATCAGATAGATACCTATACTTTATCCAATATTATATTTTGTAGGCTGATAATCTGTAGGTATCTACGTATTTATTTCTCATCACATTTTTTGTTTTAAAGTATCTTTGACACAAATATGTTTTGACAAGCAAAAACAAAGAAAATATTAACAATATTGAAAATCTAATAACCAAAATTATTATAGTCCTACTAATTGTGGAATGCACTAAGAACCCTGGCTAGGGAGAAAAGAATCAGCCGTTGTGTTACCAGCATCAACGAGCAGATGCGATGATTTACCCCACGAATCGATTATCTCATATCACATATTTACCCAATTCACCTTATATTGTTGCCTCATATACAAATATATATTTTTTTAATCTTTTGCGACTATTTATTTCGTTTATATAAGGAAACAAAATTGCTGAGAAACGTATTTATTGCATTATTTTCACTTTGAAAGAAACTTCAGTGGACTCGTTTTATGACGTGGGATAGCCGAGCCGAAATAAATAACCGAAAACCATAAAAATAATAATTTTGGATGCGAAAACAAACTGGAATATTTCCTTTCTAAATAAAGTCTCATATAAAACTTATAACGAACATCTAATTGCCTAAATATGTTAAATCAAAATATTTTTCAATTTAGACGCAACGCAGTAGGTTTATTACGTTAAAACTCAAGCCGACAAGCCTATTAACGAAATCAACCTACTAGGAAGAAACAGCACAGATAAACAAGAGTTGTACTTTGTTTATATTATTGAGTTTTAAATTAAATTATTCCTTAAGGTTTAAATGTTATGATTGATTGACTGGGATCCGAAACCCTCTGTTGGCAGGTACGTTGACCTCTATCCATACGGTCTTCAGTATTTCCAATTTAGTTCGGGAAAAATATATCTTTTCGCATGTATGTATAAACTTGTAATGAAATCGCTTTGGCTTTACTATTTGTATCTGGTTGGTTTTGATGACATTAAAAAGGTTACATTTCAAAAAAAGAAACAAATCAGTAAAATGTTGTTTCCAGCTATTTTTCAATTGTTTTTCTTTCTGACAAAATGATTGAATCTAATGAAGAAATTTTGATACATTTTAAATTTTAAAATGCAACGCGAAAAAAAATTGTGACGTTTATGGACCTAATGCTGCGTCAGTAAGAGTAGCACAAAGTTGGTTTAAGCGTTTTCAGTCCAGGAATTTTGATGTCAAAGATGACCTCGCTCTGGTCGCCCTGTTAAGGATACAATGTACGCCATTTTTGAAAACCATTTTTGGAGCAAGAATGGATTATCAGTAATTACCTGGCTGAAGAACTTTGAATGGAGCACAAAACAGTTTTGACCCATTTGAAAAATGCTAGGTACACAAAAAAGTTCGGTATTTGGGTGCCACACGAGCTCACTGAAAGAAACCTAATGAACCGTGTTGAGTACTTTGCGATTACGACGAAAGAGATTCATAACTGGCGATGAAAAATGGATCACGTACGACTAGAACGTGAGAAAAAGGTCGGTCTTCACGGAAAAAGTCTTCACAGATCGTGCCAAAACACGGGTTAACTCGCAATCAAGTGATGCGGTGGGATTATAAGGGCGTTGTTCATTATAAGGTTTTACCGCCGGGTAGAAATCGATTCGGATCTCTACTGCGAACAACTGATGAGAGTAACACAAGAAATTTAGATGAAAAGCGGCCGGAATTGATCAGGAGAAAGGGTCATTCATCACGACAACGCTAGACCACACACATCTTTTGCCACTCAGCAAAAATTAAGAGAGTTTGGCTGGGAGGTGTTAATGCATCCGCCATATGGCCCTGACCTTGCACCTTCAGATTTCCACGTGTTTCTGTCTCTTCAGAATTCTTTAGGTAGTGTCAGGTCAAACATCAAGAGAGGACACTATATAATGTCAAAACTACTTGTCGCGTTTTTTTGCTTATAAGTCCCAAAATTTATAATATCTAAAAGATGGCAAAAAGTCATTCATGAAAATATTGTAATTAAATGTAAATAAACTTTGAAAAAAATACGAGTATGTCTTGAGTTTTCATATAAAATGCGAAGAAACTTTTTCCCTAACCTTATATAATACAATCTAAAACAATTTATTCTAATTCTACTAATTAATATTTTTCTAAACTACATATATGTAATTAATTTAATAGTTATCTCAAAATGGAAAAGTAAAAGTTGTCTCGGGCAAAGTTAGTTATTGAGTATGAAAAGTGGTCAAACATGAACTAGCTCATTGCATGTCCAACGCCGGTTTGAGATATAACGATTTCATGACACTACTTACTGACGCTTAAGTAATATAAGAGATACGACACGGTTATAAGTTAGAAATTGTGAAATCAGTACTTGTTTCAATAATAAAATTTAATTACAATAGATTTTTTGAACTAGTACCTACACAGTTACAATTTTAAATTTTTGGTGATTTATTATGAAACACATTTACACGACTATTTTACAAAAATTTACACAACATTTACTTTGTATTTTCATCATTATCATCATCATCTTCAGCCTATCACAAGTCCACTGCTGAACACCGGCCTCCCCTATAGATTTACACAAAAGTTTGAAGCTCTCATTTAGGGCGGATTTTGTTGCTTATAGTTGCCACGCTTGGCAGGCGGGCGGGGCAGGTCGATTGCAGAAAATTCCCAAAACGTATGAGGATGTCCATACATTTGGAGAATTCTATTCTGTCGCATTTACGACCGCTCAGTACTTGTCGAAATCTCTTGTCAAACCCATACATTTAGAAACATTTCTATTGTCGTAAACAGTAGCTTTTTGTAGCTTGCAGGGTGTACCTTATTACCACTGCGACCTCCAATTGTAGGTTCTGACTGCTAGCAGTAATTTTCGTCATTATTACAGGTAATCAAGATTAGAGATGTTGCACTTGAGCTAATAAACTACCTGAATTTATATTTTGTCCAAACTTCTCACTTTTATGAATTATTGGTGACACCGTTGCCGTGCTAAGTTTTATATTTTAGTTTTTTATTTTTTAAATAAAACGATGCCCCACAGTAGGATTTCTCCTGTGTCGTGGGTGCGTTTTACAGACATAAATTCCACATGCACAAACACCCAGAGCCGGATATTTGTAGGCCACACAAATATTTGTCCCGTCCATCTGGAAACCTACATAAAAATCCTAAATGTATAAAACATTACTGATGATAGGATTTTTATGCAGGAGTTTGTGTAATAGGTATCACCACAGTGTTAGTTATTATGTAGCTTGTGAAATTACTGGGCATATTAGACTTAAGAACTGATGTCTTAAGGTGATGAGCGAAGGGCAATGCACAACAAGACTTAGCGGTATTAAGTTCTGGGTGACGTTGCAGCTGTCATATATCATCAGGTGAACATTATTGAACAATTTTTTTTTCACAGAGTTATAATCACCGTTATCAGACAAGCTCAACTCCACTTATTAAACGTTGAAAGGAAAGTTTTTCGACACTTGTCATACGAAAAACGAGTTTAGTTCTTTAATTTTTATCTGCACTTTGCAGTTTACAAAACTCTTAAGAGATTAACCGAGTTAACTATTTATGGATTAACTCCAACGGTGTTATCGAGTAAATAATACATTTATATCATAACGAACTTAGTCTACCCTCTACGGCTATTTACAGCTTAGACCTTAATTGTCCGTTTTCCGTAAACTCTCGGGGAGTATAAACAAGATGCAATCTACAGTCGTTATCTGAGGGCGTCAACGACAAGGTAAATGTTTTCGTAGGTCTGACTAGATGGAACGCAAGTTGGTGTTCCATCTAGTACTATACTTTGTTTGTTTGTTGTAAACGTAGTCATGAACGGTTGTTGTCCACGTTACGGCATTATGGTTTCCAGGTTTTCAGAATCCTATCGGTTTCTCTCTAGGAAGTTACTGTACACCTGACCTGACCCATTAGACTATCTTCGCGAGATACACGTAATTTCGACTCTCATTGTCAAGTCTAATCAGTGACGGTAATTAGCTGTATGACGTGACTACTGAATATTACTCTCTTCTTGATCAACCGAACACGTACAAAAAATTAATACTGTATACCTATTGAGAATTTCCTATAATTTTTGCAGTGATCCACCATGATTGACCATGGCGACGATGTCATCAGCAAAACGCAATAGTAAAAAGGGCTGGTTGGCTTTTAACACTTTTTTCCATATGCATCAACATTAACACGTATGAATCATCCCTGTCTCTAGTTCACGAGTTCCTCTTAATGCAATAGGATTAGTTTTGCATGACGGCACTCCGCGAGGATGCACATTGTAGAGACATCTTAGGCCTTCGAAGTATCGTGAGTCGATATGGCAACAACGTTCCAAGTATCGATGACTTTTCACGTAGTCAACAAGTGCAAGCCAAATGATGATACTAGTTTGTTTTTGTTTATAGAAGAAGGGGCAAAGGAGCAAGCGGTCACCTGATGGTAAGTGATCACTGCCGCCAATCCAGATCTGGGACACAACAGGAATTGCGGGTGCGTTGCTAGACTTTGATTAACGTCTTGTGTGTTTCCTGAAATAGGTACCTTCAGGAAACACACATCCAGAGACCTGTAGGTTCTAATTCACACAAATTGATCGTGAGTGGCAAAAAAATCCTTGAACGAAAGAATCCTTGCGCACAGTAGTGGAATGTCACCTATCAAAGTGTGATGTGAGTGAAATTTTGTATTATATCGTAATGAAACTCAGCAGCTAGAATTGATCCAAAATCCTCAGAACACATTCCCGTGCTAAATGCTACAAAAATGCAAAGAGCAACGCTAGTGAATTAAGCCGATCGGAAAGAGGATTCAAGACGATCTTCATTGGTTTCGGTCAATTGGAGGACCTCAGAAGGAAGGCATCTCAGAGATAAGTAGTATCCGATGAAGCTGTAAAAGCCGAGAAGGCTAACAGCAATTACATCACCGAAAATATCAGAGATAAGAATAGTACTCCATGTAAGACCGAACTTGCGGCTTCTTAAATTTCTTATGAAATATGCCTCTGGTTGATCTGGTGCATGGAACCATATCCTCTTTGAAATTCGGCTTGCTTTATTGGTTGGAAGTAGTCAAGAGTTGTTGGCGCATTTCAGCTTCTAATGATGGTCGGCAATGTTCTGGCTTTTCTTGTTAATGCTTGTCGATGCTTTTACTCTATGGAAATATGACATTTTATAAAAAGAAATTAAATAAATTCAACTCTTTTATTCTGTTCTGCCATTTTATAGTAAAGGTTGTCTTCCTGCTTTCAAGAAGGGCTTAGAATTATTCTGGCTTTTCCATTTTTAAATTGTTCAACGGACAAGACTGGTCCTCGTGGCTCTGCAGGTCGGGCGGTAGCTCGTGTATGACTTAACGGTTTACGGTAGCAGTCTTTGATTACGACGAGGTTAGTTACTAGTATTAGGATTTTTATGGAGGAATCCGTCTAGGCAGGTACCATCGCAGTGCATAGATAGTGTCATTACTGGACATATGAGACTTAAGAACTGATATCGCAGAAGCTTGTGGTGCCACACAGAAATGTTCTGGGTGACGCAGCATTAGTTATGGGCATACGTTGCACTTAACATCAGGTGAACGTTTCGATTATTCCAGCACTTTTATCAAATAAAAAAAAGTGGCAACTATGGCAAAATCCCACCAAAATGAGAGCTACAAAATTTTGTGGCAAACTATGTACAGCGTCAATTCTATTCATATGAAAAGAACCTAGAACATGGGTGTTTGGCCTGGACTACTTTACAGCTATTTATTATTTTTAAAAAAAAGTAAAGTTTCAGCCTATAAATGTCCCACTGCTAAGCACAAGCCTCCTCTTATTTCTGAGAGGGTTTTGGAGCTAGGAAGAATCCGCCACGCTGCTCCAATGCGGGTTGGCGGACTTCACATGTCCCCGAAATATTTCTATTACTCGGACATGCAGGTTTCTTCACGATGTTTTCCTTCACCGCTAAGCACTTGGTAAATCAGCACTTAAAATTGTAGAACAATATTAGAGGTGCTGGCACCGGGGATCGAACCCAGGTTACTCGCTTACTATGAAATTAAAGGCGAGCACCGGGCCCCTGAGCTACCACGGCTCTTTTTTTTTATTTACCATTATTTAAATCAAAAATATGAAAATATTACATTTTAGGAAAATAAGTATGATTTTTGTTTCGTTTTTGATCCTTTCTTTTTTGATTTATAATTGTGAGTCTGTTTCCGGCTGGCAGTTGCCATTTCCAAAACCACAGTTTCCTGAATTCACATTTGAATAACATAGAAGAGCGCAACGTCAACAGCAACCTCTTCACTAATACCCCTTCACTAATAAATTGCCCCGTGTATTAAAATTTACAAATTAGTTCACAGACAAATCATTAAGTAGATTTCTGTAGTCATTTTGCAGCTTTATAATTATCCGCCTTTATTTAGTATATATCGTCAAAAGAATCTTCGTTTTCATCTTTACGTTGAAGAACTTTGATGAAGAACTATTGTTTGCAAAGCGCAAAGAACCAATGCTAATGAAATATTTGTTTAGAGTATTCGTAGGTTGTTAAATAAGAATCTTTATGATAACTAAAATAAGATATTCTGTCCCAGCCCTTCCGTCCCGTCTATAACTTCTTGCAACGAGTAATTAACATGAAAAACTTATAGAATGTATCTAATACTGAGATTAATTTTAGTTGAAGGTCTACCTACATAAAGTATAACCGACTTTTTGAAGAACACCGCCAGCCCTCCCACAGAAGCGTGCACAAGCAAACTAATATCGCCATCGGGAACCGCCACCAGATACGTCTACCACTACCAATTTGCATGCGGATCCTCGAAAGTTTACTATCTTTTCTTTATTATAACCGATTTTCGCAAAGCAGCTCCTGATTCTAGTAACTATCATAAAGTTTGCTTTTCAGCAATAAAAACATAGATTTTATATAAGGCATAGATGAAGATTCTTTGATATCTGGGAGGCTGATAATTTTTTTATTAAAAAATTAGCATAGAGCGATTATTTTTGCCATTAGCCTTGATCTTGATCAAAAATTGTAAATACCAGATTACTTAAAAGCGAACGACCAAACTTAAACAAAGATAATAAAAACAGCGAGTAATTGTTGCAATTACAAAAGAATTCATAGCACTCCAAATCAGGTATCAGGTAGTCGAGGCGCCTTTGTCGTTTGCTCACTGCAAAGGCACGTGGTTACACGGCGTCGTTTTTGCTCAACAGAGCCTCATTTCTATTACAAACACAGCCGTTTCACAACAGTTCGCCTTGGACTGCGCTGCGGCAGTGGAGTCATGCTAAGACTTCTTAATTCTTAAGTCCTTAAGTTCTTTAGGTTGTATTGCTATCTTTTGACTTATTTATGATTGAACGCCAATGCATTGTTCTAAATACAATGTCATCTGTCAAATCAAGTCTGAACTCCAATACACCTGGTTTTAAGGTACTTATATAATTATTTAATAAAAATTATAATTTTAATGTGTTCTTTTATTAACGCGAATACTACACATTTAAATAAAACTACTTTTTACGGACTTTATCGCCTTAAATTAAACGCGATAAAATCCGTAAAAAGTAGTTTTATTTAAATTATAATTTTTTCAAATCTATATATTAATATCAAAGATAACCATACAAAAAAAAACTTTGATATTTCATAATGTCGAGTAACGACTGTGCAATATTTTCAAAAGTTTAGATGTTATGTAATTTATACAAATCATTTTATATTTAAAAACATAAATTGGAAAAGTGTGACACATGAATGAAGACAAAAATGCAGGAATCCGTCTAGGTAGGTGACATCCCAGGGCCAGTTATTCTGCCGTGAAGCAGTAGTGTGCTAACATTACTGTGTTTCGGTTTGAAGGGCACTGAGAGCTAACGTAATCACTGGGCATATGAGACTTAAGAACTGATGTCTCAGGGCGACGGGCGCATTGTGGTGTCACACTGTTCCGGGTGACACAGCATTTGTTATGGGCAGACGTTGCACTTACCATCAGGCGAACGTTTTGCTTGTTCCGTCACTTTTATTAAATAAAAAAAAATCTGAGGCGATCAATCTCTATCATAACTTAAAACATTATATATTTTTCATATCGGCAATGTATCTACGCTGTAGAAAATATTACGACTATTAGACTGATTCTAGTTAATTATGATCACATGATAGTCTAAAACGACAAATAATAACGAATAAATGTTGAACTTTATTAGCAGATGCACTGTTTATCCTTTATTACTTTATAATACTTTTCCCACTTTTCTGAACGTATATAGTTTGTTTCTAGATAATTCTGGTCTCACTTCAGTTCAGGGCGGCGGGCCAACAATAAAGAAAACATTTGACCATGTACTTTAATGCAACCTTTGCAATTGTTTTTCAGACAGTTATTTTTTAATGAACGGTTTTAAATCGGAGATGACAGCGAAATCAAGTCTGGAATATGTTTCGCAGTTAGACAGGTATCATTTTTGTAAGAGTTAAGAAAACTTTTTTCACAGACATAGATTGAACCAAACCTGCTTAAAAACTGCAAATCAATATCACATATACCTGGAAAGATTCTTGGCGGGCAAATTTAAATGTGACGCGGGTCCCTTTAAAGCCCTTGGGCCTGGGGCTAGGCAGCCTTGCTTTACGAGGTCCAACTACTAAAGCACCTGAAACAGATGCTGTGCGCGACAAACGAAAGCAAGACGTCTTCACGACAACGTAAGGCCACTCCCGGCAGAGCTACTGACTCGTGAATTGTAGAGTAAAATTTATGTATTATATAATTTAGTACAAAGACACATATTTCTTCTAGCAGGCCTGACAATGGACAATTTAAAAGATTTTTTTAATAAAGAGTAAATAGTTCTTTTACTTAAGTGGATAAGACATGATAATAGAAGAACACGATAAGAAAAACACAGCCGACCTCTTTGGGCTGAATCACAACATTTTATTGTTTGTATATTTCAAGTTTCCTAGTATTAGGGCTGTGCTATTTCCGATATTTTAAACAAGTTAATGATACTGATGGGGATCCAGTGCCACAGTCCAAGTCACATGAAATGAGTTGAAAATCTATATTACTCGTCTTAAGAAATATTAGTTTTTTTTGTCAACCAACGAAGGGAAAGAAACAGGCGAAAGGAGATCCTAAAGTTCCCTCGCTTTAGTCTTTTTTATATCAAATACATTAAAAACAAAGTAAAGATTACAAAATATTAAGAAGAATAGTCCCATAATCCCAAAGCATATGACAAATTGACAAACAAATAAAAAAAAAGTTGAATTGATATAATTTTATTACAAACGTCTGGTTACCATAAATTCTGTAACAACAGGTGGAGCTATCACAATTTAGTAGTAGCACTACTCAGAAATTGCTTATTTCTATGTAGTCGGTCTCGGTGATGCTATAAAAGCAGATTACAAACGCAACCATAATTCACGAATCTGTCACACGAGTCCCATTACTTTTGCACTTGTCAAGGTCAAGCGATTCGGCGGTCTTCAAATGCCTCTATCACAATTATATTGCACTTATATGCTAATTTGAATAGACTCATATCAAGAAAATCTTCGAAAAAAACAGATTTAAATAAAATTGAATCCCGAAAAAATTGACGAATCGATACCGGGTATTTTTATCGTGTCCAGAATTTTATCTACTGGTTTCCTATTTCATATCAAAAGTCTAGCACTTGTAGTTATTAAAGAATATAATTTTTTCTTATATTTTTCATCTGAAATAGAAATGACTCGAAATATTTTAATCTCGATACGATTTTTTTCCTTAAGAGACGTGCACTTTTGGATTTTCGAAACTTTTTTGAACTATTGATAGCTGATTGTTTGCACTGGAACTAGCAAGTTTATTACATTTATGTACCTAAAATCCTCATTTATTCAAACGTACCGCTAAAACCTAAACTACAACGCTTCAGAGGACATTTTTTATATATCTGCAACAAGTTTGCCGCTATACTCATAAAAATGTTACAACAGGCGGGAAACTTGTTGCGGTGAAGACTTGACTTATAGACGAAAGTGCGGTACCCAGTAATAGATTGGTACCGGACTTTCGTATATGGAATAAAAGATCGTTAATGGTTTATTTATCAGTATTATTATTTCATTTCATCATTTATACAATTAACTTCATAGATTATCGTCAATAATAAAAGATATTCGATATTTTTGGATTATGTATAAGGCATTAAAGGTATGCAAAAACATTGCTTCTCCGTGTGTTATACAAGAAATAACTATTCTAGTACATTCATCATTTTCATCACCCAATAGATTGCCATAAAACACGGTCTTGAGCCACCTGCATCCATCGACTTGCAGCAAAACCGTGCAGGTTATCGCACCAATTAGTGGGGGGTCGCCTTACACTGCGTTTGCCGGTACGAGGTTGCCGCTCGAGAACTTATTAGAATTTATTTTATATACAACACGTTGCTTTAAAATTGCGATGTTGATTACCTCTGCGACTAGCAACAGAAGTTTTGATCAATGCACTATATATTATAGTGTCGCAAATGTTCACACTGCCACTAAGGCACCCTCTTATTATTGCTTTCCCGTATACGATCGATCGCGTATACGATAAGAAAGGGGATGGCATTGTGTTACTATCACGGCTGCAAAATCCGAATACCAATAATATGTGTTGCACAAATGGTTGCTATTACGATTCGAACCCTGGAACATTTTTCAAGCGGATTTTTATAAGAATGGAAAATGTTAAGTTTACTTTCAGTGTTTGATTAAAATTAAAATCTATTTATTGCTCATAATAAATTACAAATATGTACTTAACTACTTTTAACCATGTCTCTGCATCACAGCTTGTAAAACTCTTTTATAAAAGTCTAGAAGAGGTTGACCATAGTCCATACTGACACATATGTTCATGCCCAGTCTAAACTAAAAGACACAGTAAAATAAATGTTGGCATGTATGTTACTTTAGTAACGAAGACATCAACTAAAGAGGGTTTTTGTTACCTTTTTTTCAGATCTCGAGAAATAATGACGTTAAGGAAGGCAAGCAAGGCAAGGAGGACCACCCGCCCCAATAAACTAAATGCCTCCAAGCTTAGGTTAGCCACAACAAAAAATATTTCTTAAACATAATTATTGAAATGTATAGGAATATTCCAGACGAATTTATTAAGAAGCTACTTGATCGCAACTTTATGTAATCTGCAAAGCATTACTTTAAGTATTTATCGGATTCATAAATTGTGCAATTTTTCAAATTTAAGATTTATTTATTCCTTTAGTAACAATGTTTCTTACAAATCAAACCTGGAGCCTCCTTTTAAGCACATGATGACTGTAGTAGGAGACTTATAACAATGTATTAACATACAGAAAAAAACTTTAAAAACCTACAATATGGATACGAGATACAAATTGTGAAAGTCTGGGTCCACAAGGAAATTCTTTCTGCATTAGTGAAAAGCTGGCATGTTGTAATATAATTTATTACGGTATTACCGTAACTAAATACATTCACATTATAATAATTCATTAATTTATAACAAAATAATTTGCTTAATATTAGTAAGTCTTATGTATCCAGGAATTTTAATTGAATTATTTTAAAAAAACGAACTCAGAATTCTGGTTCTTCCTTGATATCTTACTTTTCGTACTGTGGCAGTTTACTGTTGGTAGTAAGAGCTTTTTGATTTATAATATACAACATTTTCGGATCTTTTTATTTATCTATCGTGTCGATCTCTTTTATCGTGCTAGATCTAGATCCTTCTTTATAGATAATTAATGTACGGGATGCCCTGTTATGGCGTTGTACACGGCTATTTGTAGATTCGATGTACTGCCCCATTAAAAAACTATTCCGTTCTTGATGGTAAGTCGTGAGCGGGTGACCGAAAGTGGAGGAGGTTTCCTCACTATTGCCCTATTTGCTGTTTTCTAGTTTCTTGTTGTTTCTAGTCGTAGAGCCGGATCCGACCTGATTTCAACCGAATGGCCGCTCTTTTATAGTGCAAACTAAACCCTCCGCCCTCAGTCTCACTCTTCCCCTCTGACCTACTTTTTATTTATATTCTCTATATTTACATTAATTTACATATGGTTGTCTTAAAACTATTACAATTATTTATTAAATCATTCATACAACAAATTGCGACCGCGCGACGTTCTACATTGCTCAGACGACGATTTTTTTTATGACTGAAGGTCACTGTTAGCCCTAAGGCTTTAAAAGCTTCGCCGGATTGAAAGTTGGCAGAGCGCTGAGGGCGCTAAGCCGAACCTTTGTAATAGGTAACTAGCGCAAGGGCCCGAGAGGACCGAACCACGGCTCGATCAGTTACTTCTTTCGGGAGGACGTTTATAAACTTCTAATTTACTACCAATTCGGAATGCGTTTTCCGCTGGAGAAGAAAAGGCGCAACAAACTCCAGCGACGCTTCTAATCATGATAGGGAAACCCGCCTGAGGGGTGGTATCGCGTTTGATAATTTGATAGTGTATATGTGTGTGTGTGTTACAGTGTGAGAGAAGTGTCACAAGCCATTGGGCTTGGAAATTAACAATAGCGGAAACTACAAGCTGGTACCGCAACGCTGCGGCGATCCTGTCCTCGGGTTTGCCATTTATGGCCCGAAGTGCCTTTTCAAGGGCGGAAATACCATTGAAGACGGCGGCGAAGCGACAGACTAGGCCTAAGTCGCTCTCGTCGACGGGTCGACTTGCTACGGGGGTGGTCGTTGCTAAGTTCGGTGGGGCCGAGTCACTGGTAGATGTGGGATTCGGGAATTTCTTCCATACGGAGGGTGGAGGGACTGTCTCGAAGACAATTCTGGGAGCGAGTGCTTGTCGCCGTTTTTGAAAACGGGCGTTCAATTGACAGACCAGAGAGGTTACAGCAGGTTTTCAGATTAAAAATCTGTTTCCCGGCTGGGGAACGCTCAAGGGCGACAAGCACCATGTCATAGGGCGCTTTAGTGCCGCCGTTGTACATCCGGTGCACGGATAGTATGGGGAAGTTTTGAGAGAGTAGGTCACGTTTGACCTCCTCGACTGAGATTTCTTTAGGGAGGTTCTTTAGAACCACCCGAAGTAACCACTCTTCGGCTATGGTAATGTAAAGGTGATAGGTGTGGAAGCACACTCCGCCTGCCTGTAGGAAGTTTGACACCGTGCGGTGAGCGTCTTACGTCTCTAGCTGAAGCTTGATGCCATCTGTGGTAGAGACCGCGTTATACGCGATGTTATTGGACAAGGCTGATGCTATTTGCGGCCAATTTGTTCTTCTCCTGTATAAAAATAGGAGGCGGACGCTTGGATGATAAGGCAGCGGGATGCTGCGAAGCGGGGGCTCGCTGTGAGGCAGCGGGAGCTTTCTGTGAAGCAGCGGGGATTTGCAGTGGGGCAGCTAGGGGTTGCCTTGAGGCGGCAGAGGCCTGTCGTGGGTCGACAGGAGCTTGTTGAAACAAGGCTGCTGTGATTTGCCGTGGGTCGGCTACGGGTTGCTTTGAAGCAATGTGAGTGGCTTGCCGACGGGTAGGCGACGGGTGCTTGCCGTGAGGCGTTGGATGATTGCCGAGAGGCGTCGGAGCTCTGCTTTGAGACAGCGGGGCTCGGGGAGGCTTTGGCGGCTTTCGCGACAGTAGCGGGTACCGGAGAAACGGCCATTTTCCGCCTGTTTTTTGACTTCTCCACTAGAGTGAAGACGGTGTCGGGAGAATTCTTTTTAGGGGACGGGGGAGATTGGCACTCCTTTTCGGAGTCCGAGGATGACGTATCTGTTTCCAACGATCCTGAAGATGCCGATAACGCCCTAGAAGGGGTCCCTGATACAGTCTGATATGCTGAGGCTGCCTTGGCTAGATTCCCTTCCATAATGAGACAAATCTCGTCAGGAAAGACAGCCTGTACTTTCATAAGCGCGTCTGTGAGCGCGGCGTCAATCTTGTCTGTTCTTATGATATTCTAAATCTAAAACTTATACGGGGAAGTGGCCGCCGCTGGGATGCCGGGGTGTGTGACCTAACTTCCCTCCCTGCCGAGTATAGACAGGGAGGATGAATGCCTAAGGTGTGTATCCCTAGTGTGTCCAAGTCCGGATCTTATTTTGCACACTTTTGGGTGTGCTTAAACTAATTATAACTACGCGGGGACTTAGTCCAATCGAGTTAGTCTATGTTGACTAGGGCTCTACCCAAGGCCAACTTATGTAGACCACTTCCGTACTGCGTTTCCCAGAAGAGAAACCGCGGGCAAACGGGGCTAACTAGCCCTGCGCTAGTTTCGTTAACACCGTTAGGTAACCACTAAACGCAACCACCCGAGAGTGGATTTACAAGATGACGTCGCCTATAATTCTTTCTGAGAACAATAGAACAAAGCAATCAAAATTGCTTTGTTTATTATTTCGGAAAAGGGTCGGAGCAGGTAGCTGCACGAGACGGACCGGACTGCCTGAGCGGGTCGAAGCGTGGCGCTAGCGACCATCTGACTTGGAGCGTCGATCTGGCTTGGAGCGTCGAGTGCAACTCACGTCGATTTTCCTGGCGCGCCATTTTTATACTACCCCGTCCCCCGCCTCAGTGGTATTAATATGTGGCCCTGTTATTTGATCGCGTCAGTCTGAGTTGAGCAGCGGTAGATTGTATATGTGTATATTATATATCTGTTAAAGTCTCTACTGTATAGTGTGCGCATATTATATAACTCTGTTTCTTAACGTCTATGCTGTATAGTTGTATGCGCACAATATCTACGGTTGTAATATCTTATACATAGGCATTTTATGTGTATAATCTTACGCTCTATACATAGGCATCGTACATGTCTTAATATCTATGAGGATTTACTAAATATGCTTTATTTATTATATTATGTCCTATTCTACTTAAATCAGCATTTGTTCCGGTCGTCCCGAACATTACTCCCGCCGTGCGTCGCCGACTGGTAGATGCACCTATGTGGACAGCCGGCCGGATCAGTTGGCGTGAACACCAACTTCTTGGTCGGTCTTCTCAAGATGCCAGCTTTGGTTCGGACGTCCGCTGCTCGTACTATATTGTCTTGTCCCGGATACGTAGCGACGACGATTCCCTTCGCTCATGTGTTATGCGGCGAGGTGTTATCGACAATCAGTACGATGTCACCGATTTTGAACGGAGGTCCCTTTCCCTGTGGCTCCCGCCGGTATTGCAGATCGGGTAGATATTCCCTTAGCCAGCGCTGCCAAAATAAGTCCGCAAGGTGTTGGGACGCGCGCCAGTGCGTCCGGCCTATAAGGTCTCTCTCATTGAATGTTCCTGCTGTGCGCAGACGCGCTGAACCATGTAATAAGAAATGGTTAGGTGTCAATGCCTCTTGATCTTCTGTTTCGATGGACACGTGCGTTAGCGGACGACTGTTTACTTTTTCACTTCGGCGAGAAGACTGAGTACTTCTTCGGTCGGATAGTGTTCGTGCAGGACAACGCAGAGGGCTTTTTTTACGCTCCTTAGTAGTCGTTCCCATTCTCCACCAATAAATGTTCCTCCCAGGGGTATAAAGCGCCAGTTAACCATTAGTTTGTTTGCTTCTTCTGACGTCGCTTGGTCTATTGATTCTCGTAGTTCTTTTTCGGTTCCCCATAAGTTGTCTGACCAGATTTCTGTAGGGCATTCCCGACGCGCGATTTAGCATCGCAGAGCCATAATTGCAGAGTCTGTGGTGAAAGAGGCGGCCAGTTCCAGATGTACGGCGTGCGTTGTTAAGCAGGTAAACATCATCTGGATGTACGAAAACGGGCGTCGATGATGTGTGGTCTGGATTGTTGCCAGTTGGAGGTACTGTCGGCTTTGCCCTTCTGTGTCTGCATAGTAGGCAACGTTTGACAACCACGCGTCTTACAGGACGAAGCCGTAAGATCCAAAAATTTTGTCTGCATTCGTTGATTGTAGTTTCTATTCCGGCGTGCATTAAATGTGTGAGTATAGTATGTATAGTTTGGATAAATAATCGTTCCCGTCGAGTATCTGCGGACGCATCTGTCTTTCGGGAATGTCGATGGCTGCTCCGATGCGTGTTTTAAGCATCAGTCTTTCTTCGTCCATTGCTACGGCGAGATGTCTCAACCTGCTGTCATTGGGCAAGTCTCTATTTTGCTTTGTGCATTGTATCTCATTGCTATTATTAGATGCTGCGTCTGTTTCGTTGTTTGTCCGCGTGTAGTAGAGTTTCTTTTAGTACTTTTATAGTGGACCTTCTCCGTCGTTCGTTTGCAAAACGAAGTTCGTGTGCGAAGTGTAACTAACATACGAGACGTACTCCTAACTAGAGATTCCCATGTTCTGAATCTTAGTTTATCTGGCAGACAGTTTTGTAGTGTCTAGGTCTGTTTTTCTCTAGTATGGAGTACTTTTTCTTCGCCGGTGATTTCTGTTGCTGCGATGTTGGGTCGGGGCCACTCATTTTCGTTCTGAAGAAGGAAGTCGGGTCCCTTGAATCACCTGTGGTCCACGTCGAAAGCGTTCGAAACGTTATGTGTAGCGTCATCTGCAACATTCAATTTTGTGGGAATCCATCGCCACTCGTTCACTTTAGTGTTTTCTTCTATAGCTGCTATTCGATGTGCGACGAAGTCTTTATATGTGCGCGCGCCTGATCGAATCCAAGTCAGCACCGTTCTGCTGTCAGTCCAGAAGGTTTGTTACGTTGGTTTCTGGTCATGCTCTTTTATAACCGCTGTAGCCATCTTGCTTCCCATTATCGAAGCGAGCTCTAGTCGCGGTATTGAAGTGATCTTCAACGGCGCTATTTAGCTTTGGCGAGGATCAATGTTAAGCTCACTTTATCGAAGGGTGTAACTATTCGCCAGTATAAGGTCGCTGAGTTTGATATATCGCCAGCGTCGACAAAAATGTGCAGTTGTAGTATTGAAGCGTCGCTGTAATTTAGGTAACGTCTGGGAATGCAGACGTTATTCAGACGTTTCAGATGTCCTATCCATTTTTTCCATTGTTGTCCCTCTACGCCATAGTTCTTGAAATATTTGTTTCGCTCGTGAGGTACGGGTAACGCGAGTCCCAGAGGGTCGAATAGCGACATGATGATTTTCAAGGCTTCGCGCTTCGTTGGGTGCATGTTCTCCATCATGTTTGCTGGGAGCAGTGCCATATTTAGGTTAAGCGTGCCATATCAAACCAAGTATGTGCTCCATCTGTGAGTTTGTACTGCTGTCTATGTCGATGACTTTATTGTGTACGGCGGTAACGTCCTGTGCTTCTAATACTTCACGGGAGTTTGAAGTCCATTGTCGCAATGCGAAATGGACTTGCTTATGTATCTCTTGAACCTGACGTGCCATTGTAATTGCCTCTTCTATAGTTCTAAAGCTTTGTAAGTAGTCATCGACATAGTGGTTTCTTATTATTGCGTCGAAGGCTTCTGGGTATTTTTCTTTCTGTTTTTCTGCATTGTGGTTTTTGACGAAGATTGCGGTAGACGGTGAAGATGTAGCCCCAAATATCAGGGAGGTCATTCTGTATTCGTCGGGTGGCTGTTGCCCGCGCTTGATGTCCCTCATAAATATCTGAGTGCGTCTCTATTTTCGGGGGGATCATCACTTGCATAAACATTTCGGCTATGTCCGCTGAGAATGCTAATCTGTGTTGCCGCAATCTCATGAAAACCCCAGGAAGTGACCGTATTAGGTCGGGAAGTGACTATTAAGTCGGGCCCGGTGAGGAGATAATCGTTGAGCAATACTCCCGCTGTTTTAGCTGCTTCGTCTTGTACTATTCTCATTTTTTCAGGCTTCATCGGGTTGATGACTGTAATGGGGCCCTTTCCGCATATCCCTTTTCTATGAGAGAATACATTTGTTTTTTGTATTTCTCTTTTAACTTTCGATCTTTATCTATCTTTCTTTCAGTTGTGATCGACCTTCTGAGTGCGTTATCGTAGTCGATGGCATAATGAAGCTGTCTTTCTTCCATAATAGTGCCGTTTCGTATTGTTTGTTTTTAATTTCTTTCGTCGATTCGTTAAGTATACGAAGTGAGCGTTGTTCCGGGTCGCTTTTTGGTCGGTTGGGAGCTATAGTGAGCGATTCTTACGCGAAGAATTGTTTTAATTGTTCGTCCATATTGTCGTTACATAATGCACGAAGGGAATCTTCTTTCCAATTGTTCTCATATGAGTGCCATGCAACACCCATCCTAGGGAGGTGAGAGAGGCGACCGGTTGATTTTTTCGCCCTATCCTCATCTCTGTTGCAATTAGCAGGTTCCAATTATCTTGGCCGATGAGGATCGATGGTCTGTGTTTTTTATACATGAGTTGCACTTGAATGTCAAGTAGGTGATCGCATTAAGCGATATCTATAGGCGTAACTTCTTGAGGTGAAAGTCGGAGGTCGTCTACGGTACGTGCTTGAATCTCTTGGCTTTCTATTGCTCCTTGTAGCGTTACTGTGACACGTCGAGATTTCGTTGCGGTGATTCCGGTTTTTGTGATCGCCTCTATGTGCAAAGGTTCGACGGGTCCTCTCGCTTCTGTTTTTTAGCTATTTCAGTGTAACCGTTGACCCGTCGTCGCGGAGGGCGAGTGTGTCTACGTAGCCTGCTTGTCCGGAGATCGATCGTTCGGTCGAACGGGCAGCATTTTTAAAAATGAATGTGTTCTTGATTGCTGCCACGCTGAGTTGACGACTTTGTTTGTTCTTTTTTCTATGGATGCCGTCTCTTCCCTTTCGAAATGTAGTAACTGGTAGTGGTATCGTTTGCAGTTGTCGATCTCACATGGCTTGCTGCGGCAAGTGTGCGTCTTTGTTCTGCATTTCTATGTTGCTTTCTTTTAATTTTTGACATTCTGTAGTTGAATGTCCGGTTTTCGCACAAACGGGGCATTGAAGAGGCATTTTATGTAGTTCTGTAGCGGTAGTGTAAGCTCTCTGTGTTCTCGTGTTCGCCTGACTTGCGAGGTCGGTGTATGTCGAGATAGTCTCGGGTTGAGCGTAAGGGCTGCATTGTTCCGCTTCGCGTTCTAGGAATCGCACAAGTATCAGTAGATCTGCTTTATCTTGTTGTTGTTCAGAGTCAAAGCATCGATATTTCAGGGCTGTTGTGAGTTTTCTATAGTGCGTTTCGCGACCTCCGTGTTGTAGAAGTAAAACGTTTTCTTTACGGCTTGTAGTGTTGCACAATGTTGGATACTCGTGTAGCGAATATGCATATGTCCTTTGGGGAGTTCGTGATGCGTGGTAGCCCTCGTAGCCGTTCGAGTCCCACTAATGGAATCCGGACGGCCGAAACGCGATTCAAGCGTTTTAACTATTTCTTCTGCTTTGACACTGTAGATAAGAAGGTTTTCGACATCCTCCCTCGCCTTTCCCCTAAGGGACCTTCTAAGTCGCTCTATGTTTTCTGTATCTGTATAGATGGCTGAAGATTCGCTGTAGGCTGCTTTAAATGATAACACATCTTGATGAGACCCGTTGTAGATGGGTAGCTCGGAGAAGTAACTAATTGCTTGTCCCGTTCTTGCTGCTATAGTTCCTCCGCCCTCAGTCCTTACCCTTCCCCTCTAAACTACTTTTAATTTATTTTCTCTACATTTACATTAATTGACATATGATTGTCTTAAAACTATTACAATTATATATTTAATCATTCTTACATCAAATAGCGAACGCGAGGCGCACCGCGCGACGCTCTACATTGCTCTAACGACGATTTTCCTGGAGTGCCATATTTATACTACCCCGTCCCGCGCCTCAGTGGTATAAATATGAGGCCCTATTATTTTATCGCACACCCGTCCGACCTCACCGCATATCGGCCTATAAGCCTCCTCAAGGTTCTCGGCAAGATATACGAACGCCTACTTCTCGCACGCTTAAGAGACTTCATGCAGTCTTGAGGGGTCCCCATCCACAAGCAGTTTGGATTTCGAGCCAAACACTCATGTACCCAGCAGGTGCACCGCATAACGGAGCACATGCAATCCCGCTTTATACACGGGCTTCATACCGGAGCGCTCTTCTTCGCCGTGGCGAAAGCGTTCGACAAGGTCTGGCACATCGGGCTTATATACAAGTTATATGGACTCGGTATGACAGATCGCCTCGTACACATCATACGAGATTTTTGACGCAGTCGAACCTTCCGCTACCGCGTCGAGGCGGTTCGATGCGAAGCACATGCCAAGCCGGCGAACCACAAGGCTCAGTCCTAGGTCCCGTGCTTTACACCCTTTCCACGAACGACATACAGCACACCAACGGCGTCGAACTCGCCCTCTTCGCAGACGATACCTGCCTCTATGTAAAAGTAAAAAAGTAAAGTTTCAGCCTATAAATGTCCCACTGCTGAGCACAGGCCTCCTCCCATTTCTGAGAGGGTTTGCAGCTAGGAAGAATCCGTTACGCTGCTCCAATGCGGATTGGCGGACTTCACATGTCTTCGAAATATTTTTATTTCGCAGACATGCAGGTTTCCTCACGATGTTTTCCTTCACTGCCGAGCACGTGGTAAATCAGCACTTAAAATTGCAATCAACAATTTTAGTGGTGCCGGCACCGGGAATCGAACCCAGGTCACTCGCGTACTATGAAATTTAAAGCGAGCGCCTAGCCCCTAAGCTACCACGGCCTCTATGTGTCTGGACGTAATCCAGACACTATTTCTAAACGCCTCCAATCCGCAGCCCGAACCCTCGGGAACTGGTTTCGGAAAAGGAGGATCGAGGTCAACCCCACCAAAAGTGCAGCCATGTACTTCTCGCGGCGCATAACGCCTCATCTCCCCCTGGGAAAAGACAGTCAAATACTTAGACCTCCTATTAGACTCGAGACTCAGCTTCGGTCCACATTTTAACCGAGTATGGAACCAAGCGGCGTACGTCCTCGGCCGACTACATCCGATATTAAATAAAAATAGTAAAATGTCCCTGCGTAATAAAATTACACTATACAAAGCCTGTATTCGGCCGATTATGACATACGCAAGCCCCGTATTTGCGCATCGATAATCGCTTCATGCGCGGGAGCATCGTGGTTCGTGCGTAAAGCTAATCTTCATATCGATTTAGGGCTTTCTACCATAGCCCAGTATCTAAAGTTGGCCTCTCGCCGATACTTCGACTCTGCCGCCACGCACCCCAACCCACTGGTTGTAAGTGCCGCCACATACAACCCCCTCGCGATATACCAAAACTCGACTCTCGAGCCGAGGCGGACCCTCTTGGGCACCCTCGAGTCAGTTACTCTCGCGAACAGGATGACGGTCCAAGCCGAGGTCCCCTCTCGGGGGCCCTTGCGCCAGTCATCCATAAATAAAGGTTTCGGCTAAGCGCACTCAGCGGTCTGCCACCTTTCAATCTGGCGAAGCTGTGAAAGCCTTCGGGCTAACATTATATATACTGTACATAGGCATCTTATGTGTATAATCTTAAGCTCTATACATAGGCATCGTACATGTCTTAATATCTATGAGGATTTACTAACTATGCTTTATTTATTTATATGTCCTATTCTACTTAAATCAGCACTTGTTCCGGTCGTCCCGAACAATTACATTTCAGACATACGTAATCTATAAAATGTTATTAAAAGATTAGTTACAAATTTTAAACACTTAAAACTACGCAAGTAAGTTAGTGTGTAGTAAAATAAAATTTGAGTGTCTAAAGACGCCCCTTTCAGAAAACTGCTTTATCACATGGAGTCCAAACTAATGCTTCACAAATGGACGGTCGTTTTTTGATGAATTGATTACCTAAAGTAAATATTGCTAAAGTTAAAATTATTCTTTATTTTATACCGTTTTGCCGTGGTGGATATCTAAGTATCAACAATAGGCGAACCAATCATGGAAGTGTGCCAGAACCGGTCGCAGCAGTGCTGAAAGGCCGGTGGCAGTGAGTGGTGACAAAGGTTACGATTATTAAGTATTAGAAATACTGTTTTATTTTGAATATGGAATTAGAATAGAAGATATCGAAATTCAACTTGGCCAGTCCTAAATTCGTTAATTTCATATAAAATCACCTAATACCACACTTGGTGGTATTGGTAAGACCGGATGTTCGCTCGTGTTCTTAGTTTTTATAAACTAGCTAAAGGGCTACTGCCCATGTCGTTTTCAAAATGTATCGCTGATAAATGCAAACTCAAATCCAGTTCAAGCAAAGGGTTTAACAATTCTGAATTAATTAAGGTATGCTAAATTACACTCTCTCGAATATTTCTTAACGAACTGGATCGCCCTACACAATAATTATACACATGCTTCACGTTTAGATTACGTAATAACATTAATTACTTTTTACGATCTAATTTAAATGGATACACTTCCAATTTGGTCCAACGCTATAAAACACTATGTACCTTATTTTCCATCATACACGAACCTTCTGTCTCAGCAAATTTAAAATGTTAGTTTAATTACCATAGCGGTGCTCATGAATACTATCTGCCGTAAATTCTCTCTTTGACATGTCACTTTTAGCCGCACAGACTTCTTATACAATTATTTTACTCTCCAGACTGTAAAAGCCTAATATTCTTTCAAAAGTTTGCCCTAAAATCATTCATCAATTAATTCAATCTTCATTATTGATAGTTTTATCATAATCATCAACATTTTATCGACTTTATAAAATCAGTAACTTATTATTGTCACAGTGTGCGACTCAAAAATGTCCTCAAAAAAGGTGCGCAAATGCTCTTATTTCGATTAGCATCACGTCAGCCGTGTCAACGCAAGTACTGCCAAATGGTCGTGGAACGACAATTCATTTCATTTAAAAAGCTACTTTACGTGGTGGGCGTAAGATTAAAATTGTGTTTACGTCTTCGAAATTTTTGATCTTTGTCCTCATTTTAATGTTTTGATCGATCTTTTTGAAGTGCAAAAATCACTTCAAAAAAGTATCTTGAGTTATTTGTATATCAATGATTGAGACAATTATACGCTTTCACAGTGAAATCCTTGAATGTGTACAAAATATTTTTCTTAACGAATTTTGATGGTTCTTTTTATATAATAATACGCTACCAAGTTTATATAACGTTTAAATTTAATTTCAAGTTTTTTATTATTTGTCAACTCGTGTGTCGGTGTGCCCTATATTATCTATGTGGTACATAGTGGTACTGGTAGATGGCAGTATTAGATAATATAAATACATATTAAAAATTTGATTAAAACAAATAAACAAGACATTTGATCAAAAATATTACTCACTGTAAAATAACTTCTCAGTACCTTTATAAAATATAATCATAAAGTGAGCCGTGGTAGCTCAGGAGCTAGGCGCTCGCTTTAAATTTCATAGTACGCGAGTGACCTGGGTTCGATTCCCGGTGCCGGCACCACTAAAATTGTTAATTGCAATTTTAAGTGCTGATTTACCACGTGCTCGGCGGTGAAGGAAAACATCGTGAGGAAACCTGCATGTCTGAGGAATAAAAAATATTTCGAAGACATGTGAAGTCCGCCAACCCGCATTGGAGCAGCGTGGCGGATTCTTCCTAGCTCCAAAACCCTCTCGGAAATGAGAGGAGGCCTGTGCTCAGTAGTGGGACATTTATAGGCTGAAACTTTACTTTTTTTACTTTACCTTTATAAATAATTATTAATTTATCGATAATTATTAATTAAGAATAATAGAAATTTCACTGGAAACTAATCTGGTTAGGAGCTATTTTTAACCTCATAATCATGATAATATGTACATATACAATAAGAACTCAAATGTATTCACCCTGCCATCTGGCTGCATTAATTGTGTACTACCAGTTAACATATGCAATGTTCTTATATCAATTTTATTATCCTACGGGTTACATAGTAGGACCGGTAGATGGCAGTATAGTATAATAATAATGAAATAGTTATAAAAAAAATAACTATTTAAACTATAAACTAATTAACTAATAAAAAAATATCTGTATTATGATACCAAATTTATATGCATGGTCTGCGTGGTTTATGCTAAAAAGAGATAAATTCATTAAGTAACATTATTATAAAATATACAAAAAAGATTTTTTAAAATTTGTCCCCTGCTGACGGAAATATCGGTGTACATACGTAAAAAAAATACATACAGACGAACATAGAACCTCCTCCTTTTTTTAAGTCTATTAAAAATTTTGATTTTCTTTTTTGATCGTAGCAATTAGCCCAATCGAGTCATTATGAGTGAGTTAATCCACAGTGATAGTTGATTTTTACCTAAATCGTTGCTGGACTGATGGGACAAAACAAAAAGTACAAGTTTGGTCATGAATTAAATTTTACAATCACTGTACACTTTCACGAGCACTTGCTGCATAATAAACTATTTATACAAATAAATAAAATTTAATTGTCTGTTTGTAATAACGAAATTGCAGCATGTTTGTGAAAGTATATAAGGCTCTTATAAGAAAAAACATATTTTTTTTAATTTCGTCTGTCTGTCAATGTGGTTGTTTCTGCTAATCTCCGAAACGGCAGGACCGATTTTGCCGGAACTTGCACTGTCAGATAACTGATATTATAGCCGGTAACTTAGGCTACTTTAATTTTAGAAAAATAATGAGGGTATCGCGCAAAAAAATTAAACCACCAAAATCCGATTCAAATAGGGCAGTTTACGTCGGCTTTTTTACGCAGGTGAAACCTCGGGACACAGCTAGTCACTATTAAACATGAAAACTCAAAAGATACAAAGAAATTACAAAATTCATTAAAAACACTACCGCCACTTTTCGAGCTGGCGACAAAAGTCATCTGGTTCTTTCCAGGGCTAAACATTTTTTACTTTCAACTAGTACTACTCGTAAAGTCAAGTAAAAAAATTACTTCCAATAAGTATTTTTTAAATCCATACTAATATTATAAATACGAAAGTAACTCTCTCTGTCCCTGTCTGTTTGTTACCTTATCACAGCTCAACCGCTGAATCGATCTTGACGAAATTTGACACAGTGATAGCTTGCATTCTGGAGTCGGACATAGGATACTTTTCATTCCGGAAAATCAAATAGTTTCGACGGGATATTTCAAAAACCTGTATCCAACGGGACGCGGATTCGCGGGCATCAGCTAGTAATCTATATAGAATAAAAATAATTACATTATATTCTATTCCAAACATTGAGTCCAAAGTACATCGTCGAGCTCGTTTTATAGTTTGCTCCTCAAGCTGAAATAGTTTTTTCGAATGACCTTGTTGAATGAATAAGTTGCGAAAACACACGAAGTTGAGAAAATATAAATTTTAAATTTAAGACTCAATATTAAACTTGAAATTAGTCCTCCGTCGGTTATCTTGAATTGTTTGTTCGTTACATGCTGATAATTATTATTAAAAATATAAACATATATATATATATATATATATATATATATATATATATATATAAATATATAAATATATATATATATATAACATTTTGTCTTTGTTTATCAATAAGACAAAATGTTGTATATGAAAGACACTATAACTATGACAATTATCTGTAATAATTATTTTTAGTATAAGTATAATAATTATTAGAAATAACTTATAATTTTATAAATGTTTTATCTGAAGCTAATTAAGGCGATTAGTGTATGTAACAAAATTATCCATATCGGGATCTAGCACAATCGTTAATTGTGGACCAACCTGTAGAATACCTTATGGTATAATAAAATATTCAAATGTATATGAATAAGTATTACAACAATTTGCTGAAAATAATAATTTCTGAGTCTTTCTACGCTGCCAGTGTTCAACCAAACTCTGACTACGAAAATCGCCTAAACTTTTTCTGGCGTTTGTTAAGTACACAGGTATAACAAAATCAAAGCACCCTTCTCAATTCAAAGTGCTTTTAGTCGCGAATTTTACGAAAATTGGTATAATTAAAATCACAGGTTTATTCCAAATTTCAGATGTTAATAGCACGGTTGTACGCTCAGTATTCCACTAAGTTGAGTTTTAACTATTACTAAAGAAATGGCCTTTGATTAAGATTTATATGTACTTGGCGAAAGGCGGATCTAGGTACGTACCACCGCAGGGCCAATTACCTGATGTCTCAGGGTGACGAGCGCAGTGTGTTGCCACACTGAAATGATATGGGTGACACAGCATTTGTTATGGGTAGACGTTGCACTTACATCACTGCAATAAAAAAATGCAGAAGAAGCGCAACTACTAACTACCCACTAGGAGCGCTTTTTTTGTCCACTTGTAAGCTTTTTTTTGGTAATGTATGCTTATTCGCTTAAAACAAATACAACATGTCTTGTTACGTTAACAACACGCTTACTACGACGTTGTCATTGGTTTGCGTGTTTTCCAAGCATGAGTAGAAACGTCAGAAAACCGATAAGAAAAATGCGAATAACGGAAACGTCTTACCATGTCATGTACATTTCGCGGTAAAAAGCGAAATTGAAAATGCCAACCCTCTTTAAATCTACTGCTGAATCTCTTATCCTGTCCCCTACGCATCCTTACCCCTACGCATCGTTCTGTTGCTGAGCGCAGATGTTAGTCCGAAGGACGACTTGGCGAGTATAGGCCGCTATGCTGGCAAGCATTAACGTGTCTATAGGATTTGGGTTTTGCATATTTGGAAGGTTTGTTAGCGCATTGTTGATCGCTGGAACCTTGTTTGTAAGCCAGCAGATGTGTACATCCATAGACCATAAGGGTGAGGTATACTTTAAGGGAAAGAAGTATTCCAACTTACACCATTGATAAAGGAAATGCTATCGTATACTTGTATTTTCTATGTATAGTTGTAAGTTATAATGTTATTATAGCATTTTTCTTAACTGGTAAAGAATTTTCATGCATTCTTGTTTCTAGTAGTTTGCTGTTACTGACGTCACCGTAACAATAAGGTGACTATTACTTCTTTTTATTTTGCTTTTAGGTATTGTTAGTCACAGTTACATTTAGTTGTATAATGCATTTACTAATAAAAATCTCTGAAATGGACATCTGAATTCAGTAATGTTTTTTTTTTCTTTATAGGATAAAGTTCAATCGTCCTAACCTGCCCGCACCCGTTATAAAGCACATGAAATAAGACCGGAGGTAGGCTAGGATGCAGCAGTTTTTATTTAATAAAGCGACAAGACGAGCAAAGCGTTCATCTGATGGTATGTGTAATGTCTGCCCATAACAGATACTGTTAACCAGAACATTTCTGTGTGGCACCACAATGCGCCTGTTACTCTGAGACTGAGACATCAGTTCTTAAGTCTCATATGCCCAGTGATGATATTAGCTCTCAGTGCCCTTCGGACTGAACCACTTAGTTGTTGTCCCTTTTCCTTCCTTCGAGTTAAAAAGAGAAGCAAGATTTTGAATAAGATACTATTAATACGACTTTTTAAGTAGTACGCATGTTATGCTCAAACAATGCTATCATTACACGCTGTCTATAATTCGGTCGCGTAATAGGAAAACTTGTCAGATTGTCGACCGAAAATAAATCTAACCATCAGTGATCAATCCCGAAGGTAAGCGTGGTCTTGAAAATTAGTAAAACAATACTGACAATTCGTATTAGTCGATTGACGATTGACGTTAATTTTGTTAAGCTACTCATCACTTAAGATTTAGGGGATCACAATTAAGGGTTGGATCATGGTAACCATTAATACATTTTTAAACAAAGACTCAATAGGATTTCAGTTATATTTATCATCAACTCAGAATCGAGTTCTAAAAGAGGACATCAGGTCTTTGGTTAACGTGTCGAATAATCGAAATACATAAATAAAACTGCCGATAGAGATTTATTATTATTAATGCGCAGCATTCCGGGGCAGTAGCAATAGCATCCTCAGGATGATTGGTAGCATGTTGGACTGCAAATATTTGAGTCATTGCTGCGCTACTTCTAGCGGAATGGCGCAGCGATGACTCGCATCTTAAATAATGATTAGTTAACGATAAGGACTAGCATAGAAAATAAGATTTTATTACTAACAAAATGTGTCATTGTTACTTGAATTAAACGTTTGTTATTATTATTATTTCGTTTTACCACAACTCGATTTATAATTTAGGTAAGTTTCTCATTTTAACACTGTTACACACACACTTACCAAATGCTAAACAAAAAAAAATTGTATTATATCAGATTATACTTGGTTAAAAATTATCTGTTACTTTCATTAACAACCGTAAATATTTAAAAATCAGCTGGCACCTACTTTAAATAGCTTACGTATTAGAGTTACAAAAAAGTTTACGACGACCCAACTTTTTAGGCACCAGTACCTAAGTATTTTATGGAGGCCTCAGGTAAGCAGCTAGGTAACAAAACATTCTTCTCTTTTACCAATGAATTAAATGTCTGATATACAGTAACCTGACTGTATATCTATTGTGCTGTGTATAATGTACCCAATTGTTATTACTTATTTTATCATTTAAATTTTTAAAATAATTTCGATATGATTATTGTCATCTTAACAAACATGAGTAACTTTAAATGTTGTTAAAACATCTATATAACAATAAATTATAAAATGAATCTAAGTAGTTTTAGTGAAAAAGGCACTGTAGTTGCAACGACCGTTTTCCTTTCGCTGGGTTAAAAACGTACGGATTTTAGAACTACGTTTTCTGTACTACTACGGTACCTGATGATAAATATAGACCGGAAAAGTATAATGATAAATAAAAAAAAACGTATTTTTATCAGTTCTTAAAATCGAATTTTAGATGTCTTAATTTTTTTGGAGACATTATAGATGGCGCCTGGTGTGATGTAATTGTATATATAAATAAGTCCGATAGATGGCGCTAATTATTTATTAAAGGATGTTTTCATTTTAATTGGTGCTGTGTACTGTGTGTGTGTGTGTAATTTTTTAATTAATGTATTGTTTGTCGGGTGACTTTAAACAATTTTACCATTATTTATGAATGCTCAGAGAAATAATCAAATAGTTATGACTTAGGAGAATATATTTAAAGACAGATTCTAACATTATTCTTCTATTGTTGCCTAATGTCTAAATGATCATTGTTCAATAAAAAAGCAAGAAATGTGCATTGTTATCGTAAAACATCTTCTTCTTTATAAAAGTATTATAAAAGTTCATTTTTTCGTTATTTACTATAATACAGAAAATTGATAGGCCTAACAGAAACCGGTGGTTCCAGTTTCTTTATATATATTTCGGATTATATATACATATCAGTAAATACACCAATAATGGTATTAGTCCAATATAAGTTACAAAAGAATAATTAATTTACAACACCCCATTTAATAAATACAGTTTACTGCCTTGTGCCTTAGTGAATTTATTATACTTATTGCGGATAATATAACGTTTGAAAATAAGAATTTATACTAGGTGTGTAAAATTTTTCTTAATCTGAAATACAAATCACACGCTTTTTTCTTCTTTTAAATAACCTTCACTTATCATATAACCGTCCCCAAGTAATAGATACAAATAAAGCTACTTACTTCGAGTTTTAATATGTACTAATGCTCCTAGGTATATCTATTTGTAGGATGTAGATCGTTATGTTATTCAGAGGAAGGGTAACTTCCACCCCAATGGTGTCGGATTATAAGGGTGGTTTAGGGAAGCCGTTGGTGTTGTATAGGGAAACCCTCTAACTGCGCTATAATAAAAATGCCCGTTCTGTGGTGCATATATATTTATAAAATAATATACCTAGTGTTATAGATTTTGTACATCTTTATGATTTCATAAATCAAATCAGAGTATACTACTTGTTCTTAATTACTACGTTCCATAAATATACATAATTTCAAACAATAATTAGTAAATATATTTAAATAAATGTCTTAATAGTTGTGTACCACAATTATATGTATTATATTTGTACTATTGGTTCAATCAACAACTATCATTTGTAAAGAATTATATACAAGCATATGTATAGTTAATTATTATTACCTTATTAATGTAAAAAACGGCCAACAAAAATAAAGAAATGGTACGGTACAAGTTACGCGCCAAGCTAATATTTTAGATATTCCGTCACAGCCATAACGATAAGTAAGAAAGAGACAAGTAGAAAGTAATAATAATAATGCAGAAACGCTAATTTCGTCCCTCGCGCCCTTTCGTGCCGTTCTTGGCAACCGGTTTTGTTTGTGGAACGGTCATAAAACGAATCGGCCAATGAAAAGGCTGAATTCATAGCGGGCGTACCATTGGCGACGGGCGATAGAGAGCGTTATGATGCGGGGGGCGACGGGCATGGGTGCGGCGCGACGGCGGTGGCGCGCGCACACTGAACAGTCGTGTTTCGCCACTCGAAAAGAAGGTTATTGTTACAATGAGACGGGCACCGGACTATCGATAAAGTGTGTTTGTATGTCGTTTTCGTCGATAATAAGTGTTGTGTTTACTTTCACCCGTGCGAATGTCTCGATCCTTACCTTTTTGTTTGTTTTTTCTTTTAATCATTGCCGCATGGGTCGGCGCTTACGTTTCAGTTAACCCTTTATTTTGAAACGATGGAACGTTGTTCTTATGGTTTTTACACCAAAAGGTATTTTATGTTCTTTTTTTACTTTACGGTTGCGAATTAGTGTGGTTAAGTGCGTCGCGTGTGGCTATAGAAGTTGGGCAAGGGTATTCGTCATCGTGATGGATCGCAACTATACATCTGCACCTATATTGGCAAATTGAGTTTTGTATTAACTATAATAAGAAGTATCAGTGAATGAAAATTTAAATATATTTCCGTTATTCCTGCAACACCTACTAAAACCGCACAACGTTATTCATAGTATTAAAAAGCACGTACCTAGGGGCTTTGTTTTGAGTTTAATAAGGGGAGTTGGTTAGTATTATTATTGCAACGCTTCGGGGAAAAGCCGACACTGTGAGGCCCTCGCACCCGAGGGTCGACAGGCGTGGGGAGGGAGGGCGCCGACTGTCTGCACACATGCAGAACCGGTTTGCTCTCCAACTCCCCTAGTGCGCTTTGATATTCTCTTTCTACGCCACACGTGTACGCATAACGCCCTCTTGCTCGCACGTTTTCATTATTTTTTTGCTTCCCCCTTGTGAAATAATGCCAGACAGGCCGTTTTTATTTAGGTACATGTTCCCAAATAGGTGCATAACCTTATATTAGTAGTGGAGATGGTAAGTATTTATGAAAAAAAAACTCTGGCATGGGATGCTATAACTTGTAACTAAAAATTCTTTATAAAATAAATTAACAACAATTGTTGCCTACAGTAGAAACAAACAGAGTATTGCATGAATTAAAATAGTTTAGTTTGTTTCTAAACTAAGAATTTTATATTTAGACATCTTTGACACACCTGGTTAAACTTGTATAAACTAAGTTTTTTACATAATGATCTGTGTCTGATTTTCATTGATAATGTTGTTATAGCAACTAAATCAATAATTTTATTAAAAATGTAAATAAATTACAACACTAAAATTCTGATTCATATATGATCTGTGCTATAGATACAGGTTAAATATTACAATATAAAATATGTGAAAAAATTAAATTCGTCAAAAGTTACCATGAAAAATAATTATTTGGATATATCAGCTATTTACTGCCGATAAAATGACAGTCGACAGTTGTCGTAACCATGTAATTATTTGACATTGACAAACACCAATACTTCAAAAGTCTTGGATTTTTATGTTTATTTGTTTCTGATAGTAAAAGTTATACGAGTGGCATTTGGATTGATTACATTTTCTTAGCTTTAATTGTTCAACACCGTATTTGGATAATTGTTCTTATAATATAATAGCAGAATTCTTGATTAATAATAAGAATGTAACAAAAAAATAATCGCCTTTATATAAATTCATTCTAATTGCATTTTGCATATCATAGCTTTCTTTTAGATAGCTCGGGTCACAAGTAATGGCCGATGTTTGCAGGTATAATTGTAATAATGATGATATCTATCAGATTAGATTTATAATATTATATTGTTATACAGTAACAGCAGCGCTTTCCCTTTTTTTCTTTTAAAAAACGAAGTTTTTCTTCTGTTTCAGGTCTGAAATCCTTGATAATATAAAGAAAAAAGAACAAGAAAAAGAGCAGCCACAGAGTCCTAATTTTCCACAGCAACAGCTGCCAAAGTCTGGTGACAAGCAATTACATAGTTCAGAGGTGCAGAATGCAAATGCACCGGTGACACAGCATGTCCCCGCCCAGATCCTGTCTCCTTCACATGGCTCGGGCTCACCTGTCCAAGCAAAAGAAGACTCCAAAGATAAGACAATAAAAGTTGCTAATTCCACTACAATAACATTAATTGAAAACGGAAATCTTAACGGGGAGAAAGACAAAGACAATAATTATCCTAAAAATTATTTCACATTAGAGCCCAAGAATGATAAAAAAGATGAATGTAACAAAAATAGTATTACTATAACTAGAACTGTGCCAAAGCAATCACCTGGCAGTGGGCAAGCAGAAAAGACAAAAGGTCAATCTAAGCCTACTAAGAGACCTCTTCAATGTCTGGAGACTCTTGCAGAAAAAGCAGGAATAACTTTTGAAGATAAATACGAGGCAGCTAATACACTCTTAGCATTAGATAAACAAAATAATACCTATAGGAGGCCTGAATTAAAACAGCCTAAGACAGAACCAGATAGCCATCCACAAGCTGAAGAGTACCGTTATAGAAACCAAAAAGAGGAAGATGATAAATTGCAGGTAAATGTTAACACATGTATTTTAATTTAAAAATTTATCTCATACATGTAAAATACCAAAAGAATAGGTTTATAATATATTTAAAAAAAGAAAATGTGTACTCATTCAATTTCATAGGCTGCATCAACCACCAATAATGTTATTGGTTGACTGCTATTTTGTTTTTAAATGAAATCCAAATGTATTTATTTAACTGAGAATATTTTGTTAACAAACCAAATAATTTAGCTAATCATATAAATAGGTATTTAATATTATTTCACTTTGGCTATTGAGTTGATTATTACAACAGGTATCTTGTAATGAAGAAAATATTATCCAGATAACATTTTAGGGTTAAATTGTAATTTAATTAAGCTGCTACTACATTTTTAGGTGATATATAATGTCATATATTTAGGGTTGTGATTCTTAAAATCATTAATTTTAACAGTAAGTTTTTACAGTAAAGAAAACAATAATATTTTGGATGTTTATTTGATGATGTGTGCACAAGAGCTGTAAATATTTTATATATCTAGTATCTATCTTTTTTAATTCTGCATAATCAGATTTGACATGCATAATCAGATTTGACATGCATAACATATTTCACTCTTAATATTGCCCTTACCACCTACCACCAGCTTGCATGATTTTCAATTAAAATAGCAGAATATTGATACTTTGTTCATCCATTGCTTGTAAATAGTTGTTAAAGTAATAATTGAGAATTAAACCTCTGAATTAATCTTCATGAAAAATACTTTTCTTGTTAAGTTATTCTTGGATATTAACACAGGAAGTATTGTGAAATAATAATGAAAAGGTAAAGTTTATTTACAGATTTAGGGTTTCTATTATTAGGGTATTCAAAGTTAGATTCAAAAATATTAATGAGAAACTGATACTGATAATTAAGAAATGTAATAAAGCGACATAAATATTAATTGTAATGTTTGGTACCTGTTGTGTACCTATGTTTATTAAACATGGGCCATGTGAAAATGTTTTCACATTAATTGTTATTAATTATTCATCAAATTATTTATTACAATACATTTAAAAATTAAGTTGGTTGGTTGAATGCATGGTTGCAATACTCTGTTCTATTGGTGAATGGTAACAGATAAATATGTAACTCTGTAAGGTTGCTTATGTATTATGTACTCGTATGTACAATAAACCGAACCGAATTATATGAATCGACAGATACAACAGCAGATAATTCAACATCAGCAGCAGCAGCAGCAGCAGCAGCAGCAACAACACCAGTTGCAACAATTGCAGCAACAACAACTACAGCAGTTACAGCAGCAGCAAATTCAACAATTGCAGCAGCAAGCACTGCAACGACAGCATCACGCCATCCAACAACACCTCAAAAACCAACAAGATCAAGAGCTGGTAAAATACCGATTTCTCAATTCCTACATTTTTTAAAAGTGATTATAAAATAACCTATTAGCCTCTATGTGTGTAGCGACGTCTTACTATATCTTCAGCAACATCTACAAATATCAGCTTTTTTTTTGTTAATTACTCAAATTTTCGGTTTGATTTTAGGGTTTGATTCCTGGAGCCGTCACCACTAAAATTGTTAATTGCAATTTTAAGTGCTGATTTACAGCGTGCTCGGCGGTGAAGGAAAACATCGTGAGGAAACCTGCATGTCTGAGAAATAAAAAATATTTCAAAGACGTGAGAAGTCCACCAACCCGCACTGGAGCAGCGTGGCGGATTCTTCCCACCTCCAAAACCCTCTCGGAAATGAGAGGAGGCATGGGCATGGGCATGGGCATAGCCCAGCAGTGGGACATTTATAGGCTATTACTTAATTTTTTAGATGAAATTTTATAGTATTATATTTATTGAAATCAAATAGGTTTGGCTGATAATTTTTTTTATTAAATTATACATATACACAAATTATACATATAATTATATTATTAGACGAATAGATTCATGACTTATTTTTTCTCCTTGCATCAAAGCATAGTTACAGTCAGCAAACATACTATTTCCTTTTCCTCTCAGTAACAGTAACTGTATTATTAAATTATTCTATCACGAATACTGTTTTAAGTACTTACTTTTTTAACTCTCTTAATATTTTTATATAATATAAAAAAAATACTAAGAGGGTTTAAAAAGATAGTTAGTTATCTCTTTTAGTTGCAGAAACAGTTCCAACAACAGCAACATCAACAACAGCAGCAGCAACAACACCAACAACAGCATCAGCAACAACAGCAGCAGCAACAACAACAGCAGCAGCAGCAACAGCAGCAGCAACAGCAGCAGCAACAACAGCAGCAGCAACAGCAGCAGCAGCAACAACAACAGCAACAGAAAACTGAGTTACAGCAAGTAGCTCAACAACAAGAATTAGCACAACAAAAGTTTTTGCAGGTATTTTTATTTGATTGTTTTATGTATAAAATTTCTCCTATGTAAAGTCGTACTACCAATTATATCATATTGCAGAGCCAGTAGTAATAGTAATAGTAGAGGACATAGTATTGAGTATATTTAACTAAAATAATATGTTATGCTATATTAATATTTTAAAGAATTTTTTGACAATTGTATTAAAATTTACTTGTAACACAAAATATAAAAATTGTAAAATAAAAAAGATTTTAGATTTTAATTATGATGTAGGGAGTATTTCCGAATGTGCATCTCATATAGTTTAACAGTCCATTCCAAAAATACCGTACCGGCGAACATGTTAGTGTAAATATTCAATACAAATAAAATTTAAAAGTACTTTGTAGTAGCAAAATATTTTGTTTAGATCAGAATGTTGCGGTATGGTAGAAGATGTAGTGACAAATATAGAGAAAGGGATGCTTAGATGTTTTGGACACGTAGAGAGGAAGGATGAAAGAAGATTGACGAAACAGATTTATGAGGCGAATTTAAATGGGCAAGCCGGTAAGGGTCGACGTAGGCAAACGTATCACGATCGGATCTATGTCGTTTTAAGGAAAATAGAAGAAGCGAAAAGTGTCTTAGGATCGTAGCAAGTGGAAAGATGGTGATCTCTAGCTATCCTAATGGGAAAGAGGTGTGACTCTATGTATTTATCAAGAATATGCTCCAATGTAAAGCTGTACTTTTTTATCTGTGATAAAAAACCTATTGTCCATGCATTTTATGTAAGAAACAGAGAAGGTCTGTTATGTTAACCTAATATGAACTAAAATGATTTTATTTTTATTACGGTTAAAAACGTACGTAGAAAAGCTCCATGCGAATGCCATATTAATTTTTCCAATGATCCAAGTTACACAAATACCTTAGAAAAACATAAAATAATTATGTGCTTAAATGTTACCAGGGCATTCGCTGATTGAGGTTTATCAGGATGCTAAGAATAAGGAATAAATAATTTAAAAAAAATAAAACATAATAAAATATTAAGGTGTCGTCTTCGGCGATTTTCTTCCTAATACTTTAGTTGGACGCCATTAAAAAGTTTCTCAATTGTCTCAAATTAAATTCAAGCAAACTTTTATAGTGTCTACAAGGTGCATTATGAAGTATGATATTTTTGTCGATATGAAATATTGTTAGTATAAATACACCTTAGAAAAATCTTCGTGTCTTTAAGTTTCATTGGCTGTGCTAGTTATGTGTACCGCCAACTGTGTTCTGGTTTGAAGGGCATACAGACAGTACATGACTAAATGTCTAACACTGACACTAACTAATTTGCGCAGGCGTGACATTCACAGGTGAAGGATCTGCTCATCTCGTTACCTTCGTACCATAAATAAGAAAGTTATTATTTTTTAATTCTTCTCATACTACTAAATACCAAACTTCTTGTAATTTTTGCTGCATCTAGATTACGAAGCGACTAATTCTTATTATATTTTATTATTGATTTTTATAAGAAATTGGACTAAGTAGCTTTGTTTTCCAAACTTGCTTAGGTTTAAACTGTATCATAATCAGTATGTTATCTTCATTGGGCATTTATAACATTTACCATAGGATATAATGGGTGCTGGTATAAAAAAGGTTTCATAAATTAATAATTTAATTTTTTTTTGTAATTGATACTAAAAGTGTTTATATACTGTAAATTATAAATATCAAATATAAGTCGAGCATGAAGTGGCAGCCTCCCTACAATAGCACCTCATTATCTGGCATATTTAAGATGAAGACCTTTGTCCTGTAAGTGTTCGGTAACTCATTAAATACTAGTTTATGTGTGTTTGCAGGAACACTGAAATTCCATTTCAGTCACATTTTTTGCACCATTTGCGCAAATTCCAACGAGTTCCCCCTCTGCGGGTTTGAATTTTAAGTACTTAGATTTTGATCAAACTTACAAACTGTATAGATTTTTATCCGTTAATATATTCTACAGAAAATTATTATTAAAAATTCTTGGAGCAATACTTTTTTGATTTAAAGAAGCAATAAGATTTATGCAATACACGAACACGCTCCATTTATAGAAGAAATATATACTATTTTCGTTGTTATAAAAACTGTTTATATTGAAATATATGTAAATTAGTTTGCACTGTACTTTTGATAATTGGTCTCTTCTGAACTTGTTAATAGATTTTTAAATAATTTTGAGCAATTTTTGAATCAATATTCGTTACGAAATGGACTATAACGTCAAAGAATAAAAATATTTTAATTTTAACTTTATATTCTGTCTTAATTAATTTATTACATTATTAATTTTACATTATTAAAAATGGTTTCGGATGACTTTATATATAATTAATTAATTAATTTTATTTACAATTTATAATATATCGTCACAATATCAAAGTCAAAGCGCAATCGCAACACATTTTCACTAGCTCCTGAGTCCACTAACCATTCCGATTTTTGATACTTTTCTTTTGATTTTTTTTTTGATTACGAAAGCATTACTTTTTTAATTTTTTTTTCCTAAACAACTTGTTTTTCCTAAACCAACATTACGCTTTATTATGTCCACCTGTTCCGCAATAAAAACACTTATTAATTACTATTAACGTTTCTTCCACTGTTACTGTTATTATTATTTTTACACTCGCTCTGGAAATATCCAAACTTTATTGCATTTAAAACACTTAACATTCTTTTTATTCTTCACGACAAATACTGATGAGGATTGTGTCTGCTGAAGAGCATAATTTTTTTCTTCCACCAACAATCTGGCCACCAAATTCTCTATAGTTTGCTTATCTGTTGTTGTCTGGTGCTGACTCCTACGCTGACACGAAGTATTTGTATTCATCTGGTAGCGACATTAGTACTTTTATTATAACAAACTTGTCGGATATTTCTTCGCCCATTTGCTTTAACTGGATTTGCATTTTTTGGATATCTGGATACCCTTTTTATATTTATATTGAAAAACATACGGTATATAAACGCTTGTCTCCGTCTTCTGCTCATAAACACTTTGCAATGTCTTTCACATCTCATTAGAAGTTGCACAAGTGATGATGTACAACACGACATTAACGTTTGAGCATTGGCATCTCTAGGCTCCCAACTAGCTCGGCCAGTAGCATCCTCCGGTTTTACTTTTTGATCCTGCAACTAGGTAGGTACCACCCCAGGGCCAGTTATTTTGCCGTGAAGCAGTAGTGTGCAAACATTACTGTGTTTCGGTTTGAAGGGCACTGAGAGCTAGAGTAACCACTGGACATATAAGACTAAAGAACTGATGTCACAGGGTGACGGGCGCAGAGTGGTGTCACACAGAAATGTTCGGGGTGACACAGGATTTCTTATGGGAAGACGTTGCACTGGTCAGCGCAACGTCTTCCCATGAGGTGAACATTTTGCTCGTTTCGTTACTTTATCAAATAAAAAAAAAACGTTTGAAACTTCGAGCATTGTTCCAGTTACTTGATCGTTCCTTGATCACGTTATGATTTCCTTCCATTTTGCTAACCTGCGTTGCTCAATCACCAGAACAAGTATTCTTCTGGACGTAGTTCCGTGGTTGGCAAACCTAACCTCTCTTTTAGGTAAGAATACAAAAGAACGTACCAAATCTGTTTGTACCTATGCAAAAAACAAAATGGAAACAAAAATTGAGGGATTTGTCAACCATCCACACCACATGATAATTCCCTACATATGCATACAGACACATTATATATACGTACATACATGTGTTATTAATGCAATAGTCCATCTTTATGGACTTTATGGAATTGCCGTGCACAATGTCATAAAACAGGCACATGTCCAAATTTGTTCGCCTCTGTTGCAGAGCTAACATAGCATATTCAGTGCAATCATCCTCGTATGTATTTGGATTTTTCCGGTAACGATAATTCAAGTGATTGACGAGAATCCTTTGAATACTTTCTATACGATTTATATATGTAACATAATGTGGAGATCATATTGGACTAACGTATTCTAAAATGCTACAAACATATGCAAAATAAACTTGTCTTAATAGCCGCCAAATGTGTGAATGGCTTGCAAATGCGTAAAACAAAATTGAGGTTTTGGAAAGCTTTGTTAACTACATAATCAATATGGTCAGACTGCAACATTTTATGGTCAAAATACACTCCTAAATCACGCACTGTATTACTTCGCTTAATCACTGTATTGCTAATTTTATAATTGTATAATACAAGTTTTATTTAAATTAATTGTTATATTGTTTTTCGCATAATATTCGAATAGATTGTCAAGATCTTTTTGCATTAAAGTGCAGTCAAGCTCATTGTTTATTTTAAGAAAAATTCTTATAATCTGCGTACATAAGGTGATATGAGTGTTCTAAACAGGATACTATGTCGTATAAGTATGCGTTATAAAAAAGAAGACCTACATGAGATCTCTGTGGTACTCCGGAAGGTATATTAATAAAATCTGAACAGTAACCACCAAATACCACACAGTGAGAGCGATTAGATAGTTATGACTGAACCCACCGGACTAAGTCACCATGAATGCCGAGCCTTTGTAACTTGTTTAAGAGGATGACGTGATCTAAACGATCAAAAGCTTCTCAAAATCAGTGTAGATCACATCAATCTGGCCACCGCGCTCCATTGATTTTAACACAAAGTTGTAAAAATATGCTAAGTTGGTAACAGTAGATCGGTTCTTCATGAACCCGTGTTGAGTTTCGGGTAGTAATTGAAATATTGTTGTATATATTGCTTTTTTAACAATAAATTCAAGTATTTTACCTGCTGTGTTTAGTACAGAAATACCCCTATAATTTTCAATTTCAACTTTGTAACCTTTTTGATGTATGGGAGTAATGTGTGCAGACATCACAAACGTCCTTCCCTCCCGTGCACATAATTCTGTCAAGACGTAACGATCTTGGATAATTAGAGCTGCCTCGCATGGCTTTCACATAATTCCGAAACATTTTTGGGTGGGTCTTGATGGTATTTTCGCAATACACTGTATAATTTATGAAACAAGCCTTTTCATACGGGATACTCTAGCCCGTAACAGTGAAAATTCTTCATAGTCTAATTGATTGCCGTATTCTTTCCACCGTGAGTGAGCTTTTGATTTCTCCTTAATAATTTTAATTAATGCTTGGCTTTGCCATTTAGGATATGCAGTATGTTTAGGTTTATTACTTAAAGGAACGAATTTTTAGACACAAAAGTGCATGATAAAATATTTCTGTCAACTCCTTATTGAACCTCTGCTCAAAATTGAATGCCAGTCCTGTTCGTTGATATGTTTATTTATCTTACTGTAATCAGCCCGCCTAAAATTACGTTTAGGAGTCGCAGATTCTTTAAAAGGCATCACAGATATGTCTCTTATATCTAAGCAAAAAGACGGATGTGCGCACAATGGGAGATTAGAGAATGCAAGGTCTAACGTGTTCCCCGCGTAATTTTTTATACAGTTATATTGTGCCAAACCAGTAAACGAAAATTCTTCAAGAGGTCGAATTGCGGCATTCTACCCTTCTACTGAGCCTTGTTTCAAAAACGTAGGCCCGTTCGAATCCCATGAGATACATGGTAAATTAAAATCCCCGATTAACAAGTAATGGTTATTGGAATTCATATCCGTAACATTCTTAGCTACACGAATAATGACATGAATACAACATCGTACGGTATTTTCCGTGCCTCTGGAGGTAAGTAAGTTACGCTTAAGTGGAAATCCACTGTAGAGGTAACTGCACGCACCGGCACCGTTACCCTCGGACAAGACCTCGGTGGGGGCAGAGGGACCGAGGTCACAGCGTATAGCGCTCAGATTACGTTGAGTTATTATCATCACCCCACCTCCGGTCCTTTTGCCACTTGCGCTCAAATTAGGATCGACACGGAACACATCATACCTATCATCGCAAAGCTCTTCATCAAAAATACCACTGTGTAGCCACGTCTCCGTTATAATAATTACATCATAATTGTTACACAAAATGCTATGTTGCAGATCTAGACATTTTGTCCTTAGCCCACGTACATTCTGGTAATAAACTCTTAAGTTACGAGCAGAGTTCGCTGTTCATAAAATACCAAAAATATAAATTTAAAAGGTTTAGGTTACTAAATGAATTACTTTCCATGCAGTACAAATCGACATGTAAATATTTAATAAACAGAATTGATATGAGTATGACTGAATATGAAAGCAGTAAACAAATTAACGACTATGACAGTGTCTTTGAAAGGGTGAATATAAGGATTGACTAGTAATAATAATATAAATAGTATAGTGACTTTGAATTCCAATAAATGACGATATTTGAAAAAGAGGGTGTTAAGAAATAGTTTAAACTTTCGTCGATGGAACAGAATATTTTACGATACGAAACGTACTAAAGAATGTTCGCTAAATTTAGGTGAGAGTTTATGTTCAAAGAGGTTAGCTGCACTAAAAATAGTCTCACTTGAAAGTGTATATCAAAATTATAGCTGACTAACGATCCGGCCCGGCTTCGCACGGGTAAATAGATATTAGAAAGATAAATTAGTACTTTATTTGGACAATTAGAACAAACACAATTCCTTACACTAACATTTTTTGTAGCGACTATTCTCACCGGCGGCTCTGCAGCTGGTCAGATAAAATTACGTTATTTTACTAAAATAATGTTTTAGTTATGGGAACATAAGCCATGAAATATAGCAATTATTTAATGTCGTGGTAGCAAAAACAAACGACTGCTCTCGACCGCTGCGCAAGGGGAGCCGCGCACCTCGATGATGCCCAAGTTGCATGAAGCCGGGCGGCGGCGCGGCGTTCGAGAAACACCGAGGCCGCTGTATTTTTTAAAGAGCGTTTTAAAATTTTTCAATAAAAGAAAATATATAATTAAAATTACAAACCACTACCGTGTGTAGTTTACAAAAAATAAAATGAGGTAGGGAATTAATAGAATTTAGTCCAATCGAGCGTAGCGCGGGCGAGCGTTTGGCTGTTCCCTCACTCCGCAGCATTTTTCTTACTTTTAACATTTTTATACCCGTCGTAACTTCTAACGATAGGTCCGATTCGAATAATTTAAATAGGAATTTACATCTACATAATCAACCTTGAGTATAAAACTATTGAGAAGGATAAGGATTAATATCATGATACGATTGTCATCATCTTTCGATTCTACCCGTGTTTTGATAGACTAATTTGAATAAAAAGCTGTTATTGTGACTTAACTATAATAGTTAGATATATAGCCTCGCGGACTTTTTTGTGAGTAATGATGAGTACTATGAAAATGTAGTACATTATTTTCTTAATCATTAATAGTTTTTGCAGCGCACGCCAAATAATGACTTTTATCAGTAAATTTTTGATACCTTGAGTTACATCATAGCAATTTTCGTAGGAATCTAGGTATTTTTTTAAAATTAAATATAACTCATGTTAAACGCTGATAATGTAGCTGTATATAGGTAAACGAATTTTTAAAACCGGTTCAGTAGTTGTTGAGTTAAATCATTACAACCAAACATACAAAAAATCAAATCTTTCCTCTTTATAATATTAGTTTAGATATCAATATGCGCATTCAAATTTAGTACAGTTGTAAAAAAATAAAATAATAACAAAATTTAAAGATGTAATACTGTAAAATGTAGATTAATTTTGTATCGGATTATAATAATTAATATAGAAAAACTACGTGAAAGTAAAAATAGGTGGTGTTCATTATTGCATTTGAAATTTGAAAACGAATGCACTTTCGAGTTCGAAACACCACTAAACTTCCGTTGTAGTAACAGTATAATTAATACAGAAAAGTTAAAACACGTATTTTATAAAATGTTTCGAATCTCTTCTTGTCTATATTAATTGCATCCGGCGTATAAACGGAAAGGTTTTTTCAACATCGATATCTATCGCTTTAATCTATTGTTGACCTTATTTTTATAAGTTATTATTTGCGCAGTTGCTTATTACCCTCCCCATAATTATTGATTTTTAGACTGCAGCCACCTCGTTGTAAGCCAGCTTTGCAAGCCCACGCTCATATCTCAAGTGTTTCAGACTGATGCTAAAAGTGCCGTCTGTGTTAGTGGCGCTGTCTTACAGGTTCTGTGTGAGAGAGGATTGTGCGCAGTCTCGTCAAGTTATCAGTCTCTGATAAATTCAGTTACGAGTCACCAGTAGAGTTTTTCTGTCCGTGACAAGTTCAGCACAGCCTCGTTTATCAGGAAAGATCTTGGTGCACCAATAGTGCCGTTCGAAAACATTTTGAAAAATGTCTTGATATTATATATTATTGATCTAATTATTATTACGTATTGCCGTCTTTTCATTTTAAATTACATTTATGGGATTCCGCCACAAAAAAATAAGTATTTAATTTGTTTTCATCCCGTTATTAACATTCTTTCTTTTTATCCACATATTTAAAAACTAAGTCGTTACTTTATTTTCTCTTATTTCTAATTATGTACTAGTATTGTTATTATATTTAGTTTATTAATTACATTTTTCGGATGATTGTAATTAATCAACCGAAATATATAATTAATAAACTAAATATGGTCTTCTAATTATTATTGCCTCTAACTAAATTTCACAATTTATTAAAATATAAGTAATGTTTTATTTAATTTTTTTTATTTACTGACCACATACCATGAGACGCACGTTTATATACCGTCATCCCCGTACTTAGGTATAGTTGTATTATTGTACATTTTGTAATTTTTTTAACATTTTCTAATTAATATATATAAATTAGAATGATGTGAACCCCATTTGACGAGTTTATGATTATAAATAGAGCATTTTACTTTTTAGTCTATTTCTTCCCATAACCACATAGCACATCTTGGTGTGCAATTGTTAAAAACTTCGAATATTTCCAGCCGGTACACACTCAGCAGTTCAACGTCCCTGGCATCGGTGAGATTAACCTCAGCTTCTTGCCGTCGCCGCAGAGCAACGTCAACTTGCTCTTCGACAAGAACCAGAAGAGCGGGATGAGCGGAGAGATAAAACCACAGCAAGTCAGTTTGCCACCTGTCCAATGTTTAACATAGTTTTTTTACGCCACTTTGCTTATAAAATAATTGAATGACATATTGTACATCAATAAACAAAAATAGAAAAAGAAATTAAATATGAAAAGATTCAATTGGCGGCCTTATCGCTTAGAAGCAATCTCAACCAGGCAACCATGATGCAGAGCATATGAGAAAGGGTCACAACACAAATCATTTGATAACTTTTCGTGTTAAGTTGTTCTAACCCACCATCCTCAGTTATAGGCGTCATCCATAAAGAGCTTACCACAACATATTTATTGGTATAAATTTTCTAACGAATATGTTAAATATTACGTTTATGATACGCTTTAAATATACATTTAACAGATTTTCACTCTGATAAGTACATTTTACAGTTAACTATAATTTGTATAAAATCATATAATTGTAAAAATGACGGACGTATAAGTTAACTTAGTTATTACTTTCTTTAAGTCTTGCTTTTTATCCAGGGTCTCAAATAGAAATATTACTTTTCTGTATAGTTTTTTCATGAAGTTGTAACCATAATTATTCTTAAGAGATGTATTTTTGTCTAAACGTTTATAGTTTCATATTTTACATATTTTTAATACGTATTTTTTAAACCTACCGTGAATGTTCTTTTTGTCTGTTAATATTGCCAAAGCCTATCCTATTTTACAACAGATTATAAAAATCAAAATTAAGTATATAGTATTAGAATAATTCGTATTGTTCTTTAACGGTTATCTTGTATTGTGTTTAAAACTCCACTTTTTGATAATTACACACTTCTTATATTTTATTAAATAAACATGTGGAGCGTCCACAACAGCATTTCTCCTGTATCGAGAGTTTACAGACAAACATTTCACATGCATAACGCAACCAGACTTAAAAAGGAAAAATTTTTAAGCATCAATTATTACACCTAAACTTTAAAAATGAATGAATTAGGTTGCGATCAGTAAATCTTCGCGTTAATCTAGCGACTTTTGTTAGGTCTCACTGTGAGGTAGTGTCCGACCGAAGATTGATTTCTGGCCGAAGCAGAAGCCGAAGCCTATTAATCGGCTATCGCCACAACCTTTGGCCAAAACCGAAGCCTAAGCCTGAGAAATTCAGTTCAAAATTGGCTGAAAGGGAATAAAATAATGACTTTTTAAAAGTTTATGTTGAGTGTATTTAAAGCACTTAATGAGGTGATTAGAATTACCTTGAAACGTGTCAAAAATAACAACACTTCGAAATAATGTTATTTGCAACGCTATGTGACCCCTGCACCCCGCGCGTCGGCTCTTTCGGGCATTTGTAACAGTTCGTTCAATTTCGGCGCCTGCTAGAAATCGGCTTCGGCCGAATTTTGACCAAACCTTTTGCCGAAGCCAAAGGTTAGGCCAAAATTAGTTTTTAACCGAAAGTAGACGAAGCCGAAGGTTCGATCGGACAATACTGTGAGGACATTCGTAAGTTTCTGGCTACCTTCGTAAGTGTAAAATAATTTTAATACATTCATTAATTTTAAAAGTGCATTGTAAAGTATACAATTTGGAAAACTGTTGAACCTTATACCATTGCGATTAAGCTCTAGCATTTTTGATAGTGTACACTTGTCATTGCTCATGACTGTACTAAATTGATGATTGTGACTTGTTGCCTACAGCTAGTAGAAGGACAAACACAAGTAGTTCAACAGCAGATCAGCATGGCCCAGCACGAGCCCACGCAGCAGCACCACCAAACTGTCACCGTCGTTTCGTCTATGCCAAGCAGCATGGCCCAGCATCAGGTTAGTTCCTAACGACGACATAACCTACTCGGAGTAACGTTTGTGCAAAATTTCGGATATAACCCGACTATTGAAAAAACGTCACATTTAAATGGAAAACGTTCGCACTAACTGGACTCTATAATTTGGTAGTGAAGTTTGGTATTAAAATGCGTTCCAACTTTGAAGTTTTAATGGTTGTTTACGATATAAGGATAATTTCTGTCTATTACGTTTGTTGATAGCTTCCGACAGGGCATATTATCACCATTAGATGTTATATGGCCACAGTATAGCCTATGCAACTTTTGTTCTGAATTTAATAGTTTGTTATTTTCGAAATTTTGGTCAATAATTATATTATCACGTTCAGCAAATAACTCTAGTATAACTAACCACATATATTTCATGTATTTTCTCTGCTCAACCCGAAGGTAGACTGGAAGAGAATGCCTCTAGGAATTAAGTCCGCCTTTAAGTATAACTTTTTGTGCAAATAAAGTCTACATAAATAAATAAGTCATTCATAAACGTATAATTTTGGCCCTTCGTTTTTTATATGCATCAGTGTTGGTGTATACGTATGTCGTGAAAGTAAAATATAGTTTCAACTTGATTTTATTTTATGTAGCACATTAATACTTACTTTGCTGGACTTTAGTAATGCATTTGCGCATTTTGACATTTTGTTGGGCATCCTGCTTTCTCTCAACGTATCTCCGATTGTGATTGACTGGTTTCGTAGTTATTTATGTGGTCGCCGACAACGTATTCAGGTACAAGATGTTTTTTCCACTTGGACTACTACAGTGGCTGGCGTTCCGCAAGGCGGCGTGTTGTCTCCTCTCCTGTTTTCAGTTTTCATTAATTCCATTAGTCATCAACTATCTTCTTCTTACCACTTGTATGCTGACGATCTCCAAATTTATATCCAGTCTTCTCTAGAAGATCTGCCTAAAGCCATTGACACAACCAACACTGATCTGACTTCTATCTTGAACTGGAGTAAATCATATGGCTTAAACATAAATCCTAAGAAAACTCAGGCAATTATTATTGGAAGTTCTAGACTTTTTTTTTGACTATGCTGTAATCCTAAAATTCCCTTAGAAAAAAAATCTTTATCTTGACTCTCAAAAAAGTCCTCAACCGCGGCCATCACGTCGCTATCATCGTCAAATTTCTTGCCTCGGAGGTGTTCCTTGAGTCGTGGAAAGAGATAGAAGTCGCTGGGGGCTAGATCTGGTGAATAGGGGGGGTGTTCCACCAGCTCAAAGCCCGCTTCCTGAATGGCAGCCATGGCAATTGCAGCTTTGTGAACCGGTGCGTTGTCTTGATGGAACAGCACTCCAGCCCGCAGTTTGCCTCGCCTTTTCTCCTTAATAGCCTCCCGCAATCTTCTTATTTGTTCTGCATAGTAGGAGCCTGTAATAGTGGCCCCCTTTTCCAAGTAGTCCACCATGATTATTCCTTCAGCGTCCCAAAAAACAGACGCCATAACCTTCCCTGCTGAGCTTGACACTTTGAATTTCTTCGGCGTCGGTTCATCGGATCGTTTCCATGTCATCGATTGTTGTTTTGTTTCAGGATCAAAATGGTGGATCCAGGTCTCGTCCATGGTCACAAAACGTGACAAAAAATTATCCTTGTCTGCCTGGAACTTTTCGAGATTTGCTCTTGACATGTCGACTCGTTTCTTCTTTTGCTCGTCGTTTAACATTTTCGGTACCCAACGCGCGGAGACCTTTCTCATATGCAATTCGTTCGCAAGGATTCTTTGAATGCTGCCATATGAGATCCCTGTGACCTCAGCTACATGCCTGATAGTCACTCTTCGATCTTCCAATACAACTTCTTCAACTTTTTTCACATTTTCTTCAGTGAGGGACGTCGATGGGCGTCCTTCGCGGTGTTCGTCTTCCGTCGATGTTCTTCCCAACTTAAACTCCTTAGCCCAGCGTGCAACTGTGGAATATGGAGGAGAAGAGTCCCCTAATGTTTCCACCAAGTCGCTGTGTATGTCTTTGGTAGACATTTTTTTCAAGCAGAGGTATTTAATGACAGCTCTGATTTCGTGTTTTTCCATTTTGATCATTAGAAGTACAGCTTAATAACTTGAGCGAATTCAAAATTTGTGTCTACGATTCGTATTTGGGCTTCGCAAATATGATCATGTATCTGAATTTCGTAAGCAACTCAAGTGGCTTCCCATCCGACTTCGCCGGAATACTCATATACTTTCTGCTTTGTACTGCGTGCTGTTCAACCCATCTACTCCTCTGTACTTAAAAAATCGTTTTGAGTATATTTCCCTATCCCATTATAAATTTCTTCGTTCCTCTGTCAACCTCTCCCTCCGGACTCCGGTGCACTACACTTCTTTAGTAAATCCTTTACTGTCACAGCTGTGCGCTTATGGAATTCCTTACGTTTGCACATACGACGTGCTAAGTTCCTCTTTTCCTTCAAAAACCTGCTTAGAGCTCATTACTTGAATATTTAACTCATGTTTTCACTTATCCGTTTGTTCTTAATCCTTTACCTTACTCTGTCGCTTTTTATATGAGATGCTATCATCTAGTGTTTTTTTATAGATTTATATGGTTTAGTGTACACCACCCTCTTTTTCTTCTTCTGGTTTTTCATTTTGCTGTATTAGTTCTCTGCGCTAAGGTTGTCTGGAAGAAATCGCTTTCAGTGATAAGACCGCCTTTTGTACCTTAACTTAAATATAGTACTTAGTCTTTATTTTTGTATTGGTGTACAATAAAGAGTATATTGATTGAGTATATTGATTAATATGAATGAGTCCGAGACGTTTCGTCAGCAAGCCATTGCCATTCCAGTAATTCTATTTATGTTAGCTTCATTATTGATTTACCTAGATTTCCCACCTTGTTACTGTCTGCCGGCGAAAGCCCACGCTTATGCATGGGCGTTTGGTTCGCTTGGAGAAGAGCAATCTTATCAGTTGCGTCGCAATTATAGGCACGACTAGTTCCTTCTACGTTGCTTTTTATCAATTTAGTCTGTTATTAAATTTGCTATCGATCTAAATAAATTTTCTTTCGCTTTTAAAATAATTTCTTTGGTCCTGTTACGGAAAATTATCGCCTGAATTAACGCCATTATCGTTAATTAACAATTTTGAATATTTTGATTTGTTTTTATTATGTCCGCTAAAATTCGTGGCGTATCGAGTAAAAAGCGGTTGAAGAAGGTACAATGAATATTATTGTTTTTTTTTGTAAAGATGTACGTCAAGGATTTGGCATTATAAATAAAATAAGAATAATATATGAGTGCTCTTGTTCAGTTAACAAATTATAATAAAATAATTATGTATAATATGTATAATATAAATATATATTAAATAACATTATGGTGACGCATGTTGAATATTTATCTGTCGTATTTGCAGGTACAGCAGCAACAGCAGGCAGGCGGAATGCAGCAACAAGCCGGTGCGGGCATTTCAACTCTGCCACCATTGCAGAGTCTGCCACAGAACACCCAACATCCGCAGCAGATAAGGTCAGTAATACGTGTACTGTTGCTACGGGCTCCAATATCTACTGCTTTGATTATCAATGCAGTAGGTATTGTAATGAAAATTGAACATATTTGGTTACCATATGTTCCAAAAACTGTATTATTTCGATACAGTTCCATTTAGTAAGGTTTTATGAACATTTTATTAAAATTATTCAAAGAGAATTTATCATAGACGTGGTAGTTTCGACAATTGGTTCACAACTAGAGACCTCTTATATTCAAAAGGTTACGGAACTGGGAATCGCGATCGCGATTAAAAACTAAATATTATCGATTTTCACTCAGCCTGTTACAATAAATTAGTTTTGACCAGAAGATAACAGTTCACACTGATCAAATCAGATACCTTTCTAGCGCCGAATGGGGTCATAGTCGCGTACAAGTTATACAGCAGCCGTTGCAGAATAACACCTATCTCCAACAGTTGTACAATGCTCAGGGTCCGCTCATCATGCCCGGGAACATAGCCCTGCATCCCGGAATCAATTCGCAGCAGATACAGGTAATTTCTTTCATAATCTTACTCTCAGCATTGGATTCTAAACGCTCCACTGTTAGGTACTTAAAGTTACACCTTTACGTTTATTTGTGTTTATATGCGCTTGTATTTGACATATCATCATCATCATCATCATCAGTCTGCGGTACTTCAAAGCGGCGTACAGAACTCCCCCCATGAACGCCATTTAGCACGATCGTCGGCTTCACGCATCCAGCTGACAGATCGCCCCACACTACATTTGCCTAATCGCTGTCTCCATTCTTGGATTCGCATAAGTATTTAGTACACGTGACAAAAGTAAAACCTTGGTGATCTTACGAGTAACATTGATTTGTGAGTAAGAGATAAAACGGCAGGGGAAGAGAGAAAAAGAGTCCAAAATATTCTGTAATAATTTTACTACTTATAGGATTTAAGCGTTCTCTCTTTTTAGCTCGTTAGTCAATAATCCATGTTTCGTCCTTATTGTATCAACGTCGAAGTAGAATTTTAATGCAACGTTGATATATATTATGTATCAACGTTGCATTAAAATTCTACTTCGACGTTATTTAACTCTTGTCGAGCCAAATTATTTAAATTAAAAACAAAGAATTTTCATTTCGATTATCTTTCAATATTTCTAAGACATTGACATTGAGAAACGTTCCTTAAATAGGTAATAGCTGCCGGTAAGCCCTTTCAGGGTAATCAACTGGCACCGCACATGCTGACTACCCAAGGAAAACAGGTCTTGCAGGGCCAAGCAGGTGAGTTGCTACAATTTTACATATAATTTTACTTACGTTGGCAATCGTCATTTACATTGACGTATCTGTACTGGTTATTTTCCATTGGAACCCGGTCCAGCCCAATGCTCTTCCTTGTCGTTATAATTTTTTTTTTGTTTCGAAGTGTTTTTGTGTGAATAAGTGCCTACCACAGTATCTTGGGCTGGTAACTCAACATACCCGGGGGTGAGTACGGTCCCCCTCTATATACGCCAATGGATATTTTACATACTACTACGTCGAATGATTGGATAATGACAGAAGTGTCAAAATAAGCTATCAATGCACTGGCTGGTTTTTGACCACAGCGACAACTTCCAAATAATGTCGGAAACTGCGTAAGATATATTATAGTGGTACAAGTGAGCGTCTTCATTAGTCCTAACCTACCCACAGTCGATGTAACGCTATAAGATCGAAGCTAGTATGCAGTATCGGAAACACAGATACAATGACAATACAACCATGGCCGAAAACCAATGATTTGTGTTTTAGCTGCTCGGCTCCGGCTGCAATTCGAACCCAGGATCCACGACTCACTCAGTCAGGTACTCTGACCACTATGCCACAACACGCCACGGGCGTTTGCTTGGATTTCTTCATAGTTTGTGTAGGATTACACGTTTCACAATAAAGATCCATAACTCTTGCTTCTCACAAGGCGAAGCTTCCACTGACAGTTTTCAGTAGTATCGTCCGCTTAGCTTCACGCCAATTTTCTGACTACACTTGTTCATTTAACAATTTCACGACTTTTTCCACTTTGTGATGATAATTGACATGAAACTAAGGGAATATTTCCCGAGCCACGTTAATCAATGCCTCATTTAATATCAACACAGACCAGACAATTCATCTTAATACCAATTCTGCGCATTATACAATTTTTCATATTATGTAAGTCTACATGTGACAGCTTTTTGAACGTTCTGCACAAACAATTCCACCAGATGCGAAATAATATTCCCGTCATTAGGAACGTTCTCGATGTTTCGAAAAATTCTTAATTCGCCATTCAAATTAGATTTAAAGCTCTTTGAATCCGCTACTCGTGCACAATTACGTGGAAATATAAATGTGTTTCCTATTTTCGTGACGCAAGTTGAGCAAGTGCACCTTAGCTGTCTATGAACCGAGTTATAAAGGTTCTACGCAGAATTGAAATATTCCATTAATAAACTGATCAACAAATTCAAAGATGTTGCTCGGTTTGTTTTGCTTCGACATTTCTTTGTTTTTTTTGCATACAAACAGTAAAATAACAAAACTTTCACTGGTAAAAATACTCAATCAACGAAGTCATCCCAACATCAAATAGTTGAAAGCTTTTAAAGCTAGCCAGCTAGCTTCTCATTCCGTCGTGGTAATAAAATCGATTAGTAATGACACTATGTCGCAGTTCTTTTAGTGTTGATAAGAATTTCTACACCATTGAGTTTTATAGTAAATTTTGCAGGTCTAACTACCTATCAGGAACAAGGTTTATAAAATTTTACATTGAATTATATTTGTTTCGAGTCTCGTGATTGGTTGAATATGTGAATGTCTTTGTCTAATTGTTTTATTCGGGGATAAATTATTTATTTTCATATTTCCGTTATTTAACTTTAATTGGCATTTCTGTGGGTGTTTCTTTTGAAAGCTTGTTACTAAAAGGGATTGTTTGGCAGTCATAGTGTAAGCAATACGCTGGCGATCGCTTTTTAACTATGATTTTTAACACCTGTTCAGTGCAACTAGTGCTTTTTTTATTTCGGCTTTCACGCAATTATGTCTTCTATCACTTACACGTTAAGGAATAAAATAATTGAAAAGAAATACATAAACTACGTTATGTTACATTATGGTTGTTCTGCTGTTTTATTTTAAATAATTGAGCTGTGTTTGAAAAATTACGTTTTACTTTTGTGATATAAAAGTTGGCGCCGACGTTATGATTTGACTTCTGTTTAAAGCTTTATTTAAAAAATATGTCTTCCAGAAAAACTTTGTACTAATATTTTGTATAGCTTTTGTATAGTAGCAAAATTTGGCATGAATAAAAGATTGGAGAGTTGGTGATGTTTTTAATTCCATTTATTCGACACTATAAGCATATTCATACAAATAAGGCTTCTTCGTTTTAATTCTTTTAAGTGATAATAAAATTCAATATAAAGTACAGTTCTCAATAAAAAAAAGTAAATTTTTGTTTAATTAAACGCAAAAATTAAATCATCATACGTACATACTCTGCAAATGGTGAAAAAAGAACAAAAATTTTCGAAAATTTTTGTTTTTTTTTCCCTGTTTGGCGAGTACAGAATGGTAAAGCAGACTCACACACTGCCATTCAAAGTATAGCTTTATCACCCTAAAGTGATTATATCTGAGCCTAAGAATTATTTTAAATTCTTGGTCCTTGTGAATAGTTTTGTAATATTTTAATTTATTTTAAATAAATATTGGCTTTTAGTCATTGCATATAAAGACGAAACAAACATTGGCTTCAAAAATCCGGATCAAATCATAAATAATAATACCTGAACAGTGAGTTAGAATGTCCTCTGTTTTACTAAATATGAAGAGGCCATCAACCTGTTACAATTTGTTAATAAAATATCTAAACATTTTATTTTCACTTAGGGGAATTACAAAAGCAAAGTGACTCTTATTTTGAGGAGTTGCGTTGTAAGGCTGCTCAATATTAATGGAAATGGTTGTATACAGCTCCGTTCCCGGGCTACACGACGATCCCGACCATCCCGACTACCCAGAACCAGACATTCGTGTTCAGTCCACTGGGAGTCATAAATTCTCAACCAAGTATAATACCAGCCCACTCGCAGCCTACTGTGTCTGGTATAGGGCAACAACAGAAACCTGCTGAAATGCACAAGGTAAATATATTAATATTTAGTTAAATATATAGTATTTTAGGGTCTTCGAGCCATATACAATGCGTAAAATACCCTAATTGTAGTGTAACTCTTTCATATTTCTTTTCGACAATGCATTTTAAACTTTGTACCATTGTTTATGCTCTCTTTATAAAATTGATATATTTAGAAAAAAATCCAGGCTGTAGCTTTCACTAATAGAGCATTGTAAATTGACTCCAATAGACTTCAGGTAATTTCGGTAAACAACAGAAGCTGTTATCGACGTAAACTAATAAAACTTTAATAAGGTTTCTGTAGCATGTGCGCTTGAAATATTACATGAACTTTAAGAAGAAAAAAAAACAAAAAAAAAACACGAGTAGTAATAAAACACAGACAATTAATTTTGTATTTTATTGTATAAAGTGACGAGACGAGCAAAACGTTCACCTAATGGCACGAGCAACGTCTGCCCATAACAAATGCTGTGTCACCGAGAACATGCGCCCGTCACACTGAATCAACAATTCTTAAGTCTCAAATGCCTACACTATCTCTCAGTGCCCTTCAAACCGGAACACAGTAATGTTTGCACACTACTGCTTCACGGCAGAATAACTGGCCTTACCTAGACAGTACTTACCTAGACGGATTGCTGTCGCTAAACCTTCTTGTAATCGCTGAGTTAAACAAATAGAAATGAAACCAGTAAATATTTTGAAGTAAACATATATTTGCCACTACATTACTCTAGTTCGCGAGCATGGCGGCTTAGCGTCGATTTGACAGAGAAGGCGATATACGCATATATGGCTAAGGCCATATGTGAAGTGTGTACACTTTTGCGCGGTGATTGCTAATCTAGTGTTAACATACTTGTAACACTAGAATATTCCATAGGTGATGAGCGGGGGCAAGGTGGCCGGGGGTAAGGTGGGCGGTGCCGGTGCGGGAGGGGCGCAGAGCGTCCCCGTGCAGGCGCAATGTGTGCAAGTCTCGCAACCCGTGCTCGGCACGCAGCAGCCCGCGCAGGCGCAGATCATCAGCCCGCTACAGGTAACACCAACAACATTCATACACTGCCACCTGTTTGTCGGACTGACGAGATGAAAACAACACTTTTTTAATTTGACTTTAGCGTTGTTTGCTTCACATTCAACCGATATAGGCCAAATAATAGCACTCTGCACGTGGGCGGGCGTTCTTTTACTTATTTTCAGTGAAGAAAATACATACATACATAGAGTCAGGCCTCTTTCCCATTGGGGTAGGTAGAGACTATTTGCTACGATCCTGACCCCACATCTTTCGCTTCTTCTACTTTCATTAGTGTTTTCATACAATCTCGTCGTTTTGATGGTTATCAGTTCCTAACCAGCTTGCCCATTCATACTAGCATCATGAATATATTTTGTCAATCTTCTTTCATCCATTCTCCCTACGCATCTAAAACATTTAAGCATCTCCTTTCTCTATCTTTGTCACTACATCTTCTACCATATCGCAACGTTCCCTTATCACGCTGTTCCTCACTTTGTCCATCAAAGTCCCTGAAGAAGTATGCATGTACATAAAATGCCTTCTTTTGTCATTTCCATAGATTTCCATTCTGTAATAAATATTTCTAACTTCGTTCCTTAATCTTTCGGTTGATTAGTAAATATATGCATATTATCGACATCCTTAAAACTGTATCCTTTTGTTATATCTTTGTAAATTAATGCATATTGTTATCGTTTAGCTACCTACTACCTACTATACCTACGTCATCATTATTGTAGCCACTGGTCCACTGCTGAACATGGGCCTATACATACGTGCTTTGCTTTGAATACTATATGAGTAACTAACTAATGCCATCGACTTCGTCCGCGTGGGTATAAGTTTTTTTAAATATCCAATGGGAACTTTTTGATTTTCCGGGATAAAACGTACCGTATGTCCGTCTCCAGGTTGCGTGCTATCTCTGTGCCAAATTTTGTCAAGTACGGTTTAGCGGTTGCATCGAACTTGACAACATTTAACAAAAGGTAACAAACAGTCAGAGAAACGAAGAGAGTTACTTTCGCGTTTATAATATTTGTATTGAGTATGGATTTGAAATAGGAATTTATATCAAAATTAAAGTATGCCCATGCGTAAGAGAAAACAGCTCTATCAATTTTAGGTTAGGAAAAAAGAACTGCTACGTACATCCATTCGCCCATCTTCTTTCCTTCCTGAAAGGAATCTTATGTTTTTTGGTCGCAGATTCCTGTCGAACCAGTTCATATTTACTAACAAAGTACGAAAAAGAAATCGATTTTGATCGCGCATACAACTCAATCGGGTTTGACATGTAACTTTTATATAATCGTGCTAAGTCCGTTACCGCATCTCCTCGGTGTTACCATATCTTGATAAACGCTCTAGGTATTCTTGTTGGTAAAAGGTGCATAGGTAAAGTTAGGACTGGTAGGCTCGGCTGACCAACACACATAAGCATTTTTAAATGCATCTCGTGAATAAGATCACGACTCCGCGCACTATTGTGGACCGATGATATTGTGTCAGCTATGTGGCGTTGTTCCCGAAACGACGCTTACAATTGGAAGAACAGCTCGTTAATATCGAATTACCATTTTTGTGTCTGTGTTGTGTTTGCGAATTTTGTAACTTTGTTTTTTTACTTTGTGCGCAGCGATTGTTTATTATTCATGTTTATTTTTCTGTGGTTTGTAACTGTTAAACAGTTACTTGAAATTGTAATATATATATATGAAGCATTGATATACCGATTACGTATTAAATTGTTTTAATAATATGTTACGCAAATTGTAAAAGGTTTTTCATATGTTGTCTAGTGTGAAGTAGAGTTGGTATAATTTTACGTATTCTCGTATTGTCATTTTACTATATTTTTTTATAAAATAAAAATACGTTTCTTCTTATGATTATTCCTATCCTTTAATATAAGTTTAATTAAGTTAGCGTTGCTTTTTAATTGACTTATATATTTCATATATATAATATGAGCAATAATTTTTGTATTATTCTCATTTTGTATTATATTTAAGATTTCGTCGAATGTTCACGGCCCACATTGCGCAGAAAATCAGCAGTTGACACTTGTACAACTCACTTTAACTTTTAGTTCTAAAAACTATTACAGTTTTGGGTTTTTCCATAAAGTTTCGTTTCGTAAATTTGTAAAAGACCAAGCAATATGAAACGTGTGTGAAATCTTACAAGTCACTAAAACAGTGTGGAGAGGGTAGCATCGAAGGCACATCTTCTGCGCAGTGTGGCGTCATCCTAAACGGCCGAGTTTCTCTTCTTATGATTTAACTTCAGTGTTCGGTGATTCCGCAGACTGGCGGGCAGACAATGCAGTTTGCACCGTGGCAGATATCAGGCGCGCTCCCACAAGTATGGACCGGGGGATTACAAGCTGGGACTTTACCAGCCGGAGGACTGCTCGCGCCCAATCCCATATTTATAAGGGGCACTCAACCGGACGCGCCTCCATCTATGTTCATACAACATTCTCCACAGAACAATGTGCAACATAACAGTTAGTATTATTATTTTTTGATATGCGTAGCGTTATTATACCCAGGCAAACATGGCCCCCTTACCTATATGTCTGAAATGTTGTATGCAATAATACATGCTTATATTTCGCTTTATATTTTAATGCGCGATAATAATTTTAGTGTCGTAAAAATTCTTTACTGCGTTAAGCAAAGCGATTGTTAACCCTAATTTCTGCTAGCGATGCAAGCGCCTAAAATTAAATCGCTGTGCGCAATTTGATTAGTGTACATTGTATTATTGATTCTTCAAGATCGAGTGCTCTAACAACTGGTTATTGTATGCGAGGCGTGTCACTGTAATTCATTAGTAATTTTTATTTAGATGCGAGTGTGGCATGCGCTACCGGTACGGCTGCGAAGCCTCGGGCCTCCTCCGAAGCCATGACGAAGACTCCACGCCCGCTGTCTAACATCTTGCCCTCCGGTGGGATAAGACCAGCTTCTTCGGTCTCGACGCAGACTAACACCAATCAGACTCAAAATCAGGTATACACGATCATATTATGATTTACAGAAGAGGTTTGAGATATTTTAATGTATATGTTAGCTATATAGTACAGTGCTGGCCTAGAAAACTTAATAAAGATTATTAATGTAGCACTACAGATTATGGACCCCATAACATTTTAATAGTGTTTTGGAGCCGGAAAGACTCCGCCACGCTGCTCCAGCTGAGACCTTGCGGACTTGCCTTCACTGCATCGTTTTTCTTCTCCACCTAGCAAGTGATAAATCAGCAATTTCTGGTGAAGATGTCTGCGATCGAAACCATTTCACTTATGGATTTTTTATTTATTTGATAAAGTGACACCACACTGCGCCCGTAACCCTGAGACATCAGTTCTTAAGTCTCATATGCCCATTGATTACGCTAGCTCTCAGTTCCCTTCCGAACCGAATCACAGTAATGTGCGCACACTACTGCTTCACGACAGAATAATAGCCGTGTAGTGGTACCTACCTAAATGGATTCATGCATAGAAATACTACCAGCAGTGTGAGTATTTTTTCACTCTTTAGAAGATTTTATCTTATACCTTAAAGCAAACACTACTTTTAACGTAAAATAGAATGTACTTACTACTAAATTATTGCAAATTGAAAGTAGAACTTTGTAAAGTTTATAAACCCTGCTCGAATATGAGATTAAATATTTAAAGGGTCACTTATTATTAAATGCCTATATTAAAAAGAAATATTTGTAATAATTTCTCAATTCAATCATAAACTGTTAAACCAATATGAGATGATACTGTGCTAAGAAATTGCGTTGAAACCCAGTTAACATAAAGCATTTGAACAAAATGTAAAATATATCACAGGCTAAACATCGCGGCAAGCCAGGTGTCAGGTCACCAGCACCGACTTCCAAACAGGACGCAGCGAATCAGACCAACAAAATGCAGCACCAAATTCAACAACATAAGCAACCGTGAGCGTTTTTACGTATTTTTTTATATTCCTTTTTCCCTTCGCAGTTTTTTAATACAGCCTTTAACAAAATCACACGAGGCAATACTGTTTCTAAACAAATCTTCTTTAAGTTATTCAGTGCGCTATATTATATATATAAAAAATCTATAATATCAATATAACATATATATATAATACAAATCTATATAACAATAAATATATTAGATATTATACTATAATCTGCACATTTTGAATCTTTTCATAACCATTATAAAATATCTATTAAAACAAACCAGACGGCCATCGCCCCAAGGCACATATTAAACCATCGATTAACTTTAATTTTGTTTCCTTTCCAGCCTCTTGGTTATGAACTCAAGTGGTCAAATGACACAAATAACCAGCGTACAGGACAAGCAGCCCATCAACAAGAATATGCAGCAACAAGCCATTTTGCAACAACAGGCCATGCAGGTGACCATTGTAATGTTTTGTTTTTTTACATATTGTCATTTCTTAATTTCGTGCTACATTAAATTCGACATTCAAACGAAAATTATTTTATACTAGCTGCCTCCTTCGCTTGGTTTTAATTAAAACATAGAAATTATTGTTTTTCATAGAAAAAAATAATATTTTGTTATAAAAATTATCCTTTAACATTTGTCATGACAAAATGTACCTCCATGCCAAATTTCATTAAAATCTTTTTAGCCGTTTGAGCATTGAGAAATTTCCACATTTATAATATTATATACATATGGAATATAACACGAATATGTGTACTGTGCAACAGCAGCAGCAACAACAGCAGCAGCAACAACAACAGCAGCAACAACAGCAACAACAGCAGCAGCTGATACATCAACAGCAAACCCAGCAATTGGTCCAACATTATCAACAACAAGGTAGTTCATAAGTAAAGTTAACATCTATGTCACTCAAAAAAATGTTCAATTTTGAAAATTATATTTTAGAGTTTCCTTTTTCTTTAATATATAAGAAAAATCTGAAATAAAATGTGTCTCATATTGTTAAAATTTAATGAACTGATTTAATAAAAGGATCGACTCAATAAAATGAAATCAAAAATCACGGTTACAGTTTTCTATGATAAAACTGAAAATGAAATACCTTTATAATAATTACTTATATCTTAAGAACCTTCTGTATCACATCAATGAACTTTCCTAATATATTCACCAAACCTAAACATAAGGAAAGCTCAGTGACCGGGCGGTCGCCTTAAATTTCATAGTATGCGAGTGACCTGAGTTCGAAACCGGTACCGGTGTCGGCACTTAATGATTGCTCAACATGCTCAGTGGTGAAGAAAAACATATCTCACAATGTCTGAGAAATAAAAAAAAATATCGAGGACATGTGAAGTCCGTCAACCCGCATTGGAGCAGCGTGAGTGAAACGAGTGTGGTCTCTGCCTACCCCTTATATGGGAAAAGGATTGACTGTATGTATTTACTTTACTTTTTAAACATACGGAGCCGAACTGGATATTGACGTAGATAGGGTTTTTGAAAATTCTGTTTCAAACTACTCACACGAGGCATTTAACGATTACTAAAGCTGTTCCCTTTTCTGATATAATATTAGTATGTAGAATTACTTCTGTAAGCCTCAAACGTCTCTGTGTAGTGAAGTAAGTGGTCGAGACAATTTGTTACATCATACGGAGCTCAGCGGTGTGTAGAATTGAATTGTTAAAGTTTGAAGAGAGTTTTAGTGTTAAGGAGTGATTTCATTGAGCCCCAAGTTTTGAGGTTCCTAAAACCTCAGAGGCGACGCCTGTGTCACCATGATTAGTATTTCAGCCTATCACTTGTCCACTGCTGATCATAGGCGTCCCCTGTAGAATGCAACAAAAGTTTATAGCCCTAATTTTGGAGGATTTTGCCATAGTAGGCACACTTGGCAGGCGGGTTAGGCAACCGCAGTTTATCTATTCAGATGTTTCAGGAAGATGCTGCTGCCCATCTCCTAGTTTCCATTTTCCCTCTGTCGACTCTTACTGCACCCACGGGATGAGATGGGGTGGCAGATTCTCTAAGCCGCCACGACGGTATATGGTTCGATTGATATTTCCAGTGTTGTGTTTTTTATTAACCACATGTTGAAATCGTATAGGTATGACACTGGGAATGCAGCAAGGCACCCTGCCCGTCGGTTCAGTCTCTCAGACGTTGCCCATGACAGGAATGCCACAAACCATATCCATGGTGCAACAGATACACCCGGTAAATCTATTCTTCTATAATATTTTTTGATGTGTTAATATCGGAATATCGGCCAACAGGGTGAAGTGGTTGTGCGCTAAAGGAATCCATGTCGGTAGGTACCACCCCAGGGCTAGTTATTGTGCCGTAAAGCAGTAGTGTACGAGCAATGCTTTCGGTTTGAAGGGCACTGAGAGCTAGCGTAATCACTGGTCATATGAGACTTAAGAACTGATGTCTCAGGGTGACGGGCGCAGTGTGGTGTCACACAGATGTTCTGGGTGTCGCAGCATTTGTTATGGGCAAACGTTGCACTTACCATCAGGTGAACTTTTTGCTCGTCTCGTCACTATTTCGAATAAAAAAAAATTGGTAAGTCTTATTTGCTGAGACCACAGGCATTCTCCTAATTATAATTGTAATAATAAACGGATTCTCTAATCCGTATGTGTTTTATAAAATCTTGATAACTCTGTTCTAACAATCTATTCAAAAACCCGGAGATATTTTTTATTAAGTGAATATGAACAGCATCGTACACTGTTCAGCCACTTACACCTCGAGTTATTTTGATGACTCTTTAAAACAGTCTGTCCGGTAAAGTGGTTAACACATAGGTATACTGCCAGCTCAAATAGATAACAACACGTCGCAGATGTCACGATATGAGCAACCAATAGTAGCCCTTGTTATTGACGTTTTTTACTGGTGGTAGGATTCCTATGCAGGAATCCGTCTAGGTAGGTACCACCCCAGGGCCCGTTATTCTGCCTTGAAGGAGTAGTGTGCAAGCATTACTGTGTTTCAGTTTGAAGGGCACTGTGAGCTAGCGTAATCACTGGGCATTTGGGACTTAAGAACTGATGTCACAGGGTGACGGGCGCAGTGTGGAGTCACACAGAAATATTCTGGGTGACACAAAATTTGTTGTGGGCGGACGTTGCACTTACCATCAGGTGAACGTTTTTCTCGTTTCATCACATTATTCCATAAAAAAAAAAAATAGAAAACAACACGTCGCAGATGTCACGATATGATTGCAACCAATAGTAGCCCTTGTTATCGACGTATTGGAACGTATCACGATCATATCAAAGTCGGTTCAAGGAAAGGTAACGTCAAAAGTACCCGCAACCGAACCGCGCTTGTATGAAAACACTAATGAAAGTAGAAGAAGCGAAAGATTTGAGTCTGATGTGGTCTGTGTCCCTCAGTGTATTGGAATTGACGAGTAAACAACATTCGATCTTTAAGTTCTCCACGAATTGCCTTCACCTGCCCTATATTTAAGCAATACTATCATAATTTCATCGCAAAATGGAATTGTTTTTTTAGACATACTAATTGATATTTCAGAATTTTAACACCAATAATACAAATATGAATATAATTACACATTTTAAACATCATGTATGCAATATCTTAATAATGTTCGAACATATAAGTGATACAGGAAAGGAGCCGTGGTAGCTCAGGGGCTAGGCGCTCGCTTTAAATTTCATAGTACGCGAGTGACCTGGGTTCGATCCCCGGTGCCGGCACCTCTAAAATTGTTATTTTAAGTGCTGATTTACCACGTGCTCGGCGGTGAAGGAAAACATCGTGAGGAAAGTCTGAGAAATAAAAAATATTTCTAAGGCATCGTGAAGTCCGCCAACTCGCATTGGAGCAGCGTGGGGGATTCTTCCTAGCTCCAAAACCCTCTCAGAAATGAGAGGAGGCCTGTGCTCAGCAGTGGGACATTTATTGGCTGAAACTTTACTTCACTTTTTTTATATAAGTGATTGCATTGCTTTAATTTTAATGTCAATTCATAATAATTATCCAATTTAGCTGGGTGGCATGGCTCAACCGGGCACTCTTGTGGGACAGATCAACTCTAACCAGGCTCCGCAGAACGCCAATATCACGCAGGTCCAGGCTTTGCAACAACAGCCACAGGTATCCTTCATCAATGTCACATATTTTTGCATATCTCTTCATAAAATCGTTACATTAACAGGAATAATTTGAAACGAACTGTGCATTGTATTGTCGAATTATAATTTATAGCCTTGCTTACTAAATCTGGTGTTACGAATCTTTTTGAAAAGGTCTGTAATTCAAGAACTATTGAAGTGATGAATGAAAAGATATTCAAACACGTTATTAATAATATAATAATTGGCAGAAAAAAGTTAGTAGCCCTCATTTTGGGAGGATTTTGATATAGTTGCCACGCTTCGCAGGCGGGTTGGCAACCGCATTTTATTTATTCAGATGTTACTTTACATTAATTATTAATAAAAAGAGTCCTCGCTGTGTGGTGGTGGCTTAAGATAATCTACCACCCCATCTCATCCCGTGGGTGTCGTAAAAGTCGACAGAGGTAATGTGAAAAACAGGAGGTGGGCAGCAGCATCTTCCTGTTATATCTCAATAATAAACTGCGGTTGCCAACCTGCCTAGCGTGGCAACTATGGAAAAATTCCCCCAAAATGAGAGCTACAAACTTTTGTGGCAATCTATGGGGGAGGCCTATGTTCAGCAGTGGACTAGTGGTAGTCTGAAATTATGATGATGAGGAAGAATCCTGTATTCAAACATAATCCAATTAACACATGTCATGCCATATAAAAATAAGGACATATCTCTCCAAAATAAACAAATTTTAACGATTTCTTTCAATTTAGACGTTAGTGGGAAGTGGCCTGGTCCAAACCTCAGTGGGAATGGCCGTACAGCAACAAGCTACTCTCAACCACTCAGCTTCCATGCAAACGGTGAGTAGCCAGTTTCAACTTTGCCCGCTAAAGGAAATAAGGCCATGCAATAATGAAAGCCGCACACAATCTTACCTACACAAACCTTTAAAAACACTATTTTTTTACACTCCCACAAAATTTCCGTCTGACATTATTGCAAAGCTGCATACATTTAAACAGGGCTGCCACAAACCTGCGAGTGTTCTTGTTGAGCTGCGATTTCTTTGCGGATCCTTTTTATTTTGCAAGGATAACAAGTACACACTCTAACTCGCAGTAACCTCTTTCTGTGGAGGAGAAAGAGGTTACTGCGACCTCCTCATAGACACATACTACATAGACATATCCACAATAAACAATCAAGATATGATATATATGATGCACGGACACCTCCGATTAACGTAATGAAATGCCTTGTTGCCAATTCTACTTTACGTTGGTATTTTGTGAGAGCATAATCCGACCTCAATCGAGCCGACTTTTTATATACCATACCACAGTATAGTGCTGTATTTGGCCGCCTTAAGATACCCAAAATACCAGACCCGCCCCGTGAGTTTGTTAAAAGTCGACTGGGACAGATTCGGATCTGGGATCCCCTTGTGTTAGTAGTCCGGCACTGCACTACTTACAGGTTGATGATCGATATTAACTCACGCATTATCATCATCATCATTTCAGCCTATCACTTGTCCACTGCTGAACAAGGCCTCCCCATAGATTGCCACAAAAATTTGTAGCTCACATTTTGGGGGATTTTGCCAAGCATGGCAATTAGCCATGCTTGGCAGGCGGGTTGGCAAACGCAGTTTATTTATTAAGATATTTCAGGAAGATGCTGCTGCCCATATTCTGGTATTTATTTTCACTCTGTCGACTTTTACGACGACACACGGGATGTGATGGGAATGAGATTCTCATAAGCCACCACCACACAAAAAATAGCTGCTCACGCATACCTAAAATATAAAAAATAGCTAAAAAAATATTAACATTAAATACGAAAATATCTTGAAGTCAATATGGCAGCCCTAACGCTTTTGCTTATTGGTGATGCGATTTACATAAGTTTGGAGTGTGTCTAAATGCTTGTGGGCAATTTATTTAACAATATATAATATACATATAGATATTATAAACCTATATTCGGTTACTACATGGTTTTATCATTTTAACATATTTCTCAGACAGAATATATTATTTAAATAAAATTCCTAGTCAAACTTATTAAAGTTCACTATCGAAATTTTTAAATGAAAGTTATTTTAAAAAGTGTATTTTTTATTTGATAAAGCGATCAAACGAGCAAATCGTTCACCTGCTAGTAAGTGCAACGTCTGCCCATAACAAATACTGTGTCACCCAGAAAAATTCTGTGTATCACTATGTCACTGTGCCCCTTACCGTGAGACATAATTTCTTAAGTCTCATATGTCCAGTGATTACTCTAGCTCACAGCGCCCTTCAAACCGAAACACAGTAATGTTTGCACACTACTGCTTCACGGCAAATTACTGGCCTGGGTGGTACCTACCTAGACGGATTCCTGTATAGGAATTCTACCACCATTATAGTTAATTAAAAGTTATTATTCTATTAGTATTTATTCGTCACGACACTACTGTCTGGTAAATATGAATGCGAAAGAAAATATTTTATTAACTTTTATAATTTTTTTTATATATACATATATTAGTATGAATAATTGATAATAAAGATAGAAAAAAAAACGTTTTAACGTTGAAATACATTTTCTCCAGACTGCTAACAACGGTCGCCAATTCTCCGCCATTTGCTATATATAGTCCTCAGAATGGCCATTGTTTCGAGTGTTGTACCAAAAGTGGATGTAGGTAATCATCCATTATAAATCATATACATAATATTCCAATATAAATTATGACTTGAAATATTTGAGTTTGATTACATTTAAAAACTAATATTAATAAGACTCTTTCTCTCTGATATTACTTAAAAACTTAGCTACTTACATGAATGTTTATACATGTTGCGAATATTAACTCCGGGATCAATTTAGTCTTTCGATTCATCGTAATGTCACGAATGATCTCCGATTAACTTCAACTCTCAAGTTCAAGCGGACAAAGTTGCTCCATTAACCTCATATCCTAGCGGGATAAAAAATCGGGCCGCAAACTTCATAAGGCAAATGCTAACTGTATGTATAAGAAAGAATATTATATCATGTGTAAAACGTAAGTCACTTTGGTGATGCGTTGGCAGTCTGGAATCACACTCGACGGTGCTCAGCTGCTGTCCTCGCCCCTCGTGCAACTCTCCCCGGCGATATTACAGCACGAGGTAGTTGCCCCTTGGAACCCGGCATTTTTGTCCTCTGTTGCTTTATACGAGTGAAAACTAATGCGCAGTAGCCTTTCATAAAGTAATAATTAAGTACCAGTTATTAATTAATAATTACTTTATTATTAATAATTTATTATTAATAAAGTAATTATTATTATCTCCACTCGTATCAATAAATAGTGGACAATTAGAAGCCAAATGTGGCCAGAAATAAGTTAATATCTAAAGCAAATTGTATTATTTTTATACCTGACTATTGAAAAAAAGCTCATTCTTTTCACATGCTGTTTCTGGTCACATTTTTATCTATAAATTTTATATGCATATAATATAATTATAATTAGTGCACACAATATTAATAATATTTTTTATATTATGTAATTTTTATTATGTCCACGATAAATACTATATTTTAATTTAGTTTTTGTAATTTACATTTGTGTATTTCATATTAAATTTCCCCTTTAATAATTTTTGGTGTAAAAAAATATACAGTAATACTTTATTATAAATAGTATATACTATTATTTTTAATTAGATGCATGGCTTATAATAAATAGTAGCATTTTCGATTAAAACTAGTTTCTGGTTGGATCTGATTGTTTTCTGTATGTTGCCTGTTAACAAAAAATATTAAGTTTACTTCCGTGCGATTATACTTAAAAAGGTATTATAGTATTTTTAATGAAATTGCTATTTTTCCGTATTGTGTTTTATCTCCATTATAGCTTATTATGATTTTGTAAATAAGTAAAAAATATGTATTTTTCTGTTGTTTAATTAATCATACTTAATATAATACTCGTCCATGCTTAGCTGACGCGAGTCCACTTTTTATATTCGCTACAATTTGAGAGTCCTGTTCTGGCAGCATTTGAATAATCATTGAGACATATATAAATGAGAGAGATTTAATTTCACTATTCTTTGGATAGGTAAACGAATGATTTATTTTTGTTTTATTGTCATGAAATCGCAAAATTAAACGATATACGGACTTTCTTGTGATTAAATCCGGCAGTAGTTTACGAAACGTATTTCTGACACGAAATCGAACTAGTTGTTCGTCTTTACCGATTACGATGCAATTTAAAAAAAATCATACAATAATATTGGCAGTGAACCTGTGTAATTTCATGTTCATAATAGCTATGTCTGGAAACAGTCAAACAACATTTTTTTTCTCAATAACAAAGCCTTATAATTGAATTAACAAATTTTGACTGATGAAATTACCGCAGATCTGTATCGAATAACTGAGTATGGTCGAGTCAGTTTAATAATTTCCTAATTAAAATACAATATTTATTTGCTTACACTGGATAATTCCTCCAATCGGCAATGGGTAAATCGAAATCTCCAGATTCTTTGACTGCCCACGTTTATGATTTATTCAAATATCAAAAAAAAAATCAGCAATTCAAATTGGACCATCAGAACATCATTGTTTACTTTATTCATGTTGTTTACTTGTATAGTGATTCTCCTGATTATTATTATTTTAGACATCAATTGTTTGTTCATTGTACAAAATCACGCCTTTTTCGCATATAAAGGGTCTCTGCCTACCCCTTTTATGAGATTATTTATGCGATATATTATAGGTACGATTCAAAAAAAAAACTTACATTGTGTTCCCACGACCACTTCAGTGACAGCATTATGGCGTCATTTTGCACTAGTAAAGGTTGGTAGGTTTTTTTAATTTAATAATAGTGACGGAACGAGCAAAGCGTTCACCTGATGGTAAATGCAACGTCTGCCCATAACAAATGCTATGTCACCCAGAACAGTGTGACAGACACTACAATGCGCCCGTCACCCTGAGACATCAGTTCTTAAGTCTCATATGCCCAGTGATTACGCTAGCTCACAGTGCCCTTCAAACCGAAACACAGTAATGTTTGCACACTACTGCTTCACGGCAGAATAACTGGCACTGGGGTGGTACCTACCTAGACGGATTCCTGCATAGGAATCCTACCACCAGTGCTATCACACCACAGGTGACCACCGTCACCACAGGTGCTATTCTAATCTGCCAGACACCTATCGGCTTTCTCATAAGCAGGTACAAAAGATTCTTAGTCAAAACCAAATCGATTATGCTCTGTTACAATAATAACTAATCCATTACGCTTGGTGCCTTTCTGAAGGTTTCTATGAGTCGCAACACCGCTAGCTGACCGATAGCGTTGTAAACTAAGAACGTCCTGTTGAACTTTCAGTAAGGGATTATTTTGGTTTTTGGATTACAGGATTACGATTAAATTATAACAAATGTTATCTTATGTCAACGACATAAAGTAGCTTTTTTAATGAAATCTACAATCATTCCAAGAGGTTTTCAGTCCATGCCGCATGCATTGTGTGCTCTATTTTTGAGGACTATTTTGAGTCGCTCATTCTGTATTTAGAGTTTTTATGTATATTTTGTATATCAATGACTATGTAGCTGAATTTTCAGTTTTATTATTAGACCTTAGTAAAAAGTTATTGCGGCCAAAAATGCCATATGGCTAATGTTCTGGCTTTATCTATCCAGCTTTTCTTTATTCTCCCCGTTATTGCCAATTTCGTTTACAAATTCGATGAGAGTATTTAACTCAATTTACTGTAAGAATCGCATTACGTATACGTATACTACTACACATACCAACTATTAACAAAAGAGTAACGAAATATTAAGTTATTTCAGTTTTATACCTCCTCATTTGCATGATTGTACTTTCAACAAATAGACAGGCATGATCATAGTATTTTGCAGTTGATGTGCTGCATGGGTACGTAGTTTAATGTAAACATTAGTAAAAGATATTTTTTAGTAGATAATTTATTAATGGTTCTCTTCATTTAGTTAGAATATTAAAGAAATCTAGCTGTGAACCTATCAGAAAAGACGCCCCAATTTTTCCAGATGAAATAAAAAGTTTACTGGAGGCAAATTGAGGAAAATAATTTCTGAATGAAGTGTTTATTTTCTATTATATTTGCTTAATAAGCTAAAAATGGCTCCAAACTTAATACGAGAGTTTCTTATATTAACTTATCTACAGGTTTCGGCGAACAATCTCAGTTCACCTCAACTAACACTTCAAGCAGCCCAGGGCACTGTCGGGTTAATTGCAGCCCCAGTTCAGGGCTCGGTTTTGCCCCTACAGCCCCAAACCACCCTGGTAGCTCACGTCAAGAGCGAAGATGATAAGAGCCAGCAGATGACTGGGCAGGTGAGACCTACTCCTTGTACTATTTACTAGAATAAAATACATTGTTTTATGCGCAAGAGTAACTACTGACTTCTTTAAATAAGCATTGTAAATTAATATAGAAATTACAACAGCCTATGCGTTTCAGAATTTGAAATTAAGATAGACCAAAATTCTGTGTGAATAGGATCTCGGATGACGAATGTTAATAAAAAAAGCTGGAGAATTTGTATTTTTAATCGCGCTAATTACTATAATATATTAATTATGTATAATTATATTATTATAAATTATTTTTGCGTTAGATAGCCCATTTATTGAAGAATTATCTAGGCCAAAAATCTTTATGGTACGACGATATGGGTCGATCTGTGAATGCTCATGCCGTGTGCAATTGTATCGGCTTGTTTTACGCGGGTATAAGCCGCGGGGCACAACTAGGTTATTTATAAAATTATCACAAATGATCGAGAAATTTCGGTGGTAGAAGTGATCGTTGGAGCTAAGAACATTCCATGTTTTTGTCACATATACCATAAAATTTATTGCTAGATTGTAACGTATTTGTTTCGCGGAATTTTCTGCCACGCACTTGCACTTTATGGAATGTTCTGCCGTCAGCGGTTTTTCCGGACCGATACGACTTAGGGACCTTCAAGAGAAGAGCCTATTCCCTTCTCAAAGGCCAGCAACGCATCTGCTATTCCTCTGGTATTGTAGGTGTTCATGGGCGGCGGTGATCACTTACCATCACGTGAGCCACCTGCTCGTTTGCCTCCTATTCTTTAAAAAAAAAAACATTCAAAAGATATGTACCACAGCTGTGCCAGTTACTTAGTGCAAACATCCCTATGTTTCGGATTTAATGGCACTGAAGTTAGTGTAATTACAGCGCATGTGAGAATTGAGATCCAATGTCTCATGGTGACCAACGCAGTGCAGTGAACTTTCCAATTTAAGTTCAAGGTGTTACCGGTGTGAGGATTCCTTTGCAGGAATCCGTATCGGTAGGTACCACCGCAGGACCGGTTACTTTGACGCGAAACGGTAGTGTGCAAACATAACTGTATTTCGGTTTGAAGGACACTGAGAGCTAGGTAATAACTGGGCATATTAGACCTAAAAACTGATATCTCAGGGTGACGGACGCAGTGTGGTGTTGTTATGATCCGATCTTGCACTTACCATCAGGTGGACGTTTTGCTCGTTTCGTCACTTTATCCAATAAAAAAAACTTATGGGCAGACGTTGCACTTACCATCAGGTTAAAGATTTGCTCATTACATCATTTACATCGTAACTAAGCATAGGCTCCCATATTATAAAAGTAACTTAGTATCTTACAGAAAAATAAATAAATAACTTTTTTTTATTTAAAAAAACGTTTCCATACACAGTGGAAACTGTTACCACAGCGCAGCTTCGAGCCGCTCTTTCCGCTGTCTTCAAAAGTGAGAAATAATATATTTTTTTTAAATATTTACGACGCTATATAATGAAGACTGTGTTGAAACTCGACACATTAACAAACACTCTGCTTTGAAGTGATTCATTTATGTAAAGCAGATTACTGTATTTATGCACTAATAAGTCTTATTTCGTTTGGAATCCTTTTAATATTGTCGTATTTTATTGTAACTTGTTCTATGGCTTCTCTTTCTTTCATAACCTTAAATTACTACTAAACATTTTACTCGCATGACATGCCGTTTCTTTTTAATTTTATTAATTCAGAACTTACCACCATATAAATAATTTCTCATCATATAAAATAGCCCAAGCAAATTCCAGCATATAAAACTAGTAAAATTATCTATAACTATGAAATAAGGGGCTATCGTTTTTGTCACAGGTTATGTTTACGTAAATTTGCATGTTTGGTAAGTCTATCGGAACTGGTCATTCAATTCTTCTTAAAATGTGTTTATATGTTTTATTATTAAAAAGGTTAAACATCAATACAATATAGTCAAAGTTCCTATGCCATAATGTACTAAGATATTTTTAAATATAATAAAAATGATAGTGTACGAATAAAATTCATTAAATTTGTCCCCAGGCGCCAGTTGTACAGCAAATTGCCCCGCAGCCGATGGTGCAATCTGAATCTAATTCTGAGACAACTACTTCGGTCGCTTCGGTTGCTCCAGGCTTTACCAACAGTACATCTACCGCTACGATTGTGTCATCATCTACCACCACCACCACTGCCACCGCCGCAACTGATTCCGCCATATCCACCAGCACGTCCACTATCGGTACACAAAATATGTTGATAAGTAAATTGAAATTTTGTGTTCGGACGAGATAATAAAGCCATAATTGTTTACTTACGACGACGTCAGTGTAACTGACAAAGCGACTATCGCGTTTGGTTTTTCGATTTTAGTTTACCATGTGATGTCGCAGTTTGTTGAAACGATAAACAAAATTAGCAAAAAAACATGTGTGTAGTTCAGACCCGGTACAAGTGACACTTCCAGAAAACTAAACTTCGAGAGCATGAGACGAATGCAGAGTATCAGGAGTAGGATAATACGGTTTATTTATAATAATGTTGTCACCACGTTTAAAAACTATGTAACATTTTATTCTACATTACATACTATACAGACTCTTTCAATTTTCGGGACGTTTTCAATTTCAAAAAACGACACGAGTAGCTAATGGTAACTAAAGTATGAAATAAATTCTTTGGTTTGGTTTTGATCAATATATCTTTGAAATACAGCGTCAATTATTGTTTTTGATCATCTTGTCGGAGTAATGACAGCAAAATCTACGATGAAATCGAAGTTTTGGACGAATTCGAAAATATAAATATAATAGGAAACACTGTATACTGAATAATATCTCATTCTCTCGCAGGCTTAATCATACGAGTATATTTTTAGTGTCGTTTTTTCGTTTCATCGAGTTTGAAATCGCAACGACTCTAAAGAAGTTTTCACTTCAGCAAGTATTACACTCCCGACACCGACCTCCAAACGGACAATCTAAGTATATAAACCGATGGCTTTACCTACTTAGCGATACTGCAACGTTTATAATCAGCCGAGAGGGTAGAGAGAGAGATTCAGCAGAGACAGTTCTTACCTAGTCCCGAATACCTTTTAAAGCTTATAATATTTTCCGCAGGCGCATTGACACCCGCAGATACAAAATCGAGCCCCTTGAAGGCGACTTCTCACGCAACTAGTGAGTCCACACCAACTTCCGTTGCCTCAGTGGCGACCTCAATGGCTCCAATACCTAGCAGTGCGCAGCAGACTACCGCTGTAGCCCCACAGGTAATAGCCAGTATATAAGGATAAATAATGAAATCGACGACATATCGATGCGCCAATGGCAAACTAATACAAATGTCAAACACATAATATTATTTTAAAATAATGTGTTGCCAACAAATAATTGCTCAAACCTCAATAACGTTTAAATTAAAAAAAAACTTATGATTTACGGTCGATATCCGACCACAGGGCGACCACTTTTATTAATAATCGTATGACGTCAGGTGGTGACAACAGTGGCGTCCTCTTCGTCAGTGGCAACGGCCACCACAGCGGTGACCGCGCCCGTACCTGCGGGGCCCGCGCCGCTGTTCAAGAGCTCGCAGTGTGCGCCGCGCCACATAAACCAACAAGCCGCCCACGGTGAGTGTACACTGCATCTTTAATCTCCAACCAGGGCACGTCGCAAGTGAGTGGATATCTTTTAATGTAAGAAAATGACGAAACCGGCGAATTGCTAATCGAATAAATGCAACATCTGCCCATAACAGTTGCAGTGAGCTGGTCACCCTGAGACAATAGTTCTAAAATGTCATATCGTATATATACCGAAACTCGGTAATGTTTGCACACTATTGCTGGCACCGCTGTGAACCCTTCCTAGATACGGATTCTACTTAAAATCAATTTCTTTAAACCCAACTTATCCCTTTTAGACGTTTTAAACTGAAATGAGAAATTTTGCCAATCTTCCACCCTGTACCGAAAGAAGTAGGCTCAAGTAAGCTGTACTTACTATTCGCATGCTCGTAATATTATCAAGAAACTTTAAAATCTATCATATATGCTCATAAAAAACTATCGCTTCTATGGATCTTTTCCAAGCTGATGTCTCTGTTATACTACCTATTCACTTTTGTGATTCTCACTACAACGTCAGTAATCATCCGACATTCTGTCAGGAACAGACGTATTTATGTGTGTATAAAAGTATATACACACACTTCGAATGTTGTCGAATCTCTTTGAGGACTTTACCATCTCTCTTCTATTATTGCACTACTCACATGAACATCACTAACATGAAAGGCTAAGTAAGCAAAACATTCACCTGATGGTAAGTGCAAGGCCTGCCCATAAAAATGCTGGGTCATCCAGAACATTTCTGTGTGGCACCACACTGCACTCGTCACCCTAAGACATTAGTTCGTAAGTCTCGTATTTGTAATAACACTAGCTCTCAGTGTCCTTCGAACCGAAACACAGTAACGTTTGCACATTACGCATCACAGCGGAATATCTGGCCCAGGAGTGGTACCGACCTGGTCAGCTTCCTGCTCTGGAATCCTACCACTAGTCCCAACAACCTACGTTTAAACTTATTTATTTCATTCATAAAAGGATTGTATTTAGATAAGGGGCTCCCTAAGGCGATGGTGAAACCTAACATCCTGACTCACGTCATCGAAGGCTACGTCATCCAAGAAGCTGGCGAACCGTTTGCAGTAAGTACTTATATGTGTTTTTTACTAGTTTGTTTAAAAAAATATATTTTCATATTACCCAATTGATTTGCGATGACAGGATAGCTCACATCTTCGAAAACAATTGCTTGAAATGTTACTTTATCTATCTGTTCCAGTGTGCTGTGCATTCGAAAATTTATTCTATACTATTTGAATAATAAAAGAAATAAAACATCTATTTTTCGTATTATAATTTTTGTATAATCCATACTAATATTATAAATGCGCGAAAGTAATTCTCTCTTTCTCTCTGTGTTTGTAATTTTTTCAAAGGTTCAACCGTTGAACTGATCTTGACCAATTTTGGCAGAGATAGCTTTCTTCCTGGAGACGGACATAAGGTACTTTTTATCCCGGAAAATCAAATATTTCCCACAGGGTATTTAAAAAACCTATAACCACGCGAACGAAGTCTCGTGCATTATCTAGTTACCATTAAACTTAGGTTTTTTTTCCTATGATTCTAAAAAGTATCATTGAAACAAATACTATTTTTATTCAAAAAAAAGGTGGCAACCCTAGTTAGGGCATTAATGACCGCAACATAGTTCTTGACTGTCGTTGTTACTGTAGCGTATTCAACTAATTGTAAACATGATTTATTTACCAAAAACATCATTTCTGCCCTCTCGCAGTACAAAGACAAAATGACCAAATGGCAGATGAATTATTGATACGCATATTGGCTGAAGCTGTTACTGTCTCCATTTTATGTGTAAAATTGTAACAGTAGTGCTTCTTAATGTTGAGTATAGTAAGAGTGTAAGTAAAAGAATTTATTTCAAATTAAATTTTCAGGTGAATCGGCCTCTTCGCGAATGGTCTGCCACGGATAAGGAACAGGACAAAGAAAACAAATTGCCATCGCCGGATGAACCGCCACGTAAGTACAATCTTTGTGTACTATATTCTCACTTCACCTGCAGGCCATGAGGAAGCTCAGAGTCGCTCAGCGAGCTATGGATAGGGCTATGCTCGGGGTTTCCTTGTGTGATAAAATCTGTAACGATGATATCCGCAGCAGAACTAGAGTAAGCCTTGAGGGTTAGCAGGCTGAAGTGGCAATGGGCCGGTCATATAGCTCGAAGGTTCTCGAGTGGTAACCTCGTACCGGCAAACGCAGTACGTAGAAACGTAGGGCGACTCCTTACTAGGGGATTAAAATCTGTGGGGGAGGCCTAATATCAACAGTGGACTATGATAGGCTGAAATATTGATGATGATATTCACAAAAGTATCTAATATTTTTAAGTAACACTCAATTTTTGATTGGCAGGTAAGAAGCAGATGCTGGACAACAGCACCAGCCAAGCTCGAATCAGTTCCAGTATGGAGACCGACGATGCAGCCTCGGGACAGAGCGGGGCGAAGCCCGAAACAGTTGGAGACTGCGCCCCCGACGACACCACGCAGCCAAAGATACCCAACGCTAACAAGTGGAGCGTGAGTCGATTTAGTTTTGTATTCCATCATCAGTGTTATAAGACAAGGGGGGACGCGATATCTTTCGGTTCTAGAGATTACTATCTGCGCCAGCGTAGTATTTGAGTCAGCCGCCATTATAGGTTAAAAAAGTGGCCATCACGAGACGCCCGGCAGCTGTGAAACATCGAAATTGATCGATTAAAACCAATAAATAAATATGGAGTAAAATAAAAATATTCCGCGTCTTCAGTTGTTCAATGAAATTCTCTAATAGTGTTGCCAAGTTATAATCGATATTTCAACCAATAAAAAAAGGCGCGGTTTCTGTCTTCCGTTATTGATGAATCGGAAACGTGACATCCGTCGATTTCCCAATGAACTAGTTAGTCACTTCGTTAATCATGTAAAATTGCTTCAAATAGTTACTTTTTTGGGATGAAAATTTATTTAAAAATCTAAAGTAAATTAATAAATACGTTATATTTAGAGTCTCTTTATTTCCTCCAAATTATAATTACAATTATTTATGAATTTAACCGGATTTTTTGAGCCGGTCTTACACCAAAGGAACGCCAATAAATGGTTCATACAAAAAAAATAAGTGTTTGAGTGTTTGAAGAGTCATTTGTAAATAAAAGCTTGCTTCAAAATATTCTCAACATAATTTATTTCTGAAAATAAAAATTCAATATAAGTGCAAATGCAACGAATCATGTTGCATTTGCAATTATATTGAATTTTTAGCGTTTTCAAAGTCTATTCAGATTTAATTTAATAAATAATTAAAAGAGAGTGTATCTCTTCTAACATTTTGGTCACCAATATAATTTTTCCGCCCCCTCAAATATGATGTTCTAAGGACTTTTTTCGCCAACTCGAAAAGTGGCAGTGGTATTTTTATATAATTTTGTAATTTCTGTGTATATTTAGAGTTTTGATGTTTAATATTGAAAGTTTATTATGCAGCAAGTGCTCCTGAAAGTGTACAGTCATTGGATAATGGTGCCGTTGACTTCAATGTAAACATAGACACACTCACTAGTCATCACCTTCTCGCATATGATGTGAGTCGCACCCGAGACACCTAATCATTTGTATGTTACACAAATAATGGCTTCTGACTAAGGGCGGATTTCAGCGTTGAAAATGAAAACTTCACGCTAAATGAAGTTTAAGCATTTAACGCAGTTCAATGATACAGTTTCATTTCACCAACATCAAATTAACGTATACTTAATAAATTTACGTAACTTAGGCTGATACATACAGTCACGCCTTTTTCCCATATAAGGGTTAGGCAGAGGCCACTCACGTAGCCCACTTTTCGCCATCGCGGAAAACGAGACGTGACGGTTGGCGAACCAGATCGCCGCCATTTTGGCGCGAGTCAAAAAATTCTGTTCTTTATTATGGTGTTATTCTGCGCGAATAAAGGCTGTCCGTATATCCGTATAACTCTGCCGGACAACTATTGGCTAGTGATAGTGCTTGGATTTTAGAATTAAATTTAGACACACACTTTGTATCACGATACCGTGCCTTCGCATTAAATAAACAATATACGTATAACAAACATGTGTACATATAATAAATGAACAGGTGGCGGAGGTGTGCGACTTCATCCGCAACATCCCGGGCTGTGCTGGCTACGCGGACGAGTTCCTCATGCAGGAGGTGGATGGAGAGGCTCTGCTGCTCATCAGGCCGGAGCACCTCGTCATGGCGCTCTCCATGAAGCTCGGGCCCGCGCTTAAGATAGTCGCCTGCATTGACTCGCTGCGTCCCGACAACGACCAACCATCCAACGACAATGACTGAGGTATATCACCATCCGCGTCATCGTTTCAATTAACGCAAGTGCAACTGGAACAATTCCTATGCAGGAATCCGTATGGGTAGATAGTTATTCTGACGTGAGGCAGTAGTGTGCAAACATTACTGTGTTTCGGTTTGAAGGGCACTGAGAGCTGGCATAATCACTGGGCATACGGGACTTAAGAACTGATATCTCTGGGTGACGGGAGCGGTGTGGTGCAACACAGAAATGTTCCGTGGGACTCAGCATTTGTTATGGCCAGACGTTGCACTTTCCATCAGGTAAACGTTGATGTTGGTTCTAAAATATTATTGATAGTGGATTTAATTTGGTTTATCTAATTGAAATATATTAAAATATTCATTCATAAGTTGAAATAAATCGTAACAAAGAAGAGGTACTGGAAAGGGCTTATAGAAGGATTAAATTTGGTGCTTGAGTATTTATTTTGCATTGAAAACATTTCATATTTAATTAATTTGATAAGGATGAATCTTATCATACTTCTTACTACTATAATGAACCTGTAGAGTTAGTATGTTTGAATGCGCTAATTTCAGTAAGTACTTATCCGAATTGAAATATTTTTGTTTGCATTAGACGGCCCGTTTATTGAGGAAAGTTCTATAGGCTACAAAACTTCGTGCTTTTGCCTTAAAGGGTCGAGAACCGAGCCTTTTCGATACTATTCGGCTCTCAGTAGAACTGACAATGGTCAGTGAGACACCATGCCGTATAGCGCAGTCTTGTACATACATTTCGGTGATGTAATTGCTGTTAGCCTTCTCGGCTTTTACAGCTTCAACGGATAATGTCCTCTCAGGGTGTAACCCTCCCTGTCCCTCTGTCAATTTTGTCTAAACCGATCTTTACGAAATTTGGCACAGAGATTGCTTGCATCCCAGAGACGGACATTTACTTTTTATCGTAGAAAATCAAAATCAGATAGCCAATTCCTTCACAGGTTTAAGTGTAAAGAGATACCAGAATGACCCTGACGTAGAAGAAGTAATAATACATTTAGTAAGAGTGTCCAAAGTATAACCCAGTTACATTTGAAATAGATACAAAAATAGAACAAGCAGTCGAAAATAAAATTTATGGACAATAATAGAATCTAATATTATAAATAGATATTAAAAGAGTACTTAAATGAGATAGCAATAGATACAATTGAAAGAAATAAAACCAAGTAATGTTTTGCGAGCGTGAAGACCGTACTTATAGTAAAAAAAAGAATTTTGTAACATTATGTATGATTTGTATACATGATACTTGCAAAAAGAAATCTAACGTAAATAACAAAAAAGAATATGTATATTTTTTTATACATATGAAAAAGCTTACTAAAATAAATTAATAGACTTATGTTACTACCAAGTTGATGAGATAACGTCTCGGTTCTATTAGTCATAATTAGCAACACAAATTTAAAAACTAAAAAAAGGGACCCGAGCATAGGCCTTTTACGATTTCGAAAGGTCCTTGGAGCTGGGTAGAAATATTATTCTTCAAACTATGTAATGTATGTGGTACCTTACGATGTTGCAAAATCGCAATTTAACTATTACAGGGATCGAAGCTAAGTCATACCCAGCCTATTTAGGGCTAATGTGTAATAATACAATAGGCATTATTCTTTAAAAAAATGTGACGTCACATTTCAGTATATCATAATCGAGCGCATGCTAATTCCTGAATATTTTTTTCTATTGCAGATTCAGCTCTCAGGTCATTACTAAGGCAGTATGACTAAAAAGAAGATTCAGTGTTCAATTACAATATCTATAGTTATTTTTAATATTAACACATATTTTATATCTTGTTTTACAGTTACGTAATTTTTAAAAACAAGACCACATCCGTTTTCACATAACTATAATCTTTTTTTCTTGATATAATGTTAGCGTTAATTAGGATGTTAGTTTACGAGTATACAAACATACATACTTAAATATTTACGTAGTCAAACTATCTAGCGATGGCCATTGTTGTACTACAAGCAGAAGCCACATAAGTATAATATTAAAGAAATTCGTATAATCGCTTGTATAGAACATGTCTTTGTTTGCAATTATTTGAATCTAAGTCAAAATTGATTGCATGCTATTTAGGACACAGTGGATACCTATGTACGTATAGCAGACGAAGTAACCGGATTGAGTCATATCATATACATCGAAAGATCATGTTATACAGTAAATAAATTACCTGTCTTACATCGTATCTTCACTTTATCTGCCATAATCGACGTTTAAATTATAACGACCACCATGCCAACATCTGATGACAGATGGATAGGATATTGAAACCGACCTCAACACTTTCGATGCCATTCACGCGCTAGCGCGTGGTGAGGAGAGTTTTTCCAGTGTTTCTCCACTTTATTATTGCCTTTATCCCTACGGACGAGGCAATAACTATCAACACATTCTCACGTGACCGGCAGCGCAAGTGTTAAGTAAATCTCAATCCCTTTTTATTTAAACGATGTATGACCAGTCGCTTATTACCCGACTTCGTCTCCTGTACGTAGCGTCTTAAAACTATCTACTTTGTCTACATTCGTGTCACGAAGTTGTGTTTCGGTTGCTTATTTCCGTTCTTGTCGTTTTAAATTAGTTTTTAGTACATAATTATACTCTTATATTGCCACTATTTAAATTAAGCAAACCGTACGTATTAAATAGAAAAGAAACTTCTGTTTAATATATATGTCGTGATTTTTCGTACTGACAAGTTTTGTATTATTATATAATCATAGCAAAATGCTCTTTTGGCCATTAATGTTTGCGAAATTAAGCAATGTTTAATCTGTAATTTTATGTAAGTAAAATATTACCACGCCGTTATGATTATTTACATAAGACATATTAATTTCATGAATGTCTTATAATTCAAAATAACTTTCACGAGGTACTCGGGAATATGAATGGCCTTAGTGTTACAATCGCTATTTGCTCATTGGTTGTATTTGTGTCTTACTTAAATTTCGTTTTTCTGAATTTTAGTCTTAGTTATGTAGATTTTAAGTTAGAAATTAATATTATTGGTATTGCTGATTAACAGTTGACGGTTGGTACCTGGACAATTGTAATAAAGCTTTACTAGCGTCTTTCTGTTTTTCAAAATTTATAACGATTTTAAACTTTAAGACCCTGATGATTACTTATAGTTTCGCGAATATTACACATTCACGTTTCGAGTACTTTAACCCAGCACCCATGGTCACTGGGGGGGGGGGCTGACTGTCTAACGTCGGGTTATAAATAGTTATAAAATTAAACGCGATAAAATCCGTAAAATTAGTTTTACTAAATTAAGACCCTAGTTAAACCCGTCGTTCGTTTCTGATTAAATTAAAAAAGTAAAATTTGTCGTAGTCGTGATAGGTTTTCTTCTTGGTTTGTTTTTCATACATAGTACCGTTTTGAAAGCCCATGATTATTATTGATTTTATTCTTTTATCCATAAATTTGTCCAAACCGTCAACAGCGCTTAAGTTTAGCCTGCGCATATCGGCTTTATCGGCCTAGAAATGCAACGGTGCACCTAGGACAAATGTCGAGAGTTCCGCCTATATAGTGTTAAGCGATATACGTATTAAATTTAATTTAGTTTCATACATTTACTGCAATAGCTGCGTGTCCTTGCCGACACTTCTTAAAATTTGCGTTCAAACATTCGATTCTGTCTTCGAGAAATCAGTTCGCAATTTTTACTTTGTTTACTTCCAGTGTAATGTCGGTCATAGATAAAATTTTCATTCTATAATCTTTCATTTAATTAAAAAAAAAACACCACACAACAACTCAAATATAATTAAGGTGTTCATTTCATCACTCGTTCATCTATAGTTCATTATTGTACACATTTACCTGGTCTCTCTAGTTCGGAATTTGTACCTTAAGTTTATACACAATACGTGATCAAATACTTAACGAAATATATCGTCGAACCGCCTACGCCCGCATATCTGTGCTTTTGATGACTTTATTTTATACTTATTTTGTAATCCCTTACATAAACACGGATTCACCGTTAAAAATAAACCCGATCAGTTCAAGCTAAACGAAGTTTAAGCGTTTAACTGAGTTCAATGCTACAGTTTGCATTTTATCAACATCAAATGAACGTAATTAAAGATAAACGCGATTGAAAAATGATTCAGAACAACCTATTTTTGACGTTGAACTCTGTATACGCGTTTAGAGAGCTGTCATTGTCAATTGCACAACTATGTAAACACAAAAAATATTTTTAATTCGTATTGTTTATTATTTGCACTACCTATGTAACCACTGCATAAAAACAGGCTGTTTGGTGTCGCAAAATACGAAATACATCGAGTTTTTGTTTTAGATTGTGACGATGTTTCATGTAAACTTCGTTTTTCTGAACGCGATCGAAACGGAGCTAGTGAAATCGGTTAATCGAAAACCGAGATCAAATGATACTTTTGAACTCAGTTAAGTAAAACGTGGGTTTATTAAACTTGGTTTCCGAAGCCATCGGTGAAATTGGGTCTAAATGGCCATAGGTTTATTTGTGTCTCTTTGTTCTGGAATCAGAATTAGGACCGATCATATAAAATATATTTTACATACATATATATTTTATGTGAACGAATTTAAGTTTTACGCACGGATGTGTGTGTGTAGCGAGTATTAATAGCGATAAGTGGGGATGTACGAGACATTGTATTAAGGTTACACTTTTGGTAATTGATATTTTAAGTTAATAGTAATATGTATTAGTTGTATTCGTGAACTTAATCTGTGTATTTTTAAGTTTGATATTTATAATTGTTATGAATTAGTTCTATATGGTATTGCGGTTGGTTGTGAATGACCGAATGTGCAATCAGTTTTGAAATTTTTAATTATTATTTGGCCAGTCTGAATATGCTTAATCAGTTATTTCGATAAATTGCTAAAAATACATAAAACGATTAATCTATGGTGCTAATTAGTTCTTGTATTTGTGTGGCGTATTTTTTGCAATTGTTTACTTATATTTATATAAATATATTGTATTAAGTAATTGAATTATTACCGAAGATCAACCGAGGACAATTTTATAGGATTATGTTCTGGAATTTTTTCTTTCACCAAGTTTCGTTTCTAGCAGAACGTATGGTTATTTTATGCATTTTGTATATATTAGATAATTAACTGTAATAAACCGTACTATCTAATATCTTCAGATATGTTATGTATGGATGTGAAACGTCTTTGCGTTAGATACCAAAAACAGGTCAGTAAAATGTCATACTGTAAGCTTCGGGAATATATAACTGTTTTTAGTATCGGATACACATTTTAAGATGTCCCACAATTATTTCAATGTTGGTGTCTATATGTGATGTTAGGGCAACTTCAAAACGTTGTTTCACTTGAAATGTTTTTGAATTTTCCCAAATGTGCGGGGGTCGATGTAGGAGTCTCGATGTTACTGTGTTGGCTGTACTATGTACGCCATGTACTCTATGCATTCGCTATCCGTTGCGACTTAACTGTAATGATTATCCTTCTGTTTTTGATCTAAATATAATAACAATTAATTTTAAGTGAAAGTGTTAATGTAAGCAAATATTAAGTAATTTTTAGTTAACCCGGAGAGGTAGGTATTTTAATTTGTACATTTTTCAATGAGTATTCTTTGGTGTGAGCCACTGTGCTCATTTGTGTCGTGGTGTCTCATTCATGACTAGCTGATAGGACAACTAAGCTTCCGACTAAACATTCGTTGTGAATCCGTTCATTTATTTGATTTTTACCCATTTATGACTGAGACTGCGCATTGAGAGGACCTAAGTTATAATATCCATGTCCAGATAACACTTTGCTCAACTTAACAGAAGCTTACTGTTCTCGACGAAATTATTTATAATAAAGTGAATGAGACTGATTTGGTTTCATTTTTTAACCTTTCCAATACTTCAATGTCGGAGTGAACTGGTTATTTATATTTATTTTATACAGAAACGAAAACACTATATTCTCTCAAACATTTCACAATTCTATGGGGATCTTATTTAAGAAAATAATATTAAAGATTGAATGGTGTGTGCTCCATATAAATAACAAATATTTTCCATAAAAATTATACATAACAAGAAACGCTATAACATCCAGTTGTTATTCTTTTATATGAAAAACAATAAAACATCCACAATTGTCTTTAAAGTTTATCTTATATATCTCCATCTTTTAAATCAATAGTCAAGTTTAAACAAAGGCGATATAGATTAATCTATAAACAATATAAATTAATTTACCGAAAGTACTGATACTGAGCCAGCCAATTTTTCATCGCCTTTTGTTTATTTTAGCTACCTCGTCATAACATTGATTTTAACCGTTGGATAAAAAACTTTTATTACTTCTAAAAAATAACCTGGTTATGAGTAAAATCGTTCCTAAATAACAATAGTATACACTGCTTAATAATTACGTAACACAAATAATTGATCCAAACATTACGTGGGTACTTGAACAAATCTTATAACCTAGAAAAGCGTGACAAAATTTCTTCCTTATCACAAAGCATTTGCAAAAACTATAAGAACTTCTGCATTGGATATTTACGACAAACTAAATTGTATATGATGCAGAAATTAAAATAAAATTCATGATAAAAACAAAACACTTCTGAAAAAGCGATATTCTCAATTGTTTCTGATAATCACTTGAAAACTTTACGTATAGTTTGGGAAGAAAACTTCGTCGCGGGAAGGCACCTCATACCGGTATGATTTCCGGGAATGTCCCACGTCGTGGCCGTGCTTCGGCTCCTTCGCTCGAAATGCCTTCTGATTCTCCGCCAGCCCTCTTAGTTTAGGATCTTCTAAAGTTTTCTGAAACAACATAAGCTACCTCGTTCTTAGGCTGTGTTGAGGCCTACCTTATGCATTTATCTGGAAATGATAGAATCTGTATTATACGTTACTGTAAATGATGCAAATGATTTACTGTTTTAAATATTTAAGCGTGCATTATTTTTAAATTTTAACTGAATATAAAATAACAAATGTTTGTAGTACAATTTGCGTAGTATAGTATTTACGCGCACTGCTAATTATCTTTTGGGTATTTAAATAAGATTCAGTTTCGGCAAATCTATGCAAATAAATAAAATTGAAGTGTCTGTTTGTAATATAAAAATAACAACTTTTTACTCAATGCTTATGAAAGAATATACGGTACTTATAAGAAAAAAACAATTTTTGTCTGTCTGTCTGTTTGTTCCGGCTAATTTGAAAACGGCTGAACCGATTTTGAAGGGACTTTCACTGACAGATAGCTAATATTTGGGTAGGTAACTTAGGCTACTATAATTTTAGAAACAAAACTAGGGTTCCGCGCAAAAAAAATTAAAATCACAAAATCCGATTCAAATAGGGAAGTACGTATGTATATCATCGATCGGGTCGTCTTTTTTACGCGAGTTTAACCGCGAAGCACAGGTGGTTAGAAATAAATTAACAAGAGATCACTGTTACTAGTACTTAAATACATACTAGGGGGATACTTGCCCAACAAAGCAATGGGTCCCGCACATGCGCCGCAAGGTGTGGTGCTGAACACTTTTGCGTTCCTACAGATGAAGTGGAAACTATAACTGAAATATCTAAAGCAGTTAACATTATTATATTATATTGGTTTATTCATAATTCATTAAAAATAATGCTCGTTTAAACTTTTTTACATATATATTATTTATATGTGTTAAATTTAACTAAATTTTTGGCAGCGAATGTTTATCAAATCTCAAAAGGAATAAAATGCAAAACTTTGACCGTTTTAAAGCCGAAAATAGACAGTGGCCGTTACTAGGATAAGACTGCAATTATAAGGCATATATTATTTCGTTATTAGGCCGTAGAATAATCGATTACCCTAGAGTGTTGATTATAGTCGAGCGGCCGGCTGGCGGGCAGCGGACGGATCATCATGCGCGTCTTGGTGAGCGGCACCGTGGGAGCCTTGAATGAGATCCAGTACATGTTTTGCCCGTGGGCTTCCTCCGCCGACATTGTGTATTTCCCGTTCAGATTGCTGCAACATAATGTCACTGTGAATAATTACATGTTGGGCAATGTAACCTTCATCATACTGATCATAGACTGGTTGGGTCGCATTGAATTTCTAAATAAAAGGCGAAAGAACTACAGTGATTACCTTGCAAGTGTATTGAACAATAAAGATAGAATATGAAGACATAAAGCATTGATATACAAAAAAACAGATATCCGGACAGCGACTCAAAAACGTCCTCTAAAAAGAAGGCACAATGCGCTCATTATTTAATTCAAATTTTATTGCGTCAAAACAGCAACAAACTTATAAACGACGTTGAACGATAGTTAATTTAATTTAAAAAGTTACTTAGTGTCGCGGATTAAGATTGAATTTGTGTTTATTTAATCGGGGTTTGTCATGTTAATCTTTATTTTTATGTTTTGATTGATCGATCGAGGACGGTTTTTGAAGTGATTTTGTATGGAACTGTGTTTCTCGGGTTTTTGTATAACAATGTTATAGTCATACAAAAATTTCTCGGGGAACCCCACACATCCAACTGGCAAGAGATCGACACCGTTCAAGAATATTAAAATAAAATTTTTAACGCCTTAGATATAAGCTTGAAACTACTCTCAGCGACGAACGAACATAATAAGAAAAACTTTATAGTAAAATCTATCCCAAACAGTTGATCCACCGAAGACAAATATTACAAAGAATTGAACCAAAAGCATGATCCATAAAAAACTAAACGTTAAAAGAGCTTTTAAAGTATTAAGACTCACAAAACAAATCATACAGACTTTGGTCAAAGAAATTGACATATATTAGGAAAGAAAATACTCCACAAATTAACGAACTTTGTACGATTGAAATAATCAGGAATGTAATCATCTGAACACACAGGGAACCCTTACCGAGGGAGTGGTAAATAAAGTCTCGTTTAGGACAAAATTGCTATCAAGGCTATAAATATAGGATGTACCCCTCCATCAACATTATTAAAGCAACTGTTAATTATAATACTATTGTCCTTCACCGCTCTTAAGCCATGTCTAAATCTTTTTTTTTTTTAATAAATTGAAGAAACGATCAAAACGTGCACCGGATGGTAAGTGCAACGTCTGCTCATAACAAACACTTCCGTGTGACACCACACCGCGCCCGTCCCCCTGAGCCGTCAGTTCTTAAGTCTCATGCCCAGTGATTACACTAGCTCTCTGTACCCATAATTTGCCTTATAAAAAACAAACGTTACTTATCAAGTTTGCTTTACCTGTCACTGTTTTAACAGGACAGGCAATAACATAATTACAAAAACTGCACCAAAACAGTGCGAATTAAAGTTTTCTGAACTCTAAATCCATCAACGTAGTTCACACCTTTTATCGCACTCCTTATACCACCAGGCACCGCCGTGCTCCGATGCGCAAGAACCTTCTTTCCACTCATCGTTGTCTGCATCATGGGTGGAGAACTTCTGTCCGGCGTGGTATGACAGTGAATCACCTTGAAGTGAAATATGCAGACAATTAATCACTAAACAATAATTTTTAACGAAAATTACGTTTTCGTTCATCTTACTGCTGGTAGGATGCAGGAATATAATAAAAATACTTAAGAACCCATGTCTAATGGTAACGATCGCAGTGCGGTGCTACACCGGTCTTTCCAATGCAATGTTCTGGATGACACCACCATTGCTATGGACAGGCGTAGCAATTACCATCTGACACTTACGGCTTATAAATATGGTAATGTGGAAATTGGTATTTAGATTTGTGTTTATAAATTAAGGTCAGTTGAATCGGTGTTTTTTTTTTGTTGGGAAATTCATCCCTTTTATCATTCATCCCTACGGAAGTAAAATAAGGGACGTAACTTTGTACGGAAAGTGCGTCATTTTTGAAGTTGTAAATATAGAAGCTGGTGTTTAGGCTTCTGTTTATAAATAAAAGTCAGTTGTGTCAGACTTTTAGGAAATTCATCCCCTAAGTGGGTAAAATAAGGAACAAAAGTTTGTATGAGGTTTGAGTCCATTTTTTATTTTATAAATTTTTAAATTGGTGTTTACGCTTCCGTTCGTGAATAAAATAAGTTTCAGTGTTTTTAGAAATTCGTTCCTAGAGGGGCTTAAATAATGGGCGAAAGTTTGTACAGGAAGTGCGTCATTTTTGAAGTTATATAAATATATGGATATGAGTGATTATAAATTAAAGCCACTAGCATCAGCGTTTTTGGAAATTCATTGTCTTGGGGTATAAAATAAGGGACGAAAGTTTATATAACTAGTTTGGCCATAAATACTGTTACATGAAAACTTTCCTTTTTTTTCAACTTTTTAATTATTTGAATTTGGAACATTTATATTATTTTAAAAACTTCTTTCGATTTTGAGCCATTATTTTTTCGTGTTCGTTATCAAATTACAATATGGAATTGGGTGTTAAAGAAAATAGAATTGCAGTGATCGCCTTGCACAAAGTGGGTATGGAGCCGTCGGTCATATTCCAGACACTTCAAAAGCTTGGTATCAGCCGTATGTTCGTATAACGTACTATCAACAGATTCAACAACATTTCCTCTGTCGAAGACCAGAAAAGATCGGGGCGGCCGCGTGCTGTTAGAACTACAAAGACTGTTAATGCTGTTAAAACGAGAATTCGTCGAAACCCCATTAGGAAGCAAAAAATCTTATCGCGAGGAATGAAGATTCCCGCTAGGACTCTGTCGCGTATTATAAAACAAGATCAGCCAAAGTGTATCAAGATACAGTCTTGGATCATGTTGTGAAACCTCTCAGCAATACACTTTTTAAAAATACACCGTGGACTTTCCAGCAGGACTCTGCACCTGGTCACAAGGCACGAACTACCCAAGCCCGGCTTGACCGGAAACTGGCTTGTTCGGACTTTATAAGAGTTGAAGACTGGCCCTCATCTAGCCCAGACCTCAACCCTTTAGACTTCAAATTATGGTCAGTTTTAGAGGACCTGGCCTGCTCTTAACGACACGGCGACATTGAGTCTCTTAAAAAAGTCTTTGGAGCAAGCAGTGGCGAAATTTCCCTTGGAAACAGTGCATAAATCCATAGAGTCGTGGCGAACAGACTAAAGGCCTGTATAAAAGCCAAAGGTGGCCATTTCGAATAGAATATTTTTTTTATTTTTTGCTGAGACTAATAAATATACCTATATATACCTACAGTATAAATTATAATAGTATTACATTACTTCATTTAAAAAAATGCATTTTCATTAGTAACAGAACTTATGGCCGGACTGGGTAGAAAGGACGTCATTTTTGAATTTTGAACACGTTGGTATTCAGGCTTCTGAAAAACTTCGAAAGCCTAATAAAAATAAGTTTTACCTGATTCAAGAGTTGATTTGTCAAAAGGGATGTGTCACAGATCAGCCTGTAAATTAAAGGACAAAACACGCATAGACACTGACGCATAGTGGATAATGTGATTGGTTGCACAATTAAAATTACATTAGTATAAACATTTGTGCCGTGTGGTGGCGGCTCGTTAAAAGAATACTACCACTCCATCTCATCCAATGGATCTTGTAAAAGGCGAGTAAGGAATTAAACTGCACTGTGCACCCAACAGCGCATGGTGGCGATGGGCTCACCACCTATCACACCAAGTGCATTATATTGTTTTGGTGAAACGTGGATTGTGGCAGTCATCTGCTTTTGCAGTGAGTGCCCAGTCTCTGACTACCCCTTATGGGATACGGTCGTGATCTTATGTATGTATGTATGTATAAACATTTGTCTTTTTAACTGTTTTGTGCTACTGTTTTATTTATTTACTTATTCTTTATTGTATACAGGATGTATGAAATAAAGGATTACTTATTTCGCTTATTCCCTCGTCAACCGAAGGCATGGTACATCCGTAATACCGCCAATTGTTGACTTTTTGTTATCCCATAAAAGAAAAAAAGTATTACAAACAAGGTCGAGTAAATATAATATATAGATATTGTGCTTAATAAAACTATCAGGAAGGAATCCGTCTAGACCAGCACCATACCAGGCCAGTTATTCCGCCGTGAAGCAGTAGTGTGCAAACATTACAGTATTAGGGTGTGAAGGGCACTGAGAACTAGTGCAATCACTGGGCATATTAGACTTAAGCACTGATGTCTCAGGGTGACGGGCGCAGTGTGGTTGGCACCACATAAATGTTCTGGGTGACAAAGCTCTTTTTATGGGCAGACGTTGCACTTACCATCTTGAACGCTTTGCTCGTCTCATCACTCCATTCAATAAAAAAAACTATTGACGAACCTGCAGAACCATGAAAAGATCCTAGAGTGCTGATCCTGTATCCTTCGTGTTCTGGAGCGATAGTGAAGACGGAGTAACCGGCGAATGCGTCGCGCCCATGTTGTGTTTCGAGCTCGATGCGCAGTTCGTATAATTTTTGGCTCGTGAGATAGTGTAGCTGCTCCAATCCCAACCAGAACTCTCCTGCGAGGTTGCCAAAACCAAACTTGTACTCCGACCACGTCTTGTAGAAGTCTTGAGAGCCGTCGAAACGGTTTTGGAACACCTGCGGAATTATGCAGTTGTAATTTAAAACGCAAACATATTTCCATTTGTTTCTAAGACCGTTCATGCAAAGCTTTCCTATATAAATAATTTTCAAACATATTATAATATATTTTGATATTTTGTCATTGAAACTTAATACATGCTCGTTTATATGGTATGTGTGTTAATTATCTTTTCTTATTTATATGGAGTCTATGTATAGCGATAGCTTCTGGAAGTAATCCATTTTTTATCCTGCACTTTTGGAATTTTTATTTAATTTACTATCATTAATAGAACATACATGCATCATCAGTACAGACTTTTGATTTGGTGTTATGAAAATAATGAACAGTTGAAAATTAAAAACTTATCAAAAAGACATTGTTTACGTAGCGTAGTATATATTGTGCTATATATATATATTACAATACTATTCGTATTATATAGCACAGTTGACAACATTACCGGGAGTCCCCTTCAGTACACTATTACTCGTATGTTAACATAAAATTATAACAAATAATAATAATCAAATATCTAGAAACTTTATATATTACAAACTTTTCCCGTGACTTTCTTTGCCTGGATTTTATACGCGGACGAAGTTACAGGGATCAGATAGTTTCCTATAAACCTAAAGTTCGGGACGTGAATTTTTAATGGGGTCTGATCTGGTCTTGGAGCTGATAGCTTCTTAATAGGTGTATAGTTTCCCGAACGGAAGGTTGGCAATAAAGACCTAAGTGTGTGGTAAGTCTAAGGATGATATTGTGGAATTAAAGATTATGCTTTATGGCAAGGTTGCTAATTCCTTTTATTTTATTACTAGTTGATGCTCGCGACTTCTTCCGCGTGGTTATAGGTTTTTTTAATATCCCGTGGCTATTTGATTTTATTTAAAAATTAAATGTTCGTTTCTAGGATGCAAGCTACCTCTGAGCCCCATTTCGTCAAGATCGTTTTAGCGATTGATCCGTGAAAAGGTAACAAACAGACATAGAGACAGAGAGAGATGTATATCCATAGTATGGACTATGGATATACATTTTTGCAATGTTATACGATAATGTATCTAACGATTTTATTTACATTTACAGAACGAGTTATTTGGAAGATAAAGATTTAGCCAATTTACTGCCATGTCAATTATATTGCCATAATTTAGCATTAATTTAGCATTGCCATAATTTAGCATTAATATTATTCCATCTTATTCGCAAAATGCTCACCGTCCAGCCTCCGCCAGCTGTGCTGAGATCACATAGCACGTAAAATGGTTCTATGTCGTCTGGCTTGATTTTGTAGATACCCGAGATATTAAATCCTTGCATTTGTATCTCGTGACAGTCCGTTGGGTATCGCTCGTTGCGATCCATGCGACCGATTCTAAGATAAATAAAAATATTACGTTAATCCTTTTTTTTTTTTAAAACCAGACATTCTAAGCAATGTCGCGAAGGATACACAACATTTAAATCTTAAGTAATTAGTTTCGTTGGTACTGTATATTTCGGTCTGAAGGGCACTGAGAGATAGCATAATCACTGGGTATATATGAGACTTAAGAACTGATGTCACAGGGTGACAGGCGCAGTGTGGAGACACACAGAAATGTTCTGGGTGATACAGCATTTGTTATAGGCAGACGTTGCACTTTTTTGCTTAGGTTTGCTCGTCACTTTTTCCAATAAAAAATAGACCACGCATGTATTTCACAATTTCGTGGCCTAGTGCTCAGAGTACCTGACTTCTACGACCCGGGTCCTGGATTCGAATCCCAGCCGGAGCCAACATTTGCGCAAAAACACTAGTTGTTGGTTTTCAGGTGTTGTGCTTGTGAAATATATGTCTGTAAAACCGCACCCAGGATACAAGAGACATCCTATTGTGAGACATCGTTTTTTTTTTAAATAATGATTTTCCGGAATAAAAAGTCATATGTCCGTCTCCAGGATGTAAGCTATCTCTGTGCCGAATTTCGTGAAAATCGGTCTAAAGGTGAGCCGTGGAAAGGTAACAAACAGCTAGAGTAACAGAGAGAGTTACTTTCGCTTTTTTAATATTTGTGTGGATTTTAGATTGCTAACACTGACATCAAAGACTGAACAGATACTAACTTGCATTCACATTTCTTAGGCTTCTGTTCATGAAGCGCTCTTCTAAACTCACTTATCAGCGATAAAGCATCCAGCGAACCGCCAATTTCTGGCCTGTTCAAATAAGCCGAGTTTAAAATTATGAGTCATAATCATGCTATTTATATGTATATGTGTGCTAACCGTAAGTTTAACACAGTAGAATTGCACTTGTGTTTAGAAAATTTTCTTTAAAAATAGATAGCTAATTTGAACACTAACTGTTATCCTAACAGCTTTGCTAAAACAATTTTTTTTAAAATATTTATGTTATATTTGATCTGAACTTCAATCTCATCTGATTGATAAATAATTCGTTTCATCTAAAGATTCATCTATGGCCACGGGAGGACTGAGGTGACAGATGTCCCGATGTCATAATTAACCAGAAATACTCGTATCTTCAGCTTTTAGTTATTTTTTTTAAACGCAATAAATTCCGTAAAACCTGTTTTATAAATTATTAAGGCACTATAGAGCAGTTTAATTAGTAGTGGTAATAAAGGTGCATCTTAAGTTTTTAGTGCAGTTAAAATTATACTAATAAAGTCTAACAATGTTTAGATTGTGTGCAAGTTGTGGTTAATTGTAAAGCATAGATGGAATTCGAATTCTCTGTTTATATAATTCTTAGTGATCTGGTATTGTCCTGGAATGCTGCAAGAAATAAAGAAAGTACATAAAAATACCTGTGATAATTCTTAGTGCTTTGACGATGTTTAACTTCGGAAATAATTCCTGAAATCGATTCCACGCTCGTCATGATCATCTTAATGTGGTCCTCTAGAAACTTAAGTCTGTTCTCCAGCCCAGATTCTAGTCGATACTCACCGCCCTCGACTGAAAATAACAGCATAAATACTTAACGCGATATTTATATTTTCACTGGTGGTAGGATTCCCTATGCAGGAATACATCTAGGTAGTTATATAGAGTAGTGTGCAAACATTACTGTGTTTCGGTCTGACGAGTACTGAGAGCACCACACTGCGCACGTCACCTTGACGTGCGCAGTGTGGTGCCACCAGGTAGTATTCGTTGTTATACAGCATTTGTTATGGGCAGACGTTGCACTTAACATCAGGTAAACGTTTTGCTCGTCTCGTCGCTTTATCCAAAAAAAAATATCTATAAGTGAAATGGTTTCGATCGCAGATATCGTCACCAGAATTTGTAATCTCAAATCTTAATCAAAACATTTTGATTTCAGTCGACTGGCTTCTAATGATCAACAGTATATTTTAATTTTAAGTTTATTTCTGTAACGTAGTAAAATGTTCTATTTTATATTAATAAAAACCACGTGAAAACGCGCTTACTCTGAACTAAATTGTTTGTCTTTTCTTGCGAAGCTTTCTCCAGTTTTGTTCTTATGTAATTAACATCAGTTTTTAAAACGTCCAACGACGTGCCAATCTTCTCTGTAAACTGACTTTGAACTGATTTGGATAGCGCTCCTAAATATTTCAATATATTGTTAGTTTTTTCGTGTACCTCTATGTCCAGTCTATTTAATCTAAAATCTATGCTGTCGATCTTTTTTAGATACTTTTCACTCATTGTGATTGAGTCCATGATTTTTTCTATAACCACCTCGTTGTCAGACACTCCAGTGGACTGAGCCACTCTGGTGTGATTGTCACGCTTCCTCGACGACAGTATAGCTTGATTCAATTCCTCTTCATATTCTTTTTTCCATGTATTCTTATCAGTATGTTCATTTCTATGCCTTCCTCTTTTACTTCTAGCTACTTCCGAGGAAATAGGTGATAGCGTTACGAGAGCAAGTTGCAATAACATAATATTCCGAAACATATCTAGATGTGGCCGTTCAGTGTGCTGTGAAGCGACTGCATCGTTAAGACAGTACGCATACAGAAAAGTTTACAAACTGGAGAGTATTCAAATAAAAACAGTCATACTTTGTCCGTGGGGAATGATTCGCACCGATATTTGTCTTCGTTTATAGTTTATAGTATATGTCATATGAAGCGTATTACTTTGTTCAGTTATATTTACAAACATTTTAGTGTATACGATATTGTTTCGCACAACGTAAAAATATCGACTTATCGATTGTAGACTCGTACTCTTTGTTTATGTACGATATAATAATCATTCTAAATCATATAGATACCTAATAACTGTTGTCAGGTGTCTTCTACGCACGTATAATGATAAATTGTAGCCTCGTAAATAAAGTAAACTTAACCTTTCGTGTTTGTATCAAAAATTGGACAATTTTAAATAATTCATATTCTCTTTGGACAAACTTGGAAGAGGCTATGTTCAGCAGTGGCTTTTTACAAGCTCATGAAAAAGTAGTGGGTTAAAACGACAGATAACGTTAAAATCGATGAAGTGAAAATATTATTCTTCCGTACGTTATGAGAAAGTCCATACTTAAAGTAAAAACTCTTTTTTTAAACTTTAATCGAAACCCAAGAGCATCGCGTAGCGTTGATTAGTGCCAAGCACTGTTGGTAGGATTCCTATGCAGGAATCCGTCTAGGTAGGTACCACCCCAGGGACAGTTATTCTATCGTGAAGCAGTAAGGTGTAGACATTACTGTGTTTCGGTCAGAAGGGCACTGAAATCTAGAGTAATCGCTGGGCAAATGAGACTTAAGGACTGATGTCTCAGGGTGACGAGCACGCAGTGGTGCTACACAGAAATATTCTGAGTAACACAGCATCTGTTATGGGCAGGCGTTACTCTTACCATCAGTTGAACGTTTTGCTTGACTCGTCACTTTTACAAATCAAAAAACCAATGTTACGAAATATTCGACAGAGGACGCTTAAATGACACACGACGAAAGCTGCGCATACTTAGAATCAGTAAGTTTACTGTGCAAAGCCACAAAATCATGTACCCGTTACATACGCACTACTCGAGATTTTCTCGTGTACCTAGTCGTTTTTAAATTACGACTAAGACCCGATTTCACCGATCGCTTTGGAAACCAAGTTTAATAAAACCACGTTTTACTTAACTGAGTTCAAATGTATCATTTGATCTCGGTTTTCGTCTAACCGATTTCACCGACTCCATTTTGATCGCGTTTAGAAAACCGAAGTTTACATGAAATATCGTCACAATCTAAAACAAAAAGACGATGTATTTTATATTTTGCGACATCAAACAGCCTGTTTTTATGCATAGGTTACATAGGTAGGCAAACAATAAATAATACGAATTAAAAATAATGTTTGTGTCCATAGTTGTGCAATTGACAATGACAGCTCTCTAAACGCGTATATATATTTTCGGTGATGTAATTGCTGTTAGCCTTCTCGGCTTTTACAGCTTCATCGGATACTGTGCTCGCGGGCCAGGGGCCCGTGTGCCAGGTTTGGTTTGACCCAAACATAAATAAATAAATAAACTAAACGCGTGTAAAGAGCTGAACGTCGAAAACTGGGCGTTCAGAATTTAAACCGCGTTTAGCATTGACTGCGTTCATTTCATGTTGATGAAATGCAAACTGTAGCGTTGAACTCAGTTAAACGCTTATACTTCGTTTTTCTTGAACTGATCGCGTTTATTTTCAACGGTGAAATCCGCCCAAGACCTAAAGTTGCTCCGTAAGAGAATCTACTACCCCATCTCATCTGGTCGGTCGGTCCGTGTCGTAAAATTACGCCTACATCCTGACGGCGGAAACATTATGTAAAATGCAGACCGAAATTACGTGGTTCGTAGCGATTATAAAGAATCCTTCAAAAGTGGGGGAGGCCTATACCCAGCAGTGGAATGTTAAGAGATTAATTATGATGATAAAATGATGATCAAAATATACACAAAAAATTAGTGATAACATCCAATGCGTAAAAAATATACACAAATAATAATTACCTCGTCGCATTGGATGACGTTCTATTCGTTGTGTCATCATATATTTTAATTTGTTCAAATCTTCCTTTAACGACTGCACTGCGCTCTCCATTACACGAATAGGTGACGATTGTACTGATCTCAACACCTCGGAAATATACTTAAGTATTGTGTTTGTTTGATTGTGGAGAAATGAGTCTAAATCAATCAGTTTGTCTTCGATAGTTTTGGTCTTTTTTAAATAGTGTTCACTTGATAGCATATTGTCTATAAATTTTTCTATTACAATTTCGTTTTTCGAAGATACAGTTGTAGTTGTAGGCGCAACCTTATACGTCTCTATTTTTTTAGTAAATCCGTCACTATAAGATCGAACTGCATCGCTTTCTTCATTTTGATATCGGGAATGATCTCTTCTGGCTGTAGATAGCGAGAATATAGTAAGTGCCATCAATAATTTCCTCTTGATCATTTCTCTAGTGTTTACCGTCGAGTTACTCAACATTGACAGAGTCGCTGCAACAGGTCGCGTGCCAAATTTGTAGTAACTTTTATTATAAAAACATTGTAGGACCAGTGCACTTCATTGTTAAATAAGACAATATCCTGTTTAACGTTGTGATAAGAAACAAACGCTTAGTAATATATTTATTTTATAAAGAAAGTGCTTGCGTTTGAGCGAATATGATTGTAACGAAAACCATTTAGGCGTTGGCAGAGTACCTTTCATCGATGTACGATTGGATTTTATTCCGAGACCTTTAGTACTATGCTAATGACTAAGAATAGTGTATTTCTACGGATTAGTATTAACATGGACAAGACGAAGATCTTGTCTAACTTTCATGTCAAATATACAAAAATACATAGTACAAGTTAGCAATATCCGCAGTAGAACAAGGACAACCGGCATTGCCCTAAGGACTAGCAAGCTGTAGTGGCAATGAACCAGCCATATAGCTCGTAGAACCGATAACAGTTGGGAAAGAAAGATTCTCGATTGGCAACCTCGTACCGGCAAAAGCAGTGTAGGGCGACCCCTGACTTGATGGAGCGACGACCTACACGGTTTATCGAGAAGTCAATGGATGCCGGTCGCTTAGGACTTGTGGCAAACTGTAGGGGAGGCCTATGTTCAACAGTGGACTAAGTGAGGCTGAAATGATAATGATGAGTACGTCTTCGTCTATATCGACATATCGTACTCGAAATCGACATATCGACAGCTCGACTGGGCAGCGTGCGGTTGTCCGCTGAAGTGACTGTAGCACCGCCTAATTTTCAACGGAATTGGAAAAGGAAAGTGGACCTGGATGATCCCCACATATAAGTGGACGGTTCCACAAAAAATGAGATTGACTTTAGCATGATGACGAAACGACAGCTGTTCAATGATGTCTCTGTGATCGCTACGGAGAAAACCGGCAGTGATTACCGAATGGTAAGAGGCACGTTGAACCAAAAAAAAATACAAAAATTGGAGAAGCGATAGAGCGTAGCCAAGGCTCCAACGTCTCTGCCAGGGATCTGTCTGCCGGAAAGACCCAACTGACTACATTGAGGACCGAGACGGTGGCGTGCTTTCAGCTAAACCAGAGTTTTTTAGTGAGATCGAGAGATTTTATGGACGGCTGTACACATCGGCGCTGGAGCCACACACTAGTGTGAGTGTGAGTGAGTGAGTGACCCTAGAGCAAAAATTGTCCGACACTGTTCCAAAAATATCCCGGAAGTCAGTCTGAACGAGTTTAGTATGTCTCTCAAACAGCTTAAGAATGCCAAAGCGCTGAGTGACGGAAGAATTATGACGGAGCTTCTGAAAGTGGGTAGAAAACTGGTACTAGTAGTCCTACAGAAGCTTTTCAATTCTGTCATTGCGGCGGCGCTAAGCGGGGAGTAAAAGCGTGGTTGTCCTGATCTTCGAAGAAGGGCAATAACGCCCTCTTGCGAAACTATAGCCTCCTATACCTATACCGCTCACTTCACTTCACTTCAGCGGTGCCGGATTGACTGTCGGTATATCGATGTATTACGGTGCTTGTTCAGTACTATCCGAGTACAGAACCAGAGTACGAAACTGATCCAATTGCAGAAAGTGGTAAGACTGGATGATGATGATAATATCCCCGAAACCCTTCACCGCTGCATTGGATGATTCTCCAAGGTGCGGGAGTGAAAAAATACAGTGTTAACATCAATACATCACATAGGCGAATACATCACTCACCTTCTATTGCCGACGACATAGTCATTATAGCAGAATCGCTGGAAGACCTTAGCATTATGATCAATGATCTCAATAGTGTATCCCAATAGGTAGGTCTTAAGATGAACATAGACAAGACGAGGATCATGTCTAACGTCCATGTCACACCTATGCCGGCTGTTGTTGGGAACACTGAAGTTGTCGACGAATATGTATACCTAGGACAGATTGTCCTACTAGGTAGGGCCAACTTCGACCAATGGCTCAATCGACGGATCCCACTCGGCTCGGTAGCGTTCGGGAAACTGTGTCACATCTTCTCGTTAAGTATATCTCAAAGTCACAGGACAAAAGTCTACCAAAGACTACCAGTGCGTGTTTCAAACGTTGACATATGGAACCGCGACGTGGTCCTTCATTGCAGGCCGCATGAGGAAGTTCAGAGTTGCTCAGAGAGCTATGAAAAGGGCCATGTAGCTCGTTTTGTAAAACATCTATAGATACTCGTAGTAGATAACGGGTAAAACAAAGTTTTAAAGTCGCAAATTATATTTTATGAATATAATTTGTTCTTTGGAGCTTGGTCACCTTCTAAGCGATTCCTTAGTGGTTGTGGTAATTCACTTGGTACCGAAACTAGCGGCGGTGATATATAAGTGCGCGTTGTTAAGCAGGTAAACACCGCGACGTACTATTCTCGATTCCTATTTTTACTATTATTAAGTCGAAATAGTCGACGCCGGTGTAAGAGAACTGAGGTCGATGATGTTCAGTCTACATTCTGGATGATTACTGGTAGGTGACACTGTCGGCTTTGTCCTTCTGTGTCTGCTTAGTAGGCAACGTTTGATAACCATGCGTGTTACAGGTCGAAGACGTAGGATCCAAAAATGTTGTCTGTATTCGTTAATTGTACTCGTAGTTTCTATTCCAGCGTGTATTAGATGTCTATGAGTATATTATATGTATAGCATGGACAAATAATATCGTTTTCGTCGAGTATCGATGGATGCTTTTGTCTTTCGGGAATGTCGGTGGTCGCGCCAATGCGTGTTTTAAGCATCAGTTTTTCGTTATCCATCTCTACCGCGAGATATCTCAATCTGCTTTCTTTAGGCAAGTCTCCGTTCTGCCTTAGTTTTTTATGTCATCGGAAAATGAGTCCTCCTAACTTCGGCGGACAGGTAGGTTTATAGCGTCTCGCAACAGTTCTACTGGTATTGGTAAGTAATTATGTTTTACCATTGCTTGATGTTGTGTCTATTTCGTTTTTTTATCCGCGCGCAGTTGTATTTCGCCAGGTAGAATCCGCTTCTTTATTTCTCTTAGTCCTTTTATAGTTGACTTTCTCTATCATTTGCTAAGAGTTGTGCGTAGTGTAAGACACGAGCAGTACTTCTGACTAGATATTCCTATGTCCTGAATCGAAATTTATCTGGTAGGCAACTGTAGAGGCGATGTCAGTTTTTCTCTAGCGTGATGTACTCTTTCTACGCCAGTGGACGTGACATTGCGTGTGGCATCATCCGCTACGTTTATTTTTGGGGGAATCCATCGCCACTCGTTTACGCCACACTTTAGAACTTCCTTCCATAGCTGATATTCTATGGGCGACGAAGTCCTTATTAGTGCGCGCGCCCGACCGAATCCAGGTTAATGCTGTTCTGATATCAGTTCAGAATGTTTTTGAAGTTGGTTTCTGATCATGTTCTTCTAAAACTGCTGTATGAAAGCAAGATGGCATGCTTTCATTACCGCCGCGATTAATTCTAAATTCGGTATTGAAGTTATTTTCGACGGCGCTACTCTAGCTTTGGCGAGTACTAGGGATAAGCTCACTTTGCTATCAGGTCTAACTATTCGCCAGTATAAGGTAGCTGCGTATGCTATGTACACTGGCGTCAACAAAAGTATGTAATTGTATTGTTGAAGCGTTGCTGTAATCTAGGTAACGTCTCGGAATGTAGACGTTTTTAGATACTTCAATCCATTCCCTCCATTGTTCCTCGACGCCATAATTCTTGAAATATTCTGTTGTTACGGGTGACGCGAGTCTCAGGGGGTCGAATAGAGACATGAAGATTTTCAAGACTTCTCGCTTCGTTGGGTGAGTGTTCTCCATCATGTTAGCCGGAAGCCGTGCCATGTTTAGGTTAAAGGCGAGCTCGTCGGTTTCAGGTTCCATTTTCGTGCTCGAACTGCTATCTATGTTGATGACGATATTCTGTATGGCAGTAACGTCTAGAACGGCGCAATTCGAAATGAGCTTTGCTGTTTATCTCTTGCACTTGTCTTCTGAAGCTTTGTAAATAATCGTCAACATACTGGTTTCTTACTACCTCGTTGTAAGCTTCCGTGTATTTTTCTCTATATTTTTCAACGAATATTGCAGTGGACGGTGAAGACGGAGGGACGTCCGCCTGTTGCCAGCGTCTGTTGTCCCTCCACTGTTGTGCTCTCTATCTTCGGGGCGCATCTTCACCTGCATGAACATTTCAGCTATATCAGCTGAATTAGCGCATCTATGTTGGCGAAATCTCATTAAAACCCCAGGAAGTGATTGTATAAGGTCGAGCCCGGTAAGGAGATAATCGTTGAGATATACTCCCTATGTTTGTGCCGCTGCGTCGTGTACTATTCTTATTTTTTTCAGGATTCATCAGGGTTGTGAACCGGAAATTGTAGCAGGTACCATGATCTATTTTGTGTCTTCTGTAATGGGGGCCTTTTCCGCATATCCCTTTTCTATAAGAGAATTTATTTGTTTTACGTATTTCTCTTTCAATTTTGGATCTTTGTCTATTTTTCTTTCGGTACTCATTAACCTTCTGTGAGCGTTATCATAGTTTTGTGGCATAATGAAGTTGTATTTTTTTCCATAATACTGCTGTTTGGTACTGTTTTCCCTTGATTTCTTTCGTCGATTCGTTAAGTATACGAAGTGCCAATTGTTCCGAGTCGCTTTTTGATCGGTTGGGAGCTATAGCGAGATACTCTAACGTGTGTTCGTCTGTATTCAGTCGTAACATGATGCACGAAATGAGTCTTCTTCCCGATTGTTCTCATTTGGGTGAAGTGAGAGAGGCGACTGGTTGGTTTTTACGCCCTCTTCTTATTTCGGTTACGATTAGCAGATTCCAATTATCTTGGACGATGAGTATCGATAGTCTGTGCCTTTTATACTTTAGTCGCTCTTGAATGTTATGTAGGTGATCGCATTTAACTATATCTAGGAGTTTACTTCTTGAGGTGAGAGTCGGTGGCCGTCTACGGTACGTGCTTGAATCTCGTGGCTTTCTGTCGCTACTTTTAAAGTTGCTGTGGCACATCGAGATTTCGTCGCGGTGATCCCGGTGCTTTCCGGTTCGACGGGTGCTCTAGTCTTATTAGCAATTTCGGAGTCGATTAGTGTAAGTGTTAATCCGTCGTCGAGAAGGGCGAGCGTGTCTACGTAGCCTGTTTGACCGGAGATTCCAACGGGTAGCATTTTAAAGAATGAATGTATCTTTGATTGCTGCCACACCGAGCTGACAACTTCGTTTGTTTTTGCTTCTATGGGTGTCTCTTCTTTTTCGAAATGAAGTAACTTTTTGTGGTATAGTTTGCAGTTGTTGATCTCACATGGCTTACTGCGACAGGTGTGCATCTTTGTGTGGTATTTCGGACATTTGAAGCATAGGTATGTCTCATCTGTTTTCTATGCTGCTTTCTTTGAAATTTTGACATTCTGTAGTTGAATGTCTTGAATGGTAGATGTGGCTAATGGGATCACTTTCATACCAAAGAGACACTAAAGGACTGATTAGAAATACTTATTTTAACTTAAACATTTTTGAATTTATTTTTGATGAAACCTAATCATTATTAAATTTATAAATACAAAAGTTATGTCAGATAACTTGACATGTTACTTCTTCAAGAGATTTTCACGGAATTAATAAATAATGACAATTCAATCTGAACAAATAAGATTAACATTCCAAATTTAAAATAATTTACATAAACCAAACAGATCAGAGTTGACATCAAAAGAGTACGTATAATCTGAGATTACCAATCAACAGAATGTCCGGTTTTCTTGCAAACGAGGCATTGTAGGTTCTACAATTGTTCTGCGACGGTAGTGAAAGTTCAAAACATGGTGATATGCTGACTACTTGACTACATAGTACATATAGTTTAGCACCTTAAACCAGACAGTTGTGCACAGGCCTAAAGTGTTACTTATCGAACTTATAACATATCAGTTTATTCCAATATGTCAATAACATAATATTTAAATCAGTAAAAACTTTTTTCTATTGTGTGTTCCAGTCATTGAAAATATTCAAAATCGCCCACTTTTTTGTAAAATTATTTTGATGTGGTTGTTGTTGTTGTTGTAATTAACAACAACTAACTTAACTTGTTCCTCATTCCTCACTAAGAAATAAAAATAGCGTTTGATCTAATTTGATCGATTCAGAGTATCTGACTGCAAAAGATCGATTCTTCGGTTAATTGAATCCAAAGCGGCTCCATACCTATGTATTAGGTTAGGTTATGAGTCGTATTTTTTTTTGTCTTATCACTCAGTAACCTATCTTATCTATACTCAGCTCAGTAATCAGTGTAAATTTTGGTTAATTAAACATACAATCTGATGTTTTAATGTAACCGATTACGTAAAATCAATATATATAATAATAGTTGATTGCAAAATACGTCTGATTCCATTGCGGAGACAAAATATTATAATAAATCAAGATTTCAAGAATTTTAGTTTACAAAAATGTTCAAAGTAAGTTAGTTTTATATTAGCTATGTTTATTTCCAAATTTTATTCAGGCGCCTCTAACTTTTATAGGTTATTGTACGATTTAGTAATATACTGTTGTTATTTACCCAAATAATTTTATGTTAATAAACACTTGAAATGTAGAAAAAATAATGTAATATAAAAATGTGCTATTAAAATCTTTATTCCAGTGCTGTAAAATTTCTTCTTTAATTTTAGGGTCTTGTGGGTGTTGTAACGGGTGGAGCATCTGGCCTTGGTCGGGCTACTTCTGAACTACTGGTTAAACAAGGAGGTCGAGTCATTGTGTGTGACCTCCCATCTAGCTCAGGATCAGAGACTGCAAAACAACTAGGAGAAAATGCTGCCTTTGTGGCAGTTGATGTAATTGTATTGCTCATTTCATAGTAATCTCTGTCGTAAAAAAGGAATACCCAATTCACTTTTAAAAATGTGTATGTCCCATACATATTCCCATCTATATTGTCTACAATTACATTTTAAATATTGTGGAATCAATTGTAACAGTTTTTTTTAAGATTTCAAAAATCTTTTCATTGGGAAACCTATATACAACTTTAGAGGAATCCTCTATAGATTAAAGAAATGATGTTCTACTAGACAATTATAAAGCGGCAACATCATCTGGTTGTTACGATTTGTTTCAACAGTGCAGGAAATATTATAGTGCCATTAAGTGTTTGTGCAAACATCAGGACAACCACTAATCCTGGCCTGTAGTATTCTGTATTAGAGTATGGTTAGGATGCAGTGTCAGCAATGCAGGCTCTCACACCTGGAATCCTATGTCTGTTGCACAAGTTTCAACCCAGTTAAGCTTAGGAATTTTACTCGGGGACCACAACTCCATTGTCAAGTAGTTGATCATTAGATGATGCAGTGGTTAATAGTAAATATGTAACAAAGCTATTAGCTCAAAAGATGAAGAAAACTAATTTTAATAACAAATGTAGCAAAATTATCATATGGGATCCAGTCCCCATCACTCCTATCCCTATCACTTTAACTCCAAACCACTGTTGGACATAATAATTAGATATTTTTTTTAAATAGTTTTTGACCAGTGTGGTCTCCAGCCATCTACTTAAATCAACTTTCTATAAGCACATCGCAGGTCTTTATTCCATCTATTGAGAGGAGTCCAATACAGCATTTAACAGCATAAATGATAATAGATAACCATTGTCAGTTTAATGGGCTATTTGATCAGTTCATTTTGACCTCACCTTATCAAACCTTGGAGCTACTCCAATTACCCTCGTTCTACATTTTAAATAAATTTAAATAATGTAATTAGCCATTACTAGCCAATAATAATGTATTTAAAACTATTTAATCTAGCTTATACTCCTTGTTTATCTGTTGTCTTAAGGATTATGTTCAGCAAAGCCTATTCATAATTTATGTAGGTGACATCAGAACAAGACATAAGAAATGCTTTGCAAACAACAATGGACAAATTTGGCCGACTTGATGTGGCAGTTAATTGTGCTGGTGTGGCTTCAGCCTCAAGGATCTATAATTTTAAGAAAAATCAGCCTTTTGATCTAAGATTATTTCAAAAGACAGTTGAGGTATGTGTATAGTAATTTAATATAAAATAACCCAACCATAAACCATCCAGTAGTATAGACTCTTTATAATACTTACATAATAGAAATAAAAGAAAAATTACAGCATATTAAGGCCTCCTCTCATTTCTGAGGGTTTTGCAGACCGGAAGGCTAATCTTCTGCGGGTTTTCAGATTTAAACTTCTCCTAAAAAAACATTGAGAAGAAACCTGCAGGAACATTGTTTTCCATTACCACCGAGCAAGTGATAAATCAGTACAATTATAGTGGAGCTGGTACCGGAGATCAAGCCCAAGTCACTCACAAACTATGAAGTTTAGATTGAGCATTATGCCCCTGAGTTTCCATGGCTCTTCAAATAAATAAACTCTTAATTCATTTAGAATGATAATGATAATTTTCTCCAGTCCTGACAATTCAAACCTGTTAACTGCACAGATAATGTTAAAGTGCTCAAGTAACTGCTGCATTTTCTACTAGCACAAACATAAAAGTATACTTTATCTTTTTATATCCAACATAAAACTAATGTAACAAGTCAGTTGTTATTATTGCTCCATAGAACCTTTTACTGGTGGTAGGATTCCTATGCAGCAATCCATCTAGGTAGGTACCACTCCAGGGCTAGTTATTCTGCCGTGAGGCAGTAGTGTACAAACATTACTGTGTTTCGGTTTGATGGGCACTGTGAGCTAGCGTAATCACTGGGCATATGAGAATTAAGAAGTTATGTCTCAGGATGATGGGCACACTGTGGTGTCAAATAAAATTTTCTAGGTGACACAGCATTTGTCATGAGCAGACATTGCACTTACCATCAGGTAAATGTTTTGCTTGTTTCATCACTTTATCCATAAAAAAAGCACATATGACTTTGGAGTAATTATAAATATTGAATTTGGTTGGTGTTGGATAGTATTCGAACAATTTATATGTAACTAATTAGGCGGGTCTCTTGAGAACTAAACTTGTTGATGTTATGAGGATAAGAATTTTGTTAAGGTCTAATCTATGTAGCTGTGGTACTATTATATTATTAATTCAAAATTATCTTCTATATGTTGAATTATATTGCAGGTTAATTTAATAGGTACATTTAATGTTATTCGACTAGCAGCTGGCATGATCGGAAAGAATGCACCTGATGCAGATGGACAGAGAGGGGTTATCATAAATACTGCTAGCATTGCTGCCTTTGATGGCCAGGTATTTGTTTACCTTTGTATGTGTTATGTATATCTTATTTACAATAATCTTACTACTATTATAAAACTGAAGAGTTTGAAGGTTTTAACGCGTTAATACAGCAAATACTAATCAAAAGCAAATACGATTTGAAGAATTACTACACGCTGTGAACTGAATATACCAAGAAGAGCTGAACTGAGTCACCGCAGTCATGTGGTTGACTTACTTTAAGCAGGGCACCATTAGAAAGCAATGTAATGTTAGGATTGTTATTGTCATACCGTAATCATCTGTCAATTCATGTTGCTGCTTGTCATTTATGTCGACCCATAACATTAACATAGATGTACACTATATAATGATAATTCCGTTTTTAAGTTTTTAGTCCACGGTTTACAGATGACATTAATTTTACACTACCTCACACCTATGATAGATGTTGCTTGATCTTTCTGTTGACATTATGGATACTTTTAGAATAATGTTTTATTGAAATCGAATCTTAACCATTCTTGCCAAACATATAAAATAGATAACATTAAAAATTCTGTATTAACAATTTTGGGTCACTCTGGACAGAAACAGTTTAGGAAATCTTAATAAAAAAAAACATTAAAAACGTAATCGTATTTTTTTATATTTCATAATAATCATATGCAATAAACTTATGTGCCTTGCTGGCTATATTTTAAAATTTTTCAATCTAAAATTCTATTTATTCCTGCACGATTTTTAATCAGCTTATCACTTACATTGGTTGTTCAGAACTCATAAAATAGTGCAGCAATTTATTAAAATGTTAAAGGCTGATTTAGAAGCATATGACCATGTATTCTCTAGAGTATAAATAAATTTAAAAACTTATGTATATAACATTGGCCTCTCAATATATCCATGAAAACTCATAGAGACAAAGCGAAAAGTACAATTTTGGTCTTGAAATGAATTTATTATGCAGCAAGTGCTCGTGAAAGTGTATAGTGATTGAAAAACTTTCACAAGCACTTGCTGCATAATATACTGTCAATATTATACAACAAACCTCGAAATATATACAATTTCAAAATTTATTAAAAATAATACCGCCAATTTTCGAGTTGGCGCCAAAAGTCAACAATTATTATTTGACATTGGGCGTGTCTGGGCGAAAATCAGAATTTATAAGTTAGTTTTCGTCTATGACATCTACCAACCTAAGACTGTTTCGCCATTTTGCTTAGTTTATTTCATGCTATCGTAAGCAATGCAACCATAAAACTGATATAAATTTTTGTTTTGTAGCTTGTTACATAAAACTTTAAATGATTTATTATCTATGGGGGATCAATATAACAATAATATTTTACGTAATTTTTTCATCAATTTTATAGTTTGTTCTCGTAGTAAAAAAAACTAACTTGCTGACGTAAACATAAACAAATATGGCTTTGTCAAATATTTAGTCAAAAATCCTGTTTGGGTTGACGAGCGCTTAGACCTTAACCTTTTTTATGCTGAGTGTAATAACTTAGCAACTTAGAATTTTGTTCGCCCAGACACGCCCATTTATTTGAGAAACCATTTTACAAATATTTGCTTGCTCCTGAACTACAGTCGTTTCGCCAAAGGTCCCAAATATTGTAGCAATTATTTTTTAAGATTTATATTAGAAATAACGTTGCTAAAATAATGCAATATCAATTGTCATCTTCTTTTCATACATAATTTGATTTTGAATCATCAATTCTAAGTGCAGCGAGACTACACCACTTCGAATTGATGATTGATAATTTATACATTTTCATGGAGATAGCTTATATGAAATTTTCTGTAACTCATTTTTGTACAGCAGTTGCATCCCATGCCAATGTGTTATTAATTTGTGGGAGTAATAAATTTTCAAGAGATTCGTGAGATTTTACACTCTTACACCAAATAAGTAAAACCACCTAGCGGCCAATAACTAATGCGAAGGCAGATGTCGTAACTGTTCTGCTACATTTCACTAGGTGTCAGCATGATGTTACATAGCCGAATTTTAGTGTGAAACAAAGTATGAGGTTATTAAAAAGTTTGTTAATTCTTTCCATAAATTTGTATTTTATGCTAGCCGTTCGTGCTACCGATGGCACGCACACATTTATACATTTATAGAAAAGTATATACCACAACCAAGGGCTATGCGCGATTTTAACCGCTAGGACTACTGGGTACCATCTTACTTCACAATACATCTTGATATTATATCGTTGTTATCGTGAATTATTCTAAAAACTATATAATCCGACTCTGACATTATAGAGTATTTGCCACTTAACAATAGATGACCGTGAAATCGTCTGGAATCGTCGAACTTTCTAAACTAAATCATTATTTTTTTTTGCGATATATCATACCAGTAAAATATATTTTGCCCATTAGTTATTGATGTAACTATTATGATGATTTTAATCATAATAATGACGGGCGTGTATTGAAAAACAATTTTTAAGATGTGTACCATCAACTTTTTACTACGGCGAAGAGATACGACTGACGAATACGACACCTGGACACCTTCAAGAACATCGAAGTAATAAGTTTCGGATCGATTCGAACCAACGACGACCACCAACGACCTTTTTTCGGATCCATAGGCATCCAATGGTATGAATGTTATGTGAAGGTAAAACTGGGTGAAACTTAAACTTTTGTCCATTTTCGTAGTAGACCCCAATACTATACAATATCGCCAAAGCAGGGCGCAAAAATTAAAAGATAACACCCATTTTTGGGCCGAGCTTCAAAAATCACTTGTCAGTGATGATAAATATAGTCAAGAGAAATAATAATTTGATTATCGTATTGAACATTCACTTCTCAGCCAGTCGCATTGAATGATGATCGGTAAGAGACATTTGAACAATTTCAAACTTTTCAGCGACTTGTTCACATTTGCGTTCAAAAGATTAAATTTCGTGGCTTTATTTAAAGTAAAAGTACGAGTCAATGTAATAATAAAGATAATATAATAAAATTTATGTTTAGATTGGACAGGCAGCGTACTCAGCATCGAAAGCCGGGGTTGTAGGTATGACGTTACCCGTCGCACGAGACCTCGCCAAGCAAGGCATTAGAGTCGTCACTATAGCTCCAGGTTAGTTCCTTACAATATTTAATTTTCGTGTTACAAACTTCTACATAATAAGAAAGGATATTCTCATTTTCACTTATAAACGAGTAAAAACTGCGTGATGTTATTGACCAGTTGGTTTGATTGGATTTAGATATCACTCACATTACAAGGTAATGCATCGTTTTTGTGGAAACAAAAAAACAATTATAACCTCTTAATAATTGAAACACGGAATACTGAACGAATTATCCGTTGATGTAACGTAAAGAAAGGCTTTTCCCGTGATGATGATAATAATACAACTAATCCCAGTCAGTCTCTCGGGACATCTGAGGCTACTGGGAATCTGTGACGCGCCGCTCCTTGCTCAGATGCAGAAGGCGGTGCTCCTCGATGCGGCCCGAATCGTCCGCCGGTTTCTCTCCCTTTCCCCCTAACCCTCGGCCCTTTGGTCTCCCCTGCCGAGGGCGTCCGTCTGGTTGGTATTTTATTTATATATTTTATTGTATGGTTTTATGTCTATTATATGTGTTATGGTAACTTATTTCATCTTATTTTATATATTTAATTCTTCTGTACGTGTCACTACGTGTGCCACTGAACTCCTAAACGTCTCGACCGATGTTGATGAATTTGTTTGTGTGTTTGTTTGGTTCCCCGGATAGTTTAGATTCTGAATTGGACCCGGTAGGTGGTGCTGCGATCGAGTTCTAGGAAAATGACAAAAGTCACTCAGTATATAATTTATCAAAAATCGTTTGCTGAATCTGTTAACAGCAGGCAAACCAACGTTCGGGCAAGACAAGGCCTGTCGGGTCAGCTAGTATATCTATATATTTATATGTATACCAATCAGTCGAGAGAACTATAGAAATACCCAAAAGTTAATAATTATGTAGAGATATAAGTAAATACAAATAGTTAAACGTAAACGGCTCGATGGGTAATTTTATTTAAACTAGTTCGTCTAGTGTCTCTAGAGATTACATTTCCGAGAAATATAAATAACGAAAATATAGTAAAGATAACAGCTACGAACAAACACTCTTAATAGATATATTAGGTCAAAATAGTTCATCTGTCTATGATTAGAATCTGTTTTTGTTATTTTTTTTTCTTGTTATCCAGCTTAACAATCTAACAATAATCACAATAATTGAAAATCAAAAAATCATGGCCGTCTAACAAATAATTAAATGCAAATATTGTGTCAAAAATTACAAACGAAAACAAAAACCGACAATTTTAAATCTTCGTCACAATACATATGAACTCTCTGTGACTGTAGCTGTTAAGCTTTACTATATTATAGATATTTATATTACTTCGAAATGTAATCTGTAGCTAGCAGTCTAGCAGATCTGACAGCATCTACTGTAACAACAAAAACAACGTGTAGACGAATTTATATACAATACGTAGGTAATGACAATAGATATATTTCATTTAGTTATAAATGAAAAATCTTTGATTATTATTATAATTGGCATTGGTGCTTTTGTATAATTACCTACTATCACCAATAATGTTAAGATTTTCTTTCCCTTGCGAATGTTTTTTAAAGATCAGATTGAGAAATTTTGAAAACATATTGCTTAAGTCCTCTTGATTGATCTGAAAGACAGCTAAAAAGTAAGAAGAATAAGATCTTTGTGAATCATTTGAAAAGTTTTTTTGCCTTCTATTTGATGCTAAAGAAAATATTCATTCACAGATTTATTTTCTTATCTATCATACCAAATGTTGCCATCTTATGTTATTTCTACTACCTTCTTTCATCTGTCTATTAATTAATAAATGCCATTCCAGTAGAATTCCGTTTTGTCTTTTGACGAAATAAGTTCTTCAACCGCCGCTTGAACATTTTGAAATATTTTTCCTTTTAAATTTTCGCTTAGCGACCGAAATACATACAAATCTCGCATTGCCTAAAACGATTTGCTGTACTTCGCCTAGTCTCGGCCCAATGTCTGATGTAAGAAATGGATCTTCTTTTTACTTTTGCACACCACGTCAGACCCGTGAGCACTTTCCTGGACGCTACGGAAAAATGTATCACAATCGACGGAATTCCCAAAATACATATCGATGATTTATTTTTATTTTCAATAACAAAACTGTTGAGAATTATTAGAACTTTATTAAACTGTATTACTAATCTAATAATATGAATATTTTACACAATCATTTATATACCATATAACAGAACAATAACAAAATTCAACAAGAGTCACCATATGTCGATTACTACTCTATATTGTGACTTAATGTATGTGTATTTTTGAGATGTATTCGAGGGTTGCAGTAGTGTCGGTTATTGTAATAAACTTCTATTTTCTTAAATAAAAATTTATTGGAATAATCGACAATACTCTATACTACTTGGCTTTTGCATACAGAACATTTATTTTGTATTAAATAACATTTTTAATTGTCCTTTGTGTTAATCTTCTAGTAGATAAGACAATATATACTGGGAATGTAATATTTTTTTTATTTAAGAATTTACCATCAAACTTCTTAATATATAAAGACAATTTAATTTGTTTAAAATAATTTATATTCTAATAGGATTCCAATTGCATATATGTAAATAAAACAAAAGTGATTATTTAAAGACTATAGCTTTTATTCAATAACGGTGTTTTTGTCGGCTTGTCATCAATGGAATATAGGGTTCTATTATATTTGTCGGTTATCGATGAGTGGCGTTCAAAAAGTTAATATAGTCCGTACTACAGAATTCATGTCGCAATATAATTCAATATTTTTAACCCATTGAATAGAGGTATTTCTGTGTACTACTAAAACCCACAATTTTCCGGTAGATTCAATGTAATCGTTACACAACTCTTAGTTTATATCAATTGTAAAAATTTATTATAAAATATTTGTTTTACTATTCATTCACCACATCTGCGGAAAACGTTGTGGCTGTAAATATTTCATACATTTTTTATTTTGTGATAAAACATATTTTTTTACAAGTAATTTTACAATTCAGCAGAGTTCGAACCCATGACTCAGCTGGTACGCCACGCGGCTGGAAATTTTTTATAATTCAGTGTCATATTTTGAGACTGCAAACTTTTCATAATCAGCAATGATATCAAATATCTTACTTCTTCTCACCTTTTGTGACAAATGACTGGTTTTAACGTTTTGTGACAAATGACTAGTTTTAACGTTTTGTGTAGTGTTTTGTCTCCTATTTTTTATTTTTCTTAATATTCTTTTTAATAATACATTAACTTTTGCTATTTGTTTTTACTGTAAAATGTGTGACCGCGTTAATACAGGTCTATTCCGCACGCCGATGATGGAGCAACTACCGGAGCCCGCCATTAAAGAACTAGAAGCTTCTGTGCCATTTCCTTCTCGCCTTGGACTTCCCTACGAATACGCTTTACTCGTCCAAAGCATCATTCAAAATCGAATGCTCAATGGTGAAACGATAAGACTCGATGGCTCGTTAAGAATGCAACCTTAACACTACTTATTAATACAATGTAGATAATACTGTATACAATTTGTGATAATAAACAAATCTCTACTACGGTATGTTTTATTGCTATCTCAAGTTAACTACTCGTATATAAAACAACACCCGCATGATTAAGAACAAATTTAATGTAACAGTTATCAAGTGCATTTTTCAAGCTCCGTCAACGGCTACGGGGTTAATATTTTCTATAGTATTAAAAATTGTAAGTAAATAATAAATGGCTAGGGTAACAAAGAACAGTGTCGTTCCTCATAATGGATAGAACAAATAAAGACGCAATAATTTAAACGAAAATATGATTTATTTCTACAATAACGAGCTACGGTGCGGGCTCTGGCCCCCGCCGCTGGCGCGTTCGTGCGTCTCACAATATTTATTAATCACCATGAAAATTGACGATGCACGGTCGACGTCTTACATCGCCATATACATGTATCTATGTGGCCATCTAAATATAGATGTGTTTTAAAGTTCGGAAACTTTACGACATCTCGGAACAAATATTGATATTAAAAAATAAAGTTTAAAGATTTAGCGACAACATTTACTTCATAATGTACAAAAGTCGTAATGTGAGGTAATGAGACGGTACAAATGTGGCTATGGTAGAAATCGCCGGTTGCTCCATTCCTAACTGGACTACGAACATGTGGCAAAATAACTGTTGTTGGTAATTATAATTAAACAATTGGTAACAATTGAAGTATTTTTTATTCGAAAAAAAATTACAGCAACAATAAATCCATAAAAAAGCATAAGTTGCGTTAGTGTCGTCGATAAATAACAAAATTATTTTTCGATTAATTCAGTTAAAATGGTAGCAACCTTACAAAAATAAAAGCCTTTTGATTGGCTTAACTTAACGGGTGTACTTAGGTATTATATTTCACAATAACATATAGCGGTCACTGAACCGAGTTGCGAGGGTTGCGTTCCACTGGTGGCGTGGAGAAGTCGCTAGGTCTGCGCGCAAGGAAGTACCACGCGTGGACCTAGAGGCTCGCCTCCAACCCTGACCACGGTATCCCCATCGTTTAAAGAATATTAACACATAAATAGCCATACATCTATGGTATCAGATAGATTTATTACATTTATCAACAGCAAATGCGACATTGCATTGGTATTTGCCAGCCCCACATTTTCAGATTCAACAATAACCATTAAAAATTGAATGAAAACTGTATACCTCGCCCTAGCTATATTTACAATCAATAAAACTAACACGGCTCGCGAAATGAAGTTAGGTGCAAAGAAATCGCTTAGGTACTTAAAGATTTACAACTAGAATGAACCCATCAGGCTTAGGCCTGTCGATTCGCTCAAATTCTCGTTCCTCACACAAACTTAAATCGATACAATACTATACACAGACTAAATAAAACAACATCGACTGAGATTAAATCTAACTTATCGTTAATGAACAACAAAGTGGTTAACTTACAAATAGTAACGCGTTCGTCGACGCGCGCCACTTAGCGTTTGTTTTGGAATGTGTGTGACGCGTTTGATCCTCCCGCCCTATCGTATCGTCAACTACGTCCAATGAAGCATGTGTGATGGTGATCGTTATGAACAGTTTGCCCCGATGAAGTGTCGAGGCTCGAGGCCGCCCCGTAAGTTACCATTAATGCTGCGCGAGCGAATCTGAGCGAAGTAACAGTGCCCGTACGCGTCGAAGCGGCCGCTCGACTCCGCGCAGTTCATCCGACTACTTATTCTCGCTTAACATCTAATTGAACTCAAAATGTACATTTACATAAAACACTCGTGGTGTAGCTTAACATTTCAAAATACTTATCATTTTAATTCATAAATATAGATATTACTTACACGAACGCTACATACATTACGCTGTAGGTATATTACATACAACCTAATCTTAGACGTAAATAGTGGGTTTAATGTTACAAGCATAGATTTCAAACTTTCTTATTAAATTATATTGTCGAACGGAAGTGAAGCAAAATGACGTAAAAATAAAATAAAGAAGCGATCAAACCGTTAGATGCTACGTTATTTTTAAAATATGGAACACTGGCACCTTGACAATATTTATTGTCCGAGTTTAGTTTCGTGAAGACAAAAGAAAATTCTGTTGCAAGTAGAACCGAACGAAGCATGTGCGAGCGGTCAGATAGGGATTTTTTACAGGCACTGGAACTGGGTTTACATGACACTTTGATCTGTCTCGCCTTTCTTGAAGAAAAGGTAAGAAGGACATATCATAATCTCTAGTTACTAGATTTGCCTGTGCTTAATGAAATTTGCACAAGTGTCCCCTTTCTCGACCCCCCCCCCCCCCCCCCCCCCACCCAGTACAATCACTTTAATAAATGATAGGACACTGTAAACTCAATGCCTGATCATCACTGTGAGTAACGGACAAATACTTCTTGTTAATATGTATGTTATGTATATAGTATAATTAGTTTATGTAATTTAAAATATAAGTAATAAATAAAAAAAAATACTACATGTTATGTCTTAGATATACAAGCATAAAAATAAACTACATGTGTATAAAAGTATATAATACAAATTAGTATAACCATTAAAATACAAAGAATAAAACAATACACACATTTTAATTAAAAAAATATTGTTTTATGTATATATATATACAGGCAAATTTAGAATTGAATTATATATGTTGCAGGTGATCGAAATAATTGTAATTAATACTGCATATTATTAAAAATAATAAATAAAAATGTTCTGGTTTACAAAATACTGTAAAATGGTAACAAACGTTTGGTAAATTATATTGGACATAACTACTAGGTGTTAAGGTATAGAGTGGCTTTGAAAATGGTGCTGGTGCTATTCTAGCGTATGAAGAAATATTTCCCATCAATAAAACAGGTGTTTTTTTTTAAAGCTGACGTGGTTAAAATAGGCATCGATCTACAAATTGGTCGCAATCTGTTGCGCTGCCACTAAAGTACAGACAAAACCCACACATCCTAATGTACCTAACTATTTCATACCATCACAGATCAGCTTTGCCTTCGATAAAGCGTTTACAAGTGTGAAGCTGCGATCGACTTTGAACGACATCGATTAAGACATTTGCAAAGTCGATTAGTATATTTGTAAATAGTATAACTCTTTTGGACTAAGAAATATTTTGATGTTGTGATTACCGTTAAAAAAATGTCAAGGAAAGAGCTATTTCGAACGGAATCTGTTCGTATCGCAGCTTCACAGCACTGCACTATTCAATAATTTCTATTTTAGATAAAAAGGAGGTAAACGTGGGGTTTCTAACAGATCCTTACCGATGTATTTCGTATAGCGAACGTACTAATCGATGTGACAAGAATGTGCACTAGAAAGGAATTTCGTAAAACATGAGTACGGAAACAAACTCTTATCATGCTTTGTTTTCGTAAAAAATTCAGGCCAACTGAAATTGTATCTTGTATATTCTATAAAACGTACCACAACATCGCTACCAGGAACTTTGAAAGAGTTTATATTATTAACAAATATCTGTATTTTAATTATACGCCAGGTACTACATTCCATTTTATTCTCGTAAACATAAAAAAATAAAAAATAAAACCTTCCGTTATTGTTAAACAATTTACATCTTCGATCCGCTCGCTCGAGTTGAACGTAATTTTATGACGTATAAGATTTTCCGTTTAGAACTGAATCTTTTGTTTTTTTTTCGTCAAGACGATAAAAGTTGTGTTCACTGGACGGTATTAAAGACAAAAACACGGTGCCATAACTTATATATTACGTTTAAAAAGCCTAAGTAGAAAAGATCCGCTAAGGCAAATCAAAAGAAAAAACACTTTATTTATAATAAAATCTACTACACTTAGTCGTTGATGCGGCCTACTATACATTCGCACTTGGTGCAATGACACTATGATAATTAAAATTTAAAAATATATAAACATTCACTTTGAAACACAAACCATTAATCACATTTTCGATTAACTAAAATCCTTCGTTACGTACCCAAGTGTACATTTAGCCCCATTGATACCCTTACTGCCCTACGCGCAGAGGGGTGCCTTTTGCCATAAAACTGGCGATATATTTTATATTCGCGAGAAAAACGAAACTAACTTAAAAAAAATCGCGCAATATATACGTAGGCTTGTATTAGACGACGACCATATAACATAGTTACTTTAATATATTATACATAACCATTTCCACATTAAAAGTTGATCATTACACTTGTTTACGTACGCTACTATATTTATATTAGAAAAATACGAAATCATGTACTTTCAGTTAACATATTATATATGTTAATAAAGAACAATATGCTTTATAAAAATACATCGCCTCGCTCGGCCATCGACCGGTAGACGCTAGTACCCATATAATTTTAAAAATCTATGATTTTTAAGGCTCTCTTGCACGTATGTTGAAAATATTTTACATAATTACATTATAAGTAGAATAAAACACTGTAATGTGCTAATATAATATTTACAAGGATTATAATTTCTTTTGTACTGATACGGCCGATAAAAATATCATTGATTAATTTAATTACAACATTCAGATAAACATCTTAGGGAACAACTGTAATTTTTTAAACTTGATTTCATTTGCGAATAATTAATTTCTTATAATATAGTGATATACATACATAGACGATCAAATTTTCAAATGTCAACTCTCCATAAAATCTGAAATGGCCCAGTCGGATGTCACTTGTCCAGTGTCACCGACGAGGGGCAACAGTCGCGACACTTCAAATACATTGGTGAATCCGATCTTTTGCAAAGTGCTTCGTAGTCTTAAAGAGAAGTTAAACCGTAAAGTTAATAAGTAACGCGAAACTACAGAGCGGTCGGCGCCGCCCTTAGTTAGGTACTGTAATTAAACTAACATTTATACAATACGACCTCGACTATCATTACAACGGCTTTCAAATTTCATCATTTATAATCACAGACGCTTTCCTAAATGTATTGTTATATTTTTCCCTTCGCACCGGTTGTTAAGAGTCTCTATTTAATGAAGATATACACTTAATTTAATTTTGAAATAACAATATAGGCTGCTCAATAAATAAATCGTAGCTACACGAGACTGGTGTAAAACATTCTGTATATTTATGTAACAGAGATTAGGTAGATAAATATTTGTTTTATCTGTATTGGGACTAGGCACGCGCGGCGTTACGGCCGGCGCTCGGTGCAATAACTTATTATAATTAATCACACACCAAGTTACAAACTAAAACTAAGTAATAAGTAATATTTGTAAAACATTTTATCTGATGTGGTTGTCGGGAGCGCTTCGCGCAACTTCTCTCATCGACTTACACGTCACTGGAAGTTCAAGATCTGTGAACAGAAATTCTTAAGGTTACAACGTTTCTTTTATCGCCGAGATATCTTTTACGTCCATATTAACAAAAATACAGAGATAGTTTACTATCTAAAAGTATAATTTCAGATTCACCAACACCTGTATGCTCCCAGCAAACATTTAGATTAGCAAACTAAGCTAATTGCCCTATGATATAACCAAGTGCTCTCACATGACTTGAAAATATTTTCTGCTATATAGACATTAGAACACAATTTTCTGATGTACTAAATGTATTATTATAAGTGAGTGACCTTAAAATGTGCGCCGGTTAAATGTTGTTACGGGGTTATTATGGACTGTAGCAAGGGTAAGGAAAGAAGTGATAGCGCTACTTGATGAACTTACTACGCATTTTTAAACCTGCGCGCACCCATTTGCATCTAAATTCTCTTAGTATCTTTTATGATAATTCTAATCTATACTCAATCGCTAAAATTTAAACAATCTGCAATAGAAATGTTGACTAGATTAATGCGATGTCTTTGACTCTTTCTAATCTCGATACTTTTGATAAAGATATATTAGCAGATTGCAGTTTGCCCTTTGCAGACTAAGGTTGATGGTTTTAAAATAATTAGTGCATATTATTTCTTTTGACATACTAAGCATTAGTAAATCGCTACTACTAATAGGACAACTAACACCAAAGAATATATAGTAAAGCTTAGGGTATAGACTGCTTATGCCTAAGAATGTTAAAAAATATTCATGATTTAACGCAATTCAGTACAACACACCTGCTTACTATATATTCCATTGCACTGTATGTGTGATGTGTTATTATTAAGATTTAGATTTACAAACCTTCTAAAAACACATCTGAGTGACACACATACTGTGTTATCTTATAGATTTAAAGAGCAACGGCAAAACAGTAATGTAAGCGTAATTAACATTTTATTTCTTGTAATGTTAATACTTTAATATTTCATGATGATTACTCATCTTACTAAATTATTAGTAAACCAAATAATTTTCGTGTGTTGAAGTGCAAATAGTTTCAAATTTAAACCGAGGGAACAGACATCTTTGTTATTGGCCGTGCGTTATTTAAATTTAGTGAGCAAACGATATTATTTTGTTAATTATTTTCTTGCATATCATAAATTCGCAATTACCGGTTGCGTAAGGTGTGACGGGTAAATAGCCAATCAAATATATTTAGCGTCGTTCAATAACGTTTATGTACAATCAAACATAGGAAACAGCTCCAATGAATAATTCAAATCTCAAACTGAAATTGTAAACTAAATGAGTGCAACATTGCAAAACGTGCCGATTATTAACCAGCGTCGGTAAGCGACATAAGAAAGTAAAAGTATTGACCTTGGTTACATCTGTTAGCGCTCTGTGGTTAGTGGTTCGAAAAGGTTAAGATTTTTCCATGTGTCAACGTTTATAGTTAAGTGATACACACACACGAATCGATTTAGCTAAACAGCAAGGTTGTTCTTTGTATTACTAATTTAATCTTTACTCAATAAATAAAGGTCAGTGCAGTTGAAAGTTCTAAATAACTTACATTTCGAAATGATTGAATAATTAATGTACTGTTTCATATTACCGATGCAACAAATACTACTTTAACAAATAACAATAGCGCAACTGCTATTCGACGAATAAGGATATGGTTCCAGGTCGGGGTTCGCACCGCCCAGAGCTACAAGTCCGACAGTCCAAACGTAGGCCTGTATCTCCCTCGGACGGTCATTAGAGGACTTATATTCGAAATAATAATAAGATGAACTATGTTACGACGGTGACATAATTATATGTACGTAAAGTTAAAGCTTATTTATGTATTTATGTTTGAGTCAAACCAAAACAAACTTCTAAAATTTAAACTTTTAAATCAAAGATTTGACGTCAGTTCAAAATTTGAAAACTAAAATTGTATAACCTACGAGAAGCTAACACTAATTACAATAACTTAAAAAGATAACGCCGTCACACCGAATCATGTAGCATTTCTTAATTGATAAATTAACTTTGTTAACAAACATCATTTTACGGTTCTTAATTTACAAAGTTTTGAATGATTTGTAAGCGATTAATATTAGTCAATTTGCTACAATGACATGTTTGTTTATATATAATAAACATACAACGAGGCAAGGCGAAGCATATAAAGTAAATAATAAAATGAACCTCAGCACTCACTGAATGATTATTATAAAAATGGACTATATTACAGATCTCTGATCTGTACAAGTTCTATTATTAGTAATCAGTGCAAAAAATTCAACTCTACACTCGTTTAATAGGAACGAATATAACTGTAAATTAAAGCTCTAAGCCTATCAGGCTAACTAAACGCAATGCTAACTGAAATTGAACGATGTTGGGGAATAAACTGTCATTATGACATAGAACGGTAAAGAATAAATGAGAATTTTTGGTAAACTTTTAAGTCACTTCGGAGATTTGACCATTTTTAAAACTAAATTACCCCACTAAGCCATTTACAATAAGGTAAGATCGTAGGCAAACATTGTGATTATATACATAACTATTTTATTAGTTCAATATATATACTCGGGTCACTTTATAGGGACATAAAATCCGACCACATCATTTTTATGTTGCAGTAATTCTTAAGAGAATTATTCATTTTCCAGTCTACGTTTTAAGCGCCCCCACTATCGCGCTTGTAACACAAACACGTTTTTAGGGCTTTTTTATAAACAAATAAACTTGAAATCGACGTAAGATTAAAAACGGAATTATTTAATTAATGTTAGCATCCTTTATAATTTCAGTGGGGGGGGGGGACAGAAGATGAACAAAAACGATCCAGCCGCATTGCATTCTGTTATGATAGGTACTAATGCGTTTAGTTCTTTGTTAGAACGTGTGCATACAAGTGCTGAGCGAGAGTGCGTGTGCATGGTAGGATCAGCTCATCTGAGCCACAACAAAGTATATGCTTACTCTATATGGGCGAATGCGGCTCAATCGTGTCACTCGGCAGGAAACCGCACCTGACACACAGAGAGCATTCTCTTGAAATAATATTACATCGTTTTGAGAACGCAATAAGTAACGCCCGCTTAAAGTCTTGTTGTTTCACTTGCTACTGACGGCTATTTACATTTACATATATACATACGCGGACAGCTTTGTATGCCTTTATTTAAAGTAAAGAAACAGCCTATAAATGTTCCAGTGCTGCGCACCTCCTCTCATTTTTGAGAGGGTTTTGGAATCGAGAAGACTGCCATGCCGCTTCAATAGAGTAAGCGGACTACATATGTAGTCATGTTTTTTATTTTTTAGACGGCCGCCGAGCACTTGGTAAATCAGTACTTACTTAAAATTGTAATTAAAAATTATCTACAACGGCTCTATGCCTTTATTAACAAACTATCATTTTATAAAATTAATTTCGAGAGTTACTCAGTGTCACTCAATAAGTTTAGTATATAAGATGACTTGAAATAGCGCAATAACCCAATGTATAAAACATTTAAGACAACCTCTTTTAGGTCAATCGCTCGACATCAGACTGAAATGGGTCAATAATGTGCACAAGTGGGACAGTTCTTGACACGGCACGTTGCAAGATTAATATTTGGCCCGAGACCAACTCAATAAAGAAACTGTAACGCGTTGTACGCACTGATTGCCAAAATAAATATAATTCATTCATAAATTAGACAGATGTTTCAATGTACTCTTAAGTTTCAATACATTTATTATCGGGGTGGTTTTTTTTTAATAAATTACCTCTTATTTAATTTCGGCGAAAAGGGCCTGAATATTTTATAATTTAAGAATAATATTTGGTCGTAATTGTCTGAGCAAGTTTCAATTTTTTTTTTACTTAACGCTTATGCTTACATACAAGTCAAGGCCGAAAACTTAAAAATTTATTTAAGTAGCATTTTTTTTATCTCACTGTTTCATCATCGTCTATTCGGACTATCTTAGTCCACTCTTGAATATAGGCCTAGCCCATAGTTTGCCACAAATCACGGCGCTGAGCCAGCTGCATCCATCGACTTTGTCCGTCATTTTCATTGATTTCGACCATCGGAAGTCGTGGAGGTCGTCGGTCTAATGGGGGGGGGGGGCTACACTGCGTTTGCCGTTACTAGGTTGCAACTCTATAACCTTTCTTCCCCAACGGTTATCGGTTCTACGAGCTATATGGCCGGCCCATTGCCTCTTTAGCTTGCTAATCCTTAGGGCTATGTCGGTAATTTTAGTTCTGCTGCGGATATCATCGTTACGGATTTCATCACGCAGAGAAACTCCGAGCATTGCCCTTTCCATAGCTCGCTTAGCGAATCTGAGATTCATGCGGCCCGCAGTGAATGACCACTTCTCTGTTTACAAAACGTCAAATACATATCATACAAAATCAATGAGAAAATTTATTACACTTGTATGAAAGTTCGGATTCATAGACAAAGTTTATAATAAACTGCTAATATTATTATTAACCAATGATTCCGCGACTTATTTCACGTTGTCCATATAACAAAAAAAATAGTCTGTTACGATTAAACTTGGTAAACTTAAACTTAAACGTAACCTTTCTTAAATCACTTCCGACAGGACAGAGATTTTTTTTATAAATAAATTTTACCGAAGATCATACCGATATATTAATTTAAATATAATATTATCTTTCGTAACACAACTAGCATTCGTGTCTTTTTCCCGCTAACAATTATACAAACTTTGCGATATATTATACTAAATCGTGAATTATTGTATCAATTAACTTATCTAAATAAAATAAACTCTTTCATACAGTCGCCATATCATATACAGACACTGCATATCCATCTCACACCATTAAAATTACGGAAAATAACAAAAATCTAATTTTATTCATCTTTAAACGTCAATAGAGATTTTATTACAGCTATCGCGGTTATAACTCAATATTATTGCTTGGTTTTAAAAAGGCATTGTTTTTATATCAATAAGTGTTTTCTTGACTGTGCAAAGTGCCAACACTTCTTAAATTTAAGCTTTAACATTAAAGTAGCATTTTGAGTTCAGTATGCGTCTTACTAATTATTATTATAAAATAAAGGCATTGTAAGGGTTATAATGAAAGAGCAACGAGACCGGCTCGATGATAACAACATAGGAATCACGTAGAAGTACATACTTAACAATATCTCACAACAAGACATTCAGCAAAACAGCGTTTAAAAAACTAGAAACACTAACGACTATATAAAACAAATTTAAGAGAAAAAAAACCAAGAATTTACGTTAATTGCTTATGTTCAAAACATGCGCATCTCGCATAAAATAATTATGGCATATTATGTACAAAAAAATGTCAATGATGACACTGATTTTAAGAGATTTAAAAAAGTACGAGTTTTTTTCTTAGAAATGGTTATTGTTAAAGAGACTATATAAATCCAATATCTATATATCTACGTATATGTAAAGAAAAACGCAGTGTCCAATTGAAGTAGTTATAATAAAGAATGCAAGAATGAATATAACGCGCAGTTAAATTTATGAAATTTTGAACGAGTTGTCAAAAGCAGAAAGTACATAACATATTACAAAGTTTGTGCAAAGCGTCTATAAGGAATATACGCCGTACTTTCTATAAGCTTGGAGTAAGAGTTGCCAGTTAAAGTTTGCTGTTATTCTTTTTTTTAATATTGACAATAATATAAAATTAATTAAATTAAGGAGCATTCAAAAAATTTAATAAAATTACGACTGTATTAATCATTACTAATGATCGCAACAATTATTTGATTGGTTTAAAATAATAAATATGAATTAATACATTAATTTAAAAAATGTTAAAATGCAATAACGTCTCTTTTTCTACATCAAAACGGGACGCATTTTTTAATTTCCATACACAGTGATTTGTGAAAATAAAAAAAAAATCCTAAAGCAGTTACAAAGCAAATTACACAAAAAATGCACTTCGCAAAGTCCACTAATGAGAGGAAGTTTGTGGTCGGCGCTTGTTCTTTTTGTTCCTTCCATGAGGAAAATGGTACACCATTTTTTGTAAAAATTTTGTTAAACTGGCAACTCCTACACGGTGGGTTAGTGCGCAATACATGGATGATCGTATAAACTATGATATAGTCATATAAGATAGAGTAACGTACAATCTGTCTAGAGTCGAGGTGTGCTCTGCGTTCCGGTTAACCATTTCGCCTCCATTCGGCCTAGAATAAGACATATTACTGGATTTCTCGTATCCACTGCAGCTTTGGAAAAGTGCTTCTAACTACTCATTAGCGATAGTAAACATAATTGGGGCATGTAAGTAACAAATGAAAGGGAAAAAGAAATTTCATCTTACATAAAATACGTAAAAATACTTATATATTTAGTACATTTATATGCATCGGACATGAATGGTACGATTTCAGATGAGAAAGCGAGGCGGGACGATTCATTTTCTTTAGTTAAATATTATTTTTAGATTTTAGTTAACATGAAACTGTCGTTTTGAAGTGTGCAGTTACAACTCACTTGCGTTTAGCGTGTAGCATTTCCATTAGGAGAGTCTGTGTAGGGGCCTGCCCGGCGCAATGTCGCTGATACAAGTGCTCCTCTCCTCGTGCCGCTAGCGCGTGAATCTCCGGAACCACCATTACCAATTTTCCGAATTTGTCCTGGAAAATTTATTAGTATTTGAACAGAATGCTAAACGATTCAGTACGGAAGTGGGACAGTTAAATCCTAACAACGCTTACACTCAACGAAGCTCCACAAGTCCGCCGACCGCGTGGCCTAGTACGTGATAGCGATCTGAGCGCTTGAGTACTGGGCCGCGACTCATGGGTTCGATTCCTAGTTGAGGCTAATTTGCGCACAACAAAACATAAATTGTTGTTTTTTTTTGGGTTATTGATGTTTTTGGGTTACATCGGGATATCGGGACTTGTGTCACTGTAATATCTTCGGCGCAGTTAATAGCTTCCGACAGTATTCGGAAGTTGTCATCGTGATCGATAGTCGGCCAAGAGAAGTCTAAATACGATCGATTAAATAACGTAAATCTTAAATGTTGCGATGGGATAGATAGATGCAGGACTGTTGGAATAACTTAACCAAAACTTTCTATTGACTAAAAAAATTATTCAAACAACCTATTTAAACGATCCAGCAACAAAAAGACAAAGAGAATAACTGGAACCCAGCTGGCCGACCTGCTATATATGACAGGACAAAGACCAAAAGGAAAAAATGGTGTTAGAATAAATTTCGAAAGTGGTGGAAATTCAAATTTACAATTCAATTGATATTGCGAATCAGATAAGTTAGTCAAATTTCATTTGTGTTTTGGTTCCATTCTGAGATACTAATCAGTCTGTCTGTCAATGCTAGACGTCTATTGTAATGAAAATATAGCGAGACCCGTTCCGCGCCTCATACAGTATTCGGTTAAATCTCTAGATAATAGGTCTTTGTTCATTTCGCGCACCGAATGTATATGAGATGCAAAAATAAATAACGATTCGTTTTTCTAAAAAATACATTATTTGCACTGATTTTTTTTTAAAGTTCTTTCTAGAATGTTAATTCTTGGTTCATACCCGAGTCCAAGTTCATTACCAAAATATTTATAAGTTTCAACGCGGAAGGAAGGAAAATAAATGTTAATTCGTTCGAGGTCTGGTGGCGGCTCAAGAGAAACAACCACCTCATCTCATTCCGTGGATTTCGTAAAAGTCGACAGAGGGAAAATAAAAACCAGGAAATGAGCAGCCGCATCTTCCTTGAAAATCGGAATAAATAAACTGCGGTCGCCAACCCGTCTGCCAACCGTGGCAACTATGGCAAAAATAAGAGCTTCAAACTTTTGTAGCAATCTATGGGGGAGGTATACTTTCAGAAGTGAACTAGTAGTAGGCTGAATGATGATGACGATGACTAATACGTTTTGAAAAATCATTTTTTGCATTAGAGATAGGTCGTTTATTAAGAAAGGTTATAGACATTAATACGTCTTGTATAAAACGTCTTGATATGACCTTAAGAAACCTCGCACTAGGAACCGAACAAAACTGAGAAAGGCCGAATGTACGGCGCAGTCATGTATTGCAACCGCATTGCATATCTACAGATTTCTACTGATAGTGAATTCAAATTTAATAAAAATTATTTTACGGATTTTATCGCTTTTAATTTTACAGGCAAATGTCCTGATGTTATAGTTAATCCGGGGTACCTCCAGATTTTAATTATTATTTTCTCTATCTACGCAAAATTAGATTAGTGTCTTGAAGTCTTGCAGTGGTATGTTTGGTTTTAGATTGAATTTTATTGATTATCCATCTTCCCTATTGAAATTGGAATGTTTTTTAATTTCAGTTGCCTCGCGAATCATCCTTGGTAGGAATCGGTGTCCATTTGATTAGGTTTCTATCATCTCTGATGATGAATCTGATTAAATATCTTCCATAAATATAAGAAATCATTAAGTGAATACACATGCATGAATCCACCAAGGCCGGTACCCCGCAGTGCCAGTTATTCTGCCGTCAAGCAACACCTGTGTTTCTGTTTGAAGGAAACAGTATATATGAGAGTTAAGCACTGACGTCTAAGAGTGATGAGCGCAGTGCGGTGCTTCACAGAACTTTAAATTACGAAGTATCACGAGTAGGCGAGGTTATAATCACGTGAGCGACTTGCTCGTCCCGTCACTTCCATAAAAATAATATTTACCTGTATCGTTGGATAGCAGGTGAGCGTGTAGTCGAGGAGTGCGGCTTGCACTGTCTGATATCCGTCCCGTACACACTTCACGTTCACAATGCCCCTCACCTCTGAAACCCCAAAATTAGTCTTCAAAATAAATACGACATCATTAGTCAGGTTGCTCTTCGATAATTAAGAAAAAAAAAACAAAATATAATTTATATCATTCGCAAAAATGGCGCAATGTTACTTATTCACTACATTGAGAGATAGATACTGACCAGGATTGAGGAGGAGCAAAAACTTGACGCATATGTAGTCTGGCACGTCGAATTTCAGCTCGGCCAATTTGTTCTGGAGGTCATTGAAGTGATCGGCCAACGACGGTACACCAAGAAGACCCAAGCAGAGAAGGTCAAACTTCTGTCCGTTGTGAAGCGTGGTCTCGTCCGGTAGCCCGTTGTGCATCCTCTGATGGAGGTGGTCCAGGACCAACATGTCGGACCATGAGTGCTGCAGGAGCTTCATCTGGTCATCGACCTGCAACAAACGATAACCGCATTGCTATACGAGCACAGCAGACAAACAAAGCAACACGTCATCAATGTTGAGGGGTGTGCCGCCGTCAAGTCTGTGCCGAGTAACGGAGTAGCACAGCACGTCGCTTCGGACAAGCTCATTACATTCGCTAGCCAGCAATATCACTTACGGTGTTATAAATAGCAAGTCATGACAAAGAGTGCATAAATCGTGCGTACTACCCCGTCGCTCCATGCATTTGAAAGATTTCACTCGGAAAACATTGTACACATACAGACGGCGCTCGTACTTTGTGATGTTGTTGTGTGACGTCGGTTTCGTGTGACGCAATCGGCCGTGGTGTGCCGCAGAACGTCTGCTATATTCATGCTCCAAATAGTTCCATTTTCGATTAAAACTTGGAAATTAAACGAAACTCGTGCTCGTTATCTGTTGCGGGCCGATATCTGACAGGCGGCGGCCGCCTCGCGGAGCGTTTCCGTGACCCACATTCTATCGAGTTGCATTAGAATACACGGGGCGGTGCGCGCATTAAATTCGCCGTTTACGAAATGTTACAACTGAATTTTAGAGCTCGCAGCAATTGCCACACCGCGGCGCTTGCTCAACGCCGGATCGAGATCGGACCGTCAAAATCGGACTACCCAATCTGTCGGAACGATCTTAATGTTGCGATTACATAGAATTACGACCGTCGATGTGAATTGAGTCAGTCGCACCTATCATTATTACGAACCAAATTATGTATTCAAATAAGTTGTGTGTACTTGGCAGAATAAACTTTCGTTTTAATTAATTTTTGCTTAAAATCTTAACCTTGTAAATAGTATGACGCAACGCAAATCCGAAATGAATATTTTAATAGTGTAACAGCGTAACAATTTTGTAATGCGTTCAGAGTCTCGTTATTAGAAAGGTATCTGGTTTATGACAGAGTGAGAAGACTTCTCGGTTGTGGGGGTCCCGTTAAGACTATTTAAAAAAGTTAACGTCTTTTGTATTTTATAGGTTATATTTTTTTTTTTGTTTCAATTACGTTTAAGCTCAAATATTATTTGTATATTTGTCATAATTTAACACCCACCTTCACAAAAAAGTTAATATTAAAATTGAGCATAGAATATTTTTTAGAATTAAGTAACACGTAGTGATTAAAGATGTTGCTTCTTCAACGTTGTCCAACATGTGCGTAACGGACGTGCGTGAATGATCTGTTCCCATGCGCAAGGATATGGCGTAAAATCGCGCCTGGCTTGCCGCGACACAATGCAGGACATGTAGAATATGCCTTGTGCGATGTTGTTAGGCTCCTACTAAGCGATGAAAGGGCTACAGACTTTACGATGTTGTTTCTGAATTCATACATTCTTGAGATCCTCTTTTGAATTAATTGAGCTGTATTTCTGAAGCAGGCGTCATTTGGATGCACAACGGAACATATTTCACAATGGGTCATAAAACGAATACAACTATAATTTCCACATCACGGAAAGCATTAAGACGTGTTTCGTATTCATTAACTTACTATTTGAAAAGGTCACGTTAGTACAAAATATTTTACTATAATACAAATGAAAAAAAAACCTATCCGCGAACAGACTCTAGTCTATTATCCAGTACCCGGACCTGTCAATTTGATCTCCACTAAGCGGATCTGGATCTGGCAGACCTTTATTAAAATGCGTAATCTTAGAGCCTGAAAGCTGTATATTACATAACGTTGAATGTAGGCCGGCCGGAATAGGTACTAACATTAAGTCGAATACATATTAAATTATGTAGAGCGTTAATTTACCTAACTGGCTTATTGTCATTATTTGCCATTTCAAAACTGGCGCTTGACTACCACCACAGAAGAATAAATGAGGTAAGCCAGAGGAGCGACGATACTTTTTTTGTTCTATTTGATAAACTACAGTTGCTTGCATTATGATGTTCGTAATCTTTAATTGTATTTGCCATATGCATGTATATTATAATGTAATGATGTAAACTGTATTGAATTTAGATACATAGATATCATTATTTTATTGTAATTTTAAGCTGAATAACCGATATTTTATAATTTATTTAAAGCACGTGTAATATATGACGGAAACATTGTCATGTGTGAAGCAATGTAGCAATGTAGGCGTGGCAGCGTCATCCACCGATCAAGTTCATCGCGGCGTTATGCAGCTAATCGTAACCGATGTTACGCAAGAGAAAGCGAAGAAAGGCCGCACGCCTAGAGTTACGTCGCCGTTACCGCCGGTTACGCGGTAAAAAGTGCTTTCTCGCGGCAACTCGGCCACGGGCACTGTGTCAAGTGCGCGACGAAAGTGCAGCGTTGCCGTCCCGCGACGCACCGTTACATCACATCCGTCTGGAGAAAGCGCGGGTCATCAACATTGCTCTCGAACCTGCTTCTATGCGTTATCGCCACGACCACACTCCGTAACCGGAATAGACAAAAAAAATATGTGAAAACTGTCGCATATTGCTTCCGTAAACATGAGAAAACACGAAATTTATGTACGTTGGTTGTCCTAATTCTGAGAATGGGTCGTAAACAAGCGCCGTCATCTAGCTCAAATGAGAATTACTCTAGCCGAGAAGCGGAGGCTGGCTGCCGGAGCGAGACGCAGCGAAGCGCGGAGTGGCAACAGCGCGCGGCCACGTGATCGCGCGCCTCTTGCGTAAGCGTACTGACAAGCGCCGCCGCAACTCTACGCTCCACCCCTGGCCGATTGATCCAATCTCACGTCTGATCACCGCCAACTAATAGACTACCCTCAATTTTGACTTACGTCATCGACACACGCGTCCGTCGAAGAACGCTCTAATTAATCTAAACGAAGAATTACATTTTACGCGAACTTCAATTAAGTTTCGATGAGTGAATGAGGAGCGTTGATGGTCATACGTAACACACTGTCGTTTGTAATAATAACGATAATAGCTCATTTGTGTGGAGGTGGAATAGAAACACGACTAACAGAGTCGCGCTTGTCGTGGGAACTTGACCCAGTTCCGAGGCGCGGCGTATCGATTGCGAGCGGCCCGCGTCTCCGATGCGTCACACGCGCCCCCACTCACACAAGAACATCACGATTTACTGGCCTACCAGCAAAAATGCACGGACATTCGCAAAGCCTTAAAAGTATAACAACTGAAAATATAACACAGCGTCGCATTGCAAATCGCTAGCAGTGGTGTACACCTGGACAGGGCTCTGGGATTCGGGAAAGGACACTCATACTTATCTGGAAATTCACCTTTAAATACTTAAAGAACACGGTGTTCCTCGCCCAGTCGACCTGAGAGAAGAGATTTTGGTCCAGCACTTTGCACATTAATTCGAAGAGATCGACCTCGCACTGGTTGTAAGTTTGGCTCTGCAAGAGTCCGAATAGCGAGTTTTGCCACTCGCGGTCGTCAATGGTCTGAACGAATTCCCGAATCATGGGGGAGACGCGGAGGGTCTCGGTGCTGGTGGGCTCGGTGCTGGAGGGCGTAGCGGCGGTGGTGGCGGGCGCGTCGAATGCGAACGCGTCGGGCGAGGCAGAGTGCGGGGAGTGCGCCTCCCACTTGTCGTGCGCGGGAGGCAGTTGAGGTTGCGGTGCCTGCTGCGGCGGGCCCAGCAGTGCCGGCCCGGGCGACGATTCAGGCGATGACGTCAGCGATGACACTTGCGGGATCTGTATCTCCTGTTTGACCGGCACGGTAGCATAGGGAGAGCCAAAGCCAAGCACAAGACCGCCGTCGCCGAGAGAACCGCGCAGTGTTTGCACCGCGATTTGCCGCTGCCGCATCATCTGCAGCTTGCGGGCGCGGTCGCGTTTGTACATGGGACCGAACTTGTTGCGTCCGCCGCGCATGCGGTCGGCTCGGACGGCTGCAAAAAAAAATATTCATACTGTTAATTACTCATAAGGACTGAGGAGAACCATAGAATATACAATTTATAGAGACCCGTAATAAGTAAACAAGGTTCTTAATCATTTTTATATTACTAGCTAATCCGTGCGAATATTTCGTACAGTATCGCAATAATAAACCGATGGTGCCATCTACCTTCTTTAAAGAATGTAAACAACTACAATCGATAGCAGTCGTGCATGTTAGTTGAACCGATTGTCAACAGATGGCGTTTTCTTCAAATTAATGATTTATTCAATCATTTTAGTAAATGTATTCACGAAAACATTAATTTTACGACATTTACTTATTTTTCGTCATTAGAGAGAAAAAAAATCTTCAAAATGGCGTATCAAATATTAATTTTGACACAGTATTAAGGGAGGTATTTCATACCGACATAAAAACACCTTCGATAAATAATATTTATAGATTATTAATTATGTTAACTGTAATTAATTATAACTATAATATTAAGTAGATTATCTATTAAATTCTCTTAATAATACTAAAAATATCCGAATTACTTTGTTATCATACTACTGCTCCGCTGACACAGTATATTTATCCACAAAACCATTTTAAGTATTTAAATACATTTAAAAAAAAATGTTAGCATCGACAAAGAACAGAAAAACACGGGATGTTTTACTATAACAATTCGAGGATTTTATTTTTTTCTATTACTGAGCGATAGATAAAATCCAGTACTGTCATCACATTTATCGTCATCGTAGTCTTAATCTCCACTTTCAGAATGAAATGAAGAAGAACGTAAAATATTAACAAACGTCATACAATTTGCATATTTCATGTGTACGAATGAGAAACAAACTACAGTTTGAATTAAACATCTAGAATACTAATAAATATACTTTATACGTTATAGAATATCTTTCAAACATGATATTAACACATACACCATTTTTCATAATATTTCATAAAACACTGGCCAGTGATACCTTTATATTTAGAACTTTAATTTAAAAATGGAACATAAGGCGACAGTTTTTTTAACGATTTGTTTCTGTTTCCCGGTTATACTGATTTGTTAGTGGTTCAAGAGCTCGGTCTAAGGAGAAATTTAACGGCTGCTCAGTTATGGTGTGGGGAGGGATAACCTTCGGAGCTCGTACGGAGTTAGTGATGGTCGAAAGAGGGAATATGACTGCTGATAGGTACATCAGGGACATTTTAGAAGAACATGTTGTGCCATTTGCCCCCTATAATGATGACAGCTTTACTTTGATGCAGGATAATTGCTCGGGCTCACAGTGTTCGCTCAGTCTAAGCATTTCTAAGCCATGTGGGTGTAACAGTGATGCAGTGGCCAGCAAGATCCCCGGATATGAATCCTTTAAAGCATGTTTGCGACTTTTTAAGGAAAAGTGTTGAATCCAGAATATCACCCCCCGACAACCTGAGAGAACTGCAAAACGTATTACTTAAAGAGTGGCAGAGCTTGTCCTAAGATACGATAGATAACATAATTGGCAGCATGCCTGGATGGATGGAAACGTTAGTTAGAGCACGAGGGGGAAACAGACGTTATTAGTCTTTCATTTATTTAATGTTAACAACATTGTTTGTGTTCCCACAAAATAGAGAAAACAGTGTTTTATTTTTTATTTTGATAATATTTAATAAAATTTAATTAAAAACTTCTTAAAAGTCGATGTTAAAAGATGTTTATCAGTTTGTATGTAACTTCATGTCTGATAATTATTTGTTTTAATATACACGTTATTATTTCTATATTTTGTCTTTTTTAACGTTACGTAAATTGTGCCGGTGTGAATAGATACATACATACAGTCAAGCCTTTTTCTCCTATAAGGGGTAAGCAGAGGTCACTCACGTAGCACACTTTTCGCCCTCGCGGGAAACGAGACGTGACGGGTGGTGTACCACATCGCCGCATTTTAGTACGAGTGAAACAAATTCTTTGCAGTAGTGACGGCATTCCTCACTATAGTGTTATTACGAATAAAGGTTATCCGTACAATACCTTAGTCGCCTCTTACGACACCTCGGTAAGAAAAAGGTAGTCTACTGTGCCGGACACCTATTGGTACTGATTTGAAAGCAAGCACCGCATTAAAATAAATGCAGTTATTTAAATGAGGTATACTCATTTACAGAATAATAAATAATTAATATATTAGTAAGAATAAAGATAAACATTTTCAATTGAGGCGACCTCGAAACAGTTCCGAGCAAAGCCGCGCCGCCGCTACTGTATCTCATGAATTTGTTAACGCGATCGCTCAACTCGATTCCGACACGCGCCCGTGCAAATGACACCTTTAAATTGACTCGCGTGCTACAACTTTAAATTTTATCTATAAAACATATTTTAGAAAATAAAAATGAGTTTAGTCATTCGGAGTATGAAAAAATGTATGAACTATAAATGTAACAACTACTAACGTTACGACTAGAACGTGGTGACGAGCTGTGAAGTAACAAGGTTTCCCTATTCACAAAGCAAAAGATGTCCGTAAATTGGTTTCGTGATACGTGATTTGATTCTAGACGGTACGTATGTTGTTCGATTCAGTATTTTTAAATTATGTTCTGCAGTATATCTTTTTAAAGAAATGAATTTTCTTTCACTACTGAAATTAATATAGAATATACGATGTATGATAACCATTTGTACCAAAACTGAAACGATTTTAGCAACGTTTAAAAAATGTTCTGCAAATAGCGCCCGCGAACTTGCTCGCTTGCACTCTACAAAACACGTAAATTCAGAAACTTATGTGATGTTGTAATGAAGTTAATCTTAGTTTATTTCAGTAGTAGTGCCAAAAAAGTAAAGCTCTCATTTTAAATAGGGTTTCGGAGTCGGGAAAAGTCAGCCAGCTCCAATGGCGGTTTGGCAGACTCGTCTTGTCTTTCGAAACATTTTCATTCCGCAGACATGCGTGTCGGCCCGGTCACCCTAAATTGAGGCCCCAAATAAAAAAAAGTTATGTTTTCTCACGATGTTTTCCTTCGCCGATGAGCTTTTGCCAGGTGTAAATCAGTACAATACAATTTTAGAGGTGCAGGCACCGGGGATCGAACTCAGGTCACCCGCATACTAGGAATTTTGAGGCCAGCCCGGCCTTTGAGCTACCGTGGATTTCGTGTAAATAGCATTAATTTTTTTTGTTCTCTATGACAGAGGACTAACAGGTAGTTTATTTGTTTCTATTGTGGTAATTGATTATTACTAATATACTCTTTGCTATACAAAGTGGTATTTTAACAATATCGATCAGTATATCAGGGGCGTGCGTGCTCAAGTTTAATGAAATTTGCCAAAAAAATGCTTAAGCATGAGCGCGGTTGTCTCGAACGAGTGCTTCACAATCTCGATAGGTAGGTAAGTGTAGGTTAACTGCTGTACGTTTTCAATAAATATTTAATAATGCAGACTTGAAATTTAGGACAGCGGCCTCATAATGCGCAAACTCAACTTCACTTTATGGGTCTGGCTGAATTCCAAATTTCGAGCGGCTGCGCTGCTCGCGATTTATGAACGTTCTTATTCCGAGGGTAAGGTGCACTAGGCACCTCCCGCACAAGAAAAAACACCACAAACGCTACGACCAACAGAGCAATTGTTGTTAAAGATTAAAACTTTAAACTTTAAAAACTTTATTGTTTCTTGAAATCATTTTTTTTAATTACAATTTGATTAGGTCCACCTTTTACGTGGTAAAGCAACTTGTGCCAGGCGGCCCCGCTCTTCACTTTACAGAGATAAAAAAAAACATATTACTTTAAATACTGAACATTAATCTATAAAAGTGAGTGTGTGTGTGTGTGTGTGTGTGTGCGCGCGTGCGAGTGCGCATGCGCGTGCGTGCGTGCGTGTGTGTGTGTGTGTGTGTGTGTGTGTGTGTTTACGTGCAAGCATCGTTAATGTGCTATATAATGTGTGCATTTCAAAATCTAAGCCAAAAAATACCACAGATATTCAATTCGATTATAATTAAATGAACGCTCTCCACGTCATTAAACTAAGTTTTATCAGCCATTCGTCATTAAAATTTTGCATTGATAATATTTTTGTGGATAAATATGAAGTGATTTAAGATTAAAAGCGTAACGCCGCTTTTAAAATCAAATTTGTGATTATTCGAAAATTTCCAGGCAATTAACGTAGCTAACAGTTAACAATAGTGGTAGAAAACTTAGAAATGAATAGGGATAAAGAAAATGCTTTTGTGAAAGTTTTTTTGTTTCAAAGAAAATTAAATGTGGACTAACTTTCCGCATCGTCCATGTTGTTTTACGATTTCTTTGTTTCGGTCATGTTTATATAACGCAAAAGGTTAATTACAGCTAGAAGTTACGAATTTTATCGAATAAAGACGTTCAGAAAATTATAAAAGGAGAAGTGTATTATTCATTATGTTTATCATCACAAGTTAATACAACTTTATATAACTTTGGAACTTCTTTTTAACGATGCCACCCCCCAGTCCACAGTAGGATTTCCATATAGACAACACAACCATACCCGAAAACCAATAATTCGTGTTTTTCACAAATATTGGCCCCGACTGGGATTCGACCCAGGCTCCGCGACGTAGAAGTCATATACGCTAACCGCTAGGTCATGTGGTCGTCTAACTTTAAAAATTACTGTAAGGTATTTGTAAATAGTATAATTCTGCTTAAACTAACAACGATGCTATTTATAAGCCACTGGTTCTTTAAGAAAAGAACCACAGAAAATGAAAAAAGAGATTGATTACGATTTCAGGAAAGCGTGGTCATCTATCTTGTGTTTGATTCTAAATTACTTCAATGACTTTGACAAGTGACATCATTGACATAATTTACCTTGCGTGAAATAATAAATTTGTAACATGACCGACTTGTATATAATTTGAAAAGCTAGTTATACTTATGAACTTTACAGTCAACGTAATGTGTTTTACTGAGCATAGCGAGTTTATATTATGGAAACCGTAATCAAGTTAAATAGCAGTTCGCTTTAAACTGCTCCAAAGTTTAAATGTTAATTTCCACATTGACCGGAAGCTATGAAACTTACCATTTTTTTTTTGTTCGTAGGTTGGTAGGTTTCGTATAATGGTTATACGAATTCCCAATTCACGCCCAGCTGATGTTTGACGATTTTTACATAAAACGTATATTATACATAGAGATATATATAACAAATCTCGTTTTCTTATTCATAAATATACACATATATAAATAATAATAATGTGTTTACGTGTGTTTTAAGGTCGACATTTTTTATTCGCGTCATATACTACTATAACAGTCGTTGAGATCACCGCAAACCGTACACATGCAAGGTGTAAAAAGTTTCTCAATATACCATTTTTCGTCACATGTAAGTACCACATCAACATCTATACGTTCACTTAAACTATGATTTTAAATGAAAATAAAACTTACAACATACGATCTTTTGAAAACTGTTCATTAACAATTATTATTTCTGTATGGTCAATGATTTGATTGATTTTTAAACGTATCATCAGATAGAAGGCAAATTATACACAAAATGTACAACTTAATTATAGGTTTGAATATTCATGAAAATTAAACTAGTGACCACATTTATTATGAAATGGATAATTTAGGTCATGGAATACAAGCCGGAAAGTTGTGCAGTCGAGATAAAAACGATAAGGTAAGCGACTAGTTTCATATTTGGTATTTTGCTTATCTTGCGGACGTCTAGTGGCGTCTTAACTTATCGAGACGGCATAAAGCTGTAAATAAATAGCGCCTAACCTGGAACGGAAGGGGGCTTTCAGAGTGAGCTGCCGACTCGCCCAACCCACGAGTTAAAAATAACAACCAGTTTTTATTGTAGCCAGCGCGCCTCTGTGCGATAAGGACGCAGTTATAGGGCTCGGCGAAGGATGCAAGAGGGACGCATAGTGTAATGGATTTAAAGCATTGCTGTGTGCAATTCCACCAGTTTCGTACTGCAGCTTTTAAAGAATTCATATACAGACGAGGGATTTGTACAGAATCGTTTTAGATGGACGTCCATTTGTTCGCGCTTAATCTGTTATTTAAAATATTGGCGCGGCAAACTTTTAAATTAGCTTCAGTGGACTATATAGTTTACGTGGTACTAATAATTATCCTGGCATGTATATTTTTTTGTTACCAAAAACTTCTTAGCTTGCAATTAATTTAAAAAGTGAAATCAGATCACTGTATGTACACCTATTTGCATGTACAATTGCCTGTTATATGACGTATCAAAGTAATCAAAGAAACTGAAAACTACTACAGAACAAATAATTAGTATCATATTGTTACGGTTAACTGTTAACTTTGTATCTGTTACACCGAAACAGGTCTACAGGGTCGTCCCTTGACACAATTGTATGAACAGGTTTTATAAATTTATCGGCGGCAGGCATTACGTAATCAATTTCGATATTTAGGAAAAACTAAAAGTTCTGGTGCAAAAAAACATTGTAAATAGCGTAATATTATGTTGCCATATATTCAGCTAGATTGGTTAAAATTTAAAACAAATAACAATATATTTTCTAATACTGCAGCGAGTCGGTTCAGTTAGTAGAGTTGATATTTTTATCCCGCCCTCCTCCGACAAAGGTCGCAATTATAGTCATAGAGATCTGGTGTTGCTGTCGATTGGAAACATTATTCTATTAGGAAACTAGTCCGTGGCGTTTGTCACAGTCACAATAGATCGACGGTGTCGATGCGACGTTAAAGTTGATGGAATGCGAATGAATAATACTAGAGATCTGCATTTGGTGCCCCGCTTATATATCACAGCAGTCCGAAATACTAACGCTACATTTCTGTTCATTTGTTTTATACGGCTTGGGTTAAGTGGTATCGCCAAAAAAACTTTACTGATATTTAAAGCTACACAAAAATTCTTTACGGGCATATATTATGAAAGCGGCGTGAGTATGCTTCCTTCGTTTCTAAACTTCCATGCTTATAACGGAGGACTTTTCTCCTCGTGCTACAATTGACAGTCCGCTCGAGCCGGATATTATGACTAACACCTACATATATTTTATGACTAAACATCGACTACGTTTGGTGTTAACTATGTACTTTTTATTCACGCTCTCCATATCTTTTTGTGAGTTAATTATCTATTTCATGATTAGAGGTTACGGCGAACGCGGTTTGAGAAATATCTAATTATTATACGAAACTATATAGAATAGGGAAAATTGGTAATGATTTGCATAATAGAAGGGAATAATACAAATATGAATCGAGAACAGTTCCAATGGTTTTAATCATCTAATGTTATTATAATGAGCACACGATAGCGCCGATAATGCAATAAACGAGGTCAGGCGTTTATTACACGACTAAACCAGATCAAGGTCAAGGTCACTTTTACAAATCAAATATATACGTCTTGGCGACAAATAGCTAGAGAGCAGAAATAGACATACGGACGAGTGAGTTCACCTCGCATTCAGACGCTATTTGTGGTTGTGGCCCACTTGACGGAGATGGGTCAAGGTCGAACTTTACCGTAGGTTTGCTGTGCGAAGACATTAATACGCACAAATCGTTTCTAATACAGTCATAAAGTTAATTTACGTTAGAAGAAAGTTCTCATTGGAAACCTATAGGGCTTACGACCTTGGCACATACACATCATGGCCATCTAATGAAGTAATCGTGTCAACTAGATAAAAAATAGTACGTTCCGAAAGGACGGGAAGAGGTGGGGATCGCTCCTTGTACCGACGAGTCGTGAAACTTGGTCAAGGCTGCCTCGCCGCCTCCCCCCGGCACCCGCCCGCCGCGGCCCGAGTGCCTCCGGAGGCGGCCGAGTACGCCCGAACGGTCCCACGTACACGATGGCGCACACAGATAGCGGCGCAATCGTTACACAACAATCGAGATAAATCATCACCCGCGATGATCCACCGAACTATGTCAAGATCTCATCTAATAATTTAGAGGCGACGATATCGCTCGTAATATGACTGCACTGCGATTAGATTCCAACACGACTTACATACGATGCATGTAGGAAATGCAAGCATACAATGTTTGATATAACCACGGTCTCTGTACGATGTATAATTTAAAATCGCTTAGAATGTACCTACGCCGTCAGCACAGCAATAAATGACATATGCTTGTACAAACAGCTCTCTGGCACAACTAGATTTTACGCATTGAAACCGGTTTAACGCCTCGAAGGCATGCCTGAAGCTCTTGCGTACCGAAATCCTACCAAGATGACGGCGCCCGTAAATCTGTCGTAATAATAAGACAGGTAATACCTAAAAAATAGAAAGGCCCGGTGCGCGAGGCCGCTCTGTCGAAACACTCGATTCGGGTCAAGGCAGCGCGCGCCGAAATAGTCGGCTGGCGCGCGTTTTTATTGTGATCTAACATCTGTCGCGAGCGGCGGCTCGCATCCACGTGACCCTCACGCCCTGACTCTCCTCGACCACAAATGCATCAAAACAATAACATCATCAGCGGCATGCTGTGACATGTAATAACGCAAGCACTGGAAACATTTCTACTCATATATTTTACGGTCCATCTATGCTCTTTATATTGCTCTTATTAGAATCTAATTAGATTCTAACAAGAGCAACATAAAGAGCGTTCAATTGCAAACAACTTATAAAGACGACATCCTCATATAATTAAAGGGGATATCAATCCGCGTTGGAACTTAATTTCATAACGATTTTCGCACATGGAATAACAGATACACGCATCAGGTATATTACGTAGCAGATGCGTACGTAACGTGACTACTCAGGAGGTCGGTTTCACAGTTCAGTCGCTAAGAGTACTCGTAGAAAACGATAGAAGTGTTTAAAATGTACAGCGCGATGCGCTAGTGCGGTGATGGCGTTTTGATTACGTAAGGTGGCGTGCACGGTGCGGGCAGCGGGCCGTGTAACAACTAACAACCGTCATTATTTCCCGACGACGCTCCGCCGCGTCGCGCCGCAGTGCCTTCACGGGGGAACAAATTACCAGTGCCTGGCATCGACGACCGACACGTGGATTTCTTTTTCAATTGCAGAGCTTTTTCTTTTTACACTACACAGTTTCGGACTATAAGAAGAAACATAAAAAAGAACGTAGGTTTAGTGCAAACAAAATGTTTATTAGGAAGATTCACTAACAAATTTCTTTTTCGACCGACTTATCGGGAAGACTGGCGAAACGTGCTAAACGTTCACCTGACGCTATGTGTAACGTCTATCCATAACAAATGCTGTCCCACCCAGAACATTACTGTATGACACCACACTTTGCCCGTCATCTGAGACATCAGTTCTTAAGTCTCCATATGTCCAGTGATTACAGTAGCTATCAGAGCCCTTCAAACCGAAACACAGCAATGTTTGCACACTACTGCTTCACGGCAGAAAAACTGCGCCGGGATGGTCCTTACCTAAACAGATTTCTGCATAGGAATTCTACCACTAGAGAATCCTACTACCGTCAACGTATAACTGAAAAAGACTTAATTATTGGTAACGGAAAAAAGGAAAACATAAAAAAAAATCTTACAGTGCCTTATTTATCATTCATCATTGTAGTTAGATAGTCACGTCGGCAAATTTTTGAGACAGATCCGTATACATTCGTGTACGTCAATCAGAGAGAAAAAGAATATGTTGAAGCTGAGTTTGAGTTGTGAGCGTATGGCCGTAGCGAGCATAGCGAATTCGGCACGCATACCCGTGAACGTGTAACGCGATACGTGTTCAGGTCACATTTGGGTAGTCCGTTGCGACAGGTCGAGCGAGGCGTCTTGTGAAACGGCGCTTGCGCAGCGCACCCCACCGGCGACGGTTGTGTTGAAACATGAGACACTCGCCGCCGTACCACAACTACCCTCAGGCTGCTGACTGTACATTATTTTACATTTAGCTGCTTCTTCTTTAAATAACACTATACCCTTCGGGTTGATATCTATAATTGATTGATATTATATTACCCGTGTATGTGCGCGAGGATGGAGTTTTATTTAAAAATTACACTTTCCTATTTCTTCATAAACGTTTACTTTCGACCTGATTTAAAAAAATATATGTGCCATTAATAATTCTCTCTTTAAATTGAATACTTAAGCGTAATGACAAACATACGAGTATCAAGAATGATCAACTTATGCTTGCTTTATACTTAATACTTCGTTGATTAATAAATATTCGGAAAGTGAAGAAATTTGTTTGGTTGCTTTCATTTTCCACTATCACTCCCGATTACGGTACTGAAGTTCGAAAATAAAATAGCGCTCATTGTAATACATTTATCGTCACCTCAAAACTAACAGGTTTCAGTTAAGTTGCTCAGTGTGTCAATGGTACAGATAGAGCTCGATTACGTAATCCATGGGTAATTTCGCACGGATAATACCTGCGGCGGTAACCGAGCACTGTTTGTTTTTGCTGGCATTTCACTAAATGGGTCATCAAGTCTAGTGGAATTGCTCGTCATTGTTGCCTGATATTTCTCATGTTGTGTCGACATGTTTCGCTTTTAGAATTCTGTAGCAATCACTCCTTTCCCCTCAGTTTTTCCACGAATCAGTGTGCAGAGATAAATGTCGAAGAAGTCTACTAGTCTGCTTATAGGCCTTATTACCCAATTGAAATCCTATTTAAATAAACAAATGATATTGATAGCAAAAAAAACCTGCTTAAGTAATTGGCCCATGTATTAGAAAATGTACTGATTGGGGGCAAACATTTTTGTGGGTTGAGCGGCCGCTGCCTTATTGGTGACGTTACACAAGGTGCGGACCGCTGGCGGTGCGAGGGTCTCGCAACCGCTATTTGGGTCAGTCAGCCATTTGTGACAATTGTGTCACCTGACATTAATATATTGTATTAATATTACTCCTACGCTCAGTGCTTTTATATGCAGCGTATCTTAAATATAAGGAAATGGTAAGACAATCGCAATTGCAATTTTTTGAAATTATTTGCATTATTCGAAAAAAAAAAGTATTTTTATCGGGCATGTTTGTTATTCTTTATTAACGAAATGCTACTAATATAATCAAATAAACTCAGCTATAAATGATTTATAACATTTTGAATACTTTCGACATTATGTTTTGAGCTTACGTAGCTTACTATTTAAAGTAGCTCCACGCTAGAATTTTTGATGTATCGTGAGTCGTTTTACGGACATAAATTTTTCAAGCACAACGCAACGTAACCCGAAAACCAAGGACTTGTGTTTTTGCACAAATGTTGACTCCGGCTAGGATTCGTCAGGACGATCATGTCAGGTATTCGCACCCTTAGGCTCCGCAGTCATCAGTTTTATTTTCAACTAGCTGCGCCCCGCAGTTTCACCTGCCGTTTAATTTAAAAGAAATCGCTGTTAAGGGTCGCAGCGTGATATTAAATATTCTATAATCTACCTCAAGATTTGAGCTATCAAATACAAATATATTTTTTCAAATCCGACTAGTAGTTACAAAGATTAGCGCGTTCAAACAAAAAAAAACTAACTCTTCAGCTTTATTATGAAGAATCAGAATGAGCATAGTCTTGTGCAATGCCCTTTTACCAGAAACTGCGTCTCTGTTTCTCTTACTTACTCTATAAAACAATGTAGCGTTATGCTGCTACAATACGCTTCAACTCTGTGATGTTCTTTCCCTCCACTAGTCGAACATCCCACGTAAATTACTATCTACATAACTAATTTTGTTTCTGTTTCAACAAAACTATAAGTAACCATAGCAAGGGCAATTGAGTAGACAACGTGCTATTCGCTTAATTAAAACCAACGTGAGAAATAACAATCCAATGGGTTTTGTATGAATGAGTATCAGATTCAGTTAACTATGGAATATTCTTTCTTAATAATACATACTGCGTTCATATAATTTCTCGATATTATCTTTAAAAAAAAAAAACGATGAAACCTGTAGAATTTATTTCGCTTTTTTCTTCTTCCATCAGTAGCACTTTGTTAAAAACGTTAGAAGACTAAAAATAATTACATTTGACAAACGATATTAAAGTTTTTTTTAGGTCTAAAAAAAATAATTCACATATCGTTCCATTTCTATTATAACTGATATTTCTGAAATACGAACTAACTAAACTAACATTCCGCCGCAGATTAGGATTGTTTTTCTGTTAGTCTAGTAACTAAGCCATTAAATATTTAAAGAAAGTTCATGATTATTATGAAGCTTATCAAAATATCGTCATCAATTGATAGGTAGAGTATGGAATAAGAGTGCGTTGCAAAACTGTTACTTTCTAATGGTGACTGGCATTCGAAATTTTAAATGTGACTTTTGTTCATGGAAAATGTCAATCGCGAAATGAGACGTAAAAGCGACCGCATTGATTTGTGATATAATCGCTAGCTCCACGATTAAATAATTAAATTTTTAACCCGCATGACGTCCGGTTACCGAAGTCTGTTAAAATGTTATAGGGCACCGTGTTTGTAAAGCTACTAAATAAAGATCAATCAATACACAATACGTTCATTGTTTGTTTTTAGCCTAATGTATATATCGTGTTATTATTTAAGCGTGATGCTATTACTCAGATTTCAATCAATTCAGCTTTTCAATGCCATTTATTGTTGTTTTTATGCTGAATTCACTAAACTGCAATCGCAACGAATTGATAAAATAACGTCGTTCTATCTCGACCAATTTTTCTTAATTATTGTCTTAAATATGTCTTATTTTGAATACGATTTTATTGTAACATAACGTAGCAGAAGACTTAAAAAATCATGTAGTTGACTTTAGAATTAAAATCATGTAGTTGACTTTAGAATTGTTAGCTGAAGTAACGACGAAATAGACACGAAATTATTCATCGGAATACTTTATTCCGCGTAGACAGATGAGGCATTGGGATAACTTCGATTATCCGTGTATGTTACCGACAGCGGGCTATGGGAGGCGTCAGCATCTTCGAACCTCAATAGATGTCTTGTACGCGAATCCTTCACGGGGATTGTTTATTCAGATTTCAGCGCGGGTAATAGATGTTGCAAACATCGCAGCATCTGGCGAAACACGACGGCGAACGGCTTACGCGCACAGCGGCAACCTCGCGTTGCGTACGTACGTACGTACGCACAAGCGCGAGCGCCGCATCGCGGCCCCGCTTGCAAGTAGGTCAGGGCGCTCTGCGGCCGCGCGCGCTTTAAATTTAGAACGATCCGCGCTACAAACCCCGCCCTGCAATCGCCTAAATCTAAGAATTAATACACTAACTTCAAAATTTCCACCTGCCACCGCACCCTCGCATATTTCGGCCAAACTCGGCACCGACCAGGGACCCAATGCCTACGACAATGGTACGCTGTTTGTATCCATTCTTAGACGACGCATAATTACTAAGACCTGCTTTAGCTACATAACATTATGATGCAGTGTATGCTAATTGTAAATATGTAGTTAAAAAGCAGATTGCAACTATGGACTCTAACAAAACGGTAGAGTTTATTGAATATATTGAAACATAACTGACATTAATTTTGTTATACAATTTATTGGTCAATATCGTGTTTGAATATCTTAACTAGATTACGAGGTAACGATGCTTTTTCTATGTAAGCATTTTATTAGTGTGACAAGCGTCGAAAGTAGGTGCTGAGCTCAATTCGCAGTTGCATTATGCGATATTGACTGTAATGAAACACATTGCGCGGAAAGAATTGAAAAGTACCCGTCGTCACTCACGTAAAACCTTGGGGCTAGCCCTGCTTGCAAACTGGTTATGTAGACTTAACTTGGTATCCCTTACAAAATAGCAAATAAACAAGTTTATATTGCAACGTCGCTACTAACGAAATATTGCGCTGTTGCTGACTGTTAGAGATGACTTTTATAATTTTAAGGCTCTGCTCTGCTATTGAATCATAATCATTTACTCGCTGACTTTCCGATCAAAATTTATTAAATGTTTGTTTATAAGATAAATTTCTTGGTATATAAGATGTCTTGCTGAACCGGCTTTTTCATTATACCAATTATAGGACTTACTGACATTCCTTCATTTTATACCGGGTTATTTAATTTAGTTAACGCACGTTTGACGACTAATTGATGTAACAAAATACATATTCGTTCATTGCCGTTTGAAACTCGATTATTTTTGTTTTGTTTTTTAAGTGGGTGCATGTGGATTTGAAATGATGTGAGATCGCATTGTAAAATAAAAACTTAAGCTTTTTTCTGGAGAATAGAATATATTCTAAATCCACTAAAAATTATAACTTTTTTTTTAGTTTAACATAATTTAGAAGTACTTAATGTGAAATAATAAGAAAATGTTCGTAAAGAGAAGTTACGGAAAGAAGTGACATTAATCTTAATTTTTTTTCGTCAAACGTTTGTTTATGTGATAATAAATCAGAAACATTGTAAATAACTACTGTCGTGTGGAAGCCATACAAGACGTGACGATCAAATTCTTATTATTAACTACACATTACGCAATTATCGCTGCTTATAAATACTTAATTAAAACATTAGGTCCTTAATAATTTCTATGTAGGAATGACCTTTGTCAAGACAAATGCGGCTGTGTACAAAGCGACTGTGTTTGTCGTCTTTTAGGCACATTGAGTAGGTGAAGGTCGGCGACGAATTGCAACAGCCCATACTGCGTACCCGCAGTTGCAATAAAACTCCTTTCCTCTGCGCTGAAAACTTTCAATTTTTATGCATTGGCTGCCGCTGTATGATGTAACACCACTGGGGCCGCGCAGTACATTCTCACTTGCCGGCGACCCAAATAGGTAAAGGTGCTTTAATAGTTGTTATATCAATTCAGGAAACTAAGGAAGGACGAAGGCATACAAATGGGAAAAGGTCAAAACTCACCTTCAAGTTTCATGCCGACGTCGAGGCACTTTTGAAAGCGGCAGAATGGACATCGCTTCCGCTGTGTTTTGTCTATGTGGCAGGCGCGTTCAGCGACGCATGTGTACACCTTCTTGTTTTGGACGGTCCGTTTGAAGAATCCTTTGCAGGATTCGCAAGTAAGCAGACCGTAATGGTAACCGCTGACTTTGTCCCCGCAGACGGGGCACAGCTCCTCTATCACATCCTTGGTGTCAGTCTGGTCACATACGGTGCCGGCGGCGGGCATATAAGCGCCCTGCTCGCCAGTTCCTGTCGGGAATAGATACGAGGTGTCCAGATTGGCATAGCCGAATGGCTGCTGGTCCGGCGCGCACTGATAAGCAGCGCCTTGGGGCACATATTGCTGTGAAGCACCAGAAGGTCCGCCACCCGATCCGGAGCCCTCGGGACCCGGGCTCAGGTCGAATGGGGACATGTTGAGGGACATGAGGCCTGTCTGCTGGTCCATCGTCATGCTCGGCCGCACAGAGCGGCTGCTCGTCAACGAATCCTACGGCGGCGTTCAACCGCGACAACGTTCACACAGTCACCGAGTTCACTGGCGGTCTAACCGCAACACTATCTGCCGCTCGCGGGTTGCACCTGTTTGAACACTAATGTAAGCGACACGTAAATCCGGCACATTTTGTTCTAAGCGAGTACGGTTGTAATGCGTGCGGGTCGCAGCCGGTCGCTGCGGCAACTGATCGTGAGTTCGGCTGCGGACGCGCGAAGTTGCGATCGCGTGGAGAGCGTGATCGGCGACAGCAGACGTTCCGCTCAAGCGACGTTCCGCGATCGACTGGCGGCCGGCCGGCGGCGGCGGCGCGCGTGCCGGCACCTCCCGCATGCGCGCCCCGCCGCGGGCCCCCGCCCGCTCGCACAATGGAAAACGATTAGGAGCCCATGTAATAAGTGAAAGTGAGTCGGTGACCCACTTTCCCGCGATCCAGGTCTATGTTAGTGCGCGTTCGCGCGGTTGCGCCACCGCGCGGGCGGGGGCGGCGCGGGGGGCGGCCCACTGACCCAGTTGCGCGCGGTGCCGCAGCAGGGCAGGGTTGCCGCGCCCGTGCTTGTTTACGTTCGTACAACACTCACTAACGTACCACGGACTCTTCGACTAACTAACGAGGCCTAGCTAGCTGCAAGCAGAGGCGGCGCCGGCGCAAATTCTTAGATCGTTTATTTTTCTTTTGACTTTAAGATCAGAGGTTCTAGAATCGTAGAATGACTGAATGTCCCATGTACCTAATATCTACACTCTGTACATAATCATGTATAATAAACTTAATATTACATTAGCTGGAACAGCCAGTACGCTAAAAAACCTGACATTTTTCTCAATAAACAAGCAAATACAATAATACATTTTATAACCGATCTTAAAATATCCTTTGTTTAGGATTCCTATTGAATATGATATGCTATAAAATATAACGTGAAAGACAAAATTACAAAAATGCATTCAACAAAGATCCTTTATACAAGCGGCGTGTTTAAACCGGTCCGACTTTCTCCTAGGAATCATAAAACAACCATAAAGAAGCCGTACTTATGTACCGTTAAGTGTAAGAAAAAAGAATATATTACTTTGAATAGGTTGTAAAGGCAATATTAATACTTAAAAGAAACACAATATTTTTTTATACATGTGTATAATGAAAAAAAATGTTACAACCCTAAATCGTGATTAACTTTAAGCAGAAAAGAAAGAGTCAACCCAACGCCCAGCTGCTAAGTTATAGTAATTCGTGAAGACTTATAACTGCGCGTTGATAAAAGTTATCATTTGCTAAATCACGTATAGTAGTGCATACGTAAAGTAAAAATAATAGGAAATATTCAAATCTAGTTTCGAAACTAGAAACTCGGCCTATTTCCCATTTTATTGCGTTTGAAGTTGTTTTCTTTTCTTTTTCTTGCAATAATAATCTGTTTTTATCTTATAAGTAATGTAAGTACCGTACCAAACATGCTATACATATAAATCCATGTCAAATGTATCACAAATGAATTGCATGAATTTTCTCACATAGCAAGAATTAATGAACGCTTGCATTATATACAAATACAATTAGCTGGGGTGCAACAAAAGCCATTCAATATCAAAGCGAAATAAATTAAAGATCTTGACCTAGTTTGCTTAAAATCAGTCAACGGGTCACGAACGAGTGACAGTGGCAGCCTTGCGCCCGCTGTGTAACGAGCCTCTACGTGTCTTAAAGTGCTAAACGCCGACATATTAAAGCACAACAGGTAGGTGCATTCATATAGCAGTATTACAACACTGCCCACTTTTTACCACGGCGGCGACTTCTGAATCATGTCGGAAGTAATCAACTGCGCAGGAGATATTATAGTGCCCGAAATGTATGCGCAAACTCAGAAGCACTCACTTGTTTTAACGTACCCACGCTCATGCGATAGGATGGAGTGTCAGAGACACCAGAACGAGAATCACAAAACCATAACCCATTTGTATTTTTTCACAAATGTTGACCCCGGGTAGGATTTAAACCCGGGACCCCGGCGCAGTAACTTTGACCACTAGAGCATCCGGTCGTCAATAAATATTGTAATAAATGGACAGAGTATAACAATACAGAAAAGTTCGAAATCTCATAAAAGAAAACGATAGTTCAATGTTTACGTACATTCCGCACGTTCGTAAATAGCGCCTACGCCGAAGAAAGCACATAGCGATGACTCAATAAGTTTCGATTTCATAATCAAGACCTGAATACCGGATGGTGTGTCGACGGTGGAGGTAAGTATACAAAGTGTGCCGTTTTCGCTATCGAGCAGACGAAACGGCCCCGGACGAAATCAAGAGTGCACGGCGTCGCGCGCGCAACTTTACTTTCTTCGCATGCGCAACCTGACGTCACACTTTCCCCACGTCCGATGACGCGAGCTGATGTAACGTGTAATGCGATAATGTTATCGAGACGCGGTTCAAAATACGACACATCGAAAACATTTATGCGGGCTTTCATATTAATTATTCATTCGACAGCTTCAACTCGGCTGAAAAGGGGTTTCCTTGCGGTGATCGTGGTTCCGCCGGTTCGTTGTAAACAATAAGCGCAGGACTTTGACCTGAACCTGGTCTTTATATGAATGACAAAGTAATCATATTCTTTGGAATGTTCTGTGATATTTGAAAACGAAATTATCATAAGCATTGTCATAAAGCAGTGACCGCTTTCCTGATCGGACTTCACAGTCTGAAGGCATATTCTTATTAAGAGCGCCAGCGCGTGGTGGCGGCGTAGGAGATTCTACCCCGCTTCATCTCAAGATTGGGAATGAGGGGGGGGGGGGATGACAGCCGTGAGCTAGTGTAATTGCTGTGCGTGTGAGACTTAAGAACTGATGCCTGAAAAGTAACGAGCGCAGTGTGGTGATGATGAAGAGGGGATAACCATTTAAAATTTACTGGACTGAAATAAGCGTCTAATAGGTACAAGAGGTGTCTATTACCACGATTGCCAATCTTCCTGCTAAACGTAGCTATTACACCAAATCCTCCGAAGTTGCTACAGGTTTGCAGTTGACTTATAGACTGATCATGATGATGATGAATAGTAATCAACGAGTAAACAGTCTACCTGATGGTAATGATTACGGTGATATATGTATACCTTCATCCTTTCGCGAGTAAGAATTTGAATTTTTTGAATTATTTATTTGCCCCTATTTCACCCTTGTAGACTACGATACGATATTGTTTTGTTGCCCTGTTTTTGATGTAATATTTGATCTAATTAGAAACATAAAATAATAATAATAAGACACTAATAAGTAAATAATAACACAGTATTTTCTAAAATTATTTAATGCCGTAAAATATAATAACACTTAGAAACATTCAATGTGTTTCACTCCAAATATAGACCACAGAAATTATAATACGTGTGTTAAAAAAATATCGTCCATTTCGGTTGTCCAGTGAAGTTAAAGCAAAGATGGACTGATCGAAAGCATTTTGAAACATAAATATACAATTTATAAAGTTCTAATTAAAGAGCAATGTATAAAATTCATATTGAAATTTGGGCGTTCGATAACTTAATACCTTTGTCGAAGGATAAAACGGGTGGCATGGTCGCGTCAAGGGTGGCTGCGTGCGAGGCGGAGTGGGACGCCTCCGATATTGGGTATTCAAGCCAAGTGCACTGGGTCAGTAGGTCAACGGTAGCTTCTCAGTTAGAATTCGGTCAAGCTGGTTAGGGTTAACTACGCTACCGCATCGTAGGTTAAGTTTTCATCAACGAACGCCTTGAAATATAAATTGTCGTAAATTTAGTGAATTAATATTACTGGTGGTAGAATTCCTATGCAGAAATCCAGCTAGATAGGTACCTCCGTAGTGCTAGTTGTTTTGTCGTCATACAGTAGTGTGTGAACATTACTGTTTTGGTATGGGCATTTGTAGCTAGTATAATTACTGGGCATATGAGATTTAAGAACTGATGTATGTGGGTGACTGAGCTCACACATATTGTTTTTTTTAAACATACCATTAATTTGTACTTCCATCATATTGTTTTTGATAATTTTAAATACATTTATATTTGTTTTGACTATTGACAGCAACGTCCCACTAATGATTTTGAAACAATAACGATAAAGTCCTGAACGGTACGGCGCCATCTTCCCTAGGTTTCCGTTAAATTTAGGCATTGCGTTTGGCAGGACAAGTTATAGAAACCTAAACATACTTACGTGCATCCCATCTCATTCGGTGTGTTTCGTAAAGGCTGTACTAAGTGAAACTGCCTAGAAAATCTCATGGCTTCCGACAGGTGGCGAAATATCTATTTAAAAAATGCTACAACGAAAATACACAAAGATAGCAGCGACTATGGTGCGAATCCGTCTGACAAACGTAGCGTTTATGGCAAAGTCACTTTTTGGGGATAGGCTTGGGCAGTAGACTATTAACAAGTCAATAAAGAAGAGGAATAATCCGGACAGACAAATCCGATGGATAACTAAAGCAATTCGATCGGAAAACAGTTCGAAGTGTAAGAGAAATGTAGACATAATAAAGCTCGACGAAAAAATCAATATAATGCGAGCGCCACAAATATTGTCTTCCACTAAGATTTGATCGCGAGACCCGCATCACAGTCGGCAGGGATGTTGATCGCTTAGCCGCAGATTCGTTAAAAAAAGAGGCAATTGCAAATTCAAATTTAATTGTAGCAGACTTATAAAATGGTTAACGTTTTTCAAAGTAGAAAAATAAAACAAACCTAATTTTATTTTCTCCTACGACTTTGTAAGCTTTACAATCTCATTTGATCTCCTTATTAAGGTTAAGTAGGATGAATTCAAATAGGCCCAAAATTATCCTATTATATATTTCCAACAATGTAACGACGAAAGCTTTGGGGAAAAAAAATTAGTAATTAGATTTTTTTTAATTTTTAAAAGTTAAAGATACGTATAAAATTGTCGCATGTTAATAATTCTATAACTCGACACGTAACAATAGCCTTTGAAGCAATGTGTGCAGAAACGTCAGCTAATTTATGCACAACAGCGTACAAATGTTTATTAATTTGTAAAGCAAATATCAACTCAAACGTACTGATTATTCCATGAGTTGAAATTTTAATGAAGAATTTTTATTAACATCTGAAATTTATAATTGTAAACATTTGAATCTGGACATTCATCCAACTTTCTTCCTTAAACGGCTTAATAGAATAAATATTTTTAGTTAAATAATTCATAAACGTGTGGTGGAAGCTGAAGAGAATCTACTACCCCATCACATTTCGTGGGTATCGTAATAGCCGACAGAGGGAAAGTTAAAACCAGATTATGGGCAGCAATATTTTCCTGGAACATCTGAATAAATTAACTGCGGTTGTCAACTCCGCAAAATAATAGCAACAAACTTTTGTGACATTCTACGGGGAGACCTGTGTTCAGCAGTGAACGAGTGATAGGCCGAAGTGATGATGATGATGAATTTATAATCGGGTTTTTGCGTATAAATTCACCTAGCATTTCCCTTTATCTTATTAGTAGCAATTATAAAAATTCACCTATTCGAATTGATAATTTTCTTCTTGCGAGTGTCTTCGTACAACAGTGTATACGCCGCGGGGCTAACAGCGCATTGTACACTATCCGACAAAAATGCTAGATCACACCAGCGTCGCAAGAACATTTCAGTTGTTCATTATTCGTACTCGTAGGAACGCCTGCTTTGATCCTTGCGAAGACAGCTCGAGGTGGATAAATTCTAGAGTCCAGTGAGCTTTATACAGAATGGTTTATATCAGCAGTACATCTCGTCGAAAACTTCACACATCAGTGATCTTAATGTTCCTCATGGCTCCTTGTAAATTTACATGCTTATATACATGTGCATGTTTATACATTCCGCACTTTATCGAGGATTCAGCAGATACATCTGTATTAAATGAAATAATAACTGAATCGTGTGTAATCTGTTGAGTTTGTTTCATGTTATTGAACGTTCTGGTCGTTCTTTAACAGTGCGTACTTGTGATTGTTTAAAGAATTAGTAATTTGTTCACTAATACTACATCATATCTATTATATGACATAGTGATATATTTTTTTTTTTTTAAAAAACGAAGCCCCACAGTAGAATTTTCTCCTGTATCGTGGGTGCGTTTTACAAACATACATTTCACATGCACAAAACAACCAGACCCGAAAAGCAACAATTTGTGTTTTTTGCACAAATGTTGCCTCCGGCTGGGAATCGAACCCAGGGCCGGTGGCGCAGAAGTCAGGTACGCTAACCACTACGCCACTACGACTTAGTGTTTATTTATGGAATACTAGCCTAAGCCCACGACTACGACTTTTTTATAATACCGTGGGAACTCTTTGATTTTCCGGAATAAAAAGTTCTATGTCAGTCTAAACGTTTTTCCGTGAAAAGGAAACAACAGAGTAAGATAATAGTATTGATTATGGTTATATAAAATAAAAAGTGTCGGCACGATAAGTCACTCAGTAGTAGTTCTTATGTATCCCTGTTGAGTGCTGGACATAGGGTGTTTTTAACGGGAAAAGATTTGCGGCAATCGTATTGACGATCCCAATAACACACACTGCACCTCAGACAGTGCTATCCGTCACTGGTCTCAATAATTCAGGCACGTGTCCTCCGGCCAATTTTTTACCACGGCGACAACTATCGCATACTAATGTTATCAACTACGCAGGAGATATTATAGTGCCACAGGTGCAATAACAGGGGTATTCACTCGTCCCAACCTACCCATTCTCGATGTAACATTCATGTGATAAGGTCAGAGGTACGATAAGATTCAGTGTCAGATACACAATGACAATTACAACACAACTAGACCTGAAAACCATTTGTATTTTGCACAAACGTTGGCATTCGAACCCAGAACCCGCGGCGTAGTAGTCAGGTACTGTGTACCCATCACGCCACGCGCACTTATTCCGCTATCGATAGAAGGCCGACATTTACAATAACCTTAAGATGGAATGGAGTGGGCAGATTCTCTGACAATGTCACGACACGGTTTCTTTTACACCTGTGGAGAATAAATTAAAATAAAAACCACTTAAAAGGGCTCACAAGTAAGTTACATTTACGCAAGCATTGGAGCGACTAACTCGAGAACTAGGGACAAGGTCCTATTATCTTTGGTTAATATTCTTTCCATGGCCAATATGACTTGAGGCTATACAACAAATACCAATACTAATTTGTTAAATATAAAGACAATGATGAAATATGTAGGACGAAACGACTTTCTTTCTGAATTGGATTAACATCTTAAGTGCCAATTGAACATAGGATATTTGCATTGAATGTCCAGTATGAACGAACATTGCGCAGTATGTAATTGTACATATAAATTAAGATTTTATGTTATTGGGTGGCATTAGTGCCAGATTTCATATTACTCGAGCATAGAAGCGCAGAAATTATATTTAATCAAAGGTGTACCAGTAACTTATTGCAGGCGGCTGTTACATAATTATGAATAGCGTAAACAAACCAAAACCGGACCCAATAAAATTATTTTAAGACAAATAATAAAAAAGCGTGTCCCGTATCAAAGATAATGAAATACATAGTAGTCATACAAGTCGTCATTGAATGAATTATTGGTATACTAGGCAATACGGTTATGATTGTTATTTGCTGGACCAGGTAGCTGTCGTAACACTACTACAACTTTATTAAGGTGCTAAGCCTGTAAATTAAAAATTCCTACTAACTACACAACTGATAGTTCTCTAATACACGTATGGGCAACAACCGGCCCGCGGGCCGGATCCGGCCCGCTGTAAGGTATGATCCGGCCCGCTGTAAGATATGATCCGGCCCGCGAGACATTTTGAAAAAACCCAATTAAAAAAATATTACATTAGGTACTTATACTCACGGGAGTGACAGGGAGGCGGCAAACATCAAATCCTTTGATGTTTGTTGTTGTTTGTTGTGTTCTTAGTCCATTCGACTCCAGAATGTTATGAATGTGGTAGTAAAAACCATCAACTTTATTCGACCCCGAGGCTTAAACATCGTCAGTTCAAGGCGTTTTGGGTGAAATATTAGCTGAATATAACGACGTAACATATTATTGTGAAGTCAGATGGCTGAGCAAAAGAAAAATGTTGAAAAGGTTTTACGAGCTTAGAAATGAGATAGCAGACTTTATGAAAATAAAAGATAAACCACTATCTCAATTAAGTGACCCAAAATAGATGTGTGACTTAGCATTTCTGGTCGATCTCACAGGCTATTTGAATGATTTAAATTTGAAACTTCAAAAACAAGGACAGTTAGTAAATGATTTGTACAGCCATATGAAAGCGTTTCAGATCAAACTACGCTTGTGGGAGACACAGATGAGACAGGAGAAAATATTGCTTATGCTCAATATGCCGAAGAACTCAAGTTACTGTAGGAACAATTTTCGAACAGATGCTAAATCTGACTTCAAAAACTTGGAAGACTGTTTCAGTTTATTTACTACTCCTACAAAATGTAATGTACAAAATGCTTCAATACACTTCCAAATGGAGTTCATCGAGATTCAAGAAAACTCACTCCTAAAGTCCACATTTAAAGACGTAGAGTTGTGCGATTTCTACAAAAAATACCTAGAAAAAGACAATTTTCCGCAGCTTAGAAAATTCTCAAGAAGATTAATTTGTGCGTTTGGTAGTACTTATAAATGTGAACAGTTCTTTTCATTGATGAAAGTTAATAAATCAACACATCGTACAAGACTGACTGACGATAATTTGGAAAATTATTTACGTCTTTGTATCAGTGGAATTAATCCAAATATCGATGGATTAGTTACCCAAATTCAAGCTCAAGTGTCTCATTGATTTCGGTGTATTTAACTTTCGTAGTTTGTAACAATTGCAAATTTAACGATTTAATTATAATGTACCATTTTTTTAAATTTCATTTTGTTATTTTAATAAATTGTACTATAATAACACTGTCGTATTATTTCATGTCTAATATCTATCGCAAAAAATATTATCACTACTTTAAAATGCACTAAGTACTTTTAAACGCGGTCCGCGAACGTATTTGCACCCTAAAGTTTGGCCCTCAACATGTCAAAGGTTGCCCTGTATACCTGTTCTAATAGAATAAGTTATATTATATATATTAAGAAAAACAAATAAACACAATCGATGACCTTTATATGTTACAAGAAAAAGTGACAAGAAATATTGTTTCTGTACTAGAGACGGTCAACGGGATGTAGACGTTTTTATAAAAGAAAAACCCAGACAAGAAATGAATTATCTGTGATATTCAGAATGAGAATTAAATAATTGATGAATGTAGTAAACTAAGACAGGAATTCAAGACGGTCTATCAAATAATATTAAAACTATGCCATGAAAATCTTTCATAGAAATACTTCAAAACTGTCCTATTATAACTCACCAGATAATGCTTTTTAAAGGATTCAGATAATATTCCTATGTTTGAAATGTAACTAAGAGCTTAAGCCTCAAAGCGTGTGGTGGTACGCTACGCTAGTAGACAAATAAAAGCCAAAGAAGAGAAATAGCATTATTGGGAACTAGAAGATTTCGTTCTAGTTTACAGCCTTCATATGTTTGCGTACGCCTTTACTTTTAAGTGGCAACTTATTGTTTAAGTCTTTTTATATATTATAAGCGATGAAGGTGCAGATTTTCATTGCAAATATAAAAAAAAGAAATAAGATATTTAAGATTGCTGGCAAGATCAATATATCATGCTTGCAATCTAAAATATCTTATTAGATACCTATGTATGTTAAAAATGGCTGGCTATACTGTGGAGATATGCCATACAATGGAAATTTATCCTAATGATAGCATTGAGCTCAAGCGCTGTTAGGCAACAGAGGATAAATACTGGGTCCAGAAAATTAGAACAAGTGCAGTTAGGTAATAGAGGACAAACACGGGGTTCAGCAAATATATACCACTCAGTATTTTCTGTTTGTATTAAAAAAACCAACAGGTAAGCAACCTAGTTTTTTAACTCATTGCCACGAGTTCCAGTACATTTTCACACGTTGCATATTGGTCGTCTAGGTCGCTTTTGCAAAAGTGCAGGAAAATCTTTTATTTGCTATCACTGACGACTTAATTGAGTTGGGCGGATATTGTTAGATTTAATTGGTCACCCAGACACAATAATTAGTTAGAAAGGTACGGAACACGAGTTCAAAAAAACTTGGTCAAAGGATTGGCATAAAACTAAAGCATTTAATGTTAAGCTGGAGTATTTAAATCGTACTACAGTGAAGTCACTCTTGGCTCATATGGGCGATGACCAGAAGGGCAGAGGTTTATTTCCCGAGAATAGAAAGACATAAAATTCACTTTAAGACAAGGCAATTAGTTTAGTCATTTGCATTGGGTGACAGTTTTCAGAGACGCTTAAAAACTGTTGACTATTTCGCAAAAGTGCTTCATTGATATTGGTTTAGATAAATGAATCGCTATACGAGTATACGAAGGCTAATCGAAAGTTTTTTTGAGAAATTGTAATTAATATTAGTTTTGTAATTTAGACAAAATAAAACATTTCTCATCTAAGATAACACACGATCGGAAACTTATTTCTGCAATGTGTTCTATTATGAGGCTTTTACTCGTAAATTAAGTCCTGTCTAAACAAAATATTTTTGTTGTTAAATCTTTCAAATCATGCCAAATAAATTCGAATCATTAACATGATACCGATTTGCATGAACCCTAGCTAATTGTCTACCGTTTCCACAGCATGTAACACGATTAATCAGATGTAAACCACATATATTTCACGTTGCACTAATTTTCTTTAAATTCGATATTTCTGTACTTTTTAAAGATTTGCTATTATTTTAAATACATATAGTAATTGTTCTTCGATCAAGGGGATCGACGGATCCAACTCGGCGTTTGGGAAATTGCGTCACATGTCGATCAGTATTCCCCAAAGTATTAAAACAAATATCTTTAATCAGTGCGTGTTGCAAGGGATGACATACGGAACCGCGTGGTCCTTCACTGCGGGCTGATTGAGTTCCTCAGCAAGCTATAAAAAGGGCTGTACTTGGTGTTTCTTTGCGAGATAGAATCCATAACGATAATATCCGATATTGTGGAAAATTATGGGGAAGGCCTATGTTCAGCAGTGGTTTTGAGATGAGCTAAAGTGATGAAATGTTGTTTTATCCTGTACTTCACTGCAGAACGATATAATAGTTGTTCTCCTATTACGCACAAGGCGACAGACATCAACTGCACAGGATATATTCCATTAATAGGAGAGTCCGACACGCTACTCTAATACAGGTTGGCGGCGGACTTCATACAGTGCTCTAATTTTTTTATTACACTGTTATGCAGGTCTTCTCACAATAGATTTTTCTAGCATCGCCGAGCGGATAGTATATCAGTTATTAAAATTGAAAGAAGATTAAGTCGGGATTAGTACTTGTGTAGTTTTTAATTTTTTGTTTAAAGCACTACAAGGGTTGCAAAGATGTCGGGCAGGATGCAACTTTTTTTTGAATTTTTGAATTATGTTTAACATGGTCTGAAAATCTGACTGTGTTTTACTTGGTTATTCTGGGGTTGGTATTAAGTGGATCGATAGAGTAACTGTGGTACAAGTTTGAAAACTATATTTATTTATTGGAATCCGCCTAGGTACCACCGCAGTGAAAATCATTCTTCAATAAAGTAATTGTGTGAAATACCACTGTGTTTCGGTTCGGATGCCACTAATGCTAGTGTAAATATACTTTTGAACAGTTGTCTCATAATAATGATGCGGCGCTACGCAGTATTTTCTAATGCACAGTTCTGGGTGACATGGCTACTGTTATAGCAGCCTATAACAGTAGCCAACTAACTAGCGAACTAACCATCAAGTGAATTACTGGTCAACCCCGTCTTTTATAATTACCAAAAAAAAGATTGTAAGTAATGTCATCATTATCGGCTCGTGACTAGCCCAAGGCAGGGCACATAGGCTTTTACGATTTTGACATAATACCACACTTGGTATATTAGTAAAAGCTTCTTCTCATTGCTGGTCAGACCTAAATACCCGGTCTGGGATACATCTCAAACGGTTACTCATCGATCTTTAGGCGGCCACGACGAATTTTTCTTCGCAATTCCCTTAAGTTGACATTTGGGACACTCACGGGACGCGACGCGATTAGATTTGGTGAGATTCTCTTATGTTGTCTCCACACGGCCTTGTACTTTTATATTAAACGTGGCCCTTGTTAGTCATAAAATAAATATTACCGTTATGAATATTCTCACGAAAATTATATAACGGTTCAGATGACAATATTGTTAACTTACTTTTTATTAAAATGAATAGAATTTTAAAAAATGAATAAATTACAAAACTGTAAGGATTCTAATGTAATTTGGCATAAAAAGTAAATAATAATTATAAAAAATTTAATCTTTCCTAAATTATAATTTAATTCTATAAAAACTGTCGGGTGACAACTAATTAATACATATAAATGTAGGGTGACGACTTTATAGTACCCTTGTATTTTTATGACGATTTTCCGTTAGTGGAATAAAACTCCGAAAACATTGCTAAAAAATTTACTTACGAAGAAACTGAAAACATGTAAAAGTAAGAAATCTACCAAATTCTATAAAACAAAGTTGTCGTAATATGTGTAGTATATAGGTTTTGCACACGCACGTGATAATAATGTTAATTATTAACATTCCTAAAACGTAGCTTATATTTATCGTTTAAATACAAGTTAACATTATTTATATTAATAGATTATTAATGAATTAAAATGGTGTTCCAACCATAAGGACAACAATGTAATTGCTTTACTATCCTTATGTTCACATCATAACACACATTGCAAGACAACGAGGTCTATTTTCGTTTAAAATATCTACGAGTATGTGACAGGATACCCCCGTGACCTTGCATAACGTCAGTGACGTATAATTCACTATATGTGTTATTCACTATATCATATTTGATCTGCGTTTATTATATTTGAAATTAGAGCTGTTATGTCATTTCGTTCATTGTCATTGATAAAGCGTAGTTTTGGACCGATGGCAATGGGCTTCTCATTGAACCAACAAGTCGCGAACAAATATCCGTACCCCGTAAAGACTCCCAAGTATCTCTGCAATGAGTTCTCTCTTTGCGGTAATTCCATCGTTGCGCTAAAGTCCTCAAAGATTTCCATTGGGTATAAATCAGGCGATTTTGAAGGCCAAGCCAGCTGAATGTATTGGCGCCTTTGGAATCCGTCGCGGGTAATCCTAACCGTATGTAATCGACAGTTGTCACGTAAATAAAAAAAATGAGGTAGCTCATTTTCTGGGTAAACATTCCGGACGGCCGGCAACATGAAGTTTTCTAAAGTATTAACATAATTCAGATCTGTTCACCGCAGTGCAATTCGCATAGTTCACCGACTCCAATGGCCGACATCCAGCCACAAAAGTTTTTATCGTAACGCCAGTAGTGCAACCCCGTCTCCAGCAAATGGCGGTCAACAGTCTCAGCATTGGCGTCAGATTGTTCTGCAAAATGGACTGTAGGTGTAAACCCGTTTTCTTCATACACACGTCTTATTATTTCACTTTGCGTGTTCGTTACTTTAGGAAGTCGACCACATCGACAGTGATCTTGGAGATTGCCTTCTCGTGTAATCTAAATTGGTGCGGTGTAACGTGCGTAAATTTACATCTCTCGAAATGTGACTTCCGATCAAAAAAAAATTATATTCCGATCTGTGTTAAGAAATTATTTCTCCTTTTGATATACTTAATGTCGTGAAATTTAAAATTTTAATAAGTGACAGAAATGAGGGACTTTATTTTTAAATGGTTTCTAACAAGGTTCTAACATTAAAGCTCTATAGTTTCTAGTGACATTTATATTATATTAGTAGAATATATACTATATTATAGTAAAAAAGTAATTAGAAGAAAAATATGCTTTGATTGGTTTACAGTCAACCAATTGCGTTAATTTTAAACTCGAATGAACGACTAAGCCTTAGTGAAATTTTAATTTACAGGAATTTGTTGTCAAAAATTGATTTTGATCATTTTGGTAGTATATAGATGTCTGCCGTACTCAGAATCCGCGTAAATGCCTCCTACACACCATGTTTGGGAAATGTGGATGCCCTGCGTCTCTTATATACCAGAAGAATACGAGTGAGTTGCGCCAACACGTACCTCGCTATTATATACAGATAACTTTTTGTTGATAAATATCAGGAGAACATCTAAATAGATAAAAAGATTTACAAAATAGAGGATACCTGCGGAGATTGTTTCGCCTGTTTCTTCTGAGTCAGAGGAACCTCATTACGAAACGGTGATGGAATGACGTTTCACAAAGGAAATATTTCTTACGATGAAGAATAAATAATTATAATTTTATTTCATTTCCATTTAATATCATTAAATTTTCATGTTCATGCAATTGTTGATTGCATCAACATTTTGCGTAATCGTATGTTGAAAAACTGACTTTCTTATGTTTAAGCACTGGTTCTTAATGGCGTACATCGTTTTTTATGAAAGAATGTGAAGTGCAACGTCTGCCCAAAACAAATGCTGTGTCACACATTTCTGTGTGGCATACCGCGCTCGTTACCCTGAGACATCAGTTCTTTAGTCTCGTATGCCCAGTAATTACACTAACTATCGGTAACCTTCAGACTGAAAGACAGTAATGTTTGCACAGTGCTGCTTGATGTCAGAATAACTGCCACAGCGGCGGTACATACTTAGACGCACTTAGTACGTGTAAGAATGTGAGCAAAATTATGTCATACGCAGCCTGTCAACTGTACCCTGTGTCTGTCGTAATCACCACGCTCGGCAGGCGAATTGGCGAACGCAGCGACTGTCGCCCCGTACCTTAGACGCCCGATATCGGTCTGTGTATTCTCGGTCTAGCATTTTTGGAGATGGTTCTTCCGCTACCTGTCGGAAACTTTTCTTTCTATTTCTATGATAATTTTCTTTTTAACATCTCCATTAGTCGACTTTTACAACATCTAAGGGAGGTTGGCATCACGCGGCAGAATTGTGTAATTAAAATTGCTTTATCAAAGAATAGTCTTCCCAAGAATGCCTTTATTCTATTTTATATCAATACACAATATACTACTCTTAACTACTTTAATTGCTTAGTATGAAAATTAATCAAGTAATTAAAATATTGTTGTACAAACTGATAAGCTTTTTTCATTATTACCGAAATAAATGAAGGGTATTATTCATAAGTTACCTGATTATCTTTTATGTATCGTTAATCCTTGGGTAGTGGTGTGTATTTAATTATTTAATTATTCTTAGCTACATAAAAAATGTTATTTTTTCTATCAACAAATATGCAGATACGTATTTTTGGACTAGTGATTTATACAAGCACGCAAGATAAACTTCAGTGATGATGGATTTAGGCTGATTTTCGACCACGGTGACAACTTCCAAATGCTGGCGGCCAAATTTATACACCCGTGTTTACAGAGATGTTGCGTGTCGCCGCTGTTTGTCGTATGTCGTTGTATGTCGTCCACCGAACAAAATATAGTCCATATTTTCGATTCGTGGTATTTCAAAGATTAAAAAACCGCGTTATCGAATCTGAAAACAACAATATTTTAACTGCCAAATATTATCGTTATTCCAAATACATTTTTCCTTGTGAGAGACTAGGCAAAAACTAAGCACCAGTAATAACAAATAAAACGCTGTTATCCTACTCGGCGAATATTTTTATTTTATTAAATGGGACTGCGCAATACATTGTCACTACGCCGAATAACTAGCCCACTTAATCGGACGTCAAAGGTAAGTACTATTATGTTCCAATATAGAGATGGATGGAATAACAAAGTAGCTGTTGCCCAATCCAATAGTTGCATAGAAACAGTCGACCTGATTCCGAGATACGCCGATTTCACTCGCACACAAAATACGTTTCTTAACCGATTAATAATGGAGTTCGACGGAGTCGTTTTTGAACAGTTGATTCATGTATTGGAAACTAGGTCTGTTTCTGAAAACATCTACATACGAATTTAAAATGTATCAGTCCCCCAAAATGAGAGCAACAAACTTTGGCAATCTATGGTAGAGGCCTAAGTTCAGCAGTGGACTAAAAGGTTGTAATGATGATGATGATGCATGAGTAAAACTTACTGTATTTTTAACTAACTGTGCCCGCATCTTCGTTTGCGAACTCTATGATTTATTTAACTCCGGTCGGTACCTTTAGCGATATAACGACGAAGCGAATATTTACTCGAGTTACTATATGTCGTAGTTTAACGCTTTCTCATTCTTACGTTTCGTTCATTGTGTGAGCTTGTGGCGCGAAGTTCACCAGTCATTTGTGGCTATACTCATTTCATTCATTCATCAAATGTCAAAATATTGCAGATTTACTACCTACTGGTGGTAGGATTCCTATGCAGGAATCCGTCTAGGTAGTCACCCCACCCCAGGGCCAGTTATTCTGCCGTGAAGCAGTAGTGTGCAAGCATTACTGTGTTTCGGTTTGAAGGGCACTGCGAGCTAGCGTAATCACTGGGCATTTGAGACTTAAGAACTGATGTCTCAGGGTGACGGGCGCATTGTGGTGTCACACAGAAGTATTCTGGGTGACATAGCATTTGTTGTGGGCGGACGTTGCACTTACCATCAGGTGAACGTTTTGCTCGTTTCGACACTTTCTAGAATAAAAAAAATAAAAAAAAATAATTAACTTCGAGTCATTAACTGCTAAAACAAAAAAAATACTCAGTTTCATCCAGTTAACTCGAGTATACTTTATCTTGAGTTGGCACATCTCTAATCTGTAGTGCCTCTAGTTTTGACTGACACATTGAGCTCAGAATTTAATATTGTATTTAGATCATATGCGAAACCGTCAATGAAAAAGGTATTTATGTCTTAAAAAGTCGAAAAACAAAAATGGATGCCAGAAAAAAATAGTTTTACTACCGCTATATAGTGCTAGTGCAATATCTATTTGCGAGATATTTTTATTTTGTTTAAAATAACATTATATTTATTTTGTTTAAATTAATATTTATTCTACATGAATAAAAAAATTAATTCATGTAGAATAAAATTAATATGTGAGTGCCGCCGCATCATGGGCTCAGTGATCGGACAAGAAAACATTTGACTCACATTTAACTGTTTATTTCATTTCAACACATTTAACTGTTTATTTTATGGATACATTTTTTCGAGCTAATTTCGGTCGTTATCACAGATGTGGTGCCGGCCAGAGAACCTACCACTCCATCTCATCCCGTGGGTGTCGTAAATGTCGACAGAGAGAAAATTAAAACCAGAAGATGGGCAGATACATCTTCCTGGAACATCTGAATAAATAAACTGCGGTTGCCAACCCGTGGCAACTATGGCAAAATCCCCACAAAATGAGAGCTACAAACTTTTGTGGCAATCTATGAGGGAGGCCTATGTTCAACAGTAGACTAGTGATGGGCTGAAGTGATATGACGATGATGATGATGATCAAGGATATTAGAACGACCATGAATGTAATTGAAAATTATTTGCAGATCAGTTCTCGTTTCGTTTTTAGTCACATACTCATTAGCGACCCCCCCACTAGATGGAGCGACGACCTGCACGGTTTTGCAGGAAGTCGATGTATACAGGTCGCTCATCACGGCGTTTATCGGAGACGGCGGCAATCTATGGCGGAGGCCTATGTTCAACAGTGGACAAAGATAGTCTAAAATGATGATGAAGCATTGCTGCGTTTCATATACTGAGTGATGATAAACTGAGAATGAATTAACGGCAACGTGGTGCATTTTTGTTCTCAGAGTAGACAACGTACCTGAATTTTTATTCTTCGTGATGGATGAAGGTTGTTACTAAAACTAATATTAGGTCAGAGTACTTAACTACTGCGCCGGGAATTTTTTTGACTCGTTGGTATCCGGGTCCGGCTGCGGTGTCATTGTCTCCATGCCTCCCACACCGCGTCCTAGCTTACCTCAGCCTCATGTCATCGCAAGAGCGTTAAATCGGGCGCGGGTAGGACGAATGTGTTTGCGCTATAGTATCTCATATGCATAGCTTCCGACAGTATTCGAAAGTTGATGCTGTGGCCGAAAATCTGCCGAGAGGACATCAGTTATGTAACTAATGTCGTAAGGGGAAGAGTTTTAGAGATGATGTTGGCAATTATGTGTAGGGACATCCACCTTGCTTAGGGGTCCGGGTAACCTCAGTATCCCGATTAGTGCACTAGCATTTTATAAATATATATAAAACATAAATAGTATTAAAATTAAAGTAAAGTAACATGTGTGTTTGTTCTTTATATTTACGGTATAATGATACCGTAAATATAATTATTATTATTTTTTAAAAGTATATTAACTTTAAACCAACACACTTTTATTGATGTAGCATTATCATGTTCGCAAATGTTAATTTTAATAATTAATGAATCTTTATCGGCAATTAATACTATATTATGGCTGTATTGTATGAAAACGTTACCATATCCGATACGAAGTGTTTGATAACAAAGCGTTGCCTAGCAACCACTACCACCACCACTAAGACCGATGTTGAAACTTTTTTTCCAATGCTCATTTCCTATGTGCCTTTTATGTCCATATTCTACAAAGCGAGCAAATGATAATATACATGTTTCCATAAATCCTATTGGCACGTGCTCGTCCGTTCCCATATGTTGGATTACGACACTATACGTGCATATGCATACTAATATTATAAATGCAAAAGTAACTCTCTCTGTCCCTCTGTCTGTTTGTTACCTTTTAACGGCTCACCAGTTGAACCGATCTTGACGAAACTCGGCACAGTGGATAGCACTATTTATTCCGGAAAATCAAAGAGTTTTTATTTATTTAACGTTTTATACAGGAAGTATAAAGGCGGACTTAATGCCTGAGGCATTCTCTACCAGTCAACCTCAAGGGTGGTGCAGAGATAGAAAGAGGTAGGTGCGGGTAAATAATATATAATATATAAGGGTAATATATACATACATATATAAATACTTATATACACACATATTTATAAACATATACACATACTTATACATATATAACATACAACAGAATAGTAAATATATACATAAATACATATAAATAAATAATAAAAAGTGTAGATAAACTATTACTGAGATGATTCTGCCAACTTATTTTGAAGCAGTTCCTGAACTTTAAATTTGAAGCAGCAACAATTATTAGCTGTTCTGATTTCGAGAGGGAGTGAGTTCCAGAGAAAGACGGATTGAATAGGAAAGGATGAATGGACGAGGGAAGAGCTATGAGAGGGACACTGAAGCAGTAAGTTATTTGATGAGCGAAGGTTTTTATCATAGGTAGAGCAGAGATACTGAAAGTGGGGAGTCAAGTAGGAAGGGGCAGTAGGAGACGTAAGGATAGAATAAAGGGTAGTGAGTGCACGCAGACTTCGGCGCTGACGAATGGGTAGCCACTTTAATCGAGAACGATAAGCAGACACATGATCATACTTACGAAGATTGTAAACATCCCACAGAGATTTTAAAAAACCCAAATCCACGTGGACGTAGTCACGAGCTTCAATATAAGTAATTCGCGATTTACAGTTTGTAGTACCTACAGCGATTCTAAATGACTTGTAAGATCGCGCTTATTTATCATAAAGTACCTTCATTATCATTTCATTGCACATAATTTTTTTTTACAATTTTTTTAAACGTCTCCATATAAGTTTTATGGACATACATTTCACATGCGCCACACACCGAGGCCCGAAAACCAAAAATTTTAACATTTGCACAAATGCTTGTTCTGACAACCTATGATCAGCGATTCTGCTACTAATGATTTTTTTATTGGAGTAATTGGTCGAGACAAGCAAAACGTTCACCCGTTGGTAAATACAACGTCCGCCCATAGCATGTTATGTCACCCACAATATTTCTGTGTGGCACCACACTGCGCCCGTCCCCCTGAGACATAAGTTCTTAATTTTCATATGCCCAGTGATTACACTAGCTCTCAGTGACCTTCTGCTCCTCTGTTTTCTTATGTCAAATAACCTTATCTAAATGTAACATCATTCCTTATTGAGGTTTCTTAGCATCTGTATACAAGATGGCAATATATAAAAATCAACATCAAAAGAAAAATCATCAAAAAAACTTACTAAAAAAAACTACTAAACTAAGCCTGAAAAGTATTGGGTGACCGTACGTCACTCGAATACCTCGGGGACCTTTTCCTTGGTAATACCTGGTAGTGGTATGTAGTCAAAATTGACATGATATAAAGCCCATACAACAGTGCACCGACAAATGCGGACAAGTCTCCACAAGCACAACTTATTGACATGATAAACTTTTCTATTGATGAAGGTAAGCTTCTTTCTAGTTAGAATGAAATGTTGCTGAATCGTTTGACAGCTACGCAGTATGAGATGTCTGATCCTAGACGCTTCCGACTTAGTAAAGACGACTCTGACATAAAGTAAAAGAAAACTGTATACACGCCTGAAACAAATTTCAGTTTTTTACTTCAGATGAAGTGATAAGTGACGAGACGAGTAAGGCTTTCACCCGATGTAATGTGCCATGCCGGTTTTTTGTATCGAAATTTCTATGTGAGATTCTTACGATGTTGTGTCATTACCTATGCCGAAGTGGTGGTACCTTAGATAGCTTAAAAAGGTTTTAACATTTCTATAGAGAAAACTAATTATATTGTGATGATAAATAGTCCTAAGTATATATATATATACATATACATATATATAAATATACTTAGTCGGGTCATAAGTTCTGTGCTACGTTTGTTGTTTGTATACAATACATACATGTAACAAAATTAGCTATGTATATGACCTTCCTGATTTTAAATACAAACCCGCAACCTATGAGGCTAGTCGTCGATTGCAGCACCCATAATGTTCATGTCTATATCAGCCACTACTTTAATTAGGGATGCTTTGAGAGACTCCAAATTCTGGTGAGGTTTCGCACAGGCTTTCTCCTCCTCCTGCCATTTTTTATAATCGAACGGATTTAAGTGTGGAGGGGTCGTGGGTGACAAGTCAGCTTTGCGTGCTTGCTGTCATATGAGCTGACGCTGAACCTTGTTGGAATACCCAGTGTCTGTTTTCGAGTTGTGTTTGAAACAATGATATTGTGATATTTTTTCCCGCGTACCGCTTTAACAAAGCCCATAATTTTTTCAGACTTTCATTATCATAATACTCTGTTTTTCATTGATAAGCGTTGAGTCTCAGATCTTCATTTAGCAATCTTTTGACCAAACATTTTTTCCTTGCGGACGGGATTTCGTTTGATTCGCACCCGCACTGCTTTGATATCCGCTGTTGTCCTAACCGTACGAGATCGGCCGATCCTTTAACGATTCCAAGGTCGAATATTCACTTAATCGTTTGATAGTACGATATACGAACGATATGCGTTATTTTAAAATATTGCAGAAGTTTAAAAATGTCAATTGGAGCGTAACCACAGCGGTGAAGCGCAATAACCATGACGTCATTCTAGTTTTTCCTTTAGCGCCCACTCCATTTTTTGAAAAGAAACTAAATCGATTTTTTTTATTTTAAAGTGGTGTAAAAGTCCTTTATTCATAATTTTCAAACATTTCAGGCCAGTATTCGAAATTTAAATAAAATAAGGTTATGACGGAACTTAAGACCCGAGTAGTTATATATCTACCTATTGTTATGGACGGAGCTGAAAACAGAATAAAACACGAATATTGCCAACTCTGATATCTACATAAAGTTTATATGCCTACTACAAAATATTAGTCTCAAGAAATTTCTCCTCCAATGGATGTCGTAAAAGGCGAGTAAGGAATTAAACTGCACTGTGCACCCAACAGCGCATGGTGGCGATGGGCTCTCCACCTATCACACCAAGTGCATTATATTGTTTTGGTGAAAAGTGGATTGTGGCAGTCTGTTTTTGCAGTGAGTGCCCAGTCTCTGACTACCCCTTATGGGATACAGTCGTGATCTTATTTACGTCTGTCAATAACCTAACTATAAAATAAATCTATTTAAAGGGGATAAATGTTAATGAGATTATGCCTTTTTTTCTCTTATATCATGGGTATAACACAACCAGACCCTAAAACCAACAGTTAGTGTTTATTGCACAAATGTTATTGGGATTCATACCCAGGACCCGCGGCTTCGATGTCAGATACTTTGACCACGTCGCCTAATAAATATACAGTTTAGTTTCTAAAGTTGACTATTTTATATTCCAGTGATAGGATTTCTATGCAGGGATCCGTCTAGGTAGGTACCACCCCAGGGCCAGTTATTCTGCCGTGAAGCAGTAATGTGAAACATTACTGTGTTTCGGTTTGAAGGCCACTGAGAGCTAGCGTAATCACTGTGCATATGAGACTTAAGAACTGATGTCTCAGGGTGACGGCCGCATTGTTGTCTCACACATATATATTCTGGGTGACACAGCAGTTGCTGTGGTCGGACGTTGCACTTACAATCAGTTGAACGTTTTGCTCGTTTCGTCGTATAATACAATTTAAAAAAAGTCTTGATCTTTACCCAAAAATTAATCGGCGAAAGTACAGCTACAACCTCCAGTAGGTAACAAAGCACTATCGCAGAGATTTTCCCCAAAATACTTTAAATATGTAGTATTAAGTTCTAATTAACATTTTTAAACATTATGTATGCTCATCAGAAATACTTGTGCAAAATTGTCGTAACCATAAAATTTTATTTGTATTTTTATATACAAATTAAATACTAATAATAAATACTAATAAATATATATATATAACCGAACCTATAGTCCACATTATACTAAGCGGTCACTGTGGCGGATAGTACAGGTACCCACATTCAATCTCAACACCGAATCAAGATGTGCTGTAACGTCACGAGCGTACGTTATCACACACATCATCATTATTTAAGCCCGTCACAAGTTCACTGCTGAACAAAGGCCTGCCCCATAGATTGCCATAAAACGCGGTCCGGAGCCCCCTGAATCCATCGACTTCCGGCAAAACCGTACAGGTCGTCGCTCTATCTAGCGGATGCTCGAGACCACGATAACCTTTATTCCCCAACGGTTACCGGTTCTGCAGTTCAGTTTGATTATACTTAGGGCTATGTCGTTCTGCTGCGGATATTATAGTCAAGGATTCTTCAAATCAGAGAAACAACTAGCTCATTCCTTTCCATAGCTCGCTAATAGACTGAGTTAAAATGTCACAGTACGCGAGCAGAAGTTCAACCCCTAGTATCAGTACAAAATGATACGGCTAATTTATCGCCTACATGTGAAAATTTCGAAGTTCACCATCCCGCACTATAGTCGTGGAGTGGACGGTTCCCGGCTTCATAACACCTTCAAAGAGAAGTTCATTACCCAGCAATGGGACGTTATTAAACTGTTACATTTTTTCTCTAAAAGTTCCTATAATATTAAAAAACACCCGTCTAAAACTCTGTAATCCACAGCTAATTATTTATTCCATGCGACTAATAATTGTATTAAAAAAATATTATATAGATTTTATCTCTCTGCTAAGTATCATCATTCATTTTATAACTGTACTTAAGCATTTATGAAACTCAGTTTAAAGCTCGTCACAACAGTTTTTTTTTATTGTATACGTTCACCTTTGTATTACACACGATTGTAAGTGTAACATCTGCCCATAACAAAAGCTGTGTCATCCAGAACATTTCTGTGTGACACCACACTGCGCCCGTCACCCTGAGACATCAGTTCTTAAGTCTCATAGTGATTACGCTAGGTCTCAGTGCTCTTCAAACCGAACACATTAATGTTTGCACACTACTGCTTCACGGCAGAGTAACTGGCCCTTGGGTTGTACCAGTAGAACTACGAAGTAAATAGGAGTGTCTCAACAAAGTACGAAGTAAATCTTCGTATCAAACATTTAAAATAGTAGGTAAACGCAACGATAGATTCATAACTTGTCATAAAAATCTGTGAAATATATATTTTTCAATTTCAAGTAATTGCCACAAAATTATGACACATATGAAGTAGGTACGTTTTTAATATCAGGCTTTTGATCCGACGACACCATGCTCGCTCGAGTGGCTCCACCTAACACCGATCGCGTGGCTGCAGTGTATTGCGCCATGTTATTATAGCAGGGATTTGAGTGTCTGATAAAAACAGTGAATAAAAATTGTTTTTATTTCTTAGTCCCGCCCTCGCTTCGCTCAAGAATTAAGTTTTTAAAATATTTATTTTTAATTGAACATTACTTAACGAACGCTGCTTAAGAACTTTAAAAATAATGTAGTTTATGTAGACAAAGAATCTTAACCGATCAAGAAGTTCAACATTACTCTTTAAATATACATACATTAACTCGAATAAAATCTGTTTTCAGTAGATTATGTCTAACGGTTTACTCGGCGCACGCCAAGAGAGCGGTCAATTAGATCATTCTTCTTCGACATTAGTTACAAAACTGCACATATCCTTGTCGAACAATGTACCTTTATAATTGTGAATGCGTTTTCGAAATCGACCCAGAATCGTCATCAGTTTTCTTATTACAAATAACTTCACAATGATTGTCCCTTATGTAACTAATATATATAAAAATGGAAATCGGATTTGTAGGCGGTACTACAGGATCAGGCAAACTTTGCTACAAACAGTAAGTTTCTAAGTTCTCGGGTCAAAAGCGCCAAAGGCGTGCCTTAAATGAAATCATTGTTACTCACTCCAATTTGTTTGAAACATGTTTATAGTTAAAGCGGCTTCTTATTTTTATTTTGATTTATTTAAACTTAACTCTTTGTCTACTTTTATATCATGTCTAAACAATTCCAGTAAATGTGCTTGCTGGTTAAGAAAATTTAAAACATATTTAAATGTACTCGTAATAAAATTTCAATAAACGCGTTCAAACATGCAGGACACGTTGTTTCCTTTCCAACTATAATTAGTAGATACGCTTTATTACTAACTGTTGTATCAGTAATAACAAAAGTCGGTTTGGCATTAGCAAATATTAAAACTATCAGGCACACCATGTTTAATAATAATGCACTATCACGATACTGTCTGTATAAAAACAAGTCACTGTGTACTAAAACATATTTTCTTTACCATTTTTCATTTGAAAATCAATATACTATCCATAAACATCTGTTTGTATTCATAAAACTAACCTCGAAACAATCTTCACAGCAAAATCAAATGTTTCGAAGATAGGCACAGCCTCTAAAACAGTGTAGTTGATGTCACAACCTGACAAGTTGCAACCTGTGTAACACAGTTTTTTTTACTGCAGAGATTCATTTATTGCATCATGTGTATCAATTAAATTATAATTATTTTATTGTCTCTTTTATTAAAAGGAAATATTTTTGTAGCCAAAAGGTGCACGTTACGGTGCTTCAATATACGTTGACGTTGTGCAAGTTGGGGTCCATGTAATCGAAATACATTAAATATTTTCTAATTAAAAAATACAAGAAGGTTTCTTCACGATGTTTTCCTTCATGGTTGTGCACGTGGTAATATAGAACTTTAAATTGAAATTAATAATTTTAGTCGTGCAGACATCGCGGTTAACATGTTACTTATGATGTCCTTCTGGCCGATTATCAAACACGAAAACTGTCAAATGTCACCTAGGCTAGGACGTTAGTACTTGTGTTTGCGCGTACATCTGTGCTGTTGATAGCTTCCGACAATTTTCGGAAGTTGTGGCTGTGGTCGAAAATGGGCCATCATATTAATTTTAATGCATTTTCTGTAAACATAAAATTTAACGAGGACGTAAAAGTAATCATTTCCTTCGAGCACTTTATAAAATAGATTAAAAGATTTTGGATTACTTCTGCAGACAAGGGGTGTGGATGTGTTGGATTCGGATGCATATGGCACAAAACCACCAAGGTGGAAAATTTGCTTTGGAAGCTGATAAAAAAATAAATCGGAATGAAATTTAGTGAATAGGCATTTTAGACTATTGAAATTAGTTGGAATTATCAACTCCACTCTTCACCTTCAAGTCATACTTTCTATTTGCTTAAAAGTATATATTTTAAACTACCATTGACAAAATAAATTTATTTTAAATGCAACTTTAGTCAAAAGATTGTCCGAGAAAATATACGTCATATTCGTGAACGAAACAATAAACAAGCAAAACTTTTTATTCCTGCACGTGACGATTGGCGCTAGTGCGCTGTAGTAGTGAGCAAATGTGTTGTTTGGTGGATGTCATTCGTTTTGTCTACAAATTTATCATAATTTAAGTGGTAAGTGCTTTTATTTTCATTAATTACAGACCGTACATCAATTATACATCTTTACGGGAATGCGTATAATTGTTTATAATATCAAAAATATAGTTATTGAAATAGTAGTCCTAAAAATTATTATTGTTTACTAGATATTAACCTAAAAGTTTCGCAGCTAAGATGGCGGGCAGCAGAATGAAGCAAGCGAGTCTTTGAAAACGTCATTTCAAGAACGGTCACTTCAGGGACGTTCCCGGTCATGATGACTTGTTCCCAAAATGACTCTGTTGTTCCCGAGATGACATTTTAATTGCATAAGTATATAATAACCAATATTTAGTAGAAATTACATTTTTATATTTATTTACAGCTAATGTGGAACCAAATAAAGATGAAAAGAAGCAGAAAAAATCTAAAAAACAGCTCAAACAAGACAGTTCAGCTTTTTTACGCCAAAAAGAAAAAGAAAGTTTTTAGATAATATGACAGACAAACAAAAATAAATTAAACGAGCTAAGCTAAGGGGAATACGACCAGAAAAAGAAAGCGGAAAACAAAGTAAAGAAAATAACGGACATGACAGAAGGTGAAAAGCGTGCGCTAAGAAAAAAAATAGAAAGAAGCATCAAAAAAGTACAAAGAAAAGACATTAGCAAATATAGTCAGTAATACGCCTCCACCTTTAGAAGATGAGCTGGGCATACCTCACTCTCCTCACAATTTAACGCGAAAACAAGCAGGAAGAAAAATAGTAAAGAAAGATCGTTCAAAAGCGTATCGTAAAATAATAAAACAAAAAGATGCGATTACAAAATTGAGACGTAAAATTGAGACTTTGAAGAAAAATTACAAAGGAAGGAACAACAAAATAAGGACAATTTGCTTTCGATGTCTCCTAACAGCAAAGTAAATAATTTTATCAAAGATAATCCTGTAACTCCTGAGATACGTAAATGTCTGTTATTTGGTGAGGTATTATCAAACCAATTGAAAAGTAAGGCTGAGACATTACAGAAAAACTCTAAAGAGAGAGAAGTTTTTCAAAAATGTGTTATTGGCACTGATATCAGAAAATATAAATTATTACACATGGCTAAGACATTTATGCCCAAAGAGAAAAATAACAAACCGATTCTGACATCAAACCCAAGCAAAATGGTGTTATACAACAAAAACACGTCCTTTTATTAACAATTAAAGCTTTACAACCAAAATTTGTTGAAGAAACAGGAATCAGTTTATCTTATACAACATTACTAAGAGCGAAACCATTTTGGAATGTAGCGCCAAAACTAAGAGACCGTGAAACATGTCTTTGCATTAAACACGAAAACTTCGAACTAAAAATAAGCAAATTAAATAGCTTACACCAAACAAGTCACCGTAACACAGAAGGGTTTATTAAAGATTATAGTTGCGACTTTACTTCCTATGAGTGTATGAATGGATTGTGCGATAACTGTAAAGAACGGACATTAGAACAAGGAGAAAATGAAGATTCTGTAACATATTTTCATTGGCTATCCACCAACGAAATGATCACGAAATGTTGAACAGGAGTTGCAAACGATGTCGCTTGCTACAGTAAGTGAAAATTTAGATCACCAGGCCCATGGAGTGTGGGCTCATATGAAGCCTATTTGAAGGAAAATTATGAAAAATAAAAAATTGACACTGTACACGTTTACTCTGACGGGCCCACGTCGTAATATCGTAACCGTACAAATATATATTTATGGCTCAAAACTTTGATTGACGAATTCAAACAAATTACAAAATCTACCTGGACGTTTAGCGAACCTGGACATGGTAAAAGGCCAATGGATGGTACTCGTATAGGCGGAGTTCTAAAAAGAACTGCCAATAGCCATTTGTTGATGGGGAAATATATCAAGACTGCCTCAGACTTTGTTAATCTCTTTACAGAGTCTACTATCCAAGTAGATGAAGTTTCCGATGCTGAAGTTACTGGCATGAAAAAATGATCCCCAATACAATTGATGCTTTACCAGGTATAATCAAAATCACTAATATTATTTGGCAAAAAGGACCTGCATTTGCTATACAATTATTTCAATATGAACATATGCAAAGTGTTCAAACAAAATCTCTCCGAGAATGTATACAGCGACACTATGGAAATCATGAATGTTGATCAGTCTTTAGAAATTGAGTCTTCTCATCTGGGGAAACCAATTGAACCAAACCTTCAAAATCTGATGAACAACAGTTACAGGCAAAGCATATATAAAAGCATTTATAACACTTCTTCATCAGATGACGAAGATTTACGAACGATTTCTTTTCGTAACCAAGCCCAAAAAGGCATTAATATTGAAGCTAGGAAGTCTTATGATTCGGATAGCAAAGAAAATATTCATCCGAATTTGATTGCTCCTGGAACATTTTTATTGATTAAATTACCCACCAAAAAAAGAAATATGTTGAAGACGACGGAGAAATCAAAGTTGCTTTCTTAAGATGCGTCCGTAATAATGCTAAAGTATTTGGACTAGACGTATCATATGTATCTTATATTACATTTGAACAAATAATAAGAGGTGATTCCTACACCTTCACAGAGATTTGAAAAAGGCTGCGAATTTTTTAAGTCTTCTGTTTACGGTTTGAAAAACACTAGTGTTTTATACTTTTTTTGATTTTCATAAAAGTAGGTACATGCAAACTTTGTTCTTGTTTTTTATATGTTATGTAGCTGTTTTGTTACCTATTTTGTTTTTTGTATTATTATTTATTTAAAGTTTATAGTGTAACTGCTGATTATTAGATAAATTTCAAGAAATGACAATTTGATAAGACTGCAAGTCAGACTTTTATACTTATGATATTGTTAATGAATAGTTTAGTTATTATAATTAATAGATTTAGGAATGATTTCAGGGTCTTGTTAACTATTTTGATCATATGATTGTTACTTTTATAAAGTTTAATAAGTAACTTCTTCAATTTCGTGTGCAATTTGATTGAAATGACTGCAAATTAAACTAATTAATATTACTTAAGATTGGTAAAATAAATAATTAAGATACATTTTTGCATTTATTACTTAAAAAGTACCTTTAGTTATACCCAAATCCTAATTCATCATTCAGAGAACACTTTAGTCATTCCATGAACACTAAATCATTTTCGGGAACACCACTTCAATTTGTTTCTTATTACTAATTTCAAATATTCTAAGATATATAAATTCGTAGATACAAAAAGGATGAACTTCTTGTTTCAATCGTATCTAATTTCACTTTTCAAGTCGTTCATATTCTGCGGTATATCAACTTTTATACATGAAAATTGTAACTCAACTCTAATTCAGTTAAGATTTTGATTTTTTTTTGGATCATTTATGTGTGCAACTTTTTACTTCATTTCCATTAGCGTTCACTCAAGACAGTCAAACAATGTAAGTAATCAATAACTAATTCTCTTTTTTAAGTGTAATACATTTTAAAACAAATATTTAAAAACGCTCCCGGTATGATGAAATTGACTATCGAGTTCCCTAAACATCAATGTAATTTGAATGAATATGAAATTTATGCTCACCGCCTTTGAATATTTTAAGAATAGATAACTTTGAAATAATTTAAACGTTTAGCTTTGCGATAGCTTTTAAGTGTCTTTTAAGAATTTCTATCAAAATTACTAACTCGAAATTCGCCACCTTCGTGGTTTTGTGCCATAAGCGTTTAGTCACTCTAAATACTTTAAAAATAACACCAAACAGTATTATTAATTAAAAAGAATGATATGTCAGAAGGAAATGCTTGATCATACAAGCGTCCCATACTTAGGCCCAAGTTCACCGACGTTTAAACAACTGTTTAAATCTCTTAGCGGTCGTTTATAGTAATTTTGTTGTTAACCACTGCTGAAACCTTGTTATTTTTGAAAGTTAACTTCAACTTCCTTATTGGTTTTCCGCTAATCAGATAATAGAAATAACGAAAACAACAAAGCTATGAATTCAACATTTGACTTAATGTCAGATATCCGGCGATACATTCAAAGCAAAAACATAGTGTTTTGAAATAAACTATTGTAGTATACAACTAGGACTGCCAAGCATACTATATAATAACGAATTGTACTCTATTTTTGATGAACAAACTTTATACTTTGCATAAAAATAAAGTATGCGTAAATAGATTATTTCGAATCTTTACTGTGATCCGCAATTCAAAACAGTCCTTTGCGTAATTTTCTAGCAATCAGTCGATACCTAAGATAAAACAGAACGGAGTACACACAATTAATAATGATTATTCGTTGCTGGTAGATGTCATTATCGTCGACATCAATTGTGAATGTTATAATGGTCTAAATGGATTACCATTATTTACATTGTTATGATGATTGTTTGAAGATAGAAAGAATCCATTAAAGTAAATAATAATTGGTTTGCATTACTTAAAATGGAAAGTAATTCTAATGGCGATACACAAGCCACTCTTAAGTTCTCTAACGCCGCCACCACACGGCAAAAAATTGCTTGAGATGTGTCAAAAAGTCGAAAATGTTTTCTTTTTTTGTATATTCGAAGTAAAAAAAATTGGTAACCCTATATACAACGGAGCTTTCCGTAACTTTTTAATTTAAAATCATAATAAGCTAGCGTAATTAAAGAAAAGTATACAATAAATCAGTTTCTTCTGTACCAATGCGTTGTCGTTGTTTTGTTGCATTAAAATATAATTGAATTTATTAAAAACATTCTGCGATTCCTAGAACACTTAACTACGTAATGTGATGTCGTGGTGAACATAAAAATTTTAAGACGCCGCTTATGATTTGATTAGCTAACCGTCTAGTCGGTGAACTGAGGTTCAGTCTGTCAAATTAATGAAGCAAGCAATATCTTGTAACAAAAATGAGCGTTTGTATTATTATGTATATATTTCAAAGTCGAGATGTGAATTAAAATTATTTTGGTATAACTTGTTCGAAGTCTCCAGGGCACCCACACGCTGTCGATAAACCGTCCACACTATGAAATAAATACGGATATACTGATAAATTATGTCATACAGTTACTTTGTATCAATAAAGTATACTATGTTTTAGTATGGTCACGCTTGTAGGTTAAAGTCAATATATAACTTAAATTTGCTTGCATAATTACTCACTTTTTATAGGATACCAAATAATATTAAATATGTTTGACTGGATTCTCATCGGAGGCAACGATTGATAAAAAAAAATAGACTCAATGATTTCTTAGTAAATGTCCCTCTGCTGAGCACACTCTCATTTTTGAGAGGGCTTTGGAGCTGGGAATAGTCCGTCACATTTCTCCAATGCGGATTGGCGGACTTCACATGTCCTCGAAATATTTTTATTTCTCAGACATGCACGTTTTTTCACGATGTTTTCCTTCGCCGCCGAGCACGTGGTAAATCAGCACTTAAAATTACAGCACAATTTTAGAGGTGCCGCAGCACAAATTTAAGGCGAGCGCCCGTCTCCTTAATTACATGTATGTATGTAGATGCCTCAATAACGTATTCGTCGATAGGTATGTAAGAAATTAAAATAAATAAAATCGGTAATAATTTGATTTTATTCACTGTATTTCAGGACTCCAAGCTTAAGCAGACGGTACGCATAAATTATTAGTTGTTGAAGTGACTGTGAAAAACGCTTTGAAATGTTTACAGGATTTAAATATCAAGTGTTTTGGTTGCAAGCGCTACGGGCGGGCCCTCAAGGCCGACGGGCGGTGCACGCGGAACAACTGTCTCCTCAACCACTTTTTTACCTTTTAATCTTATTTGCAATCCTTTTTATGACCAGTCCAGTTTCAAGTTTCCGTTTGTTTATTAGGGCACTAAATCCTTTGAAACGGGCGAGTCATACGAGTTTATGTACACGTCCATTCTTATTGCGTATTGTGAACGATATTCTAATTTAACAAATTCTGCAACTTTACCATAGCGGTATAATTGACTTTGCAATTTGAATATATTTTACAATAAATAAACCATTAACAACCGTTTATTTCATCGACTATTCTAAAGCTAGCATACAAAGAAAAACGTACAGTATTCCATATTTATCAGAAGAAAATAAAACAGATGGGATTGACCTCGCTGACATGCTTATTCTATAAATCCTCGTTTAAATAAAGCGGAGTGGAAACTGAAAAACAGAAAACAAAGACAAATGTAATCCTTTGTTTACCCCTGTGTCGCAATGGAGTTATTAGTATAAACTGTCACACATCCTTGAATAATTTTACTCGCACAATTCGTTTCGTAAGAATTTATCAATTCAGATTTCGATAAACGATACTTTAAATCAACTGAAGGAATCGTGTTTTATGTAGTGTTTTTGAAATTCATATTGGTGCGAATTTAGTTTACAAATCGGATGGTCCCGATCAGTATTGTGCAAGCTATATAGGTAATATAAATCGGCAGGACGCAAAACAAAGACATCAAACACTGAGCTGCATAAGTGTGGAACGCAATCGCCATCGGCATTAGAATAAATACATCGCAAGCGATACGCGATACTTGTGCAGCATTAAGCATAATTAGGCACTGACCCATATTTTTACAAAGGCGCGCATCGGTTTGTGGCTCTGCTGCGTCTGTGCAGGCGACAACTTAGTACTCCGGTTGTATGTACGTACATTCGTTGGTGTATGGGTATTTGAAATGAAAACATTCTCATGATTGAATTTAAATAATATTTTTTTTAATTTTTAATTAATCAATTATTTTATAAAACAAAACTATTCTAAGTTTAAATTTCGTTTCATAAATATGTAATTCAGTGGATTAGTAATCCCAAGTAGCAGTGGGCTGGACACTTAGCTCGTAAAACCTATATAACCTTTGGGTAAGATAGCTTCTCCAGTGGCAACCTCGTACCGGCAAACGCAAAGAAGTACGACCCGTACACTAGGTGAAGCGTCGACCTATTCAAGTGTAGGTTGACGTGTAGAGTTCGATGGAATGAGGCGGATCGGGAGACTTGTTTGCTCAGAAGCGGAGTTGCGATGAGCAATTATGGCGATGTTTTCGTTATTAATTTAAATTGCTTCTGTTCTGTTTATTTTAAATCTATACATCTTGATTATAAATGTCGACAAATAAATTGCATTGCAATTTTTTAAATCATCAGCATTGCAGCCCACCACAAGTCCACCATTGAACATAGGGCTCTGCGATAAATTGCCACAATGAAGGGTCGTGAGCAACCTGCATCCAAAATATGGAATAGTGCTGATCCTACACAGGGTTTTCTGGAAGAAGGTTTCCACCCTAGAACTCTCCTTCCACTACTGTAATTAGTTCTATGGAGCTATGCGGCCGGCACACTGCCACTTCAGCTTATTGATCCTAAGGGCATTGTCCGTTACTTTAGCTCCGTTGCGGATATCATCCTAGTGGATTCTATAGCGCAAAAAGAAACAACTTTTTGTTAATTACGTTTGAATGAATGCTATTTATTAGAAGTCAACTTTTCGAACCCTCGATTTTGATTTCAGTATAAGTAAATTCAACATTAGTTTGTTAATGAAGGTCAAATACATTAAGACAGTCACGATTTTTTTTAATAAGGGGGTAGGAATAGGCTACACATGTAGCCCACTTGGCACCCCCGCGGGAAACGAGACTTGACGGGTAGCGAACCATATCGCCGCCATTTTTGTATGAGTTAAAAAAAGCTGACTCTCCGATGCGTCCCCACGAGCAGTATAGTAACAGCATTGCATATTTTGGTGGTATTCTGCACGAATAAAGGCTGTTCCTACAATATCTTAGTCGTTTCTTACGACACCTCGTTAGGAAAGAGGTTGGTGCTATTCTACACTGCTGGACCGGAGTGTAATTAAATTGATTCTAACTTTAATATTCACCGAATTCGCAAATGTCTTAAATTACGCCAGACCGAGGATATTGGAAGTAGAAATCTGCATCTAATTATGCAATAAGTTTTAGTCATTTACAAACCTAATTAAGTGCAAAAAAGATACTAACAGTGACTTTAATCAAAATGTGCAAAACTACTAAGTAGGTGAACACTCACGCAATCGTTTCAATTTATTAGTGGTATAAAGCAATTGCAATTAATTTATATGTAACTGTAATACCAGGTTATCTTCATTTTACGCAAACAGTACATTAATTAGTTACAAGGCGGCTGACATTTCTTTTAAGGCATTTTTAACAATAAAAATTTGTTAACTCCTACGTCTAATTCAATTTACGGCCGGTCGTTAATTTATTTCACTGAAATAAGTATAGCGAAGTATATTTGTTAATATCCGACCGCAACATTAAAGCGTTGTGTAAATTGGACTCCTACCTTTGTTGACCAGTGGTGTCGTACACTGCGGGAAGTTATACTATAATACTAGCTGTACCACGCGGTTTCACCCGTTTAACACGGGCCCCTGGCCCGCGAGCACAGTATCTGATGAAGCTCTAAAAGCCGAGAAGGCTTACAGCAATTACATCACCGAAAATAAGCCGACCGATCTCTTGACAGCATAGTACCTCGGTTACCTAAACATTACCAGTTCAGTCCATATCTCTCCATAATGATTGGTTCAGCGTGCGGCTGCATAAGAGGTTCGTCTAGGTAGGTGCAAAAATTACTGTGTATGAAGGCCACTGAGAGCTAGTGTTGATTACACTAGCGCTGGGCGTACGACACTTAAGAACTGATGTCTCAGGGCGACGGGCGCAGTGTGGTGACACAGAAATGTTCAGGGCGACACAGCAATTGTTATGGACAGACGTTGCACTTACCATAAGGTGAACGTTTGCTCGTCTCGTCACTTTATCCAATAAAAAAAGGTCATAGCATTAAGTATTATAGCAAATTACTATTCAAATCTTCTGAGCCCTGCAAGATATCGTAATGCAGTGTACACGAAAATTTTGTTTAAACCCCTAAAATTTTTATTGATACCCTTTGAGCCATTTTGGAGCCAATTCAAGAAAAACTTCAGACAGACAGGCTAAAATTCTAAAAATAGTTATTTATAATTGACTGTTATGATTGAGGCATCACAGACAGATACTTCAATTTTTTATTAGTGTTGATACATAATAAGTATTTAGGAAACATTAATTTTTAAAGAAATAATTTTTAAATTATCTAGCACTTTTTTATATACGAGTGCATAAAAAATATTGTAAGCATGCATCATTTTAAATAAACGCGCGGTTCGGAGACTTCTAATGGATTATGGACTAGTCGTTCAATACTATGAAATTTATACGAATATCTTCCTCAATGGTAGTAATCAGGGGAGAACAATGCCGGCAGATATTTTCAACATCGCAATTCAGTTTTAATATTAGCATAACGTTATAGCCAGGGAGATAATTTAATTTTCTTCAACTAATTTAATCATAACGGACACTAATAAATTGCAATATATCAAATAACATGAATAATATTTCAACAGACACCACTGTTAAGTATAATTAAAAAAAAGATGTTTTCGTCAGGTTTTTTTTCTTTTTCTAAACACAAATTAAGAGACTTCTTTCAAGTACTTGTAGGGCCTTTTATGTATCAAAATAAAAGAAAACAACAATGTTATACGTTAAGTGTGAATAGTATTTCTCACGTACATGTAAATAAGCGGGGCCTTGGCCTGGTTACCACGATTTTAGCGGTATTACAAAATACTGACTGATGCGGCGGCCGCGCACGGGTAGCATTTACGCACTCAGTGCATATTTTAATCTATGCAAGAGAAATACATAGATTTATTCCAACTACAACATGTCTAATCTTGAATATATTTTAATAAAAAAAAATCACATATACAGCACAACCAAACTTACCAACGATTTGTTTTATTGCCCAAATGTTGGCTCTGGCTGATATTCGAAGCTCTCGCAACGCAGAAATGCTCCGACCCCTAGTAGTGGTGAGAGTTAGTAGTAGTGGTCCACTACGCCATGCAATCGTTAAATGATATTTTATTTTGCAAGAAAAAAAAACACTATTTGAAGATTTTTTATTTATTTATTAACGACAAGCAAAAAGAAACAGTACATATGTAGGCTTGCAAGGAAAGTATATAAGAGGACAATTAACAAACAGTGTAGTGTATAAAGTAAATATAATTTAAGATTAAGAGATAAGAGAGATAAGAGGCCGGACAGGCGCCTTAAATTTCATAGTACGCGATTGAGCTCAGTTCAGTCCCCGGTGCCGGCACCACTAATATTGTTGTGCGATTTACCACATGCTCACAGGTGAAGGAAAACATCGTGAGGAAACCTGCATGTTTGGACATGACAATACATTTCTGGTACATGTGAAGTCCACCAACCCGCACTGGAGCAATATGGTAGACTCTTCCCGGTTCAGCTGTGCTTAGCTATGGGACATTTATCGGCTGTTACTTTACTTTATATATATAAATGATGTCTAGGCGTACAATAGATACTCGTATACTTTATACCGTGTGGTAGCGGCTTAAGAGAATCTACCACCCCATCTCATCCCGTGGCTGTTGTAAAAGTCGATAGAGGGAAAATAAAACCAGAAGCAGCATCTTCCTGGAACATCAGAATAAATAAACTGCGGTTGCCAACTCGCCAAGCGGGGCAACTATGGAAAAATTCCATCCTAAATAAGAGCTACACTTAATTATAAACTTTAGCAATCTATGGCCTATTTTCAGCAGTGGTGATGATAGGCTGAAATGATGATGATACTTTATAACAAGCTGTTTCCGCAGACTCGTCCTCGTAATATGATTATAAAGTTAAAACACACTGTATTGGGGGAGTTACTAAACTGTCTGCAAAAATGAATATCTCAGTGACTGTTTTCGATCGATATTTTTAGGATAGGTTCAGTATTCTTAAAATGCATTTTATTTACACACACAGTACATATTTCTTATTTATATATTTTACAGTATTTATTGCTCGTGAGTAATCCATAATTTAGTTATTACATACCTACGTAGAATCACGCCTCTTTCCCATTGGGGTAGGTAGCATCTTTTTTTCTATTTAGTGTTTATGAGTGACAATTCAAATTAAAATAATCCCTCGATCCCCTTAAATATACGGGTAATGTTAGTAACGCTCAATATGTGAATTCCAAAACATTTCCAATGTTTTTATTTTATAACATTCGCACAGGCAGACAGATTTTTTATTAATTATTAGAATTTATGGTTCAAGCAGATCTATGTGTAAAGCTAAATTTCAATATAACGCAGCAAAATTTGTTTATGTAACTGGTCTTATAAATACTTATGCTTATATGATAATCGGTGAAGGACTTACAGATAAGAGATGGGCTAATTTGCAAGCGTATTGTTAAATGTATTATCTATTTCACAAGCCTTGCTTTCAAGACGTGATATAACAATAAAAACGATGGCTTCTTACAAATATACATGCCTCTGACGTATTCCTTTTTTGGTTTAAAAGTAAATGGTTTAAAGCCAGGTGTCCAGCAGAGTAGAATAAGATCTATCTCTTTCCTACTGAGGTGTCGTAAGAAGCGACTAAGGTATCGTAGGAACAGCCTTTATTCGTGCAGAATAACACCATAATATGCAATACTGTCACTATACTGCTCGTGGGAACACAATGGGCAGTAAGATTTTTTTTTACTAATACCAAAATGGCGGCGACGTGGTTCGCCACCCGTCACGTACTCGTTTTATCTCGGGAGCGAAAAGTGGGCCGCGTGTGTGGCTTCTGCTTACCCCTTATATGGGAAAGAGTCGGGACTATATGTATATAAAAATAAATAAAAAAATAAAGTTATCAGATTTGGGTAATTGTAAAACTAAGTGAGATGCTTGTATTTTGTAGTTTTACTAATACATATTACTTCTGTTCAGATTATAGATCATTAGCCTGTGACTAGCTTAGTCTTTACAGGAATCTAAGCTAGTCTCGGGGTAATTATCTAATACATGCGTGTGTACATATGTTTGTCATTAATAATTTTCTTGTGATACACTCAGACAAATAGACAGGCAAGGAAAATTTAACATCAGATTTTGTTAATAAAGAATATATTCCAACTAAAACGTTTTATTCTCGGAGTACCATCAACTGCAGAGTCGCGAGCTTAACTTGTAATATTTACGCATATACGATTTCACAATATTTATTATAACCTACAAAGATAATATCTTACGAATAACTGAAGAATTTTCCTGACGAAATGTTCAAGGAAAGAAAATTGCGAGAACGTTAACGAATACATGAAATACAGAACCAGAATTATGAAGGACTTTTAAGATCATAAAGTTATAAAGAAGAAAAAGTGATTATTTATGAGATCTCTTACAGCTACTATCATCGCTTTATATATTCCAAGCGCTTCGGACTCGATGAATCAATACATACCGATCAGCGCATATTGAGCAGACGTACGAACACACGGCACATGCAGAAGTGGCACAAGGCTGTTTGTAGAAACGGTGCGCACCGCGGCTTGCTAAGGAAACAACGGAAAGCGGTGATTTGACTGAAAGTATATTTTTTGTCTAACAACGTTGCACTTAAGCTTCGAATTAAATACAGTGCAATTGGTTGGAAATTGTAGTTTTCGTACGCACCCCCGCGTCCTAAACTTCATTTAGACATACATTGAAGGTCTTCTTTATGTAATACCGTAGGTAGTATTTGATAATATTCGTTTGAGTTTATTGTTAATTAAAATATATGTTGTAAAAAAGCAAATCTAGTGCTCGGAGCTGGCAGTGATGACGCTTGCTCAACGAGGCAAGGTCAGGCTCCGATTGGGTAACGAACACTAGCCCCAAAAGTGTTGATAATCTAACGTAATGTAGATTATTTTTAATTAAGGAATATAATGTGTATGTTTTTTTCTTCATTGTGCAGCTCGACCTGGTCTCGTTGCCTTGTAACAGAATTACAATGCTGAATGAAATTATTTAGGTAAAAGACAAATTAATTTATACCTACTGAATGATAAAGATCATAATGTTGTCTAAGCTTTTAATTAAAAGAAATTATGGATTATGGTTTCCACTACCCAACATCACATCCTTGAATGTTTTATGGGATTCAGATAAAATCAATATTAATCCGATAATTTTTTAAAAGTGCGGGTAACAAGCGAGTCCACAAACTGACAATTTCATCTTCGATAGAACATCTAAATCTACGTTATCTACTCTGTGGACTAAGACGGAATGCCTTAATTGGCACTCCGGTTTTGGACGGATACCATAAAAAGTGTAGCAATATTACACTGGTTACTGAGACAGCGTTGTCTTTCATATGTTACAGTTAATAACGTAGGTCTACACGTAACATCGTTTAATTTATAAAGATTAAAGAAGCTTGCGAGACTTGGCGATCTGTTTATGTGTCTACTGAGTCATGGATTAAGGAATACAAGCTAAAAAAATATTTGAGTAAACACCAAACTGCCAGTCTGCTCTGGATGTTATGATCAGGACTTGGAAACCGGTTTTGATCATTGACCCTAAACAGAAATGATTATTGGTTAAGGTTTCGGTTTCGTTTCTGTTTACCGGTTAATAAGAAAACCGGTTTCGTTCCGTTAATTTAACGGAACCGGTTAAAAAGAATTTAATGGATGGCCGTGTCGAGTGATCTCTGTTATTGGTCCGTTGATGACACTCTATATAGTCGCTACGGCTGGCGACACGATAAAAAATTAAATTTTTCGGACCAATTAGCAGTCGAAGAATTCAAATACCTATATTCCGCCATGCGTACGCACACACAATGTTAGTTAATGAAAGTAGGTATATCTTTTAATCCTTTTTTAATGTCTTAGAGGTGATATTTTTATAGTTTTTTATAGAATATTTCTAATCTATCTATCTTCGGTTTCTTGTATTTCAATGATTCGGACACACTTAAAATTTAGCTGCTAAAAAAGTATCTGAAATTAACCGGTTGTGTCATAACCGGTTAATATCTTGTTCATATTAAACAATAAATATATAATAAGACAAAAGTTAACTTCGCTCGCCATTGTAAATAAATTGATGGAAGTAAATGATGAGTCGGGGAAGTCCTTCAATCGGTTAGGTAAGTGTCACGTCGCTATGAGACGCAGAACTTTCGTCTCCGAATTTGTCGTCATCATGAGGCATCGGTTCTTAGGTCTGAGATGCCGTGCTAACCATCAGTGCCCTCAAACCGTTGCGTTACTTACCCAGGCGGGCTCCTTCAGAAATATATATATGTTCATATGTATTCTTTTAATGTCGTATAGTTGTGTTATAATAACTGTAAAGAATAAATGTGAATAAGCCGTGTGAGTCGATAACGGAAAATAAAAACAGTCTCTTTCGAGAAGTTTTAATAAATTGATCGAATTCATTCTCCTCGTTTCTGTGATGTGAAATATTGACACAGTGAATACAAAAACAGGATTAAATAAACATTTTGCAAAAATCATGAATAACAGATTCAATTCGATGGCCGATTTTGTAACTGTTTTTGTGAACGTTGCCTACACGTCATAAACAACAAAGAAATTGACACGTATTTTAAAATTCCGTTGCGAAACACGATCAATAATGTATGTGTTGAATTTTCAGTATGTTTTCAACGGAGTGGAGATACTTTTTCACGTCCACCAATAGGTACGATGTCTCCGCGAAATACACTCATTGGTACGCATATTGCAACATGCGCGAGCGCTGTCCCACTTACTAAGATAAATTGAAATTCAATTTCGCCAAAGGGCAACAGTCGCATGAACAGACAGAATACTAAACATTAAGAAGACTAAACTTAACAATTGAAAAACAACATCACTTTTCCCTGATACCGACAAATAAAACAAAAGTATAACCTTAATTTATTCCATACATAGATTAAAATACGACACTGGTAAAGTAAAAAGAAATTCCTTACTAGTTTTATGAGCATTGTCGATTATTATTTCCGTGTACGCTTTGATTAAATTAACAGGTAATGAACGCTCCGAAGATTGTAAGTACTTATTGCTTTTAGCGAATTTCAAACTAAGCTGGATGAAGCGCCTTAACCTTGGTACCACTCACAAACGAACATTGCAATGCGTAATGTAGTATTTCTGCATTTATACTATTTAAGTGAAAATGTTAGCACAAATGTTAATATTTACTTGGCATTGTGGTGACAGGCCGATCTGTTTTTAATATATTCCGATCCCGATGCCAACTCAACTGTTGCACAATTGACGCAACCTTCAATTCGGAAAAGAAACGCACGCGCGGCCCACGCTCCACTCCATATTGGAAATAAGAGTCGTCTACGTTTCGCGCCATTTTTAGCTCTTAAATCAACTGTTAAGTCAGAGCTCACGTAGGCAGTTAAGAAGACAGTTAAAAAAAATAATTTACCATTTTATAGCGAAGATAGTGAAGAAAAAAAAACAGGTAATTTAAAGCTAGGTACTACAGAGCGGAGAAAGATAAATCATAATAGACAAATAGACATACATAAGTAAACCATTAAAAATAAAAGTTATGCAATAATTGTAAGGTCTAAAATACGAGAGAATAGAAAGTGTCTAACTTGTCTAGGATGAACTGTCATAAAAGAAAAATAAAAAATACTTAGTTTATTTTTTATTATTATGTACGTACAATGCATATCTGCCTTACAACTCAATTAAATCTAAAAATTATTTGAGGCGCCCCTATTCCTATACACGCTTTACCGTCCCGAAACACTTTATTTTCGTCCCTAAATAATTTGATGTCGTTCCTCTTACCTCAGGTCGTTTCTTCTTCTTCTTCTTCCTTGGTCCTGGCAATCGGCTACCAAACAGAACCATTTTTGCCAATGTCTAGTAATAATTTCATTGTAATAAGGACTTCGTTTCAATCGACAGTAAAATGATAGTTGACTTTTACTGAAGATTTATTGGAATGATGGAGACAAAACGACAAGTACAATTTTGGTCTTGAATTGAATTTTCCGATTACTGTACACTTTCACGAGCACTTGCTGAACTATCAATATTAAACATCAAAACTCAAAATATTTCTTAAAGTCCACAGTTCTTTCTATTTACACATGTTCCGTCCTAATCCACCCCAAAAAATATTACAATGAAATTATTTTTAAAAAAACATTGAAAACGTTCACAATACAAGGAAATTGCACTATGCCTGTCATAATCTCATAATGCAGCTTCTTTAATAATTACGAAATCACATGAAATACATTTAGTAAAGAAAAGCTTATTGAAACGTTTTTTCTAAAAAAGTTTCTGGGGGCGTAAAATAATCGTGGTTGAAGACTTGTTTTCTTAACGATATTCTAAGCCTTTTGTAATATGAATACTTTATTAGCATAAAACTTAAATTACATTTATTTTTATCACTATAATTCATATAAATTGCGCTTCGAAAGTCATTCCCGGTTTATCCCTAGTCATCCCTTTTTCACTCCGTTTTACGGTATTATCGCGCGCTGCATAACCTTTGATAAGCCCAGATTAGCTCAATCGAATTATACTGGCAATGATATGGAGTAATTCGGAGAGCGTGATGACAGTATTTCAGAGTCAGTTCATCTATTTCATATCGCACATTTGCCAGGTTGTCTTTAACTACTTTGATCAGCTCTGCTTTTCTTTATTATAATTTTAATTAATATAATTTTACAGTATATCGACAGACAGCATTACAATCGCCTAGTATTTTGGGCGGATCACTACAAAAATAAATAGCTAACATTGTAACAGCGCAGTATTGATTTAAAAAAATCTTATTTATTGGTCTTTTAATTTAGCACAAAATTACAATATTTATTTAATTTATTGTAAGTTGAAATTATTTTTAATGATATTTGTTAGTAGGGCCGGTAAAGAATAATAATGTTTTTAATTCTAAATTATTCATAGTTACGTCGTTCATTCGTCGTCAAATATCAATATATATTAGATAGGTGCATCATTTTAAAAAATTGGTAATTCTATCGTAGTGGTGATTTTTTTTAACTAAAGTGACTTGCCAGCCAATTCAAAGCATCAATGCCGATGTCTTGTTCCATTGTTACTAAAACATCCCAATAATAAATCTAAAGTTATTTTTTATTTTTCCGTAAAAACTTTTTCAGCTTATGATTGCAATCCCGTTGCTCACTGAATCGAAAAATGTAAATAAAGCCAGATTTATTGATTAATTTTGTTGTTGAGAATTATACTGCTGATTGCAAGAATAGTAATACCATTGCTTTCCTATTGCATTATTTCTTTGTGTATAATGTGCATACATTAACTTTATCCTTCATCATCTTCATCAGCCAGTGAGTTCCCTGCTGGGCATAGATCTATCCCAAGTTTTTCCAAGAAGGATTTACCATAATCTGCCCGTCACCAGTCTGGATAATTTAGGTCATGCGTTACTAACATGATTATTCCGCCCTGAATCATTACTGTGTCCAAACAATACTGTGTTTCGGTCTGACGGGCACTGAGAGCTAGTGTAAGAACTGGGAGATCTATGGGGGAGGCATATGTTCATCATTGGACTAAGAAGATAAACAGAAATGATGACGATGATGAATTCAAACTATTGTAACACTTGAACCATATCATTGGGTTCAACAGTGGGGGTCGCTCGTCGATGGATCGAGTTTGCCGCTGGGAAACATGTTTTCCTGACACCTGTTCCTGTAATCGTGAACATTTTTATTTACGTAAACAGTATGACAATAATATTGTCGTTTAAATGCGATCTACTACTAAAATACTATTCATACATTACGATTTAAAGAGGAAGGGGGTCTTCTAGAAATCAAATGAACGTTAATAGATGTATTAACTATAACGGTTAAACCAATTATGAAAATGATGTCCGTGCATTGTCAGGAGTTTGCAGAAAAAAAAGAAATAGATGTAAGTATAAGGAACAATGAGGAAAACAAAAAAGATAGTACATTTTTATCTGTTTATTTATTTAATACTTTCTTGTAAGACACCTTATTCTAAGGGGTTACAACGGGCAAACTTAATGCCTTGTGGCTACCAGTCAACCCTGGGAGAAGAAAAAAAAAATATATAAAATCAATACATATATAATATATACATACATAGATATTCATATACATACATATATACATGCATAAAATATTTAATAATAATAATAAGAAAAAATATAAACATCGTCAGATACTTAACAAAAAAGAATATAAGAAAATATAACAAAAAAGAAAATATACTTGTAAGAACATTAATTTACAAGGAAATAAATATTTAAGAAATCCAAGCAGATGGCACTAGCGAAATATAGTAGTAGCAAACATTCAACCAGTCTTAGAAATATTTGTTAGTTAAAACTTACAACTTCCCGACATTTAGTTCTTTCATTTTTCTATCAACAATGTCTATCTATTGGTGGCTTTATCGTTTCAGCACATGAAAACTCTAATGCTGATCATAGGTTTCCCCCATAGATTGCCACAAAACACGACCCCGTGTCACCTGCATCCATCGACTTAAAAGCCATGCAGGTCGTGTTACTCGAGAATCTTTTCATATATTCCAAGCGCTTTCTATATATTAATTAAGTATATTACAAGCGTGAACATCATTTATAATATTATGTTATGATACGACAAGAAGGCGAAGGGGCAAGTGTTCGACTTTTTGAAATGTATAGATGTTAACAACCTTATATTTGATTGGTACTTGCACGTCATGAGACTCAGACAAAAGGTCATTTTCCTTAACGCATAACTATCAATTGAATGGCGACAGTCGTCGATATTGCTTTTAAATTTCTTTATTACTTTCGTTGTATTTAAGCCGGCAATTACGAGCGATTTCCATTAATTACTAGAAAGTGTTTATTCTAAATTGAGATTGAGAAGGCATAACTAAATTTTGATATTTTCTCCCATTACACTTCAATAGATTAAAAAAAAAGCTAATTTTAATTAATGTACAAAAACAATGTCCGCCAATGGATACATTGATAGAAATCCGAATTATTCAATCAACTAAATTTACAACTTAATCTACTTATATCCATACTAATATTATAAATTCGAAACTAACTCTCTCTGTCCCTATGTATGTTTGTTACCTTTTCACGGTTGACCCGCTGAACCGATCTTGACCAAATTCTGGTACAGAGATAGGATACTTTTTATGCCGGACAATCAAACAGTTGCCACGGGATATTATAGAACCTTTAACGACGCTGACGATGTCGCGGGCATTAGCTAGTTTATTATTAATTGCTAAAATAATATGTAAAAACAATTACTATATCTTTTATTATATATTTTTTTTAATTGGTTAACTAAAATAAACTATTTAATTTTAAATATTGTTCCAATTTAAATATAGTGGTGTCAAATTTGCACTATAATTTGTCGTGTTGAACTCCAGAATATCGTTTAACTACCTTCCAAAAGCGCACTCAACTTACGTATTCTGTTATGAAGCCATGTTATAGGAACTTTACCAAATTAACTAAGATATTTTTTTTTAATTGGATAAAGTGATGAAACGAGCAAAACGTTCACCTGATGGTAAGTGTAACGTCTGCCCATAGCAAATGCTGTGTCACCCAGAACATTTCGGTGTGACAACCCACTGCGCCCATCACCCTGAGACATCGGTTCTTAAGTCTCATATGCCCAGTGATTACACTAGCTCACAGTGCCCTTCAAACCGAAACACACGAATACACACATAACGAAGCAGAATAACTGGCTTGGGGAGACACCTACCTAGACGGATTCCTGCGTAGGAATCCTACCACCATGAAAATATCCAAACGACTTAACGTAGTGTCGCTACTTTTAACATAAATTTATCGTTTAACATATTAAACGATAAATTTATGTTGTAAGTAGCTCATAGGCTGCAAATACAATGGTAACAATGAACTTCATTTTTAATACATTTTTTTAAATAAGTTAATACATCCATATTTTTTAATATGTTTAAAACATATAGACACTGATTTAATGTAATTTTTTTATTTGATAGTGTCGAAACGGGCAAACCTTTCACCTGATGGTAAGTGCAACGTCTGCCCACAACAAATGCTGTGTTATTTGTGTGTGTTATTTGTATGTGTGTGATATGTATTCCATTGCAAATATTAGTTTTTAAACCCAGGCTGTTTTAAAAACAATATCTGTTTTGGCACGGAAATTACAGGATTATGGGTTTAGACAGACATAGACATAGACTTTATTCGACGTACACAATACGGAAACCTTACAGAGAATGCAAATAAAAAACAATGTACAGTACAATAAAAAATAAGAAAGAAACAAGATCTGTAAAACACTGGCAACAAAAGTGACGCTGTATTGTGAAGTCGAAATGAACTACACTCAGCAAAGTATGCTGCGGAAAGACCGCAGCGCTGCTTTTCAGTGGAGCCACTACGTAAGTAAAGAGACAACGCACGTACAACATCTGTGTGCAACAAATACAAATAAGTGAACAGAATGTTAATATATATATATATATATAATATTATATATATATATATATATATTAACATGTGACAATATATGACAAATATGAGTGGTAATAAGACATCGAATATAGTAAGAACCTAAAAAAAACGATAAATATCAATAAAACATCATCATCATTTCAGCCTATCACTAGTCCACTGCTGAACATAGGCCTCCCCCAATAATTGCAACAAAAGTTTGAAGCTTTCATTTTGCCTCGCTTGACAGGCGGGTTGGCAATCTCAGTTTATTTATTAAGATGTTCCAGGAAGATGCTGCTTCCCATCTCCATGTTTTTATTTTCCCTCTGTCGACTTTTACGACACCCACGGGATGATATGGGGTGGTAGATTCTATAAAGCCGCCACCACACGGCATATCTCATATCATAAAACATATCTGATGAAATATAATGAATGTTTAAGTATATTTCAACTGTCCGAGATTTCTGAAAGTATATACAGCTCTTTATCCGATCTTATAGTACAAGAGTTGCACTGCACAAAGGAAGGAAGACAAGTGAAGTATCTATCATATTTACGGCAGTAAAATCATAAATACCAAACTCTTAACTGCGAAGATTTGCCGTAAATGCCACGCTTGGTCCGCGGGGTTAGTGATCGCAGTGCCATACGCCTTACACGATAGACGCTGCTGCCCGTCACGGGTCTGGCATATCTGCCGTACTGATTCTGCCACCTGTCACAGGCCATTAGATTTTCTGCCATTTCTCTTAGTCGGCTTTTACAATACCCACAGAATTAGATGGGTTGGATGATTTTCATACGCCGTAAATTGTTCGTAAGCCGTAATTTCTGCTATTTGGAAGATTTACAATTATTATGTGAAATTGGTTATGTGTGTTAGTTACAAACACTTTATAAATAAAACATAAGCACTTTTAATATAATATAAACAGTTCCTTTCAACATAACTACAAAGCACTGATTAATGTGTAGAATCATCAAATTATTAGTACAAATAATAACAATGGAACTGGAGTCACATATGGGTCATTATAACATAACGACGTAAACAGTTTTAACGCTTATTCGACGTACCAATATAATGGAACCTGTTGTTAAACGTTTTACCTCATATGCTAGAAAATAAAAATATGGCAACGTTGTACAGTACTGTACGAAATTATGTTACATAAAACTTTACACGAGACTACAAGTTTATAGAGATCAAAGTAGTTCGTATTTAGATTATGCTTATCAAACTTAACTGTTTTATATACAGTAGGTAAGCCTCAAATCCTTAACGGTTACAATGTTATACAAGCAGGCAATAGGCGAATAAGAAAATATTAAGAGACAGGTTGCAAGGCCACTGCCCACATATAATCGCTTTAACGAGCTGAGGGGCAGAGGCAGTTACATTATTTTTGAGTTTCAAAACAGCATAACTATTGTTGCCACGCTTGGAAGGCGGGTTTGCAACCGCATTTTATTTATTTAGATGTTCCAGAATGCAAGATGCTGTTGCCCATCTTCTGGTTTTTAAATTTCCCTCTGTCGACTTTTACGACACCCACGGGATGAGATTTTAGATTATCTTAAGCCACGACCACACGGCCACATCGATTACATCGGCTGCGATACTGAGATACATTAATTAATAATAGCCTGTGGATAATACTTGCGGAGGTATTTAAGCTAGTAAAATAGATAAACGTAACATTTAAAACTACTACATTGCAGAACAAATATAGATATATACACACCTCTAATGCTGCTTCTGCTAACTACTCATAAATTTAGCAGTGTTGCCAGAAAAAGAATAAAGATAAAAATAGAGAATTTAAATACTATGAATTTGAAATAGTAAGAAGACTTATTTACTATTTTACTGGAGAAGTCGTGTATTTGATGAAAGATAGAAAGAAGAATAGTACTTACGTTTCCGGCAGTGTTTTTCCTCGATTGTTCAGTGTTTTGAAATAAACAGAAAAAAAAAATAAAGCTTTATGCTTAGTTAAACAATATTAAGGACGGGCGATAAGGAATCTCTTCAGAGGTGATACTCAGAAGTGGGAATTAACAATTACTAGCGGCACTTTGCCCTATTAAGTAAAGTCGACTGCAATCTCTCGGGACCTTGGTGCAGAGGGAAGGAGGGGTGTGAGACGCAGAGAGACGGGCATGGTCGCGGATGACGCGCGCCCCACTGACCCACTGGCACACTTACCCAGTGACAGTGGTACTGCTTTTGGTCTGACGAGGTCGCTCAGTACGTCCTACGTGTGCGATTATGTGTGTACATATACATATGTATTGTATTGCTTCATAATATAGAACAACACTCGATAGAGGGAACCGTCGTCGGGGATGTCTCGATAATACGTGGATTCCAAGGCTATAATCTCTGATCGGAATTGTAGGCATGTTAACAGGGCATAGAATTTATTACATAAAAAAAAGTATTTCTAGGGATTTTTTCGTCTACTCTGATAGTCACTGAGTGAGAATTATTGACATAAATCTTATTGGCTATAAATCGCATCTACTTTTTTTTTTTAATTTCATTCCATAAAACGCATATTATATGATCACAATTCAAATAATACATGCTGTTAAGTTTCAATCGTTTCAAAATAATGTAAGACGCCTAATTGAATAAAAATAATTACTAATTTCGCTTAGAGAAGCTCCACAATTTAGAAGCAAGAGGGAACGAACACGTCATTCATATGTAAAAATAATTGACGCAATGCATTCGTTTTATGTCAAGGTTTTCATGCATTACTTAGAGATAAAAGGAAAATCTACACAGTTACGTTAACCTTGCTAAATATTTTGTAATCATATAAAAATATTTTAAGTGCTGGAAAATGATTAGCACTGAAGTTGTCTCACTTAATTACTAGTACTCACAGCCTTAGCTCGTAATAACAACAGGTACATTAGATTAACATGCAAACATTTTTTTGACATGGTCTTTCTTTAAAACGCCTCCGATCTGATTGAGGTGCCCACGTCGACCCTGCTTGCCGGCTTGCCTTATAATTCGTTTCATTATTTTTTCATCCATCCTCTCTACATGTCCAAACCATTAGAAAGGTGAGATTAATTACGAAATGATTATCGTTTTGAACACAATTACTCTTGTAATAACATTCGTTTTATCTGGGGAAAAAAAATATCTTGACGTAACCTGTTCTCAAAAAGAAATAGTATACTGCGTAACCAGGTAAAACGGCAGAAAACACGAAACTTAGGCAAAGACCTAAACATTTAAGAAGTTTTTTTAAAACAATACTAACAAATAAGTTCTCTCAACAAATTCCAACAAATATTGCTCTTTGATAACTGTCTACAAATAATAAGAGGAAAATTCCTTTTCTGCAGTTTATGTAAGATACTTATATAAACTGCAGAAGAGGGAAATATAGTTTATTTAAATGATGTCGAAAGTACTTTTTATATAAGTTTTTTTATAACCGAAATTTTACTGAAGTATTCGGTTTGTGCCTTATAAATTAAGTATTTATTAACAAAATATGTGTTATGCTGTTCACAATTGAGGCAATGACTAATTGAAAATTAAATAAATACAATTGTTTTTTTTTAAATAAAAAAAATATTTAAACTTTAAACTCCATTTGTAGTCACATTAGAAGAGATTTTTATTCACAAATCCTCGAAAATTTCTATATTACAATTCTTTGCAAGTGTATATAATGTCTTTTCTGGCTCTCTCTCTGTATCTACGGCCGTTCTGGATTTACATGAATTCTAAAGGTTTGACGGACGACGTCGCGGTTGAATTTTATTTAATAATATTGATCCGGCGTTCAACCGTTAGTAAATTATGAAGAGACACGTGACAGTTTTTTATTAACAATTGTTTAATTGAAAATTAACCATTTATGAATAAAAAAAGGAAACGCGATCAGTGAGGAAAAATAGACCCTGATTTCGGTTCAGTTCGTTACATCAATAATTTTTCAATTATCTTGCTTATCTCTTGAGATCTGTATCAGATTAACTGGCTCGGCCAAATATCTCATGGGCTTACAGTGACCTTGACAACAAAACACGAGTGGAAATCAACTTTATAGGTAAAGCGAATTAATTATATAGTGGTATTATATATATAGTGTATGTCATTGGGATTTAAAAGAATATAAAGATTCTTTCTTAGCGTGTAACCCAGTCCACAGGTCTGGACTTCAATTATTCTTGCTCACTAAAATTAAAAACGATTTTGAATTAAGACTGAATGAATTAATCATAACAAAATTAAATGAAACTGCACTTAACAAACATGAATAAAACATTTTTATAAGAGGGGGCAAACGAGCTAGTCCAAGTAGCTCACCTGATGGTAAGTGATCATCGCCGCCCATAAACATCCGCAATACCAGAGGAATTGCGAGTGCGTTGCCGGCCTTTGAGATATAAGCATATCGATATTTTTTTTTGATTTCGTAATGTAATTCTGATTTATACATTCGAAATTAAAAAATCAAGTGGCTAAAATCAGTAATAATATGAAAATGTCGCAACAGCGTTCCCCACGGCACTCATCACGCTTTAATCACATGACACACACTTGATTCCACGTTCTCATGCGACACGCCGTATAGAGAAATCTTTAAATATATCGTACTATAGCACCACTGTACAGAATCGTTTTCAAGAATGCAGCGACCTCGACACGGTTTAGTCAGCATTTTTCTTTAATTATAATTTTATCAACTGTGTGGCGTTTTCGAGTTACACTAACCAACCAGCACTCTTCAAATTCTCGTTATTGGTTATTATATATATTATATATTACTAAGGAAATTACTTATATCTAAGAAGTCATATATATATTATACAATTAAAAAAAAGTAAAAACCGATACCGCTCAAAAGTACCGATCCTTTTTTATAGTTAATGAATTCATCATGAGCTTCATTTTATATGCTTAAACGAGTTGGTACCAAGGTTTCCCCGTCACAATAGTGTATCCGCAAGGTTTGTTTGTTTATCTTACTTTTCTATCATAAGCTAGAATTTCCTTGTGGAGCTTCCCTTGTATTCAGTATCCAATTAGACTATGTCAAGGTCGGTTTCATGCCTTATTAAATACCCGTGAAACAAATAATACAACAAAAGCAATCTTAACCATTTAAACCATTGTCTCAGCTTCGACCTCTGCTGGTGAGATTTAAAATTTCTGATCGATGTTATAAAATGCTACTGAAAACAACCTTGTGGATACCACTTCATAGTAGTACATTATTAACACTAGGATTATTAAAACCTTACACATAATAAACCTTTGTTAATTATAACTTTGTAATAATTAAAGAAAGTATAATTTTATTAATATGCTTTAATTATATTATATAGTGAAATGAATAATAAAATGAATTGAACATTTTCAAAGGAATAGAAAAAGTATTTTCTGGCCCACTGAATAGTCAGAATACTTTGTAGTTTATTTATAAAGTACTGAAGATAAAATACAATAGAGAACGCTCACAATAATGAGACATTTTTGCCTGGCGGTGGGACATGTATAGATGTAAGAGAATATTGTAAAAGTATGCAGTAGAAGCGTGTTTGTTTCTTATTATTGTAGAATTATACGTCCTAACATGGTTTAATCACCATCAACCTTATAAAAAACCACACACACATTTACTAGAAATAGGCTCTCCCTGGAAGAAAGGATTTGCTTTAATCACCGTCCTTGTGGCAACCAGTTCGGCGCTTCGCGCCTTGTCTCTGTTGCCCGTCATGGGTCTGACATTTTTCTTTTCACTTTCACCACCCACAGGTCGGAGACCATAAGATTTGCAGGCATTTCCTATCAAGTCTGGGAAGTCAACTCTTACGACGTTGACAGGATGAGACGAAGCGGCAGCTTTTCACCAACACCAAACAACGAAATGAATGAAAATAATTTAATAAAGTTCTTAATTTTTTTTCATATCAATTTTTATAATACATAATTAAAGCATGTGACGCCCTTCTTCAAGGGATTAGTAACATAAGAGGGCTAACTGTTTCTTAAATATTTATAGATTTCTAGTTTTACGTTTTTTAAAACTCATTAGCATTTTATAACTCTTGTTAAAATAATTTTAAATATTTAGAGACATCGAAGTATTAATTTTTATTTATGATCATATACATCGTTGAAATCGAAGGTATCAATTTTAATTTGGAAAATGGTACTTCATGCGTATTTACATTTCTGTTATATAATAATTTGTGTGTTTGTATTAACGAATTTTCATGATGGATGATGATGACGAGGATGTAAATATGTGTAATTGTCAGGTATTTGATGATTCACAGAGTGTTACATAAGAAGACTACAGGATTCCATTTGTTCTATATTCGTTAGTATTTTTACACGCTTCTTTTGTTATAAAAAAATTTATCTAAATCACAAGAATTTCCCCACAAAATTACACTTTAGGAGTCTCGAATGAGCGTATGCATAATAACAACATAAGTATCAATTAGTTATATGAATTTAAAATAAACATAATTCCTTTTTAAAATCATATTTTACTTTTTCGGTAAGTTATTCAGAAATAAATACAATAAACGTACAGTTACATTAGGTGGACAAACATTTTTATTTATTTATATGACGGTGGTATAACCAAAGTCTAGGGTTGTGAGTAATATGGGCCAAGTTCATGAAAGTAGGTCAGGGGGATTTAAACAACTGGGAGTAAAGCGGTCGCCTCTGAACGGAAATATCCGCACCGAACGTTTCGTAACACGCGTTGAATGTATGAGAGCATAACAAGAGTTTTTTTTTTTAATACGAGCCAGCGAAGAAGATTATTAACTTGTACTTGTGCTAATTCTTTCGAAATAAGTTTGATCTAGAGTCGGTATCGGGAACGATTGATACCAGTGTTCACAAAGCGCCCACTTTCGTTCGTTTACTTACAATTAGTATAGTTCCAAGATAATTAATTATTTTCATCGGTCACACTGCGTTCTATACGCGAGAATCTGGGTCGAGCGGGTCAAGACCAAGCTTTGAAAATAGGTCAACAGGAATCGTAACGATGCGCCTCCATCTAACAACCCCTTAAGGGGTGCAACGTGTGGGGGGGGGGGGGGACGCCGCGGTGTCCTTGCTTAGTCACAACTTCGGGTGGGTCTTACAGGGACAGGAATTCGGAAATAGGCCATAATGTATTACGCACTTTTTATCAATATAAATATTAGCGCAATATATATGGTCTGCATTACTTTTACAACGATATTCTGAATGAAAGTTACCTTGCAAGCATAGTTCACTAGATATTATTTGTTTCCATCTTAAGTCGGTACTGTGAATAAGAAAATGGGGACAAAAGTGGCAACATGAGCGTTACTCGTTATTTAAAAAAAATAAACGAATAAAGTGAATGCATGAAACACACGATGCAATGACGGGATACTTAAATATCTTTAAATGGAATAAGATAAAATGTTCACGCGATTTTATCATCGCCATCACAATGCAAGTGTATTTACCCTTCATACGACTCTCAATGCATCTCGCACTGCGCGTGTTTCCAATGCACACACACACGGGCATACACGCTATTTATATACTTGTAAATTAGGTATTCATCCATATACAACGACAACTGGGTCAAGTTCGTAAAATCCAGGACAGAGGATAACAGAACCAATGTTGATACTAACGTATGTAGGTTACGCAGATGTTTGTGTGGTGTCATATTAAGTGTCGTTTGCTTCATTAAATAGAAATGATGAGTGTGCAGTTCTGGGCGACTCGCGTGTGCAATATAAGCGTTTTTATGATAGCCTTTGACATGTAATAGGACAATTTTTTAGTCATTTGAGTCGGTAGCGGTTGCAATCTGATCGCTGATTACAATTGTATCTACGTTCAGAGGTCATGGGAACTAAGCCTAGCTGTTTTTAATTGTTATTTAATATGTTTTCATAAGCAGTTTTATGACAAGTAGTCTTTGTTAAATAGAGCAATGGCGTTTCAGTTCGGTAGAGTAAATACGCAATTAGGTTTTTTACTTTAAATTCTCTTGAGATATGTAAACGATAATTATTATGTGCATGATAGATAATTAATTATACAAAAAAATATACGCAGTAAATATGATATTTTAAATTACAAATATGGCGTATTCACTTAATACTTTCAACGATTACATATATTTATATCATATGAAATGTATAGCACAAACAATATTAATTAAATATGTTTATTATATAATTTATGTTTCACGCTACTTTACATCAAAAACCTGAACGATATCGCTATACAAAAAGAATGTAATACACACGGACGGATATACAATTAATCTGTTTAGAATTTTCCAATGTCGGAAAGAATTTTGTAATCTACTTTGCTGTCAGTTGGAAACAGTGAGGCGGGTAGTTGTGTTTTGAAAAGAGCGCGACGGCGAGGCTCGATTCGAGCGAGCGCGTAAGTAGGCGAAGGTCGGGCGCCATTGTTTAATGACGTCTCAGAGATAAGCTGTGGCTGGTGGAGGTGTTGCAGTCAGCAAGCTGCTTACACTCTGTCCAATCGATTAGTTTGATGTCCACAGCTGGACATAAAGGTGCGTTTATAGAGAGTATATTTGCAGTCGTAATTTGAAGCTTTTCGTACCAAAGATAATCGATAGAAATCTTGTTTTTTTTTTATAAATAAAAATAAATCTACAAGTTAGTTTAAGCGGACAGCAAACAAATTCATTTATCTATAATTAATTATAGTATCTGATAACATGTTTTACGTACAGGTACTAATTGCTGTCATATAATTTAAATTTCTGATTTGAGTTTGAGTAGTATATACTTCTATAGTAATTAAATCTTTCATGATAATTAAATACATGCAATACATGGTGAGGAAAACTACACGTCTAAAGAATATAAAGAATATAAGTCATCTGAAGTCCGCCAACCCGCATTGTGCAGCAGCGTGGCGTACTCTTCCCGGGCCTCTATAAGACTTGCATAAGACCTGTAATGGACTATGCTTGCGTCGCTTTCGCTCACGCGACAGGCAATCAATTAAAGAAGTTACAGAGCGTTCAAAATCGATTCTTGCGAACTGCCACCGGAGCCGGTTGGTATCAACGCAAAATGCCCTTAATCTCTGAACACTTCAGAGAAATATCACGGCGGTTTTTCGAAAAAGCCGCGGTTAATTTAAACCCGCTGGTGGTTAAAGCAGCAAATTACCGACCAAACAGAAACGCGACCGAACGCAAACGTCGCCCGCGAAACATGTTAGACGACACGGACGTCTCAGCACTCCCTGACCACGATACCGTCAGTCACGATCCAGGCTACACTGTACACACAGTCAATAGCTTTAATATAACACGCACCACGACGCGCGACCGCCGTAGAGAGCGGCGCGCAATAGTCAATAATCACACCGCGTACACACGATTCACCCGTGTTCCAGGGCGGTTCTCACCGCCCAGAGTTACCGACACACAAGTCGACAGTCCGAATGGACGCCCGCAGCCTCCCTCGGACGGTCATTAGATGACTTAAAATATTTAAGATTTTCGAAATCGCGAAAGCACGCTGCGAACGCGACACAGTCCGAATTTCGAGGTTTTTGTAGGAGTTTTTATTTATTTATTTATGTTTGGGTCAAACCAAACCTGGCACGCGGGCCCCTGGTCCGCGAGCACAGTATCAGATGAAGCTGTAAAAGCCGAGAAGGCTAACAGCAATTACATCACCGAAAATATATATACTCTTCCCGGCACCAAACCTGTCTTAGAAATAATAGGCCTGTGTTTAATAGTGGTACATTTTTAGTCACTTCACTTTTTCTAGTTTACTTTTATGGTAAAGGTTAATTTATCTTGCCATTAAGTAATGTTAATACTTGTGATACAGCAGTCAGCATTGGAAAGCTAAGACTTAACGTAGACTAAAGCATCAAGGTTTGAATCGATATAGACGCCGTCCATTTTTACATGAGACTTTGCAGCCTTTTAGTCTCATTGAAGTTAAGTATAAGAAGAATTATCGTGAACCAACTTCACACTTCAAACACTTGTCAATATAACATCAGTATCTTTATTCTCTTTAAAAATTATTTCTTTTTCCACACAGGGTTTGCAAAGGAAAAGACGACGTCTACGTCTAAGAATGTTTTCACTGGTCAAAAAAAAGTTGGCATCTGTGGCAGACGTCGACGTCCGATGTAACACATACGCGATTAGATCGGAAGTAAGTTGCATTCTCAGTAACACGGCACTGTCACTCTACCTCCTGACGAGAAAACCAACTATTTGCGTATTGCAGTCTTATCTATTTAGTCTTCGGCTTTATTTTTTTCTTAGTATAAAGTGACGAGACTAGCAAAAAGTTCACCTGTTGGTAAGTGCAATGTCTGCCCATAACAAATGCTGTGTCATCCAGAACATTTCTGTGTAGCACCACACTGCGCCCGTCCCTATGAGACATAAGTTCTGAGTCTCGTATGCAAAGTAATTACAGTAGCTCACAGTGCCATTCAGACCGAAACTTTGTAATGTTTGCACACTCTTACTTCACAGTAAAATATCTGGATCTGCGGTGGTACCTATCTTGACGGATTCCTGCATAGGAATCTTACCACCAGTAAAAGCTCACATGATCATTAACAGTGAGCCCACGACACGAAATTATTAAACGATATTTATCGACGTTTTTGTAAGAAATATGTTTTTTGTGTACAAAATACGACCTCAAACATTTTTCTTAGAAACTTGTTTCAGCAAGATTGAGCGTCAGTTCATTCATTCCCTTCAATATCCGAGATCGCACAAGGCAAACTAAACAACTACAGAATTAACTTTAGCAGGCAAGAAGAACGGATCTCAATACAACTTATCGTTGAATGCATTCGAGAAAATACTTAAACAGTGTTTTATGAAAAACTGGTTATATATGGAGAATTACGAACATGATACTTTTCAAAATCAATGTCAATATTGACATGAATATACGCAGTGCTGCTAAAGCAACGAAAGCTCAGAAGCTTGCTTGTATAAGAAATCGGAATGGACATTTAGTAATGTTAATTATTAAATGCTTAAGCGTTTATCTTGAATAATTCAAAGAAATCTATAGACATAAAATATCTAAGTCCAATGTCATCATCGCTGCTACTTAATATTCCATTTACAAACGGATATACAAAACAGACATTAGTCACAACATCTATTATCATTTCTCTTACGTTTCACAAGCGCTATATTTATAGTATTACTGCGTATATACTATACGGTGATAATATTGAAACGCTCGTATATAATATCTTAAAATTATAAGCGTGATTGTGATCAAATGTGATTAATTGGTAGTATTGCCACATCTGAAACAACATATACAAAAATCGTACATGAGAAATGCAATGTATATTTGTATTTTTTTTATCATATACCACGTGATAGTTATTGTTTTTTGCATTATGCACGTGTCACATAGATGCACCGGGCCAAACGCTGTCCATCCACGGCTATATTACAGTGTTCGCAGGAGTGGCCTTAAAGAAATGAACGCATCGTGTGCACTTCCAATTGAATGCTAACGACAAAAGAGTTACCTTGTCACATTTAAATTTAATTTAGTTTGAGCACAGCACGATAACATAGCTTGTTAAATGCTTTATACGTGCTAGAACAAAAATTGTAACTATGCCATGTTCTAAAATATGTAGTAAGAGATAAAAACAAGTTTTTTCATGTGCATATTTATAAGAATTTGCTTTTCGCTGCAACTTCACATCGTAGGTGTTATCTCATTTTAACTAATTTTCTAATATCCAATTTTTATTTCAAACAAATTTAAAATAAATAATGTATCCCGCGCTATTTCTTATTCAGTTGTAATCATTATGAATCTATTTTCTTATTCAGTTGTAATCATTATGAATGTTACCGTGGCTCTCGACAGTAGTCGGCAGTTGTCGCCGTGGTCGAAATCGGCTAGGAGAACATCATCACTTTTCAATCTATTACTAGTTCTGAAAAAAATCGCCGCATGCTCTGGGATTATAATATAAGAAATTATATATTACTAGCTGATGCCCGCGTCTACGCTCTATCTAATTATCCCGTGAGAACTATTTAATTTTCGGTATAAAAAGTATCTTTTGTCCGTCTAGATGGAAGTTATCTCCGTGCCAAATTTCGTCACGATCGGTTCTGCGAATGAACCGTGAAAAGCTAACAAACAGAGGGACAGAGAGAGTTACTTTCGCATTTATAATATTAGTAAGGATAAGGTTTATTAAATTGAATATTACATACGCACATGTATACCCAGGAAAAACATTTCCCACGTTTGTTAAAAAACCATCACCGTGTGGTGGCGGCTCGTTAAAAGAATACTACCACTCCATATCATCTCATGGATCTCGTAAAAGGCGAGTAAGGAATTAAACTGCACTGTGCACCCAACAGCGCATGGTGGCGATGGGCTCACCACTTATCACACCAAGTGCATTATATTGTTTTGGTGAAACGTGGATTGTGGCAGTCATTTGTTTTTGCAGTGATTGCCCAGTCTCTGACTACCCCTTATGGGATATAGTCGTGATCTTATGTATGTATGTATGTATGTATGTTAAAAAACCGCAGTGGACAGTTTTGATTTGAGCTGCAAATAACATCCCTCGGTTTATTTATATTATTCGCTTAGTCCTTTATTACGATACACATGGGGTGTAGGAAATATGAATTCGGTCTATTGATATACTAGCCGTGCTCCGCGGTTTTAGCCGACCACGTAGTTGCGCCGTACGGCATGGTACCTCGCTTGCCTGAGCATTAACAGCTCGGCCATTCTCGGTAATGTTCGGTTCGCAGCGTTCGGTTCCCTAAAGCCATAAGTATGAAGTATTATAGCAAATTTATATTCATATCTTATGAACCCTGCAAGATATCAATATGGAAATCAATATACGCGAAAATTTACATTGAAATTCTTGTGCCGTTTCAGGACATACTTTCATACAGACAGACCATTATTAAATATTATTTTATCAAAAAACTGAATTCAGCGTAGCAGCTCTAAACATGCTTATGCGAATTGAAGTTAATTGAGGTTTTATGAAAATTAAGTTTAAATAAAGTTAAATTAAGTTTCATCAGAACTTGACCAACCTCGAGTATGGTTATACTAAAAAACAAGGGTTCAACTAAATGTTAACTAACGGAATCATTGAAACAGGTTCACAATTAGCGAAGACATCGCGTAACATACACACAAAAAAAATATTCAGTCGAATTGAAAACCTTCTCCTTTTTTGAAGTCGGTAAAAATTCTAAAAACGATATATTTTTAGGCACTGTATAACTAGCAATTTCTACTTAAATTTTGGCATTTATTTTGAAATAACAGAGAGGCACTTTAATTTTACTATTGGTAATAATAGATATACCTGCTAAAATAAAAAAAATAAGAGGAATAATCATAAATAATTTATATATTCATGTTCATTATGAATTTGCATGGCATATACACGTTGTAGAAACAACTAAAAACATTACTTGTCGATCTTGTCGTATCGATGGTACATCGGGCGGGAATAGGTTAGTACGTGTGTGTCTGTGTGTGTCAATGTGTCTCTGTGTGGACCTTTTATTTTATAGAAGAGAAGGAAAACGAGTGAAAGGCTCACCTGATGTTAAGTGATCACCGCCGCCCATGAACATCCACAACACCAGATGAATCGCGGGCGCGTTGCCGGCCTTTGAGAAACGAATAGGCTCTTTTCTTGAAGGTCCCTAATTCGTATCGGTCCGGAAAAACTGCGGGCAGCAGCAAGTTTCACAGAGCGCTCGTGCGTGGCATCTAAGACGCTTTAATATCTCCTCCGCAGTGGGTGGCTTCCGATTATTCGAATTATCACCGTAGTTGAAAATTGGTTATTAAAACATCAACTAAACATGCATATATATTTATTGTGTTGCTACTTTCCAAACAATTGAGGACAATTGAAATGCAACGCCGTGTGGTTGCATTAGAGAATCTACCACACCATCTCATCTCGTGGGTCGACAAAGGGGAAAAAAATAGAAGATGGGCAGCAGCATCTTCCTGGAACATCTGAATGAATAAACTACGGTTGACAACCCGCCTACCAAGCGTGGCAACTATGGTAACGTTTCCCAGTATGAGAGCTACGAACTTTTGTAGCAATCTATGTAGGAGGCCTATGTTCAGCAGTGGATTAGGTAGTGATAGGCTGAAATTATGATGATGATGAGTATAATCAGAGAATTTATAAAATATTAATGAAAATGGATTTAATAATTATAACCAGTAAATCTGTTTTATTACTTAAAACTGTATGCAAGAAGTCAGTCGCGAGTAGAGACTGCTATCCACTGCATACTAGAAATACAAAAAGTATTATAGCACGTCATTTTTGGACGCCTTGAGGCGTGAGGCCGCTCACGCAACAACATAATCTGTACAAACACGGTATATACATACGAATGCTATGTAGGTTTGACCACGCAGCTTGTCTACTACCACTGTAGAATTTAACAGATGCAGTTGACGTGATCATTTCCAAAACAACATTCTAATGCCATGTTTGTTTGCAGAGCGCAGCTACTAAATTAAACAAAAGCAGCACTGTATGACGATCTACAACTAGCATCACTTAATGGAGCGTGTTATGACACTGACTTCGTAGTCGTTCTCCTCGACCTAGTCTACTGCTGAGCCATCTAAAGAGAGCTATCGAGAGCAGGGCCACCGGTCTCTTAAGGGAATATTGTTGGACCATTTTCATTTTAATTTTTCTTACAGTCTAAATGTAGATCTTTCTTAAAACAACTCAGTTGTAGATTATCGGCTACGTTAGTATAGTCAATATAACAATTTATGGTTGTAAGTAAAACGTCAATTATAAAATTAACGTTGCTGCACTGTATGATGTTGCAATGTTTTATTTATAAATTTGACGATGGACTCTCGTAATAGCCATCAGATTTATTAAATATTAACCGACGTAAATTGTAATCGTCCACTCGACGTGATCGTGCACGGCTGATCGTCGACGACTAGCACGATACGTCGACCTTCGGAACCCTAAAAGCCGATTCTTAAACAACAAATAATAATTCAAACACACGAAAACTACGGCAAGTATCGTTTGTTGCGACACCCCGAATCGAATTAATTACCTCGCAACCGAGCGTAGTATTAAAAAACGGTTTGCGCAACAGCCGATCCGCACCTTGACACAGATAGAGCTCAAACTGTCGTTTTGAATACACAAAAACCGGACGCTACCTTCACTACTTTAAAACGATTCTTCTGGAACCGTGTGTTGGTGTTTATATGGTTTAGCATTTTATTTATTATCAATGAAATGTTAAATGCATGACATTCTTTTTCTGGTTATATCGGCATCTTTATGACATGTACGTTTTTAGTTTTAACAATTTAATTCTAGTACGTCATACGGTTTTCGCCATTTAAGAAACTGAAGTTGTAAATAAGTTTTTAGATTATGATTGAAAATCTATAACAACAAACTGAATATTTTATACATATGTAGCTCGTTTTGTAACTATAATGAGTACAATACGATTGATAAAAGTAATAATGTAATCATTTATAGGACGAAACGACATAGTTAATGATTAAAAAATGTCACTAATGTAAGTAAGGTGAGATGGCCACGGTTTGTTCGAATAGGTTTTAATAGTTAAGAGATAACGATCCGTAACGATGATATCCGCAGCAGAATTAAAGTAACCGACATAGCCCTAAGGATTAGCAAGCTGAAGTGGCAATGGGCCGGCCATATATGCCATATATATAGCCAGTAGAACCGATAACCGAGCGGGAAGAAAGGTTCTAGAGTGGTAACCTCGTACCGGCAAACGCAGTGTAGGGCGCCCCCCCCACTAGATGGAGCGACGACCTGCGCGATTTTGCGGGAAGTCGATGGATGCAGGTGGCTCAGGACCGTGCTTTGTGGCAATCTATGGGGGAGGCCTATGTTCAACAGTGGACTAAGATAGGCTGAAATGATGATGATTATGATGATGATGATAAAGAGTACAAGAAAAAATACAGAGAGCCATTTGTAATTTTAAGTTTTAATATTTTCTTAAAATCTTATTTGGTTAAAAAAAAAATAATATCTAAAAGATAATACGAGGGTGGATTGAAAAGTACTCGGCCTAACCAAGAAAATAAACACATACTAAATCAGTTATATTTTTATTTTTCTACATAATCACCATCAAGTTCAATACACTTTTGCCACCTCCCCTTCCAAGCATTTAGACCGTTAAAAAAAAATGATTCTTCCTTAGAGTCAAAATATGCGTCTACAGCTGCTTTGACCTCGTCGTTTGTCGAAAATCTTTGACCTCCCAAGTGCTTTTTTAGGTTAGGGAACAGAAAGAAGTCTGATGGTGCCAGATCAGGTGAATACGGCGGATGCGGTAACAGTTCAAAGCCACAGTTGTGAATTCCAGCCATTGACTGTACTGACGTGTGAACACGGGCGTTATCTTGATGAAACAGCACTTTTCTTCTGAGCATTCCTCGACGTTTTTCTTTTATTTCCTCTCGTAAACGACGTAGTAAGGTGCAGTAGTAAACAGAGTTTATAGTCTGACCCCTTTCAAGATAATCAATCATAATCACACCTTTCGAGTCCCAGAATACTGAAGCCATCACCTTATTTGCCGACAAAATCGACTTAGCCTTTTTAGGGGGTGGTGAACCAGGTCTTCTCCACTGTTTTGATTGTTGTTTTGTTTCCGGTGTACAGTAATGAACCCATGTTTCGTCCATAGTAACAAAACGATTCAAAAAATCATCTGCATCGGCTTCAAATAACTCCAAACAGTCGCGTGAAATAGTCAATCGCGTCCTTTTTTGTTCAACTGAAAGCAGTCGCGGAACCCACCTCGCAGACACCTTGTGGAAACCCAACTCGTTGACAATGATGTTTTGAATTCGTTCATAAGAGATGCCTATAATCTCGGCTATCTCTCTAATTTTTAATCTGCGGTCTCCCATTATTAAATCAAGTACTTTTTTAATATTTTCGTCAGTAGTTGACGTCGAAGGCCTTCCAGAGCGGGGTTCATCTTTCACACTCTCTCTACCACGCTTAAATTCTGCTATCCATTTTTTGACGGATGAATATGACAGAGCACAATCGCCTAATGTACTGACCATGTCATCATGGATGGCTTTTGATGATAGCCCCTTCTTATGGAGGTACTTAATGACGGCACGCTGCTCGATTTGCTCCATTCGCGGAAATTATGACTGATTACTTTGTTAATAAATTTATAAAATCACAACTAATTATCGCACACGTTTCGAACTTCACACAATGAACTAGTCTGAACTGAACTAAATAATGTGGGTAGATTTGATTTTTAGAATTGAATGGATCTGTGTTAGGCCGAGTACTTTTCAATCCACCCTCGTATCATATATATTAATAATTGATATGGTAGGGACTACTATTTTCTTCTTTATTACCAGCGGCGAAGCACAGAAGCTATTAGTTTCCCAAGTTTCACTTTTCAACCCCAACCGCGATAGCAAAAATGGATAAAAAAGCTTATTTTCATTGTTTATTCTTTTAACGATGACACTTTTCTTCAAAGGCTGCCCGATTTTCAAACAAGCCGGGTCGATTAGTGCAGTGGCTGAGCGGTCGGCTTCTGTGCTCCGTAGCCGCAGGTTTAATTACTTACGGAAAATGAGCATGCTCACCTGATGGTAAGTGATTGCCGCCGCCAATTAACATCCGCAATACCAGAGGAATTGCGGTTAATTGGTCGGCCTTTGAGAAATATTTGGGCTAAAGGTGCTCTTTCGGGTGTGCAATTCATGTCTCACCCTCAGTTTAATACAAAATGCTATGGGTATAGTTAATTTTTTTATCAAAGTTAAAATTAAGTTAGTGTATTTAAAATAAGTTTTTATAATTCTGACAATTTGTTGACGTTCCTTCGGATGTTTCCAAGTATGCAAGATACTACTAGGCAGGTTGTTATTTGCCGATAAAGTGACAAAACGAGTAAAACGTACACCTGATGATAAGTGCAACGTGTACCCATAACAAATCCTGTGGCACCCAGAACATTACTGTGTAACACCTCACTACGCTCGTCATTCTGAGATATCAGTTGTTAAGTCTCATATGCCCTGTGATTACGCTAGCTCTCACAGGTTGTTATTTTCCGATAAAGTGACAAAACGAGTAAAACGTACACCTGATGATAAGTGCAACGTGTGCCCATAACAAATACTGTGGCACCCAGAACATTACTGTGTAACACCTCACTACGCTCGTCATCCTGAGATATCAGTTGTTAAGTCTCATATGCCCTGTGATTACGCTAGCTCTCACAGGTTTTTATTTGTCGATAAAGTGACAAAACGAGCAAAATGTTCACCTGATGATAAATGCAACGTGTGCCCATAACAAATCCTGTGTCACCCAGAACATTATTGTGTAACAGCTCACTACGCTCGTCACCCAGAGACATCAGTTCTTAAGTCTCATATGCCCAGTGTTTAAGATAGCTCTCAGTGCCCTTCAAACCGAAACACAGTAATGTTTGCACACCAATGCTTCACAGAAGAATTACTGGCCTGGGGTGACATCTACCTAGATGGAATCCTATCACCAGTAAATATCTCAGTAAAACTAAGCATTTTTTATGAACTATATTTTTCTTATTGAAACTTCAGTGTTATCTTTTCCAAGATTTAACTTCGTTGCGTGTAATTCAGTTTCAGTTCAAATTACCAACCTTCCTTCTAAACCTAATAAATTTTTCTTCCTTTCGCTAGAAAACGTCTCATTTCCTTATCTAAACGCCATCATTCCGTTCGTTTCATACCTAATCTATATATCTATACAAAAATCGGATGCGCTAATCTCTGGAACTACCAGTCGGATTTGAAAAATCTGTTTTGCATTCGATGGCCCAATTCTTTAGGAAGATATTGGCTACTTAACATAACGCTACGACAGAGCCATTTCTTTTTAATTAAACACAGCTAGTAAAATCTAAAAATAAGTAAAATAAATTGTGTTTCATATCCCGCATCCTACCCGGTAAAATGGATGCCATCCGTAAAATATAAAAAAAAATTGAAACAAGTGATGGCCTATACACAGTACCTGTCGCCTGGCCATTCGAAAGTAGTTAAGTTACAGCCTGTAATTGTCCCACGGCTGGGCCCATGGTCATGAGCGGCTTGTCCAAATTGCAATTAACAACTTAACTGACGTCATCATTGGGGCTCAAACTAAAGGTGCATACTACGATATTTATTTTTACGAACATACCGGCTCTTACATACATTCATCTTGGTCATTACTGACGCCATTTAATTTTCAGAGATTAGGAGTTTCTTTTATTACGTTACTTTATTAACTTCGTTACGTAACGCGAGTCTCGTAAGGGATCAAGCAAGGTGTTGTGTTACTTTTGTACTAATTTATATTTATTTTAAATAATTAATTCATAATTCCGAATTTAAATTATTTTTGATATAATAATTTGCTTTGTAGTCATAATATCAGTTAAAAAATAACTCAAAACTATGCGGCCACCACGGAGTTAGTGGAAATACCTTTTTAATTTTGATTTTAAATAATTAATAAGCATTCTTAGTTATTTAACAGTCAGGGCGCATTAAAACAAATAGATTACTGATAGCAATATAAACATTAGTGTTTTAATTCGAACGGTTATTCTTTCAAAAAAAATTCATGTTCCGAACAGTCAACTATGCCTTAACCGATCCTCACAAAACTTCGCTTATGTATTTAGTCCCCATTACAATAACATTTAACGGTCGGGTGACCTAGTGGTCAGAGTACCCGACTTCTACGCTGCAGGTCCTGGGTTCGAACCCAGCCGTATTTGTACAAAAACACAATATTGTTTTCGTGTCCGGTTGTGTTGAGCATGTGAATTTTTAGTCTGTAAAACGCACTCTCGATACAGGAGAAATCCTACTGCGAGGCAAAGTTAAATTTAGAGAAGAAAAACACACGGACAAATTTTAATTTTTGATCCTCAAGCTGATACTTACTTTTGATAGGTATTGGTATTAAACCGTACCTTTTAAAGATTTTATAATAGTATTGTCCCAAGTAGAGATATGGTCACTGAACCTCGAGTAACAACTCATCAATCCTATAGTTAGTTTAATAACCTGGCTAAACCACGAGACTTGACGATTACTTGGTATCAAATTAGTAAAGTATGTCACACGAGACGACACTGAACTGAACATTGAAAAAATAAAAGTATCGTAAAGATACTAAAGTTTTACTTAAACGGTTTTATTTTACTATTGATGAACCTAAAAGGTAGAAAATCATGGGTCACCAACTAATCCACTGCAGGAGCAATTTTTGTAATGAAAGAAGATAGAGAAAGTTTTTTTATTTTTTCTTACTTCTTTTCCACAATTTAATTTTTTCTGACCCAAGCCACATATTGATAACTGATAACTATTTTCTGGCCTTTAATAAATAATAATACTTAAAAACTATATAAGCCCAATTGATGAAATTGGGTTATTACCCATGCTTTCGAAAACTGCTCTGGAGATATAGTGCGGAAAAGTTTACGCGCAAAGGCACTCACTTGTCTCAACCTACCCGCGTCCGTTAACGCGGCAAGGTCAGAGGCAGACTAGGATGCAGTGTCAGAAACAGGGACAATCACAACACAAACAGACACGAAAAACAAAATATTTTTTTTTGTGCCCGGCAAGGATTCGAACCTAGCATCCGCGGCACAGTTATAGTACTCATCAAGTCAAATAAAAATCAACATCTATACTCATTCCACCTTTCTTCTTGTTATGAATTCCTTTTAAAATGTTGTATGAAAATATCACTCATATGCGTTAAAGGTTTAAATTTAAAAATATTGTTCTCGATTAGTGCCAACAGGAATGATAGGACTCAAACACATGGGTCCTAAGAAATTATGCCTCAGGGTGACGAGCGCAGTGTGATGGCACACGAACGATTTTGTCTCGTCACGTATGGACTTACCATAAGAAAACACAAAGGTCCTGTCAACCGCATTTCAAAAGATTTTCAGACATTTTCTTTTTAACATTGCCGATAGGTGTCCGGCAGAGTAGAATAGCACCTACCTCTTTCCTACCGAGTGGTAAGAGGCGACTAAGGTGTTGTACGGACAGCCTTTTTCCGTGCATAATAATACCAGAATATTCAATGCTGTCACTGTATTGCTCGTGGGAACGCAATGGGGAGTAAGAATTTTTTGACAAAAACGAGACAAACAAAATGGCGGCGACGTGGTTCGCCACCCGTCTCGTTTCCCGCGGGGGCGAAAAGTGGGCGCCGTGTGTTGTCTCTGCCTACCCCTTATATGGAAAAAGGCTTAACTGTATGTTGTCGGTGCCGGTTTAGAATTAAAAACTGTATTTTTATTTATGAAAAAGTCAACCACCTTGTTGTTTCGATCGATTTACGGTTGTGATGCAACACTATAAGCTAATGTTGACCCACTTCCAGATATCCGATCGAATTCATATTTGTATTCATGAAGTTTCAATGACACATCAATTTGTTTTTGTATTCAGCGTTTTCAAATTTTCCTCTTTATTCTCATGTGCTCTTGTACGAGTTATCTATACCATTAACTGCTTAAAGAAATGAATTCCATATAAAAAAAATATAAGGAACAGTATTACTGGAATTTTTAACTAGAGATACGTAAAAAATAAATGAATTCCACAAATCTGGCGACCACGTGGCCTAGTGGTCGTACTTTCTACGCCGCGGGTCCTGGGTTCGATTAACAGCTGGAGCCAACATTTGTGCAAAAATACAAATTGTAGTTTTTCGGGTCTGGTCGTGTTGTGATTGTCCCCTGAGCTTAAGTTCGGATGCGGATAGTTCAGGACGAGTGATTTCCTCTATTTATTACATTTGTCGCACTATAATATCTCCTGTATAGCTTCCGGCAGTACCTATGCTGAAGTTGACGCCCTCCAGTCCAGTCCAGTCCAGTCCAATCCTTGGAAATCCACCAGGATAAGAATATTAAAAAAAAAATTAAAATACAAGTGCAAATTTATAAAGGATCCTTTGACAATAAAAACCGAAGAAAATTTAATTAGGACAACACACGAGCTAAACAATATATTCAAAAAAAACTTGCAGTCCAAGTCCGTGTCAATGTCTCCAACTTCCGCATAATGACAGTCTAGACAATTAAGTTAGACGGTCAACTCATCGTCAGGCAATCCTCACCACTATGAGTCACGTCTTTCCGAAATTGGACACGACGTGATACGGCCATGAAATATGCAAGGGTTGCTGCTTTGTGCTAGTAAACAAATGATATTATTATGTTATCAACGTAATATTATTATTGCATAGTAGTTAGTTTCAAAAATAAATTCCGATACGTATAGAAGAATCGAATTTCACGTTTATTTACTATAGTCTATACTTTGAACGTTATCATATTATGCAATAATAACTTATTAAAAAGTTTTTTAAGGAAAATACTTTTCTCGTTGCCTTTATTTCTATTGCATAAGGTTTGGGACAATTTCATTCTGTATGTTTCCCAGAAAATAAACTGAAAATAGGTTTACCTTTTTCCACGACAAACTTTCAACTATTTACGCAATTTCCTAAAATATATTACCTCAATGGAATTATGCAAAATTCATCACGCAATCAACTAATTCACCGATTATAGACAACGCATTATAACCTTACTAATTATACGAAATAACGTTTTTTTGGATCGCAGGGAAATCTTAAAAAAATTTAATATAGTTTACACTTTAAAAATTATAAAAAACTACAAATTTGAAAGAACGCAACTCATTTTATATTTTAAATAAAAATGCATATGATTTTAAATAAAAATGCATATGATTTTAAACAAAATGAGGAAATAAAGTTACGTTAAAAGTAAATAAGTAAGTAAAGTAATAAATTTAAGTTAGTATAAAAAATTGCTCTCTTATGCAAATGTTTAAAAAGTCTTATTTCAATGATATGTACATGCGAAAAATGCCTAAAGTTTTTCTGTGTCACACAAGATAACCATCTTGAAGTAGTTTCAGCGCTCGCGGCAGACAAAGGAGTTCATACAAAAACCTAGCACACGTGTAACTGCTTGCGTAAACTTCTGACGTGATTGTATTCCGAAATATCGATAGCAAAGTTGGATGTATTTCAATTTACGTATAAAACTTAAATTTACATTTTTCTTACAATCACATTTTCTGTACATGATTGTACACCAAAGTGCACGTAAAAATGGCGGCGAACGTTAGTATTACTTTCGATCAAAAATATGTATAAAATATTTAGTATTTTTAACTAATGTCGTTAAAGAGCCCGCATTGCTCACTAGAAACGCTGTGTCTTTGCTCACAGTGTGGAACAGTTAAAGCGGGGACAAGCTGCGAAGTTACTAACGCTGATTTAATTATCATCAATCTTTTCATTATTTACAAAAACCGTTAATCAAATATCTAAAACGGAGGTTCTAATTTTTTTCTAAAACCATAAACAATTGCTAGTTTTTTTGGGATACTAAATGAAAGGTTATAAATAGATTATTATGATAGTGGCCAATACGCTAATTCTTGAACTAATACGCTTGATTATAAAGGATAATTATAAGAAAAACTAAGGTGGAGTAAAGAGAAAAAAATGAGTAAATTTACTAAGGCTTGGCCTGTGCAAGACAAGTACCAATTCATAAAAGTTACGATGGTAATTCTACAAAAATACGCTTCTAAGCAATTGACTACCCTACCAACCTACCCTAGGGCATTTCATTTCTAAATTAAATTATTTAAAATTAAAAACTTGCGACGATAATGAGGTTAACGAGGTTTACCCACTGGGGGCAAAGACAAAACGATTTTTTTCGATAATTGAGAGAAGGTAAATTTACGTTATAAAAAATGTTCGTTCGGTTCGGGGTTCGCCGAAATTAAATACCTAAAAGTTGATAGACAAAAACAGAATAGAATTGAGCTTGGACCTAGACCGAACGGAAATCGAAACAGTGAATTCAAATAAGATTGGCCTACACGGGAACCAGCTCTAATATCCTCGGTAATAAATACCCAGAAAAAATTGGATGTCACAATATTTTTGATCGCTGTTGCTGTTGTCGATTCGTCGACGGGGTCGATAGTGATACTAACACAAACTGCGATAAGCGCAGCTCCCGAAGCGACGGATGCTTCTGGACGGACGTAATTGCCCAGTCAGTAATTGTTGTAATTAAAAAGTTTTGTAGTCACGGCGTAAAAAAATATGCCAAGTGTGATGTAAAAGTCCACGGGGGAATTGTCTGGGAAAACTCATGGCTTCCGCCAGATAATAACTGGAAGCTAACCTCCACTATAAGAACCTATACTATAAGAACCAACCTCTGACATCGAAAAGCGATGTGATCTGATCGTAACATCAGAGAGAAATCTGCAACGCAGGAGTGAATACTTCTCAGAGACGTACCGTGAAAAACTAACTATGGAATGGGCGTTTTATATACTGATGATAACTTATACAATGCAGATGACATCCACTTACTTATACATCCAAGTACAGACAACATTACGATCTGCAAGCAAGAAAGATGCAGCTAACGTGGATTTCAATGTACGAAAAAAAGAGATTATTGACTAAATAAGAGGTGATCTTTGCTGCAGAAAAAATGCAGAGTGTAACTCAAAATTTCCAATTCTAACGTGTAATCGGATAGAAGTCTCGCTTGGAAGAATACAAAAATGTTAGCGCCAACATCAGGCCTTCACACAAGAAAAGTTCTTAATACTTTATGGAGCTCAGGACCTTTCATGTATAGAGTACCGCTACTTTGGGCTATCATTTATAACTACTTTCGACTCAGTGTAAAGACCCGCCATAACGCCTACGGAGAACTGCATAGAATGTACAAAGTTGTAAGTATGTATACTACAGGAACTACACCGCTTCCAAAGCCAGGTGGAACGACCAGAAGCATGTATATAATTTATCTCTGTGCTTTTGTGGTGCTTCGAACGCATTCAAAGCGTTTTGCTTTTGATTTGCATATAATATATTGCCTTTTCAGGCGAATATAACATTGACATCTTCAAGGAAAGAGTGAATCTCGCATCTTACCTTAACCTAGAAGACTCTCTCTGGAACTGGGGTGGCAAAATGCTCATTATTTAGGACTTCATCAGCGCTTAACATCAGGAGATGCTGCTGCCCAACTCCTGGTTTTTATTTTCCCTTTGTCGACTTTTACGATACCCACAGGATACACAGATTCTCGTAAGCCAAAAAAAAACGGCCAAAAAAACCGATATCTACATCAAAACCAGAAGTTCTTCTTGCCGTACACAATAGATGGATCCAGAGGGTCATTATTTGCCATGTTCCTTAAAATATAAAGGGAAACAAAAAAAATTTAAACATTTAATATAGCAATATCTTCAGCTTTCCAAACTAATTAAATGCATCCTAGTATTTTGTACTAATCAGATCCTATCCTTTTAAAATAAATATATCCAAGAAAAAATTGCATCACATAAGAGCTACATTAAGCACAGTGAATATTCATGAATTTTAATATAAATTAAATCCATGTGATTTATTATTAAAAAAGACTGTTCATGAATTAATGTAGAAAGTTGAAGTATCTTATAAGAGTATCATTAGGTAATGTTTAGCTCAGCCTCTACGCTTACTTACTTTTAAATTGATTATTAATCATTTATCAAATTAAAATGTATTGTACTCATACGGAAATTTGTCACCGCTTCGTCGACTATTTCAAATGCGAGTAATTATTGTGACGTAAATCAATGATAAAGTTATTCTAAACTAGCGACCCGCCCCTGCTTCGCACGGGTGCCATTTACTGATGAAGAAAATATCTCTAGAACTGTGAAACTAAAAGTCACTTTTTTATTGAAATTTTAATACGAAAATGGCAACCAAATTTCCGACTATTCCGGCTGATTTTTTAAAAGTTTTCGTTCATAAAGGTACACACCTTGTCCTGACAATTATGAACATACCAAAAAAAACCAGCTAAATCAGTCGCGCCGTTCTCAAGATGCGGCAATTGAATTTTATTTATGAAGAGATCGAAGAATTACTTTTTTAAATAGTAGAGTACTTAATTTTCTGGATTTAACGCTTATAAAGAGATGTAGGTAACGAGCACTGTACTGTCACAGCAATATTACGGCTTCTAAGTAAACATTCGGCGAAAGTTAATTATTTCATTACCGATATCAGTTGGCCCCGTTTCGTTTTGCCTGTTCCGACTTGATAATGGAAACAGTAGTATATAAAGCAACCTTTATGTCAATTTTCAAAATCCCGTAATAATAAGTAAGCTATATTTTAATTTAAGGGCACTATTATTTTATGCAAATAGCATGCATGAACTTGATATGAATATATTCTGCAAGTTCACTGAAGTTGACTTAAGATTCTTATTAGATAGACGTGTCTGGCGATCTATGAAAGAACTTAAGAACACGGCCGGTGTACGTAAAGTATATTTATAAGAAAATTTATTCCGTTAGATATTAACGAAGGTGGAAGTCAGCGTTGAATACTGCTCAAACACAGCAAGGGGTCTAAAAAGGAAATCCGTGATTGGACGAACATTTTTGTCGTAGAGTTTACAGTTATTGATTATTTAAATGAAGTTACTGGTGGTAGGAGTCCTATGCAGGAATCCGTCTAGGTAGGTACTTACTGTTTCGGTTTGAAGGGCACTGAGAGCTAGCGTTATCACTGTGCATATGAGACTTAAGAACTGATGTCTCAGGGTGACGAGCGCGCAGAAATGTTCTGGGTGATACAGCTTTTGTTATGGGCGGACGTTTCACTTGCTATAAGGTGAACGTTTTTCTTGTTTCGTCACTCTTTTCAATAATAATAAAAAAATTGATTATCGATGTTTTAAAAGTTTTGTTATCGAGGGTAGGGGGTATCAATGTGGCCTACACGAGGTTCCGATTACAAAATGTCACGGACAAGGGCGGGTACTCAGTATACCTGGAAGCCCTACGATGTATGTATAGTTACTTCAAAATTAGAACACACATCTACAATCAACACTATAAAGATAAATTTGAAGTGTCTGTTCATAAGTGGATTAAATATTTGGGTATATTCAACTTGAAGATTTTGTTTATATGCCACTTAAACGTAATCTAAGTGCTAGTATAAACAATACACCCAATCAGTTTTAAACAATCAATATAAAAACCTGCATTTAATGGGATTAATAGTTAAATTTAAAATATGTAAAATAAATCTAAATCCTAAGTTTACTAGTTTCTTAATTTGCTGACGTGTAAACTTACTCATTATTCTTACTAATATTCTATACTTGCTAAATAATCTTAATATTCTAAATAATCATAAGTTGTATATAGGGATCAGCCAGCTGAAGTGACAATGGGCCGGCCATATAGCAAGTAAAAATGACGTAAAGTTGCCCACAAACAGTTTTTAAATAATATTTGCAACTGGAAATATTATTAAAAACTTCGGTTATTACAGGAGCCCTAGAAGAAGCATCTAAAAATCAAGTAATGAAATTGCAAACTATTATTTCGCCATTAACCCTAAAATAACTTCTAGTATTCTTTACAACCGATGACGTTCCTTACAACTTTTTAACGATAAAATAAGCATCAAATAGATTTCCACTAGTGCATTTCAAAACTGAGTTATCCACTTTGCTTTTTAATAGTTTAGTTTTTAACAGTTTATTTATATTATATTAGAAATAGAAATTATATATATTAGAAAGTGAAAATGTTCGCCAGATCTTAGATGACTACTTTTCAGTAGTTCTGACGTGATAACAAAAAAAACGTTAGTACTGTGAAAATAAATAAACTTTATGGATTACTAGCAAGTGCCCGCGACTTTGTCCGCGTGGGTACAGGGTTTTTTTTTAATATCTCGTAGGAACTTTATGATTATCCGGAATAAAGATTATATATAGAGACTATGACCGTCTCCAGGATGCAATTTATCTCTGTGCCAAATTTCGTCAAGATCGGTTCAGCAGTTGAACCGTGAAAAGACTACAAACAGACTGAGGGACAAAAGAAGTTACCGACGAAGATTTCATAAAATAAAAAAAGCACTATATGCACTACTAAAAGCATTATATACTACATCTTCGTTTTTAGGTACAAAAGAAAGGAGTAAATTTAAGAAATTGGGTCAAACGAATTGCAGCTAATACTTTAATAGTCATGTTCCCATTCTAGAAAATCTTCCACGCTTCAATGAACTCAAGTGGGCAAAACGCTACTGCAGGAACTTGGAAATAAAATTTGCAATAAACTTCTTTTTTTATGGATAAAATGACGAAACCAGGAAATCATTCAACAAAATGATAAGTGCAACGTCTGCCCAATACAAATGCTGCGTCACCCAAACAACATGTATCACAACACCGAGATCACACAGAGACATCCGTTCTTAAATCTCATATACCCAGTGACGCCACCAGCCCTTAAAACCGAAACAGTAAAGTTTCCACCTTCCTGCTTCACGGAAAAATGCTGCAGTGCTGATTGAGCATAAGAATCCTAACAACCAGTGTAAACTTTGACGTGTCTGGTACTATCTTATTAATTATTTGTCATTAGAATTATTTCTGGGGACTGGAAAGTCGCCTTAGCTATGTGAATGTCTTAGTAATCTTTCTGGCGTATTTCAATCATGGCGTCAACTGTTCAGAATATGTTAAAGTGAGTATTAGCGTAAAATCGTCGATTCTTGGATGCGAATATACGGAGCAAGGTAGGTCTTATGGTTTAAGATATTTGTATACTATTTTTATTTTATTCTTCTGGTCATGGTATTTTTAATAATTACTTTATTATTAGTGACAATTCTTAGTATTTTTTGCCAAACTTTCCATTTTTTATTAAACAACATTACGCTTCCAACATTACACTTCCAACATTATCAACAATTTAAAGATTTTACTATGAGGAAACAAAAATGGAAAGTAATGGGCATAGTAAGTCAGTTATATGCTGTTATATATTTCTTTTAGCCTGTGCTATATTTAACATAATAAATACTGCTTGATTAATTTTATCCAAAATCTAACAAACTATACTTAAAGAGTTAAAACACACTAGGAAACCTTTTAATATCTATACTAATATTATAAAGCGGAAGAGTTTGGGTTTGGTTAAACGCGCTAATCTAAGGAACTACTTGGTTCGAATTGAAAAATTATTTTGCATCTGCACGCTACTGTGGGAGGGCGGGCGGTGCTTTACAAAAGAATGTAATATACACCATATTATATTTTGCATGCGGATCTTAGCAAATAAATTATTATATATATATATATATATATATATATATATTAATTATTTTGATGTTGGATAGCCCATTTATCGAGGAAGGCTATAGGCTATATGACATCACGCTACGACCCTTACAACGATTTCTTTTAAATTAAACGGTAGGTGAAACCGCTGGGAACAGTTAGTTATACATAAAAGTAAAGTAAGCAGCCTACTAATGTCACGCGTCTGAGCACATGCCTTATCTTATTTTTGAGAGGGCTATTAAGCTAGGAACAGTCCGCCACGATACGCCTATGCGGGTTGGCGGACTTCAAACGTCTTCGAAATATTTTTATTCTTTGGACATGGTTTTCTCAAGTTTTCCTTCACTGCTGAGCACGTAGTAAATCAGCACTTAAAATTACAGAACAATTTTTGAAGCCGACGTCAGGGATCGTTCTCAGTTATTCACGTAGCCTTTCCTTAAAACCAATAAAATCTGATCGAGGACGACCAGGGCGAAGTGCATCTTTGACATCAAAATTCTGGGATTGAAACCGCTTAAACCAAATTTGTGCTACTCTGACACTGCATTAGGTCCATAAACATCACAATTTATTTTGCGGCTTGCGCTGCATTTTTTCCTTTTTGTAATAAAATTGTAATATGTATCGAATTCTTCGTTAGATTGACACATTCTGACAGAAAGAAAAACATATGAAAAAAAGCTAGATACATTTTATTAATTTGTTTCTTTTTTTAAATTTAACCTTTTTAATGTCATCAAAACCAGCCAGATACAAAAAGTACAGCCATAGAGATTTTATTCCAAGTTTATACATACTATATGCGAAAAGACTTTTGCCTGACCTAATAATAATAAACCGGAACGTGCTAGTATAGAAATCAGGACTGGCTAACGAGTGAAGTATCGTTGTAGATAAGCGTGTGAAGTATCACTAGATAGGTCTTGAAAACTAAACAAATATTATATTTAACTCGGTTAGGTGTGATATGCGCTTCTAACGCTTTTCCCCACCGCGGAACCCTTCACTGTGGTCTGAAAGGCGCTAGGCGGGTTTTTTTCTGCATAGTCTTAGTATCTTTTCAGTTTTTCTTAATCTCTCTCTCAAAGTAAAATACATATGTGTGTCACACGCTGCAGAAGTGAAATCTTCCGAAAATTAAACTTCGAGAGAATTAAACGAATGCAGAGCATCAGGAGGATACGCTGCAGTAGTCAGTAGGGTTTATTTATTTTAAAAATTTTACCAAGTTTAAAAATTACTTTCATTTTTATTTATATTACATTACATATTATACAGTCTCCAAGTTTTCAATTTCAACACATGACACTAGTTGTTTATTTACTATAAACAACTGTGTCATGTGTTAAGTTATAGGAAACACGATATACTGTATTCTATCTAATTCTGATGTACACGTTAGTCTCTTTTTAGTGTCGCTTTTCCGTTTTATAGAGTTTCAAATCACAACGATTCTAAAGAAGTGCTTACTTCATAAAGTTGCAATTAGTCCAATGCTCAAAATAGGTGACAACTTCAAACGGGCCTATTTAACGTAATCTTCGACGAAGGTAAACTTTGTTCGATGATTTCTTAAAACAAATAACGATTTTAACGGAAACGGAATTAAGATTTGAACCCGGGAGCCAGCGTACTATGAAGCTTTAGTCGAGCGCTCGCCCCATGACCTGTGGGTTGTGTGTAGCATGTGTTGGTTGCGTAATGTGCATAAAATGATAAAAGCCACTTTGCGCAATTAGTATGAATCCAGCTTTAAAACAATGCATCACGAACACCAAGGGTTTGTATACGTCATATCCTTAGCCATCTTATGATAATTCATTGCAATCATCACCACTAAAGTCTATATAAAAATGAATGTTTCTGTGTTCCGTCTTCTATGCGGTCGCGTATCGTTCTTCCGATTGACTTTAAAACTTTGAACAGTTTTTGTAGGCAGTATCATCAACGTACAGTAGATGGTGGTCTTCTATGCGTTCGCGAATCGTATATCCGATTGAGTTGAAATTTTGTACAGTTGTTATTGGAATTTGCGTGAAATTAATGAGCGAAAAATTTATTTATGTTGTATATGTAAATGTGTCTCTTTGTATAAATAGACCGATCTTATTCAAACATATTACAAAAAAAAGAAGAGGCATTGCCAACGCATGCTCAGCACAAAACTAATGGTCGCACCTAATCCTTGAGTTAGAAGGGAAAATAGTTACAATGGTCACGATTATTGCATACTAATTTTACCTGTTAAACAAACTTACTCATCTTACTGCTGACGAAGCTTTGCGATTATTTTTATTGGATAGTGATGAAACGAGCAAACGTTTAGATGATAAGTAGCAACGTCTGCCCATAACAAATGCTGTGTCACCCAGATCATTACTGTGTGACACCACATTGCGCTCGTCAGCCAGAAACACCAGTTCTTAAGTCTCATATTCCCAGTGATTACGCTAGTTCTGTGCCTTTCAAACAGAAACACAGTAATGTTTGCAGAATACTACTTCACGGCAGAATACCTGTCCATGGGGTGGTCCTACCTAAATGGATTACTGCATAGGACTCCTCCCAGCGGAGTTTAATTCAGTTGCGGTATAATAAGCGGCGTAGTTTTATTATTTAACGTCATTTATTTACCGTCTTAGTTTTGCATTGAAATGGTCCGGAAGTAATTTAATTGGAATGTAAACGTATCAGTTTAGGCTAACGCATATATTCATGTATAACCTAATGTCACTGTTTACTTTCACAAAAAGATGTAATGATTTATGAAGAAACCGCCGGGGTTACATAGATTGGGCTCTCATATCCCAGTCAGTCTTTTAATCTAAATCTGTGCTTTGTAAAATCTGGAGTGTAATCATTTTTTAATATCGTATTTTTGTCAAATATGCATACAGACAGCGACCAGATCCTGACACATCTTACGGTTTTTCTAATTTCATTAGCGTTTTCATACAAGGTCGTCGATTGCGGGTATAGGTGGGTGGAAAAACGGGCAAGTGGCTCACCTGAAGGCAACACTAAAATATTAAATATTTGTAAAAAATACTCAAATTACAATGCCAGCAGATGAGCTTTTTTACAATATACTGCAGCCCGACTTTAATGAACTAATTAATTCAACGTATTTGTTTAATGATGTTTATTTTTTGCTATTTTTAATAATAATTTCGAAATTTCACGATGCAGTTAAATTAGGAAATTTTCAGCAATGAAAGTATGTCGCAGTTGTTGGCGCCGGTATGTATATCAGGTCGCCGGGGCTGGACGAACGTCATCTGAATTATTTTTATTGCTCCCGTTAATGTGGACACAGTAACGAAAAGTACGTAACTTCATACATATACTCGAGGAGAGTAAAATTTTAAAGTCGTATTTGAGTGCAGCGTTTTCGTGCAACGTTTTTGTGTACCTTAATTAATGTCTATCAAGTAATTATTATTTGCTTATATACTGGAGAGGTATTTTACTGTGAGTCATATTTTTGCATTGTACGCGAGTGACCTGGTCCCGTTGTCGGCACCACTAAAATTGTTAATTGCAATTTTAATTGCTGATTTACCTCGTGCTCGGCGGTGAAGGAAAACATCGTGAGGAAACCTGCATGTATGAGAAATAAAAAAAAACATTTCGAAGACATGTGCCGTCCGCCAACCCTCATTGAAGCAGCTTGGCGGAATCTTCCTAGCTCCAAAACCCCTTTTAGAAATGAGAGGAGGCCTGTGCTCAGCAGTGGGACATTTATAGGCTGAAACTTTACCTTTTCTTTTTTTTTTGCTTTTCCCTGCGTTTTCACCTGCGTAAAAAAGCTGACCCCGATATTTGAATCGGATTTTGGGGTTTTAAGTAAGTTTTAATTATTTTTCTTAAAGTAAAGTTCATTTTTTTACTGTCATTTGTACAAAGTTGCACGCGCCATTTTTTATTTATTATTATTGTTAATATTCATCTCTAATCTATTTTTATTTTAATCATTTTTATAATATACATAAGTTTTACTTTGTACTGAGTTGCGCACACCCTTTTTCATTTATTATCATCATTTGATAATAATACATTGTGACAGTGTGCAAGCATTACTGTGTTTCGACTTGAAGGGCACTGTGAGCTAGCGTAATCAATGGGCATTTGAGACTTAAGAACTGATGTCTCAAGGTGACGGGCGCAGTGTGGTGTCACAGAGAAATATTCTGGGCGACACAGCATTTGTTGTGGGCGGACGTTGCACTTACCATCAGGTGAACGTTTTGCTCGTTTCGTCACTTTCTAGAATTAAAAAAACAAACTATTGGACTGCATCTAAATTTTATTTAAATCAACTATTCTATACAATGATCCTAAGTAAAACATAATGCTCACCTAATCGGTATTCTGTTAAAAGATTACAACTATATATCGTATAGATAAGATATAGGTAATAGAGGTGTATCTTGATCGCCGAGAACCCGAGCGGGCGTTAGGTACGTCGCGAAACTGGGTTAAATGAAATTCGTTTCGATCCACGGCGTGACTAATGTTTAACTAACAATGCATTCGTAAATTATATCGCATTTTTCGTTTAATACACATATTATGAAACCACAGATGGTATGAAATAATTAAATAATTAATTGCATACATCAAACACCATTTTAAATAAATCTTAAAAAACACTTCAAATGATCATTATAGACATAGTATTACAGCATTTCTGATTTCGACGTGATACGAAAAATGTAAACTGGCCCTATAAAATCAGCGCACATCCCTACTAATATAATAAAATATAGCTAACATTCTGAAGACAGACATAGGATACTTTTTAGCACGGAAAATCACACTTTTAAATTGTGGACTATAAGAGACATATTAGTCATTAATTACGTAATGACTAATATGCAAAGTAACAACCAGAAAAATCATACTAATTAAAATATTTCGGTTTCAATGTTTCGTCTAGAGTACAGAGATTATTTTGTATGCAACGTGTCATTCTGCGACGTGCAAGACCTATAAATACGACATTTTAAAGACCGTATGGCTCGTTTAACTTGGATGAGAAGTGTGCGCGGTTGTACGAACTTGTAAGTACCTACTTACGCTCGCGGACGACACGAGCGGTCGCCACTCTGACTAAGTAGGTCAGTGGGTCAGAGACGAGGTCCACTGATAGTACGCCTGTTGTTTCCCAAACTAAACATTATTTTCTATGGAAAAAACGAGCAATAACATTAACGCTGGGAGCACACTAAGTTTACCATCTCCTGGAATTCGAATGATTCGGGCATAAAGCCAATCGTAATTTTCATTAATTGTATATTGATCATACGTGTTTCTGAAAAGTAGACTCCATTGTATAAAATATAAATCCTTTATCCGCAGCAGTCAGCCAGTTTTAATTTAGTTGCAACGTACAAATGTATATATAAATAAAATTGGGAATAAATATTTCGAGTGCATTAGTTCGTTCGAGCTCTCGGCAAACACTGACAGTGCGTGTCTCAAGTTATTTCGTTCTATTTAAACGGAGTGGAACGCACCAACCTTGCTCCACATTCGAGATTACAAACAATTAAATAAAAAAATGACGAGGTGCGAATCGGGTTTACATTATAAGGGTTCCATCGTTAATTATATTTAACGAAATAACAATTACGTTTGAATTAAAAATAATTATAATTAGCCTTCAAATATTCTAGAAATGCTATATATTATTTAAGTCAGTCATTTTGTTTAATTCATATAACGTTTTAACGGTTTTGTGTTAATAATATAAACGTATATTAGAAATTGAAAATAATACAATAATTATTACATAATACAATAATTACATAATTGTATTATTTTCAATATCAATCAATTACAACCAGTTCTATCGTAAGATAAATACAATATATAAAAAACGAAAACGTTGCATTAAAATTAGAACTTGCAACTTTACTCACATCGCGCCCAAAGAAGTTTCACGTTCTATCGTACAAACATACAATCCTTTCTTTTTCCCATATAAAGGGTAAGCAGAGACCTCTGGAAACGAGACGTGACGAGTAGCGAGCCACGTCGCCGCCATTAGTGTGAGTTAAAAAAATCTTATTCCCCATTGCGTTCCCACAAGCAGTACAGTGACAGCATTGCATATTATGGTAATATTATGCACGAACAAAGGCTGTCCATACAATACCTTAGTCGCCTCTTACGACATCTCGGTAGGAAAGAGGTAGGTGCAATTTGACTCTGCCGGAAACCTATTGGCCTACGTAACGGCGTACGTTCTATCGTAAGATAAATATAATACTTCATAAGATCTAGTAATAAATACGTTTAAGAATCTACTGTGCTAACAACAGTGCTATTGTTGATCGAAGATCTCATCTCATTTCGAGGGTGTCGCAAACATCAACTAAGGGCAAAAGTTAAAAAGTACATGGCACCGAACAGATGACAGAATAACCATATTAAATACGCTAACTTCATCGACCTTGATTGGTTCTTTGGTGATTATAGTATCAGACACTGCACAATAGATTATATAGTATGCGGCCAACATATATCTAAAATGGGAAGGGTCTAGCAGCAGCGTCTAAGGTGCTAAGTGGTTACGGCAACTCCTCCCATATAAGGAGATAGGTTTGATAATGATAACTATTGATAGAAATAAAGTGTTATGTGCTGAGGAACGCTATTTAGTCTTTGTAATCATTACAATTTCAGTGTTGTGGAGATGTGGTTTAAGAAATATGCTTTTTCCTGTTGTTTTTATTTTAGTTGTCATCTTATTGTCTTTTAATAGTCCACATCTGACTTATTCCACTCCTTGAAGTGAATTTTTCCCGTAATCACCACGCTTTCCAGGGGATCCTAGTCGCCTCGCACCTTAATCGCTGCAACGGTCCGTGTGTTTTGAATTTTTCGAGATAGTTGTTCAGCCACCTTTTGGAAGCCATGGAATATTCCAGTCATTTCCCTTAATCTACTCTTACGATAAACAGGGGATGAGAAGGGGCGACAGATTTTCTTTTGTTAACCATACGGCTAATTTTAATATTAATAACCGCCTCCAGTGCAGGATTTGAAATAAGCATGTCTTCCAAGTGTCATGTAATTAAACAACTTGACTTGATGATGCCGGGGATAGAACCAGGATTGCCCGTGTACTTCGAAATTAAAAACCAGACATACTTAAGCTACCACGGTCTCTGCTTAATAGCTTAAATGAAACAGCTGAAGATCAATTCATGCCTGTGGTTTCGCACATGTAGTACCACTATTCCTCGCACAAAAATACAGATTAAAAGAGAGCATACAATTTTTTTTTCATAGAAATAATTTAGCAGAAAATAAGAATTAATTGTCGTAATCAGTACGCACATCAACCGCCTATTGGCGGTAGCAATCCGCCGCCATTATAAAAAATGTCACGCTTGGTGGCCGAGACAACGATTGTCTATTCAAGTAATAATGGGGAAGAGACCACCATATACGAACTATCATTTTCCCTTACTACCCGCGTAAAAATGTCTGTAATCCTCTTCACTTAAATATTAAATTATATATAAATTTTGTTAGATTATTTTGGAAAATTTTAATTAAATTTCATGTTTTTGCGTTCTATTCCAGCGTTTGATATCATGTATTTATTTCTGGTGCGTGCTCTATTATGTAATTTAAGTTTATACTTTGGACTGTCAGTGGTAAAATAAGCAAGCCCGTTTATTCATAAAAAACTGGTGGTAAGGTGGGTACCACCTCAGTCGCCAGTAATTCTGCCGCGAAGCAGTATTATGAAAACATTACTGAATTTCTGTTTGAAGGTCTCTGATAGCTAGTGTAATCACTGGGCATATGAGACTCAAGAAGTCATGTCTCTGTGTGACGGTCGCTGTGGTGCAGAAATGTTCTGGGTGATACAGAATTTTTTATGGGCAGACGTTGCACTTAGCATCAGGTAAACGTTTTGCTTGTCTCGTCACTATATCCAATAAAAAGTGTATTATGTCAACTTGGAAAATATAAAAACAGTGATTTAGATAGGAATTAGTATTAGAGTAATCCTATTAAAAAGGACATTTCCGATTAAAGGGATTACTTCACGAACCCCTACCATATTAATTTATACGTCTAATTCTATTATGAAAATAGAACTCAAGCCGCGTTGCAAAGCGACTGTTATCAGTCTGTATAAAAAAATACAAATAAATATTTATTAAAAATTAAAACTGAGTAAGCGTAGTGCAGGCACTCTCTTTGTTAACTTAAGGAATATTATAGACGATCGGGTGGACTAGTGGCCTACCTCATTTCTACGCCGAGAGCCCTGGGCTCGAATCCCAGAGCCTTTTGTGCAAAACGCAATTTGATAGTTCCCGAATATGGCTGTGTTATGCACGTGAAATTCATGTCTGCAAAACGCACCCATGACACAGGAGAAATACTAGTGTTAGGGCATCGTTTTTTTAGACTAATACAACATAATTATAGCAAAAATAATATATAATATTTTGACGTAATCTTCTTAAGGGTTCGAAGAAAACAGAACCATTATAATGATCACTACGTTTCTGTTCGTCGAAGTCCGAAGTAAACCTGTGCCGTAGATAGAAACAAAGTGTTGTTTTCAGAAGCACACTACATACTCGTAATAACATCTCTAATATTTTGCAAATATTTAATACTTCAATATATTAGAGTGAACAAATGTCTCATGTATCTTTTTATTTAAATTTTAAATAGTATTTTTGATATTTCGAAAAATATGTAAAAAAGTCTATCTCTGTGTTGCTCAAACTAATTAATTCTAAAACAATCTGGAAGCGCCTCATTTCAAGGAAATTATTAACTACTATTAATAATTTGTAGCATCTTTAGTTCACAGGTGTAAAGTGCATCTTCTTTGACTACGGGTAAGGTATAACAAGAACGCTCGTAAAATAATTCAAATTGATTTGAGTGTTCAAAAAAATTTCAACTATATTTATGCAAAATTCGTATGTTTAATATCGAACTCCCTCCTGAACGTGTGCCGTGGTAGCTCGAGGGCCGGGCGATTGCTTTTAATTTAATAGTACGAGAATGACCTGAGCTCAATCTCCGGTGACGGCCCCTCTAAAGTTGTTCTGCGATTTTAAATGTTGATTTACCACGTGCTCAGTGATGAAGGGAACAAAACATCGTAAGGAAACCTGCATGTCTGCGGAACATATAGAGTCGAATATATTTGGAGAACATGTGATGTCCGCCTGCCAGGACTGGTATAGCGTGGCGTACACTTTCCCGCTCCAAAACCTTCTCAAAAATGAGAAGCGGTCTGTGATTTATAGGCTGTTATTTTATTGCTTAGAAAATAACTAATATCTAATTTCTAGATGATGGAATGATGGAAGTTTCAGATAATCTGTCACCCCATCTCGTCCCCTGTCGTAATAATCGAGATGTCATTTAAAACGCAACCACGAGACCGAAGAAATCCTAGTGTGGACCAACGTTTTTAAAGGATAGAAAAATGTAGCAAAATAGCCGAAAATACGCGTCACGTGCTGCGATCACAAATCGGTCTGTCAAGCGTAGTGATTACTGCAAATCCTCTCCCTTAAGAGAGGCCCATATCATGCAGTGGACAAAACGTTAGTGACGAAAGTGACATATGATTTTTGTCTAATGTTTTTAACACAACCAGAAGTTGTCAGGAAAGTATGCGTGAAATTCTGTACACGTCACAGGAGAGAACTTAACGTGAAATTTTGATTACATAAATAAACAAAAAAGGTGAAAGGATTAGCAAGCTGAAGTGGCAATACGCCGGCCATATAGCTCGTAGAACCGATAACCGTTGGGGAAGAAAGGTTCTCGAGTGGCAACCTCGTACCGGCAAACGACGTCCAGTATACGGTTTTGCGGGAAAGCGATTGATGGATGTGGATCAGGACTGTATTTAGTAGCAATCCACGGAGAGTCCTATGTTCAACAGTGGACTATCATAGGCTGAAATGACGATGATAAGGAATTCTCATCACCATTTTAACTTATATTCCTGTATTGTGAGAGCGTTTTTAAGATATAAATTTAACATGCACAACGCAATCAGACCTGAGAGCCGGCAATTTGTGATTTGGCACAAATGCTGGGCTGAGATTCGAACCCATAGCGTAGTAAAAGCCAGTAGCTCCGACCGCGCGCGCTCGGGAGCGGACCTCCCTTCTTCTTCGATAATACACATGGGTGATTGTTGATATAAATTAGATAAACATGTTCTCATACATTTGCACAACAATAAAATAAAAAAGAATAACTTTTAAACAAAAATCATATTTTTGTTAAAAACTTTTATCTGTAAGGCTCTAGGGTCCAGTATTGGACTTCAAATGTTGTCAGGGCTATAGTGCCTGTCAAGAAAAATCTAACGAGCCCAAACACGATATGGCTGTAGTAATCTATTGAGGAGTTGGGTGTTCTGCAGGTGGCCTTGTCAACTGCATCAGGTGCATCAGCTGCATCAGGTGCAGCTTACCATAATATTATTTGTCATCGGGCTTATGAGTGAATACCAAACCTCAGCCTATTCGGGCTACGAGAACTGGTTCAAAATTTAATTGCAAATTTTGACCTAAACAAACTTTGCAAGTTAAATAAAAACTTGTCTTAAGTATAAAAACTGTAAAAAACCCACTGCTAGTTATAGGCATCTCCTAAGTTAGGAGAGTTCGCCGTAATCGACACGTTTGGCAGGCGGATTCGCAACCTTACACGCTGCTAAATTATTTTATTATATTATAATATTGTGTGTTACAAAGACAGATTAACAAAGTTAGGTCAGTCTCTAATTGTCCACAACACAGGCCGTAGGCATTAGAGGGTTTTGGAGCCGGGAAGGCCGCCAAGCTACTCCAACGCGGGTTAGCGGTCTTTACAGATCATCGCACTCGGAATCGAACTCAGATCACTCGCATACTAGAAAATTTAAGACCAGCGCCTGGCGATATGGTCAGCCAGCACGGCTATTAAAAACAATAAATAAAACCCTAACATCAAGATACATTCGTCATAGATCGTCCGGCTCGAAAGGATTCTAATTTGCAAAGCAAATACATGTTCGAGATCAACGAATTTCATAACTTAACATTCATAAAGTTAAATAATATTTAAAACGAAGCATCGTTATACGGAATCCCAGAAATTGACAATTTAAATTAGGGTCTTTGGTATGATCAGGTGACATACGTTCAGCTCCAACAATAATATTTACACTGATTTTGTATTCATATAAACACTTGGACGAGAGCGTCGCCAGTCAATGGCCCAGGGGGAGGTCGATTTTCGACCACGCCAACAATTACCGAATACCGTTGTAGGTTGGCTTGGCATTAGGTAAACAACGCAACTCCGAGCCACAGTAATGGCGACCGCGTTGTCTACCGGTTCGCGTACCTGAATTCTACACAGCGTGTCCTGGGTTCAAATCCCAGCCGGAGCCAAAATTTATGCAAAACACAAATTGTTGGTTTTCGGTCTGAGTGTCTACTGTGTAACTCTGGTTGGTTTCGTGATCGGTTTCATTTGATCCCATTAACCAATGAATGAGACACAGGAAAAATTCTAATGTGGAGGGTTCTAATGGGGGGGGGGGGGGGGGGGGCGCGCGCGCTATCGTTTTTACAAAAAAAAAAATGTTAAACCCGTCTCAGAGCAAATATAACACAATAAAGATATGACATATAATTCTGTTGATAACAAACACGACACTTAAATTTTTACAATTTATCTTAAATTCTTTGTTGTTGTTCATTCTTATGTTATTCTTACATCTGCCATTATACTGTTCTATTAACGGCAGTATAAAGAAAAAAAGTAGAAAATACTAACAACTGTCTGGAATCATATTCACGTTTTTCATCGAGATCTTATTGCCTTCATTGTAATATCTGGAAGCACAAAATACAAGACGGAGACGCTCTATTGAAAACATACTTGAAATTTATAATGAAGGGAGCTTAGTATGAAAATGTTATTGCTTTGTGATATTTATATAAATATTACTGATTTAAGTGAAAAAAACAACTAAAAATGCGAATGCTATGACTTATAGGTTAAATTAATTAAAAGCCTACATCCAACTAGATGCAGCGCTGCGCGTAGGATAGTATGAGAGATGACACACTAAAGCGGCTCCGTGCTACATCGTACGACAAATCAAGGAGTGAAAAACCGAGCGCGTGAACGAAGCATGCGGTCTGGCAACGTCGCGCGCTCACCGTGCTGTAATGACGTTGTATACGGCTATCCGTGGTGCTGCAACTCCATTACTATAATGGGATGAGAAATGCCGAAATCAATTACATTAACTTAGAAAATATGCGTGTATTACATCATCGTCATCATTTCAGCCTATCAATGATGATGATGATGATGATGTTCTCCTAGCCGATTTTGACCTTATGTAACGCTGAACTGAACGCTGATGCGATAAGATCGGAGGTAGGCTAGGATGCAGTGTCAGAAACACGGGGACAATCACAACACAACCAGACCCGAAAACCAACAATTTATGTTTTAGCACAAATGTTGGCTCCGGCTGGGATTCGAACCCAGGACCCGCGGCTTAGAAGTCAGGTACTCTGACCACTAGGCCACGCGGTCGTCAACACTGCTAAACATAAGCCTCCACCATAGATTGCCACAAAAGGTGTAGCATTCGGGGTGGATTTTTCCATAGTAGCAACGCTTGGCAGGTGGGGTGGTAACCGCAGTTTATTTATTCAGATGTTCCAGAAAGATACAGCTGCCCATCTCCTGGTTTTTATTTACCCTACGTCGACTTTGACTGATTTTTTTTTTTACAGGTGATAGGATTCTTATTCAGGAATCCATCTAGTTAGGTCCCATCGCAAGGTCAGTTATTCTGCCGTGAAACATTCCTGTGTTTCAGTCTGAAGAGTACTGAGAGCTGGTGTAATTACTGAGCAAATGAGACTTCAGAACCGATGTGTCAGGGGACCGGCGCAGTGTGGTGAACAGAAATGTTCTGGGTGACATGACATAGCTTTTGCTATGGACAGGAGTTGCACTAGCCTCGTCGCTATCTCCTATAGAAGAAAACTACTTTTTCTTTACCAATTAGAAAACACCGAAGCTGATTATGTTTTTTGACGATATCTATTATATTTTCCATGATTGTGTTTTAAAAACGTTGTATTGATTATTTGTCATGACGTCACGTGGCGCACAGCGCTCCACTGCTGTCATGACACATCGCCAAGAAGGCGCGTAGCGATATTGCCAGGCCGCCTGCTGCGTTCACGCGTTCGATTTGTACCACGAAGCTGCGCTTAATCGCGAAATTTCACTGGACACTTTTATTTGTGCTAGTTTAGTTACATCTGGTATGTGTGTGTATGTATGTGGTTGCGGGTTTATGCATGTGGATCCTTGTGTATGTATGCGCCATATGCATATGAATTATTAAGACTTTCCAATACATATATATGTATTTGAAAGTCTTTAATTCTTCCCGTTTTATATATGCATATCTATATTTTTGGGTATTTTATTATTAAGTAATGTTTGATTAAGATGCTTCTATATGTACTTTTTATTGTTAAATACTTTTCTGCAGAAGCGAATAAAAATGTTCTTTCTTTCCTTCAACAGTCACGCTCCCAGTGGTATCATCCTCTGATACATTAAAACGACTTATTTAGACAACAAGGTTTGTTCTACTATCGTAAGTTTGTTTAACGGAGATAAATTTCACATGCACTATACAACCAGACCAGAAAACAACAAATGTGTGTTATTATATAAACTTTTTTCAAGTTTGAAAGTTATTGATATTTGAGTAATTATTTGTTGGTAACATTTTAGAATTTATTAAAAAACTTGTAATAATTTCTACCGTGTTTGACATTGGCTGTATGAATGGAAACAAGCGATAGACTGTTATTTGATTGACAGTGTCAATAGGAACGTAAATAATTAATGTTTTATTATATTCAATTTAATGTATTTGTAACACATAATTATTATAGTATAAATTTTAGATTCCTCGCTTCTACTCCATATAAACTTTAACTATGCCAAATCTTACACTCTTACACACTTAAAAAGGGGTACAAAGTTTTCTTTTCACGTATTATATATAGACATTGGCTTTGGCTTTTTCGTTTAGGATTCGAACCCAGGACTACCGGCGTAGAAGTCAGGTATTCTGACCGCCAGGCCACGCGGTCGTCATTGGAATTTCTTCAGCAGTGACAATTGAAAAATTTCCCATGGAAACTTCACCTTGATGATCCTTCTATCCGATCCAACAAATCACGGATTCTAACACGCAAAGAAAGACTGAGCATAGCTATTTCCATAGCTCGCTGAGCGACTTAGAATTTCTTCGTGCAACCTGCTGTGAAGGGACGGCATGTCAGTATCGTATTTCATCAACGGCAACTAGATGGAGCGACCTGAACGGTTTTGTGGGAAGTCGACGATTGCTGGTGACTCAGGACCTTGTTTTCTGGCAATCTATGAGATGGCCTATGTTCAGCAGTGGACTTGAGATGAGCTGAAATAACGATGATGAAGCCTGTCTGCTCAAGTTCCGTCTGCCATACGTGGTTACTAACATAAATCTTGGAGGTATATCTACAGCAAACAGGTTGTAATGATGATTTAGAAACAAGCGTAATGTCTATTGGCCACTCAGAATAACGAGATCAAGTTAAAACGACTACATGACGGCCTACTTTTTTACACGACGGGATGCAAGAACTGCTGCGGTATTAATAATTGTTCGTTTAATCAGTACCAGACAATAGAATAGAATATTTTTTATTCAACATACATTGTTTACATAAAAGTTAGTGAGTCTTTTTTTCTTTATCATTAACGACACTGTTTCGCTAAAACGGCTTCTAAACGTTGTTCTGGGAACAACCAGCAAGAAAGTCAACGGGCATTTTTTTTTCTTTTTGTCTATAAAAAAAATGTACATTAACAAGATTGTAAAGAATAGTAGTAATTATAAGAAATAGCTTGGCAGCTATCACCTCAAAGGGATTATCATCATCCATATATTCTCTAATATTATAATAACCCTTTTAATGAAGACATTGTTTAATAAAAAAAATGAACTTTTATACTAGCGGTATTATAATAGCGGTCACTATTACCCGTTATGTATTAAAAAGATAAAATTAATTTATTTTAAACAGAAGTAAAACTGAAATAACTGCTCGGTATATAAACAATTATTAATAATTCGATAAATATTAATGAACAATCTGGTGGTATGCAGGAATCCGTCTAGGTAGAATTACCACCGCAGTGCCAGTTATTCTGCCGTGAACCTGTAGTATTCAAACAGTACTGCTGTTTCGGTCTAAAGGGCACAGAGAACTTGTGTAATCACTGGGCATTTATGAGACTTAAGAACCGATGTCTAAAGGAGCGCAATTTGGTGCCACACAGAAATGACCTGGATGACAAACCATTTGTTATGGGCAGACGTTGCACTTATCATCAGGGGAGCATTTTGCTTGTGTCTCACTTCGGCCACGTGTAGTTGTTGCACGCGATTTTTTTAAATGCTTGTAGCTTTTTAACAATGTAAACATTATACTGACGTGTATGTCACAGCGACTGCTTCAATTGGCTTTTCAATTAAACGCCTGTCCCGTTAGTTAATTGGCGCCGTAGAATTAATAGCCCAAATAGTCCAAAGGGAAATACGGTATACTAATTACAAACATTTAATGATATTTGTAATTGAAACCTTGCTAAGCTTTCAAGTTTTGTTTAGTAAATCGAAGCTATTTGATTGAACTATATTTAGACAGCTTATTATTATTATAAATGGCGTAACGAAACGTAGCGTTTAATTGCACGTGATGTTAGCGAAATGGCTATAATGCTTAGTAACAAATATTGTGTGACTTAGCAACGGAGCATACGGTTTCAAAACGTGGAGTCTGAAGAACTGGGAAAGTTCAAAAAAAAAAGAAAGCGACGAAGCTAGTCTCGGGGTTTTCCTTGGCTGATCGTTCTATTTATTTCCGGTTAGACTTGTGTGACAAAGGTCACATCTTTCGTAAACGTGAACAACGTTGAATTAATGGGTCGTGTTTAGGCAAACGTAGTGTTATTCACCCCAGACTAAATAAAGAAGCGAACTTTATAAGTTGGCTTGTAGCAACTGCATGATGTCAAAGTCAAAATTTCTATATTGTGTTTTAGTCTTGTTTAAAGCTTTTATGATTATCGAAATCTAGACCGGTTCGAAAAATAAAATCTCAGTGAAGAGCCGGCAAGAAAAATTATTACATCGTGTAAAAAATTATTACATCGTCACATGTTTGGTAGCCAGGGGATTTGCAAGTGCAGAATTCTATATCGCCAAATTTCTTTATATCATCATCATCATCATTACATCCTATCCTGCCTATCTTAGTCTATCTTATATAGCCTATCTTAGTCCACTGTTGAACATATGCCTCCCCCATAGACTGCCACAAAGCAAGGTACCTGCATCCATAGACTTCGAGCAAAATCGCGCAGGTCCTCGCTCCATCTGTAGAGCTACACTGCGTTTGCCGGTACGAGGCTGCCACTCGAGAACCTTTCTTCCCCAACGGTTATCGGTTCTACGAGCTATATGGCCGGCCGATTGCCACTTCAGCTTGCTAATCCTTAGGGCTATGTCGGTTACTTTAGTTCTGCTGCGGATATCATAGTTACCGATCTTATCACGCAGAGAAACTCCGAGCACAGCCCTTTCCATAGCTCGCCGAGCGACTCTGAGCTTCCTCAAGCGGCCCGCCGTGAAGGACCACGTCTCGGTTCCGTATGTCATCACTGGCAACACGCACTGGTTGTAAACTTTGCTTTTGAGACATCGAGGTATACTCGACGAGAAGATGTGACGTGGTTTCCCGAACGCTGCCCAGCCGAGTTGGATCCGTCGATTGACCCCTTGGTCGAAATTGGAGCTACCTAGTCGGACAATCTGTCCTAGGTATACATATTCGTCAACAACTTCGAGCGAAGTGTTCCCAACAACAACCGGTAAAGGTGTGACATGGACGTTAGACATTATCTTCGTCTTGTCCATGTTTATCTTAAGACCTACCCGTTGGGAGACACTATTGAGGTAATTGAGCATAGTGCCAAACTCCTCCAGCGATTCAGCCATTATAACTATGTCGTCGGCAAATCGAAGATGTGTGATGTATTCGCCATTGATGTTAATGCCGTATCCTTCCAGTCCAGTAGCTTGAAGACATCTTCTAATGCAGCGGTGAAGAGTTTCGGGGATATTACATCGTTCTGTCTTACACCTTTCTGCAATTGTATGTATCGGTTTCGTACTTTGGTTCTGTACTCGGATAGTCATCGTAGCCTTATTGTACAAACACTGCAGCACTTCGATATACCGACTGTCCATTGGGCACCGCTGAAGTGACTGTAGCACCGCCCCAGTTTCGACGGAATCACAGGCTTTCTTATAGTCCACATACGCCAGACATAGCGGCAGATTGTACTCTTCATCTTTTGTACAATCTGGCGATGCGTAATGTATGTGGTCTATAGCCTTTTCGGCATCCGGCTTGTTCGGGAGGCCGACGGAGGCCGGAGGACGACGTCGAGTCTGCTTGCGAGACGATTCGTAATGACTTTCGAAAACAGCACGTAGACGCGGCACAGAAGCGATATCGGTCTATAGTTCTTCAAGAGGGCATTATCGCCATTCTTGAAGAACAGGACAACCACGCTCTGCTCCAAGCTTCCGGCGTAGCGCCGCCGTGGATGACGGAATTAAAGCTTCGAAAGGACTAAAAGTACCGGTTTTCCACCTGCTTTCAGCTTCTTATAATGATCGTTTTTTACAATACGCTTTGTCTAATAAAGTCTTGTTGACAAGTTTTTTTTAAATGAACCGTATGTCCGAATTCGCCGTTTCAACCATTTTTGAATTTTATATTAAAATTTTATAGATGTTTTAAAAAAATACTTTCAAGTTTTAGCCAACCTAAACATGGGAGTCTCTAGTCTAGCGTGTCGCCTCGACCATTCTAAAGGTTGCAGTCACTATATTGCAGCTTTTTGCTGAACGTATTTTAAATATTTATTATTTATAGTATTTAATTTAAAATATACTTTTAGTATCAATTAAAACCAAAATTAATTTATACAGTCTATATTTGCAAAATGTGCGCTGCATTTAGCCAATAGGTGTCCGGCAGAGTAGAATAGCACCTACCTCTCTCCTACCGGGTGTCCTAAGAGGCGACTAAGGCATTGTACGGACAGCCTTTACTCGTGCAGAATAACACCAAAATATGCAATGCTGTCACTATACTGCTCGTGGGAACGCAATGGGGAATAAGATTTTTTTAACTCACACTAATGGCGGCGATGTGGCTCGCCACTCGTCACGTCTCGTTTCCAGAGGTCTCTGCTTACCCTTTATATGGGAAAAAGAAAGGATTGTATGTTTGTACGATAGAACGTGAAACTTCTTTGGGCGCGATGTGAGTAAAGTTGCAAGTTCTAATTTTAATGCAACGTTTTCGTTTTTTATATATTGTATTTATCTTACGATAGAACTGGTTGTAATTGATTGATATTGAAAATAATACAATTATGTAATTATTGTATTATGTAATAATTATTGTATTATTTTCAATTTCTAATATACGTTTATATTATTAACACAAAACCGTTAAAACGTTATATGAATTAAACAAAATGACTGACTTAAATAATATATAGCATTTCTAGAATATTTCTAGAATATACAATAGGTAAGAATTTTTAGACTCGAATCAAAATTCACTACGCGTCAAGTTTCTTTTCCCGAGAGAAAGAAAAGGGGGCTACGTGACCAACTCCTTATATGGGAAAAGGCGTGATTGTATGTATGTGCACTGCACAACCACATATTAACAATCTATGAATTCAATGATGAAACGGATAATCGGTCCACGTGGCGCTCATAATGAAACAAGTGCATGTTGTAAAATGCTGCCGGCTCGTGATGATTACGACCACAACGAATTTCACATAAAACATCAATGAATTTAACTTTTAAACCTTCAACTAGTGCATGTTGGCAGTGATGAGATACGGAACTACCACGCGGCTGTATGAGGAAGCTCAGTCGCTGAGACAGCAATGGAAAGGGCAAAATCTCTGTAACAATGATATCCGCAGTGGAGCACCAACCGACATAGCTCTAATCAGCAAGCCAAAGTGACTGTGGGTTTTCTATATAGCTCGTAACCGATAACCGATAACCGTTGGGGGAGAAAAGGTTCTCGAGTGGTAACCTCGTACCGTAAACGCAGTGCAAAACTACAACTTGCGCGGTTTTGCGGGAAGTTGTTGGATGCACGCGACTGTGTTTTGCGGCAATCTATGGCGGAGGGATATGTTGTGAGTCAGTTGACTTGTGTGCTGAAATGATGATGAATATAATTTAAAAGCAAGGAACACGGTCCTCGAGGATGTCTAGGATCTAGCGACTGGATGCAGACAGTAAATAAAGGATATTTCATGGCGCTTTATACTACATTTTCGTTTAAAAATCTTTATAAACAAACACAATACGACAATAAAGTAACGCAAATAGCCTCTTCTTCTTCTTTTAACTCTGGCCTCTTTCAATAGAATTCTGCCAATGTCAAGTCAGTCACGAGAGTGACAATAGATAATTCAAAATGTCAATGGACAGTAAAATGATAGTCTTAAATACAATTTTCCTATCACTGTACACTTTCACAAGCACTTGCTGCATTATAACTATCGAGCCGTGTGGTGGCGGCACGTTAAAAGAATACTACCACTCCATCTCATCCAATGGATCTCGTAAAAGGCGAGTAAGGAATTAAACTGCACTGTGCACCCAACAGCGCATGGTGGCGATGGGCTCACCACCTATCACACCAAGTGCATTATATTGTTTTGGTGAAACGTGGATTATGGCGATCATCTGTTTTTGCAGTGAGTGCCCAGTCTCTGACTACCCCTTATGGGATACAGTCGTGATCTTATGTATGTATAACTATCGATATTAAAAATCAAAACTCAAAATATGTATAGAAATTACAAAGTTCAATTAAAACAGTCCCGTCACTTTTCGAGTTGACGCCAAAAGTCAAATAGCCACTTAGATAAAGTTGGGGGAGTTTTTTATAGGTTTAAGGAATGGTCGCTACTAAAGAACAATATACATACATACGTACATAAGATCACGACTGTATCCCATAAGGGGTAGTCAGAGACTGGGAACTCACTGCAAAAACAGATGACTCCACAATTCACGTTTCACCAAAACAATATAATGCACTTGGTGTGATAGGTGGTGAGCCCATCGCCACCATGCGCTGTTGGGTGCACAGTGCAGTTTAATTCCTTACTCGCCTTTTACGAGATCCATTGGATGAGAAGGAGTGGTAGTCTTCTTTTAAAGAGCCGCCACGCGCCGCGCCGCACGCATGCCTACTGTCAAATTGACAACGATGTTTTTTGACGTTTGCGCGGAAATTCCTGTTTCTTGCGGTGGATGAAAATACAAATTGAACCATTACACCTGACGACGATAATTTTACCCAATTCTGATTACTGTTTAAAATAAAATAGAGATGGCATTAAATGGTCAGGTTTACAAAAAAGTGACATAGTTTTTCCTGAGGAGTCTTCGTGTGAAGTCCGCCACTTAAATTGGAGCAGCGTCGCGGTACCATCCCGGCTGCCAAAGGAGCCCTGTCCTGTGCTCAGAAGTGGAACATTTATAGGCTTCTTAGGACTTTTATATAGTTTAAGGTGATACTGTTGGCATTACACATATATTACAATGATTTTACTTTTTACAACAGTTTATGTAACATAAACGTAAATGACAATGTAGAAAGTGTCGTCAGTACTGTTACGTGTTTATCAATGAATAGTAAACTTCAATAAGTTTTAATCAGTAATATATTTTACAAGCTTTTGCGCGCGGCTTTGCATGCGTAGGATTAGATATCATTTAATCTTAGAAAAACATTCAAACTCTCAGAAATAAGAACTCATTCATTTACCCTTTTTTATCAGTTGGCGAATGAATCCACGGCGGCAATCGAACGGAGACTCAAAAATTGTGTCGATGTTACGCAGAATTTTTCTCAGGCGTCTTATGACGTGTTTTGTAGGTGGCGTTGGCGAACTCCTTAAACTTATACCGGCATCGGAATACCAGTTGTATCCACAAGACCATAAAATGTAAACCTAGGATATTCATACTACAAGGTAGTATGAACATTTTTTTTTCGTTTACATTTTATGGTCTTGTGGATACAACTGGTCTTCCGATGCCGGTATAATCTAATCTAGGTATAATCTGCCATACTATATATAACATCTATATTTATTAAAAGTAAGTATTCCCTTTTTGATCAGAAACATAGAATAAAGGAAAAATACATTTTATTTATATTTAATTTTGTCATTACGAAATAATTAAGAAAAATATATCTTTTGTTCGTAGACATACGTTTTAAACGGAGTAAATTTATGTTTAATTTTTCAATAAGTACTTAAGGTAAGTTTTTTATTACTCACTTTAGAAAGTGATAGGAAAAACATTATCCGTAAAGTTTACGGTACAAAACCTATTACTATCGTATCAATCTTCTCTTCTAGGTAGGAAATTTCAATGAAATAGATGTTATAAAAGTATAACAAAAACATTAAAATCTATTAGAATTTGGCTTCTTATTTGTAGGTATACAACTGAATTACGGAGTTTTGTATTAAATACAATCTTTTCTAAGGATAAAATCGTTATAGATTACACGTAGCGAGAGCTAAACGGATTCCAAACAGAATTACCAGTCGGCCTACTTCCCAAAGATATGTAGAACATTTATGCAACGTCTCATCATTGTAAAATAAGCAGCAATACATCAAAACGTACATAAGAGAAGTTGATTTACACGAAAACGTCTCACGTCACGTACAGGACGATTACTTAATACGGTGTAACGAGCGCGTTGAGCCTCCACTGCAGTGCGGCCACAGCCGAGCAAACGTGCCCTACTGACACCGAACGAAATCAAAAAGCAACGTCACCGAACACCCTCGGAATACAAAGTGAGATCAACTATTACGGTGTATAATATGACTCTCGTTCACAGCGATATATATGCCTTACAGTAAATTAACCGATTATTTCATCCAACCACGCGTCGCCTGCTATGACTATTAGTAGAAAAAACGAAAAAAAAAAACAGTGTTTCACACTGTTCATTCCGTCGCAGGATAGCGCGAAAAGCCAATGCGGCGTTGCCACACCGTGCAACCGAGCGTACGAGCAGGTAGCTTCTACTATGCATACTTACAACAATGTAAATGTAATTATTATACAACCACTTGTCTTTTTTGAAAATCCTGTTTAAAAGATTTCCTTCAAGCCTCATGTCCCCTATATTCTTATTAATATTAGCTCTTAGTAGAGTCTAACTTGAATTATTAAAACATCTAAACCTGAAAATAACGCTTTGTAGTAGAAATGTTTGTTTCCTTTTTTGTTTTAGTCTTCATTGTAACTTTATGAGGACTTTAATCCGTCTCGCCAGAATATAGCTTACACTTCTAATAAGTAGGTATATCTATAGATACATCTCATAAATGCGTAACCATAAGAATAATTATAGATACGAATAGAACGAGTGTATACGTACCGCTAGATGAATTCACATAGGCGATTTTTAGGTCCATCTCTATATTCTCAGTTGGCTTTGGCTCGGCGCAATTAATTTCATACTCCGGGGCTTCCATTATAATCTCGCTCTTAGCCTGGCTCGTGGAAGCGGCCAGACCCTGCGCAACACTCATTCTAGGAGACTCTTCGTGCATTATTCATGGACGGTCAGGCGAAACAGCTAAATTTTTTCGCCCGAAAAATTCGTAATTTATCATCTACGCCGCTCAAAAAAAATCTCTTTCAAAATGTATCCGTAAAATCGGATAATATATTAAAAAACACAAAATGTAGGTCTCTAGGCCACTTCACTTACACTTTGATATTCCGACATAACTCGGGTTCAGTGAAACTACTGTACTCATGACTGACATTGAAATAAGTCGGTAAAGGGCAATAAGAAATTAACCCAATTCGAAAAAAGTGTGTCATGGCCTATTTATTAAAAATATTTGTTATGGGTATTATTTTCGTTACTTAATATTTTTTCATTATTATTTAAGGTATGATTACTAAATATTATAAAGAAAAACATATAAAAGTACTTCCATGCCTTTATTCCAAAACATGTCTGTCAACCTTAAAAATCATGTAAATGATGCAGAATTACCAAGAATTACTACATTTGCTCGTGAATACGTTGTGTTGTGTAATAAATGACCGTTTCTATTGCACAATCCTTTCACAAGGGCTTCAAATGTAGGTCAATCTGTACGAGTATGATTGCAAATTATCTCTGATAACTATTATTAGATTTATTGGACAAAGGGTTTAATAACTCTTAAAGAAATATAAATTATTTAATTACAATTATAATTAATGTTAGAATAATTTGAAGATGTTAATAATTTGACTTACTAAAATTTTACATCCGGCGAAAACTACTGCCCTCTATTAAGCAAATAAAACTTTATGTTGTTGTGTGGTGTGTGGAATCGTAAATTGTTGATATTTTTTTCATAGATGGCGTTGATTTACAAATTTTTTCGTAAAGTATTGATCTTAAATTAATTACATAAGTTGTGTTACTCAATGATAAAATGTTTAATTAAATTGAGCTGGTATTGACGAAGTAATATAAGAACAAAAACATAATAATAATAAACATAAAATAAACATCCTTAGTACTGATCAGACATTTCCCTTCGTCTCAATTAGTAGTTCTATACGCCTGAGCATGCTGTGTGTGCACTTTTTAGCAATTTATTTTATTTTGGGGTCATAATTGATCAGCTTTTCTATCAGTCTGACCTTGGTGGTTATCATATCTTTGTCTATTTCATCCTCGTTTTTATAGGGTTAATGACAGGAGAATTGCCAGGCCAATGTAAAACCAGAATGTTGAGTTCTGCCTAGAACTTGGTAACGCTTCTAGGTTTACGATATGGTGCTGAATCATGCACAAAAATGATATTCCTCACCATTTCGGAATCATTCTTTAAGGGTCAGTAACAGGCGAGTTTGTAAAACTTGTCTGTACTGGTCTTGTTTCATGGTTCCTTGGGCAATGTAAAGGCGTCCAACCCCCTTAGCGTTAAGACAAACCACACCATTATTTTAACAGGGTATTTTTCTCCTGTGTTCATCCGAAAACACCAATTTTTTTATGATTATTATTTTGTATACTGTTGTTGTAAATGGTGAAAATAGCAGTAATAATGCAAACTCACAAACCTTATCCAAGTCCTCAACCGTCTTTTGTCGGTGTTCCCGAGCCCAAGCGGCCCCTCTTTATCGTCGCATGTGTCAATCGAGGTTTTTTCACAGGACGATCACCGGTCAATCCATCTTTTGTCCACCCCTACTGCACAGTTGGAAGTAGGTATTCCTATTAGTAGTCCTGTTAGTCCTGAGTTAACGGTCCAGCACTGTTTTTCTGTTTTATAAACAGATATCTCAAATTTTAAGAACGTGAGATAGTCACGCGTTTTCTTCAGCTGGCTGTTTCTCTTAGGCGAAATGGGCTGATTTTGGTCCAAATTCATTTTTATTTTATTAACATTTTCAAAATACCAGCAATGTCTACTGTCTTCCTCTGGAAATGACTATGCTGGAGAAGGCTTCCTATCTTCTTTGATTATATATTATCATTGAATTGTATAATATACAGTATAGTAATACTTACATTTTAGCTAAATTTTACAGTACAAATATGAAAATAACTTGGTTAAAAATATTAAAATTCGTCTTTCACTGATTAGTTTCTAAAGTACACCGCGACTCTCAGGTTACTTAAAAATTTGTAGAAAATAAATAAACGCTTACCCACACTACTTAAAAATGCAACCAAGTTCGCCCAAAGTGAATAATTTGAAAAAAAAAGTGAGATTCCCCAATAATTTGGCAACTAGTGTATATATAAAATTATAAACTTTTCAATGTTTTTCTTATTTAAAAATGCATTGAAATATTTTAATAAATTCCTTACATTCGTATATGTGTTTTCCGTGATATATATAATTTCGGTGATGTAATTGCTGTTAGCCTTTTTAGGCTTTTACAGCTTCATCGGATACTGTGCTCACGGGCAGGCGTACCTGATTTGGTTTGACCCAAACATAAATACATAAATAAACTCCTACAAAAACCTCGAAATTCGGACTGTCACGTTCGCAGCGTGCTTGCGCTTTTTAGAATACTTATCTCAATATGATTTTAAGTCGTCTAATGACCGTCCGAGGGAGGCTGATTTTCCGTGATGTTTGTGCTGTTAGCCTTTTTGACTATTAAAGCTTAAGTATTCTTTCGAATATGTCATCTATTGACGGTCCCGGGGAGGTTCGGACCTCCGTTCGGGCAGTCGACATGTGTTGGATGGAGAAGGACTTTCAGTTACCTAGTTATAACTAGGTGAGTTCGTAATATAGGTTGATTAAAATAACCGAAATCAAAAAGTATCGTATCATTGTTATTTTTTCTTCTTTTCTTTTTACAACCTTCCACCACCCAATGCTGAGTGAAGGTCTCTTCTAATGCACGCCATTCTTATCGGTTTTGCGCCTTTCACATCCAGTCCTTTCCGGCCACTCCAAAAAGGTCCTCGGTCCGACGCATCGGTTGCCTGCCTACATTTCTATGCCCTACTCTAGGCCTCCCTTCAAGCACCCGACTACCCTACCTGTTGTTCTGTCTACGATATATATGGCCCGCCCACTTCCATTTTCTGCTAGCGATCACATGAGCTATGTCGACCAATTTCGTTCTCTTCCGGATCTCTGTGTTCCTGATTCGATCACGTAGAGAGATACCTAACATAGCCCGTTCCATTGCTCTTTGGGTGACTTGGAGCTTGTGTAACACCTGCTTTGTCAACGTCCATGACTCGGCTCCATAGATCATTGTTATAGCTGTTAGCATTTGTATTAATTTTACATTTATATGTAGGACATTACTTAATAAACCATTTTTCAGTCAGTTTCAGTTTCAAAATAAAAATGAATATAATTTCAGTCACATCAGACAAAGTTAACACATTGTTAAAGAGATTTAAACAATCGATAAAGTGTTTTACCGAAGCGATATCGGATATATAGTTGAATAATCATAAGATTCCAATATTTTTATGTTTTTTTTATTTAATTTTTTTAATCTTACATTACAATAACAACATTTACGAGTACCTACGCGAGGTTTTGTCTTCTTTAATTGTTATTATATTTAAGGGGTTTAAAATGTTGAATCTAACATTTTAAACCCCTAAAATACAACAACAAAAAACTAAAGATGTTATAAAGTGAAACTAAATAGAAAAACTCGAACGAACGGCCAGGTGCTGGAGCAGTGTTCAGTGTAATTATGATTGAAATAAATAATTTTTTTTTAAAAAATTACATCGTTTTTTGCTAATAATAAACATGGCAGAAGAATGCGCTCAAGTACGACAGAAGATTAGTATCTGCTGTTATTTTTTACCAAGTGAAAGAATAATTTTATTATACGGAACGTTTCGTTTGAGACTTGTAAAAAAAGAATTCTTCAAAACTATAATACAGTACAATTATTATAAGTAAGCCGCTGAGACGTGGTCCTTTACTGCAGGCCGCAAGAGGAAGCTTAAAGTTGCTCAACAAACTATGGGATGAGCAATTCTACGTAACGACGATATCCGCAGCAGAATTATATTAACTGATATAGCTTACCGTGCACGGTTTTGCGGATGGGTCGATGAATGCAGGTGACTCAAGACCGTGTTTTCGGGCAATCTATGGCCTATGTTCAGAAGTGGACTAGTGATAGGCTTAAATAATAGTGAAGATGCGGCTCAGTGAATTCCGCTGCGGGTGAGTGCCCGCAGATTCATCCAAGAATGTGCGGGCCGTAGTAGGTCCGTTCTTGTAGCGCTCCATCTTCTTTCCCGACGTCGTGCACTCCTAGTTTTAACTGTCCATGTATCCGTGCGAACTTCACGCCCGATCTTTTATGCTAATTAAATTGTACTTCTATGTTGATATATTCAATACTTTGCTGATTTATGCAATTCTGATAATATATATATGATATATATAGACAATAATGTGCTAGTGTGATACCTTCAAACATCAATATGATCTAATGGAAACCTTAAATCTCTCCTAGCAAATCCATCAAATTTTGTTAAGTGTTGAAGTTTACCTATTTAACTTCAATACCAATGAAATTAAAACACATGCCATTTTCCCATTATAGTGTTAATGCAATATATTTAGTTAAAAGAAACGTATGTTAGTACAAATTAAACTAGAAAAAAGTATCATTAAGTTCAACACTTGCCGTTATATATTGAGGCACGTACGTTAGGGGCATAAGTACATAAAAATGTGTGTGTTTTTGCAGTGCCACAGTATGGAGCAGTCAGTATTTTCACTTACAACTCTCAACATGGCGTCAGTGCTCCGCCGCACCCTGCGCATCAGCGATGCGACTTAATTGCGCATGACTGAATAAAAGTAATCCGTGTGATGGTACGCAATCATAACCGATGCACTAGTGTGGGGGGGGGGGGGGTAGTGCCGAAAGCTCCAACACTACCCTGAAGGCGTTATTGTATTGCATCTTACAGGTCTTCTGCGTATAGTAAACCTACACGACCCACGTGTATAACGTCTGGCAACGTCAAAACGCTTCAAGAAGTGTTACTTTAGCGTCTAAAGTGCACCGTGTAAAACTGCGAGCCTACATATTACAACGGACCGCAACAGCTCTCCCTTTCCTCTCCATATCAAGGTCATCCTTCAAATCCTCAATTACTACATGGAATACCTCGATATTCGAATCCTCTTTTTAGATCAACTCCTCCGTGTCACTGGCGGAACATGAGCTGGTTTCTGTGACCCTACCCAAAACACTAGAAGTTACCTCCTCTTTGTATTATACTGAAGACAGTGTTTCTACGCATAGTTATTACAAATGCCTGCAGCTTCTGAAGCGCACTAACCATGTCTTCTGCGTAACTAATACTATTAAAGCAGTGCCCATCAATTGAATATCCGACACCGGTGCTGCCGTGCCGATTGTGTGAGAAGATGTAGTTACAAAGATAGAGAAAGGGATGCTTAGATGGTTTGGACACGTAGAGAGGACGGATGAAAGAAGTCGGTAAGAGTCGACGTAGGCGAACGTATCACGATCAGATCGATGTCGTTTTAAGGAAAGTCCACATTTAAAGTAACCGCAACCTACGAGCTTGTATGAAAACACTAATGAAAGTAGAGGAAGCTAAAGATGTGTGTCAGGATCGTAGCAAGTGGAACGATGTGGTCTTGTATGTATGTAGAAATAGTAATTTCTCTGCCAAAAGTTTCGTTTGGCTGCGAATACAAATCGCCCAAACCAAATACGGAATCGACATTACTATTTTCAACTATTTGTTATATCACTAAGACAATTAATATACTCTAATAAGCTGTCAGACAAGTCAATAGGCATACAATACCTGCATACACCGACCCAACGCACACACAGTGTGGTTACCAATACACTGAATCACAGAGACAGTGTCTATTATCAATTCATTATTTCATAACAAAGCAACGCTGTTTCTGAAAATCTTTATTGATATTTCCTTAATCTGGTATCGCATGGCGAAGCAACCTCTTGGTCTCTTGAAGGGCCATAAAATATCTATGGTTCTCTACAGAATTTCGTTGCCTCTATAATAAAACTCCTCATCATCATTTTAGCTTATCACTAGTCCACTGCTGAACATAGACCTCCACCACAGATTGCCACAAAGATTTGTGGCTTTCATTTTGTTGAGATTTTCCATAATTGCAGTTTATTTATTTATAGGTTCCAGGAAGATGCTGCTGCCCATCTTTTGGCTTTAATATTCCCTCTGTTGACTTTTACGACACTCACGGGATGAGATGAGGTAGGGTGGTAGATTTCCTAAACCCGCCATCACACGAGACTATCTATCACTGCGTATTGGTAGAGAGATGATTACTCGTTTGTAAATACCACAAACCACCTAATATCATTTCATATAAAATACTATTCCAGTGCTATATACTTTTACAAATTCAAATTGTACATAATACTGTAGTGGAGTCCCTGAACAGATTAAATAATCTTCCTATACCTTTTTAATTAAATCTGCATATTCAGGAGTCACGTCTAATTCTGCATCTGACGTTACAAAAAATCATCTCAAAATCATTCTCTTCACCGATTGGAAGAATTTGAACATTTTTATTTGTAACAAGACGAGCAACTCGTCTACCTGATGTTAAGTGCAACATCTGCCCATAAGAAATGGTGTGTCACGCAGAATATTTATATGTACAATGCGCGTCGTCACTCTAAGACCTAAGACATCAGTTCATAAGTATCATATATCCAGTATTTACACTAGCCCAGACCAGAATACAGTAATGTTTGTAAACAAATTGTACACGTCAGAATAACTGGCATTGCCGTGATACTTAAATTGACGGATTCCTCCATAGGATTACCACCAGTATAATCATACATAACCGCAGGCTGTGAATATTAACATTACCATCGGTGAAATGATGAAGTTCATACAAGGAATGTGAGGCTATATCTGTAGCCATTAATTATCCTTTTCAGATTTAGATTACGAATACTTTTCAGTTTTAGCGTTAAATCATTGTTCATAATATAAGTGTACCTAAAAGTAATGGCAGCCGATGGTAGCGTCCTCTTCTTCCTAATCATCATCATATGCGGGATCCTACCAGCCACTGTACTCGTATCAAGCCAAGAAATTACCATATAGTATATATGGAATTATTCGGCTTATAGGACATTAGCTAAGTATTTTCATTTCTTCACTTGTAAAAGTTACATTACTGGGGCAAACTACTACTTTACGTACACGCAAATTACTCCAGTCCTTTGCTGCACGCATTTATAAATGACTATAATATACTAGGCATATTATAGTCGTTCATATACGAACGGAATATTTACGAAGTAAAAAATTTCGTCCAAATATAATATCCGCAACGGAAAGATGGACACCTTCTGTGCGTCTAGTTGTCTGATGATGAAAATGGGGAGGGGAAATTAAATCATGTAATTCCTGAGCATTCTCCAAAATGTATCGTGCAGCACACCGAGAGACTTACGTAGCACACCGCACCGTGCCGTACTGTACTGATAATGTTAGACTACACTAATAAAAATAATTAAACAACAACACAGATAATCACAGATAAGCAATTTGCGTCTAACTTGTCAATAACAGACTGACGCAACGTTAAACAAAAACTTGTACATTCAAAATAATGCGATAAAATTAAGTAAATGCATGATTGATGAATAAATTTCAGCGAATGTCGTTTCGGTACTACGCATTTTATATTATCTAGATATAAATCGATCCAGATCTGTTTTGTTACTCTTTTTAATCTTTCTAAATAGGACGTTCTTGTAGCTGAAAGCTGAAAGCACTAACAGCAAGGTGCATTATTTGCTGAAACTGAAACAACAACTTCAATAAACACTACTGAGCTGCTTCTGGTTATATCTCTATGTTAATGTAACCTAACGCAATGGAAGGTAAATAGGACACGCAAAGCAAGTTAGTACCAGTAACATTTTTTTACAGGATAAAGTGACGCGACGAACAAAACCTGATGGTAAGTGCAACGTCTGCCCATAACAAATGCCGTCACCTAGAACATTTATCTGTGGCACCACACAGCGGTCGTCAATTTGATACATGGACGGATTCCTCGATAGATATCCTAAAACCAGTAGAAGCATACTTTAGGTAGAGGAGGAGGAACTCACGTCCAGTTTGTGTTTGTAATAATGGTCTGAAGTAATATTCATAATATTACTAAAACTGTATTAACGCAATCTTGGATACACGACAACTGCAGGAGACTACAATTCAAATAAGTTTTTATGAATCTCTTACAACTGTCAGTAGATGGAGTGCGAAATAATTGATTGATTGATTCAGATCTCTTTCGTCATAAAATTTTAATAACCTTTATTAGGGTACTTTAGAAATGGAGGGGGGGGGGGGGATATATATATATCGCCCCCCCCCATATATATATATATATATATATATTATTCTGTTAATATTTTACTTTCTACTTTACGGAACAACACGTGAAAAAGTTGTAATATCATTTATTGTTTATCAAATATTTATTTAAAAAATGTAAAATATACAACTACAACGTGCTAGGTCCTTATAAAATGCACACAAAATATATCATTATTAAAAATGTTATTATTCGTTAAGGCATTTTCTCTTACATATATATTTAAAAAAACCATCCTTTTTAATTAACAAACAGATAACTTCTAATAGGAATCACAACAAAATATTTCTTTGCGATTCGTATTGAGATTATTATCTATGCATTACTTTGCTTGGCGGCATTCAAAATCTCCCTAGAGATGATGATTCTCTGTATTTGCGAAGTGCCTTCATAAATTTGATAAATTTTGGCGTCTCTCATCAGCTTCTCAACGGGATACTCTGTGTTGAAACCGTTGCCGCCAAAAATCTGTACAGCGTCGGAGGCGGCCTTGTTGGCGATCTCTGAGGCGTGGCATTTGGCCACCGATGCCAATACAGTGTTCTTTTGGCCTGGAGAACAAAAAATATGAAATCAAAATACAGTACAATTTTGGAGCATTGCACCATGAACTTGGTACATTTTAAACATATATTTTTTTCTATACTGTTAATCTGTCCGTGAACTGTGTGCGTGCAACAAATATTTTTCTCTTTCTTCTAAATACTGACCGTGATCAACCATCCAAGCGGAGCGTTGCCAAGCCAAACGAGCGGTCTCAACTCCGATCGCCATGTCGGCGAGGAGGAACGCGACGGCCTGGTGGTGGGCGATTGGCACGCCAAACGCTTTCCGTTCTAGTGAGTAACGCGTCGCCTCGTACAGTGCGCGCTGAGCGAGACCGGTCGCTCCGGCAGCCACCTAGGAGATGGCCAAGACAAATTTAATTTTCGTATTCAGAGCTAACATATTGCTCGTGCCACGCGATGAGCGTTGAAAAAAAACGTCGTGAGGAAACCTGTATGTCCGAGGTATAGAAATATTTCGAGGACATGAGAAGTCCGCGAACTTACTTTACTGGGTGGTAGGATTCATAAGCAGGAATCCGTCTAGGTAGGTACCACCCCAGCGCCAGTTATTCTGCCGTGAAGCAGTAGTGCGCAAACATTACTGTGTTTCGGTTTGAAGCTAGCACTGTGAGGTAGCGTAATTACTGGCTATATGAGACTTAAGAACTGATGTCTGACACAGAAATGTTCTGGGCTTGTTATGGGCAGACGTTGCACTTACCATCAGGTGAACGTTTTGCTCGTTTCATCACTTTATCCAATAAAAAAAACCGCATTGGACCAGCGTGGCGGACTATTCCCGGCTCCGAAACTCTCTCAAAAAGGTCAGGAAGTCTGTGCTCAACAGTGGAGCATCTATAGGCTTATTTGTTACCTTACATTTTTTAAAATTTTATATGCAATAAAAATATGTTTAAAATGAATGATTTGAGAATACTTTAGTCTGACTTTGACTGACTTAAAATTTAGCACAGATTTGTTTGATTTTGAACTGTATATTTAGTATAATAGTTGCCGTTATCGCCTCGAGTCCTAGAGAGAGTACCTGGACTCGTCAAATCATTATCAACGGACCTTTCGCTCGCACTAGTGTTATGAAGCGGTAATTTTATTAGGCGGAGAAATCTTTTCAGGAACTCAATTTCAACTTTACACAAATAATAAAACAATTAACCTGTAAGTGTCCGACAGAGTAGAATAACAACTACGTCTTTTCTACCGAGGTGTCGTAAGAGCCGACTAAGATACTATATTCTACTACTACTATACTATACTATACTATATTCGTACGGACAGCCTTTATACTAGCAGAATAATACCGTATTATGTAATGCTGTCACTGTTTTTGGTGAAGTAATCACTGTTAGCCTTTTGGCTTTTACAGCTTCATCGGATGCTGTGCTCGCGGGCCCGGGGCCCGCGTGCCAGGTTTGGTTTGACCCAAACATAAATACATAAATATAAACTCCTATTAAACATCTAAATTCGGACCGTTGCGTTCGCTAGCGTGCTTGCGCTACTTTGAATATCTCTATAAATTATCTTAAGTCATCTAATGACCGTCCGAGGGAGACTGCGGGCCTCCGTTCGGACTGTCGACTTGCATGCTGTTACTATACTGCTCGTGGGAACGCAATGGGGGTTAGGATTTATTTGACTCGTACCAAAATGGCGGCGACGCGATTGGCCACCCATCACGTCTCGTTTCCCGCAGAGGCGAAAAATGAGGGTAAAAAAAGGTTTATTTATGTATAAAACAATTGTTATTATTTTATTACCGGCGGGCGAGTTTTATCGAACGCGCCCATGGCAATCTTGAAGCCGGCGCCCTCTCCGATGAGCACATTTTCCTTGGGGATTCGCACGTCTTCGAAAGTGATGCCGCGGGTGTCGGACGCGCGCTGGCCCATATTTTGCTCCTGTGAATGTGAATTCATTAATTAATATAAATTAAATATCACTTTATTGTACACCATAACAAAAGATATAAAAAGGAAAAAAATAACATAAAATGTACAATGGGCGGCCTTATCGCTAAAAGCGATATCTTCCAGGCAACCTTTGGATGGACAAAACTAAAATTTAACAAATAAGGACGGCAGTGTACAAATGGATAAAAACAAATCAATAAAGTACATAAATAAAATTTAAATATATATAATGTATACAAGATATATAATATACGATGTTCTCCTAGCCGTTTTCGACCACGGCGACAACTTCCGACTACAGTCGAGAGCCATCAACTGCGCAGGAGATATTATAGTGCCACAAGTGTACCCGCAAACACAGAGGCACTCACTCGTCCCAACCTACCTGCGCCCGATGTAACGCTGATGCGATAAGATCGGAGGTAGGCTAGGATGCAGTGTCAGAAACACGGGGACAATCACAACACAACCAGACCCGAAAACCAACAATTTATGTTTTCGCACAAATGTTGGCTCCGGTTGGGATTACAACCCAGGACCCGCGGCTTAGAAGTCAGGGCCTCTGACCACTAGGCCACGCGGTCGTCAATATATATGCATATACGAAATATAACAACATAAATATAAATACACGTAAATAGGTATTAATAAAGACAACGTATTTAGCATGTCCAGCAACCAGGGTTTTAAAAATGGGCAGAGATTTGGCATGTCTGATAGGGACAGGAAGATCATTCCACAGTTTTGTAGCCTGCAGCGTGAAAGAATTCATGTATTTAGGTAAATTTTATGATGAATGTAAGTCATAATATTATGAATACTTGTGTTCCCAAAATGTTTGTTTGTGTGTGTTTCCAAATTTAAATAAAAAATGTCGACCATTAAACGAATTTCAACATCAAGGAAAACTCCTGTGCATCCTTTTCAAAGGGAATTATAATGAAACTCCGATTACAGCCACAGAGTAAAGTACTATCTGGCCAAGATCTGCCTTAGCTTAAAGTTACGAATACAACAAAAAAACAACAAACAAAGTTTGCTGCTAATCCACTAATCAGCTGTGCACTAACTACTTAGTGACCCGATTTAAATACGTTCATGCTATACTGAGATGGACAGAAAAAATATGTCCTACTTCATATAGCAAGCTTACAGCGTGAGATTTATAAAACAGGATAAAATCCAGAAACTGCTAGACGGGACGCCAAATGCATGTGTTATAAAACCTCAAGTGGCCATATTGACGATAAGGCTTTTTTTAAATTAAATCATAATGTTTTCTACCGTATAGTTAATAAAAAAGGAAAAAACTGTAGTTTTCAATTATTTATTTGTATTACTTGTTTCCTAAACGGGCTGTTAGGATAAGCCTGTTTAGGAAAAATAATTAGCCCTAAGGATTAGCAAGCTGAAGTGGCAATGGGCCAGCCATATACACGTAGCTCGGAGAATCGATAACCGTTGGGGAAGAAAGGTTCTCGAGTGGCAACCTCGTACCGGCAAACGCAGTGTAGGGCGACCCCCCACTAGATGGAGCGACGACGAGGTGGCTCAGGACCGTGTTTTGTGGCAATCTATGGGGAAGGCCTATGTTCAACAGTGGACTATGGTAGGCTGAAATGATGATGATGAAACGGGCTGTTTACATATTTATTGAAATCAATATTAATAATGAAGAATGCAGTTTTCGTGTTTCACCACGTCTACTAACCGATTGGTAACAAAAGAAACATGATGAATCTCTTAGACCCGATTTCACCGATTGCTTTGGAAACCAAGTTTAATAAAACCGCGTTTTGCTTAACTGAGTTCAAATGTATCATTTGATCTCGGTTTTCGTCTAACCGATTTAACCGACTTCATTTTGATCGCGTTTAGAAAAACGAAGTTTACATGAAATATCGTCACAATCTTAAACAAAAAGACGATTTATATCGTATTTTGCGACATCAAACAGCCTGTTTTTATGTTTAGGTTACATAGGTATGCAAACAATAAATAAAACGAATTAAAAATAAATTTTGTGTTTACATAGTTGTGCAATTGACAATGACAGCTCTCTAAACGCGTTTAAAGAGCTAAACGTCGAAAATTGGGCGTTCAGAATTTGAACCGCGTGTAGCATTGACTGCGTTCATTTGATGTTGATGAAATGTAGACTGTAGTATTGAACTCAGTTAAACGCTTAAACTTCGTTTTTCTTGAACTGATCGCGTTTAGTTTCATGGGTGAAATCCGCCCTAAATGGCAGGTATGTTATAAGTAATTCTTACCTTACGACCGGGGGTGACCCCAGCCCACTCCCTTTCAACTATGAAGCCGGTGAAGGCTTTGCTCGCCGGGCATTTGGGGTCCGGATTGGTTCTAGCCAGAACGAAATACCTGTACAATAGCAAAGTTTGTAGAAAAAGTCATATTGATAAGTTGATTATTTTGTTTCATCGAACATCGATGATGTAAATTCTCTATGTCTATGTATGAGAGCATTATAACGACATTGCAATTAAGAAAGCACAGTTAAAATTAAATAAGTATTAAACACGTAACTGTAACTCATTACAGTTACGTGTTTAATACGATATCTCAATATATCATCATCATAATTTTAGCTATCTTAGGGGATATAGGGGTGCTTTTGCCATAGTTGCCAGGCTTGGCAGGCGGTTGCCACGGCAGTTTATTTATTCAGAGGTTTCAGGAAGATGCTGCTGCCCATCTCCTGGTTTTCATTTTCCCTCTGTCGACTTTTACTACACACACGGAATGAGATTGGGTAGCAGATTTTCTTAAGACACCACTACCCGGCGATGAGTGAGTCATTGAGTTATATATGTTCTTATTTGTACGGAAGTGTCGATTTAGATAATCATTACTTAACCAACAAACAATAAGTATTTTTAATAAAAATGGTAACCAGTTAGCGACGCCGCCATTTGTGATCCACATCTTCTGTCCGTTGAGGATCCATTCGTCACCCTTCTTTTCAGCGCGGGTTTTCACGCCGGCGACGTCCGAACCAGCGCCTGGTTCCGTCACGCAATACGCCTGTTAAATATACATTAAAATGTTATAATAATAATTAAAAATTCAACATCCGAAAATGTTTGCGTTTTTATATTTGTCTGATTAAGATAGTGTATAATATGTTTAAGGCATGCATCGGGTTTTACGTATGGGAGATAAACGTATCAATACTTTTTTGACATTTAATAAAATGCATAATAATTGTCAAAAACTAAAATTTATTATTACATTTTCAACCTTATCAATTATAATGTATTTATTTTACGCTAAATCTCTGACGTCTTATAAAAATAAATAGCGTAAGCTCCAAATACTTACAGCAACAAGAGGCTCTTCAATCAACCTCCCTAAGTACTTCTTCTGCTGCTCCTTATTGCCAGCAATAATCACTGGCGTTTGCTGAAATTCATTGACAAAGTCGCTGAATGAGCAAGTTTAGGAAGAACGGAGTTTTCTTTTAAAAGATTAGGAACATTGGGATTCATATAATAAAATCTATTTAATTTAAAGAATTCATGGAACAAGACAAAGTTTTATATAATTCATTCTACAATTAAATTACAAATATTAACGTTACGAATAACATAAAAAAGAGTAAAGTGACAGCCTATAAATGTCCCACTGCTGAGCACAGGCCTCTTATTTTGTGGAGGGTTTTGGAGCTGGGAATAGTCCACCACGCTGCTCCAATGCGGATTGGCGGACTTCACATGTCCTTGAAATATTTCTATTCCTCGAACATGCAGGTTTCCTCACGATGTTTTCCTTCACCGCTAAACACGTGATAAATCAGCACTTAAAATTGTAGAACAATTATAGAGATGCTGGCTCCGGGGATCGAACCCAGGTTACTCGCGTACTATGAAAAGGCGAGCACCCGGCCCCTGAGCTACCACGGCTTCCGAATAATATAAATAGTAACGAATTAAAATTCTATAAAATTATAATTATAACCACGTGCTCGGCGGTGAAGGAAAACATCGTGAGGAAACCTGCATGTCTGACGAATAAAAAATATATCGAAGACATGTGAAGTCCGCCAACCCGTATTGGAGCAGCGTGGCGGATTCTTTCTAGCTCCAAAACCCTCTCAGAAATGAGAGGAGGCCTGTGCTCAGTAGTGGGACATTTATAGGCTGAAACTTTACTTTTTTTTTACTTTTATAATTATAGTCACAATGCTATTAGTCTTTGTACATTAATGATAATAAAACCGAGTGGACTGCCTGTATTACGTCAATCATACGAAATAGGCGGAAAAAACAATTGTTAGTTAAATGTGCAAAATTAACACATACACATATACAGTTTGTAGCCAAAATTAAATACATATTACGGGTACATTTTATTACTAGGTTAGTGATAAGTAAAGCCCAAGCACCTTGGTATATTTGTTCAAAAAAATAAATAGGAACTTTTTTCGGATTGTTTCAAATAACTGCCCTGCCACGCGTCCAGAGGCCAAATGTCCAGCATAAAAAGTAACAAAAGGCCGCACAAAAAATAATTTAATTTTACGATATATTTAATATCGTAAAATTAAATTATAAATCAGTTAAGTGAAACAAACACTGAAGAAGAAAATATAATCAACAACAACGGCGAGTGCAGGATTAGATCATACAGCGTTAAATGAAATTCCACGACATGCAACTCACGCCGAGACCGCTAGATTCCATTGCCGTCATTATACCGGTACAACCGAACGCCAGCTCCTCGGCTACCATGCACCCGTCAAATACACCAATCCCCAAACCACCTGCAAAAGTATCTTAGATAATTTGAAGTAACTCGGGGGGGGGGGGGGGGGGGATGCTTTGTCGAAAGTGTGCGATGTCCCTGGAACGAAGATCGCCAACTTGCGAGAGGCTAGTGGAGTAAAGTGAAGAATTCTATACTAATATAATAAAGCTGAACAGTTTGTTTGTTTTTTTTTATTTGAACAATGATGATGAATCTCTGGAACTACCAGTTGGATATGAAAATTTCTTTTTACATTCGGTAGTACGATTCTTGAAGAAGGTTACAGGTTATCGAACATCACGCTACAACTCTTAATAGCGATTTCGTTTAAATTAAACTGCGGGTGAAACCGCGCACAGCTGGTAGTGAAATAAATGGCGATACATACATACACACATAAGATCATGACTGCATCCTATAAGGGGTAGACAGAGACTGGGGACTCACTGCAAAAACAGATGACTGCCACAATCCAAGTTTCACCAAAACAATATAATGCACTTGGTGTGATAGGTGGTGAGCCCATCGCCACCATGCGTTGTTGGGTGCACAGTGCAGTTTAATTCCTTACTCGGCCTTTTATGAGATCAATTGGATGAGATGGAGTGGTAGTATTCTTTTATGGAGGTGCCACCACTCGGCAAGTAAATGGCGATGTGTACTAAATTTAGTTTCGTACATATATGTGTCCGGCTGTGTACGTGTCGTAAGAGACAAAAGTATTTGTACGGACAGCCGTTATACGTGCAGGATAAATACCATACTCTCTGCCTACCCCTTATATGGGAAAAAGGTGTGACTGTATGTATGTATATCTGCATGTACATATTTTAGTTTCGCTATATGCATGAGTCGAAAATTTTTCTGCTTCAGCTTATATTTATACGGACCGCGACGTGTTTTTGATCTACCGCAAATACAAAAATTTACGTTTTACAAAATTCATTAAATCGTGTTTTTCAGACGAAATGTGACGTCAACTGTGCGCTTCACGTGATTGGTCCGACTGCCGATGCTCGTCGTCTATTGGACTTACATTTTTCGTACGTCGTGGCCCTTCAATCTATTTAGTAATTTGTATTGGCCCTCGATCGTATCTGGTTTGGACAGCCCTGATCTAGAATACTCTAAATCACTAGCGAACAATCTAATAATGGTGGGGCGTCAGACATGGTACCACTGTATTACTGAACTAATGTATGCATAAAATGGATGATCAGAGAAGAAACGGAACTATCCTTAAAGATTTTTGCGCGCTGGTTCTGATTTGGATCAATAAAACGCACTCCGAAGATAGATGTATCATATAAAGTTCACTTAAATATACAAGATCTGATTGATCCACTTCTCACTATCTCTCGTTTCGCCCTGTAGTCGTCTAAAACTCAGACTCATTCCAATTTTCTTTCTGGCTGCGCTTATATATGCCATCGAATACTCTAGTCTCGAGCGTCGAGAAAATTATAAAAAATCTCAATTTACAATATACGTGTTAAATATAGAAACTTCGCTATTCTTTAAGGAGAAGATATAATGTTCTAGAGTTTTCGTAACACACACCCCTCTTAGAGTTGCACGACCGAGCATAATTTCGATCGCACAATTTTACGATTTCCTTTTGTTGAGCTGTATCCTATATGTCACATTGTTGAGCCGAGTCACTATCTTGTAAGATCCCATCGGGGCTGAGCATCGGTGATTTCCCTCTTCGCCGCACTAGCTTATTAAGCCAGACCAATGCCCCTTCGTCGACACCTTGTATGTTGGCTTTTCTGTTCTAGTTTTTCGAATCTAGTTTTTATTCTTTCACTCCACTCCACAATAACAAATCCACAATTTGGTTCAAGATAATCCTCGACTATCCGAGGATTATCTTGAACCGAATTGTGGAGCAAATCTACTGGTAGCCTTAACTCGCGGCCGAACACAATACAGACTGGTGTTTTATGTGTTTTCATGTTCTGCTGATCGGTAGGCAAGCGGGAACAATGGAAGATGCTTATACCAGTCTCTCTGATGTGCATCTAGCAGTTTGGCCAAGTGTTGTTCCAGCGTCTGGTTAGGTTAGTTAGTAGTATTCCGTCTGATTGAGGATGGTATGCCGTAGTTCTGGTCTTGTGTATTACCAATTGTTTACATACCTCCTAAAACAGTTGTGTTTCAAAATTTCGGCCTTGACCTGTATGAATCTCCATATTATATATCTACAGATTACTTCATTTACCAGCTTTGTAGCTAGAGGTTTCTTTGTTCGGTATTACAAATAGTTCGGGCCGTTTTGTAAAGTAATCCATCACAACCATGAAGTATTTGTTACCTTCATTTGTCACCGGGAATGATTCAGCGATATACACAGCGATTCTTTCTCATGGTGCTCCAACTTCGTTCTTAACACTTTAATTTCCTTTTCCTGAGCCAGAGCAGTGCTTGAAGCCGTCTGAGCAAGATCTACCTGATAACGCATCAGCATTTGCATATTTTTTCTACTTCGGTGTTCCACAGTGTAGTCAAATTCCTGCAGCTGTTCTGTTCAGCCTATTGTCCTTCTGATTTTTTAAACTGCAATAGCCATTTTAATGCTGCGTGGTCCGTGCGAAGATGAAATGGTTGCCCCAGAAGATACTTGTTGAAGAGTTGTACGGTTTTAACAACACCAAGAAGTTCTTTTCGCGTCACACAGTATTTTTTTACGTTAGAGAATGATTTCTTAAAAAAAAACTGCAATGCACCTCATGTTCACCCTGCTTCTGTGACAGTACTCCAAACTCCAAAAAAATGTCGATATTTCGTAAAACTGTACTAAGACACATTTAACAATTTCCCCCGAAAAGGCGATACCTCATATTGAATGTTTTTTAGTAAAGGACGGAGCCGTGTACTTGGGCTTTACTTGTTTTCGAATTACTTACGATAAAGTTTTGTTTTTAGGAAAAATACACTGAGGAATATTTTTTTTCCTCATCATTTATCTAAAAAAATTAACGACATGTAAAAATTACAGTGAGCTAAATCTACACATGTTAAAAGTCCCAGTGACTATGTCGTGAATGAGTTATTTTCCAATCTTTAGACGTAGAACTTTAGAGTAGTAGCCAACCGAATGAATTTTTTTTTGAGGACGTGTTTGAGTCGCTTCATGTGTGTGGTTTTTTGTATAGCAATGATTCTATGGTATTATTTCTTTGTGGATGATGTGGTCTTTGCCTAGTGGGAAAGTGGGAAAGAGGCGTGACTCTATGTATGTATTTCTTTGTGATTTATATATTTATCTTTTCATATAATTCTTCTGTGCGTGTGTATGTCACTGAACTGCTCCTACGTCTGGACCGGTGTTGATGAATTTTTTTGTGTGTTTGTGTGGTTCACTGGATTGTTTAGATTCAGAATTGGACTCGGTAGGTGGCGTTGCGATAGAGTTCTAGGAAAATGACATAAGTCACTCAGTGTGTAGTTTATAGATAATTCGAATATCGAAAAAACGTTTGCTGTTAACAGCAGGCAAGCCAACGTTCGGGCAGGACAACGTCTGTCGGGTCCGCCAGTTTTTTTATAATTTTATGTTATAGTATGGGTACAACATATACGCGACCAAGCATGACATCCTCCTGTGCGATTTTTAACCAAGGCGAGAACTTCCGAACAGGTTCAGAAGCTATCAACTGAGCAGGAGATATTATAGCGCCAATGAGACCAAACAGATACAACATGAAAATATTAAATTACAATAAGCACATATATGAACATAAAGACATTGCACCCGCACACAATTTTAATGTAACCCATTGCATTCACAGTTCAACGTATGTATAACGATTGCGATTTATCGACTCACGCCGAGACCAGTTCCTCCTATTGCTGTGGTTATGCCCGTGCAGCCGAAGGCGAGCTCTTCGGCGGCCAAGCACTCTTCAAACACACCAAAGTTACCCACGCCCCCTGAAATATCTTTCTATTTTAGAAAAAGTTTCAAATAAAAACATCAACCTTTCTTTAGTCTTATTGCCGTAGACAAATTTTTCTCCTAGTTTATATAATGGCCTTTTCTATCGTAATTGCGCTGAAGAGTTAACAGAATCCGTAGACTTCATTTACAATATGTCGCTTAACTCGCGATTTTTTCCTTTAGTGTGGAATTCTGTTCCTGTTATTTCCTCTAATAAGTGAGGCCTCAGCTTGCGATAATTACAAGTCCGTTAGTACAATATCTGCTTTTGCAAAAACTTTTCATAAATCATTTTATATACACTACTATTCAACATCTGATCAAACCGTCCTCATCGTTAAATGCATAGGACTTAAAATATTTCGTGGCATAAAATCATTTAAAAACTGCATTATACAGAATGATCCAAGTATTCTTCATGATTGGAGGCAACGTAGCCACATATTTCTTAATGTAAAAAATACCACACAATGAGATTCTCAAACTTTTCAAATAAACATGAATTTAAACATCGTATTCGAGATGCAGCATTAACAGGTAAGTTCACCATTTGTGATTAAGGAGTCACATTGGATAACAAACTCTAATTTAAAAAGCATTACGAAAATATGATTTCAGCATGCAATAAAATTATGGGTTTCGTATTGCGTAACTATTAAGGTTTAAAAAAATTAGATCCTTGTATCTCCTATACAACTCTATATATAAAACTTGAGCACTGCAATCTTATTAAAAACCCATATTACAATATACCCAAAAAGAGACTTGAAACAGTGCAAGCCAAGTTTTATAAATATATAAAATTTAATTTATAAAAATTTTAATTAAAATTTTAATTATCTTTAAAGATACCTGAGAAGATTCATATCTTGTCAGCGGCCTCTTTAAAGATAATTAAAAATATTAGAAATAAAGATAGACTAAAAATATTAAAATTTCTAATTTAGAAAACATTGTAAATAGTTTAAACTAACTCGCACAGACTAAACAGTTTCAAATTACAGACTTAGTTCCTTTCTACGATATCCTTTGGTGAAAGCTATCGCGTCAGGTGAGGCACGAAAGACTTTTCGTTTCTCACTATATCTTACGATTACGGCTAAAAACAGTATCATTGTAAGGTTCTGCAATCTGTATGACTGTTGTAGTGGTGGAGGGTATCTGGTGGCGGCTCGACAACGAATTCACACATTCTATTAGAAAAATAGAACCGGGGAGTATTTTTGTGTTTGCGCAGATTCGGGCATTACCTACAATATAGACTGCGCAGATAAGTGCTCGTTAGTAATCCCGTTATGTTTAAAGCCTATTATAACTCCTTCAAATTAAAGAAGTCGAAAGACATCCAGAACATATAGGTATTACTAAATATTATTTTACTAAGTGGAATAATAGTATAGAGCAAATGAATGTCTTGTGTTAACTATTACAATAACACAATTCATTTTACACTCAAGTCATGACCATTGTCTCTTATTTTACAGATATATGCAGGGTTGCCACCTTTAGGAAAAAAAATGTCGGGACAATTAGTTGAAAATCGGAACTAGGTCCGATTTATCTTTTATACAATGTGTTCCAGATCGTATGAGCGATAATTTAGGAACTGATTCTACATATCTATCCAACTCTAATACGACCGTTCTTCCCGCTTTCCCCTTCCAGCCATGGCCTTTTCAACTTTTTGTGCGTTTTGTTGCGAACGTCACGGGCATCACATATCCGCAAATGGTCTTATTCGATTCGATACAATATTCTTCATCGTCAGGCTCCTACAAATTATATAAAACTTTAAAAGAATAACTTTAAAACTACTACGAATTCAAAAAATATTAAAAAAGCAAGCTTCATTTTAAAATTTATCGACAATTGTATCGACAAAATTATGGCTGTAAGTTAGTTACTCTAGGACTTCAGGAGATATTGCAAATTGAAAATACTCCTGTCGCAAGCATGAATCACGAGTATTGAACCGACATTTATTATAAGGCGGTTCAAAATTTGTTTCACCACAAAATAAGGCAAAAACATGTGTAAACATTGTTGTTTACTTTTTATTTGTTAATAAATGTCCACTGCCGCTTTGTAAGCAAGCTGTAGCTCTAATTGCTACTTGCTTGGAGGATCGTTGGATCGTATTCAGATCTAACCTCATTTCATCTGCAACAGACATTATTCTTTGCAATAACTCTTCTCTAGTATTTGGAACGTAAAATGAAATCCATAGGTCGGGAGAACAAGGTGGCCATGCCATGGAATTGCTGCCTCGTCCGATCCAAGGCGAATTCTGGGCATCTAAGTATTCTCTAACGGCTCGAGCAAAGTACGCCGGTGCTCCATCTAGCTGCAGCATCATACCTCGTCGATAACTCAATGGTAGCTCATACACATCATCCACGAATTGTGTCCGGAGGAACTCCAAAAATCGTGGGCCATTTAACGTGTGGGGCAATTCAAGAGGCCCAATCAAACGGTCGTCTATGATGGCCGCTCATACATTTACAGAAAATTCATGCTGAAAAGTACTGGGGCGGACTGCATGCGGATTTTTTGTTAACCATAGGTGATTTGTGATTCCAGCTCTTGTAAATTTGGCTTCGTCCGTCCATATTATTTTATCCAAGAAGGATGCGTTAAACCGTACATTACGATTGATCCTGGAACAGAACACCGATCGTGAGCGATAATCAGGCTCGCGAATGTATTGAATCCGTCTAAAATGATACGGATGTAGTCCCTCTTTTTTTAGATCTCTCCACACACTTCATCTTGAAAGGTCCAATTGCACTGCAATCTTTCTAACACTGAGTCTAGGATCTCGAGTTAATAGAGCCAGTATCTCTTCTTGCTTGTAAAGCAGAGGTCCAACCCTAAGTTGCTATCTCAGTCACTCACTAACCAAAACCCATTTTACTACCTTCTCGCACGTGGCATGCGGTAGGAACCCAAATTCGAATAACAAAAGGATTTATGCGCTCGCGCTTATGTTATCTTTAAACATAGATATTTATGATTTAAGAATAACTAACTTACCTAGAGTAAACAACCTAGCCGTGTGGTGGCGGCTTAAGAGAATCTACTCCATCTCATCCCGTGGGAGTCGTAAAAGTCGACAGAGGGAAAATGAAAACCAGGAGATGGGCAGCAGCATCTTCCTAGAATATCTCAATAAATATACTGGAGTTGCAAACCCACCTGTCAAACGTGGCAGCTATGGCAAAACCCCTAAAATGACAGCTACAAAATCCAATAAGACCATTTGCGGATCTGCGAAGCCTCACACTCTTTCAAGTTATTGCTATTTTTACAAAAAGTTGAAAAGGCCATGGCTGGAAGGGGAAAGATGGGGATGAGATGTAGAATCAGTGCCTACATTATCGCTGATACGTTTCCGGATATATTGTATATATTTATACACTCCGAACAAAACATGTCCAGATCGATATGGTCCACGATAACTCGTGGCATAACTCGCCACACAACTGTCCACTGCGCGAGGAAAGCTAAGGCGAACGCAGTGCGTGCTGCGGATGACCTGAGCAGTGTGAGCAGTGGGCACTGTGCTATGAGCCTGAGTTAATTGGGCGATCGTAACGTCAAAAATCGGGACAAAATAATAGGTCGTCGGGACGCGGGACGATATCATCGAAATCGGGACTGTCCCGGCAGAATCGGGACGGGTGGCAACTCTGGATATACGTATCACCATGCATACAGCTTTAAGAAACTACTTCCTGTATTTCAATACATTTAGCGAACTATTACTATCTTATAATTAATGGTGATAAAATTATTTTTATGCTAGTTATATTATAATTATAAAGGCAAGTAAATATGTTACACTCTTGACAGTAGTGTTTACTGGTCGTAGGTGGTGAGAGGAATCCTTCTAGGTAGGTACCACCCCAGGGCCAGTTATTCTGCCGTGTAGTAGTATGGGCAGACGTTGCACTTACCATCAGGTGAACGTTTTGCTCGTTCCGTCACTTTTATCAAAAAAAAAAAGGTGGTATACCAAACGCATACTCCAAATTCGCATTCCATGAACATCTCACTGTAAAAATACAAGTACGATCAAATTCATGCGATCATAAGAAGTTTGAAATACAACAAAAGCGATAGCGAAAATTTAACATGCTTAATACACTTCTCATTAATAAAAGGAAAGATGAGATTTGAAAGACGAAGCTCACTGCAACATCGGTGATGTAGATTGCCGTCAGAATTCCTGAACAGCCGAACGCTACCTCCTCAAGTACGACGCATTGTTGGAACACTCCTAAACCTAATCCCCCTGCGAACATCGCATTACAGGAGAACAGTTAATTTCTATATTATGGGCAAAGCTCCATCGAAATAAACTTTTTTAATATTACATGTTTTAACAACAAAAAAAAATTGTCACAGGGTAACATTTTAGAATCTGTACATACCAATACCTTCAGTAGTTTTTAAGAAATATGCTTGCGATTGTGAATAAACGGCCGGCAATGATTTATATTGATTGTTGTCGTGTTTACATTTTTTTAACATAATACCAAAATAATTTAAATATAATAATAATTTTCTTGGCAAGTTCCTGGGACAACTGATTTTTCTTTTCAAAAATGGAAGCTTATAAAGGCTATTTTTAAATCTCTATTATCTAAAGTGAAAAGACATAATCAATGTAGTAGACAATGTATAGATAGATATCACAATGAGTAACACTAATATCGCATCGATCCAGAGTTTTCTTTCATGTAAGGGCACAACAAATATACCTGATACCCTTTGGTGGTAACTTGGTTATATGTCATATTTTGACGAGTATTTGAAAACATATCTTCAAAGCGTTTTACATTTTATATCTTATCTTATTATACATGGCTGTAACAAAGCACAAAATTAAATTAGTAAGGATTTTTTGAAATATATTCTAAAACACCCTTTTGAATGTAAATGAAGAATAAAACTTCATGAAAAAATATTTACGCTTAAACAATTACAGATATGAGATCACACTATAAAAGTTTTTAATCCTTATATAAATACTTAAAGAAACTGCCTTACTTAGCCAATACAATGTTTAAAATATCACTTTGGAACTGACAACAATAAATTATAGCCTTTGTGAGAGTTTCACGCATTGAAAAAAAAAATAATAATAGAGAAAACCAATATTGATTATTTAGAAATATATTATACAATAATGCCAACTACCGCTAGCGACTTCCGAAAAACTACTTCAGTTTTAGTTGTATAAAAATCACACTACCTTCAGGTCCGGTAGACCTGTTAGTTTTGGTATCATTAATTAATGAGTCCCGAGGCGTGATAAAAACACTTGCTCAGAACTGATGTTTTAGATATTAGTGATGGTATTTAATCATATTTTTTAATATTTATTATAACCAACAGTCATCAGAAACAACAAAAAAATAATAATAATCAAATGAAATATTAATTGACAGATTAACTAAAATAAACTATTTCTTTTATTTGCTAATTTTACTAGTAATAGGATTTCAAAACAGTTAGTGCAACATCTGCCCGTAACAAATGCTGTGTCAACCAGAACAATTGTGTGTGGCACCACACTGCGCCCGTCACCCTGAGACATTAGCTCTTAAGTGTCATATGCCCCAGTAATTTGAGCATATTTGAGGGTAGGTTGGTTGTTATAGGACACATTTTTTAACTCTTATATTTTAATTAAAGTTAAAAATATTTACAGTAAAATTCTATGTCTAATATTCACATGTGACGTAAAGCTACCTACCAGTGAGTACTTCCTGATATTAATTTAAACATCACCAGCATTTCACAATCAACATAACTATGGAGGCACTAAAGGGATCACTTATGAAGATGTCTGAGCAGTTTCAAGCTCAAATGGAGGAGTCTGAATCCTGAGCGAGAGAGGAGGAGCCAGAATCCTGCTGTTTCAACTCCATCTTCGCTGGCAGCAGATTTTACCAACTTTAAAAATTTTTTTTTGGCTGCATTAACAACCATGCACAATCAAGTAGATCTTTTAAGAAGAGAGCTTGATTGTAATGAAGTAAGACGTCGAAGAAAAATGATCCTTCTGCATGGCATTCCTGAGGATAAGACTGAGAACCCTACCGCTGTAGTCACTACACTGATTACAACCAAGTTGCAGGTGACAGGCTTCGGTACTGCAGATATCAGCCGCTGCCATCGCTTGGGACGCCCATCAGAGAGAGCGCCCAGACCTGTAGTGGTCAAGTCTCGCGAGACTTCGACTAAGGCGTGATAAGGTTTGGTTCTCCAAAACCAAACTCAAGGGCACTGGCATCACTCAATCGGAGTTCCTTACAATGAGTCGCCACAACGTGTTTTTGGAGGCTAGGCGAAGATACGGCGTCACCAAATGTTGGACTCGACACGGCGTCATCTACCTTTGCACATCTGATCATGTCAGCAAGCCCATCGAGGATAAAGGGGTTACGCGTACCAAGAGGACATGTAAAAAGTAATCTCTTGGTTATTTGGCTTTGCGTAAATGGTGTCGTTGTTTATATTATAAATAATCTTATTTCATAATTATTTACAGTTTAAATAACCACAATTTAATTTTTCTATAATTTTTAATTTGTTTACATAGAAGTAGTCTATGTAATGTATTGTTGTATTGTGATTTTGTTCGAGTTACTTTGACAAACGGAATGTTTTGACACTGACACTGTCATTGCAGGATGATTATATTCTCTTTGGTTTTGTGATTTGTGTTGTCCGTACATAATTTCAAAACTTAATTATTACGTTCCGTTTCACTAGTTTTTTTTTCACACTTGTAACATCGTTGGCGGGTAGTCTACTGATGAGCAATTTTAGTTTATTTTAATATTTTTTTTAACTTGTTTTACTTATCTATCTTTGAAATATATACACTCGGCGTCAAAAAAATCGCACATCCGAAAAAAATAATTTAAATACTATTTTAACACAACAGGCCAATGGCCATGTTGTGGTTTGAGGGTATCATTCGAAAGGTAATTTCATTAGCTTTCAGGAATTAATTGAATTTTACTTTTATAACGAGACGAAAGAGAAATTAAAGAAAAAGACAGGGTATGTACAAATTTGCAAATTAATAATTAAAAAAAACTTAATAAATACAAAAAAAGTTCTTAAAACCTAGTGTTACCCCCCCTTGCCTTGATAACGGCTTCCATGCGATCTTTCATGGACCTTACAAGGATCGCAACAGCCTCTTGGGGTATTTGTTCCCACTCTTCAAGTACCGCATCTTGGAGCTCTTGAAGAGTGGCTGGAGCTGGATCTCGAGCTCGCACGCGCCGTTTTAGGTCATCCCAGAGATGCTCTATTGGGTTAAGGTCTGGACTTCGTGCTGGCCAATGCATAACAGGGATATCGACCTCCTGTAAATAATCCCGTACAATAGCCGCGGTGTGGCAACGAGCATTATCATGCATTAACATGAATCCATCACCGACATAACCAGCATACGGGACCACATGTTCCACCAGGATTTCAGTAATGTACCGACCAGCATTTAATGACCCTTGCCCACGGCCACCCCGAGTCCGGGAAACGCACACAAGTTCCGTTTTCCCGTCGACGGAAATGCCGCCCCAAAACATACACGAGCCACCCCCGTATTCGACGGATTCTTCGAAGCAGGGTTGTGTGAACCTCTCCCCCTGTCTTCTGTAGACCCTTCTATGTCTGTCATTGCAGAAGAGACAGACCCTCGTCTCATCAGAGAAGAGTACGGTCCGCCACTGTTCTAGAGTCCACTCGCAATGATTGCGAGCAAACTCTAGGCGATCTCTGCGATGCTGTGCAGTAAGTTTTGGACCTTTAGCAGGTCTATGGGCTGTTAAACTCTTTTCGTGTAACCTTCTTCTTATCGTAGAAACACTCACAGATGTTCTCTGAGTTGATCGAAGCTGTTGTTGCAACTCAACAGCATTTGTAAAACGGTTTCGTAAAGATGTCGTAACGATGAAACGGTCATCTCTTTCTGATGTGCACCGTTTTCTTCCAGATCCCGGTTTTCTAACATAACCACCAGTCTGCTGAAAACGTTGGAACATCCGTCGAACTGAAAAACGGGACAGGTTCAACTGTCGAGCAACGTCACACTGCCGCATCCCCGACTGCAATAGGGCAATCTCTTGAGCGGCTTCTTCAGAGCTGGTGTCCATCTTTACTTGTTCTTACTTGGGTTACTTGTTCACGTGTGTTCACGTGTGTGTGTGATCCAGATCGACCCTTTTATACCCTTTTTAGGTGGTGTAACTAGCGTCCTTACTAACGAACATTTTAAATATTTTTTTTAATTTATGTTACCATTAGATGATGGCATGCTAAATAGTGATTCCATTTCTTTCGATTCTGCTACCGATGGATTAAGCAGCAATGCTAGTGTTAGCGACGTAAGCGAATAGGCCACGCCCACTCCTCGCGAGAGTGACCCCGTTCAACAATGGTGCAAGAACTCGCGAGGGAGAACAACAGCGGATCGGCACGGACATCGCGATTCCACCAAACTCTAAAAGACGATTTACGTGAAAACTAATGAATTTCCTAGCGTTGTATAAAGTTAATTTGATAAGTTTTTAAATAAAGTTTCATAATTCGTAATAATTATAGCCACTAATATTGTATAAGTTAGGAAAATTAGGGATTTTATGTTTTGTTTAATAGTTCCTCGGCGAAGGAGAGGGACAGCGAGATGTGGGAGCAGGACAACGGTCGCCGCGGCTATAAAAGTCGGCGCTCTGGCGGCCAAACCATCGGCGGTTCATCAGTCTACAAGAAGCTCTCCAAGAAGCAACAACAGCAAGAAAAAAGTGAATAGTATTGTATAGTGAATAGTATTGTATAGTGAATACTAGTATTGTGAAACGTCGATCATTGTTTCTCGCAAGAATAAACGTCTTTGGAACGCGGTATCGGCCTTATAATTCCCGCCAGCGTCCTATGGGTACAATTAATTGAAGGGAATGTGGTGTTCCTAATAATAACAGCGTCTTACTTCTGTCTTACAAACAGAACGTCTATAGGGCACCTTCCACATTCCCAGGAGGACGGACGTTAGAGTCATACGTGGTGTGCGTTAGGTGCACCGCGTATCGAGTGTGATACGTCCACCGTCCGTCCCGCTTGTTGACGGGCTTATTAGCGTCGCGACGCCGATAGTGAAGGTTATCTGCGCACGGTGAATATCATTGGGTTGGTAACAGAACGTCGTACCTTTCCGTAAGATTTCAGTCCGTGCGTAGAGTAAGATCCCGACTGAGGGAATTATTAGGTCAGGCGTCGTGTCGTAAAGCCGCGACATATTCTATAGGGGCGTAGTAGTGCGCGTCCATTTTAGCTAGTTTCGAAAGCATCCCTCCCCTAAATATTACTTTAGACTCTTATTTTACAGATGTTGCTAAAAACTTTTACACTGTTCATATGCGCAAAGTATTCCAGCTCACTACCCTGATATGTTGTCAAGCTTTGACAGTAAAAGTATTCACGCAATTCTCGTTTCGGAGTCATGGCTTAAACCATGTATTCCTTCCAAACCGGCCGTGGTGGTGGCGGCGTAGCTATTTATCTTCGTTCCCATTATTCGGTCGTTATCGTTATTCGTTATTCAGTCATTCAGGCATCATCCACACTGCAAACTGGAAGCGAAGCTGAATTCCTATTTATCGAAGTTCTTCTCTCTCATACGAAATAACATCTTGGAGTCTTTTACAGCCCTTCTCTCACTATTGACTACTTCTCCACCTTAGAAAACCTTCTTGAGAATCTCACGCCTATTTTTTGCCATACTGTGATTATGGGTGATTTTAACACATGCCTATTAAAAAACAATGCCAGATCCACCCAACTAAAATCCACTATTGAGGCAGCTAATTTAAAACTTCTTCCTTCGTCTGCCACACATTTCTTCCCAAATTGTGCCCCTTCTCTTCTTGACATAATGTTTGTATCTTCACTTGAACACGTTGAAAAACATGGGCAATGTGCTGCCGATGCTTTTTCCTACTACGATCTTCTTTACTTGTCTTACAAAGTCAGACCTCCTAAAGTTAAGTCAAGAATCTTGCTTCAGCGCAACTTTAGTAGCCTGAATGTTGAACGTCTTCTGCAGGACGCTGAAAAAATTGATTGGAATGTAGTCGAGAACGCCCCCACTGTTGACGAGCAAGTAGCTTTATTTAACACCAATCTAATAAAACTTTATGATGTTCATGCTCCTGTCCGTCCAGTCCGTGTTAGGCACCCTCCTTCTCCCTGGCTTACGCCAGACATTAAAAAATTTATAGAAAAGAAGAATAACGTTAAATCAAGATACAAGTCAGATCCTAATGACACAAATAGAGAAAAATATAGATTGGTACGGAATCGTTGCAACAGTGTGTGTAGAAAAGCACAACGACGCCATATTCACCAATCAGTACCAGATCCTGACCCCGCAAGGGTCTGGAAATTCCTTAAATCTTTAGGAGTTGGGAAATCAATTCAGTACTTATCTCACCATAATATAGACCTTAATACGCTTAATAAGCATTTCTCCTCATCGTCTTGCATTGATGATTATGCAAAACATAGTACTTTGAACTTTCTTTCTACCGTTCCCACTCCAGACATTCCCGCTTTTAATTTTAGTCAATTTGATAATCGTGACGTTGAGAGAGCCATACTATCCATCCATTCGAATTCAGTCGGTTGTGACTGTTTTAGTTGTAACATGGTCATCCCACTTCTGGACCTCCTTACCCCTGTAATCACGTCTATCCTTAATAAATCATTGCAAACATCTTCTTTCCCTTAAGCGTGGAAAGATGCCAACGTAGTGCCTCTCCCAAAAAAGACCAACCCCTCCTGTTTTACCGATTACCGTCCAATTTCCTTACTCCCATTCCTATCTAAAGTTCTAGAACGCCTTGTGTATAACCAATTAAGCTCCTACCTTCTAGATCATAACCTTCTCAATCCGGTTTAATCCGGTTTCCGGCCTGGTCACAGTACGACTACATCACTCCTACATATTACCGATGATATTCGTTATGGTATGGAGAACCAAAAGCTTACTTTGCTGGACTTTAGTGATGCATTTAATACCGTAGATTTTGACATTTTGTTGGGCATCCTGCTTTCTCTCAACGTATCTCCGATTGTGATTGACTGGTTTCGTAGTTATTTATGTGGTCGCCGACAACGTATTCAGGTACAAGATGTTTTTTCCACTTGGACTACTACAGTGGCTGGCGTTCCGCAAGGCGGCGTGTTGTCTCCTCTCCTGTTTTCAGTTTTCATTAATTCCATTAGTCATCAACTATCTTCTTCTTACCACTTGTATGCTGACGATCTCCAAATTTATATCCAGTCTTCTCTAGAAGATCTGCCTAAAGCCATTGACACAACCAACACTGATCTGACTTCTATCTTGAACTGGAGTAAATCATATGGCTTAAACATAAATCCTAAGAAAACTCAGGCAATTATTATTGGAAGTTCTAGACTTATTACAAAAATTGACTGGCCTTGTCTACCACCTATCCTGCTAAATGGTACACACATCCCATATAGTAAAAAGGTCAAGAATCTGGGCATATATATTGACTCCTGCCTGACGTGGACTCCGCAGATTAATGAGGTTAGTCGAAAAATGTTTTCTGCTCTAAAGTAAGTTCCTTACGGAGGCTACGTAATTATCTTCCTATGGCTACTAAAGTTGTGCTTGCACAGTCTCTACTCTTGCCTATACTTGCCTATTACTTGCCTATACCTTGACATTACAGAAGTACAGCTTAATAAACTTGAGCGAATTCAAAATTTGTGTCTACGATTCGTATTTGGGCTTCGCAAATATGATCATGTATTTGAATTTCGTAAGCAACTCAAGTGGCTTCCCATCCGACTTCGCCGGAATACTCATATACTTTCTGCTTTGTACTGCGTGCTGTTCAACCCATCTACTCATCTGTACTTAAAAAATCGTTTTGAGTATATTTCCCTATCCCATTATAAATTTCTTCGTTCCTCTGTCAACCTCTCCCTCCGGACTCCGGTGCACTACACTTCTTTAGTAAATCCTTTACTGTCACAGCTGTGCGCTTATGGAATTCCTTACCTTTGCACATACGACGTGCTAAGTCCCTCTTTTCCTTCAAAAACCTGCTTAGAGCTCATTACTTGAATATTTAACTCATGTTTTCACTTATCCGTTTGTCTTAATCCTTTACCTTACTCTGTCGCTTTTTATATGGCATGCTATCATCTAGTGTTTTTTTTATAGATTTATATGGTTTAGTGTACACCACCCTCTTTTTCTTCTTCTGGTTTTTCATTTTGCTGTATTAGTTCTCTGCGCTAAGGTTGTCTGGAAGAAATCGCTTTCAGTGATAAGACCGCCTTTTGTACCTTAACTTAAATATAGTACTTAGTCTTTATTTTTGTATTGGTGTACAATAAAGAGTATATTGATTGATTGATTATTTACTCTAGCTCTCAGTGCCCTTCAGACCGAAACACAACATACCATCTGCATGCTTCATGGCAGAATAACTGGCCCTGCGGTGTTACCTATCTAGACGGATTCCTTAATAGGACTATCACCAGAACAAAGTGTGCAAAAACCACTAAGTTCTGAGTGACACCGCGCTGTTATGGACCGGCGTGTCACTTAACATCTGGTGAACGACTTGGTCGTCTCGTCGCTTACTACCATTAGCATAATATAAATCCAATGTATATTGCAAAAAGCTAGTGGCCAGAAAAAACATAGCAACCCACTAAAGTGTTTTAAGTACGTTCTCTAATTAAAAAAAAAATACGAGTGGACGCAGCAACTATTGAGATATAATTACCGCAATGCTCGGGAATGTGACCATTCATTAGACCCAGCTCCCACGCCTTCTTGATGACCGGCCAGGGATACTCCCCGGACTTATCATACTGAGCGGCCACTGGGACTATCTCTTCCTTTGTGAACTTGCGGGCGAGCTCCTGGAGTGCTTTTTGTTCATCATTCAGTTCTGAAAATTTCGAATCTCTATTAATGAGTGTGAACCAAATATATCCATCTGGTTCATTTCAACACCTGCTTAATAACCAAATCGTCATCTGTGCAAAATGCTTAATACAGTTATAAATATCAATAATATTTCTTGCCTTACTTGAAATTTATTTCAAGTCAACATATTGTTAAAATGTATATGAATTACTTAAAAGTGAATAAAAAACCGACTTCAAATTAAAAACTGCTGTCTTACATTTGGATGATTTTTGTTGTAACAATATATACTATATAAATCGACCAGTCGACTTGAGAACGCCTTTATTTTTATAAGTCGGTAAAAACGGTTCTTATTATGTGAGTAGTGTTTTTATTTAAGATCCAACAAGGTATTTAGGTTAACTATTATACTATTATTAGCTTATTGAAAAAAAAAAAAATTAAAGATCAAACTAACTATTCTTCAGATTGGGTGTCAACCCTTACCATCAACCATTATGTTAAAATACTAATAATCCTATGAGTTTAAGATTGAATATTTTAGATGTACATAAGGAGTGATCTAAAGAAAATTTTTACTTGAAAATGCAATCCCAAGACTTTGAGAAATAGGAGAAAAAAAAATATATCGAAAATATGGTAAAATTAGCATATTTTCACTTAAAATTTTACTAATTGCTTCATAATAAGCTAATTAATATGTTTATAATACTGTATGTAAAAAACAAGGTATTGTTGAGAAATATTTAATAGACAGCTATTAATATGTAATTTCTGTCTTCCATAGATAGAATACTAATATGATCATAAATCTGGTTTTTAGGACATCTGAACTTTGTGTGTTCTACTCATGCATTTGAAATAGTTTAAAGTATATAATAAAGGAATAAAAAGGGGATGTCCGATTTTAGAGTAAAAATACACAATGTATGTGTGCCTGTCCCTCTGTGACGTCAGTTTTTAAGTCTCATATGGGCACATTGTGATTACACTAGCTCTCAGTGCCCTTCAGACCGAAAACAGCAATGTTTGCGCATTACTGCTTCACAGCAGAATAACTGGCCCAACGGTGGTACCTACCTAGACGAAATCCTGCATAGAAATCCTACCACCAGTTGAAAATGTTGAGCAAATGTTGACTTATGCCCATGTTGAAACCCAGATCTCACAACTCACTAGAAAAATACTCTGACTAATAAGCTATATACATATCCAATTCAAAAAAGCTGACAGAAATCAGTATGTTGTGTGTAATATGTATGTGAAAAAGTAAGGTAGGTCAAACTTCTGGTTGCTATCCATTGCATAATTAATTTCACAATATGGACTGTGCGATAATATTCATAATTTTGTTTTTTTTTTAATATTACTAGCCTGATAAGAAAACTATGAACCTTATCTTAAGTACCAGCCTACCAACACATTTATCTCCATACTGTTGGTGTGATGTATAAAATATAAGACTATTGCTTTTTATCAGGTGAGACTATCTGATAAGAATTAAAATTGCTTTAAGAACAAAATCATTATACTTTCTATGTGACTGCTTTTACAATTAATTAAATTTATTCAATGAATTTAACCACAAATATCCATAATCATGATACAATGGATGTTGGAATGTGTATAACCCTTTAACAATTTAAAATTCAATCAAACCTGTGTAATAACTGCAACCGTGTGAAATAAATATGTATAATTGATATTTTTTAATTGGATGTATTAAGTTTGAAAGACCCTACTGATTAACAATGAGGCGGCATCATGACCTGCATTATCAACTTAAAATGTGGGAATGGAACATTAATTTAAAATAAGCAGCAAAAATTAAAAACGTGTGCAGTTCACATGCGGTAGTAGTCAAACCTTCAGAAAGTTAAACTTCGAGAGTATAAGACCAATGCAGAGTATCTGGAGTAGGATAATTGTAGGGTTTATCCATACTAATATCATAAATGCGAAAGTAACTCTTTCAGTTACTCTGTCTGTTTGTTACCTTTTCATGGTTAACCGCTGAACCAATCTTGACGAAATTTCGCCCAGAAATAGCTAGCTTGCTCCCAGAAAATCATATATAGTTCTCACGGGATATTTAAAAAACCCATATCCACGCGAATGAAATCGCGGGCATCAGCTAGTTTACTATAATATATTTTACATTTTACTCTACATAATACATTATATATAATACAGACTATAAGTTTTCAATTTCAGACATGTGTGGTAATTGTAACTAAAGTATGAAATTAATCTTTTGGTTTGGATTCGATCAATATATCTTTGAAATACGCGTCAATTACTGTTTTTGATCTTGTTGTCGAGCTAATGAGAGTAAATACAATGAAGAAATCAAAGATTTGGATGAATTTGAAAATATAATATTTGAATAATAAATATAATAGGAAACACAGTTCAAACATTATTCTATCTCATTCTCTTGCAGTTTAATCGTATAAATGTTTATATTAGTATATATACTTCAAAAACAAATTTCGCAGTAGGTACATGAATTATCGGTCTTTAAGTCTGGCTTATGTCTGTCTGTATATATGTATTATTTTATCCTTCTTCTGATTAAATAAAATAAGTGTCGCATTGGTCTCAAAAAGGTGAGGACAAGTCAACATCCTTGTGTTTTTATGCATACATAACACAGTATGACGACTTTTAATTACTATATTTGTCAGTCTTCATCATGGTCGAAATAATCCAAGAATCATCATCACAACTGACATACATCTTTGATACAAAAAAAACATACCAAAACAAAATCCAGTGTTAGGAATTGGCTTTGTTGAAGCAACTGGAGCCGATGTTGACAGCTTCCTGTATATCGGGCGAGCAGCACGAATAAGCTGAAAAATCATATATGCCTCTGAAATCCTCCACATGAATTTAATTTGTAACTATAAAGTAAATAAGTGCTTGAAACCTTTTAAACAAATTGCATGAGAATTTATACTTAATCAGCAAGTATAAAAAGTTTCAAGGTTTTAGGTTTTGCTATTTGCAGGGTAATGTTGTTGATTTAATCAAACACTGAGAAACTAACAGAATATTATTGTTTAAAAAATACTTTGAAACAACTAACTATGCAGACAATAGTAAAATTACGTCATAATTTTAGTTGTTAGCTTAAATGTTAAATACAATGGGTATTTAATATTTAAGCACAACAATATTATCAACAGTGTTAAGTCTGCTCAATAACTTAGGATAATATAGGAAGTCATGTTTCAACTGACCCATTGCTACAGCTGGTGTCTAGTGCCTATTTGCATATTACAAGGGAACATTCATTTAGGGAACAAGCTAACTCTCACAGAATAGTAACATATACAATAATGTCTTCTTGATAAGTTTTTGGAAATCTGTCAGTTTTTTGAGTCGGTTTTTAGGGATTTCATTACAAATTTTTAGAATTTTACAGCTTTATAAATTTTATACTTAGATCTATTAAGAAAAGGCAATCTAATTTTGGCCAACCTTAACATCTATTTAGCATTTCGCCTGGACCAGGTCTACAGCTTCTATTAATATTGTTACCAATCTGGCTGTGAAAACCACAGTAATATGCCATGAGACATAATACTGTGGAAGTTTCCAAAACATACTAATTTAGCTGTAATCTTATGATGGCAGAACTTACTTTTAAAGCTATTTTTCAATGTTTGCTCCCATCTGCAGCTTGGAATCAATAGACAATTCTAAGAAATACAGTTACATTTTCGTAAGATTAGAATTCTTCAATTAATCATAACATAATGTGCTGTCTTAACAATTGTAAATATTTTGTTTTACGAGCATTTAAAATAGTCGCAAGCCATTTGGATTTCTGTTGGCTTTAAATAATAATGAGGTTAGCATTACCAAGCAGAACTATCTCAGACCTTTTTTGTACCAAATAAGATTACTAATGTAATCTGTCTCTGAGGAACATCCATTTTTTTACTAGACAACCTGATAACATAAAACCTTTGATCGCTACTTTTTGCCCTTGTTTTAAAATGTAGGAAGAAAAAAAGATCCAATCCAAAACTGATTCTAATATAAATTTATAAATAATAAATAATAATAAATAATATAAATTTATCTAGACCAGTATATATATTTTCGGTGATGTAATTGCTGTTAGCCTTCTCGGCTTTTACAGCTTCATCGGATACTGTGCTCGCGGGCCAGGGGCCCGTGTGCCAGGTTTGGTTTGACCCAAACAAATAAATAAATAAATAAAAACTCCTACAAAACCCTCGAAGTTCGGACTGTGTCGCGTATGCTGCGTGCTTTCGCGATTTCGAAAATCTTAAACATTTTAAGTCGTCTACTGACCGTCCGAAGGAGGCGCGTCCATTCGGACTGTCGACTTGTGTGTCGGTAACTCTGGGCGGTGAGAACCGCCCTGGAACACGGGTGAATCTTGTGTACGCGATGTGATTATTGACTATTGCGCCGCTCTCTACGGCGGTCGCGCGTCGTGGTGCGTGTTATATTAAAGCTATTGACTGTGTGTACAGTGTGGCCTGGATCGTGACTGACAGTATCGTGGTCAGGAAGAGCTGAAACGTCCGTGTCGTCTAGCACGTTTCGCGGGCGACGTTTGCGTTCGGTCGCGTTTCTGTTTGGTCGGTAATTTTCTGCTTTAACCACCAGCGGGTTTGAATGAACCGCGGCTTTTTCGAAAAACCGCCGTGATAATTCTCTGAAGAGTTCAGAGATTAAGGGCATTTCACAGTCGCTGTGAAGATCTACATTGCGTTGATACCAACCGGCTCCGGTGGCAGTTCGCAAGAATCGATTTTGAACGCTCTGTAACTTCTTTAATTGATTGCCCGTCGCGTGAGCGAAAGCGACGCAAGCATAGTCCATTACGGGTCTTATGCAAGTCTTATAGAGGCGAAGTTTGTGTCTTAAGCACATTTTGCTTGAGGAGCAAGTTAATGGGTATAGACGGCTTGAGATAAAAGCCGCTCTATTGCGTATGTTTTTAATGTGTGCAGCGAACGACATCGCTGCGTCTAAAGTGACCCCGAGGTATTTGATGCTCTTTTCCCAGGGAATAGGGCGTCCGAACAGGGTGATCGTGCCTAGCTGATTGTTGCCGATTGGGTGACATCGTCTAGCGGGCTTTGGTGTGCCCCTCGAGAAGTATATCGCTACACTTTTCTCGGGGTTTACCTCTATTCTCCATTTCCGGAACCATTCTCCTAGGCGATCGGCTGCGGCATGGAGTTGAATCGTTATGCGGCCCTTGTGCTTGTCGGAATAGTACAAGGCCGTGTTATCTGCGAAAAGCGCAAGATTGACTTTCGGGTCTTTAGGAATATCGCTAGTGTATAGCGAGAAAAGGAGTGGGGAGAGGCAGGAGCCCTGAGGGACCCCCGCTCGGAGAGGGCGGCTTGAGGAGCGCGTTCCCTCTACCCGGAAGCGAAATAGGCGGTTAGACAAGAAGGCTCGTATGATGTTCACGAGTCTGTCTGGCACTTTAGTGTGATACAACTTGTAATACAAGCCGTCGTGCCAGACTTTGTCAAATGCCTTTGCGACATCGAAAAATAAGGCCCCTGTGCCTACAGGCTTAGGGCGGTCGTTTAAATTCTCTAAGATGTGCTCCGTTAAGCGGTGCACTTGATGAGTACACGAGTGTTCGGGGCGAAAGCCGAACTGCTCGTCTGGAAGAATATTATTTGTAAGGACATAGTCTTTTAATCGACTGAGTATAATTCGCTCATAAATCTTAGCCATCGAGTTGAGGAGACTTATTGGGCGATAATTAGACGGAATGTTCCTAGGCTTATTAGGCTTCGGAATGCCTATAACGTCGGCTTCCTTCCAGTCGTCCGGGAAGTAGCAGCTGGAGAGGAGCGCGTTAAAAATGCTGACTAACAGACATAATAACGGCGTAGTTAGACATTTCATCACCCTGTTGTTTATGCCGTCGAGGCCAGGCGCGGATCGGTTTTTAAGGTTTTGGACTATCTTAGTGACTTCGTCGAGAGTCACTGGAGGCAGTGGTTCGCCCACTGGTGGTATTGCAGCCCTGCGTTCGAGACCAGTGATGGACTGGACTAGACTAGACACTGACCCATTCAGACTTTTTAATTAACTCACCTGTTCATTTTTATAAATTATTATTTAAATCATGCAAGAAGAGCTACTGACTTAGTGACCCATGAGCTAGTCATAAAAAAAGCAACTAACAAAATTTGAACTACTTCTCAAAATGGTTTGACATCAATGATCTATACAGTCCTGATGATAAATCCCTTGATAGATCAAAATTACACCAACCATATCTTGAAGATCTTCCCAGACCTAGTGCACTAATTGTGGACTAACATGTGGAACTAGTTTTACACCAGCACTAGTTCAAATAAAAGCAACTTTTATTTTACTACCTGATTTAAAAACAGGTAATTTGTAATGTTTTTTTTATGAAAAGAATTTGTTAAATATTTCGGACAGAAGACCAACACTGCATTGAAAGAATGCCTTGTCTTTAGATGCATTCCACAATCAACCCACTTTATGCAATCTTCATACAAAGTGTACTTCTGACATGCCATGGACCATCAATAGAAATAAGTGGTAATAGAAATCAGAAAGGAAGAAGCAACATCTGGAGAATACGGCAGGTGATGTACGACTTCCCATTTGACAACTTCTAAGTATTTTTTGTCCGTGTTGGTGCAAAATGACATTGTCTTGTCTTCGCAGTTTTCTGGCCGTTTTTTGTTCAATGAACTGTTCAAGTGCATCAATTGTAATCAGTAGTGATCCCCAAATGGTTCTTTCAATTTTTAGCAGCTCATAGTTGATCTATCCTTTCGATCCCACTAAATACAGAGCAAGAGTTTAGACTCATGAATATTTTGCTTCACCACTGCTGTTGGTGTTTGGCTAGGCTTAAGACTTTCTGCACTTGGGATTGTCGTAATGAATGCACTTTTGATCACAAATGATAATTCAAAGCAAAAGTCCCTTCCTTTTCCCTTATTATTTAATTTGTTATTTACACTTCATCCAAATGATATACACTTAAACTGATGCCAAATGGCATCTATTTCATGGGCAATATATTATTGAAGGTTACTAAGGAATGACTATAATTGACAGTTAACTATAATACTTCTTACATTATGATTATAAATGATTTATAGTCAGCAGATGGTGGTCTATAATAAACATAATAGTAATCCTTTTCGGCGCAACCACTCTCACACTGATATTTAAAGTTGAAGAGTGTCACTTCTTAACCATCTTTTTGTGTAATGATCATCATAGTACATTGAAATATTAGTCGAGTTAAATAAGCATTTTCACAAGACAGAATTTTATAGCATACAAATTATAGATTATTTAAGGAGAATAGGCTCACTTTTGTTTGTTCTTAATGTATGCTGTTTAGAAGGCATCTTGAAAGTTGAATTATCAAAGTGCAAAAATTTTCATTTAATAATATAGCAGAGGCACTACTAATAAGAAAGCATTAAGTGATTTTTTTTTTATTAAAAACAAATGTGCATGCTGTCTCTTTGTGTATGAATAATTTTTAATTAATGTGCTATTTTATATACAAGTTTGGTCTCTGCTTACCCCTTATATGGGAAAAAGGTGTGGCTGCATGAATGTATGTAAAAAGTACTTGAGTACAAAGTCCTGGTAATAATTATTTGTTTGGTAAGAAACACAAAATTCACGATTAGATGAGAAGTTGCGCAAAACAGATCAAAGATATCTATCAACTAAGGTGACAAACAAACACACCGTTTTACAATGAAATAGACTGACTTCGTTGTATCAGGTCACTATGGCTTACACACATTTATTCTTCCTCGATCAAGTACATTCACCTTTCCGATGTGCTACAGCAAGTATCGCAGCATACCTCAACTAGGTACATTGAACTTAGAAATAGAAACATTCAATACAACTTAATAAATGTTAGAAATTAAAAGATTTTAAAATGAAGAATGCTATTAGAACACTAAATAAAAAACGGGTTGAAATCACCACAAATTATTTACTTACTTGTGTTACAGGATTCATTTTCTCAATTTACTAAAGATATATTGCTTAAGCTCAAAGTCTCCTGGACTTTGTACTGTAATGGCTTAGTGGTCAACCATGAACCAATAAGAAAACCAAGTAAAAGCAAAGAGAAGAGTAATGATATCTCGTATAGAATTATGTTATATATGTGTTATTAAGATTCGACTCGAGCCTTGTTTTTACTCGAGTGAATTTGTCAAACTCGTAATCGAGTGAAAAATAATTTGACTTGAGTCCGTTTTCACTCGATTTACCGAGTCAACTTGGCACATCGAGTAGATTCGATGAGAGTTCACAACCTGAAGCAGACAGTTACCGTAATATGGGCTCTACGCTCCTAAACGAATATTGACCAAATTTGATCAAAATTATCGTACTTAGCACAGTAATGTCTAAAATAAAAAAAAAAAAATAAACGTAAAAAATATCTATACTTCTAAGAAAAAACTATTTTTAAAAATTTGTCTGTCTGTCTGTTTGTTCCGGGTAATCTCCGAAACGGTTGGACCGATTTAGACGCGTCCACTGAACTAATAATAGAGAATAGATATACTTGTTAACAGACAAAATACATCGATAAAAAATTCTATAGCTAAGCTGTCGTAATGTATATTGTAATGCAACTAATACTTACTGATACCACAATATAAAGAGATATAGAAGGTTTATGATCTCTTGTTAAACGCCGACGATAAAACGTACAGTTCACATTCTCTTTTTCCGACAAAGTCGTGACACTGTGTGGCAGCCGGGATAGTCAAGTAAAAATATTTAATAATTAATTTATTTTAGATCAACGTCATTATTATAAACAATAACGAACAATAATTAAAAAATTACCTTGTTATGGCCTTGTAGTAAAAGTCGACAGAAGGAAAATAAAACCAGGATATAGGCAGCAACATCTTCTTGAAACATCTGATTAAATAAATTGCCGATGCCAACACAACTACAGTAAAATCTCCCCCAAAATAAGAGCTACAAACTTTTGTGGAAATTTATGGGGGAGACCTATGTTCAACAGTGGAGTAATAGGTTAAACTGATAAATCGAAAATTTAAAAGTGAAAATAATTATGAAAAATTATTAGATGAATCATTCATGGTTCTTAAATGGGCGAACTTTTATGTATTACCCGCTTATATAAGAAACAGTAGATCTTTATTAGTGAGCGACTGATGATATTTTCGCTTTTTTTTTAACAGCTTCAGAAGTTACCACGGAACCTACCGAATAAAAATACGACCGAAATTTATCACATAAAATAAATAATTTGATCGGCAGAGAGTTAACAATAATATTTATTATAAATAATGTAATACTAAATAATGTGTACCTGAAGGAATAATTCATAGTAACTCTCCCTCTGTGTAATTGTTCACCACCAATGTCTAGCCTTTCACTGCCCAATCGTTGAACAGATCTTGATGAAATTCGGCACAGAGGTAGCTTGCATCCTGGCAACGGACATACACGATACATTTTATTCTGAAAAATCAAAGAGTTCCCACAGTATTAAAAAAAAAACTAAATCCACGCGAACGTAGTCGCGGACTTCAGCTAGTGTTTAATAAAACAGTCGTTTGTGAAGTGTTTGGAACTAAGAACATTTTATTTGGTCGCCAACCATCAACTTTCATGTGTTTTAGCCTAGGTTGTAGTGTAAACAGTCATCGATAATTTTCATTTATACAGAAAAAAATATCGATAAGTATTATCGACAAGGAACTCCGAGAACCCTATATTAAGTCAAATAACCGGTACACTCGGTGGCGGCGCTTCAAATCGGCACAAAAACCTGCTGTCATTTTGTAGGGTATCAGTGCTGCCATACTTCGAGGTGCCAAGTTAGGCGACTTTTCGCCTCTAAGGGGTCTCGGAGCGACCAAGAATTGATTGCGTTTGGCGATTCAGAAAAATCACTGGGTGATATACTTGAGATTTTATTGCAGCACTGAAATCTCGTTCGTCTCATTCTCTCGAAGTTACGTTTTCTGAAGGTTTTACTACTGCCGCGTCTGAATTGCACACATCTTATTTTTTTTATAAGTGAGAGTGACGAGATGAGCAAATTGGTAAACTGATAGTGAATATGAATCGTCTTTCAACAAATACTGTGTCAACAAAACATTTCTGTATGGAACCACACTGCGCCTGGCGCTTTTAGACACCAGTTAAGTCTTATATTATGCCCGCCCATTAATATGCCCTCCAGACTAAACACATTAATGTTTGCACACTACTGCTTCACGGCAGAATAACTGGCCCTGCGGTGATACCTACCGAGACCGAGTCCTGGATAGGAATCCTACCACGTGAGAAAGTCGTATGAAATGATACTAACTTTAATAAAGTCACCCAATGGTCGACCTCAATTTCATGGGGGTGTAATGTGAATCAAAAATATTTTGCATGTCCATGTAGTATTATAGTACTTCTTAAATTAAGATAACGTGTTTATTTTTAAGAATGTTATCAAATAACACATTAGATAAAACATATCGCACGTAATATACATTTAAAGAGTAACCAGTTGAAGAAAGTTACTTAGTATTTTTGGAGATAATATTTGTACCAAAATGATTATCAGTTACGGTATAGTTTTATATCACAATTAAATATGTGATGAGATACATCGGTCAAGCGTAGGTTGGGATGAGTGAGTGCCTCTGTGCATTCGCGTACAAATGTAGCACTATAATAAGCAGTTTATAGCTCCAGACAATATTCGAATGTAGTCGCCGTGGTCGAAGTCGGTCCTATTTCGGCATTCTTTTTAGACTATAATGTAAAGTTTTATATTGATTAAAGTTTAGTATTGACGACCGCGTGACCTAGTGGTCGGAGTACCTGACTTCTAAGCCGCGTTCGGGTTCGAATCCCAGCCGGAGCCAACATTTGTGCTAAAACACTGACACTGCATCCTAGCCTACCTCCGATCTTATCGCATCAGCGTCACATCGGGCGCGGTAGGTTGGGACGAGTGAGTGCCTCTGTGTTTTCGCGTACACTTGTGGCGCTGTAATATCTCCTGCGCAGTTGATGGCTCTCGACAGTATTCGAAAGTTGTCGCCGTGGTCGAAATCGGCTAGGGGAACATCATCATCATCAAAGTTTTATTTTTATTATTAAATTTTCAAAAGTTGTTCTTAAATCTAGGTATATCACAAGGATTTGCTCATTGAATAATTTAAAAAAGCTTTCTCCTTTTAGTTTAAGAATTTTGAAGAATAACTTAATAATCATAATCGACCATTACTGTTATTAGGGTCATAAAATTGTTAAATGTTTGTTTATAAAGTTATATTAACGAATTTAGTATTTAGAAACGAGGGAGGGGCGTACACTAGTACGAATCTGTAATTCGAATTAATTCAAGTTTTCGTCATATCAATGAAACGAATGTTTCCGTCGTGTTGTACTTTTTTGACGGTCATGATTTATTTAAAGGTAACAAGTTCATGTGGAATTTTTTTGTAAATAATACACTTTCTGAAATGTACTTTTTAGTCTTTTGCTTTATGTGCAGTTAGTGTCCTTGGTGTGTCAAATGAAATTATGGTTCTGTGGTGTGGTCAAATTGTTTAAATAGCGTCCAAAGATATTTGCAATTATTGTTGAAATTAAATCTTATGGATCTAGGCGTGTGATCTCAAGGGCGTGAATAAATGTAATTAGCTATTTTTGGAATAAATAAAGATGTAGTTTCTTTAGTGTGTGATTTAGGGCGAAAGAGACAGTGATCTTGTAGGTCGGTTGAACGATTGTGGGTCGCGTAGGTCTTTCGGAATGTGGCACACAATCAGGCTGTGTTATGAATGAGGAGGCACTGTTGGCACGGGCTTCCGAGGAGCGGGAGCGTATCTTTCAGAGATATGAGCGAGGGCGAGAAAATCTCGTCGGACAAATAGATCCTTGGGAAGATCCAGAATTTGAAGAATATCACAAAACTGACAGGTAAGCTCTAATTTTTATAGAGAAAGCGTTTTTGATTATACAGCTCAGCAGTAAAAATTGTGGTTTTTTTATGGTCACGCGCTACTATAAGATATACGCTGTCGGCTAAAATATTAAAGTAAGTCATGTTGCTTGTGCAAAAGTTCACACAGCTAATTCTCAGCATTGCGAATAATTTTTTGGGTTGTATTTATATTGGGGGGTTTTGCCAACTCAGCCGTCACTGTTTTTGTTTACCTAAATACTTGTTCTTAATAAGTTTCAACTAAAATTGTTGCACACTGGGTGAAAGCTTCTCTAATTTGTAAGCAAACAGTGCCAGTATCAATTCAGTTTACTTTCCATTTTCTGAATAAATTGTTTTTTTTTCATGAAGATGTTGCAATGCTTGGTATTTGAATTAGCTTTACTTAATACTGATATATAGAATTAAGTGATTTAATGTCTTTGCGAATTTAAAAATGTTGATTTCTTTCATGATAAGAGTGTGGCATTCAATTGTAATACTATAATACTTTTAATAATTTTGTTATAGTTTTGGTTTTGTTTTCAGTAAGTCTGTAGATTCTTCTACTAAATTTAAAAATTACTAGTTTTGTTGATATTACCTCTTATTTTATAAGCTATGTACTTGCTACAAGCCTCATCCAGAGACTTGAATGAAGGTTGCAATGAAAATGATATTAGTATGGAAAAGATTGTGGAAGTGTTGAATAGTATGAAATTCGGCACAGTTGCTGAGTATGACGGAAGGCCATCATACCACATAGTCTATTTATAACATAACATTTAAGTCATGTCACTATCTTCGAATTTGATTGGGAACTTTATGTATATACTTTTTTTTTGAAAAAAGTACTAGACAAGCAAAACGTTCACCTAATGGTAAGTGCAATGTCTGCCCATAGCAATACTGTTTCACACGGAATATTTCTGTGTGTGACCACATAGTGCCCGTTTCCCTGGGATGTAAGTTCTTAAGTCTGATTATGTGATTACACTAGCTCTCAGCACCATTTAGACCGAAACACAGCAATGTGTGCACACTACTGCTTAACGGCAGGATAACTGGCCCTGTAGTGTAACTAGATGGATGTCTACACAGGAACATATGATATTTTTTTATGACTGTATGTGGTATTGTATTGGATAAAGGTGATCCTTAAAAACCTATTTCGGATTAACAAAACCTATTCTTTCCAGATCTGGTATATCTTGGTATGATTTGAGTGTGCTGATTCTTAGTTGTACTATATGCAAGTTGTCAGCTACATAAATAGTGCTATTAGAGATAGGTACTACTCAAAACACATCCAGATGTGAAATGTAATATATTTTGTGTTACACAAATATTGACTCTTGCTGGGATTTAGTACCAGGATCTATTTCAACTCAGTAGTTGTCGAAGTGCTTAATGAAGATTTGGCTGTGACTTTAGCCCAAAAACCATTGTTGGAAAATTCTCTCAACATTGTAGATATTGTAAATATTATTTTGTTTTTAAAATTACAATAATGTAGTAATATAAACATTTTTCATGACAATTGTGTTATGCATACTAATATTATAAATGGGAAAATAACTCTCTCTGTCCTTCTGAATGTTTGTTAACTTTTCATGGCTCAACAGCTGAACCGATCTTGACGACATTTGGCACTGATATAGCTTGCATCCTAGAAACAAACATAGGATACCTTTTATCCCGGGAAATCAAACAGTTTATATGGGATATTTAAAAAAACCTATATTGTCTATATCTATATCGCATATAAAAAGTCGCGAAGATCAACCAGTACTATATGTACTGTAAAACATGTCTTGCATGGCATCATCATTGAATCTGTTTTAGTTTTTCCCACACTCTTTATGAGTTGAAATAAGATAATTCGGTATGAATATTGTTGCAATGTAAATTTTATTGTCACATATTAGGTATTTAAGTTTTTATGTACTGCTTGTAACAGATAAAATAAATCATACACCATTTCAATAATAATGCATGGTTATATAATTGGAAATTATTGAATAAGGCTCTTATTGATATATTGGCAAATTGTATGTCAATAATTTCATACTCAGTGGTTAGACATTTCTGCAGTATAAATTAAAACGCCATAAATGTTTGACCATGTGGTGGCGGTCTACCACCCCATCTCATCTCGTGGGTGTCGTAAAAGAAAACCAGAAGATGGGCAGCAGCATAGTATGGAGCATGTAGCATTTCTGGAACATCTGAATAAATAAACTGCGGTTGCCAACTCGCCTGCCAAGCGTGGCAACTATGGCGAAAGCCCTCCAAAATGAGAGCTACAAACTTTTGTGGCTATCAATGAAGGAGGCCTATGTTCAGCAGTGGACTAGTAATATGTTGAAACAACGAAGTGTTTGACGAACAAAAAAGCACACTCATTGAATCAGATTAGGTATAGTTTTATATATTCTTTAAGTTAAAGAAGACTTGGATGGGGGCAAAACGCAACAGAGACCTGACACAGGTGTAACCCAATTTTATACTAGGATTTTAATTATTATTAAAGTAATGCTGTGTTATTTAAGCTGGTCTAATTATGTAACTCAATCAATACTGTTTTATTACATTTTTCTTTGTTATCTGAGTTTCTGCTTCGATCGCGACTGTGTTTTTTTACGACTGCTACCTTCCTGCTGGGGCGTAGATTCTGGGTTGGAACCCCGGTTTTTGTGTAAAATACAAATTATTTTCGTTCGGTTCTGGTTGAGATCCTTCCACTGATGTCATAGCATAATGTTACATCGGAACTGGAAGGTGAGTAAGACGAAGTGCCTCTATGTTTGTACTAATACACAGCACTTATATGATGGCAGCGTGATTGAATCTATTGCCCCATTTTCTACCAATATATATATTTATTTGATAAAGTGATGAAATAAGCAAAACATTCACCTGATGGTAAGTGCAACGTCTGCCCATAATGAATGCTGTGTCACCCAGAACATTTCTGTGTGACACCACACTGCTGAGACATCAGTTCTTAAGTCTCATAATATGACCAGTGATTACGCCCTTCAAACCTAAACACAGTAATGTTTGCACACTACTATAACTGGCCCTGGGGTGGTACCTACCTAGACGGATCCCTACATAGGAATCCTACCACCAGTGGGTATTGTAAGAGGCAAATAAGAAAATAAATAAACTGGGAAATGTGCTGCAGCAGGATCCACTTGCCATCAGTATATATTAAGTAACCACTGTCTACATATGACTACGGGTCGGATGGCACAGGGCTAAGCGATTCGCTTTTGGCTTTTTTAACCCGCGGGTTCGATTCCCGCACGCAATTAATATTTGTATGGCTTTACAGTAGTTGTTCTTGGGTGTGTGTTTTTGTGTATGTGCAATTTATGTCTGTAAACGCACCCACGCCACGGTATAGGAGAAAACAAATTTGACATATAATAGGAAATATGCAGATATTTATTATTTGTATATCGGCAACTTTTATTTTACATTTCTGTGATTTTTATTGTTTTTTCATATTATTTTCAATATTTTCAGATATGGCTTCATTCACGATGAGCGCTTGCCGCAAAAAACGGCACCACAAAAAGTCAACACCGAGGTGGAAAGAGAAAAAAAGTGGGTCAAGATGCTCGCTAACTGGGACTCTCCAGCCACTAAGGAAAAATTGCATAGGAGAATATACAAAGGCATTCCATTATCGTTACGTATGAAAGTATGGTGCAAACTGTTGGATATCAATAGAATAAAGTCAGAGAAACTTGGGAAATATCAAGAGATGCTGAAATTGGCCAAACAATGGTCGACAGATGTAAGACAAATTGATTCAGATGTTAATAGGCAATTCCGTGAACATCAGTTCTATAGGGAGAGGTATTCTGAAAAGCAGTGCTCTCTGTTTAATGTGCTCTGTGCGTATAGCATGTACAACTCGGAAGTCGGTTACTGCCAAGGAATGTCTGGATTAGCTGGCGTTTTGTTAATGTATATGGATGAAGAGGATGCATTTTGGGCGCTTGCTGTGCTGTTGTCTGACAAGAGATACGCCATGCACGGGCTGTACATTGAAGGTTTTCCAAAATTAACAAGATTCTTGGAACATCACGACAAAATACTCACAAAATTTATGCCGAAATTGAAACTTCATTTCGACAAGTTCGGTTTAGACGCAATTCTTTATTCACTCAAATGGTTTTTTGTATGTTTCGTGGAGCGGGTGCCCTTCAGTCTGTGTTTGAGAGTGTGGGATATTTATCTGCTTGATGGCGAGAGAGTGATAACGGCAATGGCTTATACAATTTTAAAATTGCATAAAAAATCTATAATGAAACTTAACGACATGGATCTAATCGTTAATTATATTCAAGTAAGTGTGCTGATGGATTTTAGGTAACAGCTATAAAATGTACATTATAAAATGTAACAAATGCATATTTATCGGCAGGTAAAGCTGCACAAAGATTTCGGATACGAGGATGATATGGTGATTTATCATTTGGAGCGGTCTATGGATGAATTAAAGCGCGCCAAGCTCGATTACCCGGGACAACCACCACCAAACGAGTTACCGAAACGACAGCTTGGCACGTTTGTGGAGCCGGATAAGAAGTCCAAAATTGGTCAGCGAGCGGAAAATTTTTCCGATACGGAGAAACAAGCTCGCGCCACCGTCATTCTAAGGTCGGGTTATGTGAAGCATACAACGTGAATAATAGAACTTATTGCTTTCTCCGAGTATTTTTAACTTTATCTCCGTTACAGACGTGAAAAGGCGGCGTTGGAGTTGCAAGAACTGCGAGTGTCACAGAGCGATACAGTTTCAGGTAATTTGGAGGCTTCTCCGCCCACTTCGCGTACCACCTCCGATGAAAGCCTTGGTTCAGACCATTTCACACACCTATGATATATCTCTTTACGATAACACAATGTTTATTAATCAATTCTGCACCTGTAATGACATACAATGTTTCCGTCTGTGCGTCTGTAGCTTCATAAATAAAATATGTGATTAACTGATGATAGGTTTTAGGGGTCTTAAAGATAATTTGGCTTACTTTCGGGCAGAAATAAATATAATTAAAAATTGGAATAGATCTACCATATCTTACACATATATGGATAACTAACTTAATCTGCATTGTAAACCTCTGGCCTTAGAATGTCTAGATTATTCCGCCTGAACTGTGAACGTCACTTCCGTCATGTTCGCATCTGTATGAACCTATCGTTACTAACACGTTTCTCTATATAAATAATTATTTATCAAATCAACGCTCTCCGATAGCCTTTATTATTACAACATTTTAACGAATTGAGATATAAATAAAACAATTTAGTGTTTAAATAGCATTTAATTTATATGGCAAGAATCTTGTTAATTGTTTACATTTTTTTTTTAATTCATTTTTATTGATTGATGAGATTTTTCAATATGAAACTTACACATACACAGATATCTGGACTACAGGTTGTTTATTAACGAAACTGCAGCGTTTATTAATTCTAAAGAAACATTCGTGTCATCGTAACGGGCTGTTTAAAATTGAAGGTTGAATATGCCGATAAATAGGGAAGGGTGTTTGTTTTGTGGAATACCCTTAATATTTATGTTTTGCATAGTTCTACCTTCTTTACGTGTTTTTAGCTAATACAGATCGTTGTTCTCACCAGTGCATGCTCTGAACGAGAGTTTCTTAAACTATACCGTGGCACTAAGATAGGCTTGCCATCTGCTATCTTTTTCCTGGATTTTATAATTATTTACTCAATACTAACTTGCGGTCGAAATAAACTAGTACATTTCCATTTAGGGTTGCCACCCGTACTATAACATATATTTTAGTCAGTTGTAAAATAGAATTTAGTTAGTTGTATAATAGAAAAATAATATAGTACGAAAAATATATTTTCATTGTTAATTCAACTGCCGCGCTTTTTTATATTAACTATGTCTGGAACGCACCCGCAGCGCAGCGTTTCTTGCTATTCAAATGAAGTAGCCAATGCGAAGAGTTATAACAAATATACATGGAAAAAAATAATGTTTAAAAATTCATATGTACTATGTTTTTTTCTAAATTGCCTAAAAGTACTTAATCTTTGCAATTTTTTTGGTGGCAACCCTATTTCCACATCTCTAGTGTGTCTGGAGTTATAGACTTAATGCTCTGGATTTTTCGGTTATGATTTCTAATTTCTTTTCTTTTTAATTTCTGATGGCAAGTCTACACCTCAAGGTCTTTAACGACTTCTAAGCAATTCGACTGATATGAAATATTTAGTCTTAGGACCGTTTCCCAGGCTTCATCCGGTTTTTTGCAACACGTTTGTCCTTCGGGATCCCGTTTTATAAAAAAATTGATTCTGCAGAATTGGATGTGCCGTGGGTAAAATATAGTTTAAGAAGCTTCGGTCAAAACGAATGAAACGAGCCAGCGTATTTGCCATTACTCACTCATTTAATTAGACATATATTTTTAGTTAGAATTGATAGCAATAGGAAAGTGTAATGGACGATTGTTGGTAATCACGAATACGCTTTCTTGTTTGTCATTTCTGATTGAGATAACATTTTATAGAATTTTTTGAATGATTGCATATGATGTATATGTTGTATATGATGTATTTAATCGATCAATTCATTTTCTTTTGTGATCGTTCTTTGAGTACAAATAGTTATTGAAACAGTCCTGCAGGATACAATTGATTGAGATAGCTTATGTCAGTGTCCTCTGTATGAAAATTGAGAAGTACCGTGCCGAAAGTGTTAAAATACCGCGTTTCTAGACCGAACTAGTGAATATATCTCTATATTGTACTGGTTCGAAAAATATGACGGTTTCAAAATGTCTCGCAATGCCCGATGGGTTAGATTTGCGTCATAAATTTAACATAAATGAAAAATATGCGGACCCCGTTATCCAAATAACACATTTTAAATCTGTTGATTTTTTTGTCTGAGTACTTGTGTCTTCGATGTTATGATTTAAAAACTTGGTCTTACGTCATTTATTGTCTTATGCATGAAATGGATTAGGTCGGACAATTTATTATTATTTGGTTTTTGATACCGGAAAACGAAATGTCATTCATTATTTTGAAATTTGAGTCGAATGCATCCAATTCTCCTCTCCCGAGCTACCACGGCGTAATTTTAAGGGACGTGCCGCGTAGGAAAACATCGTAAGAAATAATAGAAATTGTAGACATGTGAAGTTCGCCAACTGGAACATCGTTGCAGACTTTACCCGGCTCCAAAACCTTTTCAAAAAATAATTTAGGTCTGTGTGCAGCATCGGGACATTTATAAGCTGTAACTTTTTATTTTTACTTTATCAAAAGATCCACTAAAGCTAACTAACACCAACTAAAGTTTCCAGTTCGATTCCAAAGTATTGTTCTCAAAATTATTAATATATTACTGACGCAGTAAGATATTAATCTTTCACCTTACTTGAACGAATGATCTGAAAGTTTTTTCGGTTGGTAAGGAAAAAAAAATCGATTTTCAATTCTCTTGTTTCTTCGTTCTTTAAATTGTTCTGCTTCGTGTTTACCTAAGACTTGATTAAACTAATATTATTATTTTTATTTATTTAAACTGTATAAAGTAAAAAAATATGGGCACTTTAGATCTTTTGCGTAAGTGCTTTTAAATTATTTCGTATTATTAGCGTATTTTAAACAATAAGATTTTTTGTCTCTGACCAAAATGGCGGCGATGTGGTTCGCCACCCGTTACATCTAGGGTTCTGCTGGGGCGAAAAGTGTGCTATGTGTGAGGTTTCTGCCTACCCCTTATATGGGAATAAAGCGTGATTGTATAAACAGAAATGGATTTTCTTGGAGTAAAAAACTTAATCTAGAAATTATGTTCATTAGTGCCGCAATATTCATGTTAAATAAAATGTGGTTCAGCAATTTTTACATTTTACTATAATTTCGTTTTATTAATATCTAATTACCTGATAGCAATAATTCAAAATATTATAAAATGAGAAATAAATTACTTGTTGTCAGAAAGTAAATTATAATTTTACTAGAATATGGCATATAATTTAAACGGGCTATTTATTTATTTATTAATGGAAACAGTCATAAACTATTTTCCAGTGTCAAGTAACATATCCAAATATACAATCTTCAAGCAGCAAGATACAAAATTTTGATCGACAGTAAATTGATAGTTGACTTTACTGAAGATTTGGTGGACTGATGGAGACAAAACGAAAAGCACAATTTTGGTCTTGAATTGAATTTTCCAATCACTGTACACTTTCAGGAGCACTTGCTGCATAATTAACTATCATTATTAAACATCAAAACTCCAAATATACACAGAAATCACAAAATGAAATAAAAACACTACTGCCATTTTTCGAGTTGCCGCCAAAAGTCAAACGGGCTATTTATTCTATGGGTATGTTAAAATTAGGGACGGCCGATCTGGATCGATCTTCTATAAGATCGATCTTTAGCAATACGATCTTCGATTTTTTGAATCGATTCACTTCGATGCGATCTTGACCCATCGCGTACGAAGATCATATAAAATAAATCGAATGATTGTTATTGTTAAGTTCTAGTAATTCGATATACAAAACATAAACTTGTTTGGGTCAAAGTGTGCATAGTTAAAGTTTCGAGAGCGCCGCTGAATGTTTTTAAAAAGCTACTTGTCTTTACAACAGTTTAATACGACTATTATTATTAACAAAAATGCTTAACTATGACTTGTTTTTGCATGAGACTCTTTTACATTCAGGCTTATCGGTAACCCGAAACCAGACTCTGACTAATCATAATATGAGAGGATGGGACCAGCGTCGCCCGCACGCAGTGCATTGCAATGCTGTAAAACAAAGTGTCTTATCTTGCTGACTAGAAATTTGGTGTAAGGTTCTTAGCCATAAAAGGGTATTATTCATGTCTCACAATAATACATGCCGATATGTTGTTGTGTTAGGGCCAGATGCAATGTGCTGACTGTAGACCACTGAGATTTGTTTTGCTTCCCATTAGATAAAGTGTGAACAATTTTGCGACTATGTCTAATGGAGACTATTAAAAATGGAATATGAAGGTGTGATAATTCGTTTATTTTATCGCTGTTATGCATACTTCCCGACACTTTACTTGCGGCTATAAAATAATTCATCATTCATCGTTAGCAAATCTGGTGATCCAGGAAATTGGACCAGATTTTATAGATTAAGGTTTTTACTACAAGTAAAATATTCATAGATTCTTGAACAAGAAATACAATACAAAATAAATAAATTAAAGATAAGGTCCGCATTTCAATGTCGAGTTGTCCAAAAGCGCTTATTAAGGCACCTTGAGTTTAATTGCGTAGTTGTAAATAAATTGCATTCATAAAATAAATATACATGGGAAATTTAAGTCGCCATCTTATTTTGCATAGAAACTAAAAATCTATGACAGACGGACTGAATGCTGCTTAGCGTTAATGCGAATACATCGAGATTACGAGCCATTTTTGCCAATGTAATGTAATAATTTAATTGTATAGACTTCGTTTCGATCGACAGTAAAATAATAGTTGACTTTTACTAAAGATTTGTTAGACTGATGAATGGTGATTAACATGAAGGTTTGCTGGACTGATGGAGACGAAACCAAAAGTACAAATTTGGTCTTGAATTGAATTTTCCAACTACTGTACACTTTCACGAGCACTTGCTGAACTCTAGAACTGAGAACTCTAGAATATACACAGAAATTACAAAATTCAATTAAAATATTACCGCCAGTTTTCGAGTTGGCGCCAAAACTCTTATAGTACTCTAAAAATCATTAACCTAAAAAACCCGTGGTTGTACTTACGTACGCGCGTTAAATAATATTCTAAGTTGGCCAACTTCATACTGTCGAATTACCGTTGCTGTGAGCGCGCATTTCCATTCCCTAAAATGACTATTCGTTGCGATTCCTATCTGAGCTGATAATTTAAAGTTAAAATCTGAAAAAAAGACAAACTTTTCAGTCTCGCAGTAGGCAACGATTAAACTTTTATACACAGTCCGAAAGCGCGTAATTAATGACCGCTGTTAATAAAATAAAAACAGCCTATGTATGTCCCGGTGCTAAAGGTCCTGATCTGAAATCACACCTACAGAACACGTGTCCAGTTAGGCCTCAATTTATTATGTAGAGGTGTATGTGTGTCCCAAACCAGTACTTACAAGGTGTATACAACTATTTATGTATAGAGTTATAGATTGCATACATCGACTACATTACCTAAATTCTATATGTTTGCGTCGTGCACAGGAGAAATGCCGGGCGTCATATTCTATTTTTCCAAGTTTTTATTTACTTTCACCCATCCCGGTGTCTGTCTGCGGGTAATCAAATCTTACTAGTAAAATTTGACCCACTTCCCGTTGTTTGATTGAGCTGAAATTTTGCATACCTTTATAGTTTGGGTGGCAATGCAATAATTTGGTACATATTACTAAGCTACTAAGGATTAACATGGAGCTGGCCAGCTCTGATGATCTGATGATGAAGCCATAAGTTGGCCAAAGGAACGCAAGATAGGTCCATAATTTTTGGCCTAGCTGGATTTGTTTTAACATCTTATAGCCCTGGCAACAGTTGTAGTTCACTGCTGGGACATAGACGTCATAGAATCCTTGCCGGAACCAACGTTTGTGCAAAATCACAAATTGTTGGTCTTCGGGCCTGGTTGTATTGTAATTCTTCCCGTGACTCTGTCACTGCATCCTAGCCTACCTCCGATCTTATCGAGTAGGTTAGAATGTGAGTGCTTCTGTTTACGGGAACACTTGTGGCACTGTAATATCTTCTCTGTTGATAGCTCTCGACTGCTTTCGATAGTGGTCGCCGTTGTAGAAATTGGGCCAGGATCATCCTCATACCCAAAATGACGAAGATATATAGTTTGCCATATTTACGACATCTTAAAATTCGGTCGAACGTAATGAGAATATTAATCTAATACTATTTTAGGGTTCCGTAGTAAAAGAGTTTCAAAAAAAAAAATTTAAGCCAATAGTTGGTGAGGTATTCGCTTTAAAATTAGTAAAAAGTGCACTCTAACTTACTCGACTATGCGGTGAAACTTAGAAAATAACAACATCGAAATTTGGATAATAAGATAGAATATAGAATAAGATATATTTTGTAGTTTTTGAGATATGCGATATTTTCGGTCCCACGCTATTGCCTACTAGTACTTCACTGTGCGTGGTCCGACGAGCACTGGACCGGTTTTTTAAATTTGCATTACAGAGCCCTTATGTTCCAACGGTTTGTGTTTTAACACATTGACCTTTTTAATCTTATCTCTAACATTTACTACTAACTTTCGTATGATTTCTCATTCATACGAGGGTGGATTGAAAAGTACTCGGTCTAACCAAGAAAATAAACACATACTAAATCAGTTATATTTTTATTTTTCTACATAATCACCATCAAGATCAATACACTTTTGCCACCTCCCCTTCCAAGCATTTAGACCGTTAAAAAAAATGATTCTTCCTTATAGTCAAAATATGCGTCTACAGCTGCTTTGACCTCGTCGTTTGTCGAAAATCTTTGACCTCCCAAGTGCTTTTTTAGGTTAGGGAACAGAAAGAAGTCTGATGGTGCCAGATCAAGTGAATACGGCGGATGCGATAACAGTTCAAAGCCACAGTTGTGAATTCCAGCCATTGACTGTACTGACGTGTGAACACGGGCGTTATCTTGATGAAACAGGACTTTTCTTCTGAGCATTCCTCGACGTTTTTCTTTTATTTCCTCTCGTAAACGACGTAGTAAGGTGCAGTAGTAATCAGAGTTTATAGTCTGACCCCTTTCAAGATAATCAATCATAATCATACCTTTCGAGTCCCAGAATACTGAAGCCATCACCTTATTTGCCGACAAAATCGACTTAGCCTTTTTAGGGGGTGGTGAACCAGGTCTTCTCCACTGTTTTGATTGTTGTTTTGTTTCCGGTGTACAGTAATGAACCCATGTTTCGTCCATAGTAACAAAACGATTCAAAAAATCATCTGCATCGGCTTCAAATAACTCCAAACAGTCGCGTGAAATAGTCAATCGCGTCCTTTTTTGTTCAACTGAAAGCAGTCGCGGAACCCACCTCGCAGACACCTTGTGGAAACCCAACTCGTTGACAATGATGTTTTGAGTTCGTTCATAAGAGATGCCTATAATCTCGGCTATCTCTCTAATTTTTAATCTGCGGCCTCCCATTATTAAATCAAGTACTTTTTTAATATTTTCGTCAGTAGTTGACGTCGAAGGCCTTCCAGAGCGGGGTTCATCTTTCACACTCTACCACGCTTAAATTCTGCTATCCATTTTTTGACGGATGAATATGACAGAGCACAATCGCCTAATGTACTGACCATGTCATCATGGATGGCTTTTGATGATAGCCCCTTCTTATGGAGGTACTTAATGACGGCACGCTGCTCGATTTGCTCCATTCGCGGAAATTATGACCGATTACTTTGTTAATAAAATCACAACTAATTATCGCACACGTTTCAAACTTCACACAATGAACTAGTCTGAACTGAACTAAATAATGTGGGTAGATTTGATTTTTAGAATTGAATGGATCTGTGTTAGGCCGAGTACTTTTCAATCCACCCTCGTATTACAGGACGTCCTAATTAGTAATTCTCGACTGTGGCTTAATATGGAGAGTCAATTTTGTGTAGAAAGTGTACATAAAATTTAGCAGATGATATTCAGCTATTAAGATACGAGTTTGTATATTGTGAAATTGGCTTAAGGATAAACAACAGATTTTAATACCTATGGTTGAAACAGGAAAATGTTCAAAGTATTTCCATTTGCACTATACGTATTTGTTTATGCTAAGGCCGATTTTCTGTGCCGCCATACTTAAGGCGGTGCTGTTTGCTTGCCAATTTTTTTATCACTCAACCGATACTTACATTTATTTCAATATATATTTATTTAATTTTTTGTGTTCGAAGCATGGTTTTTGGTGGTACGGCGGTGGGTTTATGTCATGATTAACACCACGAGCGAAGTTTGCATTTAACACGCCGATTCTTTAGATTGAAGGAGTATTTTCCTTGTCTCCGTGAGGAAGTTACAAAGTTTAAAAAGTATGCAGATTTTGGAAACCACTCCTTGGATCTCAGGAAGCACACGCCGCTTTTAGCATTGTAAATGAATTATCATAAACGCTCCTTTCTGCCACTCTGCAATCAAATTTACCAACTATTTACATTATTCAAACTCTGAATAACGTCTGTATGACATTATGTTCGAGGAACACGTTTGAATGCAAATAACAAAAAAAAAACAATGTATCGTCTATCTCATTCCCTCATGTTAACATCATAAATCTCTGCTCGTTCCTTGATGAAATAAATTATGTCGTAATGAAATCAATTGCATAAACCCACCCCTATCATCACCTATTTTCATTGTATTGCATTCAATTGCTTTATTTATTTTGTTTTCTTTAGAGTAAGAATTAAGATCGAACATATCATACTTGAGTAATAGAGAATAACTATTAATACCAATATGACAATAATTAAATAATTTTAAAATTATTCCGTATTTTATTAGTCACTAATCACACTTCGATGCATTCTCTTTCTAGTTTAGTATGTAGCGACGGTAAACATTAAAACTGTATTCGTTTTATTTTAGTTTTGCCGCCTGTGGTGGTATGAAGAACACCAGTAGATTCATTCTATAGAAATACATATTGAAATCAGTTAAATCTAGGTACGTTCTAGAATTACGTTGATTAAATACTGAAAACCATTCATTAGATAAATCAGCATCGCTCCAATTCATATCGAATTTCCCTATTTATCGAATATAATAAAAACAATGTATAGACTGTAAATCACGTACGAGAATTTATTGCACAATTTGGCATATTTTTGAGATATATAACAGCTTGTATAAATAACTTATTCTTTATTTTCTTTAGTGATTTTGTTATTTAGCTTCCTATATTTATAGCAATAAACAAAACTAATTGAAGAATCCTTATTGACAAACAAAATATTAATTATACAAGTAGTTGCAACTATAAATTTAGCTTATTGTTATATTTATGATCTATTAAAGATATAATCTAGAGAAAAACTGCTAAATGTTGTACCTTACTAAATTTTGTAAATAAATTATAGAGATTATTCATACCTCTATTTTTTTCTGTAAATGTAAGTCTGATATTTATCAGAAAAATCTTTACTTCAGACCAAAATCTTGAGGGCGGTGCTCCTCTCCGTACTTCCCAAGCCTCCATGGACATCCATCTGGAGTCTCCTACCCCCAGTCCCATTCTCAAGATCGATCTCGAATCGAGAAGTTATCTTGTCAAACGTGAAAGACTTAGAAGACACTATACAAGAAAACATTGATTTGAAATGATCTGTCAATCGTCATTTATTGTGTAAATAAGAAATAAACTAAGAAAATGATTCCTTTATAGTGATTTATTTCTATCAAGGTATGAGCAGAGATTATTAATTTGTTTTGTTAGCTCATTAGTGATGCATGTGCGCTTGTTGGCACAATTTCATTTCATTTGTTTGCTTTAAACGTGTACGCGTGTTTGTTTGTGTATAATGCAGCTGAAATGTATGTTCCAGGTAAGTACTGATTAGTTGGATTTTGTTTGACGCATTAAATTCAGGAATACTGTTTTTTTTTTAAATAAGGACTATACATTGTAATTAAAGTGAATACTATAAGGTGTATGCTCCCAATGATAACTATTACGATTACTTTGCAGAAATAACAGAATAGATGTCGTGTATGTTTGTATTTTTATCTATTTAATTTAAATTTCTGTGTTTAAAATACGGTCATCATAATCATTTGGATAGTATAAGATTACTTAGGTGGGAACTAACTTGAATGAAAGTCGCATCGTTTCGTTATTGTAATATAGTTAAAAAAATCTTAATTGAAATACAGTTGCTTAGTATTTTTTTGTATGAAATATAATAACACATTATCAAATTATGTTTCCATTCATTACCTCATATGATCATAATGATATCGTTTTATATTATTCCACTTGCATTATGATTAAAGTCTCAAATTTAAATTATATTTATTTGTGGTAAGAGGCGTTACTTTGTCCATGTTGTTCACTTTGAATGGAGATTCATTAGATTAGTTGTTTGATGGAAAATGGAGATGGATGAATCAACGAACGAAGTTCCTAAGCACACTCGAATATGCAATTTTGCGTGAGTGTCTCATAAACTATTTGTCTCAAAAAAGGTTTGACGTTTTGTCTCAAAAAAGGGATCGTCACCCACATGCTTTTTGTCATGTCACTCCACTCAATTTAAAGCAGTCCGTTGATATTTAGCGGCTAGTTCAAGATAGCAACAGTACTTCATCCATTACTGGAAATTTCATAAGGTTGCTAAATATTTCATATTTCAGACAAAGTGAAGAATAGCGTGATAAGGCAAAGTTGCGATGTGGGAGAATGGGATGTTTAGATGGCTTGGACGAGTAGAGTGGATGGATGAAAGATAATTGACGGAACAGATTTATTAGCCGAGTGTGAATGGGCAAGCTGGTAAGGGTCGACTTAGGCGAACGTATCACGATCAGATGTAAGTTCTTTAAAATAAAGGCAACGGACGAGCTTGTATTTAAACGCTCATTAAAGTAGAAGAAGCGAAATATGTGTGTCAGGATCGTATTAAGTGGAAAGATATGATCCCAATAGGAAAAAGGTGCTACTGTACGTATGTTAATACATACAGCACATAATGATTTCTTATATTTACGCGAATATTATACATTTAATATAACTAATTTTACGGATTTTATCGCATTTAATTTTAAACTATTTATAACCCGACGTATCGAGTGGTTTACAGCACCCATGGTCACGGGGGGGCTAAGGTGACAGATGTCCCGATGTCATTGTTAAACCGAGGTACCTCCAACTTTTAATTATTATTTTTGTGAAATTAAAAAAAACATACGTATGATTTATGATGTTATGATAAAAAAATAATCAACATTTGCAAAGTAACGCCTAAAACCGCCTAACGTCGAATGTAAACTTACAAGAAGTAACATGATGAAGTTGTAAACTCGGCAGAGCACAGTGGCGTCGCGAGTGGCGTACGCTGCGAAGATTCGGTCTCGGCGCTCGGTTCGCGGCGTTCGCTCGCTGACACCAGCGTGACGAGTACAGCAGACCTAAGCGTGTTCTCCAGCGGACGCTCGCACGCCCCCGACAACTCGCTCGACACGCATAGCAACGTCAGCGACGACGGCACTGGGTCAGAGGGGTGAGATGTATTTCGTAGATGAACGATGGTGATGACAAGTTTATGAGCGCATTTTTTTTAGACACACTTAGGCCAAGCACAGATGGATTAAAACTTTACTGTTATTTTTACTTATTTATATTACAAAGTAATCAATGTTTTATCTGCAACTGTTGTTGTTACATTATATAAATTTCTGTTGTATAAGTAAAAAAAAAATCAACTAACGTACCAATTTATTTGGACAATTTGCCGCTTAAGAACGAGACTTTTTATTGATTTCATCAATATAACTTTTTTAAATATGAATTTTTCAATATTCGTAACCAAACATCTTTTTAATTTAACTGACGTTGCTAACTGATTGCCTACTTCAAATAAATTAATCTTGTTCTAGGAGTGCTTTGCGACACTGGCGACGCTTTGAACCTGAGACCTATGCGTCACAGACGCAACCTCTGTTAAATAGGTTGTTCGCCGCTTAAAATGTTATAGATTAGATTATGTATCAGTTTCACTACTGCTATAATACCTTGATACAAAATGCGACCTTCACTAGACGCTCCGTCTTATATCATTACATCATCCTTGAGAGTTTTTAACCCATTCATTTAGAACTCCCATTTTTTCTAAAGGTAGATTAACGTCATGGTTACAGTTCCACGAATAAGTTCTATTAGCTGTCAAATAACCTCTGAAAGAAATTAATTAAATAGGCATCAGAATGTATTAATGAAGACAGCTCAATGTTTTAACTCTTGCTGTTTTGTTAGTGTCATATGTAACAATTCTTTGGGCGCTAACAACTTCATCATCATCATCATGATTTCACCCTACCACTAGTCGTACTGATCGTACGCCTCCATTGATTGCCACAAAAGTTTGTAGCTATCTATTGGGGGGGGGGGGGGGGTGTGATTTTGCCATAGTTGCCACGCTTGGCAGGTGGGTTTGCAACCGCAGTTTCTTCATTCAGATGTTCCAGTAAGATGCTGCTACCCATCTCCTGGTTTTCATTTTCCCTTTGTCGACTTTTACGACACCCACGGGATGAGCTGGGGTGGCTGATTCTCTTAAGCCGACACCACACGGCTTAGTAGGTCCAACGTTTTTTCATACAGTATAATCATCATGAGTTCTATTTTGTTAGATTGTGAAACTAGCTTCTCTAACTTACCCAAAAAATATGATTTTTGCACACTTTTAAATTTGGATTTCACTAGTGGGCTATGGTTTGTAGTTTGGGTGCATTCTCGTGACCCATTTTACACTGATTTTAATTATGTCAAGACGTTCTTGTTTAAAATTCAAAATAGTGATATTTACATGCTCCAAGTAATGGTGAAAAATTAATTGTCTTCCACCATTAATACATACTCTCGACGTGTTGACTTCTACTGGCCCGGGGCGATTTCTTTATAGTTTGTTTAAATTTTCTTCGGTCAGGAACTTTATCACAGAACCAAGTTTATTAGTTCCATAATTTCAGTTTTCCTAGGGATTGACTTCTTTGTAAGGCGATTACATGGTTGGAATGTGACATACGTACACTCACAGTGAGCCCCAATTAGCACGGTATGAAGCTGGCTTTACCACGCACTATCTCAACTCGTATATTTGCCACGTGTCCATTGCTTTTTACGCCTCGTGCACCTGGAGCGGTTGCTTTAGTTGCTGCTTTATTATTAAATGAGGCTGTGAGTGGGTGAACTTGAAAGCATAGCTTTTTAGTACTAAGATATTCCACTACCAACGAATTCTTGCTTTGTTTTGGCACAGACAAAAAAATATAAAACCACAGATTAAATGAACATACTTTTATGACATATCTGGGGTGACAAAACAACTGGATTCGTCATTGGAGATGGCTCCAGTCGATGTCTATGGGCCGTACTGACCACTTTCCAGTTGTTAGACTGTGTTCCTGATTACCGCCAAACTAAATGAAATTTAAAAAAAAATGTGAAGTCCACCAACCGACACCAGTACAGCGTGGTCTGTGCTCCTAAATCATCTGAAACAATATAGGGGGAGACTATTGTTCAGTAGTGGGACGTTTATGAACCGTTGCCGATTTTAAATACAGGAAATCTAATATGTCTGTATGTGTAACTAAACTACAAACATTTTAACTACAGTTTGTTCACTGTTGCATCTGTGAAAAAAATCACTAGTCCTTCAAGTAGTCATAACCAATTGACAGTTAGATTATGCTATTATACATCATCATCATTTCAGCTCATCACAAGTCCATTGCTGAACATGCCAAAAGATGCCAAAAATACGCAAAACCGTACAGGTCGTCGCGTCGTTGAGTGGAGAATCGTACTAAACTGCATTTGCTGTTACGAGGTTGTCACTATAGAATCTGGTTATTACTCGTATCTCTTAATAATTTTCCCATCGTCTATCACGCATCATTAACTCAGGTGATAAGATATTACTTGAAACTGTCAAGAGCAACTACGTCGTACGTGTCGAGTAAACAGCACTGATTAACTATATAGTTCCCCTTCCTGAGCTCCTTGATATTCGTACAGTTGTAATACTAACAGGTGGAATATCAAACTGTAAGCCTCACCTCTAGACTTAAATAGCTTCACGCCGGCTTTCTGTTATAGTGTAGGTTCATATCATTAGAGTTTGTGCGTTTACGGAACATAGGAAAAACGCTACGCAGACTGGTAGAGTGCGCACAGTTAAGTCACAATGTAAGACCGGAGAGAGGAACCATCTATCGCTTTAAGTTAACGAAATATTTAAGTGCCTATACGCCTCCTTATCAGTACAAACAGTATACATTCCATCTGAACTGTCGTATTTGAAATTGCTTTTGGAAAAGGCGTCTTTATTGTAACTATAAATGCCATTGGAAATCCTCTGTTTCGTCTTTAACATTAAGAATACAATTCCATTGCATATTATTCCTAAAAGCACTCTTAGCTGAGAGTGTGAATGTGTGAGTTCCCGCTTTTGTATTGAACCAATAATTAATTGTATATACTTGTAATTACTAAAATGTAGCGTAGCGACGGTTTAATGTACACACGAACGAATAAATTTATAGTTCGTTTTAATACTTGATAATGTTCCAGGTCCGGTATATGCGGGATAAGCATTCAGAGAGCGCCATCGACTACGCATTCCACTCCACGGGCGACGCCCCACCCGCCTTCGGTATCGCCAATGTCGGATGACGTTGTCCGGATCCACGTGACATACAACCCTTTGTCCGCCAGCCCGTCTCATTTGCATCCAATCAGCCCCTCAAAGTTCAAGACTTACTCCGAGGAACACCACAAACCAGTCTCCTTAGGTTTCTACACGACCAACGGTAGCAATCGGCCGTCAGATAACAGGATCAGGATTCAAGTGCCGTCTGAGGAATTGCTGACCCCAGTAGTGGACTCGGGCCGAATTATCACGCAACGTTATATTGAATCTCATTCGGAATTGTATGATCTTAAGTAGATGTATTTACACCTTTATATATTTGTAACTTAGCTTAGCAATCCCAAATTCTATTTCTCTTTGTTTACTTTGTAAGTGTAGATGATTAACGAAAATCCGTTTCGTACAGTTCGTTCGTTTAAGCAGCATAACATATATGTAATACCCTTATTCCAATAGCTAATCTTTGCATCGTAGTAAACTAATACACAAATAATCAAATAGCTGTGTACTGTTAGCCCCCTTACACACACATACACTGTCCCACACATATCTTTTATATATACGCACATATAATACGGTTTAAGGATTACGAATGACAATGACTTTGGCCTTTACAATTTCAATACCGCACCGGTTAATTGTTATTTCTATAGTAAGTGTTAAAGCTACAGAGAATTTGTTAAAAGCGATCAATGTTGATGGTAGTTTTTAGCTCCGAAGGCGTCTAAAATTCATAAATTCATTGGATACAATACTTCCTGCCTGCCTTGTTGACTAATTAGTAAAATTCAAGACTCATATACGATCTGATGTACATATTTTACACATTGCATATATGAGTGTATTGTTCTTAGCGATTACAAGTAGTGACATCTAGTTTAAAACACAGACATGTTACAGTTTGCTAAATATATCAATTTCTCAAATATAACTTAGGGATTACAAAATATAGAGACGTTGTTATTTACGTGTACAATTTCCACCAAACAATAAGCAATAACTAGATTTATAAAGTTTTAATATCTGTCCTATTTATTTATATTTTGCATATTTATTTATTATCGTGAATGTTTAATTGAGTTGGCTATCTCAAGTATATTCGAGAATCGAGATTTTTGTCCGAGCTACATTTTGGTTTTTAATTTATTGGAAACATTCTACGATTTGAGTGTATGTTGATTTCTTTCTTGACGCACAAATGCAACAGAAACTTATCCCTGTTCCATTTTATTTGTCAATCCTTACGGTTCAAAAAGTTGCATCGAGCCTTTGCCCACTGTTTAGTTACGATGAATTTAAATCAACAATGCACAGCGAATGCTTATCAAATTAGCAATTAAATGCAGTAATGTATTATTAGAATTGCTTTGCGACTAAGTAGGATTTCATGCGATAAATACACGTCAATTAACATAAATTGATTTATCTGTCATTCCAATACTAGACCAGTGTTTTTAATGTAAAATTCTGTAGCCCGCCACTGCGTCCGCGTGGATTTCTTTTTTTTAAGTGCAGTGGTGACTGCATTTTCCGAAACAATAAGTATCCTGTGTCCGTCTCCAGGGTTAACGCTATCTCTGTGCCGAATTTCGTAAAAATAGCTCGCCGTGCAAAGGTAACAGACAGACATAGTGATAGAGGGAGTTCATTTCGCATTTATAATGTTAAATATAGTATGGATTCTATTGTCTCCCTTTATTATAGTACTGAATTTAATACAACTGAATAATAATATAAAAATGCACTGTTATGCGAGCATACATTTTCTTAACTTCCATTGATTTTGTCATTATAAAAAGTTTATTTCTTTTTTTCATTTACCAATTCCGCCTGAAATGTAACACTTTTTATTTCGTTCCCTTAAAAGTCATTACACTGTATTTACGCGGACTATGAGATAATCGATTCTCATTCCAGATAGTTACTAAAACCTTATAGTGATAGGATTTCCAACAGTGATGAATGAATCTCAAATTGCTCGGAGGACTGTATTTTTTTTTCTTCTACTTTCGAATACTGTTTGTACTATTGGGATAGAAACAACATTTTTTAACATATTATATATTGAGTCAAACTCAAATACTCAAATACTGTAGATATGTTTACTTCAGAAGTTCCAATGGCTAACAAGCATATTATATCTTAAGTGGTATCGTTGAAATTACAAGGTACTATACCAATTAGCTATGCTTAATATGTTATTATACTTGCAATTCATTTCTACATTAACATTTTTAATTAAACTTTTATTAGTGATTGTAATTTGTAAATATTTGATTTTTTCGCCCTTACATAGTGTGGTGGCGGCTCGTTAAAAGAATACTACCACTCCATGTCATCCAATGGATCTCGTAAAAAGCGAGTGAGGAATTAAACTGCACTGTGCACCCAACAGCGCATGTTGGCGATGGGCTCACCACCTATCACACCAAGTGCATTATATTGTTTTGGTGAAACGTGGATTGTGGCAGTCATCTGTTTTTACAGTGAGTGCCCAGTCTCTGACTACCCCTTATGGGATACAGTCGTGATCTTATGTATGTATAGTTCATAGTGTAAACATATTCAAACACTTTTTGGGTTAACTCCTGTTGCATTTAGAGCCGGCGGTAAAGATTAAACATTATGAATTAGTTATTTATTTATGGAAATAGTCGTAAACTTTTTTCCAGTGTCAAGTAACATATTCAAAATTTCGATCGACAGTAAAAAGATCTTTGCTGTACTGATGGAGACAAATAGAAAAGTACAATTTTGATCTTAAATCACGAGGATAGTTTATTATGCGAAAAGTGTAATAAACTATCAACATTAAACATCAAAACTCAAAATATACACAGCAATTGCAAAATTCAATAAAAACTACCGCCACTTTTCGGATTGGCGCCAAAAATCCCATTACGAATTAAAATATTTGAAATTATTAATTTACTTCTCGATTTTGGCCATGTTTAGAGGTATTGGTACCTATAGTATTTGTTGGTTTTTTTTTTCAATTATCCATTTATACAAGTTTTCTAGATTATGAAACATTACAGCTTGAACAGTTTTACAACGATTAAATATTAAAATAGTATATCCACGATAAAATAGTCTACATAGTTTGTTGCTAGAATTATTAAGCTTAAAAGACATTCTATTTTAGTATCTAGGAAAGAGGAATTGTCCATGGAAGATGTAGATTTTTAGAATAGATTGAGATTTTTGGACGATGTGTACAGAAATTACACAAGACAGCAAGTGTAATGTAAAAAATGGGAAAGTGTAAAAAGATTTATATTTTTATGATTCGAATGGTATATACATATATAAAATGTGAATTGTTTTGCGTGACAAAGTTATTATATAGTTTAAAGTAAATATTTTTTTCTTTGGAATTATTAGAAGTAACATGACTGTTCTCTATAACATCTTTTCCGGTGATTATATTAATTTACACCGATCGCCTGAAATTTTGAATAAAAATGAACTCATGTTAAATATTATGTATATTATTATTATTGTGTGTTGTATACGCTGCTCAAACAAAACGAAGTGATTAAAAATAGTTCTGCAGTTTTGACATACGCGGATTTCGGGTGTTTGGGTGCTGTCAGGTTTAATCTGGCTTGGTGGAGAAAAGTTAGCATAACACGTAAAATATATGAACGTTTCCTATTTTGCAATAATTGCAAGTTTTAAAATCATGACCCTTGGCTATCCCCGGAGTCCGCGCATGAATTGTCATAATTCGACTCTTCCAGTTTTTGGTAAGCTAATGTATTAGCTTCCTTAGGACAATATGTGTTCATCACCAAATGAATTTTCTATAGTGATATTCTAAACAGTTGCAATAAATTATCAATACAAAAGTAAATAAAAAAAAAAGTTTTGGATTTGCGTACTGTGTGCGTGCGCGTGCGTGCGAGTGCGTGTGCGTGCGTGTGGTTACTGTTGAAACGTTTTATAATATTTTTGTATCCATAGCTCAATAGGTGCCGCTATGGAACGTTTTTCATAGTTTAAGAAATAATATCGTAATTTTCGTAAGAAAAGAGAATAACGATGAGCAATTGTCGGTAACAAAAAAGGGGTTCTATATTACAGCCCTATATATTTATATAACTATTTAAAGCTGTTTCAATCCATTTTCCCTTATTTTCATAGGAATAAAAATACGTTATAACTCAATATAATCATAATAATAACCTACTCGTTCTTATTCTGCATTCGCTTACTTAAAAATTAGATATTAAAAAATAGTTTCTTTGTCCGTCAGTTTGTAAACGTATTAAACTAAAGATAAATAATTCTGAGGCTGTTTCTATATAGACGTAAGTGACGACATGCAACATGCAACAGACATGCAAGTCGTTCACCTGATGGTAAGTGCAACACCTGCCCACATCAGCTTAGTCTCACCCAGAACTTTAGCACAGACCTGAGACATCAGTAATTAAGTCTCATTGGCCTTGTGACTCATGCGCCCTTCAAACCAAAACACGGTTTTATCTTACCTTCCTAGGCGGATTCCTGCTTAGTACCCCTACCACTACTACTACATAACACAGATGTTATTGATAGTATATGTTTGGAATTGTTTTACAGCATTATCTCAAAGTTATTATATACATTATATACATAAATTCACAGGTGAACGATTAAAAGTCACGGCACATTTATAATAAGTTTTACATAGAGACATAGATTGACAATTTCAAACTTTTATTACATGTGTTCTCTTTGTAGGTGTTGATGTATTATATATAGAACGTGTTCGTAGCGTGTTAGTATATAATTGATTGATAGCATGTTAATCAGAACTAAGTACCTTACTCATGTCAGCCTATTTGAATGTGTATAACAAATTACTAAACTAACAGTGAGAGTTGCAATAATGTCAGTTAAACTGTAGGTAGTGCTAGAGTATTTTAGGCATTAAGTCTTACGTATTAGAGCATCTGTTACCATTTGAACATAACTTATCTGGCTGATCATTGTGTGAATTGAAATGTAGGTAGACTTTGTAAGATTATTATTAATGTTAACCATTGTGACAATTAGAAAAGCAGTAGACGTATACTATTAGATTAGATGAAAAATAATTTCATTCCCGACTAGCTGATTTGTCTTATACGCCGGCCTAAGGTCAAATACCCAGATATTAAAAAAGAAATATAGATAAATGGATGCTGCTAATTTATTGATATTTAACCAATTATAGTATTAGCGAACGCCGTAGGAAATGAGAGAAGTTTGTAATATGACTGTTGTCGTAATTCATAAGGTACATGACAATGACATATTAATAACAGAATATTTATATTTATTTAACAGTAAACAGCACCTTTAATTTTAACAGATTTGTACAAATAAAGTTGAATTATTTGTAAAAAGAAATGGTAAAATTATATTTTAGTTTTAATATAACCCAGTTTAAGTATATCTAGGTAGTATAAGTGAGTAGAAACCTTTGCACTCGAATCATTTGAAACTGTTGAATTTTAGTATTAATAAGTTTTACTACAAATCTGGTAAAGGAACCTCTATTAAGAAATATCCTTCTGTATGGATTCTGTACGGGTTGATATGGTTTGTGTTATGCACTTTGTCGTTGAAGAGAGATGAGAGAGATGATCACGTAGTAACAATCGTGTCATGGTTACATTCAAACTCGTAAATAAAACGTCCATTTGTTTTTTTGTAATTACTTGAAATCGGTGCCATCTTTATATTAAGTACATTGGTAAGTTGCTAAATTTTACATTTTTATTACTTTTCTAACAATCTAGCATATGCTGGAAGTGTTACGGTTAGTTGAAAAAAAGTATATTCATTTGTATTTAAATATAAGGTTTTAAGTATCATAAATATTATTTCATTTTACTTTAAGTTGTCGTTTTGTATTGTTTTTTACTTTTATCAAAAGATTCATCTCAACTTTTAGATATGAAACCGTTTTATGGTCCATGAAGACCATGAAGATTTTAGTTACAGTTTTTATTGTAATGCTTTTAATGAATTAAAGGGCATTAATTTTAATAACCAAATTAGGATACTTAGTTAATGTGCTAAGTAGAAAAGTAAATATGTTTAACATTGAGCAATCATATCCCTTGTATTTATTGATAATAGTAAATATATACCGATTAAAAACAAAGCCTCCGTGTACTTCCTGCTGTTTAACTTTTTTCATTTTTAAGGAAAATGGGAAAGTACGTCGTTTCTTATACGGGTTGACGGATTTGAAAAGTCCTCGCTATATTTTTATTTTCATAGACATACAGGTGTTTTGCTATATCCCCGATTGTGTTGTGAGCCGTTCTTTAAATTAGCAATAAACGATTTAAGTGCTTCCTCTTATGTTGAATGTTTTCTGTATTTTTTTTTTCCGGTGATCTAATTGCTGTTAGCCTTCTCGGCTTTTACAGCTTCATCGGATACTGTGCTCGCGGGCCAGGGGCACGCGTGTCAAGTTTGGTTGGACCCAAACATAAATAAATAAATAAAAACTCCTACAAAAACCTCGAAGTTCGGACTGTGTCGCGTTCGCTGCGTGCTTTCGCGATTTCGAAAATCTTAAATATTTTAAGTCGTCTAATGACCGTCCGAAGGAGGCTGCACGCGTCCATTTGGACTGTCGAGTTTTCTGTGTAAATTTATTTTCTAGCGCAATAATAATATAATCGATAAGATTATATTTTTATTCCGCTTATCATTGTTATAACAAACGAATATATATATATATATATTTCTAAAAAGATACGGAACGAGCAAAACGTTCACCTGTTGGTAAGTGTAACGTCTGCCCATAACAAATGCTGTGTCACCCAGAAAATTACTGTATGACACCACACTTCGCCCGTCACCCTGAGACATCAGTTCTTAAGTCTCATATGCCCAGTGATTACGCTAGCTCTAAGTCATAACGTAAACACTGGTTGACTAACAAATCAAAAATCCGATTTACTTACCGATGAAATATTATGCCATCATTTATGTAATAGGATGTTATGGACGACTTTGGAAAACGTAGCCATTTAAAATCAATTAACTTAGATATTATGTAATTTTAAAAAAGTTCGAGTTGCAAATATCAAGACGTTTAATGTGACGGCACTCGCTTGTTAATTAATCTACATACTTTAATAAATAAAAAGCAATCATTTTACATTCTCAATGTACTTGGCTCTAAAGTTTCGATATTCACTGGTGGTAGGTTTCTATGCAGGAATCCGTCTAGATAGGTACCACCCCAGGGCCAGTTATTCTGCCGTAAAGCAGTAGTGTGCAAACATTACTGTATTTCGGTTTGAAGGGCACTGATATCTAGCGTAATCACTGGGCATATGAGGCTTAAGAACTGGTGTCTCAGGGTGACGGCCGTAGTGTGTTGTCACACAGAAATGATCTGGGTGACACGTCATTTGTTATGGGCAGACGTTGCACTTACCATCAGGTGAACGTTTTGCTCGTTCCGTCATATTTATCAAAAAAAAAAACGTATCTATTAGGGGTACTCTATGGGCATAGTACTGAAAATTCAATAATAATATAGAATTACAATAAAAATGTGAACTATTTTACTACAACCTATTCTTAGCTCATACATAAATACATCAATAAACTCCTCCAATAACATCGAAATTCGGACTGGCGCGTTCGCTGCGTGCTTGCGCGATTTATAATATCTCAAAATGATTTTAAGTCGTCTAATGACCGTCCGAGGGAGGCTGTGGGCCTTCATTCGGCCGTTGTAATGCTCTGAAGTGTTCAGAGATTAAGGGCATTTCACAGTCGCTGTGAAGATCTACGTTGCGTTGGTACCAACCGCTCCGGTGGCAGTTCGCAAGAATCGATTTTGAACGCTCTGTAACTTCTTTAATTGATTGCCCGTCGCGTGAGCGAAAGCGACGCATGCATAGGCCATTACGGGTCTTATGCAAGTCTTATAGAGGCGAAGTTTGTGTTTTAAGCATATTTTGCTTGAAGAGCAAGTGAATGGATATAGTCGGCTTGAGATAAAAGCCGCTCTATTTTGAACGTTTTTTATGTGTGCAGCGAACGACATCGCTGCGTCTAAAGTGACCCCGATGTATTTGACACTCTTTTCAAAGGGAATAGGGCGTCCGAACAGGGTGATCGTGCCTAGTTGATTGTTGCCGATTGTGTGAATTCGTCTAGCGGGCTTTGGCGTGCCCCTCGAGAAGTATATCGCTATACTTTTCACGATTTTCGGTTTACCTCTATTCTCCATTTCCGGAACCATTCGCCTAGGCGATCGGCTGCGGCTTGGAGATGAATCGTTATGCGGCCCTTGTGCTTGTCGGAATAGTACAGCGCCGTGTCATCTGCGAAAATCGCAAGATTGACTCCCGGGTCTCTAGGAATATCGCTACAATATAGCGAGAAAAGGAGTGGGGAGAGGCTGGAGCCTTGAGGGACACCCGCTCGGAGAGGGCGGCTTGAAGAGCGCGTTCCCTCTACCCAGAATCGAAATAGGCGGTTGGACAAGAAGGCTCGTATGATGTTCACAAATCTATCCGGCACTTTAGTGTGATACAACTTGTAATATAAGCCGTCGTGCCAGACTGAAGTATTTAGGGTTCCTGCGTAAAATCTGAAAAACTAGAAATTAGTGGCTATTCGCGTGGCTGTAATTTGCATTTTGGTCATCATTATTTTTGTTAATGGCAGTTTAAATATTTTTCTTACTCTATACTTATATTACTAATACATCCATATTAATATCATAAATGCGAAAGTAACCCTCTCTGTCCCTCTGTATGTTTGTTAACTTTTTACATCTCATCCGCTGAACCGATCTTGACAAAATCAATCGTCCTGCAGACGGACATAGGAAACTTATCCTGGGAACTTAAATCATTCCCACGGGAAATATAAAAAAATAACCTTAATCCACGCGAACGAAATTGCGGGCATCGGCTTGAATATAAACAAAAAACAATTGCCGCATGTATGAAAGATCATCACTTGAGTATGGTTCGACCGATTCGGCTTATTTTTTGTTGTGGTCGTAATTGTCATAACAAGCTTTGTATGAAAGAAAAGGATGGTATTTTTGTATTCAAATCTCAATGAAAAGTGTCGGCCAGTTAAGGCAGTTCTGCTGTCACGTATTCATAACAACAAAATAAATGTTGCGTTCAGTTTGACAGTTCTGCTGTTCGAGAAATGAGAAGCAAGCGAAGAGCGGGTCGCAAGTATTTTAAATATTTCTGGAGTTTCATGAATTCTGAAATCTACGCGTACAAGGCCGCGACCTAAGCGCGTTCGTTTTTACAGAAAGGTGTTTTACTGTGTTAATTTTTAGTTGACATAGTCCAAGCACTTATGAAACTACACTCGGCGTCAAAAAAATCGCACATCCGAAAAAAATAATTTAAATACTATTTTAACACAACAAGCCAATGGCCATGTTGTGGTTTGAGGGTATCATTCGAAAGGTAATTTCATTAGCTTTCAGGAATTAATTGAATTTTACTTTTATAACGAGACGAAAGAGAAATTAAAGAAAAAGACAGGCTATGTACAAATTTGCAAATTAATAATTTTAAAAGAACTTAATAAATACAAAAAAAGTTCTTAAAACCTAGTGTTACCCCCCCTTGCCTTGATAACGGCTTCCATGCGATCTTTCATGGACCTTACAAGGATCGCAACAGCTTCTTGGGGTATTTGTTCCCACTCTTCAAGTACCGCATCTTGGAGCTCTTGAAGAGTGGCTGGAGCTGGATCTCGAGCTCGCACGCGCCGTTTTAGGTCATCCCAGAGCTGTTCTATTGGGTTAAAGTCTGGACTTCGTGCTGGCCAATGCATAACAGGGATATCGACCTCCTGTAAATAATCCCGTACAATAGCCGCGGTGTGGCAACGAGCATTATCATGCATTAACATGAATCCATCACCGACATAACCAGCATACGGGAGCAACATGTTCCTCCAGGATTTCAGTAATGTACCGACCAGCATTTAATGACCCTTGCCCACGGCCACCCCGAGTTCGGGAAACGCACACAAGTTCCGTTTTCCCGTCGACGGAAATGCCGCTCCAAAACATACACGAGCCACCCCCGTATTCGACGGATTCTTCGAAGCAGGGTTGTGTGAACCTCTCCCCCTGTCTTCTGTAGACCCTTCTACGTCTGTCATTGCAGAAGAGACAGACCCTCGTCTCATCAGAGAAGAGTACGGTCCGCCACTGTTCTAGAGTCCACTCGCAATGATTGCGAGCAAACTCTAGGCGATCTCTGCGATGCTGTGCAGTAAGTTTTGGACCTTTAGCAGGTCTATGGGCTGTTAAACTCTTTTCGTGTAACCTTCTTCTTATCGTAGAAACACTCACAGATGTTCTCCGAGTTGATCGAAGCTGTTGTTGCAACTCAACAGCATTTGTAAAACGGTTTCGTAAAGATGTCGTAACGATGAAACGGTCATCTCTTTCTGATGTGCACCGTTTTCTTCCAGATCCCGGTTTTCTAACATAACCACCAGTCTGCTGAAAACGTTGGAACACCCGTCGAACTGAAAAACGGGACAGGTTCAACTGTCGAGCAACGTCACACTGCCGAATCCCCGACTGCAATAGGGCAATCACTTGAGCGGCTTCTTCAGAGCTGGTGTCCATCTTTACTTGTTCTTACTTGGGTTACATGTTCACGTGTGTTCACTGCAAAGTCTAAATTACGACTGGCCCATATTTCATCCAGATCGACCCTTTTATACCCTTTTTAGGTGGTGTAACTAGCGTCCTTACTAACGAGCATTTGACAGTGTTTATTTTTGACGCTCTATAATGATAAATGTTTTAATGATTTCATGATTTTTTATTAATAATGTAAAGCTATTCAAATACCCATTTCAAACATACCAATATTCATATAAATATAATTCGTTTCTAGCCATTACAGCCATTTTTCGCGCAAACTCAGAGAGGTGCGATTTTTGTGACGCTGAGTGTACTTACTACTTTATATGTGCTGAGTTACATTTGTACTATGGAACATAAGATTTCGTTAGATAAAGGAATAATTAATAAACTTGTAAACTTCGGTCATTCTTTAAATTTACGCTGGAAATTTGTGATTTAAAACCTATGTTCATTTTCGTTTCATTTTATTGTGTGCGGTAAGTACCTACTCCCATTCAAATACTGGAAACGATAAGGAATAAGTTTTATTTGTTCTTATCTTTGCTCAACAACGAAAACATCGTGGAGAAATCCGAGAATATTAAAGTAAAAGGACACGCAAAGACCGCCAATTGATAACGGCTAAGCTTTTCTTGGGGTTTTATTCCCGCAGGGGGCAAGGATTTGTAGGGCCTACAAATAATTGTTCGGGCTCGGAGTGTTTGTCCATGTGCATTTTTTGTCTGTAAAGCGGCTCCATGTCTATAAAACCGACTCAGAAGAATTTCCTATATTCCTATAGGTTATGTTTAACAAAAAAAAAATTGAGAAAGGGAGTGACGATAGGAGAGGAGAGTTGAGGGTTCTCTGCTGAATGACCTATAGATTTAGAAATATTAATGAGCTAGAGAAATAAAACTAAGGCATAGTAGAACCGGTATAATGTTTATTTAAAAAAAAAGATTTGGATCCCTCATTTAATTAAATAAAACAACGACTTCGCTCTAATGTATCGAAGTGTCGGATACTGCAGTGATCTAAACATAATCCATTATATTAAAATTTAGAAAATAGGAACTTTGTTGGTTTAACATAATACTTAAATATCTACTAAAACTTTTATGTATACAAATCCTGAAGGTAGTGGTAACATGTTTAAAACCAAATACCTTAAACGAAGGCCTCGACACTTGGTCCGCCATTAATTCCTCAGTTTTACACACACTTACACATGTAAAATACAAAGCAATAAGAAAATTAAAATTTCATTATCTATATAATGTATTAAATACATTTTAAAATTTTTGAATTATAAATATATATTTATATGATAATCGGGTCATTTTATGTAAATAGACGATATGAATATATAAAAAAATTGTAAATGTAACAGTAAAAACTGTAAGGCCTCTGATGATATATTTCGATTACTCCTAGTTATTTTACATTGTTTTATATAATATATTATTAGCATTTTCGGCGGCTTTTCCTACTTTTTTACTTGTAGGAATTTTACGGAGGAACCCGTCTAGGTAGGCACCACTACAGTGCCAGTGGTTCTGCAAAAGTGCAATAATGTGCATTTTGAGTCGCATCTATTTGGGTTCCGGTGTTGCGATCTCTGAGCTGCCAGCCGATCGTGATCATTACGGCAAGCTGTAGTGTGCAAACAATACTGAGTTTCGGTTTGAAGGGCACTGATAGCTAGTGTAATCACGGGGCATATGAGACAAGAATATGTCTCAAGGTGACGAGCGCTGCGTGGTGCCACGCAGAAATGTTTTGGTGATACTGCAATTGTTATGGGCAGAGGTTGCACTTAACATCAAGTAAACGATTTGTTCGTCACGTCATTTTCGCCTATAAAAGGAAAAAAAATATTACGAAGTTACATAATAAAATCATTAAACTGCATCTTGTCCATGGATAAAACATTATAATAAACACTATAATAAAAACATTAAATGCGATTTTACACTTAATCCCTAGTCAAAATCCTCGGTATTGTAAGACATTGAAACAGAAATTTGTTCATGCCTTTAAAATGTACTGATAATAAAACAGGTTATTGGCACCTTTGTTTTGCTTACTAAACGATATTATTTTTCTTTTTTCTGCAATCTATGTAAAATTTTCTATGGTAATAATACACTTATTTTCATTATTGTGCCTATTCAACTTATGAATTTTGTATAAAATGTATTCCATTAAGCATACTACTCCATTTGGAATTATCTTTATTTTACTTCCTTAAGGCAATTCATAAGCACTCAGTCATATATACCTATACCATTTTTTATATTTATGAAAGTATTTTTTTCAGAAGATACGCAATAATAAGCTTCATTTAATGGCAATCAAACTGTTCACCAAAATATAATGTATTTTTTTTTAATTGGGAATGCAAACGAAATTTTAAGCTTCGAATATAAAGTCTCTCATACTACGAGTATATAAACACGCAAAGACCATCTAAAGATCAGCAAAATAGTGCCGCCTTAAAACTTTGTTAAATACAAATATTTCACCACACGCGAGCGTGTTCCAAAATCGACCGGTAGTTTTATATTTTAAAAAATAACTCTAAAAAAGTCTTAAAATAAAACTTAGCTAAGCCTTATATTCTAACTAACTATCACACGTTAGTTTCCTAAGTCAGACCTATAAACATGCCTGAATTTTTATTTATTACACACTGTAAACTTGTATTATACTTATGACTGCATCTTTGGTACCGAAGACAAGTGCGAAGATGCCGAAGAGTAGAACTAAAACGTTCTTCCAAATCAGGTAATTGTAGGGACCATAGCCGATGTCCCAGAAAGTGATGATTTCGATGAAAGCTGGTGCAATCAGGCCAAGGATAGAAAAACAGAAAGCGCCAATGACTCCCATGAACGGTGCTATAGTTGGGACGGCAACAGCAAGCAAAACGCAAGCAGTGACCATGATTGTGCGCATCATGTAGTCGGCCAGATCTGGCCGCTTAGTGAACTTATCCTTTATGCAGTTCCACATAATGTCAACGCAAACGAAGAATTGGAGTCCAAATGTGCAATAAACTGCGATTGCAATTGCGATTTGGACGATCTGGGCGGGTCTGAAAATGTGTACAATCATTAAAAACTTTAAGAAAAATTAAGCGTAATTAGTAAATTATATTTCCATTTAACTTTATAAAAATAAATAATTATTAATTATTATGAATGTTACTGCAAGAAAGAGAAACAAAAAGGGAAGGGACCATATGTGATATTTTTAATAAAAAATAATGGAATATAAATATGAGAAATTCTTACATTTCGTTCTGATCCAGATTAAGATTAATCGAGTCCTTGACATTATCGCCGTAATGCAAATATCCAAGGAATCCAAGGAGAATGTAGACCAGGGTTACACCAGACATGCCCTTATTGAGCACTCCGCAGCATCCAAGCATAGAACGCGGAGTTTTCATGGCGTTCTCTAAAGGCATCACCACACCAATAGCTTCCATCGCAAAAATGGTCAGTGAAAAGAATTCTGGCCACTCTACTGGCGGTTTTATTGCTGACACCTTGTCAAAGTTGAGGTCACCGGTTCCAACTAAGTAATAAAAAGTGATTCCAAGGCCGACACCCATAAACAAGTTGGCGATCATGGATACAGGTGCCAAGTATTTGAGATTGCGGATCCACCCCATAAGTATGAGCGGCAGGAGGAGGGCTAGTATGAATATCCTGATTCCTAGAACATCCTTATCTTCCATGTAGTGAAGTACCACCTAAATAAAAATATTTTATTAGATAAGGGATCATATGTAAAATTATTTACATTATTGACAGTTTGAGTTAAATGTTAATGGTCTTATTCATAAAAATCACTATAAATTCATCGTAAGGGCTCTACAGCTAAAACTTTTATTAAGATACTGTGTTTTAGTCTATTTAGACGGGCGCATTGTGGTGTCACACTGTTCTGGGTGACATAGCATTTGTTATGGACAGACGTTGCACTTACCATCAGGTGAACGCCTTGCTCGTTTCGTCACTTTTATTAAATAAAAAAAAAAAAAATATTTTACCACAAATAGTTATTAAAAAGTCATGGTTGCTTAGTACTACTGTAATATTTGAATAAAACAAAATGTAAAACATTAATAACTACCTAGTCCCTTTAGACGTAAAAAAAATTGTTAACTCAAATTGAGTTCCTCTTGGATATGATTAGCTTTTAAAACCTATATAATTTTGTTGTCGAAGTACCTATCTTTGGTTAACATTTTCAATGTCATGAAATCGGTAACAGCATTAATTACTTTTAAAGTAGGTACGAATTGCCTCATTTGTGAATAATAATCAATTTATGTGCCAGTCAATAGGTTTTTAAGATACTTGTAATCGCCAATAAATTACGACACGGTTACTAGACGTTTTAGTCTTATCAGACGTTAATTGCATGTTTATAAATAACATTTTGCTAGATTTGACCTTACTGGAGGTTTTCGTAACGTCAAACATGAGCTTAGAAAATAATATTGAGACAATATTGATAAAAAACAATATTTTGAATATTCATCATGATCATTTCAGCCTATCATTAGTCCACATCCCACATAGATTGCTACAAGTTTGTAGGTCTCTTTTTGGGGGTAATTTTGGCCATAGTTGTCACGCTTGGCAGGCGGGTTGGGAACAGCAGTTAATTTATTCTGATGTTCCAGGAAGATGCTGCTGCCCAACTCCTGGTTTTAATTTTCCCTATGTTGACTTTTACGACACCCACGGTATGAGATGGGGTGGTAGATTCTCTTAAGCCGCTACCACACGGCTAGAATATTATAATTAAAATTTTAATGACAACGAATTAAAAAGATTTGTTAAGGCATCGTAATCCATACTAATATTATAAATGCGAATGTAACTCTCTCTGTCCCTCTGTCTGTTTGTTACCTTTTCACGGCTCAACCGCTGAATCGAAATTTAGCACAGATATCGCTACGCATACTGGAGACGGACATAGGATACTTATTATCCCGGAAAATTAAATAGTTCCTATGGTATATTCATAAAACCTATATCCACGCGGGCGAGGTCGCGGGCATCAGCTAGTATATTATAAATAAGACCGTGAAAATTTATTTACACTGAAACTACCGAGTTTTGTATTATTTTGAACACTGTTCGATGGCTAAACAAAATATGTAATATGAGCCCATTTTTTTTAAAATTTGTATGAATTTACAAAATATAACCAGTAAGTTTAATTATATCCTAGTAACCTACAGGAAACAATAACTATAATTTTATGCTATATTCACAAAACACTTTCTCGATGGGGTTGCAAAATATTTCTTTATAACCCGATTGTCCCCTCATTAATAGTCCGAAGTATCTCAATTATTTATTCGTGACTAAAACCGGGTATCTGTTATTAGAAAAAGATTTCAATACAGAAAAATTCAAATTTACAGATTGTATCGTTTAGTAGTTAGACCGTAACGTACGGATGAACCGTTTTGCCAGATTTGGTACGGAACACTACAAAATTGATACGCCTTGTGAAACCCCGTTATGTGCGATTTAAATGTAACTACAGACTTCCGATTTTTTGTAGTACTATTTTGTAGCCGTATGATTGGAAACATTTCCGGTCTTATTCTTAAAACTATTATAAAATATTTAAAGCACTATATAACCAAAACGCTTATTAGTCTTAATAAAATTCCGCTATGGGATACTTTTACATGATATGTTGTCGTTTGGGTCAAATTTAATATATACGCAGATGATTCGTCCGTGCAAATGTATGTATATTTGATTCTAAGCTTCAGTCAGAAAACAGCTGTCGTGTAAAGTCAGTCATGTTTACTTTATTGAGATACTACTGTAACTCGTTCATGAAGGGGCTATTCAACACTTATGGAGTGTTTTAGTACTATTAAGCGTTTATGTATAACGTTTTTCGGTAATCTCCTTATTACAACCCTATAGTCCTTTTAAAAAGTAGTCCTTTTATGTATCTATATATGTCGTATATACATTTTCATGCCTTTATACATAACATGCCCTCATACATAACATATTGCATCCGAGTATAACGCATAGAACTTTAGCAGCACAGTCTTAGAAAATACGCTATTATTTTACATCACCTGCGATATGTTCGTGGCAACGATGACAGTGTACACGGAGCAAGTACCGAAGTACGTCATGAACAAACTGACGAGAATAAATTTTCTGTAAAAGAAAATATTATACGTTATTGTCATACGTCATACGGTAAGACAGGGTTTGTTCAAAAGTTTGAACTACATTTATGCCAGGAGACGATGTCGCTAAATTATTTGAGGTATAAATATTTACTTAGTAAGCAGTTATTTACAAACGAAACAAATTTCGAAAACGTAACAAACGTTGAGTGAAGCAAGCTCGTACTATGTATTTTGGTTAACATTATTACATTAGCGTCGGAAGACTTTAAATTATTTTAATATATATCATAATACATTTTAAATGTTATGATTAATAAATGAGATACGGCGAAATATTGTCTAATTTTAATGTTCAATGTTACGAAGAGACTATATAAGTAATTTATGTAAAAAATGTGGTTGCAATTTCTTACATATGGAAAATAATGATAACTGTCTGTGCAATGCACCCTTTTCAGTGTTTGACATCAGACGAGTGGAATTTGTATACGCTTAAGCCATTGAAATATGTAAAGAGAAAGGGTAAATATGCCATGTACAACAAAGGGCGCGCATAAAAGATTTGAAAGTGGCCGTCTCAATAGGTCTTTTGTTTTGTCAGAAACGGATGAAGCAGCTTCTATGTTTCAAAAAGTTTCATACGACTCTTTATTATAAATATTAGGGGGGAATAAAACCTTACATGTTGGCACTAATACTTATGGCACCACATATTGCAGGCGACCGGCTCCATATTCAGAGTAATTGACTTCTACGCCGCGAGTCCTGGGTTTCCCAGCCGATCAAACATGTGCAAAAACCCGTCGTCGTGAATGTCCCGTGTTACTTACACTGATGAAACTGCATCGTAACGTGTCTCTAATCTTATTTCAGCGGGACATCAGACGCGGGCAGGTTATAGGATCAGTTACTGGCTGCGTGGTCGCGCGTACATTTGTGGCACTATTATATCTCGAACAGTCGACGGCTTCTGACAGTATTCGGAAGTTGTCGCCGTGGTATGGAATGGCGTTAGATTTTTATAATATGTTGTGGGTTTTCTTAATGAAAAAAAGATAAAAAAATATTAACCTGAAAGCGCCAGCCCATCGCCGTGCCCATTGTGGTCCATTTTCGAGAGCGGATTCTGCTACTTCTGGGAAACTCATGTTCGTTCTCCTAGTCTTCTTATACAACACGTGGGCGCATTTGATCTGCAAACAAATAATGGAAACACATTAATGAATTATTAATCAACTTGCATTTGTTATGGCTACGCAACGCAACGTGTATCCTAATAATATATCAGAACTAAAAACTTATAATACAATGTTAATTATAATTGTGATAAACGCTTTTTAGTATGCAGAGATGCGTGCACAAATTCGATTTTGGATGGTCAGGGGGGAGATTTTTCAATGCAAATATTCAGTTACTAGACGGGTGAAAGGGATCCCCCTTTCAGCGTTAACACGGAGTTGCCATACTCAGGTTTGTTCGAAATTAAACGTCATGGAGTCACCTCATGCTGTCTGCATTAGCTTATTATAACCTGATAAAACCATTATATATCATGGTGATGTCGACGTCGGCGGGTGTTAGGAAAGTGGAGAATTCATGTAGAATCAGCGAAACGCTTCGCGGATGTATATTTTGAAGAGGTTACCCCTTATGATCGGGGCTTTGTTATATTTTGGGCAAATCAATTCATAAGACCGTATGGAGTTACTAATCATAGAAAGTGGAACACTGAATGTAAAACAATATATAAATTAGTTAATTCCTTATGAACTATTATTATTATTGCGAAGAATTGCAGTTTATATGGATGAACTACTGCACTCGCCGCTATCGTTCTGGCGATCAAGACACGTAGGTAAATGCAGGAGGGTGGAACTAGTCGTTTCGATTGGCCACTCGAAGTCCCGTTTTAAATCCCAGAGCGGAATGGGAACGCATTCCTTACACGTACTCCTTAAGAATCGTCATTAAAGCTAAGCCGAGGACAATACGGGACGTAATTTTGACAAGAGAAGAATTTCTATTTTTAACATGATTTCATTGATTTTCAACTAAATGTATGAAAAAACAACAATTTTATCAAACTTGAAAGTAAATATACATATTAATAATTGAACACATTATTGAAGATTATGATAATACAGTTATATTCGCTTAGGTATTAAATTTTTTTGCAGAGTGTATTACAGCACACATCAGAGACATAAATGTTAAAATAACCTATTTAAATTACGCCAGCTTTCATTTTGCATCGAAATGTAAAAATGTAAAATAAACTGTATAATATTATTTTAATACTATGTATTCCAAGAAAGGTAATTGAAGGTAGGTTAATATTAAATTTAGGAGAAGTTATAAAAGAGTTGATATGACATTGGTCAAAACCAGAGGCGTACCGAAACCGTACAGTCTATGTTTTAAAAGCTTAAATCTTATCTCAACGTCGTAATATTCAAAAATTTCCAAACGTTTATACATAGCAATGCACGTGACTGTACCTACTACCGCTTTTGAAATGTTTTAATTCGATCGCTGGCCACTCAGTGTAACGTGGGCGAGAGTATGTAGACAACGTGAGGTGTACGTTGGCGCACAAAATTGGGAAAGATTCCTAAATCGAACTGAAGTAAATTTTACATCAGTTGTATACCAACAAAATAATAGTTGTCTTAGTTTATGCCTAATGGATGCAGACGCATGTGATATATTTTTTTTTGATATAAAAACGATGCCCCACAGTAGGATTTCTCCTGTGTCGTGGGTACGTTTTACAGACATAAATTCCATATGCACAAACCACCCAGACCCGGAACAACTATCTGTAGGCTATACAAAAATATTTGTCCCGTGCGGGAATCGAACCCGCGACCTGCGGCGCAGAAGCCAAGGGCTTAGCCAATGCGCCATTATGTTGTCTGTATGTATGTGCATTATGTTGATACACTATTATGCTGTCTGTAAACTACCAGATACGTAACAGTGTCTTCAAAACTAAATAGGATGTCCTCTTAATTATGGATGGTCATTTAATTGGTGAAGTTATTTTGGGGATGTGGCTTGGGAATAGTCGAGCCACTGCGCGGATATTAAGTTTTAATTATGTTGAATTTACTTTTAATGAGGAAATTCAATCATCTCTAATTTAAATTGACATAGTTGAGTTTTAACTCCAATACCTCTAACGTAAGTTACTGTACTTTTATAAACATTGATTACTAAATAAAACACCATTAAAAAGTGGAAGGATATTTTCTGTTTTACATTATAGTATATTGAAACCTAAGTGTAGTGTTGTGTAGTAGTGTAGACTTGTCGCTTATTCGTTCCGATACATATTCAAGATCCTAAATATTTGTAACAAAAGTACAATTGCTGTGATGATATGTTTGTTTCTTGATTTTTTTTTAAAGTGGCATTACATTACAGTACATGTAATATATTAACTGTAAATATATGCGTTTTGGATAAATACACTAATTTCGGTCTAAACAATATCCACTTGACAAAACAGATGTCACCTGCTATATTTCAGAGGGCCATAACTCGAGCAGCACGTGATCTATAATTAAATATATGTGAGTTTGCATCAACATTACGTGTTATTTAAATTCGCTATGCAAATAAAAAGTAGAATAATCGCAAAGTTACACATACAGAATAAAGAATAATCGCAGAGATACACTTCAGAAGTGGAATTCCATAACATTAATGTTATTCTTATGCGCAATTTGTTACTTTCATTTTAAAAGTATTTTCGATTGATATAAAATACTTGTGAAATCTTCTTGAAAACTACTTTTGTCATAGCACGTATCTTCGAGGTTGTGGGACTTACTAGCACGTAAGCGCAGTGAGTGCAGACGACAGCGACGAGGATCGTGAAGAAGATGCCGGAAATGAGTCCAGAGCTTTTGAACGCCTTGGGCATCGCCAGGATACCGGTACCAAGTGAAGCCTTCAGCAGATGGGTTAGAGTGTCCATGTTTCTGGAAGTTACAATTACTTTTTAGTCGGTTTACTTTTTTTTTGTGTTGCATAAGTGAGAACTTTTGTACGATGTTTATTCAATAAATAAAAATATTATGTGAAAATTTACTTGTATTATTATAACTTCTTTAATAAACAGATAGTTACGTAGAAAATGAATATTAAAAATTTTTTTCGACATTGTTTTATAATTATTTTATTTTACGCAAGATTTATAATATAAACCCCCCCCCCCCCCCCGAACCCTTTTGTCTGCAAAAGTAAGAAAAAATAAAACCCACGCCCCCTAAGCCATCTTATGTAATACGGCAAGTATTACATAAGATGGCTTAGGGCCCTAAGATGGGAAGGAAAGCGCAAATTCACATAAGATCTAGTTTAACAAATATTAGCTTTTGTTCGTGAGAACACTTGAGTGAAAATTATTCTATATTTATCTCTTACAAATATAGTAGCTGTTCATCGTCATCGTCATCATCATTTCAACCTTTTACTAGTCCACTGCTGAACATAGACCTCCCCCATTAGATTGCTACAAAACATTGTAGCTCTTATATTGGGGGGATTTTGCCGTAGTTGTTATTTATTTAGATGTCAACAAATAAAAACGCTAGAAGCAATTACCGACATATATAGCATCGATAATTTTAGAAGTTAAGCACTGCGTCCCAAGTAGGATGTAAACAAAATATACAATATTCAATCGCTTAAAGTTTATTAATATAAATTCATAACAGCGATTTGTTGGTTTTGTAAATAGTAAAATTGGAATTGTAGAATAACTAAAACAAAATTTTTGTTATGGTTTTCATACATTGCAATATGTGTTACAATTATACATACAATAATAATAATAATAATTGTACAAACTACTTTTGTTTTTACCACTAAGTACATATGCTAATTTCAGAAATTATTAAAGCTTTTAAGATAATTATTAATTTAGATAAGTTGGTGAACAGAGCTGTAATAGTAACAGCCTATGAATGTCTCACTACTGCTACTAAGTCTAGTACTCAGTCCTCCTCTAATTTTTGAGAAGGTTACGGATCCCGAAAGAAACCGTAAAGCTGCTCCAGTACGAAGGATATTTCAGTCATCGAAATATTTTATATTTCTTAGTTGTTACTTCACGTTGTTTTTCATTCATCGTCGGACATATCGTTATTATACACTTTAGATTACCATTGTCGGTAATCGAACCCAGTGTATTTTTTTTACAGGATCAGAGAGCAAAACGTTCACCTCATGATAAGTTCAACGACTGCCCATAACTAAAGATGTGCCATTTAGGATCCATCTGTGTGGATTGCGCCCGTCACCCCGAGACGTCAGTTCTTAACTCACTTGTTAATAATGTAACGAAACGCAGTATTATTTGTACACTACTTCTTGACGGCAGAATAACTGGCACTGCGGTGGTACCTCCCTAGAGTGCCAGTGCAGTATTACGTGCTATGAAACTCAAAGCACCCTAGTCCTGAGATAACACGCAATAGCATACATAAGTAATTTATAACTACATGTTTACATAACAAACTTATCTAAGGATATTTTATCAACATAAGTCTACATGTTTTCAATTTACGTAAATTAATTTTATCTGTGTAAACAAAAATGTCAATACCAAAACCTTCAAGCACAATAAATTATAACAAATTTCGTCATTTGTTAACATAACAAACAATATATATCTCCTAAAATGTAATAATGTGATTTACAGTGAAGTATATAAAATGTACGTGAATGTAGGTCTTAGATTTCGTGAAGTAAGTATTATTATCGTTATTATTATTTTCGCAATGCTGCAAACACAAATCAAACAAACAATAATATCATTCGCTTGGCAAGTCTAATACAAATAATCATCTTTATACTAGGATTACCACACATATTATAAAAAAAATATTTATTACGTAATTAATACAAAAAAAACTTCTGTCATTGTTTCACAACAGATATACTTATTTATATTCTCATATAAAAATGTTTAGTACATTTTTATATGCACAGTACAGAGTGAAGTCAACTCTAACATTCAAACATTATGCATTAATAGTTCCCTGTAATTGATGCATCCGCAATAACATCTCTGTCAACTGAGATGAATAATGTATCGTGGGTTGTCACCTGCGTAGTTAACATTGCTATGGATTATATTTAACGACTAGTGTAGGAAATGTTAGAATACTTACGAGGTTGGATTATCCAACTTCCGCTCCGCGAATGGGTCGAAATCGGCCGACTCCGCGTCCTTGGACAAGTTGTATCTGTCAAAAGTTTAATGAAGTGCATGAGCCTTAAAATATCTGTACATATCTTTCTATGCTATCCTAGACCGTATTGTAATGCTAAATTTCTGCCGTACTTTTTTTGTAGAATAGGGGCAAACGAGCTAGCGGCTTATCTTATGGCAAGTGACCACCGCCACCCATGAACTTTCGCAACACCAGAGGAATTCCGGGGGCGTTGCCGGGTCTTTGAGAAAGGAGTAGGCTTCTTTCTTGAAGGTCCCTAAATCCTATCGGTCCGGAACAGATTCCACAAAATGGTTGTGCGTGGCAGTACAATGGTGGAATGCCAGAATTTGTTTCAGACAACAAATTGTGTTTTGATACTGCTGAAGTTTGTTGTCACAAACTTTTGTTTTCTATTCAGTGCAGACTTAATTTATTAAAATAATTAATACTTGTAGAAATTCTGATCAAAAGAAAAAAATATTTACCAAATAATACATTAACGTTTTTAATTCCTTTTTCAAAAATAAAGGATGTCACCGTAAGAGTCAGGTCATTATCAGGTCACTAGACCTATAGTATAGTATATTATTTTAGCATGAGACGTATTTACTATACAGGCGGATAATGGAAATGAGGCCGAACAGCGCATAGTAGAGAAGCCTTTTCAAGATCGCTACCACATAATTAACGCTACAAAACAGCACAGGGCAGCGAATTCAAAGCTTACCTTGACACATATTGATAAAAGTAAAAATAGGTACGAAAACTAACAAACACACCGGCTGGTGTATATTAGGATATTAAAATATGTGCATATAAACAGTTCCAATTATATGTAAATTTGTGATTTAAATTAGATAATAATTTTTGTGTACGATCTGTATTTACTTTGAAAGTCATTCTTATAAGTTAGGCCACCATAAATGACAAGAGTGCATTTTAGAATCTTCATTTAAGTAAATTATATCATTGATTTTTATTTAAGACCTTTGTAAAATCTGTATATCTGTAAATTATGTATACCTTTATGTAATATCTACAATATTACAGGTTGAAAAGATGGTTGTATGTCTGACATTTTATTTGTTTAACTTTATAACAAACATTTTCACATGGTCATACATACATTCATTTAAAAGAGACTATAAACTATTTTTCAAAATCATAAATGTTTGTTTTATTGCTACAATGCTTTAACGCTTAGGGATTGGTTGTTTTGCTTTATTGTTAAATGTTTCTGGCCGTACGAGTATCCAAATAAAAGCTTACTTGCTGACGATTTTTTCTTTTTTCCTCTCATCTTGAGATAGGAATGTCTCGAGCTCCTGCGGCGGAGGCACGCTGCCGTTCGATTCCTGTTATCGTAACAAAAACAAAAATAATATTTAGTAAACTACCCATTTAATTTCCTTTTATGATGTTTTTGGTGAATATTACTGGCTGGTTACATAACGTAAAAGGAAGTAAATTATTGGAATTATAAAAAAAAATTTCAAAGATGTGGCCAAGCATCTTGTTGATGTGGCTATTAATAAAACATTTAGTGATTATTGTTAATGAAAGTAAAACCAAAACATTTAAAGTTTTAAATTTATTTATACAGTAATAAGATATGTATGGTACACCGGGTTTGTTATATGAAAATATGAAATGATTGCATGACGTTATACAATACTTACATTGACCATGGTGTTGGGTAGAGTCCTTGTAGTCAGCAACAAAAATGTATGATCGTTATATCTGTAAAGAAAACGGCCAATATTAAATATTGAAAAACATAACGTCTTTAAAAAAAATATACCACGCCTTATGAATATTTTTCACACTGAATGTGTTCGTTGTGCGTATGTAATGTGACGATAAGTGGCTGAATATGTTCAAGGCAACATTCAATATCCTGAATTATTATTATATCTGACCGAGAGACTCGAGCATTGGAGTGTGTGAATATATGCATATTTAATTAAATCTCATTTACGTTTTTTGTTGTGAATTAAGTTCTAGAAACATTAGTGTAACTTCCCAAAGGCTTGTAGAAAATTTGAATATGTGTGTATGGTTATGGGTAAACGAGGCTTACACAGACTTGTTTAACATCGAAAAAGGTGTTATACAGGGATGTGGGGCTTCACCGTGGCTGTTTAACCTATTAATAGACAATTGCTTGAAAGATCTGAAAGGGAGTGCGTTTGGATTAAGAATGAATGATCTGACCGTCAAATGCCTCCTATACGCTGATGGTTATATTAGCATAATCGGAGGAGGAGTTGCAGGCGATGGTTAATATTATGCATGAGGCTCTACAAAGCAAAGGAATGTAAATTAATGTAGATAAGACGAATGTTGAGTAATGGTTTTTGAAAGAGAAGAAAGTATGTCGGATTGCAGAGTTCTGATTGAAGGAGAAAGAGTGGAACAAGTGAAAGAGTTTGTATATTTGGTTTGAAAATTTTCGAGAGTACGACTGTGACATTGAACGAAGAGCGTTGGCAGGAAATAAATTTTATGGGGCCCTGCACATAACTTTAGGTGTAGCCAGAAAGTACCTAAAAAGGCTCGACTGGCTGTACATAGAGGAGTACTGGTCCCCACACTTATGTACGGTAGCGAATGTTGGGTCTGGTCGAAGAAGCATGAAAATAAGATTAATGCTGTTGAAATTAAAAGTTTGACAAATATAGCTGCAGTGACTTTGATGGACAAACTAAGAAACAACGTGATAAGGGAACGTTGCGGTGTGGTAGAAGATGTAGTAACAAAGATAGAGAATGGCGAACGTATTATGATCAGATCGAAATCCTTTAAAGGAAAGGCGATGTCAAAAGTACCCGCAACCGACGAGCTTGTATGAAAACACTAATGAAAGTAGAGGAAGCTAAAGATGTGTGTCAGGATCGTAGCAAGTGGAAAGATGTGGTCTCTGTCCACCCCTATGGGAAAGAGGTGTGACTCTATGTATGTATGGTTATAAAATTAAGGCCTTAGGTATGTATGTGATATAAATATAAGTTACAATATATAATTCATTATTAATATATATTATTACCTCCAAATATGTTAAAGAATACGGAATCGGAATCCGGGAATTATAAATAGTAAATAATATAACAGTTATCGACTGCGACGTATTAAAATCTCTTTTGAAATATAATAAATTGTATTTATAGATCATTGTATGCATATATTATAATAAAGTTTTCAGTTATTTTCTAACATTTTTTTTATATGCATCGTTGGTGTTGGAAATTTACTGTTCAAGAATTTTGAAAATAAAATACTTGTTTCGGCTAGATTTGATTTAAAATCGAAGTCGATTAAAAAGATGACAGTTAAAAATGTGTTAACGAACTTAAATACTAATAATGGATGGAATTAGAATGCGAAGAATGCACTATGTACTATTTATTTAGCATCGTTTTATGTTATGAGTAACATGATTACATGACGCTGTTTGCTCAGCAGAAAAGATTATGTTGTAAAGCGCTATGCATATATATATTTAATATAAAATATATAATGCTCCTCTAGATTTTAATCTATTACGAAACAATTTTTTTTTTCATAGTCAGAAGAAGCCAAATGATTTGCATGTCACGAGAAGTACGTTTGTTATTAATATTATGGTGAGATGTGGGCGTAATGGCTATTCTCTTCAATATTAAACGATAAGGCTGAAATATAATATATACATCAAATGCATATTTGCTTAGCCATATCGGCTAAATGTCAACAAAAAGAAAATGGAAGTTTATATTCGGTGTATACGTCTGTGACGAAATACGAGAGTCAAATGTGACCCAAGTATTTTTTATCATGATAATGAGCGTTTTAAGAGCCCATTGTTGGACATATTCCGAGAAGAAATGATTTGCCATCATCACATCGCTTGGCGGCTGGATTGCTGAATGCAGTACCAAAGTCCTCGCACTTTAGACGCTGTTCTATAGTCACCGGTATACCGCCACCTGTCCGACACAATAAGATTTTCAAGATATTTCCTTTAGTCGATTCTTATAAAAACCATGGGCTGTGACAGCGAGGCATATTTTCTTAGTATTTATTGTGTATGTACAAAACGTATTTATTATTATCAAGCGTGAACGTCCGTATGTCCCTCGCCTCTCGGGCTTACTGAAAACCAGTGCTGTAGTCTTGACTGAGGCATTAAGCTGAGTGAGACCCGTTTGCTCAATGCGCCACGACACACGTGACAATATTTTTGTACACAACTTTTGTTAAATGTTCAGTTTTGTAATGTTGTTTAATGTTTTTTTCTGTTTGTCTATAAATACCTTGTTTACTTGTATGTCTAGTGCCTAAATTTATGTATTTGTTTTGTTTCGTTCTTCTTTCTTTCTTTCTTACTTAAACTGAACTAAATTTCGAAACAATTTTCTCACTGTAACTTGGAATCAAAAGAGATTGCACGCAATATAGTAAAATTTTCAAAAGAAAGATTTGTTTTTTTTTGCGCAAATGTAGACTGCAGCTTTCTACGGTGTTTTCGTATCCTACGAAACCAGAACCTACGCCGTAGAAAGGTACTCTGACCAGTAGGCCACGCGGTCGTCAAAAGTTTAACCTTAAAAGGACTTTAGAAGTATGTAACTTTAAAATCATTTGATATATAAAATGTTGAAATCATAGACCGACTTTTATTGTATATTTTTCTATGCATTGGTCTTTTGATCTAGGATCCACATAAACAGTTAAAGTTTTCTTGAAATTTCGATTGTAAATTACAATTTCTGATATTGTTTCACGCTAATAATTGCCCAAAGTAGAGCATTTATTGCACAAGAAACGCACTACGACAATATGTGGTTTTAAACCGGATGAATCGTGTCAACGTTTGAAAACCGGATAAAAGTTTAAAAAACTTTAATAACATGGTTTATGCAAATAAGTATTGTTATTATTACACAATTGTAGGTAACAATATTCTACCACTTAGAATGTTTGAAAACGTTGACCGTTTCGAACACCAAAATAAAAATAATCTTTATTCTTTGTTGCAAACCTTATACAAAAAATAAATGACAGAACGAGTAAAAAAATCAATAAGTGTAAGCAATGGGCGGTCTTATTGCTGACAAAATTATTTGGTTGGACAAGCGTTGGATAGACATGATCGCAAGATGAATAAAAAGGAAAGGTTCAACTTCTAACTCTGGGCTGATATGACGAAACAAAGGTGGCTCAGGAATAATCATAATTAAGACAGATTTTGCACAGGAGGGAGGATGATCTTTTAAGGTGGAAGGATACCTTAAAATGATCGTGGAGACTGTAATAACAAAATTCGGAACAACGTTTTAACATTATAACTGTGAACAAATTTTTCACAAAATGTTAGGTTATATTGTATTTCAAAATATACTGCACAATAACATCGATGTTATGTTATTAATTATTCAGGCATAGAATGCGTGTGCTGTAAGTGTCGTAAGAGTTGAAAGAATTTCGTTACAAGCACTATTGAAAATTTTGTCAATTTCGTTAGTGTTTCCGATATGCGACCGCCGATACAGAACGTTGTATTAAACGTTTTACAGTTATGGCTTATTGTAATGGAAATTAGAGCCGGTGTAAATGTTTGTCACGCTTGCAGGCACCAGATATGCTAATCCGGAACCATCAATACTTACACGGTATTAAGTAAAAATTCTTAAGATCTTTTGAAAGTAAGTTTGCTTAGTTACGCTAGTGTAAATTGCGGCCGAGTTGATGGAGCACAAAGATATTCTCCTTTTCGATTTGCTAGAAGATAAAGCATATATCGTGGTGCGGTTATTGTCTACAGAAACATCAGTATAAAAATTATTTTATATATATATATATATATATATATATATGAAATAAAATAGATTATATACAAATATATATGTATATTCATTGATTGATCGATACAGTCTAAAGGTTCGAGGTTTTAAATACATTCGATATCCAAAATGTGATAATGACTGAGTTGTACAAAAATGTATCTTGTATTGAGCAAGTACAGTAGGTATTTTATTTATTTATATTGACTTATTTTTTACTATTATCTATGCCACTCAATCCTCCGACGTCGATCATGGCATAATCATAACCATGACAGATTTTTTTTAAGAAGTTACTGATCTGAAATAGATTGATAACTTCGAATGTCATTAAGATAATAATGTTAAATAAGTTAATAATTAATGGATTGTTTGCTTTCAAAGTTCTGGATCGCCGGATAGAAATGAATTATGAATAATTATTTGAAGGTTGGTTTATCAGTAGTCTGTATACAAAGAAATCGCTGCGAGAATCGAGTTGTCATTAAGTACTAAATATTTCTAAGCAGTGCGTAAACTTTGTTTAACACTTATCTACACTAATATTTACACAAATTAATCAAAAACTTTCAGGCACTGTTAAAGTGGACAGTGTCTCTGAGATTAAGTAAGAGATAAGATAAGGGGGTATACCCGTATCGGGCACTTTAAGTATAAAGGGATCATAACAATATTGAGATCGAGTCCCAGTGTATGCGTGTAGCTATAGATGGCATGGGCCATTAGCTACAACTCGTGTGAATGTCACAATGAAAGTTGGCAATTGTATTTTATTATACTCTACTTAGTCAGTTCCTGATGCTAATAACATGTTCCTGCTGCTGTTATTAATGGCAATGTACACTTCTCCCGTTCGTGCAAAAATAGCATTAGATTGTTGATTGAGCATTATAAAACATTACATAAAAATTCGGCTGTATGTACAGTTGCCATACCAATAAAAAATATGGTAAGACTTGCTTCGAAAGTTTCATTGAAATATACACCCAATTTAAAAGTCAAACTTACTAATTAGAATTAGAGAGCTAAAAACAATTTGTGGCAATCTCTGGGGGAGGCCTATGTTCAGCAGTGGACTAGATATAGTGCTGAAACGATGATGATGATTATGAATTATCAGTACATACAAGCATACATACCTTTTTGCCATACAAGGGGTAGGCAAAGACCACAAAAGTAGCCCAATTTTCGCCCCGTGTGAAATGAGACCGGACGGGTGGCGAAACACGTCGCAGCCATTTTGGCATGCGTCAGAAAAAAATCTTTCTCCCCATTGAGTTCCCACGAACAGTATAATGACAGCATTCCATATTATGATGTTATTCTGCACGGATAAAGGCTGTCCGTGTAATACCTTGGTCGTCTCTTACGACACTTCGGTAGGAAAGTGGTAAGTGCTAATCTACTTTGCCGGACACATATCGGCGAAAAATACTACTATGAGTCTAGAAATTAACAATAATAACAATTAATGTCCATAAAATAAAATAAAAAATCCGCAATGTCGTATGTAACATGTCAAGGTTTATCGAACACAAATTCTTGTGTGTAATAAATTTTCAACTAATTACACGTCTAGCTATTTCTTAAAATCATTCATTCCGTCCTTCATAATACTATCAGGTAAATGGTTGTAAAATATACTTCGACGTGGATGTGTTATATTTCTCGGCACATTAACTATCTTATTTTTTACGCGTTCCTTTTTATTCATTTATGCTTATTTATTATGGTGGTAGGATTCCTATCCATAAGTCCGTCTAGGTACCAACCCAGGGCCAGTTATTCTACCGTGAAGCAGTAGTTTGCAAACATTGCTGTGTTTCGGTTTGAAGGGCACTGTGAGCTAGCGTAATCACTGGGCATATGAGAATTAAGAACCTATGTCTCAGGGTGATGGGCACAGTGTAGTGTCACACAGAAATTTTCTGGGTGGCACAGCATTTGTTATGGGCAGACGTTGCACTTACCATCAGGTGAACGTTTTGCTCGTTTCCTCACAATATGCATTAAAAAAAATTACTTCGGTTTGTGTTTAAATAAATATGGGAAGATTGGAATGAATAAAAGCTGCAACTTCGCTGAGTCATAGTTTTGTGATGTCTGGAATAGGGTTTCCAACTATCAGTGGATTGTTACCCAAATATTGCTCGAACTATTGCACTTTTTGTGTTTCAAATATAGTACTACTACTATGTTTGTAAGTGCAGACGACGACTGTGGAATGGCCACAGACCATTCGATAGTAGACAGTGGCCTCAACTTGTGTTTTTGCGTGTTCAGACCGTTAACTACACCGTAAGGTCATTGCCACTTTCAAAAATCGGAAAGGTATCAGACGCATTCTTTGTAAAATTCAGAACAGAACACATGCCTAACCGCAAATTATTCATTTTGTCGAATATATTACGACATTATAATGTGACGAAATAAAATGTATGTACACATTTTATTTATGGCAAAACTTTATTTATTTACTAGCTGTGCCTCGCGGTTTCACCCGCGTGGGTGTACGTCAATGATATATACATATATCATGGACGTGGGTTTACGCGGGTGAATGGAATTTTAGGGTTTTAATTTTTTTGCGCGGAACCCTAATTACTTTTTCTAAAATTAAAGTTGCCCAAGTCACCCGCTATAATATCAGCTATCTGTCATTGAAAGTCCCGTCAAAAGCGGTCCAGCCGTTTCGGAGATTAGCCGGAATTAACAGGCAGACCGACATCATGTACATACATTATATACTTGCATAAGCAATTAGTAAAAAAAATGTTATTTTGTTATTACAAACAGATAATTCAATTTTATTTATTTGTATAGATTCAGATAACTTACTACTAACATTAGATAATTGTCGGGATATTATAGAATATAATGTAACAGCGTTATTTTTATTCAATATATACTGAAAGTCGTGTAATTACTGGGCATAATGAGACTTCAGAACTGATGCCTTAGGGTGACGAGCGTAGTGTGGTGCACACAGAAATTTTCTGAGTGAAACAGCGTTCTGTTGTGGGCAGACATAGCGCTTACCATCTGCCCGTCCCGGCCCTTTCTCCATAAACAAAAATGTCGTCATATCTTTATGGGGGTTTCGGATTTTAATTCTCGCATTTGCAGGGCCGTTTTAGGCCTTGCTGAGGCCCTTAGGCTACACAGTTTGAGGGCCTATGTTCCTTTGCAAGGATTTGCGTTTTATCAAATCTGATATAATGGTTAGGACAATCCATGGTCACAGACATACTGCATACTTCGTAGGCCGTCGATTATTCACGTCAGTTATACAAATGTATGTTCTTTCACTAAATAGTTAAATTAAACACAATAAAAACCGTTAAATTTAGTTTTATTCAATGTATAATAGAGGGCGGCGACGTGGTTCGCCACCCGTCACGTCACGTTCCCCGCGAGGGCGAAGAGTGGGCTACGTTAGTAGCCTCTGCCTACCCCGTAATGGGATAAAGGCGTGACTGTATGTTTATGTTTATAATACAAGAAGTTATTAGGAGGGTGAAAAGTTAAAATTATTTATGTTTAATTTTAAAATTACAAAAATTCTAAACTGTTGCCCTTAACCGTAGCTTATTTTTATTCAATCACTGTTATAAAAGAGTTCTATATATTTGTGCCTTTGTAAATGAATGCTCTGTAACACGATATAACATCAGGATTTCGCGATAAGTCCTCGATAGTAGTTAATAGCATTGACCCCATTGCGTCGCATTCACTGAGATACGTATTGGATATTGATTATAAACTACTGATGTCTATGCAAAGAACACCTTATTACATTTTAGTCGATACTCGATTCTCCGCGACATACCTGTTTCTTGTCGCCGTTTACTTAAATACCAATTTCAATTTCACTAAGATTCCGACCGGTTCTTCTAGTATGTACGCGCGCTGATCTTGTTTCACGTTCGAGGCTGTGGCACGCCTAACTTTAGTTTCAAGTTGACGCAGTCGTAATTCGACCTTCACACCAGTGAGCGTTAAACCGGTTGGCTTAGTTTGTTTCAAATATTAGCGCGTGCCGCCGATTTTGCTGGACACATAAATCGATAATCGTTGTTTATCGATTTGAGTGTCCAGCAAAATCACCGTAATATTACTTAACATAAGATAAATATAAATGACTTAAAGTTGTAGAGGTATATAAAGAATAATAAAATTCATGTTAATAAAAGTAACGACAGCTGTTATCATTTGACGGGCGTGCAAGTGGTCATAATATCTGACTACTACTCCACGGGTCCTCGGTTCGAATCGCAGCTGGAGCCAACATTTGTGAAATTGTTGGTTTTCTGGTCTGGTGTCTATGACACTACCCTAGCCTACCTCCAAAATTATCGGAAAAGGTTATCACGACTGAATGCCTCTGTGTTTTCACGATCACTAGTAGGACTATAGTATCTTCTGCGCAGTTCACATCTTTCGACAATATTAGGAAATTATCGTCATGTTTGAAAATAGGCTAGAAGGTCATCATAACAAAGGTGGTGTTTGCTACCTGCTTTTCCTCACCTCTTGTTTCTTTTTATGGAATGCGACGATAGCTAATCGTTCATCTGATTGTAAGTATTATTATAGGATAGGGATAATTATAGGATATTTGTATTTTTATAGAATTTCTATGCAGGAATTGCAAAGAAAGGTAAGTCTGCAGTGCCGGTAAGTTTGCTGTCACGCAGTGGTATGCAAACACCGTAGTGTTTCGGATTAAAGGACACTGAAGCTTGTGTAATAACATGGCTTAATGCATATGAGACTTAAAAATTGATGTCGCATGTCGACGACTGCAGTGTAGTGTTTCACACAGGGTGCTTTTGCGTGTCACCGTAACTGTTATGGGCTCCGTTGCACTTATAATCAGGTCAGAGGAATGATAGGTAGAAGCAGAGTAGAACAGCACCTACCTTTTCTATGGAGGTGTCCTATAAGGCGAGGTAATGTACGGGCAGTCTTTATTCGAGCAGAATAACAACGTAATATGCAATGCTGTATTACTATACTGCTCGTACGCAGTGGGGAGGAAGAATGTTCACTACCAAAATGTCCGCGACGTGGTTCTCCACCCGCCACGTCTCGGTTCCCGCGGGGACGAACCGTAGGCTCCGGGTATGGTCTCTGTCTACCCCTTGTAAGGGTAAAAGGCGTGTGCGTGGACTTTACGTATGTATGTATGAACGACTTGCTAGTCTAGCCAGTTACTTTCTAACAGCCGTTCTCGCGGACATTTTGCTTAAAGTTTTTGTCCCACCGAGCTTTAAAGGCCGTCGGGTCAATGGCGTTCTACACATTCATTTATTTGAAAATAGGTGAAATGGATTTGTTAAATTCAGATAGAAATAAACTAGAATGGCCCATATTGATATTTTTTTTATTAAACATTATATACATACATGACTATGGATGTATATTCGGACTGTATGCCTAAGGCATTCTCTCCCACTAAACCTTTGGGTGACGCAGACAGAATGAAGTAGGTGAATGAAATAGTTTATTCACGCGGAATATATGGAAGTGTTGCGGCGTAAGACGACGGTTTCACCTCGTCTGAACCGTAATGTTTTGTTATTCAAAACGGACGCGCGATGGCTCAGAATGATAGAATACACGAACATAGCACGCGCAAATATTGACAGGCTATTGTAACTTAAGTCACAAGAACTGGTACGATAAATTTAAAACTTTGTTTATACCGTTATACTTACCATTTACGGTATATGGGCTCTCACCCTAAGGTACGGCTATTATTAGATTTTAAATTTAGTAAATATTTTATGAATATTGATAAAAATATATTGCAATTTAAGAGTAAAGGTTTGTATTCAAAAAGTCGTTTTGAAAAGGTAATTGGTAGTGTCAATTGTAAATTAGGTTGAAGTTTCCTCGTTAAAGAAGAACATAAAAAAGTAAGATTTTTCATGTGTATAAAAATTACCATTCCAATATGACATATATGTTTACTCTGGATCTGAAATCGGTTTGCGGGTATAGTAGCTCAGATTTAAAATTAAAACCGGAATCATTATGATGTTAACCACTTTTATGTCCGTCTGTCTATTTGTTTGTATTGTACATTAAGATTTTTTTTCTAATTGACGGATCCGTTCGATATGGTGTGGGGTTGAAGTTGAAATTTGTGTATTATTTCGTGACCACTTAATTCGTGGTCCCCATGTTCCAGAGTCTCTTCCGACGAAGCAGTAGAAGCTTATTGCACTTCCGAAAACCGTCAATCTTCTCCACTTTCTTATTTATATAGGTTTCACTTCTGTCACGTGTACTGCACGCGCTCTTTTGTATAAGCTTTTTATAACTTATTTAACCTGCTTTCTTCAAATCTTATAAGTAAATTTGATCTACTGTTCGATGTTCGAATGAGCTAAAATTTTGTTCTGCTATGTAGCTTCGGAGACAATGCAATAATATGGTACCATGGAGCTGTTCTGATGATGGAGCCGGAAGTTGCCCATGGGACTCCTCAACTAAACAATATAGTAGCTCCGTCATGTTTGTGCTCCTTGGATTTGTTTTAAAAAGTAATTTGCCTCATAAATAAAACGTAACCATTTATTTTTGAGCACCATTAAGAGGTAACAAGTTGCGATGAACACCATAATAATGCGTTCTACACTTTTCTTCGCAACTCTTTGTAAAAATGAAGCTTCTTTATACGGTTTTTCAAGAATAACGCATTTTGATTCTAATTGACGTCATCATCAAATAACAATACGGGGCCTTTAAATTTGTGTGTCCGTGAATCTTAATAATTTTTTAGTGAATGGATGACGGCTAGATAAGGAAATTGTAATATTTTTGAGCGGGTGTCGAGAGGTATCCTCGCGGCGCAAAGTCATGTCTCCTCCTAGTAGGCTATGCCCTCGGGTATTAAAATACTAAGACATTTCCAACTATACAGTCACGCCTTTTTTCTATATATGAGCTGGGCAGAGACCATATTATCTGTAGCCCACTTTTCGCCCACGCGGGAAACGAGACGTGACGGGTGGCGACCAACGTCGAAAACTATTGCGTTCCCACGAGCAGTAGAGTTACACCATTGCATATTATGGTGCACGAATAAAGGATGTCCGTACCATACCTTAGTCGCCTCTTTCGACACCTCGGTAGGAAATAGGAAGGTGATATTCTACTCTGCCCGCCACTTATCGGCTAACATACATATTTTTGTAATAACTGCTGTTGAACAAAATGAGATCTTAGTGCAAGTTAATAATATAATATCATAATAATAATAAACTACAACGTTCTTTGTTCTCTTTCTATGATAGTTTGTCTTTAATTCGATAATTTTAAAGTGTATAGATATCACTTGTCCATATACAAACAACAAATTGTATTGTTTTATCAATAAATAAAAGGCACAATATGTTAGTGTTTAAACAATGGCTTTACTAATCTATATAATAGTGCAATACTAAAGGTTATTGTGTTTCATAACGTTGAACATATAAAAAAGATCCTCTTATGTTCATCGGGTCTAGGATAATATAAAGGACTTCATAGAAGATGTAAAGATAAGGGGACGTTATTTCGTCATAATTATACCTTTGTTAATGATTTAATAATGACAAAAAGCCTGTTGGGTTTCGGGCGAGTATTTCCATAAAATAACATTTAAAAAATGTTGTGTATATCTATACAAAATAAACGTGACGTAATCATGGATGTATACAAAATAAGTTTTCTTTAACAGTTTTTAGGATTTTATCTCCGATGAATGGCATACTCACGGTAAATTGTATGAGTATGTACAGTATGATTGAATTTGTAATACAAAGTATAAATTTAAATAAATCATTATCGAGAATTTAAACAACTCAAATTTCATATAACAATTTCAGAACGTAACACAGCCGTGTCAGTGGTGTTGTGTTCTTGTGGTTTGTGGTTCAATTCACCATTAGCGACCGTAAAGATATTTGTGGGAAATTATGGACAACATTTTGTAAGAAACAAAATGAAAGTTTAATGTTTTAATAGTTTTAACACTCACTCGCAAACCGTAACTATTAAAAAAATGCGGACAAGTGAATACAACATTCTGAGCACGTGGTGGGTGACTAAGATTTATACGTGAATTCATTTAAGGACTTAATCGATAGACGAGGCCGGGGCCAGGGCATTACACGTCCTACATTTGACTAGGACGTTGACCTCTAACGTTACTTCATTATCCAACCGCATACGGTTATATCCAGTGAGCATTGAGAATACCGAAATTACATGAAAAAAAATTAATAGATTTTTTTAACAAATTTTCGAAAATTGTAGAATTACGAGTAATTTAGTCTCTACGCCAGCATAACGTCGCCGAAGCGGACATTTAGCGAAGGCGCAAATGTGTACTTCGGCGAACACGTATCGAAACGCGAAATCACTAATTATGTTTGCCTTCGTGCTTGTGCGGTTAATCGACAACGACAAGCGCGTTACATCGACTTTGCGACCGTGCTCTAAGTAAACCCTCACGTGTTTTAAATATTGCTGGCCTGACAGAACTACAAGTTTATCAGTGATAATTTGCTTTATCGTTTACGTAATGTCATAGATTAATACAATATTACTTAACATTATCTGAGTGTATTTGTTGCTATAGCATTTTTATTAAAGGTTATAGAAGCCGAACAATGACTACGTCATCATCATCATCATAGCAGCCTATCACTAGTCCATTGCTGAACAAAGGCCTCCCCCATAGATTGCCACAAACGTTAGTAGCTTTCTTTTTGGGGGATTTTTGCCATAGTTGCCACGCTTGGCAAGCTTGGCAACCGAAGTTAATTTATTCAGCTGTTCCAGGAAGATGGTGCTGCCTTTCCATTTCATTTTCATTAACCCGTCTGGCGGCGGCTTAAGAGATCGATCTGATCCCGTGGGTGTCGTAATTGACTACGAAACTATTACAATTTGTTTCGTAGTGGGGTGGGGACCTAAGATATAGTATAGTAAGTAATAAAAGGTAAATTTTTGTACGTGATTTAATTACCGACTTCAAAAAAGGATGTTAATTTTTTATTGAAGAAAGGACACTTTTGTGTGGTACTAAACTAAACTTCTAAATTCGACTGATTGACTGATTTTTTGCTCAAATTAGGTCATCGCTCCGGCAATTTTGACTCGCTGTGGGTTATTTTTTTAATCGAAAGGATGTACTTATATGTAGATCTCATGATTTACTTTGGAAATATTGCGCAAAATTCAGGTTATTTTATCAAATTAAGATATATTAAGAATAAAATATCGTAACACCTAAGAACAGAGTTACTTTAATATTATTTTCAATTGAATAGTACAAATTATTAATGCATAATTACGATTGATGAGGAACACGACGTAAGTTCCCTGTACCCTTTCGTGAATGTACCGTACCATAGCTTCTGTTCCTGAACATTTTTTTATGGAAGAAAGTGACGCGTCGAGCAAATCGTCGTAAGTTCAACGTCTTCTCATAAATGCTGTGTCACCCAGTCAGTGCTCCACATACCGAAACAGCAATGTTTGCACACTATTGTTTGACAGCAAAATAACTGATACTGCGGTGGTACCTAGCCAGACGGATTCCTGCATAGAAATCACCAGTAAAAACCAATAACTTGTTAAGTATATTCTTAATTACAGATTATTACCATTTGTTTCGAAGAGAATAGACGCGTATATTTTTCCTCTTAGATCCCTACATAAAACAAGGAAACGTTTAAATATTCAATTTGCTTCAACTGGAAATTGGCCTTGAATTACGCGCTTTGGGTCGCACGTTTGATTCTCGAACGGGACTAATATTTGTATGGCATAAAGACCGTTGTTTCTGGTACTTTGAAACGTGCAATTTATGTCTGTATATGTAAACACGATACAGCAGAAATTTAGAATGCGTCAAGGTTTTAAAAATAAAGATTATCCGATGCTCTTTATCAATTAGTTTGTGTAAATCATCACACAAACTAACTGTTAAATATGGAAAAATGATACTACCTACATAAACGTTAGCAATAAATGCAAAGTGAGTAAGATACGGTATGCCGATATATCTTACTTTGAATATGTAATCAGACAACGTTGTATCAGTGTCAAGATAGCAGAAACAAAATTATTCATATTTCTATGTTTTATTTCCTTATCTACATCGTCATGAATATGAACTGAAACGTAAATAATGTGCCACGCGCTCTGGCGACGATCCGCGCTTGAATCTATTATCAACTGTCCTTGCTTCGTCGGAAAGCCTTATTACAGTCGCATTTTGATCTTTGAGGAATTTAATAACAATCTAGATGGCATCAACGCCTATCATGAAACCGGATAAACAAACAAAATGTGGTCTGGAAATACCGACTGGTATTATTAATGGCAAACCAATTCTTAAATTTGTGGGTAACGCTTTACTCATTTAGGATTTTTATGTTAAATATATATTTGAATATATTTATTGCAATAAACGCACTTTTATTAAATGTTTGTTAATTACTGGTGGTAGGATTCCTCTGCAGGAATCCGTCTAGGTAGGTACCACCCCAGGGCCAGTTATTCTGCCATGAAGCGGTAGTGTGCAAGCATTACTGTGTTTCGGTTTGAGGGGCACTGTGAGCTAGCGTAATTACTGGGCATTTGAGCCTTAAGAACTGAGGTCTCAGAGTGACGGGCGCAGTGTGGTGTCACACAGAAATATTCTTTTGTTGTGGGTGGACGTTGCACTTACCATCAGGTGAACGTTATGCTCGTTTCGTCACATTATACAAAAAAAAAAAAATTTTGTATGAATATAGTGGTTTATGCTCTGAGGATATTTGAAGAAATAGCTATATACGTATCTGTTTTTAATACTAGTTTACGTAAGTGCTATATAAATAAACACCAATGACGCATATCGTTTTATATTCTTGTTTGAATAGCTGAGCGTTAAGCAAAGACATAATGTGAAATAATTTTTAATTCATAACACTTTGAAATTCTCGCAACGATTAATATTCCATAAAACGAATTTAAACACACATTAAAATATAAATAACCATAAAATTAGCAACGTTATTTTCTACTTTTGATTAACATTCACAAGTTGGTAGAGTATTGACAAAAACAAAATTGTCCCTCTCACCCCTAAGAGGGTGACACCCTATCGCGTTAATAGGATTTCAACTTTAAAAAAATACAAAGTACGAAATTTGCTGTTAGTTATTTTGTTTGTTTTGTTAATTGAGCACCATTATTCCTTTTCTTTTGATTAACATTTCGGTTCGGGTCCCAAAAGTATATGGATTTTTGACATAAACATTGACACTAGTCGTTATTGGCGACTTAACCGCGGTCGGATGTCACCCGTAACTCTAAAGGGTCACCCGGTCATAGAGCTACGAACGTGCAAACTGTCTGTTGTTTTTATTGTCAACTAGTTGACACCCGCGACTTCGTCCGCGTGGAAAAAAGTATTTTAAATATCCCGTGGGAACTATTTCATTTACCGGGATAAAAAGTATCCTATGTCCGTTCTCAGTATGCAAGCTATCACTGTGCCAAATTTCGTCAAGATCGGTTCAGCGGTTTAACCGTGAAAAGGTAACAAACAGACAGAGGGACAGAGAGAGTTACTTTCGCATTTATATATTAGTATGGATATGGATTTTCATTAATTGGGTGACCACCATTGATATCCGCGCCGGGTGCCATGTTAGCTACGCGCTAAGCAACCGCGCGTTGTTTATAAATAGTTTTATTGCTAACACGTTCTTAAGATTCTATTGCATGATAGAATTCAATCCTTATCACTGTGTGAGCCTTATCAATATATTCGACCGTCCAATACTAACCTTTATTACTGTTATTGACTTACGACCTTAACAAAAGGTAATGGCTTCCCTTTAATCAGTTTACTCCGTGACATTTGCAAACCTTGCCGTTATAAATTTATATAGTTCTATTTGCAAAAAAAAAAATACGCCCAAATGCAAGAAATATAACTGAAAGTATTTCATACTTCTTTTCGGATACTTTTTTACTTTTTTGTTTCTAGACGTTCTCTTGTCATCTAACGGTGACTATGAAAAAGAAAGCAATTTTGTTTACTATTCTGTTACGATCTACATTATATTGTCCGTCAAGAAATTCGACTGAACTGTCATTTGGTTATTGGCGGAAGGAAGAGATAAACATTTGGCTAAGCTATCCCTACCTGATAATTTCTAAGAAAACGCACAAACCCCATCCGACAGAGTATTGTTAAAGTTATCAAAATGATGACATAGGCAAATAATAATTTATTATATTTTAAAATAATAATTGATTTCTGGCATGCTGAATAAATCTAATAAAATCTTAGACTTCCCGTTGTAAAGTAAAGTAAAGTTTCAGCCTATAAATGTCACACTGCTGAGCACAGGCCTCCTCGCATTTCTGAGAGGGTTGTGGAGCTAAGAAGAATCCGCCACGCTGCTCCAATGCGGGTTGGCGGACTACACATGTCTTCGAAACATATTTTTTATTTTTTATTTCTCAGACATGCAGGTTTCCTCACATGTTTTCCTTCACGGCCGAGCACGTGGTAAATCAGCACTTAAAATTGCAATCAACAATTTTAGTGGTGCCAGCACCGGGAATCGAAACCAGATCACTCGCGTACTATGAAATTTAAAGCGAGCGCCTAGCCCCTGACCTACCGTTCCCGTTGCCTTCAACAAAAATTACAAAAAGACGTATGAAATTAAATTAATAAATTAATTGCAGGAACGGACTCGTTCATGAACTTTCTTGAAAATAAGTTATGTTCTTTTTCATTCATTTAGCTTATGTTATTGTAAAACGTAAAATAAAAATCAGCAGATATCCAAACCCTAACCTAACCTGATTACACTATATAAACTACTACCTGATGTCCGCGATTTTGTTTGCGTGGATATAGGTTTTTTAAATATCCCGTGATAACTATTTGATTTTCCAGAATAAAAAGTATCCTATATCCGTCTCCAGGATGCAAGCTATATCTGCGCCAAATTTCGTCAAGGATGGTTAAGCGGGTAAACAGTAAAGAGGAAACCAACAGATAGAAGGACAGAGAGAATTACTTTCCCATTTATAATATTAAGTATGGATTATCTACCTTCGCAAATACGTCCGTTGGTTTTAGGTTTTTTAAATATCGTGGGAACTTAGAACTTAGATTTTGTCTCTCATCTCCAGGATGCAAGCTATCTATATTTCGTCAAGATTGGTTCAACAGTCGGGCCATGAAAAAATGCCAACAATCGTGAACAAACTAAACTATTCGTTTTTGGGTCTAGTTGTGTTGTGTATTGGTCTTGTGTCTCTGACAATGCATCCTAGCCTACTTCCGATCTTATCGCAAAAAGACTGAATCGGGCGCGGATAGGTAAATAAATAGTAGTAAGTAAATAATGATAAATGTCTCTATGTTTGCGCGTACACTTCATCTCTTGCGTACTTGATAGCTTCTAACGATATTTGGATGTTGTCGCCGTAGCCGAAACTCGGCCATGGACATCATACAATAAATAACCATATTTGCGTTCTAGTAAAGTAGCCGTGGGATGGCGGCTCGTTAAAAGAATACTACCACTCCATCTTATCCAATGGATCTCGTAAAAGGCGAGTAAGGAATTAAACTGCACTGTGCACCCAACAGCGCATGGTGGCGATGGGCTCACCACCTATCACACCGAGTGCATTATATTGTTTTCGTGAAACATGTATTGTGGCAGTCATCTGTTTTTGCAGTGAGTGCCCAGTCTCTGGCTACCCCTTATGGGATACAGTCGTGATCTTGTGTACGTTCTAGTAACATTACAAATGCGAAAGTAACTCTCTCGGTCCCTCTGACTGTTACAATTTCTGTGCTCAACCGTTGAACCGATCTTGACGAAATTCGGCACAATTATAGCTTGCATCCTGGAGACGGATGAAGGATAATCTTTTCAGTCCGGAATATCATGGAGTTCCCACGGTATTTTTAAAATACCTAAATCCACTCGGATGTAGTCGCGGAGATCGTCTAGCTTTACATAAATTCAAATAACGCATCAATTAGTCGAACATCAATTCAAGTAATACAATAGTATACTAATACAATGAAATGGCAAAGGATAGCCGAGACAAAGAAAGTGTTTTAAAATACTATTCTGCTTCGGCGCCCTGCCAATTCTCCGATGCAGTATTATAGGCAAAGGGCCACCTATTGTGCACGTAAGATCGAAGTTTACACAAATTAATTTAATTCCTACGTATTCCTATAAATTAAAATAAAAAAAAACTACTACTACTGAATATATAGAAAGTTTTATATATTCAGTAGAAGTGGGAGGCACTGCATATAGTGTGACAATTACAAATTATTAACTCATTGTCCAAAACAGAGCTTTAGAAAATATTTAAGCTTGTGCTGTCGGTTTACTCACAAAATTAACAAGTTAAAATTATAAAAATAAATCTTTCGATCACGACGAATTCAGGATACTGACGGAAATATAGAACCAATCGCAGATTAATACTTACTCGCGTCCGGTGTAACGCTGATGCGATAGAATCAGAGGTAGAGTAGTTGAATGTCAGAGACTGTGGGACAATATTAAACAGACCCGAAAATCAACAATTAGTGGTTTAGCATAAATGTGGTTTACGGCTGCGATTCGAACCCAGAGCCCGGGGCGGAGTAGTCTCTCCACTAGGCTACGTTATCATATATAGTTATATTAAAAGTAATGAGTAAACAAGTGTCGGAGGAAAAACTATTACATGTCGCCTTTTTTAAAACGGACTCAAAATTTTTTTTTATTGGATAAAGGGACGAAACGAGCAAAACGTTCACCTGATGGTAAGTGCAACGTCTGCCTATAACAAAAGCTGTGTCATACAGAAAATTTCTGCGTGACACCACACTGTGCCTATCACCCTGAGACATGAGTTCTTAAGTTTCATATGCCTGGTTATTACGCTAGCTCACAGCTCTTCAAACCGAAACTAAGTAATGTTTCCACACTACTGCTTCCTAGACACTACCTAGACGGATTCCTGCATAAAAATTCGTACCCAATAGACAAGAAAGTGAAATGATAATTTGTATCCGATGAAGCTGTAAAAGCCGAGAAGGCTAACAGCAATTACATCACCGAAAATATATAGTTAATAGCTTAAATATAACACGCACAGTCGCGCGCAGTCACACCGCGTACACACGATACCACGGGTGTATCCAGGGCGGTTCTCACCGCCCAGAGTTACTGACACAAGTCGACAGTCCGAATGGAGGCCCGCAGCCTCCCTCGGACGGTCATTGGACGACTTAAAAACTTTTTAGAGATATTCTAAATCGCGCAAGCACGCAGCGACCGCGACCGAATTTCGAGGTTATTGTAGGAGTTAATTTATGTATTTTTGTTTGGGTCAAACCAAACCTGGCACGCGGGCCCCTGGATGATGAAGCTGTAAAAGCCAAAAAAAGGCTAACAGCAATTACATCACCGAAATTATATATAAATGATAATAAATTGTCATCTTCGGAAAGTTAGTTTAAAATCAAATACTAAATTTGGCCCGAACAGACATACAAGGAAGCGAGTTAATAAAAAAAGTGGTAAAAAAATTAATCTTCTCACAGTCTCCTCGAGCGCACTTTTATGACAAAATTCACATTTATGAAATAGTTTAATATGGAACGCAAAGCCTAACCTAAACCCTACGAATACCCGAACGTACTAGAATTCTTGACTTGAGACTTGTACCAAAATGGCGGCTACGTGGTTCGCCACCTGTCGTCTCGTTTTCCGCGAGGGCGAAAAGTGGGCAACGTGAGAGGTATCAGGTACCAAGGGGTACCAGAGGCCACTCACTAATATATGTGGCAAAAGACGTGACTGTGTGTATACATGGCATCGACGCTGTTGAAAGATGTAAAGCCGCAAGGTTCACCAGTGGTCGGATCCTTATGTAGGAATCTGTCTAAGTAAGCACCACCCGAGGGCCAGTTATTCTGCCATGAAGTCACGTCTTGTATCCCGTGGGGGCGAAAAGTGGGCTACACGTGCAGCCTCTACCTATCACTTGTAAGGAAAAACGGCATGCCTATGTGTAAGTATTTATTGGAAAATGCGCGCAGAGCGCCGAATATGCGCTAAGGGGAAGATATTTTTATCCGGCACAGTTAACTTCTTGTTGTTAACCGGAAGATGTCGCTGTGCAGTCATACGGAAAATTCACCACATTGTTTCAAACAGTAGGAAATTCACCGGCCTGACTATTATTCATTTTCTATTCCTGACTCGAGCATGCGATTGTCAGCACCGAGACAGATACCTGTAGATAAGTCCTCAAAAGTTATGGTTTTAAATACAGCAGTGTTATTTTATGATACTTCATAATAGTCTCATGCGTCTGGAGTGAAAGGCGTCGGGCACTATTAGTGGAAACCGCGCATTATAACATTGTTCATCAGGTAGTCATTAGTATTATATCTATATATATATATATATATATATATATATATATATATATATATATATATATATATATATATATATATATATATATATGTATATATATATATATATATATATATATAGTTCTGTCATATGTTGAGTTGCTACAGATGTAATTTATTTCCACAGTTGTGAAGTACCACAACACGCCAGTCTTTTTTTTTTCTCAACAATTTTAAAAATATCTTAAGCTTTGGGCGAATCAATCACCCAACGTAGGTTTCGAGTAGATTTAAATTTTCGGGTAGTCTAAGGTTCAACTAAGGACTATTGGACTGTGTGCATTAATTATTTTGTAATAAACTTTGAAAAAAGGTTTTGTATTTTTAGTAATATATTAATAAATATTTAAATAATAAGTAGAAAGTTCCTTTATATTTAACATTGTAGTCTTATTCCACAATTACTTTTTTGTATTTTTAAATATATATAAAATACTGTCCTAAAATTTAAAGACAATACGATACAATACGATGTAAGAAAAAAATATTTTTGGTCAAACAATTAATAAACTTAAACTAGCTGCAAGAACACATGCTGAATTGAAAACCTTGAACTTCTATAAAAAAAAACCAATTCCTCTTTGGATTATACAACCCATAAAATAAGTCTTCGCAAAATTCAAGGAGACATAGACAGCTGTATACAATTTAAATATATTACACTTTAAAACTGTATAGAAATAACTCCGAACTCAATTTTCTTAAAGCTTCGAAACGGAAACAGGCAGATTGACCTTAATGAATATGGAAAGTGTCCAGTCAGATGTAGGTTTAGTTATGCGAATTTGAATTACAGTTTTGTTTTAAATCTCAGTGCCGGGTTCATATTTAAACATTTTTCAGTCTGCTTTACGAATGTTCGGGATCGTATGGTAAATAATGAGGAAAAGACGCTGCTATGTGTAGTCTATAAAAGGGCAACGGTCAATTTTAGTACATTCTGTAAAGTCGTATCAATTACGTAACATTTTTAAATAAATAATTTAAAACAAAATTCAATAGAAAAAAAGGGCAAATATTTCTCGAGGAGACGTCAATGAGGGCCGGAACATACTTAGGTATGAATCGGCCTCTTAAAAGCTTTGTAGCTTTACAAGGCGCAAGTTCGGCTTCACATGTAATACTGTACAGTCACGATCCAGGCTATACTGTACACACAGTTAATAGCTTTAATATAACACGCACCACGACGCGCGACCGCCGTAGAGAGTGGCGCGCAGCAGTCGACAATCACACCACGTACACACGATACGCCCGTGTCCCTGGGCGGTTCTCACCGCCCAGAGTTACCGACACACAAGTCGACAGTCCGAATGGAGGCCCGCAGCCTCCCTCGGACGGTCATTATACGACTTAAAATCATATTCAGGTATTCTAAATCGCGTAAGCACGCAGCGAACGTGACAGTCCGAATTTCGAGGTTATTGTAGGAGTTTATTTATGTATTTATGTTTGGGTCAAACCAAACCGGCACGCGGGCCCCAGGCCCGTGAGCACAGTATCCGATGAAGCTGTAAAAGCCAAAAAAGGCTAACAGCAATTACATCACCGAAATTATATATATGTTCTCATCTTTGGGCGGGGACCCCAGTGCAACTCCTTCCATTCGACCGCATTCAACGAACAGCGGCCCGAAGCATCGACGACCAGGTACTTTCTGATCGGCTCGATCCTCTGTCTTTGCGTAGAGATGCACTTTGCACTTTTTATCGCATGTACCACGGGTAGAGTTCTGAGGAATTGTTCGGATTAATTCCAGCCGCCGAATTCCACTATCGTACCTTGCAGCATAATTTTATATTCGTCATCATCATCATAGTTACAGCCTGTCAACAGTCCACTGCTGAACATAGGCCTCCCCCATAGATTGCCACAAAGTTTGTAACTCTTATTTTGGTGGGATTTTGCCATAGTTGCCACTCTTGGCAGGCGGGTTGGCAACTGCAGTTTTTTTATTCAAATGTTACAGGAAGATGCTGCTGCCCATCTCCTGTTTTTTATTTTCCCGCTGTCTTAACTGCCAGAAGACATTCAATAGAACTAAATACACAGGCATATTAAAAACTACTTACTCAATTTTTTTTGACCCCCACTTTTTTGAATGTAACATCCATAATATTGATTTTGTTCGTATAAAATGTTACCCATACTATAATAATATAAATAAATTCTGTTATACGGAATTATTTAATAGAACTAATTCTATAAATCAGGAATTTGGTTGTTTGGTTGTTTTTAGCGAAGCACGTCCCAACGGCTATACTGATTTAAATGTAATTTGAGTCAAAGTTACCTGTGTATTTTAGAATAAAATATATGATACATTTTAAATAGATAGAGTTTCCTTGGGATACAAATTAAGTTTACGCGGGTGCAGCCACCTACGGTCATACCACCACTGTTTGCGTAAATTAAGTGGTTAAATTCTTTTTGATAAATTTAGAAAATATTCTGCCAACCTATCACATAATAACCGCATGTAAATAATGTCAAAAGGTTAATAGATCTGCCTTTCTAAGCCGTCATTCCGTATCGTCGAAACCGATATTATAAATGCGGAAATGAGTTTATCTTTATTAATTATCACAACAAAACTGAGCTTATTTTGCCACACATTCTAATATAGGTAATATATTCTTTCATAAATAACTAAAATCTTCAAAATTTAGGTTTTGAAAATGTTTATTATTGAAGTGCTTGCTTCCATGCGTGAAGTCTCACCGTACGAGTAAGTGTCCACGTTCAGGCGCCATGAGTAAATACATGCTAAACGCACTTGTCGAAGACTTCAGTCTCGAGTAAAGCATTAACACCTTACAGTAAAATAAAATAAATATCTTATTCACAATCGTCCGTCGATTTCAATGAATTTAATCTCAGACTACGTTTTATTTTCTTTAGCATGTTATGCGACACGCAAGGGCCAGGTGTCAGCTAACGTAACAGTTGGATGACATTGGTAAATAATATATTCCAATATAATTCATAATAAGCAAAAATGACAAGATAATATTTAAATTACGTTCGTACTTCCACACACCGCAATTTAATGTTGCAGTCATTAAAATAATTGAGTACTTTTACCAACCTCAAACTTATTTTTAATAAATGTAAAGTTATTGGTAAATATGGTGTAAATAAAGAAACTGGTACAAAATAAAAAAAAAAATAAAAATAATTTCTTATAATTTAATATTTACAAGGTACTCAAAGGAAACGGTAAAACGGACGGTTACGGTATTAATATCAACTTGGAATACATAATTTATTCGGCGATTTGCGGCGACATAGTCATTATGACAGAACCGCTGGCTGACCTTAGCGCCGTATTCGTCTCCCGAAGGATACGATGAGCATTGAGAACACGAAATGAGTTCTAACATCTACGTCACACCAATACCGGTTGTTTTTGGGAATAATAACTTGATGTTGCTCCAAAGTTTACTTCAAACCAGTGCATGTTACCCAGTGATTAACTACGAGACGTGGTTCTTCACTGTTGTATGATAATGCTCTTTTCCGTTCTGAGCTCCTCTGTGTGATAAAATCCACAATGAGTATTCGCAGCGGATCTAGAGTAATCGATAGCCTTAAGGATCAGCAAGTTGAAGTGGCAATGGCCCGGCTACCTAACTCTTTTAACTGTTGTGGGTATAAGGTTCATGTGTGACACCTATGCCACAAATATATGTTATTAATTTAATAATATCAGATTTGCGGATTTCATTACGTTTAATTGTTTTATTTTCACTTTTCTCGAGGTCACTAGTTGGACGTCCCGATGTCATAATTTCTTAGAGCTACTTTCACTTCGGATTTTAGTATATAATTTTTAAAGGCTTATTGTATCTTATAAATCTCCGTTTCAGAGTGGCTCGTGTCTAGCAGTGAACCGTTTACGAGCTGATGATGAATATGATCCTGGTTACTAAGAGATGATTAATTATTATTATTGTTGGATAAAATTACGAGTCGAGCACAACGTTCAACATGTTGGTCAGTGCAACGTCTGCCCATAACAGATGCCGTGTCACCCAGAATATTTTTTGTAGCACCACACTTCGCCCGCCACCGTGAGACATCAGTTCTTAAGTGTGGCCATATAGGCCAGTGATTACTCTATCTCTCAGTGCCCTTCAAACCAAAACTCAGTAATGTTTGCACACTACTGCTTTAAAGCCGTGTGGTAGCGGCCTAAGAGAATCTACCACCCCATCTCATCCCGTGGGTGTCCTAAAAGTCGACAGAGGGAAAATGAAAACCAGGAGATGGGCAGCCTCTTGCTGGAACATCGGACTAAATAAACCGCGGTTGCCAACCCGTCTGCCAAGCGTGGCATCCATGGCAAAATCCCCCCAAAACGAGAGCTACAAACTTTTGTGGCAATCTATGGGGGAGGCCTATGTACAGCAGTGGGCTATTGATAGGCTGAAACGACGACGACGACGACGAAGAATGGTGAAATAGCAAAGATCATTTTACAATACAGCAACAATTGCGAAAACCATTTTACCACTTCAATAAAAACAGCTATAGTCACGTAGAATAAATTTGAAGTGTCGAAAAAGTCAAATGAAAATGTCAGGAAAGTGATTTGAGGACAGATAAAACCATATAAATATCGTTGTTAGATGTAGTCGGTTACAGAATAAGTTACATAAGTTGAGGTTAACCAATTTCAACGGCAATGTGATGCAACATGTTGTGCGGCGGCTGAAACTGAAAGGACTTGGATACTTAAGTAAAAGGTATAAAAACGACTATGACAAGGCTTTACTAGCGATAGAAAGTAATTTTGAAGGTATTTCATTTATGGAATTTATATAATTTGTTACGGATGTGTAATTCCGTTACGGATGACCAGTCTAAAATCAAATAGCGTTGTAAAATGGTCGTAAAAATGTTTGAATTCCCACTGTTAATGTACTATCCATTCTAATATTATAAATGATTTAGTAACTCTGTCTTTCCCTCTGTCTGTTACCTTTATACGGCTCAACCGTTGAACCAGACTTGATGAAATTCAAGAGCACAGAGATAGCTTGCGTCCTGGAGACGGACATAGCATACTACTTATCTCGGAAAATCACTTACCATCAGGTGAAAGTTTTGCTCGTCTCGTCACTTTTTTCATTAAAAAAAACGCTAAAGTAGTCGCGGGCTTCAGCTTGTAACAAAGAAATAAAAAATCTTTTGTGTTGTTGTTGTGCTTATTGTCTATTAGTAAAAGAAATCGTTGCGAGAATTTCGTGGAATTTTGTGCCCTTGCCGACATAATGGCGGTAGGCTTACATTTCTTTTATGATTTTTGAACTAATTGTTCTTTCTTCTCTTCTAGGACTAGTTGCTTTGTGAGAAATAACGGTCATGAAAATACGAGTATATTTTCATTTTTTTGTAAAGTATATTCTTAAACTATAGGTATGCAAAGACTCCTACCTGTGGTATAGAATCTGCGCTATTTACTTTTTTATTTATTGACAATTGTTTATACTAACAATGGAAATAAATATAACTTATTTAAAGCGAGATAACATTAGTACTTTACAATTACTTAAAGTAAACACCATACGAATTAAATGACCATACTATATACATTTATACTTTATTTACCTTATTACGAATTACATTTATACTTTAAATTTAATCAATTTTGATAACAACTGCGACTAACGAAGTTAAAAAGAAAACTTTGTTGTAGGCGATGTTTCTTTTTTGCGACATAGAGTTTATTAAAACAAACAAAAACTTTGTGGTTAAAATATGTTTGCACAGTGCATCAACATTTCTATTTCTTGCCTCCGAAATCAAGAACTAGTCTAACTAGACCTTTTAAACTGAATCGGCACTGTACATTTTTTTTTTACTTTACATTTTTTTTTTACTCCAATTGTTTACATTAACACTAGAACTAGTAACTGGTGGTAGGATTCCTATGCAGGAATCCGTCTAGGTAGGTACCATCCCAGGGCCAGTTATTCTGCCGTGAAGCAGTAGTGTGCAAGCATTACTGTGTTTCGGTTTGAAGGGCACTGAGAAAAAAACTAAAAAAAGGGACTGAGAGCTAGCGTAATCACTGGGCATTTGAGACTTAAGAACTGATGTCTCAACGTGACGGGCGCAGTGTGGTGTCACACAGAAATATTCTCGGTGACACAGCATTTGTTGTGGGCGGACGTTGCACTTACCATCAGGTGAACGTGTTGCTCGTTTCGTCACTTTATACAATCAAAAAAAAATAGAAATAAATATGATTTATTAAAAGTTATAACAATTACGCGGCATACGGCGACTTGGTTCGCCACCCGTCACGTCACGTGTTCCGCGAAGGCGAGAGGTGGGCTGCATGAATAAAATGTATGTAGTGATAACAATTACTAAGTAAACGCATAGTCGCAAACTAATAAAAGATAATACTTTTAAATTTACTTTTTAAGCATTAGAATTTCCATAATAATTACGACTAAAGAAGATATAAGCTTCCTTGAGAGCGAAGGGTCCCTTTTATGACAAAAAGTTTATTAAAACAAAACAAACCCTTGTTCTATGGAATATTTTGCAAAGTCTATTATTTAACATAAATAACGACTTTGGAACAAGAGTTCTATATACAGCAATATTAAGAAGAAAATAGGCCGGAATACAAATTCAATCTATGACATAGAAATAAAATTGCAGCAATTATGTTAATCAACATTTTAAATCAGTTGCATGTTTTTACTTAATATATTCGTTCTTCTCAGAGTTTTATTTGTTATCTGACAAATATTCATGCCCTAAGCAGTATCTTTAAAAACATGGCGCCAGACGATCTTCAGGTATCATATGACATACTCCGGTAATATTATTGTTATATATCATAACAATAATTTCAGTGTAAGTATTGCAGTGAATATAACAACATAACAATATATAAAACTTAAAAAAACATTGCAGCATTGCATATATCCTATACATGAATTCGAATTATGAATTGCAGTTAAATAAGCTGTGCAGTGTTTTTTAAATATTACGATAAAACTTATTTAGTTTGTCTCGGGTTCTTTATTAATTATCAAAGCAAATCTTGTTGTCTATGGCTCTATTTTATTAAGTTTTTGGTGAAACCAGTGTAACCAGCAGAAAAGACCCGCGTGTAGTGTCTATAGCCTAATACAGTAGTTTATAATTTACTAGCTAATATCCGCGACTTGGTCCGATTGGATATAGGTTTTTAAAATATCCCGTGGGAACTATTTGATGTTCCGGAATAAAAATTATCCTGTGTCCGTCTCCATGAATGCAAGCTGTCTCTGTGTTTAGCACAGAGATAGCGTCAGGATCGGTTCAGCGGTTGAGCTTGAGGTTGATAAGGTAACAGACAGACAGAGGGACAGAGAGAGTTACTGTCGCATTTATTATATTATAAGTATGGATATCCGTATCGACGGAAAGACTTATAGATTCAATTGAATTTATGATTTAACTACGTTGATAAACAAATAGATAAGTTTTAAACAGAAATCATATTTTTTATAGTACAAGATTTTATTTGTGAGGTCTACGTCCAGCAGGACTTCAAATGTTGCTTGGGCTTAGTACTTATCAAAACAAACCCCACGATGCCAAACATTACGGGGCTGCCTGATGAGTTAAGTAGTATCTATGGCCAACTTCGGGCGCCATCATCAGACCAGCTCTGGTAACATATTATTGCAGTCACCTAATCTACACAGATATGCAAAATTAAGCCTAATAGGACATCAGAAAGTAGGTGGAAATTGACTTACAAGATTTGAACCGCAAAGACATATGAAGAAAGTAAGTTAAACAATAACTTGCAAAAATTTACTTAAACCTAAAAATTTGGAAATCTCTGACCAACATTTATATTTATTATATTATTTCATTTATTTATAGCAATTCTAGAACAAGCTCTCAGAAATGAAAACTTTTCCGTAAGATATTTATGTTTCGTATCTATATTTAATATTGTGTAATATTTTGATAATGTTATCTGTATTTACCGCGATTACGATATTTTGGCTACAGCAACTTCGTTTCAAACGGAAACAAGGACCATAGTCAAGCATTGGCGAGACTCAGGGATGTTAATAAAAGTACACATTATGTAACTATATTTGTTCAACTAAAAGAATAATCAAAGACAAAATAATTTCTCTGCCCATGTAATTAATTACTTCTATGGGAATAACAGTTTCATTGAACTGGATGCATTTGCTTTATGTAGAGTTTGTTACATTTAAAAATTATTAGTTTACTTGTATTAATAAGGTTTTGTTTGTCATTCTTATACACTACGTTATAATCAAATTCTGACACTTAATTTACATCGAGTGAGTTCAAGTCAAAGTCAAAATTTCTTTAATCAATTTAGGCTTGTTTAAAGCTCTTATGAACGTCAAAATCTACACCGGTTCAAAAAATGACCTTCTCGTAGAAGAACCGGTAAGGAACTCGGGGGTCTTTTTTTTTACAATGCCATATTACATAACGTCATTTATAGATTACAAAAAAAATATTTATAATTATAAGGGGGCTCGCAAGTGCAGAGTATGAGTTATTTCCACACATCTTTGTCCTCTATATAATGATCTATTTTATAATACGCTTTATATAATAATGTCTTCTTGATAAGTTTTTTAAAATCCATGTCCGATTTTTGTGTTACACTTTTAGGATTTTTATTATAAAACTATACATCTACTGTATTATTTTATTTGTATTATATTTGTATTATTTTTCATAGCACTGTATCGAGACACAGCTGCACTTAGTGTTCTGTTTGCGAAAGCCATTGGGTTGTCACCGCCAATACGCCCCTGTGTAAGGACCGCGCGAAGTGCATAGTTTGACGTATCGGTGATAAGTACAAACGGTTTTTATAAAATCTGAAATCTGTGAAATATTGGTTAGCAGCTCTTTACTTTTTTCTGTAATGCGTCGATGTGTGTACTTCTTAGTGACTATACTCGATTTCTCTTTTTTGAGCAAAAAGTAAGAGGGAAAGTAAATTTTGAAAAAATCCTTAACTCTTTCAAACCAATGAAACTGTTAATTTCGATTGGAGAGCTAGTCGTTCACGTTACTACACACACACACATACACACGTGGTCTTGACTTTGGTGATGGTGTGTCCAAGATATAAAAGTACCTTTCTAAAATCAGCGTCCACATCGTGTACATGACATTTTTTTCTCTAGTTTACTGTTAATTTTTTTTAAGGTTGGTAAATAAATGACAAAATTATGATTACTGCGCGCACATATACTGTTCTAATCATCTGAATTTAGCGTTTTAGTTTTGAACGAATATAAGCGTGGAACGCTGAGAAAAACGGTAATGATCAGGAAGGCGTTAAGCTAAAATATTGTGGATTTGTATTTGTTTTACATTTACTATTTCTTGCCTGATATTGTAGTTGAAAATTTATATCTTCGGAGATAATATCCAACGCGTTTCCTAGTGTGAGACAACCTTATGTCCGTCTAGGTAGGTACCATCTCAGTGCCAATTGTTCTGCCGTATTTCGTAAAACTCTATCAAGTGTTAAAGAAAGATTCTGAAATTTGTCCTTAAGATAAGAAAGAGTAGTAGGATCATTTAAAACGGAGAAGAGAACAAGCAAAATTCTATAATTTCGCCTTCGTCTGTTAGTGTTCTTTTATGTCCACACAGTATTTGTTATGGGCAGACGTTGCGTTTACCATCAGGTGAACATTTTGCTCGTCTCGTCTCTTTCTGCTATAAAAAAACAATATTTGCAAACATTACTGTGATTCGATCTGAAGGGCACTGAGAGCTAACACTAAGTCGCGTGTATAGTCAGTTTTTCATTACGGATATTCTACCGACTGCTCGAGTCGAGGCTCAGAGACGTTTTTAAAAAGTATACACTTAATAATTTTTATTTGTTCAAATAAAAGGACACAGGTATATTCTATAAACATTAAATATAATTAATTGCGTAATTACATAAGAAGTTCTAAAATAACAGAACTATTGGCGCCGTATCTATTATGTGTTGTTGTCCTCCTGGCTGAATTCACCACGGCGACAATTTCGAAATACTCTCGGTAGTTATCTACTGCGCAGGCGATGTTATAGTGCCACAAGCGTACACGCAAACACAGGACACTCATTCCTCCTAACCTATCCCTTGATGTAACGATCACGTGATAAGATCAGATAAGATATATGCAGATTTAGAGAAAAGGGAACAATCACAATTGAACCAGACCCGAAAACCAACAATTTGTGTATTTCTACAAAATGTTGGCTTCAGCTGCGATTAGAACCCGCAGTCAGATACTCTGTCCGCTAGACCACGCAATCCTAATGCTTATGGAGATATTATGATCGTGCCTTCTATCGGTACGGGAGGTATAACACGATTGGCGACGATGTGATAGTATTACAGGACACTTGAGGATATTTATTTTGAGGAACAATTTACATTCTGTTACTGGTACAGCCATGGCTATAAACAATATGTTATTCGATCGTATTGTAAGAATCAAAGTAGTGTTGTGACGTGTAAATAATAAATTCCGTAAGTCAACGACCGTAATGGTCACAGTTCATTACAAATTTATGTATTTATCGTAAGTTGTACGTATTTAGCGCTGTCCAAGTGAAAGATTTAGGTGAACCAGTTTGCTACTAATCGCCCGAAAACAACTAAGTCAGTTATTAAAGAATATGCCATTTTACTGATTTTGTAATTGATCAATTCATTCGCGCAATGATTTATTTGTTTATCACTTAGTACTAACTTAATAGTAATATTGCAAAATTACAAAATCGTTTGGTATTTCAATTGTCGTATCGATATTTGCCATCACTTAAATTTTGAATAGATATACAATACGGATGAAACACTGATGCGGCATATTCGTGTTATTCTTGATAAATCTCTTTACCGATGTCAAAACAGATAATATTTGACCTAGATTACGAACTAATTGTGGTTATTATAATGGCAAATTTATTTAATAATAAAATGAAATATTATTTTTAAGTATATGAATTTAAAAATATATATATATAAATAAGAAACTTACATCAAATTAAAATAAATTTAGTTTATAATAAAAAAAAAACTAAAGTTTAGTGTATCACATACGGAACTATACATTCACCCTGCCTGAATGTAAACTTTTGTAATGCCCTAAAACTTTGGCGAAATGCCGACCTAATTCGGTGTATAAGAAATGTGTCAAACGTGCATGGGCTCGTTTGGTATTGGGTCGCAAAGTTGAACTCAGAAAAATAATGAAATAATTTATAGCAACACTCACCTCGTTCGGCGATGTCTAGCTGGTGTTGACCTGACTTTCGTATGTAGGTTATATGTACGATTCACCGCGCCACGTGTTTTTAAATATAGCGTGGAGCGCGCGTCCAACCGCCCCGTAAGTTAAAATCGGAATGAACCAAGAATGAACGATGGCAAACGAAACAAGTGTAGATACGCAAGGCAAGCAAGACCGAATGTTGCGTCATAAAAAAGGGTAGGGACTACAGTAACGTCGATACGAGGCGTCCGTTGGCGTACGAAACGTCGTTGTTATCCGACTTACTTTAAATCGCACGCAAATTGTACGGACAACGGTACATGCTAATATTTTTCGATTTTAGTTGGTATTACTTTGGCGCGCACGCGTCTTCTGTACACGTCGTAAAGCTTACCATCGAATATAGTGAGTGTTTACAAAAAAATTTAATGTGTTGTACCCTGTGAAATTGAAAAGGAGAAGAAGCTTGTGCAGCATTATTATTTATAATATGTTTGTGTTTTATAATATTCGATACGTAGTAGTATCTACATGGTTTTCCTTATTTTACGTACCTAGACCGTAGTCATAGCATCCACATAGTTTCAGTAAACGTATGATTCATATTTTGATGAACATTCTTCGTTGGCACAGTTTAAACTAGGTTAACTAAAATAGAAATACTTACCTGGTGAATGACATTAGACAATTAAAAATATGCCCCAATCTAATAATCTCAATAGATTTTTAGAACGTCCTGTAGTATAACATTATTATAAGCCATTATAGCCATATTTTATGCGTAATTGTAATACAAAATAATTAAAAATCTAAAATATAATGGTTGCATCCTAACATTTAAGTGAAGGGAAAAATAATTTTGTAAGTACGTTTAATGTTTTTCAATCAAAATAACTAAAATTATATATTTTTTCTTATGACAAAGTATTGTTATACAAAACAAATCAGTTGACCACTTTGAAGACAACGATCATATTATCTTATAAAAAAATATAAAGCTTTAACAACTTCTAACTTCTTCTTCTGTTTCAGTTTGTATTCCTTAGTACAATGATGTAAATTAAATATACTGGCGGACAGCGAGTACAGAGACATAAATAATTATAAAAAAGCATATGAAAGCATGTGAACCTGGTACCTTGAAACTTCAACTATTTGTGTAAAATTGAAAGTCTTTCAAAGTTTTAGGACGCTCTGCCGCGTAAGCTTTGTCTCCTATTGCGTCAGCCGATCGACCTTCATGCGTTTGAATACAATCGGCGAATGAAGCGAATAAATTTACCGTAGTGTCTAATGTAGGTGCAGTGTCTATATAACAGCATTCTAAGACGATTCCTTTAACTACCTTTCTTAGTATTATTGAAAAAATTCGAAACATTGTAATTTATGATATAGGACAGAAAGTAGGGTTTGCGAAAAAAGTGTCTTCTTTGTTTTAATTATTTAAATGATTTCTTTTGACAAATGAATTTATTATAACTATTGTGTTTCAATGGTTTTATGACTCAATGGAACATTGTTACTTTAACAATAGCTTTATTTTAAAAAAAGTAGCTTCACATTTGGATTTCTTCTGTACCGTTTCACAATTTCACAAACACTCAGACCCAGAACTACTATCTTTAAGTCAATAAATATTTGCTTATGAATTGTGACTAACGAACCGTTAATTTTCAGATAAACGAAATTCCAAGCTCCTAGCTTTTATCAATACTCATGAATGAGCCGTGAAATTTTTGGACCACGAAAACACATAATATTTTTTATAGAAGAGGGGGCAAACAAGCAAGCGGATTATTTGATGGTAAGTGATCACCGCCGCCCATGAAATTCCGCAATACCGGAGGAATTACGCCTGCGTTACTGTCCTTTAAGAAAGGAATAAGCTCTTATGAACGAATGGTCTTAAATAAAATGGTATAAAATAAAATGACCCAGACGAGTAACCCGCGTTTGGGTTAGGAGTTATTAATTCGGCCCCACATGGAATACTGTTGTTATCTCTGGGCGGGGCCACCCCAGTGCCAGCTCCTTCCATTTGACCGCATCCAGTGAAGAGCGGCTCGATTCGTAGACGAGCAGGTTCTTTCCGATCTGCTTGATCCACAGGTCTTGCGAAGAGACGTTGCGTCTCTTTCCGTTTTTTATCTTATGTAATTTGGGGAGTGTTCCGAGGAATTGTTCGGAATCATACCACCCGCTGAGTTTCTCCATCGTACATAACGGCAAAGTACTAAAACAACTCCATCGTTTATAACAAAAAGGTAAATATGCACGTTACAATACAGTGATTATGCTAATAAAGGTTATATAAATTTAAAAAATAAATATAGAAACGTTACGTATAACAGGCGCCAGCCTAGCAACTTAAAACAAATTATATTAAGGGACTGCATATAATGTGATGGATGAGTTCTTTCTTAGAATGAAATGTGCAATAATACGATCGCGTGACATAGTGCTTAGATAAGCTAATTTGTGCATGAATATAAAAAAGTCGCCAGCCTAGTCTTAAATTATTGTAAGGGACTATTGATACAATGGTGGGAAAGTGGAAGAGGAAAGCTCGGCGTGCTCAGCAAAGCGGGACAGTATTTCATGCCGGCCCACCGCTTGCAACTTTACAAGGCGCAAGTTCGGCCACACATGGAATACTGTTCTCATCTTTGGTCGGGGGCACCCCAGTGCCAGCTCCTTCCATTTGACCGCGCCCAGCGAAGAGCGACTCGGCTGCGTTTTTTATCGTATCTACTATGGGGAGTGTTCCGCGGAATTGTTCGGAATCATTCCAGCCGCTGAGTTTCACCATCGTACATAGCGGCACAGTAGTAAATTCCATCAACATCACCTTGATGGTTGGCATTCCATCACTGTGCGCTTTTCGAGGAATTTACTTCCACGCACGACTACTTTGTGGAATTTGGTGCCGCCAGCGGTTTTTCAGAACCGATATGACTTAGGGACCTTCAAGAAAAGAGCATAATCCTTTCTCAAAGGCCGGCAACGCAGCAGGCAAGCAGGCACGATCTTATTGTCTTTATAAGCATGGATCTTTTCAGTTAAGGAACGGCTGGAGGTAAGAAATTATATAATAATAATATAATATCGAAATAATAGTATCGAGCACTCTCCGAATGCATAGTTGTTTAAGTTGAACAAATTTAATTTAAATTACAAAAACTAAATTACGCGTGTGATATAACAAACAAAATGATACACGCCAAACATAGCAGTAGTAGTAGTAGAAATTCAGTGTTGTGTATTTTAAAAAAAATGTAAGAGTGATTAACGATAGTCATTGTCCATGCCATGTATTAGAGGTTCCTCCGATGACTCCAAATAATACGTCGAATAACCAAAATAAACAATTTATTTTAAACCACTTTTGTCACCTATTACAATTTGCACGCGGCGCACTCGCATTGACGGCTCGAACCAAGGGGGCTACTGTGTAACTCTGGTTGGTTTCGTGATGGGTTTCATTTGATCCCATTAACCAATGAATAAGGTTCATACGACAAAATAAAGCTCATTCATGGTTAATGGGATCAAATGAACTCGATCAAGAAACCAACCAGAGTTACACAGTAGATCCCCAGAGTGGCCGGTCATTGACAATTAATTTTTCGAACTAATCTCGTTTACAATCAATGGACTATCCGATTGCGTGCTTTTTTATTTTTTCCATAGCTTTTTAGTGTATCTGTCTGCTATATTGGTTTTTACGATAATATTGCCGTACTGAAATTTGGTTAATCCCCGGCTCCCCTACTCGCTGCTCCACGTACTCTTTCGGTGCTATCACGATGACTCCAGACCACGCCGGGTCATCGTTCTCCCCGAGGTCGCTTAACTGGACGTTCGGGACCCCATCTCGATGGCCTGCAACCCCGAAGGCTCCATTTCTGGGAGAGAAATACCCTTGTTGATAGAAGGGGCGTGTCAAGCCTCGTCGGCCCGGAGAAGGATCTGTCTACGGTTTTGTTCCATAAACGTAAAAAATTCAGCATTGACGCTGATACTTTTCATTCTCCGATCGATTCCGATTTATATGTTCCACAGTATGGCTTTGATACAGGTTAAATCGTTTGTAAATTTAGTGTATGATAGGGTAAGTACGTACCGTAGGGGTAAGTACGTTTCGTTTCGTAGTTTTCACAACTATGTACAAGCTATCAACTTTTGTTCACAGCGGGCGCCGAGTTCCGATTAACAGAGATGCATTCTTGCGCTCGCGTCAGTATTTTTAGCATTGCCATATAGATGCCATGCCACGCGGAGGTCGATAACCCTCGATAAAAAGAAAACTTGAAAAAAGTATTTTCAGAGTAAGTAAATGCTGTTCTATCGAGTTACGGCTTCAAATGTTGTTTTTTAATTTAAAAATATTGTCTGACTGCATTTAAGTGTTTTTCTGAATTAAAAAAATACTGGAGTTTGTCCTGTGTCGTGTGTGCGTATTTCAGATAATTATTATTTGACATACAGAAATTCAAATTTTAAACCATTCAAATATTAGTCTAGTGCGGTAATTGTTCCCGCTGCTTAGTACAGAAACCAATCATTTAGACATTGCGCTAATCGGGCAGACTATTTACAGTATTAATTTCTATATGGCATTCGGGCACGAGACGAACCGATTGTTCGCTTGATGGTGTGACACCGTCGCAGCGACAGTGACAGTCTCACTTAAGAGCAAATTATTTTTAGCATATCAGTCTATTTATATAAAAAGAAGTATAGTAACTTCCAATAGGTCTAGTATTTTATGTACATGTGGAACACTGCAGTTGGAAAATGGCTATAACAGGTAAATGAGTCGGCCCTACCGGGGAAGTCCCTGCTGTCACGGAATACCAAAGAAAAGGAGGAAATAATGATATTGGTAGATTGCGTGATTGTGTTATTATAATAAAAAGATCTCTTATATATTATAGCGATAGATGACACCGAGATTTAAGAAAAACATTAAATAATTTCGATATATATATATATATATATATATATAACATAAGACTGCAGTGCAGTGTTCAAGACCTCGAATTCAAAACCTTTTATAGAAAGGAGTAGGTTTACAACAGTTTTTTTTTTAATTTGGAAAGTCTGTGATACTCATGAGTACTAAATACATATAATGTTTCCTGGTGGTAGGATTCCAATGCAGGAATCCGTCTAGGTATGTACCACCCCAGGGCCAGTTATTCTGCCGTGAAACATTACTGGTTCGGCTGAAGGGCACTGTGTAATCCTCGTTGGCTAGTGGGCACATGGGACATAAGAAGTGATGTATCAGGGCGACGGACCAAGTGTGGTGTGACACAGTAATGTTCTGGGTGGCCCCGCATTTGTTATGGGCACATGTTGCATTTACCATCAGGTGAACGTTTTGCTCGTTTCGTCACTTTATCACAACGATGTGGTATTTTTTTTCCTAATTGTATGCACACACTTACTGTACAACTAATCTTGCGTGGAGGATGATTGGTCTAGAAGCCACACTTGGAGGTAGGTTGTCACGCTTGGCGTTCGATGGATGAAGGTAGCTCAAGGACAAGTATTTTGGAATTTTTTTGCGGAGCTTAACAGGTCTCTGTTGAGTTGGACTAGTAAGCGTCAAATGTTGATTAATGAACTATCATTCTTATTTTAATCATTAATAAATATTATAATTCCTATGCAGGAATTATCCTATAATAAAATAAAATATATATCCGTCCTAGTGCTACACTAGATGCTGTGTCAGCCAGAAAATTTCTGTGTCACCACTCTGTGCCCATCACTCTGAGACATAAGTTCTTAAGTCTCGTACGCCCAGTGATTACGCTAGCTCTCAGTGCCTTCAAACCGAAACACAGTAATGTTTGCACACTACTGCTTCGCGGCAGAATAACTGGCCCTGGGGTGGTACCTACCTTTACGGATTCCTGCAGGTCCTGTTATTAGTGTGCAAACACGACTGTGTTTCAGTCTGTAGGCCACCGAGAGCTAGTGTAATCACTGCGCATATAAGGCTTATGATCTTCTGTCTGAGGTTGACGGGCTCCTGCTACGGTGGTGCCACACAAAAATGTACTGGATGACACAGCCCTTGTTATGAGTAGACGTTGCACTTATCATCAGGTGAACATATTTCTAGTCTCGTCACTATATATAATAAATATATTAACACAATACACTATTATTGTTGCAGTAGTTTAGAAACATTCAAAACTATTTGCATACGCTAAGTATCCAGTGGCACGTTTAGTGCTGACGCCAGGCGATATGATCTGCTGATACTAGACGTTGATAGCGGCGTTACGTTGCACGTGTGATTTTTTTAGTTCAAAGATGTCAACGAGATAACCTCAAACCAAATATAACCAGCCTGACTCTTTATTGACTAGGTAAACTGATCACCATTTTCAATTCGCACCGTATTGTTTTCTTATGCTTTGCATAAATGCGATTTGATTTTATTAGACTATAAGCCTACAGTTTCATCTATTGCGTCCAGTATGTAGCGTCTTCTTTTGGCACTCTTCTATCCTCAGAAGAGTAAGAAAAGGGTAACTGAAGGCTTTTATTAGGGTTCCAGATAAAATAAAATATAGGAAGTAGCATGCTGTAGTTGTCAACCCTGTTACCAAAACAATCTTAGCAGTCAATACCCATACGAAGGCTGAACTGTAATTTAATTACCAATTGTAGATGATAAGCCTGTCTAAGCCTTTATTAGGTATGGGTAAAAAACGTAATTTGCTTTAATTAAAATACTAATCGAAGTATTTTCAGTACTGTTTTTGAAATATAAAATACAAAATACAGTATATTTAATCCCTTTTTTTTTAAACATAAAATACATTAAGAATCTTTGATTGCAATCAATTGTCGTCAGTGCCCCAATCTAAGAACGACTTTAGCTTGCACCCCTGAAATTATCATATTGCTTATGTAAATGTCCCACTGCTGAGCACAGGCCTCCTCTCATATCTGAGAGGGTTTTTGGAGCTGGGAAGAATCAGCCACGCTGCTCCAATGCGGGTTGGCGTTACAATTTGACAAAATTGACAACTTTTTCTATAGAAAATTTCACAGTTGACGCTAAATTACGCTAAGTGTATTTATGTCAAAACATATTTTGAATAGTATTTGAAATACTAATTACAAAATGCCTCAGCGGCAGGAATTTGTAGTACCAATTACAAATTAAATTTTTTGAAATTTATTGAAATACAAATACCAAATATGTATTTGTATTTCAAACACTGCCCAGCCGTGAACTTGAACCCCTATGAACAGAAAGTGTTTGTGAATTTATCCCATTACAAAAAAAATAAGTACGTACTTAAGAGAAGAGAACAACTTAGTACATCCTCAGAGTGAATTGGTGAATAACAAGCAGACGGGCTGCGAGCAAAATGTTAATGACCATTCAATTGTTACCCTTGTTCTGATTAACTGTACTCTAAATGTCAAATAGCGTGTACTTTATATAATTAACTTCACGATCCATGCACATGAGATAGATTACAAAATTTAGTCCACTTTATGTAATGAAAAAGAGTGCTTCTAATCTGTAACGCTACCTTTTTAATAAAATTATTCTAATTGTTGTGACAAGATCAAACAATGTTACATTTCCTAATCACTTATGTAGCGCTTGCAATTGTTTACTTAATAGGAGGATTTCATATCTAAAGTTTGTATAAAAGTTTCTCTTCAACATACAAATAAAATCAGAAAAAATTCCTGAAAATCCCACAGGTGGAATTGATTATTTCGAAAAATATGAAAGCTGGTGGCAGCAGGATCATCTAAGGTGCGAGGCATCCGGTACTGCGATGCGTGGTCGTTCTTTTTCGGCTTTCTTGTTTCTGTTACTGCATCCTAGCACATCTCCGATCCTATTGCGTGAGCGCTACATCGGGCGTGGGTAGGTTGAGACGAGTGAGTGCCTCTGTGTTTGCTCGTACACTTGTGACACTATAATATCTCCTCCACAGTTTATAGCTTCCGATAGTATTTAGAAGTTGTCGCCGTGATCGAATTTCGGCCATGAAGACATCTGATGATGTCTTCATGGCCGTCTTTTTTTTCGAATTAAGTGGCGAGACGTGCAAAATATTCACGTGATGGTTATTTTGTCTGGTGAGTTTGAAACCGTAGTATAATGGATGCATTAGCTCGGCGGCTGTCTGTTGTAGACGCAATAAAACATGGTAATGCCTCGTTGTGAGCTTGAACAGGTGTCGTGTTCTCGGTTTCTGTGGTGTGTATTGTCCGGTATTGCCCTGGTACTGGTATTGTTTGGAGATTCGGAGATGTGAACTATAAATACAAGATCTATAGCTCACCATTTAGAGAAGACATCCTCCCCAGATACGATCATCCGATCTGGCGCCATGGAACCATGGAGCTGATCTGATGATGGAGCACATGGCCATAGGAACTCCTCAGCTAAGCGAGATAGCACTGTCATGTTTCGGCTCGTTATCTATTTTGACAAGTAATATAGCCCTAGTAACATTTAAAAGTCTACAGCCACCGTCCACTGCTGGACATAGGCCTTAAATATGGAGTATATCACGTCAAGAGAAAAGGATAGATAATTCATGTGGTGTTTTTTAATGGAAGAAGGTGACGAGACAAGTAAATCTTTCACCTGATAGTAACTGCAACATCTTTATTTCTTTTTTTTTCTTTTAAAAAAACGAAGCCCCACACTAGGATTTTCTCCTGTATCGTGGGTGCGTTTTACAAACATACATTTCACATGCACACCACAACCAGACCCGAAAAGCAACAATTTGTGTTTTTGCACAAATGTTACCTCCGGCTGGGAATCGAACCCAGGACCGGTGGCGCAGAAGTCAGGTACGCTAACCACTACGCCACGCGGTCGTCAAACAAACGTCTACCCACAAAATATTTATGTTCGGCACGACACTGCGCATTGCTGCTTAACGACGGAATTCCTGCATAGGAATCCTAGCGCTCGTAAATGTTTAGTTCTCCTTGGTTGCTATCTGATTAAGAAATAAACATTTTTATCGTTGGTGTGGTGGTGCCTTAAGAGAATCTCCCATCACATGTCATCCCGTGGGTGTCGTAAAAGTCGACAGATGGAAAATTTAAAACCAGGAGATGGGCAGCAGCATCTTCCTGGAACATCTGAATAAGTAAAATGCGGTTGCCAACCCGCCTGCCAAGCGTGACAACTATGGCAAAATCCACCAAATTGAGAACTACAAACTTATGTGGCAATCTATTGGGGAGGCCTATGTTTAACAGTGGACTAGCTGTGGGCTGAAATGATGATGATGATGATTGTTGACCTTTTTATTGGACGCCTAATGATTATTTTGAAGAAACGTTTGCAAAAGCAGTAACTACAAATTTATAACATTGCCATAGTCAAAGTCCGTGAAAATTTCCAAAAAAAAAACTAGTATAATTTTTTTTAACATATTCATACAAACATACAGTCACGCCTTGTTTCCATGTTAGGGGTAGGCAGAGACCACACACGTAACCCCACTTTTCGCCCTCCCGGTAAACGAGACGTGACGGGTGGCGGACCACGTAGTAGCCATTTTGATACGAGTCAAATATTCTCGCGTTCCCACGAGCACTGTAGTGAGAAAATTGCATATTATAGTGTTATTCTGAAGTGATGTGGCATCACAAAGAAATTTGCATTAGAAAGTGTAGCCCTGCACAAAGTTTGTCACTATAAAACATCGTGTCTAAGTTTCTCGTGCACACAAAGTGGCTGTTGAAAACCACTGCTTGACCTCCTTGTGTGTGACCTAGATGGATTTCCGCGTAGGAATCCTACCACAAAATTTAAAGTATTTACAAACCGGGAACAGAAGGATAGTGCCTTATATACGTTTTTATATTATGTAAAGTAAAGCAAAATTGTAAATTAACTGTAATTATATTTATGTGACAGATTCGATAATATGCAAAACTTGGTATATGATAAAAAATATTCTGGTAATAAATCGGTAGGCCAAATTAAATTATTTTCTTCATGTACAACACCGAGCGCGCCTGATTTTTTTCTTCTTTCGGGGCACAGCTACACAGCAAGTCCTACACGGCATGCAACATGGGATGTCCTCATCTTCGCATTGTATTTGCTTGCACGAGTGGGTTGCTGGCTTCGCCTTGGCTGGAGCTCGAGGAGTTACCAGTTCAACCTAATGATAATAGATTAATAACATTATACTCATTAAACGTTATTTTCAACTACACAGGTTCGCAAAGAATCGGCCTCTGTCCTGGGAAGGACCAGCAAGAAACCCGGCGGGATTTTTTTTCAGTCACCTTTAATAATAATCTACAATAACATCAGTATATAAATACAATTATTAATAATTATATCATATATAAATACAATAATAAATGCGCTTACATTTTATTCAATAATCTGAAACATTATAATTTACTAAACCTTCGATTATCCAAATATTAAATCTCTATAAATAAAACACCTTATTGCATGAGCAGGCCCGAGTAGATAGTAGTAAGTGAGTGTGTGCTCCCTGTGTTTTGCGCGTACACTTGTGGTATTATTAATAAATAATAATTAGCGATAGAAATACTTATATTACTAGGTAGGTACCATCCCAGAGCAAGTTATACTGCCGTGTAGCAGTTGTGAACAAAATTACTGTGTTGGTTTGAAGGGAACTGAGAGCTAGTGTAATCACTGGGCATACGATGTTTAATAACTGATATCTCGGGGTGGCGGGGCCATGTGGTGCCACTGACAATTTTTGTAGGTGACACAGCATTTGTTATGGGCAGACGTTGCACTTACCATCAGGTGAACGTTTTGCTCGTCTCGTCACATTATTGAATAAAAAAAATATACACACCTAAATCCTTTCTCTCTTGTCTTTCAAATATTTATTTGAATACGTAAGCAACAGTACATACATAGTAGGATTCGTATGGAGGAATCCGTCTAGGTAGGTAACATCGCAATGCCAGTTATTCAGTCATGAAGCAATATATATAGCATGCAAAATTTACTGTTTCGGTATGAAGGGCTCGATATCTAGTTTAACTACTGGGCATGTGAGACTTATAATAGACTAGCTGATGCCCGCGACTTTGTCCGCGCGGATATAGGTTTTTTCTATATCTCGTGCGAACTATTTCATTTTCCAGGATAAAAAGTATCCTTTGTCCGTCTCCAGGACGCAAGCTATCGCTGTGACAAATTTAATCAAGATCAGTTCAGCGGCTGGACCGTGAAAAGGTAACAAACAGACAGGGGTACAGATAGAGTTACTTTCGCATTTATAATATTAGTTTGGATGTGTCAGGGTGAGGAGCACTGTTAGCTTTTCAATTTTTCGAACTTTCGATAATCCGAACTAGGCCCGGAAAGAATGTGTTCGGATATCGAGGTTCTTTAGTAATATGACAATCCCGCGATCCTAAGAAAAGTTTTTATGATATACCTATTGCTCAGTCGATTGTTGTGATCAAAATATTGAAGGGTGCTCCCTATAGACACAACAAGACAAGACTAACATTTTCCAATTAAAAGTCAATGAAGTGATCCGGGAGCTATACTTACCTATTTAAAGAAAATATGATATCAAAGGCAGGATGAATTCTTACATTAATTACAAGTTTGCGAAATATTTTGCTAAACGTTTGCCGTGACCTTTCTGTTAAGGTACGAGCACGAAATATAAATCTATAAAATTAATTATAGCATAAAAAAAAAACCTTAACATAGCGCTGAAACACTGAGAAAGTTGGACAGCGTCAGACACGTTGACGGATCTACATACATTACAAGCTGTTCCTACACGGGGATACATTGAGACCATAAAGCCAATCCAACAAGCATTCGAACCCAGCAACTCGTGGAAGCTCAGGGACCGGCAGCCAGCTTTAAATTTTAATAGGCATCCTCGGTGCTGGCACCATTAAAATTGATGATAATAAAATTAAATTATGATGTACCACGTACTCGATGACAAAGTTAAACATCGTGAGAAAACCTGCATGTCTTAGAAATGGTAATATATTTTGGGCACATGTGAATTCCGCCATCCCGTACTAGTGCAGCATGGCGAACTCTTTCCGGCTCTGAAATACTCCCAAAATGAGAGAGGGAGTCCTCCAGCTGTGTGGACTATTGTATATTGTTACTTTAGATTTTTTTTCTTGACTTACTAGTATACAGTACTGACGGCGGAGTATATGGTTGCAAAATGAACAATATGTGTCATGGGTGCCATGTTTGTTTCAATAAAAGGGTCATGTGAAAGCAAGAAATAAAAATCAATGATTTGAGCAGAGCATCATAAATTGAGACTATAATTGATACACTCGGCAGGCAGATTTGTAATCTTACATACAAACATGTGCCTATATAATCGAAGATGAAACAATATAATCTTGTAATAAAAGTATCCTTATTAATATAATAAATGCGAAACTAACTCTCTCTGCTCCTCTGTCTGTTTGTTACTTTTTACGACTCAACAAATCTTGCCGAAAGTTAGCACAGAGATAGCTTGTATCCTGAAGACGGAAAAAGGAAACATTACATCCCGGAAAATTAAATAGTTCTCTCGGGATTTTTATAAAACATTAAACCTCGCAAACGAAGTTGCGGACATCAATTAGTAGCTTATAGATGTCCAATTGCGGAGCTGAAAGGGGTTTTAAATTAAATTTTATATTTAAATAAAACTATTTTTTACGGATTTTATCGCGTTTAATTTAGAACTATTTTAACCCGACGTTTCGGGCGCTTTACAGCACCCATGGTCACGGGGGGACTGAGGTGACAGTTGTCCCGATGTCATAGTTAACCCGGAGTACCTTCAGCTTTTAATTATTATTTTAAGTCCGATCTACGCAGAAAGAGCTTACTGTGTCTTAAAGCCTTGCAGTGGTATGCTTGGTTTTTGATCCTATGTTTTTGATCCTATTATTAAAAATTAAATCAAAATTTTATTAATATGTAATAGAATCCCAAGCCGGTGGTAATACCCAACCATCTTCCCTATTGAAATTAGGATGTTTTTTAATTTCAATAGCCTCGCGAATCATCCTTGGTAGGAATCGGTGTTCTTTTGGAAGGATTTGTGGTCTATCAAATCTGATGTAATGGTTGGGATGATCCAGAACATGGTCACAGACTGCAGACTTCCTAGAGCGTTGATGCTTCACATCAGCTATATGTTCTTTGACGCGGGTTTTAATGGATCTTTTAGTTTGCCCTATGTAAGAGAGACCACATTCACAATCCAGCTTGTATACTCCTGCATCTTGTAGAGGGATGTTACACTTGACAGATGGTAATATTCGCGTAAATAAAAGAAAACATTAAATTATATATTTTTTTTCAAAAGACATGCACATTTCACAGCATTACAGCATTCAAAATTGCAGAAATACGAGTATTTTACAGGTGGCGGCACCCGTGATCGAGCTAAGGTCACTCGCGAACTATAAAATTTAAGGCGAGCGCCCGGCCTCTGAGCTTCCTTACTACCGCTCTAACCGGGGGAAGCTTTTGCAATTAGTAGTACTAATATTCCTGTTAACCTCTCCAGCTAAGCTTGTGCTAGGGTGTGGTTCATGACAATAGTCGAATGGCGGGCTGCTATCCTGCGAATAACTTTGTCTAATGTCACCTTAATTATTTTACTTTATCTTTTCAAATTAAGTTAAGTTTTTCGCGACTGGATGGATCCCTTGGATGTCGTATGAGTAAACGAAGTGAAGCATGGGAAATATTATGATTTCTCAAAGGCTACTGACCATCTAAAAAAACTTCAAACGTAATAAAAACAGGTAACTATAGTGCGTGGGTACGATTTCTATGCAGGAATCCGTCTAGGGAGATTCTACCGCACTCAGTTATTCTACCATGAAGCATTGGTGTGTGAACATTACTGAGTTTCGATTTGAGGAGCACTGAGATCTAGCGTAATTACAGGTCCTACGAAATGAAAGAACTGATGTCTCAGGAGGACGGGTGCAGTGTGATGCCACACAGAAATGATCTGGGGCACAGCATTTGTTATGAGCAGTACTTTTCATCAGGTGAAGGTTTTGATCTCGTCTCTTTCTCCAATAAAAAAATGGTACTTCGATCGCGATTTGATTTCAACATATTCTTGGTGAAAGGTCTACATTCAGTTACCGTTGATATAAAATAATATTACCCTATTAAATATGATTCAAATAGCGTCAGAAATTGGAGCGGTACTTGCACTGATAACCAAATATAATGATTCCAACAGCGTTAAGAATTCGAGCGGAATCCGTATGTCCACCCGCAGTGTTGGCAATGGTAGGTGTTGGCAAAGTCTGTGGGTGGTGCTGAGATGTTAACTTTATTTTTTATATTTTATATTTTATTAAGTGACGAAACTAGAAAAACGTTCACCTGATGTTAATTGCAACGCCTACCTGTAACAAATGCTGTTTCACCGAGAACATTTATGTGTGACACCAAACTGCGCCCGTCACCCTGAGACTTCAGTTCTTAAGGCTCATATAGGCAGTGATTACACTAGCTCTCAGAGCCTTTCAAACCGTAACACAGTAATGTTTACACACTACTGCTTCACAGGAGAATAACTGGCTTTGGGGTGGTACATACCTAGACTTATTCTTGCATAGAAAACCTACCACCAGTAAACTTTTTGTTGATGAAACTTCATGTTGAAAAAAATGAATTTTCAAAAGTATTTACTTCTATATTTCCTGTTCGGTTAGGTTCGTCGGTCTGCTTCCCAATCTTCAGAATAAAAACGTCTTTGTCGGGATGAAGCACCTTTTGCGCTTGCACACCCTTAGGGGCGTCCTTGGGTGTGACATTGCACACGTTGCAGAGATTTTCGTGACCTTCTCTGTTGTTGTAGACGAGCTCTGAGTTAACCGCTGTCCGGTGGGTGAGAGCCTCACAGATGTCGTCAGGGACCTGTTGGATGTACAAACTCCATTGCTTACGCAAAAAACACTAGGATTATCATCATCATAATCATTGCATAGATTCTCCCATAGATTCGAGGGATTATGCCATAATTGCCACGCTTAGTAGGCGCGTTGGCATCCGCAGTTTATTAGCTGTTTTTGCAGGAAGTTGCTGCTGCCCATCTCCTGATTCATATTTTCTCTCTGTCGATTTTTACGACACCCACGGGCCGAAATGGGGTGGTACATTCTCTTGTCGCGAATAATTCCTCGTCCTAACCATCATGGCACCCCGCTATAACTTCTCTGCTGAATATAGTCCAACACCACAGATTGGTTATGTTTCCTCAGAAATACCTGATTCTGGTTAACAAATCTATGGAGTAAGGTATAATTAAAAAAATCGTCGTTGCATCGTACTCGGATTTCTATTGTACCACTCACACCATTGGTACCAACCAATCTAGGCTACAGTGATTCTCTCGTGAGATTCGTGATCGGTTTCATTTGATCACATTAACCAATTAATGGGCTTTATTTTTGCGTATTAACCTCATTCATTGGTTAATAGGATCAAATGAAAACAAAAAGACATGTTACACAGAAGACTGTCGCTTAGATACTCGCTTAGACGTTGCAACAACCGAACGAGTAAAAATCATCTCAGAACATTTAAATTATTTCTTCCACTATTATGGAATCTATATATAAAAGCGATATACCACCGACTCGTCAAGATATCTCGGAAACTACAAGACTTGAAATTTGGCATACACATTCCTTTACCTACACAGACACCTACTAAGAGCGGATTTTACGAATATTTACTCTAAAATGTATAACAGGCTGGACACATCATCGAGAAATATTATTTATTAATTGATCCATATAAAATGAATAAGTTGTAAAATCGAGTTTCTTGTAAAAAAAAAGTTCTCGAGTGGTCATCTTGTACCAGCAAACACATTATACTGCGACCTCCCACTAGATGGAGCGACGACCTGCACGGTATAGTGTTTTGTGGCAATCTATGGGGAGACCAGCAGTGGACTTGTGATGAGCTGAAATGATGACGATTATGATAAAGCCATGTACAATATCATATATGGGGATATTATAGCAAACAGTATTACCTGTATATTAAGCATTTTGCCTTGTCGGCCTCCGCCGCCTTCCTGCCCTGGATAGCCGCAAGTTTCCGAGCAGATGGAGTTGTCATCATCGCATGTGCACTGCTGTTGCAACTTTAGCTGTGATGGAGTCAGTTTTGGCGGTTTTGACGTACTTTTTGGCACTCTTATTTTTACCTATTAACAAAACGAGTGCACTGTTTGTATGTATGTAAGTGCAGAGTACATAGGGTCCGTCTCATATATAACTTTAGGTATTTGTAGAAATTATAAAAAATATCTACTTTACAAGTTTTATGTAACAGCTTTTGCACGTTTAAATTTAATTTAATTTTATAATGCCTACAATATTTTATTCATAGCATTGCAGTGCTTTTATATCCTCCATATTTTGACCACAATAAAAAATAAAATTAATGTAACCACGTCATGATAATGTCTTCCTGACCGACTTTCGGCTGCGGTGATAATTTCTTAGTACTCGGATGCCATCAACTGCGCAGGAGATATTGTCGTACCACAACTGTTCAAACAAACACAGGGGCACTTACTCGTCTTAACGTATTCGCGCTTGATTCTTGACTCTCATGTAGTATCAGAGACACGGGAACAATCACAATACAACCAGACCCGAAAACCAAAAAGGACAATGCCCTTCGTTATCATCATTTCATCCTATCACTAGTCCACTGCTGAACAAAGGCCTCCCCCAAAGAATGCTACAAGTTTGTAGCTCTCATTTTGGGGGGAATTTTGCCATAGCTGCCACGCCTGGCAGGCGGGTAGGCAACCGCAGCTTATTTATTCTGATGCTCAGGATATCAGGATATGCTGCTGCCCATCTCCTGGTTTTAATTTTCCCATTGCCGACTTTTACGACACCCACGGAATGTGATATGGTGGTAGATTCTCTTAAGCCGCTACCACACCACAATGCTCATGCGACTATGGTACTTAGTATCGGCATTGAACATATTGTCACAATTTAATTTGTTGGATTAATTGACGAGACGAAACGTTCACCTGGTGGTAAGTGCATCGTCTACCGATAACAAATGCTGTGTCACACAGAAAAATTCTATGTAGCACCACACTGCGCCCGTCACTCAGACAGTAGTTCTTAAGTCCATATTCCCAGAGATTACACTAGGTCTCGGCGCCTTCAGACCGAAACAGTAATGTTTGCACACAATTGCTTCACGGCAGAATATCTGGCCTGGGTTGGTACCTCGAGAGTGCCCAAGGAGGCCGGCCTCGGCTCTGTCAGTTACTTCAATCGGGAGGGCAATATTACATATGCTATTAATATAATCAGGATTATTATAAACTAAGTTCGCCACCAATTCGGAATAAGTTTGTCTGATACGCTCTCGCCGACGGCGGGGGCGGTATGATAGTGATTGTGTTGTGGGTGTGTGTCGTGTTGACTAGAGCGCTTGGGCCCTAGTGGTCGCATCGTCAGGGTCCTCGAGCACGTGCCTCGTTCTTCTTTTGCAAAAGTACATGGCTGCACTTTTGGTGGACTTGACCTCGATTCTCCATTCGGGCTGCGGATTGGCGGCGTTTAGGGATAGTGTCTGGATTACGTCCAGACACATAGAGGCGGGTATCGTCTGCGAAGAGGCCGAGTTCGACACCACTGGTGTGCTGTATGTCGTTCGTGAATAGGGTGTAAAGCACGGGACCTAGGACTAAGCCTTGAGATACGCCGGCGTGGATGGGATATGATTCGGATCGAACCCGCTCGATGCAGTAGCGGAAGGTTCGTCTGCGTAGAAAATCATCAATCATCATCGCAGTTAATTTAATCTTATGATAATGCCACCTAGGTCATCTAATTATATCCCGTAAGATAACTACAGACAGAAGCAGTGACGCGTCAGCTTTCCCAATTATTCCGACGACAATATCGGTACAAAGCCGGAATGTGTGTTTTCATAGCGATGTTCACAATCCAATAATTTGAAAATAAATAATAACGACAACATATTTTGGTTATTAACAGAAGTATATTGCGTATATTGAGTTATTATGTACTACACATTATAAAATGATAGAGACTATTTACTTTAAATATCATTAATTTATACTTTACTCAATGATTAAGTAAAATCTAAATATTAGTAGAATATTTTTAGCACATTCTTAGACATTAGTAAAATAGGTCTGTATAATATAATTGAACATCAAGGAGATGAATTAGAATATTCTTCGATGCAAAGAATTTCGAGAATTCGTTGTATCTAATATTGACGAATTTGACGTTACTTACATCGACTATTTGTACTAATATTCCGAGTATTTAATGATTTCTTAGATAATTCAGTTAACCACTAAGTAGTTAATCGAAACTTTTTTTAAGTTTATGAAACTGGCAAAAGATACTTGTTCCGAAAAGTAATTAATGTTAATTATGTCTTGAAAATTAATGTTAATTAGGATGTAAATTTACACAGTTTCCTTGATATCGTTTACTGTGTATGTTTTATAGTGTTTTGCCTATCGTTCTTGTAAAGTAAATTTTATGTATAACTTATATCTGTGTGGTTTCCAAATAAACAAGTTACCTATCTATCTATGTATCACATGTAAAAGGAAATAACATTATGAGCCACCTTTAGACAACTAAACGAATTAAACTTGCCTATAATGTATATGTAGCGCTAGCTACAACTTTTTACAAGTCATGCTTAGCCATTGCTCAATAGAGTAATCGTTTAAGTTTTAAGACATCAATACCTACAATACAAAAATATATTAAAAGGTGTCAACCAGCTATCTAGAATATCCGCGCCAATGAAACAAATTTTTCAGAGAATAATAATTTTCTTGTATAAAGATAAAAAAAACGAAATTCGGCATCATACAGAAAAAAGAGTTTACAATATCATGACCACACGAATTAAGTTGAATTTTATGTTATTTGTAATATTTAGTACTTCCAGTTTTTTTAGTAAAAGTATATCTGATAGTTGTAGACTTATGAATGTAAAAAAATATATTTAGTGGACGTAAATTATATTATAAAGCATGTCATACGCATGAAGAATGAAAGTTAAATAAAATTTAATCAGCATTTATTGTAAACAAGAAACTAGTCTTGTGTAGACTGTAGGTACTACTACTACTATAAGCAGATATGCATAGTATTATCTTTTCGCATCACGTAATAATGTTTTACAGCGCCTGTACAAAAATTAACGTAATTAATTATGAAAATAAAGTACAAAGCCTATTTTCAAATTTTTATAACTTAAAGGATATTGAAAAGACAGACAGAAACCCAAGAACCTATTACTAGGCAAACACAGTGCCCTCAACAGACCCACCACTAGGAAGGCTGCCGTTTGACGGGAAGTCGATGGATGCAGGTATTTTAGGACCGTATTTTGTTGTAATCTGTGGGGAGGCCTATGTTCAGCAGTGGACTTATGATGTGTTGAAATAATGGTTATGATGATAATCATTAAATTTTTCTTCATTATCATTTTTTCTTTAAGTTGTCTTGCATTTCTCTTTATGCATGTCGCATGTGATGACTAAAGGTTTACATGGTCTAATTGTTTATTTTTTATATAAAGTCGGTATAGTTAGTAACATTACAACACAATGTTCCATTAGTTCATTCTTTTGAGATTGTTCATATTTTACTTTTATTTGAATAAATACATAATTTCACCAAAATATATACCTCATTTCCATTGAATATTGCGCCAATTTCTTCGTACGGCCTGCGAGTTTTTTTTACTTCTGTCGTCTTTGCCATTTTATTATTAAGCATATGTCAGTATTGTGATCACAAAGATTTTTAATTAAATATGACTAATAATTTAAAACGTTTATGATAGTATGACTTTGTGAAATTTTGCTGATTATGACAAGTCATTCATAGACTCATATCACTTTTCTTCTACATACAGAGTAAAAATATATTGAATTTATATAAAATGTCCAGTGGTGGACTGCTGTAAAATATGATAGCAATAAATGCGGTACATTGTTAAAATGCGAGGGTTTGCTGAAACATGGCGTCCCAACACCACCTTAAATGACCACAATGGAAATGCCCGGATAATCATAATGCTTTCGACAGATGGCAGAATAATACTAATAATAACTCATTTAATCAATCCATCAAAATGGTACAACATACGACACAAAAGAAAATTGTAACACAATGTAAAAAATTATTACCTTAAACCTACAGTAAATTTAAAAACAAAAATTGCGATGCAGGTTCGATATGGTTTCAGCTCAGCATTATGTTGGCAAGAAAGCCAACGCTGGTATTCTGCTGACTCTCTCGGTATTTTCTGTGTGTCATTGGCAGAATATACTATACAGTTCATAACGCAATCACCTATCGAAACAATTAAAAAGAATATAAATAATACGTACTATGTGTTAGAAAGCAAGGAATAAAATTAAATACCAGACCAAAAATACACAGACCTGTGAGGGACAGCAGTTTTTATTTTAAATATTTGTGGCGATGACATCAAATCTCGCAAAATTGCAAATTCTCCGTTCTTAAGAGAGGCCTATGTCCAGCACTGGACTTTTCATAGGCTGATGACTGATAGATAATTTTATAATGAATAATGTATAATTCAATTAATTGTAGTTATAATGATAATAATTCCATATTGAAGTGGTGGTAGGATTCCTATGCAGGAATCCGTCTAGGTAGGTACCACCCCAGTAGCAGTAGTGTGCAAGCATTACTGTGTTTCGGTTGGAAGGGCACTGTGCGCTAGCGTAATCACTGGGCATTTAAGACTTAAAAACTGATGTCTCAGGGTGATGGGCGCAGTGTGGTGTCACACAGAAATATTCTGGGTGACACAGAATTTGTTGTGGGCGCACGTTGCACTTACCATCAGGTGAACGTTTTGCTCGTTTTGTCACTATATACAATAAAAAAAGAAGTACACGAAAAGGGCAATTAAGTTGTAAAAAATAAATTCGTGCTTAACTTAAGCGGTATTAAATATATGTATATCATCGCTAAACATAGTCTATACAGGCATTATTTTAAAGAAAGATCTTGAACCTATATTTTTTTGTTTGGCTATTTATTAGAAGCGAGAAACTGTCTAATTTCACGATGGACCACCGTGAAATTAGACCGTTTCTCGCTTCATCTAGCGGAGGTCGTTGTAAGCATCAAGTAGAGACGTACTTTAAATGCTGAGTACGGTGGCGCTGTTCTTCACATCGTCGACAGAAGGACACGTGAGCGAAATTCTCACTGCAACCGATAGATGGCGTTATAATCACTTAAAAATCACCTTCGTTATCCCGTGAATAGGCCAGAGCTCGAAATAAACTTTTTAAATGTGTGAAGAATTTTCAGTTGTTGTCACACTCGGCTTATGGTTTATGGCGCTAAACCTGAAATTTCGCAACTTCTCTGCTGCCCGTCACCACTCTTAGCATTTTGAGTCTGATTTATTTGAGATCTGTTATTGCGATGACTTGGCCTAGGGGCGGATTTCCATATAGGTAGAGTAGACCCAAGTCTAGGGCGGCAAAATTTAGGGTGCGGCAAATCTTAGTAAGTTTTTTTTATCAATTTATTTTTATTCACAAATAAAAATGGTAAGCTTCAGTATCTAATTATAGTACGGTATAAATTGAGATAAATTTATCATTTACAGACTTGCATTCTTTTTTACTTTAATTCTTAAGCGTTATTAAAGTTTTCGTGCTTTCAGGGAGAAAGGGGGCGGCAATCTTCCGCAGGCCTACCCCTACCCTACTAAATACCGCTGTTTAAGCCGCCTGCCAAGCGTTATCATTACGGTAAACTGTAGTGATCACATACTGTGTTTCGGTTTGAACTACTGATATTAGTTGTCATATGCGACTTTAGAACTGACGGCTCAGGGTGACTGAGAGCAGTGTGGTGCCAAACAGAAATGTTCTGGGTGACAAAGCATTTGTTATGGGCCGATGTTGCACTTAGCACCAGATAAACGTTTTGCTTGTCTCGTCACATTTTTCCACAAGAATACAGCAAATATTTCCAACTTTTAAGTTTTTGGCGAATGATATTGCCAAGGAAAAGGGTAGCTACCCGCCATATTGAATGGTCTGATCTGGGGAGGACGTCTTCTCCAACTAGTAATATTTAGATGTTGTATAGTTCGCATCTCAGAAAACTTTCATAGCGCGATTATGTATGTATGTATGAAATATTTCTTGAGCTTCTCATGTGGCGTATGTCGCTACAAGTCCTATGGAAATCAGTGGTGCATTTGCGGGTCGATCATGATCTCCTGGCTGATTTTTGATTACGGCGACAACTTCCTAATACTGTCGAAAGCACTGGACTCAACTGCGTAGGAGACGACCGCGTGGCGTACTGGTCAGCGTATCTGACTTCTGCGCTGCGGTCCAGGGTTCGAGTCCAACCCGGAGCCAACATTGTTCAAAAACACAAATCGTTGGTTTTCGGGTATGGTTGTGTTGTGCGTGTTAAATTTATGTCTGTAATACGCACCCGCGATACTGGAGAAAATCCTATTGTGTGTCATCGTTTTTTAAAATAAAACAAACAAAATATTTATATATATATATATATATTGTTTGTGTCTGTTTCTCACTTTGTCAATCATAGTTACTCCAGTTATACTTCTCAAACTTCTCATTTCCACAGCATTAATCTTACTTTCATGCTTGTTCTGACAGACCCAGCATTCACTACCTATACATAAGTGTGGGGACCAGAACCCCCCTATGTACAGCCAGTCGCGCCTTTTTAGATACGTTCTAGCAACACATAAAGTTATGCGGAGCCCCATTCACTTGATTTCCTACCAAAACTCTTCTCTCAATAACACAGTCATACTTCCCGTCTCTCTTAAACTTAGAACTCTTTCACCTTTTCCACTCTTTCTCCTTAAATCAAAACTCTGCAATCCGTTATACTTTCTTCTCCTTCAAAAACCATAACTTTTGTTTTACTTACATTCATTTTCATCCCAGTGTATAAACATATATATGCGAAAATACTTTTTCCCCGACCTAATCTAACAGTGCCACTATCACTAGTCTACGCGGTCGTATTTTTCATAGACGATAGTATAGAGAATATGAATTATAGGTAAAATGAAAACAATTTATAAAATTAATCGTATTACTCTAAAATGTTATAAGATTACATCCGCAATCTGTATTTAGGCACAGACTTTTGTCTGTCTCTATGACTTTTTGTTTGTCAGGGCTAATCTCTGTAAGGGCGGAATCGATTACGACGGGACTTTTATTTGCAGGTAGAGGACTTTTCAGAAAGTAATTTAAGCTACAATTTAGGGTCCTTGTGTAATATTTGAAAATATGCAGGTTGGACATCCAACCTACTGTCTTGACAAATGAAACGAGCCCAAACCTATATGATGTGTGGTTCTCAGGATAGAGCTGGGAAGTGGTCATAGGAACTCCTCTAGTATTTGTTATAAGTCCGTCGTGTTTGTGCTCATTGGATTTGTCTTGACAAGTATTTAGATGTTGTTCAGAGTTCGATGGCTGGAGGTACCGAGACATGAATGTCTAATGCGGTTCATGACTGCATTACTCGGTGAGATGGGTGTCGTTAGGTTCCTGTCTAGGAGATGGAAAATTCCAAAATTGAACCCGAAGTAAAGTTTTCGTTAGGCGTGAGTATCAAAGCACCCAAATCAAGGTGAGCCTATGAATGGCAATAGGGTATCCATCTAGCCTTACTTTTGCCGAACACAAATTTCCGATTCTTACATGACAAGTAGTAATGCCAAATGAACAGTATATATTTATTTAAGCAGGCATGAACCGCATTAGACATTCATTGTCTCGGTGCCTCCAGCCACAGATGGAAGTTGCCCTTAAATGGGTAGGAAGAAGTAGATACACACATCTCACTGATCTGTGCATTCACAGTTCAGTTCTTCTCGGTGATGTTTGGTTTTCAGTATGAGGCTCCGTAAGTATATAGCATCAAGTAGTGTAGTCGAAAATCTTTCTTAATAAATGGGCTATCCGAATGAGTACTTCCTGAGATTAGCGCATTCAAACATATAAACACTCCAGCTTTATTATTACAGTAAGATAAAATAAGGACGAAAAAACGTAACTAAATATTTTCTAAACCACCTATGATATTAAGAGAAATATGCGGTTGGATGTCCAACCGCATATGAAATGGGAGGGATGAAAATGAATGTAAGTAAAACGAAAGTTATGGTTTTTGAAAGAGAAGAAAGTATGACGGATTGCAGAGTTTTGATTGAAGGAGAAAGAGTGAAAAAAGTGAAAGAGTTCTAAGTTTACGAGAGACGGGAAGTATGACTGTGTTGTTGAGAGAAGAGTATTGGTAGGAAATCAAGTGAATGGGGCTCCGCATAACTTTATGAGTTGCTAGAACGTATCTAAAAAGGCGCGACTGGTTGTACATAGGGGGGTTCTGGTCCCCACGCTTATGTATGGTAGTGAATGCTGGGTCTGTCAGAAGAAGTATGAAAGTAAGATTAATGCTGTGGAAATGAGAAGTTTGAGAAATATAACAGGAGTAACTCTGATTGACAAAGTGAGAAACAGCGTGATAAGGGAACGTCGCAGTGTGGTTGAAGATGTAGTGAAAAAGACAGAGAAAAGGATGCTTATCTGGTTTGGACACGCAGAGAGGATGAATGAAAGGAGGAGATTGACGAAACAGATTTATGAGGCGAGTGTGAATGGGAAAGCCGGTAAGGGTCGACCTAGGTGTACGTATCACAACCAGATCGGTGAACTTTTGAGGAAAGGTCTCGTTAAAAGTACCCACAACCGACGAGCGTGTATGAAAACGCTAATGAAAGTAGAAGCTAAAGATGTGTGTCAGGATCGTAGCCAGTTGAAAGATGTGGTCTCCGCCTACCCCAGTATGTATGTATGTATGTAAACTTGTATTAAAATCTTTTAGCTGTACTATTTGTGTGGCTGGCTTTGATGACATTTAAAGGATACGTTTAAAAAAAATAAACAAATTAGTAAAATGTTGTTTCCAGCTATTTTTCATTTGTTTTTTTTTCTGTCAAAATTAGCTAATCTAATGAAGAAAATCGATTTGAATCTAATGAAGAAAATCGATTTGTAGATAAATCGATTTTCTTTATTAGCTCAGATTTCCCATACAAATAATAAATAAAATACCAAAACAAATCGCCTTTGATATGCTTTATTTAGGGATGCGACACAAAAGTGAACCTCAGAAATAGATTTTAATATCATTTGACTTTAAATTGTCTAATGCCGCGATATTTTTAAAACTCATTTTAACCATTATTTATTCAGAAAAACACAATAAAGTGTTTTGTTCACTTAAACAATAACTCACTCACACAAAAAAACAAAGACACTATTTACTGACGTAAAAATAACAGATTATTTTATAACGTATACACATAAAAACAGTTTTGGTATAATATACAAATGCAATTCCGAAATTGATGCCAATTTCAGAACCTTTCGGAAATGAATGACTTTACCTTACGGTAGAGTTTCGATCCGCCCAATGGCCGCATAAGTCAAATAATCAGACCTCAAAAGTGATTAGATCTTAATTGAATCTAAAAACGGTGTCAAAGGATGATATTGAAGATTATCGGAGTATCATAGGAAAAGTTTAATAATTTTTGGTTTTGAACATGTTTAATATAAACTGAAGAACTTTCCATTATTATTAATTAATTATTAGAATGCAAGATGTTACACTATCCATATTATAAAATTAGTTTACTGGGGTGGAATATTATATTTGCTTGAGTGATTCCCCCTTCTAAAATTACACTTGCGAGGAACTAAATCGACTCATCCTTCATAAATCTATATATCTATTTCAGAAACAGGTAATGTATATATTTTTAGCCGTAATGTGTTGTCTTTGTAATGATACTATTATTATTTAAATACGTTCCGTTTTTTTTCCAATGTTATATGAATGTGCACAAAAATGGATGATTAGGAAGAGAAAACTGAAAATTAAATTAAAACGAGGCAAAAACATTTATTTAGTACTGCCCTCCTTAGATGACATCTCCCATGAGTTTCCTCATCGATCTGATCAATCTTTGACACGGTTTAGGTTTTTAGTAGCTGGGTCGTTAAAGTAACCCCTGTCCTTCAAGGATCTCGTATGCATGTTAAGGAATTTAAAGTGAGTTCCCCCCCATGTGCACTACCCTATCAACCGTGCTTAATGTTTGTAACGTGATTTGCCATTGTTTGATGCCCGTTGATAGAATGAAGTTTTATTATATGTACGTTCTCCTTAAAGAAACTACCACTCCACTCATCCACAGACTCGTAAAAGGCGGAGTAAAATTAAAGTGCACTGTGCCACAATAACACGCATGGTGGCGATGGGCTCACCACCGATCACACCAGTGCTTATTTATATTTTTGGTGAACGTGGATGTGTATATAATCTGTTTTTGATTGAAAGACTTTTAGACTATCCCTTATGGGATACAGTCGTGATCTTATGTATGTATGTATGTAACATATAGGATCAAGACACCTAAAATCACACCTCCCATTTTGCACCTGCGCAGCTTTGCTATTCTAAATCTGGAGTTGTTGAAACATAAAGCATCCTTAATCAATTGGTCAGACACTTTTAACTCCACTGATGCTAACGATAAGGTGGCTTAAGTAACTTCCAATATTCTTCAGTTATACGACACACTGGCACCAATACGTGCAGTTAAAATCAAGTGACCACCCGCACCGTGGATGACATGCGACATCCGGAAAGCTATGGCGAAACGCGATCGGGCTTTTGTAAGATTTAAGAACAACCGCAGCGAGGGAATTGGAACTTATTTAAAGTAGCCAGAAATCGTAGTAACCAGATGGTACGAGCTGGAAAACGACGGCACATCTATAAAAACATCCTCAATTCTTCGCTAGCTGGAACTTGGAGGTTTCTCAGTTCTCTCGGTTATGGTAAACAAAAACATTCCTTGATATAGGCCCAATATCTCTTAATGATCTCAACAAGCACTTTTCCTCGGTGCTTCGGTGACTCCACTAAACAGAAAACTATTTCACTTATCTTATCACTTCTCTACTAAACAACTAAGAATCTAACTGCTTTGCTTTTTCTTCAGTAACTGATGAGGATGTCCGTAACATTGTATTCACTATTAAATCTAAAGCAACTGGATGCGATGATGTGAGCAGGCCTATGGTTGGTCTTATACTTACTTCTGCCAGTTATGACTCGCATTATCAACTTTTCTCTTTCATCTGGGATTTTCCCTTCCCCATGGCGAAAACCTTTTTCCTTCCACTCCCAAAAAATACTAACCCTAGCTCTGTTAAGCACTATCGACCAATTTCTATTCTTCCCTTTCTTTCAAATATTTTAGAATCAGTTGCACATAAACAACTCTCTTGCTACATATACTCTAATAAATTACTCAGTTATTTTCAGTCTGGTTTTCGACCAGGGCATGCTACGACCACAGCTCTCCAGAAAGTTCGTCGTCAGCGACGTACGAGAGGGCATGGAGGAGTCATATTTGACAGTACTCGTCTTATTAGTTCTAATGCTTTTAATAAATTGATCATGACATCCTTCTTGCCATCTGTAAGTGCATGGCATTCTCTCTATCTGTTTTGATTGGTGTAATCCGACAACTGGCGTTCCAAAAGGCGAAATTTATCTCCATTATTATTTTCTATTTTTTTTAATCTTATCACTGTTCATTTCAAAAGCTTGTACCATCTGTATGCTGGCGATTTGCATCTTTATGCTTAGATCAATCCAATAGAGGTTAATGCTGCGATTGGTTTGATAAACCACGATCTTTTGTGTATTTCGGACTGGTGCAACAACTTTGGCATAGAGATTAATCCCTCAGGTTACAGAGTTAAGCCGGAGAGTTACAAACTCCCTGCGCGGCCTTTATCGCTTAAAAAACTTCCTGACGGCTGGTACCAATGCTATGTTGGTGCAAACTCTTATTTTACCGGTTCTTGATTATGCTGACGTGTTATGTTACTACGAACTAAGCCAAGAGCTTTTGTGCAAATTGGATCGTCTGCTCAATAATTGCATACGTTTTATTTTCAGTCTTCGTAAAAACGATGACGTATCCTTCTATCGTTATAAGCTTAAAGGGCTTCCTATCCGTCATCGTAGATGTATAAAGATTATTCTAACCCTGTTTTCAATTCTATACGATCCATGCACACCCGAATATTTGAAATGTAAATTTCAGTATTTGGGTTCTTGTCATGAACGTAATCTACGTTTTTCTGGAAACACCGTAGAGAACATGAATGTCATCGAAGCGATTTGGACGTTTCAATGCACCTAAACAACTTGCGCCGCGTCGTTTTTAAACCAACAAAAAAAGAATAAAACCCCGCTTTCTGACTGTCTTTAACGCAACCGGCTTAAGACGCAGTTAGAAGAAATCGCGAATTTCCTTCGTGACAATGACATCGACGTTATGCTAGTACGAGAGACTTTCCTAAAGTCTAGTATGCGCGATCCCAAGACAACGAATTACAAAATCAGTAATGACAGAGCGACCGCGAAAGGTGGCACACTCTGATTTACTATAAAAACTCCTTATCGTGTATCGAGCTCGATACTCCAGACTTAGTTAATATAGAAGCTTCCGCGTGTAGGTTAGCGATGACCGGCCATAGGGCGGTTGAGCTCGTTTCGACCAATTGGTTTCGCAAATTCAACTCCAATCCGATCTTCGATCGCCTATGCGCATGGTTCTGAAAATGGAGAATAGAGGTTGACTCTGAGTTTAGCGATATATTTCTCAAAGGATGCTCCTAAGCTCGCTAAGCGATACGAATAAATTGTGGTTTACAAACTTAGGCAGTTTATGAAAAAAAAATATGATGTAAATGCGGGACGAGTCGATTTTGTTGCTCGCAAGTGTACCATACTTGTTTATGAGACAAGCAAGGGTAGTCTCGTTAATTATGTACCTGTCGTCTCCCAGCCCACGCTCAGTATTGATTATGTTCGGTTATTTTCCAACATCTAATAATAACGCAAAAACTGCTTTGGTATACGTGCATAAAATGGAATATTATGAATAGAATTAAAATTGTTGATTTAACTTGAATAAATAACAGAGCCGTGGTAGCTCAGGGGCCTGGTGCTCGCCTTTAATTTCATAGTAAGTGAGTAACCTGGGTTCGATCCCCGGTGCCAGCACCTCTAATATTGTTGTACAATTTTAAGTGCTGATTTACCACGTGCTTAGCGGTGAAGGAAAACATCGTGAGGAAACCGATGTCCGAGGAATAGAAATATTTCGAGGACATGTGAAGTCCGCCAACCCGCATTGGAGCAGCGTGGCGGATTCTTCCTAGCTCCAAAACCCTCTCAGAAATGAGAGGAGGCCTGTGCTCAGTAGTGGGACGTTTAGAGGCTGAAACTTTAAATAACATTTTATGATTTTTCTCATTTTGTAAGTATGGTGAGGTTTTGTGATGGGAATGTATAGCTAAATTAGTAGTGACGTATAGCTAAAATTTTTGATCCAGGTAACAATGGAAGACAGTTGTAGTTTTTGAAATGGTTGAAAGAAAAAATTACACTATTTATCTAACGTTTTTTTAATAATCAGTTCTTTTATAGTGTTCCATATTTTTTCCAAATTATTTTTAGTGCTTAAGACCTTACCTTCTGTGTATTATTGACTATTACCATTAACAATTATTGAATTCGTGTTTGTGCCTTATTGTAATAGCAATAAACTTTATTATTTATGTGGTGAACTTTTCCTATTGACAATACCCATTCACCCATACTGGTCATACAAACGGAAATCTGTTATTTTGTTATTAATTGAAATGTTGAAATTAGATATAAACGGCAGTTCTAAATAGAGATACTACGTGGGACTTGTTTTCTTACGGGCTTTATATTTTGTATTAACTTCTGTATTTCTTAAAATGATGTAGCCTGAAGGTCGTTAATTAACAGTATTCCCAGTTAGCTTTTACCTGAAACTTCTTTCTAAGAATAGGATTGTAATGAACTCAAGCTTTCTTAAAATTTACCTAGTCATTTTATTGCACTTTTAGTGCAATTATTTATATAAATACTAACAGCAAACATCATATTGTACTAAGACAGAGTACTTTATTTCGCATATTTTAATTTTCTTGGCCGTAAACGATATTCATGTTTTATATATCACGATCATACAAAACTTCTGCGGAGATGTTCTGCAATGTGGGTGGGTATCGTAATAGCATCTAAGGGGCTAAACGTCTGGCAGTGCATAGCTAATCTTTCTACAAGTGCAGGGCTGGATTTAGAGGTGTACGCCATGGGCATCATAAGAGTAGAAGCCTCAAATTATTGCTATTCACATAGCTTCAATATTTTTTTAAATTTAAGCCATGTCAATAAAAATAATAACATAGCCGAAGACGCGAAAGTTTGAACTTCCTTCAATATAAAAATACCTTAAAATATTTAAATCTTAAATTATTACATTTTATCTGTGTACGAATGAAGATTAGGCACACAATTTTACAACTTATACATGTAATTGGGAAAATAATTGACAATGCACAAAGGATTTTTGATGCATCGGTCTTTTGTGCCGCAACCCGGAAGTAGTTTTATTCGAAAAGCATTATTTTTATTTTTTTACAATAAATAAACTTTACATTGCAGGACATAGGCCTCCCCCATTCCGTCATCATCATCTTATCGCATAGGTCTTGAGTCATCTTCAATGACAGACGCCAAGTACTGTAAATGCCGCTACTCGACGCAAGTTTGGAAATTTTACGTCGGGCATGTGTTTTATTGTGTTTCAGCCATTTTTTTTTTGCCATTGGATTTTCACTTAGTTAGTTTTTATCACTCAAGGGATGAAATGGGGTATTGTACACTGACTACATGGCTTTATACTTACGATGACCTAACTTTTAATTTCATAAAAATATGTGTAAAATGGTTTTCGCCTGAAAGGATACTGAAGACACGCAAATCTTCCACTCACGTGTTCGGTCGCTTACTTTTTGTAAAGTTCAGTAGTCTCCATTCATTTCTGATATCCATCTGTCGTTTTGCATGATAAATGTATCACAACGAACATCAATTGTTGTTCGTTGTGCATTCATTTGTTATTCATCATGTTCTTCGGATCCGTACATCAGAGACGTAAACATTTGACCCGTTGCTGAAGTTACATATTGAATTATCTGAGTTTTTCACTTATCAATCAGAGCATTTCCTTTATTTATAATAATTGAGATTAATAATAGATTTGGGTGCTTCGTAATCGGCATATATATCAAACCTACTGGTGGTAAATTTTAAACACTGAAGCTTCTGTAATTACAGGGCATAAGAGACTTAGAAACCGGTGTCCCATGGTGACCAGCTCAATGTAGAGCTACAACTAACTTACCGTTGCAAAGTTATGGATGAACCCGCAAGACTTGGACGTTTTTCTTGTATACTCCAATTGTTACTGCTTGTATAATTCGGATTAACACTGCTGCCGTACGCCGTGTTCATTGACGTGTGAGAGAGCTTTAGTTCACGCGAGGGCTAGATGGAATTTTGTTTAAAGGGGTGGAACGATGATGGATTCAGAGACTGGCGTAAGACAGCTCTTTATTATCGTAAATTTGATATTAAATGCGAAAAAATGCAACGCTCTTCCGCAACGCTAAGAAATTAAGTCAAGCGGAAAGCTCAGGATCGCTGTCAGTTCGGGCCGCTCTGGTTTGGAAATCTATAGGACGAGGCTGTTGTTGAGTTGTTCCGTGTTCGAACCTATGCTCTAGAAAATTGCAAGGGGTGGTCTAGTCAAAGTATCGCTTTACTGGTCTCGGTCTATTGAGGACCTCAGCTTTTATGAACTCATCAACTCCTTATTTAACAATAAACTGAATGTTACAAATTATATCGAAAGCCACTATTTCAATCACATTTTTAGAGGAGGATCTCAGTAGTGCTTTTTCGGAGGTAAAAGCGCAAAATCGGGTTTTTGTGAGGCTAAAGTGGACGAGATTACGTCTGTTCCAATATAAAGCCAAAGTCAAAATTTCATTATTCAATTTAGTCCTGTTTAAATCTTTTACGTACGACAAAATCTACACTTTTCTTTGATAACTACATCAACTCTTTGATAATAAAATTTTCAGTATAATTTCCCTTTAATTGATATTGCAGTTTTACCTGTGAGTGTAATGTTTGCACAATAGTTTTGTTTAGGTTTAGGTTAAGGTGCCTTTGTATGCGCTAGTATGCGACATAAATTATGCGCAGTTGTCTCCTTAAATGATATGAATTTATTCTTTTATATGAAACATTGTAAAATTCTAATTTTAAAAGTACAATCTTGATATGATATTTAGAAATAAGTTTACTAGACAGGAATAGGAACTAACTCATTTAAACATTTTTTATACTCTTGCAAAGCAATCTTGTATATAACAAAGTAAAAGTGTACTGAATATACAGAAAGAAAAAAAAAATTCAGCGTCTTATTTCTTTATCTTGCATGTTCTTAAGCAGCCACATGTTTCTGGGTCAGGATCATACTGCGTCTCTCGTGTTTCTATTCGACAAAGAGGTTTTCTCTCCGGCCCTTTGGGTGTCACTAGTTCCAGTTCCATTTTACATCGGCGGTCACCATTCTGTCCAACTTTCGCAACCTTTAAACATTCACATTTTAATCACAAAGTTTTATCATCCAATTCTTAGGCCCTTAGCTTAAGATGTACTAATATGCCATAAATGTATTGTTCAAAATTTTCCAAATCCTGCCATCGCGTTCCTTAGTTTTTACCATATTTTGTATTAAATATTAAAACATTTGGATAAAAGTTTCCTAAGCCCTTTATTTATGCAAAATAACACTATAAAATGCAATGTTATCGGAATACTGCTCGTGGAGTGGTGCTCGCCACGGAACGAAAAGTGGGCTACGTGTGTGGCCTCTGCCTACCCCTTATATTGGAAAAAGGCGTAATTTTGTAATGCATGTATGTAACAAAAATATTTAGTCGAATTGAAAACCTCCTCCTTTTTTGAAGACTACTACGGGAACTTTAATGAAATTAACTAAATTTTTAATGATATCAACTCATTTCATGATTATGACATATAATTATATATTCATCAAATTGTAATTCGTAATTAATTAATTCTGAGAAGTATCCGTGGTTTAAATCTGCTTTCACGGAAACATAGATGTTATTGTGAAACCGACAATCAATATTTTATGACTGTTGGTTCTTGTGCGATCCTTGTATGAGAGCTGAGCAATATCCTTTGAAATAGAAGTCATATTAGGTTTTTACATACATACATACATAAGATCACGACTGTATCCCATAAGGGGTAGTCAGAGACTGGGCACTCACTGCAAAAACAGATAACCACAATCCACGTTTCAGCAAAACAATATAATGCACTTGGTGTGATAGGTGGTGAGCCCATCGCCACCATGCGCTGTTGGGTGCACAGTGCAGTTTAATTCCTTACTCGCCTTTTACGAGATCTATTGGATGAGATGGAGTGGTAGTATTCTTTTATCGAGCCGCCACCACGCGGATGTTAGGTTTTTTTTTTAGATAGGTTTTTACTTCGTAAATATTATGACGAAAGTGATCACATTACATGTTATTATTATACTTTGAAATCCATTAAAAAAATCTCAAATAGTGATTTTGCAGTATGGTTATTATTCGTCACGCAAATCCCACTGACGTATGATTGGAAGCAGCAACACAGATGCGAGGGTTCCGGCACTGCGCTGACAAACCCGCTTGATCAGCGTGGCGAGTTTGAGCAAAGCTCTTATAACCACACGCCAGCTTTTTCTAAAAAGATCGAACAAGTAACCAATGCTTTGCATAAGACGTAAATGTTAGCGGTGTACAAAGACCCAAAAAAGAGGTGTAATAGTTGTAAAATATTATGAAAACCCAAGAATTTACTTTACTGTAAACGTATACAGATTTTTGTATGTCTATAGAAATATTTATTTCAGTAAAGGAGACAAATGAGCACATAATCCATCTTATAGTCATAGACCAATCATATACCAATATCCATTCTTGATGAAGAATTATCAACGCACCACGCGTTATCACACCAAGACTAGATGCCTATTCCAGTAATTTGGATGTACTTTTTGTTACATACCATAAACTGGAGTTCTCTGTGAGGACGTTGTTCTGCCTTGGTCACGGCGAACCATTTCGGTGCCTAGCCGTGACAGTTTCAGCAGCGTCGCTCCGTTATGTTACAAAGAAGTATTCTGTATACAAACTGCAACGTTGGTATACAGAAAATTGAAGAGCGAACGCTTTTCGTTATATACGTACCAAAAAAAGGGGTTTATTTTATAGACTTGAGTACAAAATGGTACAGACTTGCTAATAAACATAAAGGTGCATGACAAAAAACCTGACATGCCTTCAGGACGAAAACATCTTTCCTCGGATGCAAAACAGATTGGGTAGCACCAGGGGCCGGCACGTTCGTTGGAACTAAATCGCATAACCAAGGGCAGGGTGCGGACTTCGGGTCGGCTATTCTTAATTTTCCTTGAACTTGCGTTGATTTTGCATTCTTATCATACTTGTTTGTCGACATTTGTATGGATTCATTTACAATGACTGATGAATTTTGAACCTAAATTTTACAAAAATTAAAAACGATGAAAGACAGGCGATGACAGATTGACATCTATTACTTAAGCATAGTTATTGTCTATATTTAGGTGACAGAAATAGATTAAAGATATTTATTAAAATATAGAAGCAATTGATCATCATGCTTCACAAAAAAGTAGGAATACAATACTCTATTAAAATATAAATAATCTTATTTGATGTTTTATTTTATTTATTTAACAACCATTTTTTTATTGGATCAAGTGATGAAACGAGCAAAACCTTTAAGTGATGGTAAGTGCAACTTCTGCCCATAGCAAATGCTGTGTCACCCAGAATATTCCTGTGTGACACTACACTGCGCCCATCACCCGAGACGTCAGTTCTTAAGTGTCATATGCCCAGTGATTACACTAGCTTACAATACCCTTCAAACGGAAACACAATGTTTGCACACTACTGCTTCACGACAGTATATCTGGTCCTGGGGTGGTACCTGCCTAGATGGATCCCTGAATAGGAATCCTACCACCTAACGGATAATCAATTATCATATGACATACAAATTAACCAAGGTTGGTTTTTACGACTATTTGCATTTGTAAATGGCGCTTGTTTGTATATATAAAAAGAGATGTTGATCTGTTTAAGTTTTATAGAATAGTACACCGTTTCACCGATCACCATGAAAGTTATCACATATATGTATTTTTTAATATTTTTATGCCATCCAGTTTGTTATTAGCTAATAGCTGTAGCTCACCACTAAATGGCGATGCAGCACATCAACTTATGTACCGTACAACCGACCGCCATGAAAATCTAATTAGCCATATTTGTTCATGTTTACGTCAGTGATTAGAAAGTTTTTTAACGATAACAAGATTTAAAATTAATAAAAGAAAATACGTAGAAATCATTTTATTGTTAAGTTTGATCCCCCATAGATTAATAATTTTAACTTTTATGAACATATTGCAAAATATGTTTTATGTCGGGTTGATGGTTGCCATTGGTTACGATAGTACGAGTTATACTAAGAATAATGGCGAAACAATGTAAGTTGCTAGACGTCACAGACGAAAACTAACTTAGAAATTCTGTGTCTAACTTAGCATACTCAGATATATATTTTCGGTGATGTAATTGCTGTTAGCCTTCTCGGCTTTTACAGCTTCATCGGATACTGTGCTCGCGGGCCAGGGGCCCGCGTGCCAGGGGCCCGCGTGCCAGGTTTGGTTTGACCCAAACATAAATAAATAAATAAATAAAAACTCCTACAAGAACCTCGAAGTTCGGACTGTGTCGCGTTCGCTGCGTGCTTTCGCGATTTAGAAAATCTTAAATATTTTAAGTCGTCTAATGACCGTCCGAGGGAGGCTGCGCGCGTCCATTCGGACTGTCGACTTGTGTGTCGGTAACTCTGGGCGGTGAGAACCACCCTGGAACACGGGTGAATCGTGTGTACGCGGTGTGATTATTGACTATTGCGCGCCGCTCTCTACGGCGGTCGCGCGTCGTGGTGCGTGTTATATTAAAGCTATTGACTGTGTGTACAGTGTGGCCTGGATCGTGACTGACAGTATCGTGGTCAGGAAGAGCTGAGACGTCCGTGTCGTCTAGCACGTTTCGCGGGCGACGTTTGCGTTCGGTCGCGTTTCTGTTTGGTCGGTAATTTGCTGCTTTAACCACCAGCGGGTTTGAATGAACCCCGGCTTTCGAAAAACCGCCGTGATAATTCTCTGAAGTGTTCAGAGATTAAGGGCATTTCACAGTCGCTGTGAAGATCTAAATTGCGTTGATACCAACCGGCTCCGGTGGCAGTTCGCAAGAATCGATTTTGAACGCTCTGTAACTTCTTTAATTGATTGCCCGTCGCGTGAGCGAAAGCGACGCAAGCATAGTCCATTACGGGTCTTATGCAAGTCTTATAGTGGCGAAGTTTGTGTCTTAAGCACATTTTGCTTGAGAAGCAAGTAAATGGGTATAGACGGCTTGAGATAAAAGCCGCTCTATTGCGTAAGTTTTTAATGTGTGCAGCGAACGACATCGCTGCGTCTAAAGTGACCCCGAGGTATTTGATGCTCTTTTCCCAAGAAATAGGGCGTCCGAACAGGGTTATCGTGCCTAGCTGATTGTTGCCGATTGGGTGACATCGTCTAGCGGGCTTTGGTGTGCCCCTTGAGAAGTATATCGCTACACTTTTCTCGGGGTTTACCTCTATTCTCCATTACCGGAACCATTCGCCTAGGCGATCGGCTGCGGCTTGGAGTTGAATCGTTATGCGGCCCTTGTGCTTGTCGGAATAGTACAGGGCCGTGTCATCTGCGAAAAGCGCAAGATTGACTTTCGGGTCTTTAGGAATATCGCTAGCGTATAGCAAGAAAAGGAGTGGGGAGAGGCTGGAGCCCTGAGGGACACCCGCTCGGAGAGGGCGGCTTGAGGAGCGCGTTCCCTCTACCCGGAAGGGAAATAGGCGGTTAGACAAGAAGGCTCGTATGATGTTCACGAGTCTGTCTGGCACTTTAGTGTGATACAACTTGTAATACAAGCCTTCGTGCCAGACTTTGTCAAATGCCTTTGCGACATCGAAAAATAAGGCCCCTGTGCCTACAGGCTTAGGGCGGTCGTTTAAATTCTCTAAAATGTGCTCCGTTAAGCGGTGCACTTGATGAGTACACGAGTGTTCGGGGCGAAAGCCGAACTGCTCGTCTGGAAGAATATTATTTGTAAGGACATAGTCTTTTAATCGACTGAGTATAATTCGCTCATAAATCTTAGCCATCGAGTTGAGTAGACTTATTGGGCGACGGAATGTTCCTAGGCTTATTAGGCTTCGGAATATAACATCGGCTTCCTTCCAGTCGTCCGGGAAGGAGCAGCTGGAGAGCAGCGCTTTAAAAATACTGACTAACAGATACAATAACGGCGTAGTTAGACATTTCATCACCCTGTTGTTTATGCCGTAGAGGCCGGGCGCGGATCGGTTTTTAAGATTTTTGACTATCTTAGTGACTTCGTCGAGAGTCACTGGAGGCAGTGGTTCGCCCACTAGTGGCATTGCAGCCCTGCGTTCGAGTTCCGCGGCCACCTGCTGCAGGTGGTCGGGATCCGCAGGCGCGAGAGACGGAGTGCATTGGCTCTCTAAACTGTCTGCGAGGCATTCGGCTTTTTCGCTGTCGTCGAAGGCGAGCGAGTTATCGTTAGATCTAATGAGTGGCGGCATGGGTGAGACCGGCTCTGCTTTGAGAGATCGTGCCAGCTGCCAGTAGGCAGTGTGCGACGGCTCGATTTCTCCAAGCATAGTGTCCCAGCTGTCTTGATTGTACTCAGATAAGCGTTTAGACACGTCCAATGTCTGCCGGGTTGTGCTAGTTTGTTATCTGTTACTAATTTTATGAGGTTCGTTGTAGTTAATTTTAAGTCTGTTATTAATGCAAGATATAATTTATAGTTATTTCTTTAATCGTTCATCCTTGCGGAATATTACATTGTACAGTAATAAAATCACTAAGATCCAAATTTAGTCAAATTATGAACTTCCGATATTTGTATACTAAGCTCTCGCTGTTCGAGAGACGATTAATTAATTAAATAGAATATTCGCTTCTAACTCAGTCTTTCGAATACTTTTGCTATAATATTTAGAATTTATATTGATTGGTAGGTTTCTGTTTCACATCTTAGAGAACTTTTGTTTACAGGAACTATTAGTTTTACTAAAAAGAAGTAAATACCTAAATTTGTTCCAGGAATTTGGATTTTTTTATAAATGCCAGCAGAATTTCGTTGGACTTAGCCCTTTTACGGGAATCTCAGGACTGTAAAAATTAACATCTTTATGTAAAGAAAAACTAAGATAAAATTTACACATTAATATAAATTAACGTTATTATGGGGTATTTCTATAGTTTTCTCGTTCGTATTTCGTTCGACACACCACTCCCACATCTCAGTCACCTCGTGAGCCAGGTCTTTTGCAGAGTTGCCACGCTTGGCAGGCGGGTTGGCGAACACAGTTTATTTATTCAGATGTTCCAGGAAAATGCTGCTACCCATCTCCTGGTTTATTATTTCCCTCTGTCGACTTTTACGACACCCACGGGACTAGATGGGGTTGTAGATTCTCGTGAACCGTCACCACACACGCCACCATATATCCTACTATTTGGTGGAGAGTCTTTATCAATTGTAATTATTTTTATTAATATGACTGAGTAAAACACTCATTGAATGTCGACACATAAGTGTTAAATATGCGGCAAGTTTGTCGTTACTAATTATTGCGATTTCATACTTCGACGTGTGAGTTAATTAGTATTGTTCGATCGCATGCTTTTTAGTTTAAACACAATTGTGTTGGAATTTTGTAACATATGAGTATGAAGTACGAGTAGTACTCTTGTAGCAGTAGCGACCAGCCCTGCTTTGCATGTGTGCACTTTATTTATGAAGAAAATGCGCTTAGCAAAAACATAGTATTTTATTTTATAAAAAAAATTGTTGTTATTTTACAACAAAACTACCATTATATTATCCGATATTTTCGATGGATTTTCCAAAACTTTTCTTTCATACAAACCTTTTCCTGACAATCACGATCATAATAAAAGCAAAATCACCAAAATCAGTCAAGCACTTCTCAAGTGATGATCTTTTATACATGCGGCAATTGATTTTTATTTACACAGAAGATAGAAAATAGAAGAGGAAGATATCAAACATTTAGATTAAATAAATTATGATCATAATATACAAAAGTCGTCATAGTCTATAAAATGCGAGTGATATTTTTTTTTTAAAAAATGTGTCCCATTTTATTTAAGAAATATTCGTCTTTTTTAGGGTTTAGTAAATATGGAATCCGTATAATTTCGTCCTGTACGTCTGTCCGTTTGGCATATACTCGGAATCGTATAGCTATGGAGACTATTAGCACTGTATAGATGAAATTTTTGAGAAAGATGTTTTTTATTGAAAACAAGGTACCTCCAAAGGAATTACGAATAAAATAGGGGTAGCACACCATCCATCTAACTAAGGGTTCATTACGCGTGTGCTAGACAAGTATTGTAAAATAATAAAGAAGTTCCCAAATGACTATCAATGATCACTCAGACTACACTAATCTTCAGTCGGACTTGATACGTTTATCGAATTACTACAAGATTAATACAATCACAATAAATGCCAATGCATCCTTCAGTCGCAGTTATAATTCTTTACAATACACGTACAATGTTGATAACATCCTAATTAGCCAATTAAACGTCGCTTGCGATTTAGGTTAACGATGAATAAACATATTGATAGCATCATAAGTAAGGCTTACACAAGAATCTGGATTTGTACTTCGAATTTGTTCCCCTCTCAAAGATATTTCGTGCCCACGCTCTCTAAACTGTGCATATGTTCGGAGCACGCTTGAATATGCAAGTATTACTTGGTCACCTCAATACATAACTCATAAGTAACGTTTGGAACAATTTAAGTCAAAATTTTTAAAACAGTTAAACCACCGTACCCGAATCTGTTTTGATAATTATGACGATTGCTACAGACACTATAAAGTTTTGACTTTATATGAACGAAGACTTAGCCGATACAATGTTTCTATTTAACATAATAAATAACCGACTCGATTGAACGATTTCGAACCCTTGTTAATAATATTAATTTGCTTTAAAAAAAAACGAAATGCGGTCCTCTTCGAAGGGCACCAAACAAGGATCTCTTTATATATCTCACCATCGCACTAATTATGCAAGAAACTCTGTCATGTTTCGCGTTTTAAAAAATTACAATAAAAGCTTTATTGATATATTCTGTCACTCACGATACTCTTTTAAAAAAAACCTTATTAATCTATTGTTATAATTGCTACAGCAATGGTAGTCCGGTCAAGTAAGACAAAAAAAATAGGAGTGAGGTTACATTCGATGTCTAAATTAACGGGACTACGGCACTATGAATGGATATGTAAAAGTTTATACACACGCATACACTCATATAAAAAACTCCGTACGCACGCACATTCACATGCGCACACACTTGCACCCAAAACGTATATGTTTATGCACACATATATTTCAGCGCGGCATTTATATTTATTTATATTTTCAGTGACATGTTTTTGGTTTTTTTTATTAAGACGTTAGAATTAAAGGTAATCTAATAGAAATCTGTCATTGGCTAATTCGTCTATGTATATGTATTAAATTTTTATAACTTATTATGTAATACAGCTGTAGATGCTGTCGTGCGTCAAATTACTTCTGTACGTGAAGGTTACGGCTAGGCTGCTAAGGAAATGAAAAGAAAATATTATATGATTTTTACTTCCGCTGAGCAGTGTACTTTTAAGATGCTACTGAAGAAGAAATTGGCATTGCAGTACAGTTATTTTGCACTTATTTTTTAAAGTATAAAATGTAACTTTCCTTCGCGTCTTCCTTCCTGATTCACTCGTAACTTGTTCAGTAAATTATATATACAGTTATTTTATACCGATGCTTTTCAAATTCACCAGTATTTATAAGGATTTACCATCAGGCTGTATTCTTTTTCTCCAATCTGTTCTACAAATGTTGATGATTTTAATATTATTATGTATTTTTAAATAAGTTTTGCATAACATTTTAAACAGCGACATAATATACATTTTAAGCGTCTCGCTTATTAAACGAAAATAATAATTAGGCTAATTAAATAATTACATTTTTTTGGACACGCGTTGGACTCGATTAATTTCTCTTCTACACCTTTTGCGGCCGTTAAAGCTCGGAGGGATAGTCAAAGTAAAGCAAAGTAACTAACAGCCTATAAATATCTCACCGCTGAGCACAGGCCTCCTCTAATTTCTGAGAGGGTTTTGGAACTGGGAAGAGTCCGCCACGCTGCTCCAATGCGGGTTGGCGCATTTCACACGTCGACGTCGAATAATTTTTATTTCTCAAAAATGCAGGTCTCCTCTCGATATTTTTCTTCACCACTGTAGACGTGGTAAATCAGCACACAAAATTGGTAGAACAATTTTAGTGGAGCTGGCACCGGGATCGAACTCAGGTCACTCGCGTAGTATGAAATTTAAAGCGAGCGCCCGACCTCTGAGCTACCACGGCTCAAGAGGAATATTACTCATAACTTATTAACATACCCTGGACTCGTATAAATAATTTACGATATCGTTTTTTAAATACGAACTGCCAACATTTAGAACTCAACTCTAAGGATATATCAATAGTCACTCTAACGTCACAACATTGCTGAATTTGACCTCGTTGGCTTTTAGTGTTCTCTAGGAGTATACAAAACATTATTAAATTCTTTTGAAAGACCTCGAAATCAAACTAACCACCAACATTATTTCTTTAAAAAATATTAATGAAAATGAAAAAAATAATAACAGGAAAGTATTCAGTTACGGTTGCTATTTATGTTAAAATATAATTTGTTCATACAATCTTAGAGCATTTACTTTTTATTACTTATTTCATTCAATTATTGATTCATTTAGTTTTATCCACAGTCAGTAGAACAGGTACTATTGCAGTAATTAGGATACTTGCAAGGATCAATGGAACAAAATTTTCGCGAGTAGCAAGAGTGAAGTGTACAGCAATGAACGCAAGTCCCAAATACACTTCGGCAGCGTACTAAAGGGCATGGTTTGGCTCCGTTAAAGCATGGTGATATCCGTTTTGGGTGAGACTTGATTCGGGGTTGACTGCGCGCTCTTCTTGGTCGTCTACGTCTGGTTGGACAAGGCCGCAGACAAGGAGAGCTTAAGCATGGAGATCTACATGGGTTTATGTAACAGGGAGCTGGTGGGCAGGGACTTCTGCACGGAGATGTTGAACATCGCACGCAGCGCAACAATGGGGAACATGTCCGACTAGGAAGACATAATTGGCCGCTGCATGATGTCTTACGGCATCGTTTGCACGGCACTGGAGAACAATTTACACGAGGCATAGGGCTACACGGTCTTTTGTAAATTTTCTTATTCATTTTTGGTCTACACGGTGATGGCCGACAAGCTATCAACTTATATTTCGATTGCCGACAAGACCTTGGTTGATAATATGACATGGGACATGGCACTCCGCTAGGACAAGGAGGTGAACGACACGACGGGGGAGTCCACTCTAACATCAATTCATTCTTAGCTAGTGGTGCTCCAGTCAATTTTCGTATAACTAATTCGAATACCCCTCGACGGGGATTATTTACAGTGGAAACTTTTACAGGAGCTTGTTCCTCTTGTGCCGAGGCGGCGATACATTTAGGACCTTGACATGGATCTTTCCCGTGTATTGGACACGTCTGCTTTGGTGCTATTTTTATGTGTGAAATAGTCACCATCATGTCACCTTTGACCGCGCCAATAGCCGGACACGGTTTTTGTGGTTTTGTTTTAATAGATACATTTTTAACAGTGCTCGTTTCTGTAGAAGCTACCTTAGATCTATTCGTCTGAATTGTATTTGAACTACTTGGATATTTTATTTGTGTGGAAGTGGTGCTTTTTTCGCTAAATTTACTGTTATCTTTTCTTTCTTTTTTAAAAAGTTTCGTTACTGAGTCTTGATTTCCCATCCCCTTGTTGGATTTGGGTACATTCTTTTTTTTATCAAAAAAGTAGACCTCGGTATTCCGTATGTGTTCTTGTAGACCACTACGTCCATCAAGTTGAAATTTAGTTGAGAGTTGATTACAATTGTTAGAGCACCAATCTTTGTTTTTGTTACTATTTATTTGCAAGCACTTATTGACCGAGCCGGTAGCTTGCGTTCCCGAACTGGGGAAGTGACCAAAATCGTCATAGAGCGTCATGTACACTGTTGTTTCATTCTTACCAAAAGCACGGTTCTCTTCTATTGAATTTATTTTGTCCAAATTGTTTATGGACAACTTTACAGTTTGATTCTGTAACCTCCAAAAATAGTCAATTGTTTTTGAAAAAGAAACACTTCTGCATCTCGATCTAATGGTACTTATGCTGGAGACAGAGCCAGCTGAGTAAAACTCTGCTGTAACTGAATTTTGTTTAATTACTTCATTTGTAAAGTCTAGATCACTTGATTCTGTTAACCACCGCGAACTTTCACAATCGGAAGTGGATTCACTTTCTGGCTTAAATACCTGATCGGTTTTATATATGTCTAAAACAAATGGATCTACTTGATTTTTCCTTGTTCTTTCTTGATCTAGCTCTATCATTTCTCGATCAAGCGGCCGTCTCTGCGACATACCTGGGATGAGAGTTACATTTTTAAGATAAATGAAAACCTATAAGAGGTATAATCTCTCCATCATATTCAAACTTTTTACCAGAAGGGTTTGTATAAAAAATATATATATATGTATATCCCAACCATTGTTAAATTTAAACAAATAAATAACCGGAGCTTTTGTGATGAATTGACTATTTTTTTAAATAAACCCTTTAAAAGGAATAATCGCATAAAGTCCAAATTTTAACGTCCAATGTCCAATAATATCAAAAAATAGTTATAACACAGGAATTGTATACATCGAGTAGTATTGCCAAGTGAATTTGCACAAATAAAACTTTTGCTAATATTGAGTGAGAGGAATGCAATTACTACAATTGTAGTTCCACAAAGAGATTATGTCTTAATGTGCTTATAATTGTATTATTTTTGTTCGTTATTTTTTTTATATATATTATTATGACTCATTGTATATGATAGTATCACGACATATGTCCTAAATGCGTCTACATTCTATACATGTGTATGATATTCTAAGTATATATAAAACATGATTTAAATTTCAGACCCTCGTTTAGCATAACACACTTTATAACAATACAATACAATTTTTTTTAACAGTAACTTTATTGTTTAAACGAAAGAAAAATATACATTAATTTTACATACATTATTTTAAAATTTCATTTATCTAATTTAGACGCGCAACAATCTGAATAATTGGGGATGCACTGGGCCGTGCGCGTTTCGGTAACAGGCACAACCATTTTGTGTGACACAACTGGTGTTAGAAATTGGTACTCTAGTTTTGATTTTCGTCCAGGCATTTCAATCGTCTTGCCGATACGTAGTTTTATTAATTGATTATTAAAATCGTAAACAACCCCTTGGTAGTTTTCAGCTGTAGTGGGCGACAGGTGACCTGGGTCATCTCTAGTAACATCTCCAACACCATCCATTGTATAATTAAAGTGTGTTCGCTGTTTGTGCGCTGTTCCGCAGGAATCCGTAGGCATTTGAAAAATGATCTTGTTACCAGGTGGACAGCAATCTGCACAATTTAACAACTGTGTCACATTAATGTGTATCTTTTTCAGTGTAGAGAGGAAACAGGATAATCAAGAACTTTCTATTCTCGCATTATTATTTATTTATACATGCAATTAAGGTATAAAACTTTTAAAAATTCTTAAGTATATTTTTTGTGGACGCTAAATGCTTCTTTTCTTCTTAGGTTTTTTTAAACGCCCAATATAACAGTCACAATCTGGTTCAGATTGTATTCTAGCGTTATATTTTTGAACTGGAGGTCTTTTTTCTGGTCCTTTTGGCGTAACTAACTCAAATTCTAGTTTACATTTTTTGTCTCCTTGCATCGCCGTTTTAGCTACTTTTAAAACAAATGAATTTTTATTTGGAACTTCTTGAACTTTACTGTCCCCACGCGCTAGAGCTGTTTGCTGACCGTGCTTAGAGACCTGATTGCAGCCCTCTGTGGTACAAGTGAATTGTGTATTAGCGAGCTGTGCTCCCTCACAACATATTGCTTCACTAGGCATTGACAAACTTATTTGATTTTTTCCGCATGGAGGTTGGCATGGTCCGTCTTTTTCACTCTTATTATAAGGACTTTGCATTGCGCAGTGGGTTTGACTAATCTTCTTTATGATAGCGGAAGTGATAGGCACTTTTATTTTGAGCTCATTACCTCCCAAATTGCTGCCTATCTCTTCGAATTGTTTACTGCGACCTGGCCATTAAGAAACAGTTTCTAAGGCAACTAAATATTTATTTTTATCATCTAAGCATCACTTTATTGCTTAAACATATTTCACATCATTGTCGTCAAAATATATAAATAAAATATCTTTTTCAAAGTACTTTAATATTTGTGACGCAATGGATTTTAAAAATAACATTAAATCTAGCATTCAAGAAATAAGAAATTCTCACCTTTGGGAACATGTAGACAATATTGATCAGTATTTCTGCATATCATTTTTTGTTTGGCTTGTTGCTTAGGGCCAGAGCAATAACAAGCGTCATCAGATTCTTCACATGGTATGCTATTGACTGGGCGAGCTGTATATAATTTTGAATAATTTATAAGTCAACTTCGATAAATGCGGAAAAAAAACTTTACAGCAGTGAACAAAAAGCAAACCTGAAGCGCAAATTCCTGAACCAGCAGTTCTACTAACTGTACAAGACGGTCCATCAGATCTATGGCCACTTGCATCTTCAAGGTGTCTTGTGGCTCCACATACACATGGATTCCGCGCAGTTTGAAAATCCTTTTTGGGTACACATGAACGATCTATAGGAGCCGAATTCCCACCATCTCCTAATTTTGGATTACCACCAGTACCTTGGAATTTTGTGACAATCAATTTTCCAAAACAAGATATTCGTAAAAACATAATAATTTCTCCAGTCTCAATATTGTCTGGTCCAACAATTCGAAAAGAGTCCTTTAAAGCTTGATAGCTGACGCTGCTTGGATCTTCGATAAATTTGTTACGGGCTTGAACAAATTCTTTTGTCATATCTATGATAGCCTCTCCTACTATAATTTTAGTGGGCAAGCAACCGCATGGTAGTGATTTGTAAACAGTTACCTTTATCGGAAATTTACTCATAGCTTTACTGATATCAGATTCTTTTAGAGAAAACAGGCATGATTTTCCACTATTGAAAGTCTTCACAAAAGGTCCTCCACTCCTGATAATACTAGCGCCCGTGTCGTCATCACAAATCTCAATGGGATCTACCGAAGGGCATTCAACATTCACACAAGTTCTAAAATCCTTATCGGAGAAACAAGGGCTTCTAAGAAATGCGATTTTGTCGATCAGTACCTCGAGGAGGAAAAGGCCATCAGTTTGCTTTGCCATCGTAAAAGTTTCGTGAGTAAGGGGATGGGAAGTTATTTAGTTACTTTTTTAGGATTTTCTTGAAATTTTGACAAAGGATAATAACAAAAGAAGAATGTCATTAGAATTTCTCTGACGTTTGATTTCATCATTTTTATTTCTTTAAGAGAATATGAGGTTTTTATAGTCTTGCATAATATAAAATATGTCTTGTAAATTATGAAACACAGGTCCAATGCTGCAAATGAAATGAGATTCGACTTATTTTGTTAAATATAAACGATGGAACTCAGAATAGTTAATAGAGTCTCCGTAAGAGCTCGATTACAAGAGAAAATGAAGAAAATGTAACAATTTATGTTTTATTATTATAATTGATTAATGAAATAATTATATCTTCGTTAATTTAATTGAAATAAATAATATGAAAGCCTAAATTTATTTGAAACCTTAAGACCTCAATATGTATTTTAGTTTCTCATTAGTTTCAGCCGTTGGTGGCGGCTCGTTAAAAGAATACTACAACTCCATCTCATCCAATGGATCTCGTAAAAGGCGAGTAAGGAATTAAACTGCACTGTGCACCCAACAGCGCATGGTGGCGATGGGCTCACCACCTATCACACCAAGTGCATTATATTGTTTTGGTGAAACGTGGATTGTGGCAGTCATCTGTTTTTGCAGTAAGTGCCCAATCTCTGACTACCCCTTATGGGATACAGTCGTGATCTTATGTACAATGTATTAGTTTTAGTAATAGACTCGTATGACATATTTTACTTTTTTTATATAGTAATAAAATTTTAATTGCCATTTTCTTAATTGTCTCAACGACAATCATGATACTAAAATCTCTTACACCGCCACCAGGTGGCCAATGCTGACTTTTTGGATGGGTTCGTTAGTTTATCTATATTTACTTACGTGAAGACTTTGTATCGCTTTTTGAGCATATTGCGAACACGAAGTGTGAGATTTGGCACAATTAAAGTTTGTATGGAGAAGACGCGAGAAAGCTAAAATTTATATATAATACTAGCTTAAACCCGCGACATCGTCCGCATGGATTTAGGTGTTTTAAAAATGCCATGGGAATTCTTTGATTTTACGGAATAAAAAGTATCCTACGTCCGACGCAAGCCATCTCTGTTCCGAAATTAGCCGTGAAAAGGTAACAAGCAGACAGAGGGACACAGAGCTACATACTTTGTAATATTAGTATGAATGTGTTACAAATACATTAAATTTAACAAAATAAAACATTCGTTATTTACGTTCATACTGACATTGTCAGACTTAATAATCTGACGTTTATTGACATTCATACTGTCAATGTCAAAACCCTTACTAGTCTATGTTCCAACAGTCTCACAAAGTATTTAAAATTTTGTCAACAAATAATTACTCAAACCACAGTAATGTTCAAAATTAAGAAAATATGAATTACGGCCGAATTACAGCCACAGGGCGAAGAGAATAAATATAACATTGTTTCAGCAGAGAAATCTTTTACCTAGAATTTAAAGATGGACACATTAATTTGTAGCTATTGCATTTGAGTTTATATGTTTATTGAGGATTAGCTGTTCCCCGCGGTTTCACCAGCGTAAAATGATATTACAACTATTTATATTTATATCTTCTGAACCCTGCTAGATATCGAAATGAAACATACACGAAAATATAAGTCAAAGTTATTTAAAACCCTATTTTTTTATTGAATATAGCAGTTTTCGAATAGGCTATTCGAGACAACTTTACTTTCAGAAAGACAGACTGACGGATAAAAATTCTTACAACGGTCATTCGTGAATCTTTATCATCATCATTTCAGCCTATTATAACTCCACTGCTGAACATCAAGCGGCTCACCTGATGGTAAGTGATCACCGCCGCCCATGAACATCTACAATACCAGAAGAATAGCAGATGCGTTGCCGGCCTTTGAGGAAGGAATAGGCTCTTTTCTTGAAGGTCCCTAAGTCGTATCGGTCCGGAAAAACCATTGGCGGCAACAGATTCCATAAGGTGCTTGTGCGGGGCAGAAAATTGCGCGAAAAACGCACTGTGCTGGAATGCCAACCATCGAGGTGGTGATGATGGAATTTCGCGCTGTGCCGCAATGTGCGATGGTGAAAATCAGCGGCTGGAATTAATCCGAACAATTCTTGGATGGATGCAACATCTCTTCGCAAAGCCAGTGGATCAAGCCGATCAGATAGAACATGGTCGTCGACGATTCGAGCCGCTCTAAACATAGGCCTCCCCCGTCGATTGTCACAAAAGTTTGTAGCCCTCGTTTTAGAGATTTTGCCATAGTTGCCACGGTTGGCAGTCGGATTGGAATTGGATACTGCTGCCCATGTTCTGATTTTAATATTCCCTCTGTCGACTTTACGACACCCACAGGATGAGATGGAGTAGTAGATTCTCTTAAGCCTATAAATGTGTGGCGGCACACAGCACATTCACGATTAATCATCGTATATATTTTTCACCAATATTTTGGTTATTTTAAAATTACAGACAGACACTTCATTTTTATTATTGGTACAGATGAGGACTGTTATAAATTAACGACTGTAGTAAAACTAAAGTTTTATTCATAAAAAGTTTGTACAAAAAATATTAATCACTTTGAAAATTTCCGCAAAATAAAATTATGCTTTTGAGATGGATATTTTTGATAGTACCAATTGCAGGCTACGTTTTTAAATGGTCTTCCAACTCTGAAACCAAAAATTATTAACCGTCCATGAAAGTAAATTGTAAAAATCTATGGATTTGTATTCGAATTTTAAAAAAGACAGTCCGATAACTGTTGCTTACTATATTCATTAGAAAATTGTTTAAAATTATTGAACATATTTTTTGTTAAACTTTTAGTATTTTTGTTTTGTAGACATCAGATTTAGTTAAATTATATCGCACTAACACCAAACTACAATATACATATATGAACGAATATACAAAAGTTCCCATACAAATATATCAGAGAATTCCTAAACATATCTGATTAAGAATTTGTTGTTTTATAAACAAGTATTTCTGAATCTTTTTCAGTGACACACTTTTGATTTCGTGTATTCTAAAACCATATGTACCGTTTTATATTCTATATCTTACATTTATTTAAAATCAAATACAACTCATACACATGTACAGTACAATAACAGAAGCGCCGTACTCGAACCACATAGTTTATTTATAGCTATTAAAATAATTCCATACTCATCCATCAGTTCACGTATTTTATCTGAACGCAGTTCAGAGGTGACATCGGGATAGCATCTCCAACGTTCCCGTACATTGTCTCCCATTTCTTCAATGTCATGGCGGGCTGGCATTGTTTCTTCAACATTTAAGCAGTCACGAGTATACGAGTTTATCTTTTGCTGAAATGTTTCGCATTGAGAACATTAAACTACTTCTCATGATTCATGACTTATTCATTTAATTACCGAACTATCAATTATTTTTTAAAGCTCGCTTTAAATTTCAAATTAACGTGAGTGTCCTTTCTGGGTTCACCTCCTAAAGATCACTAAGATTGTTAATTCAATTTAAAGTGACAATTAACTACTCGCTCGTACGAGTAAACTTACTTATCTGAGAAATAAAAAAATCGAGTATATGAGAAGTTATTTCATTAAATAAAGAATTTGATCATCATTGGAACAGCTTCAGGGTATTTGTCCTGGCTACAAATCCCCCTCAAAAATGAGATGGGCATGTGTCCCATCTTATTTTGCAAGCAGTGAGACATTTATAATTGTATAAATAAATTATTTATTAATTAAAGACAATTTATTTATTGAACCATGATAGTTGATATCATAACATAAGAATTTGTAGAATCACATTAATGCCAGCTAATCCTAATCTCATATTTGATGTATCTAATGGGTAATAAGTAATCGTATGTAAGTCTTAATATTGAGCTAAGATTCAGTAAATCCATCTATATATTATTATGTGAGGAGAAAACTTTGTGCCCTTTTTTGAGGAATAGGCGCGCACGAAGTAGTATGAGATTGGCATAGTTAACGTTTGTATGTAGAGGAAGCGAGGAAGCTAAAATTTGTATATAATATGTGTTACAAATACATTAAATTGAATAAAACAAGTTAATAAATAACGTTCGAATTGCGACCATTTGGCGAAAACTAGTATTAATTAACCTTATTTTTGTCACCACTTTGTTTTAAACTGTCTCGGGCATGACGGCGTCGAAATTTTACGCAGTCGAGATCATATTGATACGAACGTGGAAATACATCCTGATGTGCTGCAGAAATAAATGAAATAGTTAATGAAGAATCTGTCAGAATCAGTCTAAGAAAAACTATGTTCATTCTACACTGTAAAGAGGAGGCTACATTGTATCATGAATGAAACGACCTAGCTGATGCGGCTCATGTAGCGGGGCACGTTAGCCTTTAACCCTATCCACCTTGACTTGGAGACCCCGTTTACATCTCTATTGGGTGACTGACTCCGATAAAAATATTCAATCCTTTACTTTAAGTTCAAAAACAACGTTGCAAATCATTTTGTCCAAGGAATGTTTGCAACAAAATATTCTATTATTTTATGGTTTGTGGTACCCCTCTAATTTTTGTTAATTGAAATTTAAATTATTGTGTGTGTAATTAAATTAATCCAAATTATCGTGTTGTCAAACACAATAACTTGTCTTAATCAGATGGACCCCAAACGCAGCTAGATCAACTGCTGAGTGTACATACATTATTAAATATAAATAAAAAGTAATAAATACTGATAGCCACTATCGTGACCCCATTTGACTAATGGATTTAATTTATTTTATTGATTTATAATGTGAACGTCATAGAATTGATATAGAGATGAAAAATTAATAGATAATATGTAAAAAATTAGGCGTGACTCTAGTGGTAAAACTAATCCTAGTCGAAGGTAGTACAGTACATACGTGGTTTAATTTGTTCAGTGGTCATTCTGTAACTGTAATAGGCATCGTGGAGTGTATAAGCGTTAGCGCCGGGTTTATCCACCCAGAAAGCTTTGTCTTTCTGAACTAACTTCTCGATGACTGCATCTGGTAGGTCGTCTATAGTTGGCCTGTACATTATAATGACTTATACTAGGCATATTACAAAAAGATATAACACGATGAAATACAACGAATAATGGTTTGATTATTATCTGACAATACATATCTTAAAAACCGATTTTGATATAATGGGTAAAGTATTTGAGAGGCTTCTACAGCCCGAACTTGCCAAAAATATTGAAATAAGTTATAAGCGGTTTTCTGGACATAAGCTGCGCATTTGACCTTGCCAATTATAATTTATTATGAGGGAAAATACGTGACCCTAATGATCCTGACGGTGTCTTGGGCTTGGTGAGATCCTGGTACGAAAACAAAACTGATAAAGTCAGGTGTTGCGACACAAATTCTGGTGGCTATAAGCTCGAATGTGGAGTTCGCCAGGGATCGCTGACCTCTCCGGACCTTTCCACTTTAGGTTAACGGAAGGTTAATGATTGAGAAGTTGAGATGCACCAAAATCGGTTGTTACATTAATGGAGTAGCGTTTAACAAGCTTAGCTACGCTGATGACATAGAGCTTCTTAGCCCCTAACCCAATGAACTAGTGTAACTAGTGAGGAATCCATAGTGAAAATTATATTTGTCAGCGTGGTTTAAAATATAATGAGCCTAAGACTGAAATGATGGTCTTCAGGGCAGGTAAGAGTCTGGAGAAAAGTGTGTGCAGGTTCGGGCTGTGTAGCATTTCAAATACGTGAGTCATATATTATCGGCGAACGTGAGCGGAAACTGTAATAAAGAGCGCGAGCGTAAGGCTTTACCCACACGTTGCAACATGCTGGCGCGTGCATTTGGTAAGTGCTCTGAGGATGTTAACATTATGCTGGTATTAGCCCTTATACTGAAAAACTCTGAATTTATTACAAAAATCCTATAACGTCCTCAGAGTATAACGATGCTTTACGCAATTTTTAAAGCATACGTGGACTGCAGTGAGTCGGCAATTTTTTCGAAGTGCTGCCCCAGACTTCTACCCAGTACTGCGTTGCAGAACGGCCAGTTTTAGTGGAACATTACGCAAATCAACAAATAAAATGATCTCTCCTGACAATATATTTTATAAACACTGGCAAGGGGTGCATCAGCGGAGAATGATGGATAGGCATTTTAGCACATTTAAATTTTTATATTTATGTTCCCTAAAATTTAGTTTAATAATGTATTATATCCCTATAATAATAATGTTATAAAGAATTTAAAAATTATCGAATCGTCTGTATGGGTTTATACCTGTAATTTAGAATATAAAGTAGAAAAAACATTTTACACTTCATGGCATTCATTAAAAAATACAAGTTCCGGTTATTATCAGTGTCTATTCTCTAATCAAGGAAATAATTTTCTGTTCAAAATTTTTATCAGTCTAACAATCACAAAATGTTATGAATAGTTCGTTATTCCTTTTTTATTTTTGGCTGTAACAAGATATTGAAAATTCAAACTGGTCGAATTCATTCAAAATATCTACCACCACATCTCATCCCGTAGGTGTCGTAATAGTCGACAGAAGGAAATTAAAAAACCAGGAGATGGGCAGCAGTGCCTTTCTGGAACATGTGAATAAATAAACTGCGGTTGCCAACTCGCCTGCCACGCGTGGCAACCATGGCAAACTTCCCCAAAATGAGAGCTAAAAACTTCTGTGGCAAACTATGGGGGAGGCCTATGTTCATAAGTGGATTAGTGTTAGGCTGAAATGATGATGATGTCCGACTGCTGCTACAAAATTGGTTCAATACTAGAATATTGCAAGCATGTTATGCACAGGTTGGTGCCAGAGCCAGTTAAAACTTGTATAGGTAAGTACTGTGTGAGCGCAAAGGGTGGTATTTGTGGATCACAACGTGTATTTTGTGTAAGAGAGTAATACCGTAATCGTTGCACCATTTAACTATTGTCGTACCAAACACAAGCTTAGTTGGAGAACTGTTTTTAATAGAATTCTTATCTAAATTTTTTACGGGTAATAGCACCATCATAATACCAGGTAGTTATTAACTTAGAAACACTACTGTAAAAAATTAAAGGTACAAAAAAATTTCTACATTTTTTACTAATTTTTGAAAGGTTTGTATGTAAATGTAGGCGATCCAAGAAAAGAAATTCAAACAATCAATTTTTCCAAAAAAAAAAACCAAAAAATTTGTGGCATTCACGTAGAGAATTTCTTCAAGTTTTTAAAACCGTTCTTCAATTTATTATGTGATATTAGATTGTTAAGATATATATCGTTAAAGCAAATAGGATCCTTTTTAGTGTAAAGTTGAATATCTGTGCCAAAAAAAAGTCAGCCTTTTTAGTAAACAAGTCAGAATAATACTCAAGGGACAAACTCGAAAAAAAAAGTCTTTTGGAAAATGTTGTCTCGCGTTGTTTCTTATGATTGTGCGGCAACCGTAGATTACAAAATTATTTTGCCAAATTAAAACTAGAAACTTAACGCTTCAAAACTCTTTTTTTTAATATCAATACGACCATTATAAAGATACAGCGTTACAAAAATCAGAAAAATACTTTTGTTCCGTTTATTTTTGCCAGTAGTATATTTAAACAAAAAAAACGATAACATATTTGTGTCAAGAACCTTAGAGGCATTTCCACAAGCTCTCTGCTTAAGGGCTGAAGAAACAATCCTACGTTTTTTTGAGTCAAACAAGGCGGCCGCCATGGCGTTAAACTGTCATCGGTTCGTACTGTGAGTGAGACATTATTAAGCGCATATCTGAAATTGTTACAATATTTAATACCTACCTGTATAAACACGCAACTCAACAAATTTAAATATGTACTATATATGTGTGATATATATATTTCTTCTCCTTTGCAAGCTTTCCAAATATTACATCAATATCTCGCAAATCGAATACTAATTCTCTATATTTTTAACTATGCCATATTAATTGAAATTATTATTCCTGGAATACAAATTGTCATCTTATCAAGTTGGTTGCATAAGTGTTTAGAAATTGAAAAACTTTAAGCAAGAATAGGCCGTAGAAGAGCAAAAAGCAGAAAGACTATCAGAGCTTAAGTGTAACCAGGAGTAGAACTATCTGCAAATATATATAATCATTTAATATACATTGTGGTTATCTCATAAATAAATAAGAGATATTCTATATCATAAATATATTTAGAAGGTCAAGATTAAACTAGAATTAATAACGTATTACTATAACTTACTTGGCAGGATGGTAGCCACTAAATTTGTGAATATTACTTTGGGGATGATTTGGATGTGCATTATTCATTGCTGAGACCATTTATGAATTTAGACCATATCAGTAACACTAAAACTTAAAAATTATTTAATTCACATCTGTCACTAATGAACGACGAAAAATGTATTTAGAAGTCTAGTAAAAAAATATTTTTTTTCAATATATTGATCATAATTCATAATATTTTTACAGTTTAATCAAAAACTGTCAACTGTCAATAAATAAATAGACAACCCATAAGTATATTTTTTATTGGATAGAGGGACGACACGGGCAAAACGTTCCTGATGTAAAGTGAAACGTCTACCTATAACAAATGCTATGTCACCTAGACCATTTCTCTGTAACTCTACACTGCGCCCGACATCCTGAGATATCAGTTCCTAAGTCTCATATGCCCAGTGATTACGCTAGCTCACAATGCCCTTCAAAGCGAATACAGTAATGTTTGCACACTACTGCTTCACGGCAGAATAACTGGCCCTGAGATGGTACCTACCTAGACGGATTCCTTGCATAGGAATCCTACCACCAGTATATAAATTATTTTATTAAGTTAAGTTTTATAAGTTAAAAAAGATTTCATTTTAACGTATAAACAAATAGTACTTAAAAAACATATTTAAACCATTAATTATACTGTTACATGTACCCTACGTATCCCCCGTTAACTTCTTCTCCCTAGCGTTATCAAGGCAAATTACCGCGGACTCTTTCCGACTTAAGCGTTTCCACTATGCCCGGTCTTTAGCATCTTTAGGGGTGAGCCCGTTGACTCTCATATCCGACATAGCGATATCGAATCAGCGCTTTTTGGGTCTACCGCGCGGTCTTACTTCTACCACTACTGCGTCAAGGTACTTAAGTCCAACGTACTTTCATGTTTTGCGTAAAATGTGTCCGAACCATCTTAGCCGACTTTCCTGGTTCTTATCAGCCACAACACGTCCTCCGAGACTGCCGCAAATGTAGTCGTTACGCACTATGAGGCACTACGCACTATGATGAGTTACACAATATGATGCTGTTACGCAGTTCTAACCTAACCAAACTAACTGCTCAACATTAGGTACGCGCTGTTTCTCTAAATAGTCTACAACAAAGTCACTATCCGCGTCTGTCCTAATCATTTTTGTTTTTCCGCTTACTTCTTCTAAACTATGTTACGAATTTTCATACCGAAGGTTAGTATGTACAGTACATATTGACATAATTATTATATAGTAAGGAAAGTCTATGTTTTGTAATCAACATACATACATACATGACTGTATGTCACGCCTTTTAGCGGTAAGCAGAGGCCACTACCGTAGACCACTTTTCGCCCTCGCGGGAAACGACACGTGACTGGTGGCGATCCAAGTCGCTGCCATTTTGGTACGAGTAAAAAAATTCTTACTCGCCATTGCGTTCCGACGAGCACTTGTTGTTGTAATCATAATCGCCCCTTGAAAGTCAAAAAATCGATTTTCGGGCGCTCATATAGATTATGGCTTACACTGGCTAAACCTTACATTAATATATGCCTTAAAATGATGTACTAAATAATTGTAGTTCTTCAAAAGGCATAGAAAAAGTACGCGATGATAAATGTCTATTTCCTAAGATTGCACATTAATCATTCTTATCTCTAAAATATTAGGTTATTTTCTCCAATTCAGTTTGAACAGATACCTTGATGTAAGTTACCTCGGGCATTTAGCATAAATTAAAATTGTCCTATATTATTTAATTTAAATGAATACTTTAGAAGATATCACAGATTCAAAATTACGCGCAATCAAAATAATCATTCGCAGCGAAAAGGTTGGCCGCCGCCCCGTGTTAAATGAGAGGTCGCAGGGACAGTTTAAAAATAACTTTATTTTAATTTTAACCCTAACAGCACAGCTGGTAGCTTACAACTGATTATTTTAACATATTCAAAAGCTTTTATACTATTTTGAATACAATGGTAAGGTTATCACGATGTCATGTTCTTAGACAACAAAGGATCCAGTGCATTGGGCGCTGTAAGCACTAGACCGTGCAATTCACTGATTAATTAATGGGCGCTGAAACTATTACACTATCAGCTTTAACATAATCGCTGCATTATTTTCATATTAACGCGATTGCGGAACGTTCCGTCATGGCGACGTATCTCCTCCCCCCTTAAGGGAAGGGCGCACTGAAGATACTGGCTGCGTTGACCCTATCGGCTGCACCTTCAACTTGCTGTGTGCTTGCTGATGCTGTATTTCCTTTTACAAAATATGATAATGAAATTTTGATAAATAATGATTGCGATGATGCTACCATATTCCAAGATGACGTACAATCCAAAGAGGTACAATCTTACTGAGGTCATACACGCGCGCGCTCACATATAGGCGCACACACACACACGCACACGTCCATTCTCCACAGACTGAATCTAATATAACTGTGCTCAAACCCTAACTTGGATTACTAAGCGCCGTGAGAGTGAGACCTGGAGTCCTGAAATACAGGGTAAACAAGCAGTTGCAGGATCCCTTATTCCTACATGTTAACAATATTACATAGCTTTTATAATATATCTGTGGTGAAAAACAGTAAATCATATTATTTCAAAAATAAATGGTCTTCTTTATGATAACATATTTCTTGTGTTTCTATTAACTGTCCCAAAATTAAAAATAAATATCAGGGATACCTTCTTAGTTACTACACGTTGTCTCAGTAAACTGTTTTGAGAATTCCTGTTTTTTTTCCAAACATCTATCTAACAATTTTCATGGATTTATTTTCTAATATTGTTGCAATATTAGGAAAGTGCTTTAAACCTGGTTTTAGGACCAATTTAAGCTGTTGGTGATCCGAACGCAAAACGCAAATATATTAGAAAATGTCATAAGTATAGAGAAATCGGAGGAATCGCAAGTTTATAAGTATAGCTCTAGGGAACGTGAAAACGTAAAACCTGCGTACATACAACCCTGGACAAGTTACAATAGAGCAAATAACAATACATCTCTAAAGCCATATTACCAAAAAAATTGTAATCACAATGTGTTAATAAAAATTTTACTTCTTATTTTTGCCGTAAATGACTCAAAGCTGTCTTGGTTTCGAATTAATTTAATAAGTTCTTGCACTAACTCTATTTCTCGTCTATAAATTATGTAATCTATTTCTTGTTTATAAATTATTAACTATGTCTTGTCTTATTGTCTACAAATATGTTAATACGAGTATATTAAATTTCGGTGATGTAATTGCTGTTAGCCTTTTTTTGGCTTTTACAACTTCATCGGATACTCACGGGCCAGGGGCCCGCGTGCCAGGTTTGGTTTGACCCAAACATACATACATATATAAACTTCTACAATAACCTCGAAATTCGGACTGTCGTGTTCGCTACGTGCTTGCGCGATTTAGAATATCTCAAAATGATTTTAAGTCGTCTAATGACCGTCCGAGGGAGGCTGCGGGCCTCCATTCGGACTGTCGACTTGTGTGTCGGTAACTCTAGGCGGTGAGAACCACCCTGGAACACTAAATATGTTAAGCAGCCACGGCGAAGCCACACATCCCTGTCTAACACACCGTAAAGAGGAACTTTTTGTTAAGTTTGAAATGCTGGCATCATTTTAGGATTTTTTTTAAAAACTATTGTAAAAGCAAACCCGTTAATGAATATTGATGAATATATGATAAACCACTGCTAATCATTAATGTAAAGTAAAGACGTTAATTAAGTCAGTTGAAATAACTATATAAATAACTACTAATCAATGTTAAGCAACGTATTTATAGGCGCCTTGTTACCGTCGAATACTTCACACTGATGAGCAACGCGGCCAGCGTCTCGGAAAATCTGCATAATCTGCGAGCTGCATAATTTGCCGTGAATCGGTGGCGCTGAATTAATTCTTGAAAATATTCCTACGTCTTTGCTTCCTGTGTTTACTGCATATTTAATTTGCAATGTTACTTAAAGAAAATATTAAGAATATCAGTGGTACTCGTTAGCTGTAAACGACATTTCTCAAGCAACCAAAAAATTAAATACGACAACCTTTTTTTAATTAATAAATGTTGCCCTTCACTAGGATTTCTTCTGTATCGTGACATGACTTCGTTTTAAAGACATAAATTTCAATGCACAACACAACTAGACTCTCGCATCAACCGTCGAACCCGTGGCATAGAAGTTAGCTTCTCTTAGTACTAGGTCAAGCGATTATATTATTGTACATTGCATTCTAAGAAAGAACTTTTATAGAAAAGGGGGCAAACGGGCGAACGGCTCACCTGATGTAAAGCGATCACCGCCGCCCATGAACATCCGCAATACCAGGGGAAGTAGCGGGTGCGTTGCGAGAAGGAATAGGCTCTTTTCTTGAAGGTCCCTATGTCATATCGGTTCGGAAAAACCGCTGGCGGCAGGAAGTTCCACAAAGTCGTCGTGCGTGGAATAAAATTCCTCGAAAAGCGCACAGTTGTGGAATGCCAACCATCAAGGTGATGTGGATGGAATTTAGTACTGTGCCGATATGTACGATGTTGAAACTCAGCGGCTGCAATGATTCCGAACAATTCCGCGAAACACTCCCCATAGTAGATACGATAAAAAACGCAGCCGAGCCGCTCTTCGCTGGACGCGGTCAAATGGAAGGAGCTGGCACTGGGGTGCCCCCAAAGATGAGAACAGTGTTCCATGTGTGGCCGAACTTGCGCCTTGTAAAGTTGCAAGCGGTGGGCCGGCATGAAATACTGTCCCGCTCTGCTGAGGACGCCGAGCTTTCCTCTTCCACTTTCCCACCGTTGTATCAATAGTTCCTTACAATAATTTAAGACTAGGCTGGCGACTTTTTTATATTCATGCACAAATTAGCATATGTAAGCACTATGTCACGCGATCGTATTATTGCACATTTCATTCTAAGAAATAACTCATCCATCATTGTATATGCAGTCCCTTACTATAATTTGTTTTAAGTTGCTAGGTTGGTGCCTATTATACATCGTAACGTTTTTATATTTATTTTTAATCGCTGTATTGTAACGTGAAATAAAAAGTCTGCTTCTAAAATAGAGAGCTTTTCCAAATTGGTGTAATTTTACATAGTACAGTTACGCCAAAAGATATGTATTTTATTAAGTCACACTGATCATAATCTAAAGGTGTGATAGGAAACTTATTTAACTTACTTATGTTAACATAGTAACGAGTTAATGATGTTGAGTGTCATAACATGTTAGTGCGAGTACCCTAATCAATTCGGTATTCCGACATATTACGTTACTCTGGATTGACTTCCCACCTTATAGAAAGTCGTTTACGAATTTTCGTGGTGTATGGACTGTTTTCAAACATCTATTTTAGTGCAATGCATGAGGGCGACGCTATTAGATTAAGTAATAAAACTGTAGAAAATAATCAAACTACATTGTCAAATTTAGCAATCCAGTATATTTAAAAGTAACTAGATCTTTTAGTCTTTCAAGATACTGATAAATTCGAGTATCTGAAAAAAAAAAAGAACTGAATATTACAACAGCAAATAAATATATTGTAGACGCTATTCTGTTAAGTAAATCTATTCATCATCATTATCATTTCAGCCCATCCCCAGCCCACTGCTGAACATAGGCCTCAACATTCTATTCAAAACACATTAATCCAAAATTATAGGTTTTCGCCTTTCATTTTACTTTTATTTTAAAACTTTGACACACACAATTTCCCCTGTGTCATGGGTGCGTTAATACAGATAAATAACACTGCGCTAACACATTTTAATTTTTTTTTTATTGCGATTTGTCTAACGCATACTCGCTCTTGCGGGGGCAAGGACAAATTATGACGCACTTAAACCGACTTAAACCAAATCGTGTTCCGCCTTCACCGCATGTGTGCAGGGCCACGGGAACGCTCGCGCAAGTCTTCGCGGCGGCACGTAATCGGCGAATCCTCCTCGGGAGAGTTCAACTCCTCTCCTCCTTCATAGTAAGGCGCGCTGGAACACACCAAGCGCCTTCCAACACGGCCTCCATTTTGTGTGCGCAACTGACCCCCCGAGTACACAACGCGGAGGCCACGGGGCCAGGAAACTTGCACTCGAAAGTAGCAGCCTCCCCGGTAGCGGATCTTGTCCGTGGCTCCGTCGCCGACCACATTTTGGCCGCGGAGGGTAGGGAGAGCGGCGAAACGTAATACCGGAGGAGTGATCCTATCCCCCGCGACTCTCACTACCGCTGCGTCTATGGTGTGGCCCCGCCAAAGTCACGGGGGACAGGGGGAGAGGCAACGCAACACCTACCCTCCTCTTCCCCCGTGTCTCCACCTCGGCTGCGGAGAACAGGGCGGATGGCCCCAACTAACCACCACTCCTCCCTCCTGCCTTTATATTTATATAACTAAGAGCCGAGTCTTTTTACTGAAAGCTTAATAGTGTAAGTAACCGTAAAGTGTGTCGCAACGTCAATCTGTGAATTGGAAATACTTGTAATGTTTAAAGCATTAAACTCTGTACTGTACCTACATGTGCTGAATTCCTTTAATATCATGGTGAAATTGGGCATTCAATGTTTTACTGTACGTTCTTGTTGTATATAAATGTCAAATAATGTGAATATATCACTATGACGACATGTCAAGATTTATATGTTGATTTATTTTATGAATTATTATATTTCTCTGGTGAAGAAATAGTGTATGGCAACGCTCACCATATAACTTTCTTAACTTTGAGGGTTGACAGTAAAGAGAAACTATTTATTATATCCGGAATACTGGTATCATTTTTAGATTTTTTTAAAAACTGTTGTAAAAGCGAAACCGTTAATGAATATTGATGAATATATGATAAATCACTGCTAATCATTGAATCATAAAAAATGTAAAGACGTTAATTAAATCACTTCAAATACCTATACATATATATATATATATGTGTGTGGTATCAGATAGCTACTAATCAGTATTTAGTAACGTATTTAGATGCGCCTTACTACCGTCGCATACTTCACAATAAAGAGCAACGCGGCTGGCGAATCTGGAAATCTGGAAAATTTGGATAATCTGCGAGCTTTGTCTTAGCGTGAATGGGTGGCGCTGAATTAATTCTTGAAAATATTCCATAGTCTTTGCCTCCTGTGTTTACTGCGTATTTAATTTGCAATGTTAATGTTAAAGTTGCGAGAAGGAATAGGCTCTTTCCTTGAAGGTCCCTATGTCATATCGGTTCGGAAAAACCGGTGGCGGCAGCAAGTTCCACAAAGTCGTCGTGCGTGGAAGAAAATTCCTCGAAAAGCGCACAGTTGATGGAATGCCAACCATCAAGGTGATGTGTATGGAATTTACTACTGTGCCGCTATGTACGATGGTGAAACTCAGCGACTGGAATGATTCCGAACAATTCCGCGGAACACTCCCCATAGTAGATACGATAAAAAACGCAGCCGAGCCGCTCTTCGCTGGGCGCGGTCAAATGGATGGAGCTGGCACTGGGGTGCCCCCGACCAAAGATGAGAACAGTATTCCATGTGTGGCCGAACTTGCGCCTTGTAAAGTTGCAAGCGGTGGGCCGGCATGAAATACTGTCCCGCTCTGCTGAGCACGCCGAGCTTTCCTCTTCCACTTTCCCACCATTGTATCAATAGTCCCTTACAATAATTTAAGACTAGGCTGGCGACTTTTTTATATTCATGCACAAATTAGCTTAACTAAGCACTATGTCACGCGATCGTATTATTGCACATTTCATTCTAAGAAAGAACTCATCCATCACTGTATATGCAGTCCCTTAATATAATTTGTTTTAAGTTGCTAGGCTGGCGCCTATTATACGTAACGTTTCTATATTTATTTTTTAAATTTATATAACCTTTATTAGCATAATCACTCTATTGTAACGTGCATATTTACCTTTTCGTTATAAAATTTTAAGATGAATCGAATTTCTTCATTAGATTCACTCAATTTGACAGGGAAAAAACAAATGAAAAATAGCTGGAAACAACATTTTACTCATTTGTTTTTTTTAAATGTAACCATTTGTAAACATTGAAATGGCACAGCCAAAGCGATTTTGTTAGAAGTTTATACATATGCGAAAATATTTTTTCCCCGACGTATTATTAAGAAATAATAAAAAAAATCAGGGTGTAATAAAACATTGATACAGTTTAAATCGTAGGAGCTCTGAACGGCTCGCCCTGAACAGTGGTACAGCCATGGGCCTGGGTTTGTGTGTACGTCAGAGAGGTTATATGTCCTTGACGCCTCGGCAGTCTTGAAGTACATTCAACTTGTCCTTCCTTTGGCTGCGTGCGCATTGACAGCGACATTCATCCTCGCGCCTATGGGTGCCTCTATAGGTCCCATAACTGTAACACCGAAACTTACCGACTTATCGACCACATCCAGATGGCTGGAGAATCCGTGCTTCAGCAGATCCCATCCGCAAAGATCGTGTTACTTGGCGACTTTAATGCCCACCACGCCGAATGGCTAGGATTTCGTACTACCGATCACGCGGAGAGATCTGTTTATGACGATTGCAACCACCGTGTGTGGCACTACAGGTCTGCAGATTGGGATGGGATGCGGTCCTTCTTTGCATCCTATCCTTGGGGTCGGGTTTGCTTCTCGCTAAATAATCTATATGCCGTTGCTGAATCTGTAACTCATGTTGTACTTCAGGGTACGGAACTCTTTATTCCATCCTCTTTGGTGCCCATCGGAGGCAAATCTTAGCTTTGGTTTGGTCGCACCTACAGAAAGGCATCACGCCGGCCGAGTGTTACCGGCTTTGGCTAACGCATCCCTCTCTGCACAGGGAAGATCACTCGCTGGCCCAATGCCGAAACGGAGAAGGGCGATCTTCTGGGCTCTCTTTTTTCGAGCAACTCGTCTCTCGCTGACAGGGGGAACACGCCGCCAATTATCTGGCGGTGTGAGTGCTCTATGCCGGAGGTTAAGTTGCTGCAGAGCTCTGTGCGCAAAGCACTATTCTCCCTGGACATCCATAAGTGAGTGGGCCTGATGGAATCCCACCTATTGTGCTGAGGATGTTTGCTCCGCAGGTTGGCACCGGGTTTTAACGCGTCTTTTTCGATACTCCTACTCTCTAGTCCTCGTCCCGAACTCATTGAAGATTATTTTGGTGCACACGATCCCTAAGAAAAGCGGCCGCTCAGATCCGTCCCAGACCGATCGCGTCCTCCTTGTTTCCAAAAATACGAGTAGGATTCCATTATTTTAAATTTTCATAAAATTATAAGCTTTCAGCTCTTGAGATACCTAGGACCACCAGCTGATTAGCAACCGCCAGTACGGTGTCGGTCGGGGTCGCTCAGCTGGTAATCTTTTAGTCTACCTTACTTATCGATGGGCGGAGGAAGTCGTGAGAAAGGGGGAGGCCCTGGCAGTTAGTTTGGACATAGCGAAGGCCTTTGATCGGGTTTGGCACAAAGCGCTTTTCTCGAAGCTTTCTTTCCATGGGCTTCCTGAGAAATTATGCAATTGGGTCAACAGTTTTCTGGCAGACCAGTGCATTAAGTCTATGAATGCTAGTGTTCCTACAAGCCGGCGTGCTACCGCCAACTCTTTTTCTTCTGCATATACTTAAATGATTTTTTGCAAATTAGTAACATCCAGATGACAATCACTGAGGATGCCTTGTATATCGACCGTGCTAATATTTCCCGGGAACACGTCGACGAGTGCCGGAACAAACTTGTGTCTTAAGTCGAGATTTTGTTAAACATAATTGACGACTTAGACCTTGACTTAGACATTCAAGAAAAGAGACTATTCTCTGGTATTGCGGATGTTGATGGGTGGCGGTGATCACTTACTATCAGATGAGCCACTTGCTCGTTTGCAGCGGGAAATCCTATAAAAAAATCTCGATTTCGTTTTATGCAAAACGTTTTAGTTCAATGCAGACAATTCAATTAATATTTCATAAATAAATATATTCCTATTAAATAATTACTAAGGAACTTTTTCGTACAGTGAGCCAATAAATTATAAAAGTAATATTTAAGGAAACTGCTCCTTTAGTTAAATTTAAGACTACATAACTGATACGGTTCTTGTGTCAAAATTAATAAGAATTTATTATTTGAATGTTTACGAAAGTTATAATTTATGGTTAAAGTATAAAGATGAATTATTGAATAAATCGAGTTAAAAATAATAAGATAATCTAGCAGTGTTATGTAATCTAAATTCGACTGAATAGGAGAAATTAACTGATGTTTAATTAAAAATCATTTTGGGAAAAATAATTATTTTGCCTCTGTGTTGAGTTATTCACCAATAACAGCTTTTCTTATCTGTGGCAAGTAAAAGCAAAAAAAAGTTGGGGCAGGCCAAACGTTAATCAGGCAATGCGATGCGATTCGTCCGTCATTCATGTGAAGTCTCTACTATGGGCTATCATCAGTTTACATAAAAAAAATATTGTGACTCATATTTTTGGATAGGCTTTGGATTACACTATGTCTAAAAATATTGTTTTTGAAGGGTGGTTAACAAAATCACCCCCTAATAAACGAATCTGGAGAACGGTAAGAAAATCTTTTAAACTCATTTTCTGTCTGTTGACAGAGTGCGCTTTCCTCGGTTTCTTTAGCCCTCTGTAATTTACTTACAAGGAGTTTATTGCAGTATTGTTTGTAATAATATTTCGTTGTTAATAAAATTCAACAGTATAGATTAAAACAAATTATATTGACATTTGTTAATAGAAATGGCGGAGAAGGTGGTTTGCCTTGCGACAATCTGGCGAACTCCCTGGTCAATATTTCCTCGACTACTATGCAGACCGGAATTGCAGGCGACTCAAGGGTACAATCAACTTAGATTTGTGTGAACAGGTATTATTTTTTGTTAAATTTAATTTAAATGCATTTTTAATTTTAATTTTAGAATTGATTGCTCATAATATTAATCTTATCTGTAAATTTATCAACGCGTAACTCACTACAAAATACCGCATTTCTTACAGCAAAATTCATGCTTATTTTGCAAACTCACAGCATATTAATGACTACAGGGTGAATTTTCCTTTATTTATTCATATAATCTACATTACTTGGCCTTGTTTGTGATAGGTTGATGCAGGATTGCATATGGAACGTAGCAGTAATGGCAATCTGGATCCGAAGCTGCGAGGCTCTGTCTTTACAATTCAGACTCAATCACGGACATATCACTTGGAGGCGGACTGCGAAGCAGACATGGCTAAGTGGGTTGATGCTATCTGCCGAGTGTGTGGCTTACAAGGTAAAGATGGCTCTTCTACTGTTATGGGTAAGTCTAAATTTTTTTAAACATTACTTAAAACTATTATTAATTGCCTGTTATTTTTCTTTTATCTTTTTCTTTTCTTTTGTGTAGATACTGTGCGATGAAGCATTAAAGTATAAATTTATTAACAATTGGTATAAAAATAATCTTGACTGTTTTCATTTGCTAAGCGAAATTTGATATTTAATTTTGTGGGTAAAATAATTAAAAATGGGCTGGGATAAAAATAATTCTTGATTGATTAACATTGGATGTACACAATAGTAAACCTATTAATATTTATGAGTGGTAGAGTTATAATTCATATTTAGGAATAAATTTTTTAGAGTTTTTCTGCAATTCTCGATGTGAATATTCCCAATGCTTAAATCATTATTGTAGTTATTTAAATCAGTAATTATTTGGAGCAGATAATTTTCGTGTTTTATTATTGACTGTTATTCATTAAATAATAGAATTACAAGAAAAAGTAAAAAAAAAACTTACAGTATTCCACATATCAGTCTTATTACATGAGCATGGTTTAACTTAAAGTTTTTAACTACTGCTAAATTCGGGTTTAACAACAATTCTTATTACAAAACAAAGTTTTTATGCCTTTAGTCTTAACTATCTATGGTACTAAACTTAAACCAGGCGACACCCTAGTTTAACTCCGGTTTAAATTCAACAACTATGGAGAATTACAAATATAGGGTTTGCTTGAGGTTATAATTTATACTCTTTTTGAATTTACAGATATTGTCTCAATGTGAGCTAAATAGAATAAGTAATAATACAAATATTTCAATAATATAATATAGCTAATAATAATTGCAAATAACAGAAATGTATTTCATGATGACTTTTCTTCATTATTTCAATTGGTACTTGTTTTCATTATAAACTCCTTGTAAATATATACTGTCAAATTATTTTATTATGAATATGATGATTGCACTCTAGTATTTAAAAGAAGATTTTAGAATAGGATTATTTATTCTGAAAGTGGAGCCAATATTTTAAGTCGGTGCTGTGAATACTCTCAATGTTCAAATGAAATTTTGTTTAAATGTATGGATAGCAAGCAAAGGAAACACAAACAAGAAATCATTTTCTGTTCTTTAATTAAAATTATAAACAATACTATAAATTAATGACAAAAAATTATTATAATGATTATTGAATAATAGTATACTAACCTAATTTATCCCAGAATTTCATAAAGTGGATGCATTAAATGAATGTATTCAATTAATCATGGCCTATTTGTCAACTTAGTACAGTATCAAGTTTTCTTTTGATAATCCGGCTCATGTAATAAGTTCTGGTTTAAAAGTCTGTACTAAATTTAAACCAAGACTAATTAGTCCAGGTTTAAAACGTTTTTTGTATTAAGATTGTTTATGTTTAGTGATTGATGAAAAATTAAATTAAATGAACAATTATTTTATAACAAACAATAAAAATAATTATTTGCTGGAAATAGGTTTTGTGTGTACTATTTCCTATTCTTCATATAATAGATGCCACAAACATTACATGCATAAGGAAAAATTCAATAAATCCATAAAAATTGGGGTAACAATTTTCTATTCCTTATCCATATTAATATTGTAAATGCGAAATTAACTCTCTCCGTACCTCTGTCTGTTTGTTACCATTACATGGCTCAACATAGATGCACAGAGATAGCTTGCGACATGGAGATGGATATAAGATATTTTATATAATAGTTTCCTCGGGATATTTAAGAAACCTATATTCAAGCGGACGAAGTCGCGGGCATCAGCTAGTATCTTATATAATGACAATCAAAATCATTCAGCCATGTTAAATGAAAATAACATAATATAATAGTGAATTTATGACTAGTGCTTAATTAGGAATTCAACAAACAAAAATAATTAGCAGATATTTGCTGCATTTTCTATTCTACATTTAATAAGCTTTAAACATATTTGTCCAATAAAATATATGAAAAAAGTGGAATATTTCACACAGCCTGTTTTTATAATTAATATTTAAACCTGTATTAATTTATATTCTCCTCACTAATATTGCAGTTAAGGTGAGCTGTGCTTATATTATTTACATTTAATCTAGCTTAGCAATAAGAAATGACGAATTAAACAAAATTTAATTTTAAATGAAAACTAAGGTTCACGAACAATACATGGCAGTATAAGATATTTTAGTAAATTTAGGACTTTTATCTTGAGATGTTTATTATAATTAGTATATTGGGATATTGTTATTTATTATAGAAATTATGTGCCTTGGCGAGGAATTATTAACTCATATTACTATTGTTTTTGATGATGTGATATATACTAATCATAATATTGAGTGAGATAAAGGACAAACATGAATAAATGCTGCAACCTGTGTACAACACGGTATAAATGTGGTGTTGTATTTCTCTACTTCTGGGAATATACTGCTTTGGCTGCTTTTAGGGAATCTGAGCATTTGTACAAATATTTCTTATGTATGAAGTAGTAATACCTTAGTAAAAAGTAAATTTTTTTGAAGGATTTATACTTGAGTTTGCTTTGCTGAGACCATTACTCCACAATTTCAAGTTATAAATGAATTATGCAAAATGCTTTAAAATGTGTTGAGTTTCTAAATTTACTATGAGGTCTATTTACAATCTTAATACAGAAGTATGAAAAGTTTCAACTGGTAGGTTATAAATTTGTAGGGTTTCTATTCATGTAAGTGAAATCAAATAAAATTATAAATTAAAGAAAATAATGAATACTATCTTAATGATTTCATAAGGGGACTGATTTTTACACAAGGCAAAAATGTTTATGGTTGTGTTCAGAAAAGATCATCAGTGACAAACCTGAAATGATAATGCTTTTAACTTTAACTTTTATAATCATTTTAATTTTTTTTGTAATTATTATATGTAACATTATAATATCTAATTACTCTGCAATATTACAATAATGTAAAGTACAATTTTTCAAAACCGGATAAAAGGTAATCTAATTAAATAATTATCAAAGTCAAAAAAAATCAGAAGTCATTAATAGTTCACCCCAAGTTGGGAGATTTGTTTCTAGTCCCAGATTTCCACCTCTTAGCCTTTTAAAAATCAACTTAAAGTGTGACGTGTAAAGTGTAAGATGCTCAAGGTGCCCAAAGTCCTCACAATAATCATCGGAAATATGCAGTTAAATTTTGTTGTTATGAACATTTTCTCATGACAGTAAAGTGAAATATAGTTTACAAATGATGCGGCTTTTATCAAATGCCAATACTTTACAGGTCCTTATCAAAATAACTTTCAAATGACAACTATGAATGAACAATTTGAATGTGCAGGACTCCACTGGTCCCTACATACCAATATCTGAATGTATTACTGGAGTTCGGGCTCAGGTAACAGCACCAAATGATCTTCATAACACTAAGCTAACACTAATGTTATATGTAACTGGAATATTCAGCTTCAAATCATTATAACCCTTATTGTTTTTAATTTTCACATTATTCAGCCAGTACCTATAAACCAAATCACCTCTAATTAACTTACACAGAATATGTTAACGATTGAGAGTGTAGACTCTACACTATCAATAGTTAAGGTTTAATTTCAAGCTGTTATTCTACACCGTAGAGTATTTAGCCTTTTAATTATTATTGCTGGTTAATTATTATGTAAGTGTTGTGCATAAAATAATGTAGAATTATATACTCGGAAGATAAGTTTTGCCAACATTCAGCCTTGAAAAGACTAGTTACTAGCCACCACATGCAAAGATGTTTAATAATTACTTAAGTGACTCCTAATTATTGATTTGCTACATTAATTCAAATATAAAGAGTTTCTTAAGTAACTGCTAAAAATCTCTGAGTGTGACAGTAAGAGCAGCTATTTAATTATGCTTTAATGTAGTTGATTTATAGATGCCATAATGTAAGTATTATTTTGAGACAATGAACTAAATTCTATACATTAAAATTTGAAATGCTATAAATGCCGACATATTTATTAATTGATCTAATCTAATAATAAATAAACTGCAATCAATTAACAAAATGAAATTAAGTACACTATTAAAATACGTCAATTATTATTCAAAATTATCTTATAAAACTACTTTTACGGATTTTATCGCGTTTAATTTTTAAACTATTTATAACCCGACGTTTCGAGTACTTTACAGAACTCATGGTCACGGGGGGACCCATAATAGCTTAAAAATAAACGCGGTAAAATCCGTAAAAGCAGTTTTATTAAATGTGTAATATTCGCGTAAATATAAGAAATCATTAAAATTATCTAAATCAAAACTAAAATTAATAATATCTAATTCATAGTAAAAATACCGAACCTAATGAAATAATTCCATCTTAATATATATTTCAGAATTCCCGGAGAGCCTTTACTTTTGATCCGAAAAATATTGTAATCAGCTCGCGGACGCCATTGGAGAGAGTTTCCAATAGAAGCCATCAGATGTATTTGAGTCAGCCACATATAAAGCTCAACAATGCAGAGTTCTCTGAGAATGAATCAAATTTAAGTGATGATGAGTGCAAGTCGTTAAACGCTAGTCAATCAAATATAAGTATGTTCTATTTTTATGCAATAATTATTTTATTGCTATTATATGAGGAATGGTGGACAATGAAAAAGGTACAATGGCCGTGGATAAAATTAATCTACTGTGTCTAATGAATGATTAAAGGCGAAATTTTATTTATTTAAAGGAGAAATCCTTTATGTTAAATTACCGCCATGCTGTCTAGAGCCGGAAATAGTGAATAGTTTATATCCTCCTTTTGTTTTAGTGTTCTATTATTTTATAAAAAAAATTGTTGGATTCATTTTCAGGAGATTGGTCTGTCGGAAAAACATTTACAAAATCAACTAAAAAATATAATAAAAACGGAGACTTCGAACTTGGTACAATTTTTTTTTTCAATGAATTCCTTCATTGTTAGCACAGCTGCGTTTAATACTTATATTTTTCAGGACCACCAGTACCTCCTCGACCACCTAAGACATTTGCGATGAGTCGAGAAACATTACAAAGAGAGATACCGCATGCTCCAAAATTTCATGAGCCATCCAATGGACAGGACACCACTGTAAGTGAATATTGTTAATGTTAAATTTCATTCATTAAAATAGAAATAAACTACTGAAAACAAAAGAAGGCTTACTACGTTTCTTCACTGTATATAAGCAATAAATTATATTGTGTCTTTTTTTGGAATATTTGAAATAGAGAGTCGTAAATTGTGTAAACATAAACAATTGTGAAAACAACAGTAAATGTAGAGTTCAACTTAATTCTGATTTTAGTAACTTTTTTTCTGTATCTGCCAGAACAGCTGTGAGTTCAATCGAAATAAAAATAAATGTTCAATGGGATTGAGGTCGAGGCCCGAGAACTAGAGTTATCACTGGGCATATGAGACTTATGGACTGAAGTCTTAGGGGGACGGGCGCAGTGTGGTACTACACAAAAATATTCTGGGTGCCACAGCATAGCTAGTGGCGGACGTTGCACTTACCATCAGGTGAACGTTTTGCTCGTCCCGTCCTTTTCTAAAAAAAAAGAGACTGACGGGGTCCCGTAACACGTTCGACATAACTGGAGGCGTTTTTCTCAGCGGCACCCTCACCCAGAATCCTATTAAGCTTGTTCCGCCTTACCTACCATCGTTGCCCCCCCCCCCCCCTCACCCCAAAGATATCATTCGTGGATGAACTGTTCGGAAAATCGTTCGCCTCCTCTTCCCCACGCGCGTACACATCTATTATCGCTAGAAACTTTTACTTCACCCCCGTCGGTAAAGAGCTGCACGGTGAGCCCTACTCTATTTAAGTCGAACCACTCGCATTCTGGATTGTGCACGTAACCGATTGCCCGGGCGGTTACCGTACGATCCCAACGTGCAGTGAATCGGATATAACGGTCTTCTTGATTAGTTGTGACTCGAACTCTCCCTGATCCACCTCTTTTAGACACACTACCCTGTCCCATGAAAGCGTTCCCACACGATTCTGATGGCCCGTTGTGACACACCACGACGTTTTACTACAGATCTCTGAGACATTCCATTTTTGTCCATATGACGACGATTATAAGACATTGTAATCGGGCTTAGTTACTAAATGAAACAAAACAGCTAATAAGTGATTGAATCTATACAGAAATGGTGGAAATTTCAAGTATTTTCGTTTTTTGTAACATTTAAATTATCGCTTAAAACTTTGTCAAGGGCCCACAAACAAGGCTACTTGGAGTTCAAATACTAAGCTTGGTTATGATTACCGTACCACATATTTATAAACAAAATGCGAGATTGAGTCGAGGTAAGCCCTTTTTTGTTTTGAGTAACGTAGGACCTTATTACCGTTACCGAAACATTATTTCCGTTTATAATACAAAGAGTATATTTCAAATTGTCCTAATTCTTGGGAAGTTGTAAAAGTTTTAATACGTTAACAATGTACAACAATGAAATATTAGGTCCTTATATATGAAATTGGCGTTTTGTATGGGAGGAATATAAAGTCGTTTTTTTTTTGTAAAATATATTCTAATTGAATATATTTTTTCAAAGTATGTACCCCTTGTTGTCTATGCACTTTTGCCATCTCATAGGAAGTTCATTGACCCCTTTACTAAAAAAACCATAGGGGGCGAGAATCTATAAACTCTCTGAAGGCTGTTTGGACTGCCACATCGGAGATGAATTTTTTCCTTGTAAGAAGTTATTCAAATTCCGGAAAAAATGGTAATTTATTGGAGCAAGGTCCGAGGAGTACGGTGGATGTCGCAGACATTCCAATTGCACCTGCTCTAGTTTAGCGGCTGTCTGTTGTGCAGTGTGTGATCTAGCGTTGTCCTGAAGCAGCAGTGGCCGAGAGCGATTGAACAGCCTCGGTTGTTTAGCAGCTAGTTCTTCCATCATGGTTTGCAGTTGCTGACAATAGATAACTGCCGTAATCGTTTGTCCAGATTTTAGAAAGCTGTAGTGAACGACACCGGCACTAGTCCACCAAACACTCACAAGTAACATTTTCTGAGTAAATTTTCGCTTGGGGCAGGATTTGGCAGGTTCTCAGGGTTCTGCCATTGCGACAAGCACTTCCGATTATCGTACAGGATCCACTTTTCATCACAGATAATGACCCGATTTAAAATCCCTTCATTATTGTGTCGGTTGTGCAATGTAACACAGCAGTCGACGCGTGTTTGCTGGTTTGCTTCACTCAATTCATGGGGTATCCACCGTTCAAGCTTTTTTACTTTCCCGGTTTCCTTCAAGTGGACTCAAATAGTTTTATCACTCACAGCTAACTCTGAAGTGGTTTGCGATGGATCCGCTTCTACAATAGCCTTTAATTCTTTATTATCCACTTTGGTCTCCGGCCGTTCTGAAGGTTGCGGCACCAACGCCACCATACACGTCGTTAATCTTTCGAGCTGTTTCTGCAGCACTGGTGCCACGGTAGAACTAGATCTCGTAAATAGAGCGATATTTTAAGTTTTCCATTGTGCGAGATAAGCGACGCCAAAGAAAAAACTAAAGAGGAAAAAAACAAATGAATGACTGCTTTCGAAACTAAAATATACCAGCTAAATGGATTTATAAATTTGAATTTGGAATTCTTAACCAAAGAGAATATATTTCAGATCAAATTGGCCAGTACGACAAAACGCTAATTTCATATGAAAAGACCTAATAGTTTTATAGGCGAGTATAAGTGTTATTTCTAACAACTATGATATAATAGACAGAAATGGACTTTTTCGATATACACTTTACAATGCTGTAGATAGGATAATAATAAAAATGCAAGTCTACTTTATCCAACATCTTCACCTATAATAATTTTAGATTCTTATGAAAAGTTATGCATCAACATAGTGGATATAATCGCTTAAAACAATAATAAAAAATATATCGCTTAAAACGTGGATACGCTTTTAATATGAAAACTCAAGAAATTTTTTTTTCAAAGTCTATTAACATTTAATCACTGAATATATGTGCCATTTTGTTCGATTATTTTTTGCCATCTTGAAGGCAGTGACATGATCCCGTTGCTGTAGAAATTTTGGGCCTTGTGCGCAAAAACGTAGTTTCGGCAGTCCTCTCATGATGTGAACCTGATAGTACTTTAAGAATTCTGAAGAGACTCGAAACAGGTGGAAGGTCAGGGCTCTATGGCGGCTGCATTAACACCTCCCAGCCATACTCTCTTAATTTTTGCTGAATGGCTAATGATGTATGTGGTCTAGCGTTGTCATGATGAAAGACCACACCCTCTCTATTGATCAATTCCGGCCGCTTTCTCTCAACTTCTTGCTTTATACTCATCATTTGTTGGCAGTAGACATCCGAATCGATGGTTCTGCCCGGCGGTAAAAGCTCATAATGAACAACGCCCTTCCAATCCCACCATACACGCAGCATCACTTTATTGCGAGTTAACCCGGGTTTTGGCACAGTCTGTGAAGCCTGACCGACCTTTGACCACGACCTTTTCCGCACGTTCTTCTCGGTGATCCACTATTCATCACCAGTTATCAATCTCTTCAAAAACGTTTCGGTTTCATTACGCCTCAATAAATAATCGCAAATGAGTACACGGTTCATTAGGTTTCTTTCAGTATAGATTTTGAATGAATATTTAATCTTTTTGATTTTGTAACCCAACCATATCTGGTCACGTATAATACACACTCGCTGCAGTTGCATTTTTTATGCAAATACATTTATGAGTGTCACTAGAAGAGTTTATATGAATTCAATGTCAATGACAAAACACCTGATACATAAACATGGGTACTCAATACATATTTATTTATCTGTAAAGGGTGAAATAAAAATGAATATTTCGTTTTCAACACGACTGCGATGTCTTATCTGTATTTACAAATACATAATTTTTTTAGTTTCATATAAGTGTAATGATTTCTTATATTTACGGGAATATTACACATTTAATAAGACTACTTTTACGGATATTATCGCGTTTAATTTTAAACTATTAATAACCCGTCACCTCAGTCCCCCCGTGACCATGGGTGCTGTAAATTACTCGAAACGTCGGGTTATAAATAGTTTGAAATTGAACGATGTAAAATCCGAAAAAGTAGTTTTATTAAATTCATATAAGTGTTTTGCATTGATGTCGTCTTATATCGCGCGAATATATGTTCCAAAACAATTTACAAGCTTTTTAAAGCATACTGTGAATGATGCGGCTTAGAAAGATGTGACATCTTTCTAAGCCGGTTAGGTGATAGGTTAGCATTTTTCAACAAATTTTCCAAAAACTTCTTTCTTCTTAATTTTTATGTTTCTTCTGTACCGTGCTCACTTTGTCGGAGAATTGTTTTAAGGAGAATTGTTTTGTGTTTTGTATGCAGATCGCGCAATCACGGCGGAAAGCCGTGATTTGCCACCGTGGTAGGTCAACGATTAAACGAGGCATGTTTTGCGGTTGAAATATTACATCTAGTTGTTATAATATATTAGAACATTATAGTTCCAATGTCAACTTCATATATAAATACCTACAGAGAAAGTTGTGCGAAAAAAGTTGCTATCTTAATAAATCGGCTCTCAATTTACGAAAAATGCGACAAAATTCGAAATTTAATATTTATCGCTTGTTTAATTATGAAACAAATTAAAATATAAACCTTCAATGTGCGGAATCTCTGGCGTTAAATCTTTTTTCAAAGTTTTGGACGTTATTGACTACTTTTGGTAGTTGAAGAAAAAACGGTGCCTCTGTAATTTCTGTTATAAAATAATATATTAATAATAAGAATATTCAGAGGAGATTGCAGACGCATTCACAACGTGGGTAAAATTTGCGAAAAGAATGTTATCGGTATGAAGAACACTGTCGTAGGTGATGAGTCTTCGATCGGAAAGTCTTTCAGGAGTTCCAGCAAACTAGGAATCCTTATAGATTCAGTCATTCATATCCGTCCGTCCGTCTGTCTGTTACATCTGCGCAATTCTCTCATTTACTTGTACACTTGTACTCTATTTTACACTCAGACTTAGATTGATGACCCTGGAACATACTTTATTACATTATTGGATATTTTTTGACTTAAGTAGTTTTGAGTGCAAATTTACTCTATATATACATATATGTGAGTATTTCTCTCACATTTCTATATATGTGAGAGAAATACTCGTAGAGTACGAACTGTACTCCGTATTTTTTACTTACCTCACTGAGTGGTATCTGATGAAATTTTATTAAATGAAAGAAATACGGATATTTAATTTTAACTTAACATTGAATCGGTATTTGCTTCCCAAGCCGAAGCATCTCTAACCGAAATTAACCAATGCAAAATATTAGAAAAAAAAACATGTTGTAGCCTTTAGTCGGTCAATTAACATTTCAAAGAACACTAGATGAATACAATCGTTATTGAAATAATATATAGAAATGTGTAAATACATCGGTCACCTTCGATTGGCCGACGAGAGAGTCATAATGACACAACCGCTGGAGAACCTTAACACTATGCTCAATGACCTCAATAGAGTCTCCCAACGAGTAGGTCTTAAGATGGACATGGACAAGACGAAGATCATGTCTAACGTCCACGTCACACTTATACCGGTTGTTGTTGTTGAAGTTGTTGACGAATACGTATATCTAGGATAGATAGTCCGACTAGGTACATTCAACTTCGACTAAGAGGTCAATCCACGGATCCAACTCGACTGGGCAGCGTTCGGGAAACTCCGTCACATCTTCTCATTGAGAATACGTCAATGCCTCAATACAAAAGTATACAACCAGTGCGTGTTGCCAGTGATGACATACGCAACCGAGAAGTGTTCCTTTACTGCAGGCCGCTTGAGGAAGCTCAGAGTCGCTCAGCGAGTTATGGAAAGAATTGTGCTCGGAATTTCTCTGCGAGATAAAATCCGTAACGCTTATATCCGCAGCGGAGCTAGAGTAACCGACATAGCCCTAAGGATTAGAAAGCCGAAGTGGCAATTGGCCTGACATAAAGCTTGTAAAACCGATAACCGTTTTGGAAGAAATGTTCTCGAGTGGCAACCTCGTGCCTGGTCGTTTTTTTGTATTACTAAGAGTGATTAGTCACCACCTGATGTGTAAATGGTAACTTTAGCTAATGTAAACTAGTTGTGAGAGGATGGTCATTCCCCTTTTGATCCGAACATTTCGGAACATCAGCCTGTGCTAATCAACTACTGACTGATTTCAGGTTACACGTATGTAGTTACTGACAGCTACCAGTGTGACTGTCCACTTGGATTCGGCTGATAGTTGTTCGGCACATGATGTTGCCAAGGCAACGGGTCTGCAAACCCGCCAGATTGGGTGATCTGATCTGGGGAGGACGTTTCCTCTTACCTTTAGACGTTGTATATAGTTCGCATCTCAGAAACTTTAATAGCGCGATGTTGGATGTATGAGCAATTTCAAGAGCTTTTCATGTGGCGACACATGTCGCTACGGTAGGAAATCCTTCAACTTAAACAATTTGGATTTTGCAAAACTCCTACCGTCCGTACTACGACTTTCGACCGTTAAAAAAACCACGTCAGTCAAGTGTGCATCCATGTTGAGATGAACAGGATTGCACTAAAAAAAATCGATTAAGTCAAATATTACAGACCTACACTGGAAACTAAGGAATTTGTTAGAAACTACATTTGAAGACAACAACGACATTGATCATGGAAAAACTATTTCAGTGCCGTCTGAACGGATTGATTTTGTAACTGAATTGAAAGTATGTAGAGAGAGACAGTACTAAAATCATATCGGAATCCACGACGCCACGTTTTGTCGTCGGTTATTGTATTTGACAAAACATAAGATGAAATATTTAAATACCGACCTGTCATTGGTATTAGATGTTCCCAAACAGATTCAGATAGGATATTTTATAGAAAGTCTTATAGTGAGAGAAATTATAACCTTTGTGGTGGCATTTATTCTCGACCGATTCCAACGCCTCTGTGTTACAAAAGTTATGGACTCGTAAAACCTTTATAGGATCTACTAAAATTGGCTTTAAATTTGTCCGCTCCCTTAGTCCAGCGGAGCTTCCTTGAGAAAGTCGACAGTCGTTTCCCTAAGAAACGTATTGCCTTCGGGAGTAGGCCCTAAGAGAATTTATTAGGAATATCCCGGGGAGAAGCATTAAATTGGTGTATTTATTCAGGGCTACCCGGGCCAGCAAGTGTCTCGGAACAGACAACAGAGCGCCCATTCGCCGGGACGCGCGCAGGTCGTGCCTAATGTGCGGATTACTGATGACGAGGACGAATGCATCGGTCTATCGGTAAGTACTAATGAATACGATTACGGGATTTTCGTCCTCTATTTTTATGTTTTCCTGAACGATTGCGACTACTTATTTTATTTAACTAAGGGCCATTGTGGCGTAGACTCAATCCAAATTTCATTAGAACTTTAAACAAACCTGAATTGTATGAAGACATTTTTGAAACGTTAGAACTTCCCCTGTAACTTGAAATACGAGTCGGGTGTTACACAAAGATTAGGTACAGCTGCGTTTAGAATCATGTACTATGTATACATATGTATGACTCACTAACGAATTTCTACGCAGGAATCCGCCTACGTAAGTATCACCCCGGGATTAGTTATTCTGCCGTGAAGCAGTGTGAGATTATTTCGGTTTGGAGGGCACTGTGAGCAAGTGTAATCACGGGATATTGCGATTTATGAACTGATGTCTCAAGGTGACGGCCGCAGTGTGGTGTGACCCAGAAAATGTTCTCGGTGATGGCATTTATTATGGGTGACGTTGCACTTACCATCAGATGAGCGTTTTGCTCGTTTCGTCACATTATCCATTAAAAAAAATATATTGTCATTATTATTAACAGCAAATCTTGTGCCCCGCGTTCGATTTCCATTCAAAGCCGAAAACAGATCTAATATCCCATCATCATTATCATGAAGGAAGGTAAACTACTTTGCTAAGATCCGCATGCAAAATATAAAAAAGGTGTATATCACCTAGTTTTTTGAAGAGCACCGCCCGCCCTCCCTCTGTAGCGTGCACAAGCAAACTAACACCGGCACCAGGTACCCTCCACCAACCACTACAATACTACCACTAGATAATATACACCACTGAAGTCGAGAACACAACACGTGTTTCGCCCCAAAACGAGGCATTATCAAGCGTCACAGACTCAACGACAGACGGCCGCCGAGTCGGCGGCCGAGTGCGGCCACTGCAGAACATAGGCTACCCCCATGGACTGGCTTATCGTCGCTCCATCTAGGGATCCCATTCAAGAATCATCACCAACGGTTATCGGTTCTACAAGCTACTCTTCTTCTGCTACGGATATCATCTTTACGGATTCTTTCTCGCAGAGATACATCGACCACAGCCCTTTCCGCAGCTCGCTGAGCGAGACTGAGCATCATCATACCGCCTGCATTGAAGATCAACATCGTATGTGTGATACACACCATGATTATCGCGTAAGACATTTACATACATTAGATCAGACAAGAAAGGTGCAGACGAGTGAGTGCCTCTGTCTTTGCGCTAATACCTACAGCACTATAATATATCATGCCCAGATTACGACTCCACGTCCGCTCCGACTATTAATAAGTTGTTGGTCGAGAGAGGTCGATAGGTGGGCAGAGGAGAATAGCACCTAACTCTTTGCTACCGAGTTCTCGTTAGAGGCGACTAAGGTATTGTACGAAATGCATTTATTCGTGCGGAATAATACCATAATATGATTCTTACCGAAATGGCGGCGACGTTGTTCGCCACCTGTCAAGTCTCGTTTCCCGCTAGGCCGAAATTGGTCTACGTGTGTGGGCTCTGCCTACCTCTTATATGGAAAAAGGCGTGATTGTATGTCCGTATATACGTATGGTCAGAAACGGCCAAAAGATCAACAATGACAAGAATACAGCTCAATCAGCAATTATTAAGATTATTAAGAGCGCTGGTAGCTCAAGGGACAGGCGTTCGTCTTAAATTTCATAGTACGCCAGTGATGTGAGTTCCATCTCGGCATATAAGCGCTGATTTACCACGTGCTCAGCAGGGAAAGAAAACATCGCAATGATATCTGCAAGTGTGAGGAATAAAGATATTTCGATGACGTGTAGGATTTTCTATGCAGGAATCCGCCTAGTTAGGTACCACCCCAGGGCCAGTTATTCTGCCGTAAAGCAGTAGTGTGTTTTGAAGGGCACTGTGAGCCAGTGTGATCACTGAGCATATGAGACTTAAGAACTAATGTCTCAGGGTGACGGGAGCTATGTCGTGTCACAAAGAATATTTTGGGTAACACAGCAATACACATGGGCAAACGTTGCACTTACCAACCAAGTGAACGTTTTGCTCGTCTTGTCAATGAATCCAATAAAAAAAGGCATTGGAACCGGAAAATCCTCCCAGAAATGAAATAAGGCCCGTGTTCATAAGTGAGATATTTATAGGCTGTTACTTTGCAGAAGTTATCTTCTATATATTAATACGTGAAGAGAAAACATTGTGACCCTTTTTAAGCAAATTTCGCGCACGGAGGTGTTTGAGATTTGGCATAGTTTATGTTTGTATGGAGAAGAAGCGAGGAATCTAAAATTTATATTACAATATGTCTTACAAATACAATAAATGGAATAAAATAAAACATTCAATATTAACTTTCAAACTGACTGTAAATCATAAAATAGTCTGTAGTTTGTTTTCATACTGCCAATGTCAAACACGCAATATTCTCTGGTCAAAAAGCACAGAGTAGAGCTTATCGCAAAAAAAAATGTTGCCAACAAATATTTACTCTAAACGTTAAAACTTAAACATTTTATGACTTACGGTCGTATTACGACCACTAGTTAGTGTAAATATATATTTTCTACGTTATCACTTGTTTCAGTCAATGCAGTACTGCAACTTAGTGACGCTGCCGCCAGCAGTGGACCGTGCTCTGAAGCCGCGTCACTCAAGCCACAGCACTGGGCACGTGAACAATTTGGGTGCACAGGTAAAAATATTTCCTTGTCTATTATATTGTCTTAGGTTGTTCTGACAATGTGTTCCAAATGAAATATATCACTGATCCGGGACGTAGCACTGTTCCAGATGCAATGGTTATCAATCTTGCTAAAGATACACTTTTGCCTTGTTTAGTACGTGGTCCCATCACCATTATGGTTCATAGAACACGATCATTAATGTCACTGACCTCCTGACAGGTGAAATGATCGAGTTCGAAACGAAATGTTTGTACTGACATAAGTGTTCCGAAACATTCGGATCACATCGATGTTTCAGGACAGTGATCGGGTTCACTAAAGAGCTACACCCGTCCAAGTACCTCATTATCACACATGCATTACAACTTCTATTGCTGCTATTCATTCTTCATTCAAAACAGTTTAAACGGCACTCGCCCACGCTTTCGCATCCATCGGCTTTCCGTAAAATAAAACAGATCGTTGCTGCATCTATTTTTTTTTATAATATTTTTTGCACAACAGTCACAAAAGATATCTAAAAACACAAAGTATTGGTTTTCGGGTCTATATGTGTGTTTTGCATGTGGAATGTTTATTTTTACGTATACACGATACAGGAGAAAGTACTAATATACAAAACTATTCACCAAACACATCTACATAAAAGTTATTACATATTACCACAGAACAGATCACATTCTTATGCAAAACATATATACTATATATGACTCAACTTCTTTTAATAATTTAGAATTTATTTAAAATCAGAGGTGTTATATAGTGGACTTTATCTAGTGGGGTTACCCGACACTGTTTGACACACTGCAACCACTTGAGAATTTTTTACCTCGTTGCCGGCTCATTGTCGCTTTAGATTAGTTCTCTGGTCCTTTGGGCAATGTCGGATTCTTCTGCGAAAATCCGAAATCTACGGAGTCTGTTAACGCAGAAAAACACCTCACATAGCTTCCTCCACAGATAGCAGTGATGGATCACGTCTCGTTTCCGTAGATCTTTTAAATTTCGTCTACGATAATACAGTCTCACTGAATTAGCTGTGTAAGTGGAGTGTACAAAAATACAGTGTAAATACAGTATAATTACAAATTATAAATTATACAATATTAGGTAGGTTAACGAAAAAATATGAAATAAATATTTAGTTTATTAACGATGCCACGGTAATACATTTACGAAACAATGGCTTTTGTGTCATGGTTTGTGTTAGATCTCGACATGCGCATTAACTTTTGAAAAGAGCAGGAAGACAGGACAATTGTTTTGTTGCACCAAAAGGAATACTCGGTCTGTCGCTTTCTGCACCCACAAATAAAATTCGTTACTTTACTACTAAAATGGATGTTTTTTTTTATTAACTAAGTTTGTGAATAAATGTGTTGTTTGTGTGTAGTGAAGTTTGATAATACGGTACCATAGTCACTATTCGAAAGGTGTCAATTTTTCATCTGTTTATGATGATTTCGACCGCAGCGACCACACCGGGTAACTTCCAGAACCGATAACACGGGGACACGCATCGTAATTGATAGGATCGGAAGAAGGTTACAATGCAGGAATAGATTTACGAGGACCTTACCCTCTATACCCGAAGACCAATAAAAAGGACACCAATTCGAGCTACATAAATATTAATTTTGGTTGAAATTCGAAACTAGGAACGATTGTAAAAATGTATATGGTGATGTGGTGTTATTACTAGTGACCCTGAATTTTGCATCTATGCCTATTGTCGTTTTTATGGTTAATTTATTACTCACATAATAAAGGAGAAGAAAATATCAAAGCCTTTATTTGTGCAGAATAACACTTTGATATGCTATGGCTACACTGCCCGTGGGAACGCAATGGGGGTTAAGTTGGTTGAGTCGTACCAAAATGGCGGCGACGTGTTTCCCCACCCATCACGTCTCGTGTCCCGCGAGGGCGAAAAGTGGGCTACGTTAGGAGCAAACATTGATCGAATTGTGGTTGGGCTAATGACAAAACAATTTATTTTATATTAAAATTTTGATTATTCATACTTCCATACTTTCGCGTTATAAATGTTTAAGTATGTCTATCTGTCAGTTTGTTACCTTTTACGGCTTCACTGCTTAACTGATCTTGACGAAATTTGGCAATGACATAGCTTTCATTTTGGTGACGGACATAGGATACTTTTTTCCCGGAATATCAGGGAGATCCTACATGATTTAAAAAAAAACTTAAAAAAACTTCAACCACACGGATGTTTTTTTTTAATTTTTATTTGATAAAGTGTCGAGACGAGCAACACGTTCACCTGATGGTAAGTGCAACGTTTGCCCATGACAGATGCTGTGTTACTCAGAATATTTCTGTGTAGCACCACATTGCGCCCGTCACCCTGAGACATAAGTTCTTAAGTCTGATTACGCTAGCTCACAGTGTCCTTCAAACCGAAACACAGTAATGTTTGCACACTACTGCTTCACGGCAGAATAACTGGCCCAATGTAATAGCGGGAATCGGACAGTTTTTGTTTAAAAAAAGAATATTTAAAAAAAATTTAATGATTTTTATTATAAATTAATAAGCAACGCTATTTTCCGACGACGACGTATGCATAAGCAAGTAAAGCAAATAATTTTATACATATAATTTTTATTATTGTGTAACATGATGTAATAAAATATATTTAATGTACTATGTCCAAGATGTTTATTAATTCCTAGACGTTTTTACATCTGCCGAGGTTTTTTTTTTAACTACACTCGGCGTCAAAAAAATCGCACATCCGAAAAAAATAATTTAAATACTATTTTAACACAACAGGCCAATGGCAATGTTGTGGTTTGAGGGTATCATTCGAAAGGTAATTTCATTAGCTTTCAGGAATTTTAATTGAATTTTACTTTTATAACGAGACGAAAGAGAAATTAAAGAAAAAGACAGGGTATGTACAAATTTGCAAATTAATAATTTAAAAAAAAACTTAATAAATACAAAAAAAAGTTCTTAAAACCTAGTGTTACCCCCCCTTGCCTTGATAACGGCTTCCATGCGATCTTTCATGGACCTTACAAGGATCGCAACAGTCTCTTGGGGTATTTGTTCCCACTCTTCAAGTACCGCATCTTGGAGCTCTTGAGCTTGTGGCTGGAGCTGGATCTCGAGCTCGCACGCGCCGTTTTAGGTCATCCCAGAGATGTTCTATTGGGTTAAGGTCTAGACTTCGTGCTGGCCAATGCATAACAGGGATATCGACCTCCTGTAAATAATCCCGTACAATAGCCGCGGTGTGGCAACGAGCATTATCATGCATTAACATGAATCCATCACCGACATAACCAGCATACGGGACCACATGTTCCTCCAGGATTTCAGTAATGTACCGACCAGCATTTAATGACCCTTGCCCACGGCCACCTCGAGTCCGGGAAACGCACACAAGTTCCGTTTTCCCGTCGACAGAAATGCCGCCCCAAAACATACACGAGCCACCCCCGTATTCGACGGATTCTTCGAAGCGGGGTTGTGTGAACCTCTCCCCCTGTCTTCTGTAGACCCTTCTACGTCTGTCATTGCAGAAGATACAGGCCCTCGTCTCACCAGAGAAGAGGACGGTCCGCCACTGTTCTAGAGTCCACTCGCAATGATTGCGAGCAAACTCTAGGCGATCTCTGCGATGCTGTGCAGTAAGCTTTAGCAGGTCTATGGGCTGTTAAACTCTTTTCGTGTAACCTTCTTCTTATCGTAGAAACACTCACAGATGTTCTCCGAGTTGATCGAAGCTGTTGTTGCAACTCAACAGCATTTGTAAAACGGTTTCGTAAAGATGTCGTAACGATGAAACGGTCATCTCTTTCTGATGTGCACCGTTTTATTCCAGATCCCGGTTTTCTAACATAACCACCAGTCTGCTGAAAACGTTGGAACACCCGTCGAACTGAAAAACGGGACAGGTTCAACTGTCGAGCAACGTCACACTGCCGCATCCCCGACTGCAATAGGGCAATCACTTGAGCGGCTTCTTCAGAGCTGGTGTCCATCTTTACTTGTTCTTACTTGGGTTACTTGTTCACGTGTCTTCATTGCAAAGTCTAAATTACGACTGGCCCATATTTCATCCAGATCGACCCTTTTATACCCTTTTTAGGTGGTGTAACTAGCGTCCTTACTAACGAGCATTTGACAGTGTTTATTTTTGACGCTCTATAATGATAAATGTTTTAATGATTTCATGATTTTTTTATTAATAATGTAAAGCTATTTAAATACCCATTTCAAACATATTTTTACGCATTACCAATATTTATATAAATATAATTCGTTTCTAGCCATTACAGCCATTTTTCGCGCAAACTTAGAGAGGTGCGATTTTTGTGACGCTGAGTGTATGTTTCTACTATTAAAATCCTTTTAGAAATCTGTTTTTTACATGACCTTCAGATTAAAACCTTTATTTTAAAGCCCGTGTAGCATTTAGATAAGTCGAAGGAAGTAATTTATTATGAGACCTTCAGAGCTTCAAAATGTTTAGTTTAAGATATGTTTTTTTAGCTTTTTACTTATCGTTTTTATCGTTTTCAATTTCATATGATATCGATAACGTTCAAAAATGAACCTATGGAATTATTCTTTCCAAGCTATATTATGCAAAACTATCTTCGAAATGTCAAAATCTTATAATATTAGGGAGTAATTCTTGGTTTCCCGGATACGCTTTGGATGAAATTTTGTATTTAGATAATGTTTTACTTTCCAAGTTTATGTAGATAGGTGTCATCACTGTGGGCACTGTGCTACATCGTTATTCGATAGCGCACAATTGACGGAAATGCGGTGAAAATATATAAAAAAAATACATACAGACGAACATAGAACCTCCTCCTTTTTTGAAGTCTGTTAAAAGTACAGGTGAAGTTAATAAGAGCCTGTTAATAAAAAATAGGATAAAAATATGTTTGCTGCAATTAAGTTATAACCAGTTTTTGATAAAGCCATTTTAGCGATTAGCGCGTTTTTTGCAATCGTGCAAGAATAGACAGTTTTATCTGTGCTAGCACTAACTTGCTCATGGTCTTCTGGGCATTTGGGAGTCAGCGAGTGATCACACATGCGTCGACATGACTATCCCGCAGCCCCCGATCCGCGCTCTGCTCCCGCGTCGCCTATGCCCTCGCGCCTATGCCCTCGCGCCGCGATTTACTTCCGCGCCGGGTGTCGTCTATCGATGCGTGTTTATCTCTTCAACCTTTATAAAGGCTACCGCACAACTGATAACGGGGTTTTATAAGTTGATCCTTTACTCATCTATTTGTAAAGTAAAAACTATGACGGAAGCAAAAAAGAAGAGACCGCAGTATAGTGTGGATCATATTAAATACGGATTTATCGAAAACCCCGCAAATCCGTCATCGCCAGTGTGCTTTCTTCATTAAAAGAAGTACGAAATTCAGCCAATTAAATCAAAATCTGTATTATCCGAAAAAATCCTTTGAGCAGTAGTTTTGTTAGACGAGTTGATGAGATAGATGGCTGAAAACATTGAAGAATCATTTAGCAAATCATCTGGAGACTTGTAAATTTTCAATTCAGCTGGATGAGTCCAGTTTACCAACCAGTGAAGCATTGCTATTATCATACGTGAGGTTCATCGAAGATGAGAAAATATATCAAAAAGTATTGTTTGCTACAAATTTTGAAACAGATACAAAACTGAAAACCATATTTAATACTGAAAAGTTTTGTGACGAAAAGGGAATTCCTCTGTGTTTCTTCTGTCCCTTCTATTCCTTTCAAAATATACATCGTTTTAGACCTTTCTTGTTACCCATGATCTTAGCATACGTTGACATATTAAAGGACATATTTTGACAAATTCTAAAATAGTACCATAGTATAATTTGTATACGGAACTTTCAGGCAAACTCTGGAAGACAACTATATTTAAAGACTTAGTTGTGCTGTGGTAGAGCACAGCTTAGTTTATGAAGCTAGGCTCCATAGAAAGCATTTTCTATTAATTACTGGTGGTAGGATTCTTATGCAGTAATCCGTCTAGGTAGGTACCACCACAGGGCTAATTATTCTGCCGTGTGCAAGCATATAACTGTGTTTCGGTTTTAGCTAGTGTAATCACTGGGCATATGAGACTTTAGAAATTGATGTCTCAGGGTGATGGGCACCCTTCTTCAACCAATTAGCTAATAATCATCATTCACTCTTCAGGTCTTCATTTTACAGATTTCTTATTAAAACTCTGAACTTGGAAAGTCTCCAACTTTTTGCATGTCATCATAGTGTTTCTGTCGTTTCGTGCTTCATTATTTTGATCATGGCTCCTGAAGTAGTCCGCATCTTTCCTTATCTTTGCAACTTTATAATTCTTTTGATGTTCCTCTGGTTGATTTTCGATCACGACGACAACTACCGAGCACTGTCGGAAGTTATCAACTGCGCAGGAGATAATATAGTACCTAAAGTAGACACGCAAACACAGAGGCAATTTACTCGTCCCTACCTACCCGAGCCAGACGTAACGCTCACGCGATAAGATCAGGGGTAGACTAGGATGCAGTGTTACAAAATTACAACCCGAAAGCCAACAATTTGGGTATTTGCATGGCTCTGGTTGGGATTCTCTACTACCCCTAGATCACGCGGTTGTCTAAAGTATGATAAACAAATCTTTTTCATATTTTCAATTTTTGTAGCGAGAATGGACTTGTGGAGAATGGGTGCAACGTTGTTCTTAATTAACTGCAGTATGCGGAGTTAGGATACTGGTGATAGGATTCTTATGCAGTAATCCGTCTAGGTAGGTACCACCACAGTGTCAGTTATTCTGCTGTCAAGCAGTATTGTGCTTACATTACAGCTTCGGTTGGAAGGGCACTGATAGCTATGGTAATTACGTGGCTTAGATACTTAGGAACTTGATGTCTTAGGATGACGGGCGCAATGTAGTGCCACACAGGAATGTTCTGTCACAGCATTTGTTATGGGCAGACGTTCCAATTACCATTAGGTGAACGTTTCGCTCGTCTCGTCACCTCCAACTTTTAAACAAATCATCGTCTCACTGTAAAGTACTTTTGTAATAAAAATACGAGTATTTTGTATCATTCTTGTAAAGCTGATAAGTGTGGTATCTATAGAAAAATAAAATGTCAACATTTTCAAATACTTTATTTTTTTTATATCATTTTTATTTAAAATTCTCAAATATTCTGGCAGCCCTTTGTACTTTGATACTTATCTTTGTGAATAAACAAGAACTGAAAGTAAATGTATGTGATAAATTTTGCCTTTCTTTTTCTTTTAATTGCGTTTCCATGTAATTTTGTGATATATTCATATTTAGTTTATTTTAAATGTACTTTATGAATGTTTTTATTATAATAAAGTTTTTTATTTGTTTTGGGTGCATCATTCAGTTATTAATTACATTACAAACAGCATTAGCTGAGAAAGAGAGAGTGAGTGAGAAGAGTATATTCCTACATTATATTATCTATGATCTAAAACACCATTATAAAATACAATTACTTACATATTTTTAATAATTTTTCATTCTTTTGACATTTTTTTCAACCGATACCAATGTCTTCGAAACTACAATACCTATTGACTTCAATTTTGGCATACATATTCCTTTAGTGACATATACTAAGAAAGTAATTTACGTTTTTTTTATTGGATAAAGTAATGAGTTCAAAACGTTCACCTGATGGTAAGTGCAACGTCTGCCCATAACAAATGCTGTGTCACCCAGAAAATTTCTGTGTGATACCACACTGTGCCTGTGTCAGTCTCATATGCCCAGTGATTACGCTAGCTCATAGTGCCCTTCAAACCGAAACACAGTAATGTTTCCACACTACTGCTTCACGGCAGAATAACTGACCCTGGGATGGTACCTACCTAGACGGATTCCTGCATAGGAATACTATCACCAGTAAAATTGGTTGGTGATTGGTTCCTAAATGGGTAAACTGGTTGATGCTGCTTTTCTCTATACTGACTTTTATAATAATAAATTTCGTGTGGAGGCGGTAGTAAGTAGTAGTAATAGTAAGTACATTATGAAGGTGTTTTTACCATCTCCATACTCTGATATGGAGATAGTAAATTTTTTTTAATTTTTTTTAAAAGAATACTAGCAATGCTAAATATTACTAATATTCCTGCTAACCACTCCAACTAAGCGTAAAAGCTTGTGCTAGGAGATGGTTCACGACAATAGTCGAATGGCGGGCTCGATCCTGCGACGTCATGTTTCACAGTCCGTACCCTAAACCATTAGGCTCTTGCCGCTTTATTATTGCATTAAGTATTAAGTATTGGATGTAATCTGTAAAGAGCAGGACCGATTCCGAAATATTATGTCACTGTTAGGAAGTGTATGTATCCTCCATAACCTACGATATTTAATTGAAAACTTAACATTTAATAAAATCGTGCACGGGCTGCTGAAGTATATGTATTAATATTATGAGACTATGCTTATTCGAATATAATGATTTAAACAATACCTGAGCACAGCACGTCCATTAGCCACTAACAAAAAAAAAACTAGAAGTACACTATATTATAAAAAAAGTTGTAAGTTTGATTGAAGAATATTCTTAATACTCTGCGAAAATGCTGCAATTTGCTGTCAAAACAAACAACTTATGTTATAAATATAATTAAGTATTAACTATAATTTACAATCCTGGAACGAAATTAAGGCTTAAATTGCATATATAGTATTGCATTTTTAAACAATCACCCAATAATGCACCTTTGTCTATAAAATATGGAAATCTTTTACTTATTATGTATTTTCACTTAAAGTTCATTTCTATAAATGATTAGTTACTAGTCTCTTATTTGACAAATAAGTTGTGATTATTGTAATTAATATTATAATTAAAACGTAATCATCATTGTAATCTGAAATCTACATTGATATGTAAATATACCTTAAACTAACGTCTTTACGGCATGCTGTACACATTTTATGTTACATGTTTTCATTACTTTTCTATTACCATAATTCATCACAAATTTATACAACGTTATTCATAATGGGAATAACATCCCGGCACCTACCCATGCTACTTTGATCTGACAAACACAACGGTGAAGTTTTAATGACAAAATTGAATACTAAGAATGTTCATACAAAACTTTAAAATTATTTGTTTTGTAAAACTGTACGCGACCCTAACTCAGAAAGTCGTTGCCCCGAACCAGACAAATTCATAATACGTTTTCTTCTCCATTTTATTTATGTTACCCTACTACGGCGTCATACAAACAGATTTACTTCGCAACAGATTTCCTTAAGCTTCATGTTATCCTAGTACTTGCGAGTTCTTTCGATGGCAGCTTAATGGAAAAACGTCCAATTAAATTTATGAGTTCATTGCCTCGATCAGCTGTATAACAGGGTCAGCTATGAGTTTTTAGCAAATTATTTAAGTCGACATATCTCCTACAGGTATCACGCTACGAGGGTCATTATATTTTTGGGGCATTTACACATCATCTCTAAGCCTAGCCTGCCGGGATGTATAGAACATTACGAATGACCCAGTATATGGATTTATTATTAATTTAATAAAATATGTGGGAGAGAAAAAACTAGAAAAAACATTGTATTTTCTGTACATACGATTTCTAGGCTATGAATTAATTTATTTTATAATCATTTTGCAGTACAAATTGCTTAATAGGTAAGGTTATTGGTCTGCGGCAGAGTAGAATGGCATCTTTCCTACCGAGGCGTCGTTAGAGGCGACTAAAATATTGTACGGACAGCCTTTATTCGTGCAGAATAGCACAGTAATATGCAATGCTGTCACTATACTGCTCGTGGGAACGCAGTGGGGTGTAAGATTTTTTTACTCGTACCAAAATGGCGGCGACGTTGTAAGCCACCTGTCACGTCTTGTTTCCCGCGGGGGTGAAAAATGGTCTACGTGTGTGACCTCTGTCTACCCTTTTTATGGAAAAAGGGCATGACTTAATTGTTCCCAAAAAGATAACAAGGGCTTACGTCATTGCATCTTAGATGTCATAAGTTAATATAGTAATGTTTTTCAGTGTTGCTAGTGTAGTGTAGGGCTGCCATAAATGCTGAGACGCCGACCGGGACATTTAGAACAGAAATAGGGTAAACTATGGATTATTTAAAAACTCAGGTAATACTCCACCACTCCATTTCACTCGTAGATCTCAGACGATACACTTACGCAACCGTAGCTTACGAATTGTGTGCATGCCGGGACACAACGCTTCAAACCGGGCCATGTCCGGGTCGTATGGCAGCCCTATGCTAGTGTGATGTTTATTTTAAGCATAACGCCGTGTTTCATTTTAAATTAATAAAGTTTTATTAAAAATATAGTTTCAGACCGTCGTGCAAATCAATCGCACCGATGAGGTCAAGTCGGACGTCCTCCAGTACCTGGACTTAGATCTGCACCCGTCGAAATCCACGCCAACGAAGGTACAGTAAAATAATCATTTGTTTTTCTCTTTTTCCAGACTGGAATCGATGAATAATAAACGTGATGATAGCACGCCGTCTGATGTCTTTGAGGAAAGACGTTCAGACCTTGAGACGTACAATCGTTATGACCTTTCTTGTAATAGTCATTGTACTGTTTCTGGAATATACGCAGCCGCAATCTATACGCTCTTTATGCGCATAATTACAATTTATTTCTTAACTTCATGCTTATCATGAGATATTAGATGTAAATATTTCACGTTTACTGGTGGTGAGATTACTATACAGTAATCCATCTAGGTAGTTAGGTACTACCCAAGGCCAGTAATTCTGTCGTGAAGCAAACATTACTGTGTTTCGGTCCGAAGGGCACTAAGAGCTAGTGTAATCACTGGGCATATGAGACTGAAGAACTGATATCTATATTCTGGTTGACTCAGCATTTGTTGTGGGCAGATGTCTCACTTACCATCAGGTCAACGGTTTACTCGTCTCGTCACTTTATTCAAAAACTGCTACTGGTTGAGATACTGGCCACTATCTACTATCAGTGATACTTAGCCACAAATCTGTAGTCTGCGCTCGTGGGTTTTGGGTACGAATCCCAGCCGTAGCCAACATTTGTGCAAAAACACAAATTATGGGTTTTCGGGTCTGGATGTGTTGTGATTGGCCCCATGCACCCGATACTGCATTCTAGCATACGTCTGATTTTATCGCATGATTTTCGCACTGTACTATTAATAATGGATATTACTTACTATATATACAGATGACGAATTTAACATTTACATTTACATAATCATGGTACTAAAATATCATGACAATCACGATATTCTATCTACATATATACTCGAAAAAGCAAATTACCACTGATTCATCACGATGTCTCCGAAATTACAAGACCATCGTCATCATTTCAGCCTATCACTAGTCCACTGCTGAAAATAGGCCTCTCCTATAGATTGACTCAAAAGTTTCTAGCTCTGACTTTGGGAGGATTTTGCCACAGTTGCCACTCTTAGCAGGCGGGTTGGCAATCGCAGATTGTTTATTCAGATGTTCCAGAAATATGCTGCTGCCCATCTCCTGGTTTTTAAACTTTTTGAGTTATGACGATTTTGTAATAGCAGTGCGATATATGTTAAAGCGACTTATATATACTTATTGACTGTGTGGTGGCGGCTTAAGAGTATCTACCACCCCATCTCATCCCGTGGATGTCGAAAAGTCGACAGAGGGAAAATTAAAACCAGGAGACGGGCAGCAGTATCGGTTGCTAAACCGGCCTACCAATCTTTGTAACTATGGCAAAATTCCCTCAAAATATTACAAACGGTGGCAATCTATGGGAGAGGTGTTGCCCTATGTTCAGCAGTGGACTAGTTTTAGATAGAAATAGTGATAATGATGATGATCACGGACTCATCTCGATATCTACGAAATTACAAGACTTTCAGATATATATAATTTCGGTGAAGTAATCGCTGTTAGCCTTTTGGCTTTTACAGCTTCATCGGATTCTGTGCTGACTGCCACAATCCACGTTTCACCAAAACAATATAATGCACTTCGTGTGATAGGCGGTGAGCCCATCGCCACCATGCGTTGTTGGGTGCACAGTGCAATTTAATTCCTTACTCGCCTTTTACGAGATCCATTCTATGAGATGGAGTAGTAGTATTATTTTAACGAGCCGCAACCACATGGCTAGGTTCAAAATAACACCTATGTATGTGAAAGCAGATCAAAACGACGGACACTTCTCAAAATTTATTTGTTACCTAAAATATTTTCGATTTTGAGGATATTTTAAATATCGTTGCTGTTCGATTTTATGTTTATCAGTTGTTGAAATAAGATTGTAGAAAAGCAAATGAAAAAAAAATTAGCGCAAGTAACTTACACCACGACGACCGCTCGGCCTAGTGGTCAGAGTAACTGACTTCTACGCGGCGGGTCCTGGGTTCGAGTCCCAGCCGGAGCAAAAACGAATTAAGATCCGTAAACCAACATTTGTGCAAAAACAAAATGTTGGTTTTCGGATCTTTATAAAGAGCCCACGATACAGGAGAAATCCTACTTTGTGGGATCCAGTTTCGTTTTAAAATGCATTATTTAATACTATACGCTAAACTAAAGGCTGCCATTGTTTCAGCAGCAAGACGCTCAACGAAAATCTATTGATGTGATTCACGGCAAGTCTATATCTGCCATTGAAGCACGTTCCTTGTACAAGACGGTGGATTTTCTGAAAACCGAAGCCTTCAATATAACGCGGCAGGACGCGGAGGCATCGCGAAGCAGCCACCATTAGACGCACTTATATATTTCGGTGTGACGGCAAAAGTTTTTTTCTGGTATTATGCACACTTACCAGAAACAATTTGTAATCAAGATGTCATTACGTTGAAAATGTATTTTATTTACTTTATTCTAGCTGCAAGTTCGGAGGTACGGGCATCGATTTAAATGTTAGTTTTATAATAGTAATGAGGATCGTCATGCCGTGTGTTGCCATCACTATTGGCAATCAATACGCTTCGTGGAGTACCATTACAAATAATACCATCGCTATTTAAAATGGATATTTCTGCCTTATGGAGCCGTATTAATAAATAAGGTCGTATTAATAAATAATACTGACGCTAATATTTATTGTAATCAGTATTTTTGCATACTTCCAGTATTATTTCATCTTCATTTTCATTCGTTCTTCAAACTTCTCTTTTTATAGTATACAGGATCCATGAACATGACTCATGGCTTGGACATCATGGCTCCTGAATACGACTTTAGGATGACTTTTACAAAAAAATATTGAATTAATAACTTTCATTAATTATATAATATTTTTTTTAGGTTTCTCAACGGTTACAATAATTGTGCGGTAAATGACACTTTATCTGGGAAAAAATAATACTTTTATTTATTAGTATTTTGTCTATTCAGATAGATGGTCAGTGTTATAAAAAAATAAGGTATTTGTACATCTAACTAAAAAAAAATCCGTATTGCACTCTTTGTAGTATAGTATTGTTATATTAATAGGCTTTAATGCATTTTTAGGATAAACAGAACCTTAATACATTTAAAAATGCTTTAGTAAAGGTCATTTATTAACGTAAGGCGACGCGTATTTATTCCATTCATGATTGCTTTTATATATTAGGGAGCAGTTGGCACCACACGGCCTTTGTTTATTAAAAAATGATGAAAAAAAAAACTATTATGAGGCGTAACTTTAAATCTTTATATTTCATTAGCAGTCGGATGTTAGATTATAAGGAATTATACTTTAAACCGGGACAAAAAGTGAGCGCAATTTTAGTACCAATGTTACTAAATAGGTACTATTAGTATTAAATAGTTTAAAAGTTATGAGGCATATTATTCGTATTCTAAGGTTTCCTTAAAATGTTGTCGCTTATCCTAAATCACCGCTGCACTATTTCGTCTTTTAAAAAATTCGGGGCGTAAGATGACAACGAAATTCAAAGCGCGTATACCGATTAGTTAAAGCTTTTAATAACTAATTATTATACTGACGTCGCTGTCGTCTGAGTCACCGGTCCTCTCGCTCGCACTTACGGTTCTTAAGGAACGATTCTGGAGATGAGTCTTACTTTGGGAATAAATACGTGGTGTAATGTAATTAACTCTGTTTAGTTGTCGACAAACAATTTGCGAACATTACATCGTTGACTTCGTATTTTTTTTTGGACCGGGGACTTAATTGACAGCGGCGGAAATTTTGTCATTTAGTGCGATAAGTGTTATCTGTACTAATGCGCGCTAAACGTCATGTACCTCCGAATTTAGCAGTCGTTACTTAATAAAAAAAAAAATAAGCGCACATTTATAAGGTAAGAACTAAATAGTTTAGTATTAAAAATAGACAATGAAAACTACTGCAATTCATCACAGTGTCTGTAATTTGAAATACGCAGGCGTTAGTAGGGATTCTGCAGAAGCCCAGTGAATATTTACCATAAAGTCACTGACCCCCTGATAGGTTAAGTGATCGAGTTCCAAATGATACATTGGTATCGACGTGTTCCGGAGCTTTCGGTTCACTGTTCCGAAACATCACATCTTTGCTTCGGAACAGTGAACCGGTGCACTGAAGACCTGCACACGCCTATTCTAGATACTATTTTTTTTAAAAATATTTTGATATTTCACAATGGGCTTTAATGTAGTGAAAAACTAGAATGTATTCTGTGATGCGTGTACAGACTGAAAAAAAAATAGGAATAATTAATTAAAAAGATGGTCAATGCTTTCACAAAATAAAAAGAAATATCTTTATGTAATGCTAGTTTCATTTAGTTGCGTTGATATTATCAATTTATAATAACTTTTGATTTTCGCAGTTTTATTAACGACAATGTATCCTAATGCCTTCCGCGTGACCTGGTGGTCAGAGTACCTGACTTCTACGCCGCGGATCCTGGGTTCGAATCCCAGCCGGAGCCGACGTTTGTGCTAAAACACAAATTGTTGGTTTTCGGGTCTGGTTGTGTTGTGATTGTCCCTGTGTTTCTGACTACTGCATCCTAGCCTACCTCCGATCTTATCGCATCAGCGTTACATCGGGCGCGGGTGGGTAGGTTGGGACGAGTGAGTGCCTCTGTGTTTCCGCGTACACTTGTGGCACTATAATATCTACTGCGCAGGTGATGGCTCTCGACAGTATTCGGAAGTTGTCGCCGTGGTCGACATCGGCTAGGAGAACATCATCCCAATGATGGGACTAGAAAAGGTTTGAGAGATAAATCAAAAATTGCAATGAATTTGTTATGCTAATTTTTAAAACACAAATTACGATAGAATCATGACGAATTTATTTTTGTTGTTTTTCGATAAGTCGACTACAATTTACTAAATAATAAATTTGAACAAAGCTAATTATACTTACATATATTATTAATTTAAAGTAATGTTTTGATATAATTTCTTAACCTTACATTACAATTATTTTAATAATCATAATGTCGTTCGCTTTATTTATTAAGAAAGAGGGTATGTCTCTATAGTTTCGGTTTTTTTTGTTATAAGTTTAAAATCCACATAGGTTTAAATATTTACTTATTGGCTTTAATTTTATCTCAGTGTAAAATAATTTAACTGTATATAACTTCATAATTCAGAGCTGACGGGAATAATGTTACTTGATAATGCACTCTCTATGTTTACTTTTTAAAGACTGCATTCATAATCTTTTGTATATTGAAGTTTTGCATTAAGTTGCAAATTATTAAATGAGTTTGTAAATGTTTTTGTACGGAGATGTTTGTATTAGGCATCGAAAGTCATAGTGCACTTAAGCTAAGGTGTCTCCTTTTTATGTTATAAGTATGGTCAATGTAGTTTTTAAGGTGTCCAGTAAGTTAAAACCTGCAAAATGTACTTGCTTACAATTCACTAGAATTGCAATTGTCCTGTCAATCGTCGCTGGTTTTACAAACGCACTGCCGATGAGGTTTTCTTTATCACTCTCGCTCCGTTCACTAGGATCCATCATCAAACTCTACTATTTTCCCCTCTCTCTTCCCCTTTGATCAGTCATCAGCTTCTAAACACTTCAGGACAAAGTTTTCTCAAGAGCCAAATCCTCTTATGGTTTGCTGTTATCGCCACGCTTGGCAGTCGATTTATAAAATTAAATAAAAAAAAAACATAGAACATATTTATTCAAATATATACGATATTTTTAAGCCACTTCAACGCTTAAAAACCACGCATCGACATCAGCCTCATGCCGTACTAATGCCCTTTGTAAGTTGGGAGATTTAGCCGTAATTGCTAAATCATTACCGAAATCTCTATCTCTATATCTATCATCTGATCATCATCACGATCATCCACATCCTGGGATAATGTAATAACTACTCCGTTTTTGCTTTGATTCTATTTTGAAATTTTTAGAACACTGTCTTTAACAGGCGACAGAATTATATCAGCTTAGACAACGGCGGGTCGAAAAGAGCAAATAATTATTCATGGTTCTCCCAATGGAGACTTTGTACCTATTCTTTATCCATTATAACGAACCTAGCAAAGCGATTTCTTAGTCGCACATTGCATTCAAAAGGCTAGGAGCAAAGTAGATTTTTAAATTGCTAAGAACGTCCTAATTGCTCGAAGGCGGCATTTGCGAGATCGTTTTCGAAAAGAACATTTTCTGTATTAGTTCTTTTCTGTGGATAGAATATAGTAAACGGAGTTTTAGTTTCAGTCCTAGTCTATACTGTTTATAATTTATACCTTACCAGCAGCGCGATTATTGTCTTAGATACACGATCTTTACATATTATTCCACATTTAATACTTTAATGTAATTTTAATAATCTTGGTGCATTTCAGATGTTTATAATATGCTATTGAATGTTTCGATTATTAAATAAAAAAAACACGTGGTTTTAATGAGTAACAATGAATTTAACTAGTGAGAGTTGTTTAGTGTATTTAGGATAAACGTAATATGTATTTTGTATTGGATACATTTTGAATAGTATTCAAAAAATGTGGCATTAAATGACACTCACACACATTACAGTTGAGTCATTTTGAAATGAAGGTAATGAACGGTGGTGTGGTTTTACATTTTAATCAAATTGGAAGCATTTTTACAAGTTATTAACAAATAAAATTTACAGCATTAAATAATGTATATACTATGTATTAAAATGTATAACTATCATAAACCATTTACAAAATTGTTGAGTCGACTGTGGCAGTCTGAAACTATTAGGAGGTAGAACAATTTTTGTAATCAATTATACACCTTTGCCGTAGATCCGAAAAAATATTATAAAATTTAAAATTACATGTTATTAGTAAATATGTTCGTTATTAATACTATTCATTAAAAAAAGTATTATAAAATAGCAGTATATATAAAAGAATATATTTGTTACATATTTTCATCAGCATCGCAACAAATGGACATAGCAATCATTAAAAGTAATATTTAAATAATTATTACAATAAATAAGGGAAATAGCCACGATTTCTTCAAATCTGAAGTTTTTATGGCGATCAATTCGTTCTCATGTAAATAAATTAGGTCCTTTAAGTTTTAATTTTCCAAAACAGAAGCATTAAACAAGACTGAACATTTACAAGTAAGATATTTTTTAATAAACCATCTCTAAAATACGGCAATAGATCTATTTTTGTATAAACAATATCAAGCCTTGGCATCAATCGTCATTATAACTAATAGATAGATAACTTCGGTGAATGATACATTTTTCTTTTATGACGTCTACATCACATCACAGCAAAACTACTTTTACTATACCACGATTATAAAACGGACTAAAAGTATAAAGTTAGTTTATAATTAATTGCACAATTTGTACCCAACAAACAAGCAGACAGAAAGACAAGTAAAGCGAGTTAATAATGAATTGTCATCGAGTTCTAAGCTATGTTTAAAGTTTTAACACTAGCTCCTCGGGAAGTTACTTTAAAATCAATTATTCGATTTGACCCGAACATACACGAAAGCGATTTAATAAACACTTGCGAAAATAGATAAAAATGTTGAAGTTTCGGAATAGCACAAAGTAGAATTAACATACATTTAATTTCGATTGGCGCAATAAAATTTTAAAATTGCTTTTCATTTCAATAAATCTAACATATCTAGAATAATAAACAGTTTACAACTGAAAAACTACTAACACATTACAAGTTAAAAAATTTTTTATTCTAATCCATCCGTGCTATGATAGCAAAATTCGAATTTACAACCATTGATAAGTATTGTTACATCACTACAGGTTTTTCTTTTTTTGTGATAAAAAATTCAAACATGAATTGAAAACATTGTCGGCAGTAGTGGAAAAGTATTGGTTTCAACTGTACAATTGTCAAAATTATTGCTAACAATTCCGACGGAAACACTGCTACAGCGAAAATTTCGGACACTTTCTGCCGTTTTCCATTTTGTATATTATATCTTTCGATAGTTTTAATGACATACACCTACAAAGATGGTTGCAAATTTTTGCAAACATACTATATATTTTATACTATTATATATGTACGTACATCAAATTCCAAGCCACAGCTAAGGCCTCGTACACACTAGGGTGTACACATATTAAATACAATTTTCAAATATTAAATAAAATATTTGAAATTTAATGTATTCTGTTTAACTAAATGTACGTATTTTGCTACTAAAGGATTACCCATAAGTATTGTTATGTATACAATATACATACAGATTTATTATAGAAAAGTTACGATACGCACAAATTGACTTTGTATTATGTAATATTAATGAATGGTATTTGATAAAATATTCGTATTATATTGCAGTATTTACTAAGATACAATTAAGCGCAATGTTCACCGTCATAGCCTGCATTGTAATTTTACAAAGATAGCAAGCACCCTGAAAGTTAACAGGTTGTCCAAGTAGGTGTATATTCTAACCCTTTGCGTTTGGTATATTTCCCTGATGGGAGTACCAGCTAGTCTGAGAATTCAGAAATTCAGCTTCCCCGATTTTTTTATTGGTATCTGTAAGTTGATTGAAATCTGGCACTAACTTAACTATCGTTAGCCTACTTTGCCGGGCCGATCGCCAGGCGATCATTTATGACATCACACCGCCGCAGTGGTGGTATCGCCCGCAAAGGGTTAATTGTGCTTCTATTCGATTACACAAGAGTATTTCACATAATAAATTAAAACTCTAACTTATTATTGATATAATCTATAATGTATTACTATTTATGCATAACTTTCTTATTCAATATCGCTTTGTACGTTGTTCTGTAGTCTAAACATGTCTATATTAATCATGTGCAACAACCTCTTATATTGTATTAAGTTGCACAAGCATTTTAGAATTTTCTTAATCATTTTTCATCTATACTCCTATACATTGAAATGACCTTGCAGTGCGCTTTATCCCACATACCATTAAATATGTTATGTGTAACAAAGACGAAAGACAAGAACGAAAGATTAAAGTCAAAAAATAACTTCAAGTGGCCTTCATTTTTTAAATAAGAGCGTTTTCATTGATCGTAACTGAATGAGATGACGTTTTCTCAGTGCTACTTCGCTTTCGTGATGAGAGTATAGTGTAAATTAGATACAAACTGTTATATTTTGAAGTATTTAGTGCAATAAATGTGTATGTCCCTAAAATGCGTTAAGGCATACTTTTCGTCTAATCATTATCGATTGTCATAGAGTGACATTTAACTTATAAAAGCTTCATGGCCAATGTATTGCCGGACCATGAACGTTGCTTTATGTGGTTTTAAAAAAAAAGGAAATTTCACGTTTTTTTTTGTTCACGGTCATGCTACGGTCTGGTCCGTTACAGTCTCGGATATTTCGCTCGAAGCCTTAGTAATGTTTTGTATTTATTATACATTAATTTTTCATCTCCCTCATTACGGAGTTATTTATGATAGAAGAAGCAAAATATGTCTGTCAGGATAGTAGCAAGTGGAAAGGTGTGGTCTCTGCCTACCCCAATCGCAAAGAGGCGTGACTCTATGTATGTATTTGTTAAGAATCGTTAAATCGGTTTCGTTTTAAAAGGAGTCCGAAGCTTGCCGTTGTGCATAGCGTAGTGTTTTCGGAAGATTGGATAATTCCGTCAGCGCGTTCATTTGCCAGTGATAATTCTCCATGATACGCTGGCGAGTTACGTCGTGTTTAATTTAGGAAATTACTGTGAAGTCACTCATATAGCCGCGTTGAAATATGAGCCCGTCGTCGATGAACATGTTCGCTGTGCTCTTTAGTATGAAGGATCGCCAGTTGTGTAGGTGTCGTTCAAATGGTATGATTCCAGTGGATGATTCGAAAGTTTTGTTTAAAACAAAATTGACCAATTTGTATTGCATTTGTTTTTGAAGCGAAATTTCCCCTATTTTCATCTTTATATTTACATTAGGTATTATTATAATTTTAGAATATTTTTATTAAGTAGTAATAATTATTTGCTGTCATTTAAAAATAAAAGTGCAAATATGTATAGTATGTGAATTATCACCATGCGTTAAATAAAGTGAAATTATCCAATTTATTTTATTTATTACCTTATGTGATTATCACCTTCGTCAACCTCTTAATAGACCATTGCTGAACGAACGCCTCTTTCTATTTGGAAGGATTTGCCATAATGTCCTGTCTGTGCAGGTTTATTGGCTATTACAGTACCATTCATCCTATACCTTATACCCTGTTACGCCCGTCAGCGCTTCAGATAATTTAGGTCTGGTGTATCTGATGGTGATTAGATGGCCATCTGTGGAAGGCCACGACCTTTTTCTGACATTTCATTAAGTAGACTTTTATAGATCCGCAGGATGAAAAGGGCACCGTGACCCATTTACAACATACCCATTAACGTATGCCTGATATCCACTCAGAGAAAGGAACCAGCGTATTCGATAGATGGCGTTCTTCCCAGGAACGGCGGGGGGAAGGGCCTTGGGTGGGCGCTTGTTCTCATTTGATAACTCGTTGAAAAGCTGGCGAAGTGCGTAAATATGCACACCGACGAATAAATATTCTCCGTCATCGTGAAAATTATACACCACTTCAGCATATACGTATATACGTGTCGCGGCATATGGTGATGGCCCGCCTTCCGGTTTTCGACCGCGGCGGCAACGTCCAATAGTGTTTGAAACTATCAATTGCGCAGGGGATATTATAGTGCTACAAGTGTACGTAACGTAAAAACAGGCGCTCACTCGTTCTAACCCACCCGCGCTCGATATAACGCTTATGCAATAAAATCGAAAGAAGGCTAGGTTGCAGTGCTAGAGACACGGCGACAATGAAAACACAACCGGTTAAAGCGTTTGTTTTGCACAAGCGTTGGCACCGGCCGGGATTTGAACACAGGATAGGACCCGCAGCGCAATAGTCAGGTACTCTGATCAGTGCCGTAGCGTGGGTGCCGCCCAAAGCTAAGCTGTAAGCCGCTTGTTTTCGTAACTCTTCAGAAAATCGATGTTCGGTGGCCAATATATAATTTTTAAATAATTTTACATATAAGAATTTTCTATTACAACAAGCATTTATAATAGCCGTTGTGAGGAACATCCTAAGCATAATTATTAATAACAAAATGAACGAATATATTGTAATAAAAAACATATATTGATTTTTCAATATATAGGCTCCAGTTGCACTCGACGCTCTAAGCTTGACACTTTAGCATTACACTTATTCGCGAAGACTTCACAACTAGTTTAGTTTCAGCATGTGCGTCAGTCTCCAGGCTCACGTCTAAGGTCTCATCATCTGACGAATTAGAATCATCCCCCGTGAACACCCGCGACATCGGCTTCACTCTTGTGGAGAGGCGAAATATAAACAGAAAAAAAACGACTTCTCCGGTACCTCATACTAACGTTTATTTTTTTATTTGGCAAAAGTGACGGAACGAGCAAAACGTTCACCTGATAGTAATGCAACGTCTGAACATAACAAATGATGCGTCACCTAGAACATTTCTGTGTGACACCACACTGCGCCCGTCACCCTGAGACCTCAATTCTTAAGTCTCATATGCCCAGAGATTACGCTAGCACTTAGTGCCCTACAAACCGAAACACTACTATATTTGTAATGTTTGCCCACTACTGCTTCACGGCAGAATATCTGGCCCTGGGGTGGTACCTACCTATTCGGATTCCTGCATAGGAATCCTGCCACCAGTAAGCTAAAGCTGCGAAAGCCTTAGTCTCCAGCCCGACCTCTGCTGACTCTAAAAGCTCCGCCATCTCACGGCAAGCCTCCGCTGCTTCACAGCAAGTTCCTACCGCCGCGCGTCAAGCCCCCGTCGCCCCACAGCAAGTTCCCGTTGCCTCAACGCAAGCCCTCGCTTCGTAGCAACCTGCTGCCTCATTGTCAAAACGTCCACCGCCTGTTTTTATTCAGGCGAAGGATAAATGGTCGCATGCTTCATCTGCTTCATCAACCAAGATCCTCTATAACGCAATCTCTTTTATAGACGGCATAAAGCTCCAGCTTGAGGCGTCTGCAAAGTAATTAGTTGCCTGCAATCCAACGGTGTGTCCTTTCACATCTAAACTCTATCAGAAGAACGTCAACTTCGGGTGGCTCTAAAGAACTTCCCTGAACAAATCCCCGTAGAAGAGGTCTAAGCCGACCTATTCGCGCAAAACCTCCCTATCCTATTCGTACATCGGATGTTATAGCGGGCGCGCAAAGGCGTAACATGGCGCTCATCGCTTTTGAGCGTTCCCCAGCCGGAAAGCAGATCTTCGTGCCCCAAGGTGCCAAAACCAAAGCGACCGGTGGTCAGGCAAGTACCTGCACCCAGGACCGTCCCCTGCGTCCATCATTAATTCGGCTTAATCGGTCATAGAAGTCCCTCCCATCGCGAGTCGTAACAGAAAAAAAACATTATTTTTCATAATATTTCATAAAAGACTTGCGTTGCCTTTTCATTTTGAACTTTAATTTTAAAAAAGAACATAAGGTGTCGCCTTTTCATTTTTTTCATCGTTTTGTTTGTTTCCCGATAATACTGATTGTTAGTTGTAAGAGCTCGTCCTGAAGAGAAATTTAAAAGTATTATAAATTCAATAAATTCTCAATTTTAATAGTAAAAGTTATATTTTTCGTGTCAATAGTAGGCACCTTAGTTGAAATAAACTAAAAATGCCCGATTTAACACCACCAGATTATTAGGGCAGATGAAATGCGAAGAAATGGTCATTCCTACAGATCTTGTGGCTATAACAGTGATGCAGTGTCCAGCAAGATCCCCGGATATGAATCATATAGAGCATGTTTAGACTTGTTAAAGACAAGTGTTAAATCGAAAATACCACTCCCAACAACCTGCGAGAACTGCAAAACGCATTACTTGAAAAGTGGCAGAGCTTGTCCCAATATACAATAGATAAAATAATTCGCAGCATGCCCAGAAGGATGGAAACGATACGAGGGGAACACGTTATTAGTCTTTAATTTATTTAATGTTAAAATCTTAGTAATCTTTCATTTACAACATTGTTTGTGTTCCCACAAAATAGAAAAATAAAGAATTTTTTGTTATTTTGATTATTTTTAATAAAATTTCATTAAAAACTTCATAAAGTCGATGTTAAAAGATGTTTATCAATTTGTTACTTCATGTCTGACTATTATTTGTTTTAATATACACGTTATTATTTCTATACTCTGCCTTTTTTAACGTTTCGCTAGCTGTTCCGGTGTGTATACGAGTATAATTACGATTGGAAGTGTGACTGGAGTTTCTTGCGCCATTTCTTTTCCAGCTTCTACGTATTCCGAATTGGTAGTGATTACAGATGTTATTAACGTCCTCCCGATCGAAGTAACTGATCGAGCCGTGGTTCGGGACCCTCGGGCACTCTCGTGTCAGCTACTTACGCGCACAGGGTAACGGTCTAAACCGGAGTTTACTCTGGGGAGTCAAAAAAAAATAAGCACCTTCGTCAATACTGGCATCCGCTGACTTAAAGCTAACTCTTAAAAGTGTATTTTTTTTTTGGACATAGAGACGAGACAAGCAAAACGTTCAACTGCATCAGGTAAAGTATGGTGAGTGCAACGTCTGCCCATAACAAATGCTGTCACCCAGAACATTTCTGTGTGGCACCGCACTGCACTCGTGGCCCTGAGACATCAGTTTTCACAGTAATTCTTGAATGCTACTGCTTCGCGGTAGAATACTAGCGCTGCGGTGGTACCTACCTAGACGGACTTTGCATAGAAATCCTACCACCAGTAGTGTTTTAAGCAGCAGGCGCTTGCCATTGTAAATTTAATTCACGTTTCCTTTAGTACAATAAATCTAGTGGGTAGTATAATATATTAATTATATTTAATAAATACAGTTTACTGTATAGACATGACTATATTTACTGCTGGCAAAGCACAGAAACGATTTACCTATTCGCGTTATTCAACAGATGTCACATCTCTTCAAAGTTCATAAAAGGCCGATGGATGGCAATGCTTGCTTACAGCTTTCAAAGTTGCCGGCGGCGGAGCTTAAACTTAGGTGTAAAGGGAGAACAGTGCTAATGAGCCACTTCCACAGCCATTAAAGGGTAATATAAACAATTACAAACTAAAGACAGTTTGTAGTTGGTTTTGTTGGGAGTTTGTGTACGTTATTATGACTAATATTCTTCATTACTTCGATACGGGGCGTGCCTATTATAGACATTCTGAAATTGCAGAAACATTTTTTGTCTTTTTATTTTTAAATTGATACATATATACATATATATCTTAGTCCACTGTTGAACATAGGCCTCCCCCATAGATTGCCACAAAGCACGGTCCTGAGCCACGTGCATCCATCGACTTCCCGCAAAACCGTGCAGGTCCTCGCCTCCATCTAGTGGGGGGTCGCCCTACACTAAGTTAGCCAGTACGAGGTTGCCACTCGAGAACTCTTTCTTCCCCATCGGTTATCGGTTCTACGAACTATATGGCCGGCCAACTTCCACTTGCTAATCCTTAGGGCTATGTCGGTTACGTTAGTTCTGCTGCATATTTATCGGTTCATCGTTACGGATTTTATCAAGCAGAGAAACCGCGAGCCTTTGCTATAGCTCGCTGAGCGACTCTGAGCTTCCTCAAGCGGCTCGCAGTGAAGGACCACGTCTCTGTTTCGTATGTCATCACTGGCAACACGAACTGATTGTAAACTTTGCTTTTGAGACATCGAGGTATATTCGAAGAGAAGATGTGACGTAGTTTCCCGAACGCTGCCCAGCCGTTTTGGATCCGTCGATTGACCTCTTGGTCGAAGTTGGACAATCTATCTAGTCGGACAATCTGTCCTAGGTTTACATATTCGTCAACAACTTCGAGGGTAATGTTCCCAACAACAACCGGTATAGGTGTGACATGGACGTTAGACATGATCTTCGTCTTGTCCATGTTCATCTTAAGACCTACCCGTTGGGAGACACTGTTGAAGTCATTGAGCATAGTGCCAAGCTACTCCAGCGATTCTGCTATTATGACTGTCGTCGGAAAATCGAAGGTGAGTGATGTACTCGCCATTGATGTTAATGCCGTACAAACACTGCAGCACCTCGATATACCGACAGTCAATTCTACACAGCTGAAGTGACTGTAGCACCGCCCAAGTTTCGACGGAATCAAAGGCTTTTTAATAGTCCACATACGCCAGTTGTTGGTTGACTGGTGGTAAAGTGGATCACGTACGACAAGAACGTCCGAAAAAGGTCGTGGTCAACGGTGGGTCAGGCTTCACAGACTGTGCTAAAACCCCGGTTAAACCTGCTAAAACCCAAGTTAACTCGCAATAAGGTGATGCTGTGTGTATTTTTATTTATTTATTTATTTAAGCTTTTATGCACATGTGGTACATATGGCGGACTTAATGCCTGAGGGCATTCTCTACCAGTTAACCATAAGGCAAAGCAGAGAAAAACATAATGTGATAGGCGGTGCAGCGAACAATAAGAGAGAAAAAAAAATTATTATGACCAAATCTATAAATATAAATACACATACATACATACATTATAAATAAACACACATACATACGAATAAGAGAGAAAAATAGAATTCAAACATATATTTATAACGTTCCCGTACTTTATTTTTGAACGCAAACTTGTTAAGAGCTTTTTTAATGTCAAGAGGTATATCGTTCCAGAGTCTTATAGACGTTGAGGCGAAAGAGTGAGATGAGTAAGCAGATCGGTGTAATGGCGTAAGCAATTTGAGATTACCCGAGGAACGGAGAGAACAGTCATGAGAATCTCCCAGATATTGAAACCTAGATTTCAAATACTCAAAACACATGGATCGTTTAGCATTGTGGAAAGGGTGCAGAGAATTCTAACATATCTGCGTTGACGAATAGGCAGCCAGTTGAGCTGATTACGAAAGGAAGATACATGATCAAACTTACGTAGACTATAAATGTATCTGATATAGTTATTGAGGAGACGATCCAATGCATTAAGATGTTCTTGAGACAAATCAGGGCAACAGGCATCAATCAGCATAGTCGATAATCGGCAGAGTAAGAGATTGGACAAGCAAAACCTTGGTTGGGGTTGGAAGAAAATTCTCCCAACGATAAAAAGATCGCAATGTTGCAGTAGTTTTGCGACTTACCTCCTGAATCTGTTTGCTCCATGTAAAACAACTGTCAATATACATACCGAGATTTTTTACAAGTGGACGAAATGGGATAGCATTGTTGTTAAACATAACCGATAGCAATGTGGAGTAATCGAGTCTTGATCTCCATCTCCATCTCCATCTGGAGCTGCCTATGATTATGGCTTGGCATTAGGAGGGGTTCACATTAATACCATAAACAGCGGACCAATTACTTATACACTGCAGTTCTTCGTTCAATAATGAGATCGCATTAATGATTTCAGATAGTTGCAAATCATCGGAATACAGATGGTAAGAGCATTTGAGATTCAATGTGATAAGATTAATAAAAGTAGAAAATAAAAGAGGAGAGAGTATACCACCTTGAAGAACGCCGGTGAGTACATTACACCAATCAGACACTTTTTGGCGAGTGCGCACGGCCTGCTGACGCCCTCGAAGATAAGATGAGAACCATTCCTGAGCTGAAGATGAGAAGTTCAAGTGAGAAAGAAGAGCTAGCAGAATATCATGGTCAACAGCGATGAATGCGTTAGAAAAATCTATTAAGATAAGAACTGTAAGTTTGAAGTTTTCCATACCCTCTCGGATATCTTCAGTGACCTTGAGATGGGCAGTTGTTGTACCTTGAGCAGGTTGAAAACCAGACTGATATGGGGAAAGAATATTATTTTTGAAAATAAAAGTTAGAAACCTGTTTATGTACAACAGCTTCTAACACCTTGGATAGAAACGGCAGGATGGAAATAGGTGGATTTAGGAATAGGAATAATAAAGGCTTTACGCAAGAGTGTAGGAAGCGTGCCGTTCATCAGCGAAAAATTGACGATGTGTGCTATTACGGGTAAAATTGACTCGACTACAAGTAAACCATTGTCCTACTCACATCATCGCAGCCCACTCATTTTGATTTAATAGACAGTAGTATTTTTCGTATCTCATCTTCATTGACCGGAGATAAAGTAAAGGAATTATTGGAATATGAAGGCATGGAAGTTATCAAAGAGATAGCATTTGCTCTAGAACTATCAGATACTATTTGAGCCGATGCCGAGAAATGACGGTTAAAATCGTCAGGGGAAAAAGATGTGTTACTGGAGTCTACACGAGGCTTTCCAAATCCGAGTGTGTTGAGAAACTTCCATATATCAGCCGAAGCTGAACAGTTCACTTGCTCATGGAAATATCGGCGTTTAGCTGCTCTCACCATCTGATTGCATCGATTTCTCGCGGTCTTATAGGCTTGCCATTTATCATCAGTACGATTCCTCTTAAAAGTTCGAACCGCTCTGTCGCGCTATGCCATAGCCATTCTTACGCTTACTGTGATCCATGGAACAGGAGGGTGCCTAAGTCTCACAACACGCTTAGGAGCATGTTTATCAAAAAGCCGTAATAGATTACAGTTTAGGATATTAACTTTATCGTCGACTGTGGTCGCTGTAAAAACAGAAGCCCAGTCAGTGGTAACAGCATCACATTTAAGCTTTTCCACATCGAGTCGTGCAAAGCTACGAATGGGAATAGACGCTGCAAAAGGTTAGGTTAGGTGTGTATGCTGTGATTGAAAGGGCTCTGTTCATTGTGAGCTTTTATCGCCGGGCAGAACCATCGATTCAGATCTCTACTGCCAACAACTGTTGAGAATAAATCAAGAAGTTGAGAGAAAGCAACCGGAATCTTTCATCACGACAGCGCTAGGCCAATCACATATTTAGCCACTCAGCAAAAATAAAGAGAATTTGGCTGGGAGCCCTGACCTTGCACCTTCAGATTTCCAAATGTTTCGGTCTCTTCAAAATGATTTAGGTAATGTCAGGTTGACATCAAGAGATGACTGCCAAAACTACTTGTCGCCGTTTTTTGCTCAGAAGTCTCAAAATTTCTACAGCAACGGGATTATGTCACTACCTTCAAGATGGAAAAAAGTCATCCAACAAAAAGGCACATATATAATGTAATTAATGTAAAAAAACTTTGATAAAAAATGTCTTGAGTTTTAATATAAATGCGAAGAAACTTATCCCCCAACCTATTATTATTATGAGTCATTTGAATATAAAGGCTCGGATTTTTTATGTGCCTATGTTCTGCAGTTCATTTTATGAGCTGTAATGATGATATTAAAATTTATATTTAAGTTGGTTATTCGCTGGGGGCCGCGGGGTATGTCGAGTAGACTAAAGAAAATTGTCAGATTTCCGAACGTTTTGACATACGGGACGAGATTGTCGTAAACCTTTAAAAAATAAATCAATTTTTGAAAAGATTCTATATACTTTAATTAATGGATGTGGTAAAACTGAAACCAAAATGTATCAATATTAAAGAAATTGACGACTTTGTCACTGAGAATCTCAGTTGTGAGTCTTGGGTTTGAATCCCCAACGAAGTTTATATTTACGCATTTATACGTTTTTGCGTATTGCGAACTAGCCGTGCCCCGTGGTCTCAGCCGCGTAAAAAAGCCGACCCCAATCGATGATATACTTCTTCAAACTTCTCTATTTGAATCGAATTTTGGGTTTTAAAATTAAAGTAGCCTAAGTTACCCGCTATAATATCAGCTGTCTGTCAGTTAAAGTCCCGTCAAAATCGGTCCAGCCTTTTTGGAGATTAGCCGGAACAAACAGACAGAAAATTTAAATAGAGATTTTTCTTTAAAGTACCGTATGTACTTTCATAAGTAAAAAGCATTGAGTAAAAAAAAAATATTTTGTTATTGCAAACAGACGCTTCAATTTTATTTATTTGTATAGGATGTTCTGTGTTGCGCTGACTACTCGCCAAAGGAAAGCACCGATTATACCGCGTAGACACATATTGCAGCGGATACGAGTAGAAGTATCTATACGTATATAATACTAATAATTTAGGGGTTGTAATGCAGAAGAGCAGTGCGCAGGTTTGAGACACGTCTTAAATTTCCGCGAGTAACCTGGGTTCGATTCCCAGTCCAGCTGTTCCATCTAAGGGCATGGTATTGAACTTTCCCCAGTTCCAAAATCAAATGGGTTTTCAAACACTAATTATATTTTTGTTACAAGATTTTATCTTTGACGCCTATGCCCAGCAGTGGATTTGAAATGATGCTATAGTACTTGTCAAAACAAATCCAACGAGCTCAAACGTGACGGTGCTATCTTGCTGAGTTGAGGAATTTCTATGGCCATTATCCGGCTCCATCATAAGACCAGCTCCATGGTACCACATAGTTGCCTGTTATATGTTGCATAGTTGTCAAGGGGAAGTACATGGGTATGCCAAAGTAAACCTTTATCGGACATCGCAAATTAGGTCAAAATTGACCGGAAGGACGTAAGAAGAAAGCAAGTTGAATATAAAAAATACATACACACGGTAAAGTCTTAACATTCAGAAAACTAAAAAACTAAATTCGAGAGAATGAGACGAATGTAAAGTATCAGGAGTAGTATAATTGTAGAGTTACTTTATTATAATATTGTTACCAAGTTTAAAAAATATTTTACACTCGCTGATGCCCGCGACATCGTCATTACTTCTAATAGTATATGTATATATCTCGTCCAGATTTCGTAATTTTTTAAATATCACGTGGGAACTATTTAATTTTCGGGGACAAACAGTATCCTATGTCGAGATCGGTACAGCGGTGGAATCGTGAAAAGGTAACAAACAGACAGAGGGACAGAGAGTTACTCTCGCGTTTATAATATTAGTATCGATTTCATTCTACATATATTACATTACATATTAAGCAGACCCCAAGCTTTCTGTTTCAACAAATGGTACGAGAGGCTTATGTCAACTAAAGTATGAAATAAATGGTTTAGTTTGGGTTTTATCAATATATCTTTGAAATACAGCGCCAATTACTGTTTTTGATCTTTTTGTCGAGCTAATTAGCGCAAAATCTATATATTCGATAGTTTGGAAATGGAATTAGAAATTATTAATATAATAAGAAACACTATGTGTATTATATAAATGAAGTGTATTATTACTCATTTGAGCCGTGGTAGCTTAGGGGCTAGGCGCTCGCTTTAAATTTCATAGTAAGCGAGTGACCTGGGTTCGATTCCCGGTGCCGGCACCACTAAAATTGTTAATTGCAATTTTAAGTGCTGATTTACCACGTGCTCGGCGGTGAAGGAAAACATCGTGACGAAACCTGCATGAGACATGTCTGAGAAAACAAAATATTTCGAAGACTTGTGCAGTCCGCCAACCCGCATTGGAGCAGCGTGGCGGATTCTTCCTAGCTCCGAAACCCTCTCAGAATAGAAAGGAGGCCTGTGCTCAGCAGTGAGACATTTATAGGCTGAAACTTTTATCTCATTCTGTGGCAGTCTAAATCCTATAAATTTGTATGTTTGTCTCTTTTTAGTTTCGCTTTTTCGTTTCAACGCGTTTCAAATCGCAACGATTCTCAAGAAGTTTTCACTTTAAACAATCGGCCAAGTTGGTATCGGACCACCACAGTGAAGGATTTCCTAGTGGGGAACAGCGTGTAACCGTAACGTAACGTACGTGTAAGTAATGTAATGTAATATGTGTTTTTTTAATGTTATGTAGGTTCTACCACCTTAATTTTTGAAGTGAAAATTTCTTTAGAATCGTGAGAACGTGGCTCAGCGGTGAAGGAAAACATCGTGAGGAAACCTTTATATCTGAGGAATAAGGAATATCTCGAGGACATGTGAACTCCGCCAACCCACATTCGGGCAGCGTGGCGGACCCTTCTCGGCTCCAAACTCATATAAAAAAATGAGAGGAGGTCTATGCTTAGGCTGTTATTTTAGCCGATAGGTGTCCGGCAAAGTAGAACACCAACCTCTTTACTACAGAGGTGTCGTAAGAGGCGTCTAAGCTATTGTTTGCACAGCCTTTATTCGTGCATAATAATACCATAATATGCAATGATGTCACTATCCGCATAGTGACATCATTGCTCTCTTGGTGACGCAATGGGGAGTAAAACTAAGACTCGTACCAATGGCGGTGACGTGGTTCGCCAACCGTAACGTCTCGTTTGACGCGACGGCGTAAAGTGCACTACGTGAGTGGCTTCTGCCTACCCCTTATATCGAAGTAAAAATACTGAGAAGGACTTCTAAAGGTTAGGTGCACGTAGTAGGGTTGGGTGCACCCGCTACTGCCCCCTCTACGATAAGCGCGTCCCGCTCCGCAGATTCTATAGACGTAGCCACCTGCACCGCTTTGCCAAAATCAATTGTTTCGTCGGGAAACAGTCTTTGACGTACCGCCTCATTGCATATGCCGCATATAAATTGGTCCCGCATATTCATTTCATTAAGATTTGTCCTAAAATCACAATAGCGCGCCATTTTTTTAAGAAGTGGTACCTACCTAGTGGTTTAAGTGGTACCTACCTAGACGGATTCCTGCATAGGAATCCTACCACCAGTAAATGGTATCGTTTCGGTTAAATATAATTCGCATTGCTTAGTGTACTTCTAGTATATTCCATTAATTTATTAAAGAGTGTGTTTTAAGTAAAATCTGACTGATTTCATCCATTACAAATAGTTGTTGTGTAGGTTGTTGATTCCTACTGTAGTATCTACAGTTATTCTGTAATTAGATATTCTTAATTGTTTGAAGCAATACGAAAATTCAAACAAAGTGTTCGAAGTTTCAAACAATTAAGAAGTGAATCCCCGAAAAGTGAGTGTCGAAGTTAGGTAACGTTCGCCAACGTGCATTGGAGCAGGGCGGAGTCTCGCACCCTTATTAGCTTAGGCTAGGATTGGAATCTACTCCCCCCAATGGGTTCTCGTCTAGTTGTAACATCCAGAGTGGGCTTCCTTAGCCTAATATGGATGCGAACTGAACTACTTTTGGGAGCAGGAGTGGCGGTGCGTCAGCGGCGATCATCCTGTCCTTCGCAGCCGACATATACGCGGATAACTTGCGCCGCTCTTCTTACCTATAGCGGTCGAAGTGTAGTCGGCGGCGACCAGTTCTGCTGCCGGATCCGAGAAGGCCGGTACTTTTGAGTGTTTGTTTTCCTGGCCCCCGTGGCCTCCGTCTAGGATTCCTATGCAGGAATCCATCTAGAATGGTACCATCCCAGGGCCAGGTATTCTGCCGTGAAGCAGTAGTGTGCAAACATTACTATATTGCGGTTTGAAGGGCGCTGTGAGCTTGCGTAATCACTGGGCATATGAGATTTAAGAAATTATGTCTCAGGCTGATGGGCACAGTGTGGTGTTACAGATAAATTTTGTAGGTGACACAGAATTTGTTATGGGCGGAAGTTAGACTTACCATCAGGTGAACGTTTTGTTCTTTTCATAAATTTAAGCAATAAAAAAACAGCGGCAACGGTGGAACACCATGGGGTTTTAGTTGGTGAAAGTTCGACATAAACCGTCTTGTCCCCGCCGGGGCGAGTTTTTCTTTCCCATGTAAATAAGTATGCCGGAGCAGAGGCTCCTAAATTGTTTTTAAAAACAATTTAGGAGCCTCTGCTCCATTCTCCACTATCACTCACATTTGTTAGCAAATTATTAGAATATGAATTGAAATAATTAAAAACCAACCAAAGAACAATAAAAACAGTTTTATTCGAGTTTACATTATTTTACTATTTTAAGTAAATCCAATATTTTAAAATCAAAGTGATAAAGGATAAATAGAGATTTCGTGAACAGTTGCAAATTAATTATCTTTAATTTTTAATGAACAAGGAAGACTTAAAATAGCACTTAACTTAATAACAGCACGTCAGCACCGCGCCACGAATTGGTCCAGAATGTCTGTCGTGGCTCTGTGCTGGCGGCTTAAAAATTGCCCACCCTCGCGCCCTCTAGCGTCTCAGATGAAATTACCGACAATTCGGTTCTCAGTTTCTTATTTAACTAATTTACGTGAAAGTTACTGGTTAGTGGTCAAAAAGAGTGACCTTGAATTGCGCAAGCTGTCTCGACAAATTAAAGACAGGTGGTGGCAAGACAAGGCCTGTCACATTCAGTGGCTTGCTGACACAAACCAGCTTGGGGAGTTTTACTGCGAGGTACGTAAGCTGATTAGTACGTCCTACCGAGCAAAAGTGCCTCTGAGGTCTTTAGACGGTAGGCACTTGTTGACAAGCAAGGGGGATGTACTAAGACGCTGGGCTGAAAATTTTAATACCTTGCTCAACGTAGATCGATCAGCTGATCTACATAATATCAGTTTAATGCCTCAACTCCCTCTAGTCACCGAGCTGGATGAGCCTCTGTCGCGTGACGAGGTTGTCTCTGCCATCAGACAGCAACAAAATAAGCGGGCGGTTGGCATTGACCTTATACCGGGAGAGCTGCTTAAGTACGGCGGTGAGGAGCTGCACACGTTGGTGTGGGAACTCTTTGTTCGCATGTGGGAGGAGGAGCGAGTCCCACATGATTTTAAAGTATCTCGCATAAGTGCCCTCTACAAGAACAAGGGTGACCGTTCCGACTGTAACTCCTACCGTGGTTTTTCACTTCTGACAGCCCCTGGAAAGGCCTTCGCAAGAGTTCTTTTAAACCGCCTGAAGGATATATCCGAAAAGATCTTGCCCGAAACCCAGTTTGGCTTCCGACCTGACCGAGGTACATGCGAAGCTATTTTCTCTGTGCGTCAACTACAAGAAAAGAGTAGAGAACAGGGTCGTCAGCTGTATCTCTGCTTTGTTGACTTGGAGAATGCATTCGACAGTGTGCCTCGTGAAGCTCTCTGGATGGTGCTAGGAAAGCTAGGGTGCACTGAAAAGTTTGTAGGACTTCTGAGACTCCTGCATGACGACATGCAGTGCTGCGTCTCTGTAGATGGTGAACAGTCACATTTTTTCCCCGTTACCTGTGGGGTTAAATAAGGGTGTGTCCTAGCGCCCACACTATTCGCCTTGTATTTTGCGGTAGTAGTCAAAGAAGTCCTGCAAACTGTTTCTGAAGGAGTCCGCATCCGCTTCCGCACTGAGGGCAGTCTTTTTAACTTGGCCAGACTTAAGGCGCGCACTAAAGTCTCGTACTCATTGATCACAGAGATCATGTACGGTGATGACTTGTGCTTTTTAGCGGATTCCCCAGATGGCCTGCAACAGCTGATGTCTGGCTTACACCAAGCATGCTGCAAGTTCGGCCTGAAGATTAGTGTCAAAAAGACTGAGGTGATGTCTTTAGACATACATGGTCGTGAGACACTGGTCATTAAGCTTGGTGAGGATTTGCTGAAACAGGTCGATAACTTCCGTTATCTGGGGAGCACTATAACATCCAAGTGTGACCTTGATGCTGAAGCAAACAGCAGGATCAGTGCTGCAGCTGCAGCATTTGGAAAGCTGCGTTCCAAGGTTTTCTGCTCGCACGACCTAAAGCTGGCCACTAAAATCTCTGTTTACATGGCGACTGTGGCAGCAAACCTCTTGTACTCCTCCGAGACGTGGTGTGTGTATCGCCACCACATTCGCACTTTGGATCGCTTCCACCTTAAATGCCTTCGTACCATCATGAAGATCAGATGGTCCGACCGAGTGCGAAATACCGAAGTTTTGCGACGAGCCAATGTCGGTGGCATTGAAGCCTACTTAATGCGTCGGCAACTTCGGTGGTGCGGTCACGTATCACGTATGGCGGAGGAAAGAGTGGCAAAGCGCATCTTCTATTCTGAACTAGAGGAGGGTAAGCGAAAACATGGCGGACAACTCCTCCGGTACAAAGATGTTCAGAAAAGACACATGAGAAGATGCAACATTGAGCCCTCTCAATGGGAAGGTTTGGCAGCACAGCGCCCAGTATGGCGTGGTATTGTGAAGAGGCAAGTTCGCAAGTTCGAGGAGCAGCGTATAGCTGACCTCGACGCTAAGCGCGATGAGCTAAAGGCCCGTCCACCCGCGGCCATAAAATTCAATTATGTAAGCGGCGTACTCACGTGCCCTCATTGTGCGCGAGAGTTCGCTGCGAAGATTGGCTACATAAGCCATCTTCGGGTACACCAGCGCCCGACCGATTAGGAGTCGAAGTGGTCGCCATGGCCGAAAACGGTCGGAAAGATCAAAAGATCACTATTGTTAAAATAGTCTTACAATATTTACAAATTATTGAAGTGTTATAATTAAGGTAATCTTAACCTATTATTATTTACAAGCTGCAACAATTCTTATTTTAGTCAATACAAGTCCACTTAAACAGTAAATAGTTATTATTCAAGTGTTATTATTAATTAATTGATGCTTACATAAATCTTAATAATGATGAAATTATTATTACAATATACAGTAATTAAGTTTACAACTCTTAATTTATTATTTTTAAACATGGTGAACAGGCTTGCGCCGATAAGTATAATAGGTTTCAGTTTCAGAATTTAAAATTTATGCTGCATATTTTATAGAAAGAAAGAGACGGAAATTTGTTCCATTATGTTTCTAACCCGACTCGCTAACCTAATTCAACCAATATTTCCACGAGCTAAGAAAACTAAAGTTAAAGAAGGCATAAACTACTGTAATAAATTAGTTCCTTATTTGTTTCTGTGTCATGGTTAGTATAACTTTATCAGTTAATTTTGAGAAAAGACAGCATACGAATCAGGTAATTACAAAACAAGGCAAGTGTTATAACAATGTCTGGGAAATATAGTAATATAAATAATATTTATACCTCGTAATACATGTTGATGTTCTAATTAACAGTAAATAGTAGCTTTTTCTACAATTATTGTGTTCAAAACGAATAAGGTAAAAGAATAATACTCGTAAAATCATTAATCTAACCAAGTCTGGACGGTCATCGTTCTATGTGGCCGACCCATTGCTACTTCAGCTTGCTAATCGGGCCCTATAGATCTGCTGTCCACAGCAGATCTATAGGGCCCTAGATCGGAGGTAGGCTAGGATGCAGTGTCGGAAACACGGGGACAAACACAACGCAACCAGACTCGAAAGCCAACAATTTATGTTTTAGCACTAATGTTGGCTCCGACTGGGAATCGAACCGAGGACCCGCGGCTTAGAAGTCAGGTACTCTGACCGCTAGGCCACGCGGTCGTCAAAACTGTAAACAATGATTAATTAAACGATAAATATTAATTCAAAATAACAGACACGTTTTCACTCAAATCTGTTTTGAAATTTTAACTCTCATCGCGGCTAAACTTCTAAAGTATATGACTTTACTAAAATTGTATTGGTGATCCTACAAGCTTTTGAAACGACCACAATTTTATCTGCCTGCAACACTTTTGCTGATACGGTAACTCTGTTTTATGAATTTTATAAAATGCTCCACTACGCGTTTTAAAATATAACGTTGTTCGGTATGTTCAGATGACTAATAAATCTAAAAATGATTTTGTAGCTATCGTTGTACTTGCCTAGTGAATTAAATAGTTTTATCGATTAAATCTTTCATTTAATAATAAAGGAATAAAAATTTACAAAAAATTTTTTTCGTCTTGTTTAGGTTACAAAAAATCTCAAGAGATGCAAAATCCTTGCGTTATTATTAAAACATTTGGTGCAGTCGATGCAGCTGAAACTAGGTGTAATACTACTATCAGTCTCATCGGATGCGGCTTTTTTAATTTTTTAGGTACAGTATTATTATGCTTTGATAGAATAATTTTTAATTTGTTTAAAGATACAATTTTATTTATGGTTTACAATAAATAATAGTTTGAAAAAACTAAAAAATACGCTTTATTTAGAAAACAAAACTAAAAAATGTAAAATAAATTTTATTAAATTTGAATTAAGAATAGTGTAAAAAATTCAAATAAATATAAATGAATAAATAGTGTGTAGAAGAAAAAAAATATTTTATTTAAAAAAAAGCGTGGGGTGCCTTTTAAGATATCATCGAAATGATAATCCTTCTTCTTATATCTGTCAATGAAATATTTATAACTATTGACACCATGCACCCCATGCATGCTTGTTTACACTATTCTTAATTCAAATTTATTAAAACTTATTTTCTATTTTTTAGTTTGGTTTTCTGGTATTTACTATGTATTTGCTATTATAAATACATATGCCACTTTGTCTACTGTTACTGTTAGAATGTATTGTTTTGTTAGGGTAGGCGGCATACAAACACGGAATCATCGTCCTATGAATATGAAACATCACTATGAATATTAAATAAATGCATAAAAATATATTGCGTGTAAGTTGTTTATGTAATAGACGATTAATGTTGAATAGTTTGTACGTAACAATTTCAGATGCCTCATCTGATCTCGTGGGTGTTGTAAAAGTCGACAGAGGGAAATTAAAAACCAGGAGATGCGCAGCAGCATCTTCCTGAAACATCTGAATAAATAAACTGCGGTTGCCAACCCGCAACTATGGCAAAATCCCCCCACAAACTAAGTTTTGTGGCAAATTATGGGGGAGGCCTTTGTTCAGGAGTGGGCTAGTGATAGGCTGAAACGACGAATTTCAAATGAGAATATTTTCTTGTTTCATACTATTTAGAGCATGACAGCACTGCAATTTAGACTAATGTGACGCTATTTTACTTATGTTTAATTTTGCGGGTTCCTTATTTTCGGCCAATCTCGGCTGGCCTAGTGTCGCTTGAGTCAATCACGCGTCTTTTGCATATTACGATATGTTTTTTTGTTAAAGTTACGTGTTTCTCAGACGTATGTTTGTTGTCACTATTTTCCAATGACAATTGTTTGAAATACGTCTTTTATGTTTTTTGGATCGCTGGTACTGAATTGCATGCATTCTTTTTATACAACCTGTGCGAGTTGCCAGTGATGACATTCGGAACCGAGACGTGGTCTTTCACTGCAGGCCGCGTAACGTTCCTACGCAGGAATCCGTCTAGGTAGGTACCACCCCAGAGCCAGTTATCCTACCGTGAAGCAGTAGTGTGCAAACATTAATGTGTATCGGTTTGAAGGGCACTGAGAGGTAGCGTAATCACTGGGCATTACTGGACTTAGGAACTGATGTCTCAGGGTGACGGGCGCATTGTGGTGTCACATTATTCTGGATGGCATCAGGTGAACGTTTTGTTCGTTCCGTCAATTTTATCAAATAAAAAAAATCTTGACGGATTCCTTCATAGGAATCCTAGACGGAGGCCACGGGGGCCAGGAAAACAAACACTCAAAAGTACCGGCCTTCCCGGATCCGGCAGCAGATCTGGTGGCCGCCGACCACACTTCGGCCGCTATAGGTAGGAAGAGCGGCGCAAGTTATCCGCGACTATATCTCGGCTGCGAAGGACAGGGTGATCGCCGCTGACGCACCGCCACTCCTGCTCCCAAAAGTAATATAGTTCGCATCCATATTAGGCTAAGGAAGCCCACTCTGGATGTCACCACTAGACGAGAACCCATTGGGGGGAGTAGATTCCAATCCTAGCCTAAGCTAATAAGGGTGCGAGACTCCGCACTGCTCCAATGCATGTTGGCGAACGTTAACTAACTTCGAAATGCTACTATTCCTCCAGCCTATATGGCCAAGCATCTGTGAATTCTGCACTTAAAGTTACGATTAATAATTTTAATAGCGCCGACACCGGGGATAACGCTCAGGTCACTCGCGCTATTTTTAATTAAAATTTATTAAAATTTATTTTCTAATTTTTAGTTTGGTTTTCTTCATAAAGCGTATTTGTTTGTTTTTTTATACAATTATTTATTTTCTTCTTTTTAGTTTGGTTTATTTATAAAAGCGTGTTTTTTAATCTATTATTTATTTTTTTACAAACTAATTTAAGACGATGACCTCTATAACAGGAATATATTAGCGCCATCTATTGAGTAATTTAGTTGGATTTTCTATAAAAGCGTTGTTTTTTTAGATTTTTTAAAGTATTATTTATTTTATTACAAACTAATTTAAGACGATGACCTCTATAACAGGAATATATTAGCGCCATCTATTGAGTAATTTAGTTGGATTTTCTATAAAAGCGTTGTTTTTTTAGATTTTTTAAAGTATTATTTATTTTGTTACAAACTAATTTAAGACGATGACCTCTATAACAGGAATATATTAGCGCCATCTATTGAGTAATTTAGTTAGATCTTCTATAAAAGCGTGTTTTTTTAAGTTTTTTCAAAATATTATTTTTATTTTTTAGTCGAATTATTGCATTGTTATCGGTTTTTGACAGATTTGAATTAAATCGGATCGTTCAAAGTAGGAGAAAATCGAGCCCTAAGAAGTCCGTTACAAACATACAAACATACAAATAAAGAAAAAAACATTCAAGTGAAGCTAATATAAAGCGTGTAATTACATTATTTTATTGAAATACCTTAAATTAAATTTTTAATAGTGTTTGATTTTAATAGTCGTTGCATTAGTTGAAGTAATGAATACTATAACTGGCTGTTGCTTGTCATGATAGATGATAAATAATTAAAGCTGTTTTGATAAGAAAGGAGGTTAGTATATAGTTTATTATCTTCATTATTGTTGATTTTACAACTCGAGATAAAATATTGCATTACTGCTTAAATATACGAACAGAAAATAATTAGAAAAGTACTCCTAAACCGTTTGTATTTTAATGTAATCTTATATTCTCTTCATATCCCCGATACTGGGCACTTAATTTTTTGGAGGGGTTTGGAGCCGGGTAGAATTGGCCACGTTGCTCCAGTACGATTCGGTGGACTTAACGCCATTGTAATATTTTTTTATTGGAAAGACATGAGGCTTTTCTTACAAGATTCCTTAAACTCTGAGGTTTTTATAGAATATGTGACGTGATGAGCAAATCGTTCATGTTCATAACAAATGATGTCTCACTCAAAAAACTTTGTGTACTGCTTTACGGCAGAGTAACTGACACTGCGGTGGTACCTACCTAGGCAGATTCCAGCATAGGAATTTTACCACCAGAGAAATTGTGAAGGTGAGGAGTGAGAAGAAAGTGCCTCTGAAGTTGCTCTCATGCATACATAAATATGTCAGTCCATATCTCACGCATATGATTGCAGCTGCTCATGTTATGGTCGAATTTGGCAAGTGCCATCATCGTGATACACTGACCGCATTGCAACACTTGATAGAATTGAAAATATTTCTTATCTTTGATTTCTGTGTGTTCAAAATAAAATTATTCTATGTTGAAACTGATTGAAAGAAAGCTAAAAAAAATATATAATTCGGCGTCCTTAACCCTATCTGGTTCTTAAGTCTCACTGGGCATATGAGACTTAAGAACTTATGTCTCAGGGTGATGGGCGCAGCGTGGTGTTACTGAGAAATTTCTTGGATCACACAGCATTTGTTATGGGCAGACGTTGCACTTACCATCGGGTGAACGTTTTGTTCGTTTCATCACTTTATCCAATACTAGCGATCCGCCCGGCTTCGCACGGGAAGATAGCTATTAGAAAGATTAATCAGTACTATATGTACAAGCTGGTCAGATAAGATTACGTTATTTTACCAATATAATGTTTTATTTAAGGGAACATAAGCCATGAAATATAGCCAATATTTGATGTCGTGGTAGCAAAATAAAACGACCGCTCTTGACCGCTGCGCAAAGGGAGCCGCGCTCCTCGATGACGCCCAAGTTGCATGAAGCCGGGCGGCGACGTGGCGTTCGAGAGACACCGCGGCCGCTGTATTTTGTAAGGAGCGTTACAAAGTTTTAAATTTAAATATATATATATATAATTAAAATTGTAACCATTATTCAATTGTTTCTAGCTTACTAAAAATAACATGAGTAGGTAAGTAACAAATAGACCTTAGTCTATTCGCGGGTAGCGCGGGCGAGCGTAGGACTGTTCGCTCACACCGCGGCATTTTTCTTACTTTTAGCATTTTTATACCTGTCGTAACTTCTAAACGATTGGTCCGATTCGAATAATTTAAAAAGGACTTACTTACATGTACATAATCAACCGTGACTATGAAACTACTTTGTAGGATAAGGATTAATCATCATCTTTCGATTCTACCCGTGTTTTGATAGACTAATTTGAACAAAAAGCGTTTATTGTGACTTAACTATAATAGTTTGACAAATAGCCTCCCGGACTTTTTATGAGTAATGAGGAGTACTATGAAAATTTAGTACATTATTTTCTTTATCATCAATCATTTCATCACAGCAGCGCACGCCAAATAATGACTGTTATCAGTACATTTTTGATACCTTGTGTTACATCATAGCAATTTTCGCAGGATCTCGGTTTTTCTTTAAATTAAATACAACTCATATTAGTCGCTGATAATGTAGTTGTATATAGGTGAAAGTCAAAAGACTAAAGATCAGTAATTTTTGTGTTTATTCATTACAACCAAACATACAAAAAATCAAATCTTTCCTCTTTATAATATTAGTTTAGAAAAAAAAAGTCATAAAAATTTCAGTTATTTCAGTGATATTTAGAACCTGTTCCTATTATACTGAGCGTCACGTAAGATTATTTCCTATTTCGATAATATTTCTATAGGATAGCCGGATATTACACACAATGTTTACCGCCTCCAACACAATGTAAAGGCTTTGATATTATTTGTGAATGTCGTCGCCGGAACTCATATTAACAGAGGCATTACTCGCCGCGAATTTTAGACCTAAATTTGTTCTTTAATTACATTTTAATCAGGCTTTTTAATATTTTTTTTATTGGAGAAAGTGACACAACGAACAAAACAATCACCTGATGGTAAGAGCAACGTCTGCCCATAACCAATACTGTTGTCACCTAGAACATTTCTGTGTGACACCACACTGCGTCCGTCACTCTAACCATCAGTTCTTAAGTCTCATATGCCCAGTTTACAGATTACATTAGCTCACATTGCCCTTCAAACCGAAACACAGTTACATTTGCACACTAATGATTCATGGCAGAAAAACTTGCCCTGGGATGGTACCTACCTAGACGGATTCCTGCTTACGAATCCTACCACAAGTAAAGGCAAAACATTATGCTTAATTTTTAAACGCAATTAAAGGACTAATAAATGTAGATGTTATAACAGGTACTCTACTCAGGAATACAGTTCAACTATTCTAACTATGGTCGTTACTTTATTCGTAACGTTGTAAGCTTCATAATAATTCAGTCATAATTTTTGGTTAAAAGTTGCAAAGTATAGGATACTATAATTAGTTCTCGCACGTTTAATTTGTCCCTGTTTTGTTACCAATTTTAAACATTAAAACTTTATTCTAATTAAAAGTTATTATTATAAGTACTTCCGTGGTTTACTGTGCTGAAGTTTGAGATTACATTATACGTAGTTAATAATATTGATTACCGGAAATAGCCCATGCATTTCCACTCAATTATATTAGTATAGACAAAACTATACTAATATTATTGAGTGTAAATGTATGGATGGGCGATATTGATAAAAACTACAGGAAGGATTTTAAAAATCTTTCTCTGTTGTTGTTATACTATATATAAAATTAATGCGTATTGCATGTTGTATAATAAATCTGTTTCAATAGATCTTAGTTAAAAAAGAAGAAATTATATTTAAGAAGTTAAATAATCTTTCATAATTGCTTATATCTAACGAAGTTAAATTTACATATAACAAGCTATTATTTTTCGCGGCGTAAACAAACCTACTATGTAACGATGTCGCGTAATTAATTTTAAATATCTTCATCGGTCCGTTATATGTAAGAGCAGGAGACGAATTGTGAGCGTAAAGATATGTAAACGTCGAAATATTTATGTACACACTCTATACAAACAAATAAGAGTTTTTAAAGGTATAAATTATTTAAGATTTTTTGATTTTAAGGCTGCAGTCCCCACAGGGCGGATATTGTTCCATTACGGGTGTATTATACATTCTGGTATTTCGGAAATTTGATTTTATTTTGTTCCTTGTAACACAGTTTTTTTATCAATAGGATAAATTTAGCTTATTAGGTTTTTTTTGAAACAAGCTAAAACGTTCACGTGATGGTAAATGCAGCGTCTGCCCACAACAAATGCTGTGTCGCCCAGAACAATTTTGTGTGACACCACACTGCGTCCGTCACTCTGAGACATCAGTTCTTAAGTCACACATGCCCAGTGATTACACTAGCTCTCAGTGCCCTTCAAACAGAAACACAGTAATGTTTGCACACTGCTGCTTGATGGCAGAATAACAGGCCCTGGTGTGGTACACACCCAGACGGATTCCTGCATAGGAATCCTAACACCAGTAAAAAATACCACATATGAGACTTAAGAACAGATGTCTCAGGATGACGATCGAAGTGAGGTGCCAAAAAGTTCTTAGGATACCGCAATTTTTATGGATAGGCGATGCCTATCATTAGGCGAAAGATTTACTCATCTCGTCAACGTATTTAAAGTTGCTTTTCGTGTTTAAGTATTTTGAAAGTTACTCGCAACGTCGATATTGAAATAATGCTGAATAATTGAGACTTCTTATTAAGTTTTTAAATATATTTTGGACCATTGTTAAAGAGTTTTTAATACATTTCATTTAAATATCAAAGTGATTTATTTTACATTTCATTTATTTCAATTTCTTTGATTTTTGGTACAAATTTATGCAAGGCGTTTACAATTTGGATTGCGGATTATTCAGAAAAAATACTAATTTGAATATTGGCAAGATCTGTATCGAAGCGTATAATTAATTATTTTTCAGAAGGCATTTTGATAAAAATAAAAGAAATTAGCATAAAATGGAGATCCGGAGGTGCATACTCCAGTTGAGTCGCAGACCGTGACATGAGTAATTAGGAGTTTGCCAATACGAGGGTGAATTTCTTCGGTTCCATTTAATTGTCTTAGTAATTAAGTTTATCTTTTATTGCCGTTTCAGTGACAAAGAGAGATTATGAAGGGGAAATGACTCGCAGAGAAAGGCGTAATGTTTCTTGCACTTAAATCCGTTTGTGGTTTATTTATACGTTTTATATATTTACGACCCCATACGTGATATAAACGTATGGGGTTAAATATTATTATTATTAAGGTGCGAGTAGTGACATATATAAAAGCCTTTCGTATACAAAAATCTTACATTTGATTAGTATGATTGATACTTGAGATTGACGAAAGATCAACCATTAACTTTAAAACTCTGAAATGTATACCCCCCAATTGTCTTGAAATTATTACTTTTTCTAAACACACAAGGCGATGATGTTTAAAGTAAACATTAAGACAAAGAGATAAATATGATGTGAATTAATCGTTTTGGCTTATTTAGATATTTTCTTTAGTAAAGACGGCGTTCGTATTTTTGATGATATATCACATTTATTCAGCCTAAGATTGTCCGAACGGTATCGGTAAAATTATATGAATATTTATCGCTTTATCTCAAGACGCACCGTAATTTAGGCAATAAAAGCTTCGTTGCATCGGTGCGGGCGTCCTGGGGACTTGGGCATCTACCATAAATGCATGGTCGCGCATGACCAACAATGCTTTACATAACCGCGGGCTGTTCCGAAAACCAGCGCGATCCATGGAATAACGTCCGTTAGGAAACTTTACTCATTCATCTTTTCCCTAAAAGCGGGGTGGTGGTGGGAGGGGAGACGGGCTGCGCTACTCCGCACGTTACATAACGCTGGAGGGTGACGCCGATTCCTACTCGAGCCGCCCTGGCGTGCGGTCCTCTCCTGTGTCACGGCATACGAACTCGCAACAGTTCGCAGTTACCCCGTGCGAGCAGCCGTCGGAACTGCAGAGACCCACGGTCATTCGCGACCGACTTTTCGTGCTATATTTTAAATCGCCGCGTATTGTTCTCTAACTCAAACTATCCTACTTCAAACTTTTCTTATTGACTGTCGACTTCTTCCAGGCGAGCGCGGTAAGCCTCTGTTTACTATAATTCGTTAATCATGCGTTCAATCAATTTGTTATATAACATTTTTTGTCACCTTACATCTTCCTTATTTTTTAACACTGCTGTGCGATATACCTACTGAATTTATAAAGATTGTTAATATCATTTAAAGTGGGGGTTTTCAAAATTCTTTTTTGTAATATTTTTTAAGCCAGCGTTATGACATAAACTCTATTTTATCCTCGGTATTATTACTAATGTACTTATTTATTCAAAATTTACCTGCATGTTGTTATAGATTATTCAATTACATACACAATTCCGCCGGCGATAAATGGACATAGAAAAGTTGCTAACAGGAAAAAAATGTCTTAATTTTTTCTTGTCTCTTACAAAGTATGTTGTAACACGTTTTTATAAAACTGTTTAGTAACAGTCGATTGTTTAAGTAATTAATTGATTTTTTTTTAAATGTTTCATTAATATTTAGGAGTCATATTTAAATAATATCTTTAATATTTTTTTAAATATCATATTTATACTTAATATTGAAATACAAATTAAACACAAGAAAAATAGCTGTGCTTATTACAGTTGTTTCTCTAAAAGCACAAGACTCTTAACATATTTCTCTTTACTATCTGCCATGCAAAACTTTCAAACTTTAGGATTTAAATATGAGTTAAGGTTGCTTTTTCTTCTTAAATCTTGTTAACCTTGACGTAAATAACGCCACTGTTATAATTAAAGTTACTATTTGCGTATTATCCGCGGTAATCAAGTAAAGTAATGCGGTTTTTTTCAGAAATGAATACCTTTATGATGAGAAAAGCTTATATTACAGTTATAATCTGGGTATAAATCGAGTGTTTTGATGACCGCAAAAATGTCTTATTTATTGCAATTGAAAAAACACTATAAAATAATGCAGAGTTATAATTTTTTATACTTTTTATTATCATACACGACAGAAAAAAATTATGGTTATTGTATCAGGTTACGGCTACGACTACGCGTAGCGCGTAGACTTATCGTAGAGGGTTAATAAAGTTCCTATCATTTTTGCTTGGCTTCCCTACGAAGATTGGACCTGATTAATGTTTTAAAAGATCGCTACGATACTGAGTTTCGTGTTACGTAAGGTGCTTTTAAAGGCAACAGTCTTTGTTTCGTGTATTGTTCAATTCTTTGTCTTATTGCGCCCCTCGTCTTGCTAATAAATATGAAAAAAAAAAAGAAAATTGTATATAAAATAATCAAACCGCAACAAAGTATTATTATCAATTTTTCTGAACGTCAATCAATAGAGGTTTTAATATTTTTAAATGTTAAACTATAATAAATATTTTAGGGGTCTGCATTTACTCGAGATTTACCAAAGAGTGAGTAATATTACCGTGATATAATACATTTCACGGAGGCCTTCTCTTAATTTTGAGAGGGTAGTGAAGTCACGAGGAGTTCGTTGCTGCTGTACGGGTCTGCGGATTTCATATATTCTCGAAATATTTTATTGTATTGTAGATTTTCCTTTTCAAATGTTTTGTATCAATTCTCTCGCAAATAAAATTGTTTAATGTGAGCACCCGGGATCAGACCTATTACGTCTTTTATACTGTATTCTAAGCAATACAAAAAATCATGAGAAAATGTTTTTAGGGTACAGAAGTAACCTAAGCCATATACAATCCATAAAAATGGTTTCAGAGCTAAGGTTTCAAGGCACCGTAATGGCATATCTGTTGTTTGTAGTAGTATTCAACCTATAAAAATATTTTAGTAACATAGACGTTGCATGTGGCTTTCAATCCACAAAAAAATGTTTTCAGGGCACAGATGTTACCTACAGAGTTTAACCAACAAAAAGCTAACATATGCCGATTGATTACAACAATTGTATCTTTTCTTCACCTCTACGAGTATATAATTCGAGATCGTTTCGCCCTCGATTTACGATAACAAAACATCTTTAATAAGACATTATTTTCTTTTTCTCCATCCAAAACGAAATAATGGAAATAGCGGTTTTCAATTTCTTCTTATTATAAGTTATTATTAATTTGATGTTTTTTATGGAATAAAGAGACAAAACGAGCAACTCGTCTACTGATAATAAGTGCAGCGTGCAACAACAGTTGTTTCAACCAAATAATTTCTGTATTCCACCGCACTGCGCTCGTTTCCCTGAGGCATCTGTTCCTAAATCACATATGCCCAGTAATTATTCTAGCTATATTATGTATAACTATCGAAATAAAATGAAAATTCTTTATTTCTACGACGTAAGAAATATAAATTTCGTTTGTCAAACGTCATTTCCTCCTCCTCTGACGGAGAAGAAATAGGCGAAAGAAACTCCGTAGGTATCCTCTTTTTTTGTAAATCCTTTTTTTATCTTAGTCAAAAATACCTTATAAATAAATTTGCAAATAATAGTCTCAACGAAAACCAAAGCACGTTAAAATTTTAGTAAAGATTACTTAAATTAATATATAAGTATATTGTTCTAAGGAAAGTGCAACCTTCAGACCGAAACAGAGAAGCTTGACGGTAGAATAACTGACACTACGGTGGTACCTAAGGATTATTGCACAGAAATCCCACCACTAGTAAAGCTGTTGTTACTGGTGGAAGGATTCCTATGCAGGAATCCGTCTAGGTAGGTACCACCCCAGGGCCAGTTATTCTGCCATGAAGCAGTAGTGTGCAAGCATTACTGTGTTTCGGTTTGAAGGGCACTGTGACCTAGCGTAATCACTGGGCATTTGAGACTTAAGAACTGATGTATCAGGGTGAAGGGCGCATTGTGGTGTCACACAGAAATATTCTGGGTGACACAGCATTTGTTGTGGGCGGACGTTGCACTTACCATCACGTGAAAGTTTTGCTCGTTTCGTAACTTTCAACAATAATAAAAAAAAAGACGTGCCCGCGACTTTGCTTGTGTAGTTTTCAGAAGTCATCGCGTACTCGTAACTGAAGAATAAGAATTAGTTCTAGAACCACAGAAAAACTACTGCAGTTTTTGTATTATATACTTTCGGATAGATAGAGGGACAAAAAGTTTTTCCAACATAACATTTGATTTAGCAAGAAAAAACACTAACACAAAAACTACTGCAGTTTTTGTGATGTACACTTTCGGTTAGATAGAGAGACAAAGAGATTTTTCTAACATAACAATTGATTTAGCAAGCCAAAATACTAACACAAAAATTACTGTAGTTTTTATGTACTTTAACAATTGATTTAGCAAGCAAAGATACTAACACAAAAACTACTGTAGTTTTTATATACTTTAACAATTGATTTAAAAAGCAAAGATACTAACACAAAAACTACTGTAGTTTTTATATACTTTAACAATTGATTTAAAAAGCAAAGATACTAACACAAAAACTACTGTAGTTTTTATATACTTTAACAATTGATTTAGCAAGCAAAGATACTAACACAAAAACTGTTGTAGTTTTTATGTACTATAACAATTGATTTAAAAAGCAAAGATACTAACACAAAAACTACTGTAGTTTTTATATACTTTAACAATTGATTTAGCATGCAAAGATACTAATACAAAAACTACTTTAACAATTGATTTAGCAAGCAAAGATACTAACACAAAAACTACTGTAGTTTTTATATACTTTAACAATTGATTTAGCAAGCAAAGATACTGACACAAAAACTACTATAGTTTTTATATACTTTAACAATTAATTTATCAAGTAAAGAAACTAACACAAAAACTACTGTAGTTTTTATATACTTTAACAATATATTTAGCAAGCAAAGATACTAAAACCAAAACTACTGTAGTTTTATATACTTTAACAATTGATTTAGCAAGCAAAGATACTAACACAAAAACTACTGTAGTTTTTATATACTTTAACAATTGATTTAAAAAGCAAAGATACTAACACAAAAACTACTGTAGTTTTTATGTACTTTAACAATTGATTTAGCAAGCAAAGATACTAACACAAAAACTACTGTAGTTTTTTTATACTTTAACAATTGATTTAGCAAGCAAAGATACTAACACAAAAACTACTGTAGTTTTTATATACTTTAACAATTGATTTAGCAAGCAAAGATACTGACACAAAAACTACTGTAGTTTTTATATACTTTAACAATTGATTTAAAAAGCAAAGATACTAACACAAAAACTACTGTAGTTTTTTTATACTTTAACAATTGATTTAGCAAGCAAAGATACTAAAACCAAAACTACTGTAGTTTTATATACTTTAACAATTGATTTAGCAAGCAAAGATACTAACACAAAAACTACTGTAGTTTTTATATACTTTAACAATTGATTTAAAAAGCAAAGATACTAACACAAAAACTACTGTAGTTTTTATGTACTTTAACAATTGATTTAGCAAGCAAAGATACTAACACAAAAACTACTGTAGTTTTTATGTACTGTAACAATTGATTTAAAAAGCAAAGATACTAACACAAAAACTACTGTAGTTTTTATATACTTTAACAATTGATTTAGCAAGCAAAGATACTGACACAAAAACTACTGTAGTTTTTTTATACTTTAACAATTGATTTAGCAAGCAAAGATACTAACACAAAAACTACTGTAGTTTTTATGTACTATAACAATTGATTTAAAAAGCAAAGATACTAACACAAAAACTACTGTAGTTTTTATATACTTTAACAATTGATTTAGCAAGCAAAGATACTGACACAAAAACTACTGTAGTTTTTATATACTTTAACAATTGATTTAAAAAGCAAAGATACTAACACAAAAACTACTGTAGTTTTTTTATACTTTAACAATTGATTTAGCAAGCAAAGATACTAACACAAAAACTACTGTAGTTTTTATATACTTTAACAATTGATTTAAAAAGCAAAGATACTAACACAAAAACTACTGTAGTTTTTATATACTTTAACAATTGATTTAGCAAGCAAAGATACTGACACAAAAACTACTGTAGTTTTTATATACTTTAACAATTGATTTAAAAAGCAAAGATACTAACACAAAAACTACTGTAGTTTTTTTATACTTTAACAATTGATTTAGCAAGCAAAGATACTAACACAAAAACTACTGTAGTTTTTATATACTTTAACAATTGATTTAAAAAGCAAAGATACTAACACAAAAACTACTGTAGTTTTTATGTACTTTAACAATTGATTTAGCAAGCAAAGATACTAACACAAAAACTACTGTAGTTTTTTTATACTTTAACAATTGATTTAGCAAGCAAAGATACTAACACAAAAACTACTGTAGTTTTTATATACTTTAACAATTGATTTAGCATGCAAAGATACTAATACAAAAACTACTTTAACAATTGATTTAGCAAGCAAAGATACTAACACAAAAACTACTGTAGTTTTTATATACTTTAACAATTGATTTAGCAAGCAAAGATACTGACACAAAAACTACTATAGTTTTTATATACTTTAACAATTAATTTATCAAGTAAAGAAACTAACACAAAAACTACTGTAGTTTTTATATACTTTAACAATATATTTAGCAAGCAAAGATACTAAAACCAAAACTACTGTAGTTTTATATACTTTAACAATTGATTTAGCAAGCAAAGATACTAACACAAAAACTACTGTAGTTTTTATATACTTTAACAATTGATTTAAAAAGCAAAGATACTAACACAAAAACTACTGTAGTTTTTATATACTTTAACAATTGATTTAGCAAGCAAAGATACTGACACAAAAACTACTGTAGTTTTTTTATACTTTAACAATTGATTTAGCAAGCAAAGATACTAACACAAAAACTACTGTAGTTTTTATGTACTATAACAATTGATTTAAAAAGCAAAGATACTAACACAAAAACTACTGTAGTTTTTATATACTTTAACAATTGATTTAGCAAGCAAAGATACTGACACAAAAACTACTGTAGTTTTTATATACTTTAACAATTGATTTAAAAAGCAAAGATACTAACACAAAAACTACTGTAGTTTTTTTATACTTTAACAATTGATTTAGCAAGCAAAGATACTAACACAAAAACTACTGTAGTTTTTATATACTTTAACAATTGATTTAAAAAGCAAAGATACTAACACAAAAACTACTGTAGTTTTTATATACTTTAACAATTGATTTAAAAAGCAAAGATACTAACACAAAAACTACTGTAGTTTTTATGTACTGTAACAATTGATTTAAAAAGCAAAGATACTAACACAAAAACTACTGTAGTTTTTATATACTTTAACAATTGATTTAGCAAGCAAAGATACTGACACAAAAACTACTGTAGTTTTTTTATACTTTAACAATTGATTTAGCAAGCAAAGATACTAACACAAAAACTACTGTAGTTTTTATGTACTATAACAATTGATTTAAAAAGCAAAGATACTAACACAAAAACTACTGTAGTTTTTATATACTTTAACAATTGATTTAGCAAGCAAAGATACTGACACAAAAACTACTGTAGTTTTTATATACTTTAACAATTGATTTAAAAAGCAAAGATACTAACACAAAAACTACTGTAGTTTTTTTATACTTTAACAATTGATTTAGCAAGCAAAGATACTAACACAAAAACTACTGTAGTTTTTATATACTTTAACAATTGATTTAAAAAGCAAAGATACTAACACAAAAACTACTGTAGTTTTTATATACTTTAACAATTGATTTAGCAAGCAAAGATACTGACACAAAAACTACTGTAGTTTTTATATACTTTAACAATTGATTTAAAAAGCAAAGATACTAACACAAAAACTACTGTAGTTTTTATATACTTTAACAATTGATTTAGCAAGCAAAGATACTAACACAAAAACTGTTGTAGTTTTTATGTACTATAACAATTGATTTAAAAAGCAAAGATACTAACACAAAAACTACTGTAGTTTTTATATACTTTAACAATTGATTTAGCAAGCAAAGATACTAATACAAAAACTACTTTAACAATTGATTTAGCAAGCAAAGATACTAACACAAAAACTACTGTTGTGATTCTGTTTTATACATTCGGTTAGATTTTTTTTATTTTTTTATAGAAGAGGCAAACGAGCAAGCGGCTCACCTGATGTTAAGTGATCGCCGCTAGATAGAATAATAGATAGAGGGACAAAGAGATTTTTCTAAAATAGCATTTGATTTAGCAAGCAAAATACTAACGAAACAGTAATTAACTTTACATTTATACATATTTTACATTACATACACGGAAATCATATACAAATATTTTATGTTTGTATTAATGTTACGATTAATCATTGAGTAATCTGGCTAGAGTCGAAATAATAGAATCGTATAATATCAACAGCCAATATTACTGTTCACCGATAGACTAGAAAATATACTTTAAAATTTCGTTTCTACTTACATCTTCACTTTTGAAAATGTACACAAAACAATTATAAAATTGTCACTTTTTCATTTTGAATTACGTTGCATTACAAACTCGTTAGTATTATCCTCAAAGCTATATTTATACCTTACCTTCTGGTCGCCGGTCAACACGTGTTTACGCTGGGAATTCGTTTTGACCTAAAGGCGTTTTCCGTTTATCTCTAGGGACTCCCAAATAGTAATTCTTTTAAACGAATAAAGCTACGTGAGTATTTTTTAAGATAGAGATCGGTTACCGTACGAAGACGCGTGTATACTTTACTATGTTATGTTCGTGATTTTAAATAATATGATTTTATATGTCAATAAATGTCGGATCTATGTAAATTCGGAATCTTTTTTTCGAAGTAATCAACGAGTTTAGTTGCAATTGTTCTACTAAATTGACGATTTTTTTCTTTAAAGGCTTCACTGGTTTCCAGTTACAGAGAATATTTAAACAAAGAAAAAACTAAAATCGAAAGTCACAAACAAATAATTATATACTACTTATATTGCTACGTATTAATTATATGTTAGGATATCCAGCGATTGAAATTATATCTTAACGTGAACGCTTTTTAATTATGCGTCCTTACATCCCATAAAATTTTAATTAACTTGGTTTTTTGTTTGTTAAATGTAAGATTTTATTGTTAATATTCACAACGCAAAATTAAGAGGGCTCAAAACATTTAGTTAATGAGCGTGTCTATGTTAGTTAAAAAGTGGGACAAAGTTTTCTCTTTTTATTAAATATAATCGACCTGCAAAAATGTTGCTCAGAAAATTGAAAATATTATAATGAAAATGGCGAAACGTCTTCGTGTGTAATTGTCGTTATTATAAGTGTAGAGTCGTGGTAGCTCAGGGGTCGAGCGTTCGCATTTAATGTAAACTTACACTCCGATGTCAGTCGCGTTCAAATTGTTAATTTCAATTTTATGTGTTGATTTTCGAACACACATCACGCATTTTTCATATATTGGCAAGGCAGATACCACATCCTTAGCCCACTTTTCGCCCCTGCGAGAAACGAGACGTGACGGAGGAAAGAAAAGTCTTACTCCCCATTGCGTTCCCCCGAGTTGATATTTTAGAAATGGAAATAAAAGATATTTCGAGGACTTGTCAAGTTCGTACGCTCACATTACAGCAGCTGGCTTTCCCCTCTATTACCCCGTTCAAGAGCGAGAAGACCAGTGCTCAGCCTTGTGTTGTTTATAAGTTCATAGGTGGTTGGTTTCCTATCCAGGACTGTCTACCACCCAGGTTCGTTATTCTGCCGCGAAGCAGTAGTGTGCAAACATTACAGGGTTTAGGTTGGAAGAGCACTGAGAGTTTTTTTGTTTTTTTGTTGTTGTTTACTTAACGAGAACTTACTATAACAACAAATACAATATTTATTGAGCATGTAGACATTCAGAAAAGAAGTAGTACTGTGACACTATTTTTAGGTGATATAACTAGGTCATCGACTGTTAAAAAAATCGAACCAGGTCGAAAGAGTTCTTATCTTATATCAACTTAGTCCGATTGCAGCCAACAATAAGACAGGGTCGGATTTCATTTTAGATAAGTATGTATAGTTTTAGCTTTTTATTTTAAAATGTTATAACTTTTTGATACATAAAACATTAAAGTCTTTTAGTATTATGTTAAATTATCAGCCCTTTCTATTATTTCGTATGAATTTTTTTCCAATATGTATTTTATTATTATTTGTTGTAGCAATAAGATTGAGGAATATTTGTCAGTATATATCGATTTATAAAATTAGTTGTTAATCGATGGGCAGCAACATCTTCCCGTAACATCTGAATAAATAAACTGCGGTTGCCAACCTGCTTACCAAGCGTGGCAACTATGGCATAATCCCCACAAAACGGGAGCTTTTGTGGCGATCCATGGGGGAGGCCTATGAGGCCTATGTTCAGCAGTGGACTAGTGGATAGGCTGAAATGATGATGATTACCTACTTAAAGGGGAACCATTTGTACCTGAAATTTGCATACATATTATATACTAGCTGTGGCCTGCAGTTTACAAGCCACTCACGTGATTATATAACAAATATTTATATTCATAGGAGACAAACTTTCAGACAGACAGACAAAAATTCTAAAATAAGATTTCGAATATTGGCATTTATATTGAAATTACAGGCAGGCACTTCAATTTTATTATTTGTATATAGATTACGCTCCGTTCGCATTTGTCCTTCTCGCAAATTTTGTTGTTATATATTCAGTTTTGATCTACGAGAAACTGCTTAAGAATACTAAGAAAGTTTTGTGAAAGACATAACGTTTTCGGGATGGGTAATCTCTAAATAAATTTGAGGCCATATTTAAAGATTTAAATGCGGCGTTAAAATGTTACGCTTGATGTAACATTCGTGTATACAACCACGCCCTTTTCCCATATAATGGGTATGCAGAGGCCACACACGTAGACCACTTGGGCGACTTGGGGTGGCGAACCACGTCGCCGCTATATTGCTGATTTTGAGTCAAAAAGTTCTTACTCCCCATTGCGTTCCCACTAGCATTATAGTGACAGAATTGCATATTATGGTGTTATAAGGGTGTCCATACAATATCTTAGTCGTTTCTTACGACACCTCTGTAGGAAAGATGTAGGTGCTGTTCTACTCTGCCGGACAACTATCGCTTTAAACATCGATTGTAAACAAATTATTACTTTAAAAAGGGCATACCTACCTATTACATTATTTTTTTGAAGGTTAAGAAAAAGTTTTTTTTAAAGATTAATAAAGTTATCAACTGCTTTTATAATAAATAATTTACTTAATTGGATAGTACTGAGATTATTAAAATGTTTCGTCTTTGTGCTTAATTTTCAGATAAATTACATTTGTAAATGATCCGTGGACTTCTGAAGTTTATTATCTTTGAAGTATAAATCTAACACTGTAAAATAACAAACGAGCTGATATCATTTTGATTTAATAATTTAATAAAAAAGTTGAAATATTCCTTTGTGATATAAATTAAATGATTTTTTTTTGTAAACGGAATGACATGAAAATCGTTTTATTTATATGAATATATTGATTATTTGTCGTTACCAGTAAAGTTGCAGCCTATTAATATCCCACTGCTGAGCACAGGCCTCCTCTCATTTCTGAGAGGGTTTTTGGAGCTAGGAAGAATCCGCCACGCTGCTCCAATGCGGGTTGGCGGACTTCACATGTCCTCGAAATATTTCTATTCCTCGGACATGCAGGTTTTCTCACGATGTTTTCCTTCACCGCTAAGCATGTGGTAAATCAGCACTTAAAATTGTAGAACAATATTAGAGGTGCTGGCACCGGGGATCGAACCCAGGTTACTCGCTAGCTAGAGCTACCACGGCTTTGACACCATCAGAGATTATTAGGGTAGATGAAATGAGAAGAAATGGTCATACCTACAGATCTATTGCCGCCAGACTGCAGCAATCAATTGCAACGTTTCATCGTAGTATTCGACGGCACCGGTTGACTGATTCTCTTGTGAGGAGGAGGGGCCAAGGCAGAAATAAGTACACTTCGAGGAGGGATGACCGTTTTCTACAACTTCGAGCTCGCAGGAGCATGCGGGTAACAGATGTGCAGGCCCAAATTCATCTTGAAGTCGTGCGAGGAGTGCGATTGAGCGAGCGTACAGCTCGCAGAAGATTTGAAGAAGTGGGCATAGGTTCGTATGTACCGGCCAAAGCTTCAAAATTTGAGAGACAGCATCGATTACATCGGTAAAATTTGCACGCGAACATCCTTTTTTAGGACATAAACCAATGGGGGCGGGTACTTTTCTTTGATGAGTGTACAGTCCTCTTAAACCAGATCGATAGAAGACGGAGAATAGTAGAAGCAAAGAAGAACGATACATTCAGACTAATTTTGAAAATACGGTGGCATAGATAGGTGTCGATAGAGGGAATATGACTGCTGACACGTTGTGCCATTTGCCCCCTATAATGAGTACGGCGTTATTCTGATGCAGAATAATGCTCGGGCTCACAGTGCTTGCTCAGTCCAAGCATATCTAAACCTTGTGGTTATAACAGTGATGCAGTGTTCAGCAAAATGCCCGGATATTAATCCTATAGAGGATATTTGGGACTTGTTAAAGAAAAGTGTTACATCCAGAATACTATCCCCCAACAACCTGAGAGAACTGCAAAACGCATTACTTGAAGAGTGGCAGAGCTTCTCCTAAGATACAATAACACAATTGGCAGCATGCCTGGATGGATGGAAACGTTATATAGAGCACGAGGGGGAAACACGTTATTAGACTTTATTATTAATGTTAAAATCTTAGTAATCTTTTCTTTACAACATTGTCCATTGTTTTTGTTCCCACAAAATAGAGAAAATGTTTTTTGTTTTTAATACAATTTCATTAAAAACCGGTGTTAAAAGATGGTTTTAAGTTTGTTGCTTCATGTCTGATTATTATTTGTTTACATATACACATTATTATTTCTATACTCTGCCTGGAAAAAAAAATTCTCTCCGTTACGTTCACCCGAGTAGTATAGTGACAGCATTGCATATTATGGTGTTCATCCACGAATTATAGACAGGTTACGATTTATTCACTAGCTTTTATGTATTTCAGAAGTCAAAAATGTTCACTGCTAAAACAACATTCTGCAAAAAAAATTTAAAACTATAATTCAAAATTGTAAAACTACTTTGTTTTGGTTTGAAGGGCACACATGAAATTACACCTTATGTACCCATGAGGCTAAAGAACCGTGATCTCATGGTGAGGAGCGTAGTGCGCTTCTATACAGAACTTTCTTATTTTTGAGCATGCTTATTTTTGAGTTCCAGCTAAACGATTTGCACGTATCGTCACTTCCTACATATTTAGAGTACTCGTTAACTGGACGGCATAATTATTCTTTATTGCATATATATTTTTATTTACAATATAACATTTCCATTTACCCCACATTTCGATATCAATCAATCAATTGTATCATCTGTCCTTGATCTGAATACATATAAGGGCTGTTCACCGCCACGCGATCGAGCATAATGTTGCATATTGGATAGCACTTAGCAGTAATTGCAGGCTTTTGGCTATTTTAATTTAATTACATAACGCTTCCACTATGAGAGCTATTACCAAAGTGTTGTCATTTTGTGCGTTTAAATAGTTCATAGCTTTCTTATTTTCTTGCCGATAGGTGTCCGGCAGAGTAGAAAAGCACTTACCTCTTTCCTACAGAGGTGTCGTAAGAGGAGACTAGGGTATTGTATGGACACCCGTATAACACCATAATATGTGCAATGGCTGTCACTATACTGCTCGTAGGATCACAATGGGGAGTAAGATTTTTTTTTCACCCGTACCAAAATGGCGGCGACGTGGTTCGCCGCCCGTCATGTCTTGTTTCCCGCGAGGGCGAAATGGACTACGTGAGTGGCCTCTCCCTACCCATTATATGGAAAAAAGTCGTAAACATATATATATATATATATATATATATATATATATATATAATTTTTAATAATGTTTATTTTAGCAAATGTACTCTGTCATATTTTATTTACCTGTCTGAATAAATAAACTGCGGTTGAGAAGGGCCTCCTCGCAGGAGGGCCTGCGAAGCGTGGCAACTATGGCAAAATCTGAAGAAAATGGTATAGAATCTTAGAAAGAGCTAGAAACTTTTGTGGCAGTGTTCATGTGGCCTATTGTTCAGCAGTAGACTAGTGACAGACTGAAATGATGATGATTAAGCAAAAATATGTTCAAACAAATTATAACACATTTGTCAATCTAAAATTAAGAGGCAACTGCTAATTTTTTTTAAATAGAGCTTTGAAAATATACTCGTTGTATAAGTTGTATTTGTAAAACGTTACATTTTTTTATTGATCGTCTTTCTCTTTTGACGATAAAGGACAGCAGAGTAATGTTGCAATTCGTATGCCAGATCATTTGTATTCGTAGACCGCTGTTATAAGCGCTCGTACCCTTAGGGTCCCCTCAGCCTTCGTCCGTTCTCATTAAAGTAACATTGGTGTGGTCCCCTCGTAGGTACTCAATCTCTTCCAGTTTAAGCTGTGCGAAGAGAAAAGATACGATCGTTGATTAACCTGCCGCAATTTTTTTCTTTACACTCGGTATGGGTAGGTGAGATAGTCGTACGTTAATGTGCACATCTTTTATCTCCAGTTCTGATTACGTAACCATTCGCATTCATAATGTTTATGAAAGTTTACACATAAAAATTGTTTTTTACCGACAAGATCGTAGGGAGTCAAAAGTATAAATAATTGAAAATAATTTTATATATACAACTAATTATTTTATATGAGATATTACAACAATTTTATTATTATTCTATACAAATTGTTAAAGTAAAGTAATAGCGTATAAATCCCACTGCTGGGCACATATTTAAAAGCCGGAAAATGTCCGCCATGTGGCTCCAGTGAAGTAAGCGGACTTCACATGTTTTCTGAAAATTTCATAATACTTAGATTCCTCGCAATGTTATCCTGCACCGCCGAACACGTGGGAAGTCGGCGCTTAAAATTCTAATTAACAATTTTAGAGGTGCCGGCACCAGGATCAACTTAGACATTTATATTTATACCACGTCTTTAAGATGAAAGGTCTACGCATCTACGCGTGTCTACGCATGATTTGCCCCATACACCAGCACCGTGACCAACACCGACCAACGGTTGATACTCGTAGATCAGTGCGTAATTGAAACACTCGAACTTTTACGTATATTAAATAAAAACTAAAAATTATTAAAGAAACGGAATATCATACTTTAAAAAAAAATCCGCTCTCTAGGATTTCTCCCTCATCGTGGGTGTGTTTACAGACAGACATTGCGCATACATAAACATCTGAACCCGGAACGACTACTTGTAGAAAATAAAAAATTGGTGCGGGAATTGAACCTGGGACCCGTATTCCAAAAGCCAATCGCTTAGCCTTTATCAACCGAGTCGCTGTTTTATTGTTAAAGTACAGCTCCAACTCGCATTGGAGCAGCGATTGCGGATTATTCCTAGCACCAAAACCCTCTCGGAAATGAGAGGAGGCCTGCGCTCAACAGTGGGACATTTATAGGCTGTGACTTTACTTTACAGCGGGACATTCACGTTGGGTTCAGAAAATTAATTAAGTTGCTCTTATCGGCGCGACACAGGTCATCATTATTCATTATCAGCAGCCTCTTAACCGTCCTCTGTGTGGCCTCTGTGAGTCTCTCCCAAGTTTTTGGAAGGTGAATTGGACCGAACTGGACGCTGGACACCTCATACTTATTCTACCATCAAACTGTCACTTCAACTTAGTCTAAGAGATTTCTCTGGAATTTAGATAGATTGGGGGGATTAAGCCATAGTTGCCACGCTTGGCAGGCGGGTTGGCAACTGTCCATCATCCAATCATCCAACCATCCCCTGGTTTTCATGTTTCCTCCGTCGACTTTTACGACACCCACGAGACGAAAAGGTAGATTCTCTTAAGTCGCCATCACATACGCGTAAATATAATAAATCATTACTATTTTTTTATTTTTATATATTTCTCTAACAAAGTCAATACTTACAATTATCTTCATAAATCGTTCTAATATTTTCAGCCCCAGCTAATGGATAGTAGAGACAATTAGTGCTCTATTGCTACGTACCTGTTTTGTATTCACAATTTGATATTAATCGGTTTTGAACAGCATTTGTATATTGACTAACTCGTATGGAAACTTACTTACTTACCACGTGGTTTACGTGGGTTACGAGATAGGAACCTTCTGTGTGGTTCTGGGCTTGAATCCAAACCGAAGCTTTTTTTTATTGGATAAAGTGATGAAACGAGCAAAACGTTCACCTAATGGTAAGCGCAACGTCTACTCATAACAAATGCTGTGTCACCCAGATAACTTCTGTGTGCCACCACACTGCGCCCATCACCCTGAGTCGATAAGTTCTTGCCCAGTGATTACGCTAGGCCATTAACATTAATATTTGTGCGAAAGCACAAATTAATGATTCTTGGGTTTGCGATTGTCCTCATGTCTCTGACATTACAACGTTCCCTACCGCCGATTTTATCGCAGCCTTCGAGACTATAATGTATACCGCTCAGATCAAGATGTTATCATCAAGAATCTAGTAGATTTCCTATTTTCTTTTTCATTGAAGCTTACGTTTCATAGCCCAGGAAATAATAACAACTTCAAAGAGCACATCAAAACGCTTTGTTAGAGTCTAAGGCGCGTGAATCCCGTTGGAATTTAACCGTTTACCTGTTCGTTAGATGGTGGAATGAAGATTAAGGATTTAGCGAACGATCTGTGACAAAATTCTCGTAAATTATACTCGGAGAATACTGTGAGTTTCTTCTTTTGTTATTTTGGTGTTATTTTTGTACATACAAATATATGTACATTTAGTCTAATTACAACTTATAAGTGTTCCACTGCTCAGCATAAGCCTTCTCTCATTTCTGAGAGGATGCAATGTACAATGCACATGTCCTCGAAATATTATTTTATTCTCAGACATGCAAGTTTTCTTCACCTCTGAGCACGTCACTATATCTCAATCGGCACTAAAAACAACAGAGCAATTTTCGAGGTGCTGGCACAATTTTTAGCCGAGCGCCCGGTCCCTGAGCTACCAATCCTTAACCTAGTTATATTTCATTATTATATTATGTATCTACTTAAGGATCTGATAGTATAATTGTAGATCTTTTTTAGTATTTTATTGCAGTACTTAACCCATCACAAAATTTAACCACACCGTCGCTATTAGAGAATAGTCTATAGGCATTAAATCTGTCCTTTGTGACCTTTTCTACTAAGGTACATAAATACTTACGCTTATTATCGTCTAGCAACAGAAACTTTGTTTGACTCTTTTTTTTAAACCTGACATACAAATTTCATTAAGAAAATGAACGTTAAATAATAAAGCTACAATTCGTGTTAAAGTTTCACTCTGAAAACAGATCTTTAAAAAACGGTTCCGCAGTAAAAGTTTTAATAGCATTTTACTCAAATATTGCTGCTTCATTTAACTGGTAACTTTTTACTGATAATAAGTTGCGTAAAGAACGAAGACAGGTCCGGATCTGTCACGCTGCTTTCAATAAGTTAATCGATTTTAATTTTAATCAAAGAGATGAGCAATCAATCACGACTAAAGAATGAAATACATTCTTACGGATAGATAGCCTTAAAAGATGAACATGAACACGATGAATTATGCTCTTATTACATAATGATCTTTTGTTAATTAGAAACAAACTAATGAGTTTAGGAAAATAAAATCAAGTCATACTAGTGTGGGTACTAAGACATGTTGAGATAAAGGATAAAAAGGGTTGCCGACCTGGAGACAATCTGAAAAAGTGCAATACGTTCTGAGATCAAGAATCAGAGCAGAGTAGGTGGAACGTAAGAAACCAAACTATTAAAAGATAAATTGATTAACGGAACACTAACTATAGCAAACGAAACTACATTGAGGCGACCATTAACGAGATCTTTCCAAGAATATAACCAGGACCTTACAATATCAGTGAATACAAACACAGGTATTGACGTCCTTGTCTTTGAAGAAACAGACATTATATACTATACGCGTTGACGACATCATGTATAAAAGTAATATTTAACCATCTTTTTCTTCTTTTTAGAACTATGCTCCACACCGGTATTATTCCTGCATCGTGGGTGCGTTTTTCAGACATAAATTGCACATGCACAAGCACCCAAAGCCGAAATAAATATCTGTAGGTCATAAAAATATATGTCCTATTCTCAAATAAAACTCACGACCATAAGCCGATCCCTTACTGACTGCATCAACCAAACCGACAATTTACTAACACGGGAAATTATATTGTCGTAAATATGACCCCATGGCAAAATACGAATGGCATTTTGAAAAAGCGGTTCTGAAGCTAAAGGATTATCGGCTCCGGCAAATAGATGGCTTACTAAAGTTAATTATCCAAAGCCTCTGTGAGGATATGTTGGCAGAACAATGAGATGAGTCATAATCTCTATAGATTCAAAGTCGTACGTCATAGTACTGAAGCAGCTAAGCTCCCGGAAATTAATAAGTAAATTCTTTCGCATTGTAATTATGTTTAACACCGTCCTTGTGCAAAAGTAATAAAAAATTAAAAACTTCTTAAATTTAAAATACAAAAGAACCCTTAATAAACTGATTTTAATTAAATTATAGCTGATTAACTGTGCATTGTGCACAGTTAATCAGCTATATTTTGTCAGACAAAACTTCTATAACAGCATTTGTAAAGTTACAACAAAATTAAGGACGCTATTAAAAAATCGACACAATAACAATCACTATTTCACAAAGTTTTAGATAAAATGAAGAAGGACGCTCAAAAGGCATTGACCGAAAGGATAAAATAGGTCCATTTCGTTATGATTCATCGGCTTTAGAGGGTATCGACCGTTCCAATCCATGAGATAAGCCGCCCTCAAACGTGGCCTATATCTCTCCTTCCCCTTTGTTACAGAAGAAGACGACGAAGCTAAATTGAAATAGTGATAGCGAACTTCTCATTGTGACAACTTAAACATAACTATTTATTAAGCAAACTGTTCAAATGTCGTCGTTTCAGCCACTAGTCCACTACTGAACATAGGCCACCCCCATAGATTGCCACAGACGTTAGTAGCTCTCGTTTTGTGTGGGGATTTTGTCCATCGGTTGTCACGCTTGGCAGGCGGGTTAGAAACTACAGTTCAATAATTCCGATGTTCCAGGAAGATGCTGCTGCCTATCCTCCTGGTTTTCATTTTCCCTCTGTCGTCTTTTACGACACCCACGGGATGAGATGGGGCTGTAGATTTTCTTAAGCCGCCACACCACGGGGTGTGTGTTGATTCAAATATATTCAAACAAAATTCATAAAATAAAAATAATAGATAGTAATAAGAGAATAGGAACACGCAAGCAAAACATTTGGGTCAGTAAAAATATTATGTATGTTATGAAGTATTAAAGCTACATGTGTACGAACTGTATCTTATAGGAAATACACTTGTTAATATAATAAAATGTATGCAGGTAGATCGTACTGTTGGTACATTAAAAAGCTTTAAAATTTTAAGACTTTTTTTAAGTCCAGTCACAATAGTGGTAGTCTCACTTCAGAAACTTTACTTGATATACGAGTAAGAACAGAAGTTAACACACTAAGATGTAGAACAGTCCGAAATGCTTTGAAAACACATATCCTCACTAATGACATAAAACTTGAAGAATATTCGAGTAATAACTATTATCCTATAACGGAGAACACAGAGTGGAAAAGATCTTGTTCGTAGGTAAATTCAATCCATCCAAATTGAACCACAATTGTGTGTTTAGGCATGTTCTAAATCGGCCAAACCGGAGTCTGTAGTTGAGCTAAGGGCTGGTGAATACAAAAGATCGTATCGCGTGTCGTATGGCATATTTTGTATTTAATATTCAAAGTAACGGATAATATATATAGGTTATATAAATAGGTTAACTTATTCAAACATTAAATTATGCTAATGAACCTATTTGAATATGCAACATGTTATTGCGTGTCATATCTAAAATTGTTTACTCGGAACCAATGAAGTATGGTGGTGCCAACATTGTGTATGCAAATCTTTTGTGACAACGTTACAAGAAGAATAAACATTAGAAGGCAGAAGGAATTTTCAATACAGTGAAGAGTCAGTTCGATCTTGGTAAAACTTTATCTCAGAATACCGTTGTAGAGCCCTTCCTATACTTCGTATGGTGAGCAAAGAAAGGAAATCCAGATGTTAACAGGGGAATTATTTTTGTGATTTAACTTATTTATCATTTCAATCTACTATAATCAACTGTTTATTTAGTGGTTGTAGGATTCCTATGCAGAAACCGAATAAAGATGGGACCATGGCAGTGCCAGTTATTCTGATGTCAAACAGTAGTGATCAATCATCATCTGTTTTGGTCTAAAGAGCACGTGTAAAGACTGGGCATATGAAACTCAAGAACTTATGTCTCAGGATGACGACCGTAGTGTGGCATGGAAATGTTCTTTGTCGCACCCATTTGTTATCGATCTATAACGGGGTATTTACCACCAAGCGAACGATTTGCTAGTCGCGTCACTTTCTTCCATAACAAAACTAATTACTAGGCATACAACATACAACCATACAAACACAACAATTCCTTATACTAACATTATTTGTACTGACTATTATCGCCAGCGGCTCTGCAGCTGGTCAGGTAATATTAGGTTATTTTACCAAAATAATGTTTTAGTTATGGGAACATAAGCCACCAAAGTTTAATGGCTTAGAGCTTCCCTGTAAACAATATTTTATGTTGTGGTAGCAAAATAAAACGACCACTCTCTACCGTTGTGCAATAAGAGCCGCGCACCTCGGTGATGCCCAAGTCTTATTGAGCCGAGCGGCGGCGCGGCGTTCAAGAGACCGCATTCGCTGTATTTTTTAAAGTTTTTCAAAGTATTAAATTAAAAAAAAGGTAAGTCACAATAATTGTCTCATCACTTATAGGAAAACACAGCATTTACTAAAACATATGTTTCTAACGTCTACTTAAATTAATAGACTCTCCTCTACTTAATACAAGAAATAAATTAAGACTAATATGTATTACAATTCAAAAGAAAACGAACATAAAAACTACAAAGTTACTGCTGACTTTCCGAAAAAGACCTATATATAGATTGGAGACCTTTGAATTAGATCGGAACAGGTTCGTCAGGTGATTGTCAAGATTATTTTTTTTTTTTTTACATTCCTTCTCCCAAGCCCCCCCCTCTTTGATGTCTCTCTCTTTTAAACTCCTGTTCCCCTTTATGTAACTCTTTATGTTAAAAATATTTGAATTTATTCATTTATTAAACGATTTGTTCTAACAATATAGTTATATAAAAAAAAAAATGACGAAAATTTCGTATAAAGGCAATCCATATTTCAAATTGAAATGTCTTACATCAGGCCTGTAACATACCTATTTTATTTCAAAATGAACACAGAAGAAAATAAATCAAATTGTTGTTAACGATCTCATGTCGAGCACTTCTCGGTATTTCGAATTCTCGGAAGCTTATGATATGAATGCAGGTGAGACGAAAGTTTACTGAAATTCTGTCTAACAAATTTAGTTACTAATGAAATAACAAGCAAAGTTAACCAAAGTTTGTCATATGTGATAATGTTGGTAATAAAATTACTTTTATTATCCGAATTACATGTTTATTGACGCATTTAATTATGTATAAATAAATAAAATAATAAATGTCTGCCGTTGTTCGCGCATCATGCATTACCGGATAGATTACGGTCAATTTTTTTTTTAGGTTTTCTTCTTAGGCACTTGTAACTTATCGATTATCGAAAAAAAAATAACATGTCGTCTTCATTCAATATAAAGTTATTGAATTTTTAGACACTACGATTTTTTAAGAGAGGTCTGCCGTATTGCGCGTATCACGCAAACATTACTAGATCGATTTCGATCATATTTATTTTAGTTTGTTTAGATAAATCGTCCTAATTTAAAAAAAATATCACGATATTTACATCTATACTGATATTATAAATGCAAAAGTAACCCTCTCTATCCTTCTGTCTTTTTGTTACCTTTTCGCGGCTCAATCATTAAACCAAACTAAACTAAATTCGACACAGAGATAGCTTGCAGCCTGGACACGAACATATGATATTTTTTATCCCGGAAAATCAAATAATTTTCACGGGATATCTAAAAACCTCCACGCAGACGAGGTCGCGGCATCAGCTAGTGCATAATAATATTTATATATCTGACAACTAATTATGTATATAACGTAAATAATAAAATTTCGTAACGTAAACTTATTCAGGCTTACTTCTCAAAATCGTATAATAGTCGAATTTAAGTATATAATTGTCGAATTAGTATGCACCATTGAGTTATCAGCCATGTGGTGGCGGCTTAAGAGAATCTAAGACGCCATGTCATCCCGTCGGGTATCGTAAAAGTCACCAGAGGGAAAATTTAAACAAAGAGATGGGCAGCAGCATCTTTCTGGAACATCTAAAAAAATAAGCTGCGGTTGCCACCTATGGCAAAACTCCCTAAAATGAGAGCTACACACTTTTGTGGCAATCTATAGATGAGGCCTACGTTCAGCAGTAGACTAACGACAGGCTGAAATTATGATGATGATGATGATGATTTAGTTATTATGTACTATAGCCTCAATGGTATTATATAGTAAATTATAACTCAATGTAATAATATGCACATGTAATAATATACATTGGCCTAAGTTATACAGCAATGGAGCGGATAATTTTAATTTTAGTTATGTTGTTTAGTCTGCACTGTAAAAGTCTTAAACACAAAAAAATCTCATCATGACGGCAAGGCATATAAGAAAGTGATGACAATTTTATATAACCAAATATAGTTTATCTTTAGTGGTAATGTGTTAATCAATATATTGGCTGGTCGCCCAACGCTATAATCATAGTAAATTTACATACTTACATTCATACTGTCACGCCTTTTTCCCATAAGTGGTAGGCAGAGTCGTGATGGGTGGCGAACTAAGTCCCTGCCAAATTGGTACGAATAGAAGAAATATTACCACCCATCGCGGTCCCACGAGCAGTATAGTGGCAGCATTGCATATTATGCTATTATTCTGCACGAATAAAGGCTGTACGTACAATACCTTAGTCGCCTCTTAAGACACCTCGGTAAAAAAGAGGTAAATACTATTCTACTAAATGAATACATTTGTAAACACGCTGGTGTTGAAGGTATAACATATTGTTGTTTCAAAATCGATTAATAATTGTAGTGACATATGATGGATTCAATAAACATGATTCTAATTTATGTAAATATTATAATATGGTTCAAAGACACATGGCCCAGAATCGCATAAGCATGCTCCGCATATTTCACTATTCATTAATTTTATTATTTATTATTTTTAGTCCGATCTACGCAGAAAGAGCTTACTGTGTCTGAAATTAAATCAAAATCCAAGCATAACACTGCAAGGCATCAAGACAGACAGACTTCATAGAAAAACTACTGAAAATAGCTGTAAATGATATTCCAAGTAAAGAATTTTACCTACTTTTCTATTAAACTGAAACTAATTAGAGTGAAAAGGCTGCAACCTGCTATAAACATTAATTGCGTCATACACATTAGTTTAAAAGTAAGTACTAAATAATGTAAGGCCAGTCAGAGTAGCTCAGTGCCGGGCGCACGTATTAAATTTCATCGTACTCGGGTGACTTAGGTTAACACTCCCGCGAAACCAAAACTGTTAATTGCATTTCTAAAAATAGTAATAACAATTTTAGCTGCTAGTTTACTGCACGCTCCGCGTTGAAGAACAAATCGTATGGAAATCTGCATGTCAGAGGAAAAAAAACGTTTTAGACCACACTAATATATCTGCTAATCCGTATTTAATCAGCGTTGCAGACTTTCCGTCTCCAAAACTCTGTCAAAAATTACGCCTATCCACAGTAGGGGGGATATTTATGAGCCTATCATTGTTTAAGTTACAAAGTTTGCTGCATTTAACAAAAGTTTCAACTAATAACCCGGTTTGTTGCTTGAAACTGACAATGGCATTGAATTGGTATTGAAAAAACAAAAAAGTGTCATTATTAATGTCATGCTATCCGTGCCATAATCAGAGATATTGACGTGAACTTTCATGGCAACCAATAGATGAATGCGACACCTGGAAAATTTTTAGCTTAGCTCTGACAGCCGTCGACATATTACGAAGCTGCCCGTGACGGGTAATCAACAGAAACTTAACTCACACATGTAATCTACGAAGTACGAGTAATAGTATTTATACAGTTGTTCAACTTTTTAAGTTTTACGTATGGTAATGATTTCTTATATTTACGCGAACATTACACATTTAAATGAAACTAATTTCAATGGATTTTTTCGCGTTTAGTTTTACTTTTTATGACCCGACAGTTTCGAGTGCTTTGCAGCACCCATAGTGATGTGAACCATCATCGCTCCAGAAGCACCAATGGTCACGGGAGGACTGAGACGACAGATGATGTCGTAGTTAACTACGCAGAAAGATCTAACTGTGTCTTGAAGTCTTGCAGTGTATGCTTGGTTTTTGATTATCGGATCCCAAGCTGGTGGTAGTACCCAACCATCTTCTCTATTAAAATTAGGATGTTGTTTTTATTCTAATAGTCCTCGCGACTCATCCTTGATAGGAATCGGTGTTCTTTTGCGAGGATTTGTGGTTTATCAAATCTGATAAAATGGTTGGGATGATATAGAACATGGTCACAGACTGCAGGGTTCCTGGAGCGGTGATGGTTCACATCACCATGGGTACTGTAAAGCACTCAAAACGTCGGGTTACAAATTGTAAAATTAAACGCGATAAAATCCGTAAAATGAATTTACGTATGGTATTTTATTTAAAGGATATGAAGTGTCTTTTTGTTTTAAGCCATTATTAAAATGGTTCAGACAATCTAGTCGGCATACGAAAGATTGAAAATTCACAAACCTACTTAAGAACTAAACTTGTTTGAGATAAATCATACTGCGAATCAGAGTTAGGGGATAAAATCAGACCGAAAAGTTTGGATTGGATCGCTTTCTTTAAAATAATAACATTACTGAGAAAAGTTTTGTTATCTGAGCTGATAAAAAACCGATTCATGATTTTAACACATCAGTGTACCTAATTTAAATCAAAATAAAATTGTAGCCCTTCGACGCCCTTTCAATAATTCCGCGGCTATATTCCCCCGTCAAATGAAACGCTCAAAGTTACTAATTCAAAAATCTCTAATATTATACTATTAATCTTTGCACTATTAATATATTGCGTTTGCTAATTATTTGTTATCAAATACGAGAAACAAAAGATTCAAAAATTTCAACAGACTGTCATTATACGAGTATTGCCCATGGGATCGAAATGAGAAGTAAGAAGTTTTTTACTCGTACCAAAAGGGCGGCTATGTCTTTCACACAATGTTGTCCACCAGTCACTTCTCGTAAACGGGGCTACGGGTGTGGTCTCTGCCTATCCCTTATATCAGAAAATGGCGTGTCTGTATGTATTTATGGTAGTAAGAGTTGAGCAAGTTGTTTACCTGAATGTAAATGTCCATAACAATTACAGTTTAATCCAGAACTAATCTGTATGGTCATGTACGGTAGACAACAATGGCTAATTGTCATCAGCTCAGCGACCAGAATAGCTGCACTTCCCTTCAAACCAGAGTACAGTAATGATTGTACTGTTTGGCTGCATAAAACTGCCACGGTGTTGCCAGGTGACTAACGAAGTCCTGGATTAAGTACGCACCATCATTAAACTTTATATACTTGACCTAGTTGCCTTATCCGTTAAATACAGTAGAGCACCATTTGGTAACGGCTTCAGAGAATCTACCACCCCGTCTTATCCCGTGGGTGTCGTAAAGGTCCACAGAGGGAAAATGAAAACAAGGAGATGGGCAGCAGCGTCTTCCTGGGACATCTGAATAAATAAACTGCGGTTGCCAACCCGACTGGCAAGCGTGGCATCTATGGCAAAATCCTCCCAAAATGAGAGCCACAAACTTTTTCGGCATTCTATTGGGGAGGCCTATGTTCAGCAGTGGACTAGTGATAGGCTGAAGTATTGATGACCGGGTACACGACCCCGGCCGCCCGAGCTACTACTGTCTCCTCTGGATATACCTTCACCTTACAGTTCCTTTCCCATATTCCCGACTCCCTACCCCGAGTCCATATCCTACATAATCCTTATCCCTTCCCCTCCGACAAGTCAGTGGTTGACGTGTCGATGGGTAGTTACTCATGCGAACGTAGTGGGGAGCAAGAATTTCCACTCGTACCAAAATGGCGGCGTAGTTGGGCCATCCGTCATGTCTCGTTTCCTGCGATGGGCGAAAAGTGAGCTACGGATGTGATCTTTGTCTACTCCTTACATGGGAAAAAGGTTTGATTGTATGTATGTATGAACTAACGAGCACATAGCCCACAGAATGAGAAATAGTCATTGTGTCCCATAAAGGACCAAGATGTTGGGTCTTAAATTTACTCACCAAAACGCATCAGCGTTAATCTTCTGCATCACCATGGTAATATTTGATATAGTATATTTATAGTGTTTCGGTGCTCCAATACATATACTTGCAAAGGTCCGTTAGTTGCAAAGAGCAGTCCTACCTAATATTTACAACGCCAAATCAAACACAACTCATCAAAGTTAATTATAATCGTTTTTCCTTAATATAACAACTCATCGCCTGCCACATTTCCTTCTATATATATGATATTAGAAGTTCAGGACAATTTGTTAAAGCAGTATTATTCATTTAAGTATCCGTTTATTCCCAGTAGGAAAGTAATTTTTATCACTAGGTTTTAATTAAAGTCACTATAAACATTATAAGCCCATTACGCACATCACAACAATCGTAACATTAAAACACTAATGAGAATGTACGTTAAATGATAATTCTGAATTTTTTTTAATGTATTTAAATCGAATTTAGTTGTCTAGATGACGCAGTGAAATAAGATATAATAAAGTATATGAATAGGTATAGATCCAACTAAATTCTTTAGAACTTTTATAATGTGAAATCTTCAATCGAATTTCATCCCTCTCCAATGTTTTGGCTTATTGAAAGTCTGTCCGCTTAGTTGAACGCTACTTTTCACGTTATTCTCTCCACAATCCATAGCTTCAGCAAAACGGATTTTGTGGTCAATAGTTTGTATTATGAAAGCACTGCAAATTTAGATATTGTAAAATATGACATTAGGTAACAATTTTGCCTTTGTCTTCTTCAATTTATTATTGTAATGTACAGACATTTCTTTTATTATATACATAAGTTATATACCTAAGTCTCTACTAATAGAAGAATTATCACAGTCGCGCACGTTTGGCAGGCAATTCGGCGATCGAAGTATCTGGGTGGATTGAAAAGTACTCGGCCTAACCAAGAAAATAAACACATACTAAATCAGTTATATTTTTATTTTTCTACATAATCACCATCAAGTTCAATACACTTTTGCCACCTTCCCTTCCAAGCATTTAGACCGTTAAAAAAATGATTCTTCCTTAGAGTCAAAATATGCGTCTACAGCTGCTTTGACCTCGTCGTTTGTCGAAAATCTTTGACCTCCCAAGTGCTTTTTAGGTTAGGGAACAGAAAGAAGTCTGATGGTGCCAGATCAGGTGAATACGGCGGATGCGGTAACAGTTCAAAGCCACAGTTGTGAATTCCAGCCATTGACTGTACTGACGTGTGAACACGGGCGTTATCTTGATGAAACAGGACTTTTCTTCTGAGCATTCCTCGACGTTTTTCTTTTATTTCCTCTCGTAAACTACGTAGTAAGGTGCAGTAGTAATCAGAGTATATACTCTGACCCCTTTCAAGATAATCAATCATAATCACACCTTTCGAGTCCCAGAATACTGAAGCCATCACCTTATTTGCCGACAAAATCGACTTAGCCTTTTTAGGGGGTGGTGAACCAGGTCTTCTCCACTGTTTTGATTGTTGTTTTGTTTCCGGTGTACAGTAATGAACCCATGTTTCGTCCATAGTAACAAAACGATTCAAAAAATCATCTGCATCGGCTTCAAATAACTCCAAACAGTCGCGTGAAATAGTCAATCGCGTACTTTTTTGTTCAACTGAAAGCAGTCGCGGAACCCACCTCGCAGACACCTTGTGGAAACCCAACTCGTTGACAATGATGTTTTAAGTTCGTTCATAAGAGATGCCTATAATCTCGACTATCTCTCTAATTTTTAATCTACGGTCTCCCATTATTAAATCAAGTACTTTTTTAATATTTTCGTCAGTAGTTGACGTCGAAGGCCTTCCAGAGCGGGGTTCATCTTTCACACTCTCTCTACCACGCTTAAATTCTGCTATCCATTTTTTGACGGATGAATATGACAGAGCACAATCGCCTAATGTACTGACCATGTCATCATGGATGGCTTTTGATGATAGCCCCTTCTTATGGAGGTACTTAATGACGGCACGCTGCTCGATTTGCTCCATTCGCGGAAATTATGACCGATTACTTTGTTAATAAATTTATAAAATCACAACTAATTATCGCACACGTTTCGAACTTCACACAATGAACTAGTCTGAACTGAACTAAATAATGTGGGTAGATTTGATTTTTAGAATTGAATGGATCTGTGTTAGGCCGAGTACTTTTCAATCCACCCTCGTATGAGACAATCTTGTAAAATATTCGTCATTGGTTTGACTCATCATCTGTTTTTTTTTTTCTCTTTCTTTTTTTTAATTTTTTCCACCGAGTGTTACACCACCCTCGATGGGAGTTTATTTAAATTTCCACAGACTTAGTGTCCGTGCCCTTGTTAATTTTTACAAAAGTTTTATAACTTATTCATACGTATTACTTATTATACTCCTTACATATTTTAAAATTAAATATTATTATTATTCTTTCAGTAAGTTTCTTAAATAACATTGTTTGTAACTATTTATAATTTAAAAAAAAAATTAGGAAACAGTTATTCCAGACGTGGAGACTGCTTCGGGAATGTTATTTCTGTAGCACTATGCTAGTTGCCCCAATTTCTGATGTTAGGTTCTCCACGACTGAGTGGTCCCTGTTTCGGATTGCCATTTTGAGGATGTACTCTTTTACCTTTGCTGTTGATGCAGCCATTGCCTGCTGAATCAGCCTATCAGTTGCGTCGTCACAGTCGTCCGTGTAGTATACACAACTGACTGTGTGTCTAGACACTGCCACCACAGCATGCTGGACGCTGTCATGTAGTTTTAGTTTACTCGCCGTTGTTCGTATTATTATCACACTCATCATCTGTTGGAGCCCATGAGGTTCGTCTGGTATATCGACCATTCGATTATAACAACATCCTCCGAACGTTTTAAGTGTACCATATAATAATTAACGCCGCCACATCAATTTCGATGCATGTGATTAATTTCGGTGCCTTCTATGTCTGTCTGTCAAAAAGAACAGCACTAAAAAAATTATAGAGATGCTGAAGTAATTGATATCAATTTTTCACATACATCAGATGCCAATTTCGGTTAGCTACCAGAAAATGTCATCTAAGCGGGATATATAATAGTACCCCATGTATGCCCATCATCATTATCATTTCAGACCATCGAAGTCCACTTGCGTCTATTGACATCTCTTAAAACCGATCAGGTGGTCACTTCATCTTGTGGGGGGTCACCCGACATTGCATTTACCGGTACGTGGTTGTTACTAGAGAACTTTCCTTCCGCAAAAGTTATTGGTTCGAGTTAATCCAAGTACCCAAGTATACGCAAATAAAAACTGTTTCGGATGAAAATTACTTTTCAATTTTTATATTGTCTGTCTAAAATACCCATGATTGAATCACAAAAATTATTAAAGGAATACTTGATACTAACGTTTTATTACAAAATTCGACGACTATATTTGCACAGATGATATTGTTACGTAAAACAAATGAATGCTGCCTATAAACGTCCTACTCATTTGGGATCTGGAGATAGTCCGACACGCAACTTCAGTACGGTTGACGGACTACGGATACATGTATATATATGTATTGATTTATTTTTAACAAATACATTCCGATGTCTTCGATCACCGCCGAGCGCTTGATATAGTTAAGTAATGCTCGTGCCAAGGTAGTCTAGGATGCAATGCCAAAGACACAAGAAAATCAACCCACACCTAGCGAGGCAACTATGGCGAAATCCCCCCAAAATGAGGGCTACAGCTTTTGTGGCAATCTATCGTGGAGGCCTATGTTCAGCAGTGAACTAGTGATAGGCAGATATGACGCAACTTCTGCCCATAACAAATGCTGTGTCACCCAGAACATTTCTGTGTGACACCACACTGCGCCCGTTACTCTGAGACATCAGTTCTTAAGTGTCATATACCCAGTGATTACACTAGCTCTCAGTGCCCTTCAAACCGAAACACAGTAATGTTTGTACACTACTGCTTCACAGCAGAATAAACTACGGTGGCGGCTAGACGATGGTACCCACCTAGACGGACGGACCTCCTGCATAGGAATCCTTCCAGCAGTGAGGGTAATTGGTAGTAGGATTCCTATGACTTTTTATTGAAAATGTAGGTGTCTATGGACCTCTCTGACCACTTTCCAACAGGTGGACTGTGTCGTTTGTCTCCCTACTGAACAAAATTATTTTTATAAAAATGATTTATTAAGGTGCTGCCGCTATTCTATGTCGCAGTAATAACTACGGCTGATGTTCCGTAATATAACCGCATATTACCATGCGTAAGTGTAAATAACTTTCTGTATGAAACTTTTACATGATGATAATTTACAGTAAGAACTTTAGACAGTCTCCTATGGGACTTTTAAATTGCCCTCGTTGCGGCACGAGCTGAAAGTTAGAAGTACGGGTAGGTACAAAAGGTCATAATATAATATAATAAATGCGAAAGTAACTCTCTCTGTCCGTATCTGTTTCGAAATCCGGCACACAGACATCCTGGAGACGGAGATAGGATACTTTTTATCACGGAAAATCAAAGAATTCTCACGATATTTTTAAAAACCTACTTCTTCGCGGACGTAGTTACGAGTTTGAGCTATTTATAAATATAGACAAAGTTTTGTTAGTTTCGATAAAATTTTATTGTGTTGTTTGATCTACAACCAAGCGTTTGTTGAACCGCATCAAAGCAACTTTATAAAGACAACTGCCGCAAGTATATATTAAGTCGCCGCTTAAGTCAGAAAACGATACCTACTCTAAAAACATATATATAATTATGTATATTTATATTTGTTAGTTACATTATGTAAATACTTAAATTAAATTGTGTTGTAAATGTATACAAATAAATAAAATTAAAGTGTTTGTCTGTGATTTTGTAATAAAGATTTTTTCTTAATCTCATATGATAATTAGCAGGATACCAAAACACAAAGACATGTTTTTAAATTATATCGATTTTAACAGATATTTCATTGACTGGTAACTTTTTAGAAAGCATATATATTTATATATATCCACTTTATTATCTAAATTAATATTATAAAGAGGAAAGATTTGATTTTTTATGTTTGGTTGTAATGAATAAACTCAAAAACTACTGAACCTATTTTAAAAATTCTTTCACCTATATACAAATACATTAACACCGATTAACATGAGCTGTTTTTAATAAAAAAAACCGAGATCCGTACGAAAATTGCTATGATGTACACAAGGTATCAAAAATTTACTGACAAAAGTCATTATTTGGCGTGCGCTGCAAAAAATATTGATGATAAAGAAAATAATGTACTACATTTTTAAAGTACTCGTCATTAGACACAAAAAAGTCCGCCAGGCTATATTAGTTAGCTATTATAGTTAAGTCACAAATTAGTCTTTCAAAACACTGGTAGAATCGAAAGATGACATTAGTATCATGATATTAATCCTTATCCTACAAAATAGTTTCATAGTCAAGGTGGATTATGCACATGTAAAGTCCTTTTTAAATTATTCGAATCGAACCTATCGTTTAGAAGTTACGATAGGTATGCTAAAAGTAAGAAAAATGCCGCGGTGTGCGAACAGACCTTCGCTCGCCCGCGCTACTCGCGAATACATTAAGATCTATTAATTACTTACCTACTCATATTATTTTTTGTAAACTAGAAACAATTGAATAGTGGTTTGTAGTTGTATTTTTTTTTTCTAAATTTTGAAACGGTCTATAAAAAATACAGCGCCCGCAATGTCTCTCGAATACCGCGCCGCCGCCGCCCGGCTTCATGCAACTTGGGCATCATCGAGGTTCGCGGCTCCCTTTGCGCAGCGGTCGAGAGCGGTCGTTTTATTTTGCTACTACGACATCAAATATTGGCTATGTTTCAAAGCTTATGTTCCCATAAATAAAACATTATTTTAATAAAATAACGTGACCAGCCGCAGAGCTGCCGATGAGAATAGTCGCTACAAAAAATGTTAGTGTAAGGAATTTTGGTGGTACTAATTTATCTTTCTAATATCTATCTACCCGTGCGAAGCCGGGGCGGATCGCTAGTTATTATATATGCCAGGAATTAGCTAATATTCTACAGATATAAAATATTAATTATTACTGAGATGTTTAGTTATAATTGTCCGCTCGGTTGGCGCAGGAGTTAAGCGATTCCCCCCCAACGGGTTTTATTTATTTATTTATTTATTATGACACACCAACAGCATTACATACAAAACATTGCCTTAAAGCAACAAACATAATCCAGGTATATTCTTATATGAAAACCAATAATAGGCGTGTACAACATTCGTTATATAATGAAGACATGTTATTAATTGTTATTTACGATTTCATTAAGATAGCGCTATACTTCTACTACACTACTACTATATTAACTAAGACCTATGATGATGTTATTTTTTAAACTAAGACAATCATCGTGGACAATCATCGTTCTCGCCTTGTCATGGCGAGGGGGCACGTTAAAGCTAAGAGTAGCCCACATGGTCGGCCTTTGGCGTCAGGCTGGCCCGAGGAGGTCGCTCCGAGTGGGCTACGCAGCCCACTCTGGATGCGAACAATCGTACTGCTGGGGGGAGCAGTACGCTGCCGGTCAGCGGCGGAGCCACAGACCAGATCCGCTGCCGGGCCGGAACACTGGTGCATTCGGGTGCAAGTATCCTGGGCCGTGTTGGAAGGCGCGTCGTGTGTTCTGGCGCCCTTGCTGAAAAGCAAAGTGGGAAGTAGCAGTCCTCTCCAGAAGAGAGGCCGCATATGGTAGGCTGCCGGCGACGGTGGACCGCTGATGTGTGCGTGAGCGTTCCCGTGGCCCTACCAACATGCGGCGAAGTCAGAACACTATGGGGTTTTAATCGGTGCAAGTCCGACATAACCCGTCCTTCCCCCCGTGAAGGTGGCATGCGTTAGGCATTTCCCCATGTAAATAAAAAAAAAGAGTTAAGCGATTGGGTTCCCCGATGTCGGTCGCAGCTTCTATTCTTGCGCGTAACAAATAGTTGCATGGCCTGCAGACAGTTGTTCTGAGTGTGCGTGGTTTTCATGTTTGGTTGTGTTGTTATTGACCCCGTTTCGCTGATACTGCAGTCTACCCTACCTCGGATATTATCGCATAAGCATTACATTTACGTAACACAAATGTTGTGGCAGTGGTCGAATAGGCCAAGAAGGCCTAGTTTGATATTCATTCGTTCATCATTTTAAGGTGCTGCCACTTGAAGCCACTTAACCCAATTACTGACAACAAGAAATTCTATTATAGGGTTAATAAAGCATCTATCTTAATTAAGAATTCGTTGGGGGCACAGTGACCGATTATAATCTTATATTTCTAGAGGATGATGATTTGCGATGAAGGTGATGTTTTGTGCTTAAGGAACATAGCAAACTTAATAATAACAATATGCCAATCTAATTTAAGGCATACAGCCCTTGTTTTACACACGTCAAGCTCTGTTCTAAAAATAAGCCCATGTTTATTGATTTATTCTCTTGTAACAACTGTAACAAAATATGATTTCAGCCAAGATATGTCGGAACGCATTGTGTAAACGAAAAATATAGCTGCAGTTATACTTTGTATCTAGTTTATTTAACTTTACTTTAGGATATTGAACTCAAAATATCGACCAAGTACGTGTCGGACCCTCCACGTACTGTGAAGGCTTCCGTAGTGGGGTATAATTTAATTCTAATTTTATTGCCTTTCTCAAAGACACTGTGAAAAACAAAGTTTTTTCTGCGATTGTTAAGCCGATAGGTGTCCGGCAGAATAGAATAGCAACTAACTCTTTTCTACTGAGGTGTCGTAAGAGGCAACTAAGGTATTACACGGAGCTTTATACGTGCAAATTAACAGCATTATTTGCAATACTGTCACTACTCGTGGGAACGCAACGAAGAGTCAGATTTATGGACTTTTACCAAAATGGCGGAGACGTAGTTCTCCACCCGTCACGTCTCGTTTCCGGCAATTGCAAAATATGGGCTACATGTGTGGCCTCTGCCTACCCCTTATATGGTAATGACATAATAAATTTCATAGAAAATACACTAATAGAGTTTGTCGCAATCGAATTTCGAAATGTTACCAACAAAAAATAATCAAACCTCAATAACGTTTAAGCCACAGGACGACCACTAGTTAAAATTATTTGATAACGAGTAAGTGTAGAACGGCGTTCTTTTTATGTAACCCTACAGCACAAATCGATTTACGTCAAGATAGTTTTTTGTCTAAGTCAACGTATTTACAATAATGACAAAAAGCCCTTTCAGGTAAGATTTCTTAATGAAAAATATCAACCACTTAAAGTTCACTTATACAGACGAAAAGTCCTCACGATACCCTCTGTCCGAACGTTTTGCTGACATTGTTAGTTTAGGTCCTCAAATAATATTAGCTCCACACACCATCTTGCCTATATTCATTTACAAATCACTATCCATGTTATTTATAGCGGAGATAGAATAACTTACGAAAACAATGAAAAAAAGGAAAGATGATGTTTTATTATACACTTACAGTTTTTAGGCCACTAAAATTTAAGTTTTAACAGTTCTATAGTAGCCGATGTAATGTATAAATAATAGTCATTGATTGTATAATATAATGGATAAATATTAGTCATTAATTGTACCAATTTCATTTATATTCTGGGTTGCAACAATAACCGAAGTTTTCTTACATAAAATATGACTCGATTAGTTTACATGGCAAGTGGTCGTCAATGTTGATAAAATATGACCCATAAAATAATTGTCTTATGCGTAAAGCGGCAAGAATGGTCGGTGTCTACGTGTGTAATTCTTTTGGGGATAAACTTACGGTCGGAAACATTCGGTAATCATTGTATTAATCTAATATGTGCGAACTATGCACGGCATCGTTAATTAGCTACGCATCCATTCTAATATTATAAATGAGAAAGTAACTCACGCTGTCCCACTGTCTGTTTGTTACATTTTAACGGCTCAACCGTTGAAGCGATCTTGGTGAAATTTACCAACATAGAGGCACAGAGATAGCTAGCATTCTGAAGACGAACATACGATACTTTTTATTCCGGAAAATCGGATTTCCCACGGTAATTTAAAGAACCTAAATCCACGCGAACTTCGTCGCGGGCATAAACTATAATAGATATCTGACACTGACATAAAGATTTGACAATATATGTTCCCGAAAAAAAAAAAAATATATTAAACAACTTTTCCGTGTTTCAACTCTCAACAAACGCGCTGTAACTGTTTTTATTTGTTTTTTTGGGAAGGGTAGAGAGAGAGAGAAGTAAGACACGAGATAAAAGTGCAACGCATTCCACCTAGGAAGTGTTCGGTCTGAGGGGCTAAATAAGTTGTAATGTACTGTCACATGTACATAGACTGCGACGTGTGCAGACCCCCTTGTACATGGACAGCTACATCCATTCTCGATGTACAAGTTGTAAGTTTCAGGTCACTCTTAATGATTTATCTTTTTGACCGTAAAAGCTAATATATACTTATACATCGTCCGCTTGAATAGGACTCTGTTGAAATCTATTGTCGTACGTAGTATACAATGCTATATAATAAAGATAGATGGGTTTTCGTCTTCCAAGCGTCCGCTGTCCAGCAAAAAGATTTCCCCCAACGTCCACTTCAGTGCTTTATCGTTACACAATGCACTTCAATCTAAAATAAAACTTACACAGTTTCAAGTTGTGTGATTACCATTGCCATTTCCTCAAATCTCACTCAGTAATAAATTCAAAATTAGTTATAGTTTATAGTTATAGTTGTACTAAGAGTGTTATATCAAAGTCGTAAATCAGTCACACAAAATAGTAGAATGACGTAGTAGATACACACACAAAATAGTAGAATGACGTAGTTTTTATTTTTCGTCTGTCGACTTTTGCGACACCCACGTGCTCGGACGGGGTGATAGATTCTCTTAAGCTGCCACCACTTACTTCGTTATATCGTAAAGCAAATATCGGATATGGCTTCTCAAGCGGGCTGTTAATTGTATATGATACATTAAAAAATAAATTTGCCCACACTTCAATTACACTTGAACCGCGTGGCCTTTTGGTCAGAGTACCTGATTTCTCCGCCGCGAAGCCTGGGTACGAATCCCTGCCGAAGCCAACATTTGTGATGTAAAACAAATCTTTGGTTTTCGGGTCTGGTTGTGTTGTGATGGTTCCCGTGTTTCTGACAATGATAAGTGAGTGCCTCTTTGTCGCCTACAGTTGTTGTACTATAATATCTCCTACGCAGTTGAATAGCTTCCGACAATATACGGAGGATGGTGCGAAGTCGGCCAGAAGGACATCATCATCACACTGTAAATTGGAACAATAATTGTTTAATTAATCTTAAAGTAAGTATTTGTATTTATTTTCAAATATCCGGTATATGTAATCCCTTATACAGGCCATATTCCTGATAGACCCGATAATCGCTGTTGTATGATCCCCCTTTAAACGGAGCGACGACCAGCACGGTTTTGCGGGAAATCGATGTACTAAACACGGTCCTGAGCCAATTAGTGTTTTGTGGTAGTCTATGAATTGTCATGGACTGAAATAATAATGATGACGGCAATATAGAAAAATGACGCATTCACTATCCATATGTTAATTTTTTTCTAGTACATTTAAAGAACAAAATAAAACACTTATTTGACTATAAAGTGTCTTAGAATTGAACAGTATTGAACATTTTTCTGTCATTATGTTTGTCTATATTATTAAGAACTTCCTGCTTAGGTAATATAATCTTCCTTCTTTATTCTGTTTTTAAATAAATCTCATTTATCGATGGTTTGCCTGGAAGAGATTGAATATGGTTTGAATTTTAATGTAAGAATATCTTTCTTCAAAAAAATAAAGAGTACAAATAAAACAATTACCGGTGGCAGGATTCCTATGCAGGAATCCGTCTAGGTAGGTCTCATCCCATGGCCAGTTATTCTGTCGTGAAGCAATAGTGTGCAAACATTACTGTGTTACGGTTTGAGCTCTGTATTCCAGAGCTAGCGTAATCACTGGGTATATGAGACTTAAGAACTGATGTCTCAGGGTTACATGAACTTTTGAACTTTGTAAAACTTGTTGATAATTTTGAATTTGGTAAGCTTATTGGAAATTTGAATGTTCGAGACAATGTTCTATTTGCTACTGCTCCTTTTAATTTTACGCTTGACCAATTTTTTGAGTTAGTTGTGTAGGCGAAAATGCCGTTCAGAGGTTTCGTTGCTGTATGAAAATTGATATGCCCTCAAAAATATGTCGCCATTTAATTTTAAACCTACCAAAGTGGTCTATCAAGTGTCTGGATCCTTTTGTGTTTTATTTTAATTAATTTTCTTAAGAACAGTAACGTTATATTTAAATACATTATTATTCTTGTTCATTGTTCTTGCTTCAAAGTTTACTGAAGTTATCATAACTGTCTTGTGTTTTTACTTTAATTAATTTTATTCTATATTCTATTAATGAAGATATCGAAAAATAATTTTATCAGACATGCAAATTGCAAGAGCTTGAAATTTAATTCTAACTTTACTAAAAGGGGTGTGTTTGAACCGCTTCGTATTTACTTTTAATAGATTTTCTTCAAGAATAATATTGATTTTCTTGTATTCTTTTTTGTATTATTTTAGATTTATGGGCAGCAGCATCTTCCTGGAACATCTGAATAAATAAACTGCGTTTGCCAACATGCCTGCCTAGCGTGGCAACTATAGCGAAATCCCCATTAAATAAGGTACACACTTTTGTGGCGGCCTATGTCCAGCAGTGGACTAGTGTTCTGTAAGGGAGTTTAGTTGCATTTTTCGTTGTTTCGATTTATGATAATTTACCGGTGATCTTAAGGCTGACCTAGCTTAGGTACATACCATGATCACAGTATCACATGACCTACGTGAAGTTAGCAACTGACTTTACAATAATACATTTTTATGACTTCTAATCGATTGTACCAGGGCTCAAACCGGATTGTACCGCTTTTTAAATCGTTTGTACCTCAAAGGGGTAGGAGATACAGGGGTGCAAAAAATTGAAAATATAGGATAATCTCAAAATAAAGTTTTATGACTTTAGTTCGTTTGTACCAGGCTCGGACCGGATTGTACCACTATTAAAATCATTTGTACCTCAAAGGGGTAGGAGATATAGGGGTGCAAAAATTCTGAATATGTGGGATGGTCTCAAAATAAAGTTTTCTGACTTCTGTTCGTTTATACCGGGCTCGAACCAGATTGTACCGCTATTAAAATCGTTTGTACGTTAAAGGGGTAGGAGATATAGGGGTGCAAAAATTCTGAAAATGTGGGATGATCTCAAAAAAAAGTTCAATGACTTCTGTTCGTTTGTACCGGACTCAAACCAGATTGTACTGCTATTAAAATCGTTTGTACCTCAAGGGGGTAGGAGATATAGGGGTGCAAAATTTCTGGAAATTAGGGATGATCTCAAAAATAAAGTTTAATGACTTCTGTTCGTTTGTACCAGGCCCGAACCGAAATACACCGCTATTAAAATCGTTTGAACCTCAAGGGGGTGGGAGATATAGGGGTGCGAAAATTCTGAAAATGCGGGATGATCTCAAAAAAAGTTTTATGACTTCTGTTCGTTTGTACCGGGCCCGAACCGAAATACACCGCTATTAAAATCGTTTGAACCACAACGGGGTAGGAGATATAAGGGTGCAAAAATTCTGAAAATGTGGGATGATCTCAAAATAAAGTTTTCTGACTTCTGTTCGTTTGTACCGGGCTCGAATGGGATTGTACTGCTATTAAAATCGTTTGTACCTCAAGGGGGTAGGAGATATAGGGGTGCAAACATTCTGAAAATGTGGGATGATCTCAAAATAAAGTTTTATGACTTCTGTTCGTTTGTACCGGGCTCGAACCGGATTGTACTGCTATTAAAGTCGTTTGTACCTCAAGGGGGTAGGAGATATAGGGGTGCAAAAATTCTGGAAATTTGGGATGATCTCAAAAATAAAGTTTTCTGACTTCTGTTCATTTGCACCGGACTCGAACCGGATTGTACCGCTATTAAAATCGTTTGTACCTCAAGGGGGTAGGAGATATAGAGGTGCAAAAATTCTGAAAATGTGGGATGATCTCAAAATAAAGTTTTATGACTTCTGTTCGTTTGTACCGGGCTCGAACCGGATTGTACTGCTATTAAAGTCGTTTGTACCTCAAGGGGGTAGGAGATATAGGGGTGCAAAAATTCTGGAAATTTGGGATGATCTCAAAAATAAAGTTTTCTGACTTCTGTTCATTTGTACCGGACTCTAACCGGATTGTACCGCTATTAAAATCGTTTGTACCTCAAGGGGGTAGGAGACATAGGGTTCAAAAATTCTGAAAATTTGGGATGATCTCGAAATGAATTTTTATGACTTCTGATCGTTTGTAACGGACTCGAATGGGATTGTACTGCTATTAAAATCGTTTGTATCTCAAGGGGGTAGGCTCGAACCGGATTGTACCGCTATTAATTATACCGGTACAAACGAACAGAAGTCATAAAACTTCATTTCGAGGTCATCCCACATTTTCAGAATGTTTGCACCCCTATATCTCCTACCCCTTTGAGGTACAAACGATTTTAATAGCGGTACAATCCGGTTCGAGCCCGGTACAAACGAACAGAAGTCATAAAACTTCATTTCGAGATCATCCCACATTTTCAGAATTTTTGCACCCCTATATCTCCTACCCCTTTGAGGTACAAACGATTTTAATAGCGGTACAATCTGGTTCGAGCCCGGTACAAACGAACAGAAGTCAGAAAACTTTATTTTGAGATCATCCCACATTTTCAGAATTTTTGCACCCCTATATCTCCTACCCCTTTGAGGTACAAACGATTTTAATAGCGGTACAATCCGGTTCGAGTCCGGTACAAACGAGCAGAAGTCATAAAACTTCATTTCGAGATCATCCCACATTTTCAGAATTTTTGCACCCCTATATCTCCTACCCCTTTGAGGTACAAACGATTTTAATAGCGGTACAATCCGGTTCGAGTCCGGTACAAACGAACAGAAGTCATAAAACTTTATTTTGAGATCATCCCACATTTTCAGAATTTTTGCACCCCTATATCTCCTACCCCCTTGAGGTACAAACGATTTTAATAGCGGTACAATCCGGTTCGAGCCCGGTACAAACGAACTAAAGTCATAAAACTTTATTTTGAGATTATCCTATATTTTCAAATTTTTGCACCCCTATATCTCCTACCCCTTTGAGGTACAAACGATTTAAAAAGCGGTACAATCCGGTACAAACCTGGTACAATCGATTAGAAGTCATAAAAATGTATTATTGTAAAGTCAGTTGCTAACTTCACGTAGGTCAATAATTTGTGTGGTACCGGCACAGGAGATCGAACTCAGGCCCTTCTAGTACTGTGGAATAAGGCAAGCGTTCAATCTTTAAGCTACGGGTAGTAAACATAAATAAAATACCTCGTCTGCTTTATTTATCTGTTACTAAAAAGGAATATGTCAGTTCAATTTAATAAATGGATGGAAGTGATAAAGTTATTCACCAGAAATTCGAATAAATAGTAGATAATATGTATAACAATAACTCCAGAGAGAATGTTATCTGTACAGTAAGTAAGAAATATTCTGGACAACAATAAAAAAGAAGGAGAAATTTTAAGGACGAGGCAGATGCTATAGCGAAGACGGGGCTACAATACGAAACGAAATGTCTGGCTCTAAATAGGTAAAAATAAACGTGATAAAATTAGAAAAAAATAATTGAATTAAATGTATATTATGAAGTAACGGCCTATAAATGTTCCACTGCCGAGAATGAGTCGAGCTGTCATTTTTAAGGGGGTTTTGGGGCCCGGAAGAGTACGCCACGCTGCTCTAATGCGGGTCGACGGACTTCACATGTCTTCAAAATATTTTCATTTGTCAGATATGCAAGTTTCCTCACGATGTTTTCCTTTATCGCTGAGCACGTGGGAAATCAGAACTAAAAATTGCAGAACAATTTTAGTGACGCCGGCTCTGGGGATCGAACTCAAGTCATGAAATATAAAGGCGAGCGCCCGGCCACTGAGCTACTATCATAATCGCGTAAATATAACAAATAATAAAATATCGCGCTGATACTTTAAATTAACATAAATTGAAAGCAAATTGAGCTCGAGTTGTTGTTGATTTTTCTTAATATTAAGGTAAAATAATATATAATAAAATTTTCTGAAGTTTTCGATCCAAGAATTTGCTTTAACTTCATCGTAAGCAAAGTGAGCGCATAAAAAATGTCTAGCATTTTCTGTGACGTTGAAGTTAAATTAAATTTTGTTATGCCAAAGCGTCAAAGACAAAATATTTATCACAAGCGAATACTGTTTTAATAACCGGAGAAGGAAACTACTAATAAATTGACAATTAAATAAAAGCTATTTCTAAAATGCAAACAAGAAAGTTGACTACTTTTTAATAATGAAATCTAGCTTGGACCTTTTTACGCTATGGACATAAAAAACAAAATATTTTAAACAATTATAATATTTTAGTAGCGCGCAATCTCAATTTGTTTCGTTAATACATACATACATACGTTCATAAGATCACGACCGTATGCCATAAGGGGTAGTCAGAGAATGGGCACTCACTGCAAAAACAGATGACTGCCACAATCCACGTTTCACCAAAACAATATAATGCACTGGGTGTGATAAGGTGGAGAGCCGTTTAATTCCTTACTCGCCTTTTACGAGATCCAATGGATGAGATGGAGTGGTAGTATTCTTTTAACGAGCCGCCACCACACGACTACCACACGGTTTCGTTAATACCATCTAAAATGTCGTTTTTCGTTAATATGATTACTAAATCGAATAAAAACAAACTTGGACTATAATAATACTAATAACTATGAATAATATTTTCATATAGTGTAATATACTACTATTACTACTATTACTACTTACTACTACTTACTTACTTATGGGGGAGGCTTATGTTCAACAGTGGACTGTAATAGGCTGAAATGATGATGATGATGATGATGATAGTGTAATATTAGCATGTTACTTATACTAATATTATAAATGCAAAAGTAACTGTCTCTGTCCCTCTGTCGGTTTGTTACCTTTTCACGGTTCTACCGCTGAACCGGTCTTGGCACAGATATAGCTGGTGTCTTAGGGACGGACATAGGATACTTTTGATCCCGACATTACAAATAGTTCCCACGAGATATTTAAATAAACCTTTCTCCACGCAGCCAAGGTCGCGGGCATCAGCTAGTAAGTAATAATTTAACAATATTATAAATACGCTAAGGTAAAAATACCTTAGACCTTCTTACCACTTAACATCAGGTGGAATATGTATATTTATCAATACAAATATACAGTCACATTTATCTGATTAGTCATACTTCGTTTAGCGAAACGGTAAATTTAAATTTTTTTAGACTAAGTTACTCAAACTGTACTAACTAATTTTTGTAATATTTCGATTTACTTAGTTTTGTATTTAGCTCGAAAATACAAAAAGCGTTGACATGGTAATAGTACTAAAAAAGTTAAGTAGTTAGTTCTAAATACAAGTAAGTCGCGAGGTACTTGAAAAAGTAGCGAAGTTCTCTTTCGTGAAATGTTGGTTGAGTCGAGAAATTTGCACTGGCAAGAACTTTCATGTTTAAGTATTCCCGCGTGCAAATATAACCAACATTTACAAAATGTTTCTGATTGTCGATTTGTTTTCTTAATCTAACTTTTGAAATTAAATAAACTGTACGCAAAATAAATTAAAAAATAGAGTGAAATTAGAAACTGAGTACACGCCACAGAAGTGAGAATACATATATATTTGACATTGATAAAAATAAAAATCAATATACATGAATTAATAAGATATTACTCAATGTAAAATAACGGCCCAGTATATAAACAGTTATTAATTAATCGATAAATATTAAGCAAGAATAACAGAAACGAAAATTATATTTATTTAAAGAATATTGGCAACCCCATGAATATTACTAGCATTCTTGATTACCACTCCGGTGAAGCTTAAAAGCTTGTACTAGGATGTAGTTCACGACAATAGTCGAATGGCGGACTCGATACTGCGATGTCAAGTTGGCGCTTAAAAATGTTCGTTCCTTTATTTAAAAAAAGTCCCTCTGATTTTAGTTACTTCTCCAATTTAGCAACCGACTGGTTTAGATAAAAATACCCTAAGAAGAGGGTAGCTTACGTATGTATCATCCTATATAAAAAAAATCCCCTCACCAAAGGGACCTTTATGATGCAGTACTCTCTTGTCAGTTGCAGTAGTCTCTTGCCATTCTCTCCAAATATTCCGGAAGGCTTAAAAACGAAGAATGATATTGCTTTTGCAAGGGGATTTTTAATTGTAGAGTAAGAGTTATTTCCACACATCTTTACTCTGAATATATTGATCTATTTTATAATACTTTTATTACGGTAAGGATTTTAAGAGACCTTTTTAAAATTACAGTTCGTTGTTGATTATTATTAGATATTTATATTACTGGACAGTAGATTAGCTGTTGTCTCTCCAATTATGTACCTCTATAATCTTTCGAATGCAAAAACACAATTTTAGCGCAAGTTTTCAAAGTGTACTGCTTACATGTTGGTATGTAATTTGGGATCTCTGAATGGGTGCAGCTACTCTGTAGAAGTGTATTCGAAGGATAGCTATATACTTGATCCATTTTAATATCCTTTATTCCATAAAGTTAACGACTTTAATAATAAACGCATAATTTATATTTTAATTATGTACTCATTAAAAATATGGTATTACGTCTAATTAGGTCAGTTTACGGGTAACACGACCCGTAAACTGACCTAATTAGACGTAATACCATATTTTTAATGAGTACATAATTAAAATATAAATTATGCGTTTATTATTAAAGTCGTTAACTTTATGGAATAATGTTCTGTTTCAATCTTTGTTCCAGATCTCTTGAACAGGAATATATTGTACTTGACTTTGTAGAAGCGCTATGCGTTAATTAATGACATTCTGGTTCTGTTACACGTTGTTGTTTATATAGTTCTACATCGGTCAAGAGATTGGTTGAGTATTTTTAAAAGAATTCTAATCAAAATGTCTGTCTATTCGCTCGGATTGAGATTAAAATATTGTTAAAATTGAAGTGATTGCTTGCTTGCGATTCGACCGTGGTCTGCTTGCGATATCATACTATTTTAACTTCTGTAATCAATGAAGACGAACAATCGAGCAAGTGGGAGTAGGGGCGTTTCAAAGGTGGCTCAGAACCGTGCTTTCTGGGATTCTGCGGGGGAGACCTATGTTGAGCATTGGATTTGTGATGGATTATTGTTTTTATTATTGTTTTTCACGACTAATAACATTCACAGAAATCGAAGAAGGCAATCTAGGTCGATAGTTCATCGACATGCCATTGTCACCATCGTTTCAGCCTATCACTAGTCCACTGCAGAACGTAGGCCTCGCCAATAGATTGCGACAAAAGTTTGTAGCTCTCATTTTGGGGGTTTTTGCCATTAATAAAGCATAGTTGCCGCGCAAGGCAGGCGGGTTGGCAACCGCAGTTTATTTATTCAGATGATGATCTAGGACGATGCTGCTACCCCTATCCTGATTCTTATTTACCCTCTATCGACTTTTATAACACCCACGCGATGAGATGGAGCGGAAGATTCTCTTAAGCCGCCACACGCTCGCACGGACAGCCAACTACGAACAATAAAGGAAAACTTAGTCATTTGAATATTACTAAAATGGTTGCATTCGACTCTGAGGAAGGATTAGATATTAGAACTGAGACTATACTATAACATTTATTATTATAATAAACGGCTTAAAACTACGAGTATCTAGAATTTTATTTGGTACAATACGTCACGTTTTCTAGATTACAAGCAGTGTTTATTTTTTAGAATAATGTGACGAAACCAGCAATAAATTCACTAATAAAACGTCTGCCCATAACGAATGCTGTGAGATCACACTGCGCCCGTCACCCTGAGACTTAAACTGTCAAGTCTCATATGACCAGTAATTAAACTAGCTCTCAATGCCCTTCTGACCGAATCACAGTAATATTTGCAACGTACTGTTGCTGTTTTTTTGGTCTGGCTTCTTGATAGCTAATATATTAGATTAATAACGTGTTTTTTATCAATTCCTGATTTATACATACAGTCACGCCTTTTTCCCATTTAATGGGGAAGGCACAGACCACACACGTAGCCCACTTTTCGCCCCCCGCGTGAAACGAGACGTGTCAGGTGGAAAATCAAGTAGCCGATCAAATAAAAAAAACTTCCACAGCAACGTAGTTCGCCACCCGTAGGAATATGGTCTTTGCCTACGCCGTATATCGGAAAAAGATGTATATACGTTTAACTATGTGTACTTCTTTCGGAAATCACTTAACATGTTGTTTTTCTTTGGAAATATTTTCAACGGGAAGCGTTTTTACACAGGAATTGTTGCCCGTGCAAATTTTACAATATGTATAACGATCCCGGACTTGTTATTAACTAACTTTAAGAGAAGTTAAAACTTTTTATAATAACTTATTTATATTCATACGTAAATTTAACTTTAATAGTATTCACAGTCTAAATTTATTGCAAAACTTAAGCAGAATGTTAACAAAGTTTATATTAGCAACTCTAAGTAATCTACATGATTACTTAGAGTCAAAATAAATTAACCCGCAACACCAATCATTGTGGATCGTATAAAATGAGGTCTTGGTAGGACAATGAGAAACACAAAAAAAATAAAAAGCAATGTGACTTGATACATGCTATACAATTGTATATACATTATTTATACAAACACACAGTCACATATTTTCCCACATAAGTAGTAGACAGAGAACACACACCTAATCCACTTTTCGACCACGTGGGAAACGAGACGTGACGGCTTTTGAACCACGTCACCGCATTTTGGTATGAGTCAAAAAAATTCTTACTCCCTATTGCGTTGCCACAAGCAGCATAGTAACAAAATTTCATATTTTGGTATTATTCTGCATGGACAAAGGCTGTCTGAACAGTACCTTAGCCATCTCATACGACACCCCGGCAGGAAAGACGTAGATGCTATTCTACTCTTCATCTTCTTCAATATCAGCCTGGGCATAGACCTCATCCCAGAATGGAGGATTTGCCATAATCACCACGCTTGGCAGGCTTATTTGCTATCGCAGTGCCAGACGTTCATACTTATAATGTCAATCACATAATAGTCTGTCGTTTATTGACGTTTATACTGTCAATGTGAAACATATAATAGTCTGTTGTCAAACAGTCGCATAGAGTAGAGATTGGCGCCATAGAAATTTTAATGATGCCAACAAATAATGACTCAAACCTCAATGACGTTCAAACTTAAAAAAAAAATATGAATTACAGTCAATTTAACATTACAACTAGAATTACAATAACAATTTTTTTATGAACTTCTTTATGCTTAAATCAACTTAGGTCACTAAGTCATCATCATCAAATAAGGTATCATCAGTAGATCACATAACAGTCACTTTCATCATCAATTATTAACTGAAAAAATAAGTAATAGGAGCACTAAAGACAGTTATTACTAGTGGTCGCTCTGTGAACACAATTAGACCGTGATTCAGAAATTTTTATGTCTTAATGTTATTTGTTGGCAACAGTTTAATTTAATTTTATTTTTGTGACAAAGAAGACTGCGACTTTTTGACCAGAGAATATTGCGTGTTTGGAATCGGCATTATGAACAAACTAGACTATTTTGTGATTGACATTGTCAGTGTGAACGTAAATATTGAATTTTTATTTTGTTCAATTTGTTGTATATTTAACACATATTACAATATAAATTTTAGATTCCTCGCTTCTTTTCCATACCAACATTAACTATGCCAAATCTCACACTCCTCCGTGCGCGCAAGGTTCAAAGATTTCTCGTCACGTATTATAATATAGATTTTTCTATTGACTTCTGCGCACTCTGGTACTTGGCTACTCTGTCAGTCTTAATTCTTATTTTAGTAGAAGCCAACATTTCTGCAAAAACACAACACAAATTCTTGGTTTCCAGATCTGGTTGTGTTATGATTGTGTGTCTCTGACACTACATCCTGGCCTATCTCCGCGTTACATCGGAAGCGGATAGAATAGGACAAGGGTGTGCGTATTTGAGTATGTCACGATTAGACCTTTAGCACTTACTCGTGTGCAGTACCTGTAGCAGTTGGCTTTTTATGGAACCAAACAAATCGTGAACAACTGTCCGTACCCACATGGCATCTCAAATCGCAGTCCAGCGATTTTTAATTGTTTCACGGGTGCTTCATTGAGGTTTTCCACGATTGCACTACAAAATCCAAGAGGTTTTATTTTATATATAAATCGAGCCGATAAGTGTACGGCAGAGTCGCTCTGTCTGTTTGTTGCCTTTTCGCCGTTCAACCGAAGAACCGATGTTGACGATATTTAGCACAAATATAACTTGCATCCTAAAGACGGACGCAGGTACTTTTTATCCCGAGAAATCAAACAGTTTCCACGAGATATTTAAAAAACCTATTTCCACACGGATAAACTCGCGGGCATCAGCTAGTGAGAATATATTAACGATTTTTTTTCTGTGATTTTATTGCGTCTACATTATCGTATAACTTTTTTAGCCTTTACCCGGTAAGCGACTTTTCGTCTCATATGATAGAGAAGAATCACGTCCCAGTTCTGAAAGTCGTTAGGATTACTTTATAGTAATTACGTAAATAAATAATGTTTCACTTTAATTTTGTTTGTTAGTTTCTTTGCAGCTATCGTGGTCAGTTAATTCGACCGTTACTTTTTGTTTTCAAAAAAAGAATGGCCCACAGATTTTTTTATAGAATAGTGGGCAAACGAGCAGATGGCTCACGTGATGGTAAGTGATATCCGCCGCCCATGAACACCTACAATACCAGAGGAATAGCAGATGCGTTTGTTCCTGTATCGTGGGTGCAGTTTACAGATAAAGTGCACAAAACAACCAAACTCGAAAACCAATGATTTTGTGTACTATGTGTGTGTAGCACTAATGTGTGTTTATGTGTGTGTAGCACAAATGTTGGTTCCGGCTGTAATTCGAGCCTATGCCACTCTTGCCACATACGGCTTAGAAGTCACATATTCTGTTCTATCGGCTATGTTGGTCTACAATTTTTCCTTTCTAACTAATAAGTAAGAATGAGTGAAAGTGATTTGCAAGAAAAGAAGCAATTCTTATTCTGTAAGTAACTTAATAACTATTTCAATAAATGATAGTTCTTATATATTTTATATAATCTAAATTTCCCAGTTTCCCAAATTGAGATATAGATAAGTAGTAGTAAACGCATTCAGTAGTGTTTCCCTTCCCGTGCCCGGATGTGTCGCTCGACTCTAAGAGTGACGACTCAGCCGCATGTAAAAATAAGAACAAAACTTTTGAAAATGTATTTTATTTAACTTATAGAAGATATTTAACTTATTTTAAGAAACATAAATCATTAACACTGCCGTCATTGAACTGAGTGTTGTTGTGTGATTTGTAAAAACCAATATAAACTTATTTCAGATTATGCCTAATTTTAGTAAACCGACGGAACTGTCAACGAATATGTATTCCTCGAGTAAATATATTTTTTTTTTATTTCATAAAGTAACGAGACGACCAAAACGTTCACCTGATGGTAAGTGCAACGTCTGCTCATAACAGATGCTGTTTTACTCAAAGTATTTCTGTGTAGCACCACACTGCTCCCGTCACCTTGCGACATTAGTTCTTAAGTCTCATATGCCCAGTGATTGCGCTAGCTCTCAGTGCCCTTCAAACCGAAACACAGTAATGTTTGCGCACTACTGTTTCACAGCAGAATAACTGGTTCTGGGGTGGTATCTACCTAGACGGATTCCTACATAGGAATCCTACCACCAGTAAAAAGTACGAAGCTTATGTTTAAAAATATATAACGTATGGCGCCTGTTGTTTACAATAAATTACCAAGTGATGTAAAGAGATCCCATGTCAGGTTGTCAGATTAAAAAAAAACTGACTAACTAACATTTTCTCACAGAATAATGTTATTATGATGTGTCAGAATTTTTGAATGATAAAACATATTTATAAACAGACTCGATAGACATATTTTTGACATATTATTTTTTATTATGGAAAAATCTGACATATTTCTTATTATACTTAATATTAATAAAATTTGACTTTAAACTAGGACATGCTTCATAATGTTATTGTAAAAATCAAAATTCAGTTTATCAGAGCGACCTCTGCGACATAAATTTGTACGCCACCCCATGAGGCAAGACATGTTTTGTACCAATTATAATAATAACACCGACAATGCTGCACATTGTAGCAGTAACACATGTTTTTGCAAATAAGTAAAATTTGAATTTGAATTCGAATAATTATGGAAATGGATATTTACGTTGTTTTGTACATATGTTACTTAAGTATGTCGGTAGTCGACGCTGCGGAATACAGCAATGTGAATAAAATGTTTATTAAAACAAAAAAAAAATCCTTAAGTAACGGAAATGTAGGTCATTTCATACATACTCGTATTACAACGAGTACGTGTAAAGGGGTCGCTGTACTAAGAATATTTGTACCAATTGTTCTTTTTGTAATATGAATGCTTACTAGTTCGTATATATCGCATTAGTAATACAAATCTGTAGTAACTCAATAAATAAAAATTAGACATTATCTTTTTTGTATACCAAACGTGTATTATATTACAAACTTTTGTCGCAGTCTATGGGAGAGGCCTACGTTCAGCAGTAGACTAGTGATAGGCTAAAATGATGATGTTGATGATGAAACGTGTATTAGATATGCGTCGCCAAAATAGTTTTTAAGAAATTTAAAAAAGCAACCAACAGACAGTGTCAAACATGTGTTACTGAGGTAGAAATATTAGATAGATGGGATTCAGTTTTGAAAAGATTCCGGAAGTATTAACTTTTTGATTTACCCCCCCCCCCCCATAGATTGGGGGGATTTTGCCATAGTTGCCACGTGTGACAGGCGGGTTGGCAACCGCAGTTTATTTGTTTAGCTGTTTTTTCAGGAAAATGCTGCTGCCCATCTCCTGGTTTACATTTTTCCTTTTTCGACTTTTACGACACCCAGGGGACGAGATAGGGTGGCGATTCTCTTACGCCACCACCACACGGGATTGAGTTACAACGGTTTGTAATCGCTAACTTAAACTTTTTACTAACATTTTTCTCGTAGCTGCCATAACAGTAATTCAGATACGCCACTTTAAACCAAAAATGTAATTCTAAATGTTATACCTGACTTATATTACCTTTGGAGAAAAGGTTTCTACCTTTTATAAACGGGCCTATTCCACACTTCTTCTCCATTTTAAGAATGTAATAAGTTCTCTCTCGATCATAACCGCAAAGTAGCCGTACCTGTGAAATCAGTCATTAATATTATTTTGGTGCTGGTGGGATATGTACGAGGAGGGACAAAAAAGTAGTGAGAATGGCATACTCCTTGGTAAGAAAAAAAAATAAATACTGGCAGGCAGCTCATAGCTCATATACATATTTGTAATATTAATAAACAAAAAAATCTTTGATTCTCTTTTGTTTTTTTCTGAATGTGGTCATTGGATTTGCTTCGTGTCGAAACGTGTTCCCGAAAATGGAGAAAAACAAGTTGGAGCCGTTATTAAATACCTCTGTTTAAAAAGTTAACGACGCAAGAGATTCATTCCGATTTGAAGGCAACATTAGGAGAGTCTGCTGCGCCGTATTCCACTGTCGAAAGGTGGGCTTCTCAATTTCGAGTAGGGAGAACGAGCACGGTTGCGCACAATGTTGCGAAAGTCGATAAAATTGTATTGAGCGATCGAAGAGTAACCATCCGATACTTAATTCAAGAAACGGGCATTTCATATGGAAGTATTCAATCCATATTGAAACAATCTTTGAATATAAGAAAAGTCTCCGCAAGGTGGGTGCCGAGAATGTTTACCGACAATCAGAAACAAAATCGACTTGACATTTCGAAGATATTGTTGGACAAGTTTCTTCATGGGTCCATCATTTTGATCCCGAGACAAAAACGCCGTTGAAATCTTGCAGCTTTTAATGTAATTCGTTTTTTTTTTTCAATCATTGTAATATTCTTTAATACACTTTATGATAATAGTAACAGATTTCGGAATAACTTCGAATAAATAAAAGGATATTATTTTTAATCAGCAACCTTCTCCCTCCTTACGGGAAGTAGGGAGAAGGTTGCTCTATTTTCATATTTTGCAAAGTGTGCTACTTACAATAATGACACAAATTGTATTGCTTATAACGAGTCCTTAAAAATACGAAAATCCTCGTGAATTACACGTGAAATATACGAGTACGTAATTTATCTCCCGCTAATGTATTGTGTGATAAAACCTGTGTTGTATTAGTTTCTCAACATTTTTTAAATCTTGACTGATTTAAAAAACCTACTGGTTCCACTAAATTTTTATATACAATGCCCTCAAGGGCAAACCCAATGCGTCGATGTCTTACTATAAATATAAAATAACATTTCTCTTACGCTGCCTCGTGTGCTATAAGTACGTAAGTAGTATAATTTGCTACCCCATCTTGTCCCATAGGTCGTAAAAGTTTACTAAGGGAAACACAAGAAAAATTCCTTCGTCATTCAATTATCGTGTTGCCAAATTATAACAGAAAATCCTTATTTTAACCAATGAGAAAAAGGAGGCGGATTTTTTATTCGGTTATGCAGAAATTTAATTTAAAGATCTAATGTAAATTTAAAAAATACGTTATAATTTCAGCCTTTTTATTTTCTCCAAATTATAATGGCCATAATTATTTATGAAGTTAACTTTATAATTTCAGCTGTACGTTTCGGGCACGGCACACGATTCGGTCTTACCCCAAGGGGCGCCAATTGATGTTTTATATCAAAAAAAGATCGCGTGCATCTCTGTACACGTGATAGAAGAAAAGTATTAGAAATTACACATTTTTTACTACTACTACTACGTTACTAGCTTTATAGTCCTTGCTCAGTATATAACCAATTATTAAATAATCGATAAATATTATTTAAGAATAGCAGAAACGTTACGCGAAAACGCTGCACTCAAATTCGACCTTGAAATTGTATCCATACCGCGCTCAAAAATCTTCTTATCTTTGTAAATTCCTATTATCGTGTCTGCTTTCTATTATCTATGACATAAACTCATTGGGAAATAAACCTTGGATACAATCTGTACAAAGTGTAAAACTAAAACTATAATTGACATTACACAAGTTTATTTATTATTATTTATTTTTGGCAAATGGTGTTTATTCGTCAAAAGTTGGGGGCGATCGGATTCAGCTATCTCAGACGCGAGTTGCATGTGAAATTTATGACCGTAAAACCATACAGAGGAGAGCCATACAGTTCATCAGAGGATTTCACCAGGGTGATGATGGTTATAATTTTAATGTAGGTAATTTGAAAGTTCGCAGAAAAAACCAGGATATTTACTGCGCACTTCAATTCCAGCCCTCTAGCTTTGCTAGAAAAGGACAAAAAATATCAAATTACATTTGAAATGAAATACATTTGACAGTAAACAAGCAGCTACATAAATTTACAGTTGCTTGTTCCTAATAGACGTTTTATTACACGGGAGCATGTTGTCCAAAATGTTTCTGGCTCATAGCGTAGTGTTTATGTGGTTACTGGTGTAGACGCAGGTGCATTAGATGACATACGCGAGTTTTGTATTTAGCTAATAGTCTGTTGCAGCAGTGAATCGAGTGAGGATACATTCGTAGGATTTCTATGAAGGAATCCGTTTACGTAGATACCACCGCAGGGCCAGTTATTCTGCCGTGAATAAGTAGTGTGCAAACATTACTGTGTTTCTATCTAAAGGGCACTGAGAGCAAGTGTAATCACTGGGCATATGAGACTTAAGAACTGATGTCTCAAGGTGACGGGCGCAGTGTTCTTGGTGATACGGAATTTGTTATGGGCAGATGTTGCACTTACAATCAGGTGAACGTTTTGCTCGTCTCTTCACTTCAACCAAAAAAAGTATTTATCAATTTTTGCAAGTTCATATATTACATATTAACATACGAAAAAAATTTTTGTTTTTTTGTTGAGAGAGTAGTAGTAGAGGAGTCAATCAAAAAAAATAATCAGTAAAGGCTCCAAAAATATCTTGGGTTTTTAATAACATTGGGTTCCTTACTCTAATATACACTACGGTACAAGTTAAATTAAATTTTTATGTTCAATGTTAAAAACAAAGTATCACGAAAATAGCAGTTATCGTGCCTTTCGTTTGTTACGAAATGTAATTACAATTTTTGCTACAAATCAAACTGTAAATACAAACCATATACCCACGCAGAAGCCAAACGATAGAAATTGATATTTACACAAGTTGCACATTGTTCTCTGTTTAATCAAAAGTGAACTTGATAAAGTTTACTGCCAGTGCAGTGGTGCTCAACAACGTTCTCCTTTGTTTTGTGAAAATATTCATTATGAATTTTATTATTTATCGTATCTGCGATGCGTAGAATTTATGTGCCCTATGGGGTATAATCATTGGCAAAGAATGTTTTTAAACCGAGTCGTTTTGTATTTGGAAAGTGTCGTGTTTAATGAGCGAAATTTCGATAGGAATTAGCAATTATACTTTATTATATCTACTATCATTAAACATTATATAAGTAAGTAAGTTCAACAATGGCCATTTTTGGTGTTCTCTTACAACGAGTTGAGAGCGATTGGATTCTGCGCCCTGAGTCACCGGTTCGATTCCCACGGGATCAATATTTGTCGGGAAATAGTTGTTGTTCTGAGTATTTGTGCAAGTGAAATATATCTCTGTAAAAATCACCCACGATACATGAATAGACTAGTATCTTTTTTGGGCTTTTTATAAAGAGAAAAAAAATTGAGTTACTAAGATTTAAGATTTTAAGATTGCTGCATTGACACTGGTTACATTACATTTGATTTGACCTTAAATGGATGAAAGAGCTTATACCTGCAGAGTATTTTATACCTGCCTTTGAAGTTTATTTGTTAGTAATATATATCGTAAAGTAATTATTTGCGAAATATGAAATAATATTTCCATTTAATTTCTTACAATTAATTTAAGCGATGTTTTTTATTAATTATTTTAAAAGTTATTATTATTAATGGTGAAGCAGTATTGTTTTTTTTATTTTTTATTTTATAAAGTGATGAAACGAGCAAAAAGTTCACATGATGATAAGTGCAACGTCTGCCCATAACAATTGCTGTGTCACACAGAAAATTTCGTTGTGACACCACACTGTCTCCATCACCCTGAGACATAAGTTCTTAAGTCTCATATGCCCAGTGATTACGCTAGCTCTCAGTGCCTGATTTAGCTCTTACTCAGCGGTGATGAAAAACATCGTGAGGAAATCTGCATGTCTAAGGCGAAAATTTAGTGGCAGCGTGAACTACAGAATATACAAACACAGATAATTTAAATGGCTATTAAAAAAATTGTGTAGGTGACAAATTTCAGTTACAGGTAAGGAGATTTTTACTGGTGGTAGCATTCACATGAAGGAATCTGTCTAGGTAGGTACCACCCCAGGGCCAGTTATTCTGCCGTGAAGCAGTAGTGTGCAAACATTACTGTTTCGGTTCGAAGGGCACTGTGAGCTAGCGTAATCACAGAGCATATGAGACTTAAGAACTGATGTCTCAGGGTGATGGGCGCAGTGAGGTGTCATGTAGAAATGTTCTGGTTGACTCAGAATTTGTTATGGGCAGACTGATACACTTACCATCAGGTGAACGTTATGTTCGTTTCATCACTTTATACAATTAAAAAAAAATAGTTACTGAGGACTGACATATATAATATTTAGTCCCCTTCAGTTGGTCTCTACGCGGAGGGTTGCGACCCTCTCTAATTATATTCACGAGAGTTCGTGATATACGTCACGATGTCCGGTAGTAGGGTTCGGCCGGTCGGCTTGTGCAAGGGATCGTGACTCCGAAATATTTTCGTTTTGGGGTATTAGCAAGTAATCACTGCGTGTTCGAAATTTATTAGATTAAGGTCTGTGGAAAGAGCACAAACAGCAACAAAGTTCCGAAAAGGAATTAAAACGATGATGTTTTAAAGCGCAGAATACTTCTAAAATTCTTAATTTTTTTTTTAAATCTTACAATGTACCTTACGTTTCGACTACCTCACATGACTGTTTGTTCCGTTCTCACGGCTCAACCGCTGAACCTATCGTGACGAAATTTGGCAACATAGCTTGTATCCTGGTGACGGAGATAGGATACTTTTTATCCCAGAAAACTAAATAGTTTCTACTGAATATCTGTATCCACGCAAACGAAGTCGCGGTCATCAGCTAGTGAATAATATATAACATCTTATAGGTATTAACCACTGAATTCTATTCAACATTTTTTTTTTATTAAATTTACGTAGCAATCTGGTATTCGACTTTTAGTGATATCTTACTAAAATTTAAATATTTTTTGGAATCGCTCAAATTCGGGTTTGGTTGTATTGTGGTTTCCCCACGTTTCTGACACTGCATCCTAGCCTACCTTCGATCTTATCACATGAGCTTTACATTCGGCGCGGGTAGATTAGGACGAGTGCCTCTGTGATGGCGCGTATACTTGTGGCACTACAAAATCTATAGCTGATTCGTCATTTTCGGAAATTGTTGGATTGGTCGTTAATTGGTCAAGAGATCATATTTAGTGATTATTGTGGCAAGGCATTAGTAATCTAGAGATGGAGGAAAAACCGCCTAAAACACCGGATTCAAAATAAACGAATTGGTGATTCGGAGCAGCATCACTAGTGTCGAGGTGCCGGTAATGTAATCACTGCGTTTCGGTCATGAGTTAGCTAGCCCAGTATGGCCAAATCTTCCTATATGTAAGGAAGATTTTGCTGGCTTTTTACCAGGAAAGAACTCTATCCAGTTGTGAAATTAGACGGCTGATTTTTTATATTAGAAAGTGACGAAACGAGCAAACCTGGTGGGGAAAGCAATGTCTGCCCATAACAGGTGCTATGTGACCCTAACTTTTCTGTGTGACACCAAATTGCGACCCCTAAGACATCATTTCTTAATTCTCATATACCCAGTTATTACGCTAGCTCCCAGTGTCCATAAGACCATAAGCAGTAATGTTTGCACACTACTGCTTCACGGCAGAATAACTGACCATGCGGTGGTAGTGCACCTAGACGGATTCATGTAATGGAGTCTTACCACCAGTCAGGCTGATTGTGATTTATCTTTGCACAAGCTTGTTTCCAGTATCGAGCGAGAATTACCGTTACTGGTTCAAGACCCCGGCTGGTGTAAGTCATAGACTAATAGGGAGAGCCCTTCTCTGTCTTGTGTCATCATTTTTTTTTTTTATTTCATAAAAGTGACGGAACGAGCAAAACGTTCATCTGATGGTAAGTGCAACATCTGCCCATAAAAAATGCTGTGTCACCCAGAAAATTACTGTGTGACACCACACTGCGCCCGTCACCCTGAGACATCAGTTCTTAAGTCTCATATGCCCAGTGATTACGCTAGCTCACAGAGCCCTTCAAACCGAAACGCAGTAATGTTTGCACACTACTGCTTCACGGCAGAATAACTGGCCCTGGGGTGGTACCTACCTAGACGGATTCCTGCATAGGAATCCTACCACCAGTAAGTTCCATTGCGATCCATGTTCCAGTGCGATGCATTGTTAAGTCTTTTGTAGACAATGCAACAGGATAATTTGTTGTAGAATTTCCATTCTCTACGTTGAATCATACGAGTACTATCATGATTTGCATACTACGCTTTATCTGAACAAGGATTAGTCAGGAAAAGCAACAATTTCTTATCAAGATATCTCCTGAACTACAAGATCTATTGACTTGAAATTTGGCATACGTATTCCGTTCCCCAAAAAACACTTACTAAAGAGCAGATTTTATAAACAGTACAGTAACAGCCTGTAAATGTCCCATTGCTCACCGGCCTCCTTTCATTTCAGAAAGGATTTTGGTGCCGGAAAGAGTCTGCCAAATTTCTCCCATTCGGAGTGGTGGAATTCAGATGTCTTCGAAATATTTTTATTCCTCGGACATGCAGGTTTCCTTACAACGTTTTCCTTCGCCGCTGAGAACGTGGTAAATCAGCACTTAAAATTGCAAAACAATTTTAGAGGTACCGGCACCGGGTTTCGAACTCAGGTCACTCGTCTACTATAAAATTTAAGGCGATCGTCCGGCTCCTGAGCTATCACATTTTTTCTTTAGCAGGCTGGTGTTTTTTTTCTCTACATAAACGTTGACAAAACCATAACTTGAACGCCGCCCGGCTTCGCGTTTGCCATGTATTAAATTTTTTTCTGACTTCCAACTTCTTATTAGACATTTTGATTAAGTATGATATTGCAATGATATTATATGATATTATATTTATATATATATACAATTTATAACTCAAGAACGGCTGGGCAGATTATATAATAAACTATTAAATCTTCGAAAAAAATCATGAAAACAAAGTTACGAATAAAATTCATTTTTTCATTCATTTTCCGTGTACTACGCCATCTGTAACAACGCCAAGTGCCATATGACAGAAACAAAACTTATATTATTTTGTATCCTTGACAGTTCTGTGACAATAAATACTTTTTCTTCCTTTCTGTCTTCTTTGATTATCCTTTGACAGCTGATTCAACTGCACGGTCCTTTCATTGCATACCATTGAGCTTGAGCCAAAGGATTGTTCCTGTATTGTAAGTTTTTTTTTAAAGTAACAACTCTCTGTAGACTACAAAATTCTTTCTTCTTTAAAAAAACCAGGGCATACCAGGTCTTCTCCTATATCGTATTTGTATAATACATTAATTTCACGTGTCACGAACGCTGGCTTGGAGTGTGATTCGAACCCCATAGTAGGGCCAGTGCTAGTGCCCTAGGAATGTAATTTATTTGTTGTAATGATTTTAAAGTCAAAGCTTTGTTGTTACTGTAAAATGTAATATAACAGGGTTGACTCGAAAAGGTTAACAAGTAGGGAAATTATGGAAGGTCAGAGGTTCGCCCTGTCACCGTGCTAATTATACGGGTCATGAAGCGCTCCCTATCGAAGCAGCGGCACTATCCTATCCCCTGAAAGCCCTTCTTCAATAGATACATACTTTTACATTAAACACTTATTTAATATAGTAGGTTTATATAGCACATATGAGCTTATTTAAAACAATGGGTTTTAATTAGATCTTCGCAATAATTTGCCAATAAGTAAGCTGCATCTATCGACTTCCCTAAAAACCTTAGTGGCAAAAGGCTTAGTGGTCAGACTACCTGACGTCTTCGCCGCGGATTCGGAATTCGAATCCCAGCCGAAGCCAAAATATGTACAAAAAAACATAAATTGTTGGTTTTCGGGTCTGGTTGTCGTTTGCACTTACCATCAGGAAACGTTTCATTAAACGTCTCATTTAGTCAGAAAGATAAATCCTTCTGCGAGGCATATTTTTCCTATGTTTTTCTTAATAAAAATAAACAAAAACATCGTATGTAGTAAAGTAAAACCAATATCGTATGAAGGTGAAAGAACAACGTTCGTAGACAACCTAGTCATACTTATTAGATCATTGGGTACGCTGGCGAACGCAAACATTTAATAAGAAAATGAAAGCTCAAGATATATCTATAAGTTTAAGAGCACAAGGGTGAATAAATTAGCATCATAGAGTTTCATTTCAGGGCACGTTCTCCTTTATTATGACGGGGTACAGTTTGCAGCGCTGTTCTAACGTGAGTTTGTCCCCAAGATTTCATTTAAATTATTATCTGGCATTCTGGTTCACACGTGATGTTTTTCTTTAATGCAATGCTCTATAGAACGAGTATATGATTTCAGGGAATAAATATCTTTCTATTCTATTACTAAATTAATTGTACTCAAATGTATTTCAACAGTGGACACGTTCGTCATTTGTTATGTAAGAAAATGACGAGAGGAGGAAATAGTTAACCTGATGGAAAGTGCAACGTCTTCTCATAACAAATGCTGTGTCGCCTAGAAAACTGTGTGGCGTCACACTGCACACGTCACCCACCCTGAGACATCAGTTCTAATAAATTTCATATGCACAGTTATGATACACTATTCAGTGCCCTTCAAACCAATCAATAGCAAATGCTCGCCAGAATAAATGGCACTGCAGTGGTACCTACCTAGACGGATTCCTGCATAGGAATTCTACGATCAGTGTACTTTAACCTCAAATTAACTTTAACAGTATACACTTTTGTTATTGAGGTATAGCCGACCACATTTAACAATAGCTTCCAGTAATTTACAAATTTCACCAAGTCTCAGACTTTTATTCACGTATTAAATGAACGCAATTGGTTGACTGTAAGCCAATCAAAGCATTGGTTCGAAGTGATTGTTACAAGTTGAATTAATAAAATCGTTGAAATATTACTAACTTTACAATTGTAGAGCAATTCGCTGAGATGAGCATTTTCGCTGGTAATAATTGAGAAATATACTTTAAAAAATATATTTACAATTGACTTTGTTTACTGTGTTAGATATAATTGAAAGCCTTAACTAATTGCGTGCAGTGATTGTTTACCTGCATGGTGTATATGAGTTTATAGTTAGATGTCAGCAAGTTGTAATTTGAATCAAATTACAAGGCGAATAACACTGTTTATTGAAAAGCACATTATGTGTCATTAGGACCCTAATAACATGTAGTGCATTTGCTACAAGTACGCAATAAACAACGTATGGTAAAACATAGTCATTAATAGTATTTGCTCTCTTCAGTTTCAATTTGGGACACCGCGTGACCTAGTGGTGGGACCTTTCTACGCTGCGGGTCCTGTGTTCGAATCCCAGTTGGCTCCCAACAGTCTGCGCAAAAACAGCAAATTGTTGGTTTTCGGGTCTGGTTGTGTCGTGCATGTGTAATATATGTGTGTGAAACACCCACGATACAAGACAGATCCTACCGTGAAAATGGAAAATTATTGAAAAGATATTTTATTGTCTTTTGTAAAGTGCATAATTAACGCTATTCAAAATTCTTTTCTTGTTGCTTAAATTTTTAAGTACTTTATCCTTTTCTTTATCAGGCAAAAAATTTACTGCAAGATAGACCCAAATTTTCCCTTAAGAGAATTTTCCATAATTCAGACACTACTGCTAAGACGCTACTGCCGTCACTAGATAATTTAAGTACTAACATAATTGAGATTTTTATCACGTCATCGATCGGAGGCAATGAGTTCCCCTAGTCGACGTTCACGACACCCACGGGATGAAATCGGTTGGCAGATTCTCTAACAATGTCGTTTACAAGTCACTGGATATTAAAACAATAACGGATAATAGGCGACATTTTAATAATTATTAAACCAAAAGAAAACACACTTTAAATAATGTAAAACATATAGAATAAATATAACAAAACCTTAAATAATTTTTTTATGTATTACATTTTTTTTTGCAGTCGTTCTAGGTCAGAGACCTGTGCTACAGCTGCTAAACCCTCCCTGATTTTATATAAAACAATTACTATCAAACACAAAATAATTATGACACATAAAGAAGACGTAGCATGTATTTTTAATACCAAAAAGTGCATTTTAAAATGGTTAAAGAAAGGGTTCCCAAACTTTTTTTGCAATGTTATTGGGAATTTTTTGCGGAATATTTGACTATCATCTGTATTTTTTGTAGAACACGGCTATCATCCGCCACTATTACTTTCTAATTTGTACCTAAACAAAGTAGAAGGTCTTTAAATATGTACCGATGTATTTACTTTCCTAATCGTCGCCGAACATCTAATCAGGTTCAACGGAACACTTGCGTCAACCCTTGTGTATCCCCTGGATAAGAGCAATAGAATAATTGCAAAAACAAATTTTGTTTTACTAATGGTCAAGGCCCGTTACAGACTAATGAGATGTTTACGGTACGTGTTTGACACACATAAGCAAATATTTGAGTCGTTATAATGAATTGGTGAAGTCTGTAAAGGGTCATTTTCGTCTACTTTATAGAAATTTTACTATCAGTACTTATCACTATTATCGTCCGCAAAATCTTGCAAGATAAGATTACTTAGTTGTTTTACTTAATTGGAAGGATTTGCCTTACGTCAAATCCGTTACCGGTCTAGATAATTTAATTGCATATTTAAGCGTCTGGCACTTAACTTAGTCAACTTTTATGACACAGAATAAAAGGGGTGGTAGAATTTGAAAAGTTATACAATTTCTACCAATAAAAAATTTCTAACATTTGGTCAAATAAAAAATTAGTAGGGTTATATTTTTTTGTTATTTGGAGTAAGTGGCGAGACTGATCGTTCACATGCTGTTAAGTGCTACGTTTGCCTACAAAAGTTGCAATGTAATTCAGAACGTTGCTATGGAAAACAGCTCCGCATTGCGCTCGTCACCGAGACACATCTGTTATTAACTTTTTTTTTTAAATTAATTTTATGAAGTGATGAGACGAGCAAAAAGTACACCTAATGGTAAGTGCAACGTCTGTCTATGACAAATGCTGTGTCACCAGTACATTTCTGTGTGACACTACACTGCGCTGTCACTCTGCGACATCAGTTCTTAAGTCTCATATGCCCAGTAACTACACTACCTCTAAGTGCCCTTCAGACCGCAACATAGTAATGTTTGCACACTACTGCTTCACGGCAGAATAACTAGGCTTGGGGTGATATCTACCTAGACGGACTCCTCGGTTCTTAAGTCTCATATGCCCTGTAATTATACTTGTTTCAGTGTCCTTAAAACCGAAACATATTTATGTTTGTACACTACTACTTAGCGGCTTAATAACTAGCGGAGGTACCTGGATAGGAATCCTACCATCACTAAAATTGAATACACATTGAATATAATTGAATGTAAACAAATATAAGAAGAAATAAATAAAAAGAACTTACGTCGGAAGCAGTAAACTCATATATATACTTAAATAAAAGTTTAAGAAATCACTGAAAATATATGGATTTTACGAGCGTCTCTCATTTCTGACTGATTCTGACTTTGATTAATACTTTGGATTTCATTTGGCCGTTCGTATGTTTCCAGAATATATGACCGAGGGCGAAGATATATTGATGGGCTTTTGCCGAGGATGTATACGTGCGTTTCCTACTAAATAAAAAAAGCATTTTTTATTTAAGAGTTTCATAGGGCCTGAAAATATAAGGTAAACAGTACTTAAAATATATCCGATTTATAGATGTTTTGTAGATGACTTGAGTAATACTTTCTTCTGCAACCTTTAGTGAATTTTGCAGTGTCTTAAAGAAATTGAATTAACTTAAAGCAGCGACTGCCTACGTGTCTTATTTAAAAACTATGACAGTACTACAGTTTTCCCATTTATATTCAATCATCACCATCATCATTATTTCAGCCTATCACTAGTCCACTGCTGAACATAGGCCTCCCCCACAGATTACTACAAGTTTGTAGCTCTCATTTTGGGGGAATTTTGTTATATGTAGTTGCAACGCTTGGCAGGCGGGTTGGCAACCGCAGTTTATTTATTCTGATGTTCCAGGAAGATGCTGCTGCCCATCTCCTGGTTTTCATTTTCCTTCTGTCGACTTTAATGACACCCACGGGATGAGATGGGGTGGTTGATTCTCTTAAGCCGCTACCACACGGCACCGGACTGATTCTATCCAATAATATATTTTATTATAGGTTTCTCAACATATCCTACGACCTATAATTTTAATGTTTTCTTATTTTGTATCCTGTTAATTTTTTTACCTATAAGGAAAAGTATTGTTACTAAATCCATGAAGACTGCTGTATTTAAATCAGAACTAATAAATAAGTTAATGAAGAGATTTTATGTGCCCATAAGGACTTTAGAATTCACGCAAATTGAATTGAATGCGTAAATATATCCAAATATAGTGGATATTGTGATACTACAAAAGAAAACTCGGCCTTTGTGTAACTGACATACTTTTGACCTTACATATATTGTTGTCATGAAAAATTTATATTGTACGAATTACGTGATATAATATAGGAAAATAAGCATGATATTAATATTTTACACATAGCTATAAGAGATAGAACACTTAAAACACATGTTCGTCGAAATTATTTAATATTATTTTTGGGAGAATGGAAAATATATTAACTTATAAAAAAGAGATTTAACTTTAAAAGGCTCAAACTTTAGACTAACTGTTTTTTTTAAATAGACAATTAAACAGAAGTTCTTAGAAATTTTTGTAATAATATTTTTGGTAGAATGGAAAAAAAATCAATACTAAAATATGGAAAAATACAGAAAAGAAAACATCACCACTTCATCTTCTCCCGTGGATGTTGATAAAGTCGACTAAGCGAGAACCATAAAAATCTAATTAGATTAGATAGACTAAAATAATATTTAAAAATTGCATATAAACTACAACTTTTTGTAAAGCAAGGGTACACCCAGTGTGGTCTATTTGTGGCTCATAAACCCTCTGTAAATAAATTGGCTGTAAATTTTACCTACCAACAAGCTTTACATACATAACAATAATTTCATGCAATTACATAAAATAATTAAAGCGGTATACACCGTCGTCCCCTATATGAAATTCAACTAATATCACAAAAAGAAATTCTTATTAATAAATTGCATTGCTTGTAATATTAATTAAACCTCAAATTATTTATTTAAAATGTAACCATATTTCAGTATAAATGAAATAGCGAGATATAAATTTGAGTTGCATAAAGAGTGATAGATAACCGTTTTGTCGCTTTTTCCACGACAGACAATCCGCTGTCGTTACAGTTCAGTTAGATATTTTTCTTGAGACATTTCTTCTTATGTTGACAGATGAATTCAAATGCGTCGCGTGCGTTGTTAAAATCATTGAAATGAAAACTTACGTTCGACATAGAAACGGTGACCGAATAATGTTTTCGATTTTATAATCGATTATTATCATTGTTTTATTTTTTATGTCATATAAATTTGAAGGCACCGCAAATAACTTAGTCAAAATATTATTAATATATAAACGTCTCCGGATGTTGACTCAATTCGACATCGTAGAGAATTAACTATGAAAGGAGTTTCATGGTCCTGTCGCCAATTCTATTAAATTGAGTAGCGACTGAAGGAAATTGACTTATTTTGCGCGTCGCTGCTTTGCAAACTTATACTCACCAAAGATTTCAATAATTTTTATATTATTGAAGCTATTAAAATACAAAAAGCATCGAGTACATTTAATTTTTATTTAATTATACAGCTTAGGGCCGAGTGCTCGTATTAAGTTTAAAGGACAACTAAAATAGATGGTTGAAATTTGTAGTGCAAATTTGCTAAGTGTTGGACGATAAAGAAAAATATCGCAAGGAAACTTGCATGTCAGTAAAATAAAAAAATAAATAAAAAATCGGCAACTTGTGAAATCCGCCAAGCCGCACTGGAGAGGTCTCGGAACTTTTCAGGTTCTAAAACTCCGTCAAAAAACAGACTAGGCATAAGCATTGATGCAATGGAACATTGATACGGTACCTTGTGTTGTAACAATTTGTTTTAGTAGGCAGACATCCAAAAATAATTTTGGAATTCATAAAATTATTATAAATTGTTAAGGCGTGCTTATGAGTCTAATTATAGGTAAAATAAATGAATAATGTAGTAGCATGCTTTTAAAGCTACCGAAGAGTAATAATCCTTTGAATGGGCGTTTGAATTTTCTTCCACTGTTGTATGTGCACCATGTATTTCAATTAAAATGCTTTCAGACAATAAAGGTAATGCCAGCATACCGTATCTAGACGGCACGACGCCGGCAAAAGTTTGCTTTAAGCTTTAATACACGTTTAAAAGTTATTCCGTGAATACGACATATACATTGTTTTTATAACTTCGTTGGACATTGTGATAACTTACGGTTGATTTGTTTTTATTCTAACGTATTATGGACAAACTTTGCTGGTGGTAGGATTCGTCTGCAGGAATCCGTCTTAGTAGGTACCACCTGAGGGCCAGTTATTCTGCCGTAAAGTTGTGGTGTGCAAACATTACTATGTTTCAGTTTGAAGCGTACTGATAGCTGTGTAATTACTGGGCATATGAAACTTAGAATTGATGTATCAGCGATGGGCGCAATGTGGTGCCACACAGAAATGTTCTGGGTGACGCAGCATTTGTTATAGGCAGACGTTACACTTACCATCAGGTGAACGATTTGCTCGTTTCTTTAATTACTTCAATAAAAAAATATTCGTCGCTTATTATGAACGTCATAGCAAGGCGCCAGGCCCCTTAGATGTATCGGCTTAATGCTTTTCGTCTCTCAATTTTCCCTTGATCGCTACTACGAGAACAAAGATTTATATAGCGTATAGATAGAAATTGTTCCGTGGTTGATTGTTTTGTGCATGTACAATCTATGTCCGTAAAACCTACGATGCCGGAGAAGTTGTAGTGAAGGACAATGTTTTAAAAAAGAGTAAAGTAACAGCTTAAATGTCCCAAATGTCCTTAAATGTCGTCCACCGCGTGGCGTAGTGGTTAGCGTACCTGAATTCTGCGCCACCGGTCCTGGGTTCGATTCCCAGCCGGAGGCAACATTTGTGCAAAAACACAAATTGTTCCTTTCGGGTCTGGCTGTGATGTGCATGTGAAATGTATGTTTGTAAAACGCACCCACGATACAGGAGAATATCCTACTGTGGGGCTTCGTCTTTTAAAAAAAAAAAATTATTGACCCAAAGGCTTCCTCTCATTTTTGAAAGAGTTTTTGAGCAGAGAAGAGTCCAACACGCTGCTCCAATGTGGTCGGTCTTCACATGCCATCAAAATATTATCATTCCTCGGAGATGTACTCCTCACGATGTTTCTTTTTCACCGCTAAATACGAGGTAAATCAGCACTTAAATTTGTAGAACAATTTGAGCTTGCTTATTATGCAATTTAAGGCGGGCGCCCGACCCCTGAGCTACTATACTTACACTTTTATGTTATTTATTTAAGTTTAGTATTTCAGTTATAACCGTAACGTTTTTTAAAAGCATCACCACATGCTATTTCTTAGATATTAATAATTTTATTAAGTTTATTCACTCCATCAGTGGTTTACTCGTAAAGATGCACCTGTAGTTTGAAAGAAGTCACACTGCTCAATCAATTTAGAGTGATTTGTAGTAAAGACTTGATAGGGAAAACTAGGGAAAACTTGTTGTAGAAATAAGTTCTATAACTTTTAACAATAATTTGTTTACAATAGAGAATAAGAAGAGAATAAGAGGTATATTATATAAAATCATACTGGCGATCATGAAGTATTTCAACATATCTTGACGATAAATAAGTATATGATCAATCAATACATTTAATAATTTACTATAAGTAATAGGATTTGTTTTAATTACAAGATTAATAATAGAGATTTTCATAAGGAGCCTCTTGACTCCATGAGTTTTTCTTAGTGTAACGAATCAGCAGGCGCAGTGGCTCAGCGATCGTCTTCTGCGATATGATAGAGTCGCGAGTTTGTTACAAGTTCAGGACAAATATTTGTATGGCCCAAGGGTTCCGGATCTGCTTGAGCATAATCAATTTATATCTGTCAAACGCATCCACATTCCAAATAACTTGTAGTTTCAGTTATGATTTTTTTTTAAGAATTGGACTTTTGTCATACACACATACTAAGCCATTTTCTATAAAAGGGGTAGGCAGAGACCATACCCACACCCCACTTTTCGGAAACGAGACATGACGTTTTGCGAAACACGTCGCCGCCATTTTGGTACGAGTCGAATAATTCTTACTCTCCCTTGCGTTTCCATGAGCTGTGTAGTGACAGCAAGGCCTAATTATAGTATTGTGCTGTACGAATAAAGGCTGTCCGTACATCACCTTAGTCGTCTATTACGACGCCTGGCTGGAAAGAGGTAGGTGCTATTCTACTCAACCAAACACTTAAGATTCTTTAGAATTTTATTACATGTATACATATACATGTAATAACATTCTAAAGCCATATACATAATGTTTAAAATGCTTAAAAATTGCTGTAAATAATATACATATAATGTAAAAAAGTGTTTACACTACGCCTTTACTTTAAGAAACTATGCAAAATACGAGTATTTACATACCAGCTGTACCTCGGTAAGTACAAGAGGCACAAAGAGATCTTACGCTGTTGTTGAAAATGGGATTTAAGACTGCACTGAAAATGCTATTACCGCAAGCAGATGCTTGAGATGCTGAAGTCCCCTGCGTTACGTAGCGGTGCAAGCACTTTAATGTGGAAATTACACAGGCAGAAGACTTCATTTTATAAGTATTTTTCCGTAGTAATGATATGACAGGTTGCAGGACTGCTACGCAGGAATACACTTAGGTACCACCACAGCGCCAGATATTCTACGGGAGTTGTGTGACTACACCACTGTGTATGTAGTTTTACGGATTTTATCGCATTTAATTTGACTATTTATTTTCGAGTGGACGTTTCGAGTGCTTTACAGCACCCATGGTTACATCAGATTTGATAAACCGCAAATCCTCTCAAATAAACACCGATTCCTACCAATGATGATTCGCGAGGCTATAGAAATTAAAAAAAAAAACATCCTAATTTTAATAGAGAATATGTTTGGGTATTATCACGAGCTTGGGATCTTATAGTTAATCAAATTAAATCAAAAACCAAGCATACTACTGCAAGACTTCAAGATACTGTTAGCTCTTTCTGCGTAGACCGGACCAAAAATAAAAATAATAAATAAAAAGCGGAAGGTACTTCGGGTTAACCATGACAACAGGACATGTAAAGCACTCGAAACGTCGGGTTATAAATAGTCAAATTAACGCGATAAAATCCGTAAAATTAGTTTCATTCAAATGTGATGTGACCACTGTGTATGATTGAAGGAAGTAGTTTGTGTAATTAGAGGGCATGCGGTACTTAAGAACTGATGTCTCAGCGTTTATTTATTGTGCCATTTCGCAGCGCGTTGCAATATAGAACTTTCAAATTATTTTTGGGAGATAGCGGAATTGTGGAAAGCGGAATTTGTGGGTAGGTGTGCACCATTAAGTAAGCTTTAATGTGAAGTCAAAATTGCGATATTAAAAAAATGACGTACATACAGTCACACCTTATTCCCATACAAGAGCTACGCAGAGACCACTCCCGCAGCCCACTTTTCGACCACGCGGGAAACGCGGCATGACAGGTTGCGTTTCATGAGCAGTATAGTGACTGCATTGCATATTAAGATATTATTCTGCACTAATAAAGGCTGTCCGTTCAATATCTTAGTCGCCTCTTACGAGGTAGAAAAGACGTAGGTGCTATTGTATTCAGCGGGATACCTATCGAAACTAATAAACGTAGTACTTTTATTGGTTTTTCTTTGATATATTTATTTGCGATATAGTATAAAGCTTTTCGCTGGCCTAATTCAAAATCACCATTCAATATTGGTCATTATTCCTCTTATGTTTATTTGCTAGCCTATTAACAGTCCGCTGCTGGATGGGCCCCTATTAAGAAGGGAAGGCTTGTCTGGCGGATTGTTCCAAAAAGATGGGGACATCAATACGTCAAAAACGAAGCCCGTAACGCAGTGTATTTTTGGCCTGGTAATTTACCGGTGTACATCAGCTCACTCTGTGAAGGTGATTTAAGAGAATCAACCACCGCATCGCACCCGTAGTTGTCGTAAAAGTTGACAGAGGAAAAATTAAAACGGCATCTTCCTGGAACATCTGAATAAAAAACTGCGGTTGCGAAACCGCCTGTTAAGCGTGGCAACTATCTCCCCAAAATGAGAGCTACAAACTTATGTGGCAATCTATGGGGGAGGCCTATTTTCATCTGTGGACTAGTGATAGGCTGATGTTGATAATGTTACGCCACCTGTCCGAACTAATGAGATTTTCTACGCTTTTTCCTCAGTGACTGTAACGACCCCCAAGGGATAGGGTGGGGATGCAGATTTTCTTACCCCATCACCGCACTGCTATATTTTTTTTTAATAGAAAAAGGGTCAAACTGCTCAATTTATGGTAAATTATCACCATCGCACCTTACGGCACAATTTAAAATTCCATCGTCACTACCTCGACGGTTGGCATTCCGCCATAGTGAGTTTTTCACGGAATTTTCTGCCACGCACTTGCACTTTATGGAATGTGCTGCCGTCAGCGGTTTTTCCGGACCGATACTACTTATAGACCTTCAAGAAAAGAGCCTATTCCTTTCTCAAAGGCCGGCAACGCATCTGCTTTTCCTCTTTTATTGTAAGTGTTCATAGGAGGCGGTGATCCCTTACCATCAAGTGAGCCACTTGCTCGTTTGTCCCCTATTGAATAAAAAAAACCGCCGCCCATAAACAGTACAATACCCAATACAATATCAGAGAAATCGCGGCCTTTGAGAAAGGAACCTGCTCTTTTTTTTATTATAACATTATTACATGTTTTGTATTTCGTGTAGTTCCACTTATAGCATAGATACTGGTTTCACCGAATTGTATTACATATTTAATTTATTAATTGGCTAAATACACTTACGCAATAGTGTTCTTACAGCAACTAATTACTACCACCGTAGGTCCTGTTATTCTACCGTGAAGCAGTAATGTGAAACGTTACTGTGTTTCGGTCTGAAGGGCACTGAGAGTTAGTGTAATCACTGGGAGTATGAGACTTACTACTGATGTATCAGTGATGAGCGCAGTGTGGTGCCACACAGAAGTAGTCTGGGTGACACAGCATTGGTATGGCCGTTGCATTTACCATCAGGTGAACGTTTCGCTCGTCTCATCATTTTATCCAATAAAAAATATGATGAGAAGAGATTAATATTTAGTGTATTAATATAACTATGTTATGTTTATAAACTTTTTCATTTGTGATTAAAATGCTGCTTGAGATACTTACTTTACAAATAATTGAGTAAAGAGGAAAAAAAACAACGGTTAGAGCGATGTTATATATAGCTCGTGATCTGTCATCACTGCGATTTTTCTTGGACAAATTGTTTTGGGCGACACTAGCGTAAGTGTTTGTCGGCGGAGATTGTTAGGAAATGATGTGCGTTAGCCCTTCCTGTCCTCCCTGTCGTTAATGTCAAATTACGCAGCCGGCTGCGTATATTATTTGAAGCGATACTTTTTTGTTAGCGTTACATACAGAAGTAACGGCTAAACGCCTTTAATATGGAAACTTTTTGGTATACTATGTTTTAAATTATTATAATTACCGATACTTCTAGAATGATGTGTTATTGAAACAATAAAGTAAACGTAAAGTAACCTTCAGCCTTCAAATGCCGAACTGCTGAACACAGGTTTAGCTCATTTCTGAGAGAGTTTTGGAGCCGGGAAGAGTCCGCGACACTAGCTCAATGCGAGTTGGACAAAAAATACATACGCCTTTCTTCCATATAAGGGGAAAGCAGAGACCACATTAGAGGCCCACTCCCCCGCGGTAAACAAGACATGACGTGTAACAAAATACGTCACCGCCATTTCGGCACGAGTCAAAAAATTCGTATTCCCCATTGCGTTCCAACGAACATCTAAGAAATATTTAACATCGCGGTAAATTAATTTTCTGCCAATAAGAAACCAAGCTACGATCCGAAATGGTTTTGAAGCGACATCGAAATATTTCTCGTTTCTCAGACAAGCCGATTTCCTCACGACATTTTAATTCCCTGCCGAGCGTGGTAAATAAACATTTAAGCAAAAAAACTATTTTTGTGGTCCAACACCGGGAAACGGATCCAGGTCACTACTAAATATTACTATGGAATTTAAACCGAGCGCCTAGTCCCTGAGCTACCACGGTTCTAAATAAATAATCAAACAATAAATAATACTATCAATTTATGTGGCTTTAGCCCTCACAATAAATACATTGAAATGGCCACTGGATGAACAATAAATTTATACGGTCAACTAACCGAAGTTTGACAAAACTTAAACTTTGAATGACTTAGTTGGCTTTGTGGGGTTGTCGAGGTCTGACAACAATCCCATTGTCTTTAACGGGCGGTCCAATATTTCTATTAAGTTGATAAACAAGATAAAATGAATTGCAGAGTAGGAAAAATATGACACTTATAATCGCTTTCAAAATTACTATGGATTATATTTACGCTCGTAACTGAAATTTGTATTTATTTGCATACGCTTTTGTAAAATGTGTATTTATTTATTTTTACCATAATTAATCAAACTTCAAATTTACTTAAAGTCATGTAAGGGAAATATTAGAAATATATCATTACTTCAGGCAGAATGGCAAAATAATCATCACTGATCAGATCTAAAATACCTACCTACGTTTGTGACTGGATAAAGAATTTAAGGTTCCAGGCGTCTTGTACGGCTTGGTACATGGTATTGTTGGTTTTCGGGTCTGGTTAGTGTTGTGTCTGGCACTGAATCCTAGCCTAGCTTCTGATCTTATCGCACGAGAATTAGATCAGGCTCGGTAGGATGGAAAGAGTGAGTGCCTCTGTGTTGTCATGTATACTTACGGCACTATAATATCTCCCGTAAAACTAGCTGAATATGACATGACCCGCAGCGTGGTATTAAGGTAGTAATTATGGTATATCAAAAGAATACACAACACCTATTGAATAGCCCTTTATCTATTTAACTGATGATTATTACTTCCATTCATTAACTTCTCTTGAAATTGGTCGAGAAGGACGAAGACTGCCACATGCCTCATACTTATGAACAGGTGCTGTTGGTGGAGGCTGGTCTGCTCGAGTTTGCAATACACTAATATATTTATTATTGAATCTTGCCTAACATTTTGTCATAGAGTGTTGTTTTGGTTTTCTATACGACTATTCTTTGGCAATTTATTTATAATCTATTTTTGACTAAGATAATAAAACCAAAAAAAAAAGGGGATACTTTACTTACTTTGCTTTCGACTGTTACTTCTCCGTCAGATGAACCTCATTACGAAACGGTGGTAGATTGAAAAAAATGACGGTTTGACTTACGAGATTTATATTTCTTACGATGGATAATAAAATAATTTCACTGTTTCAAGTTATATGCACAGAAGGAGTGACGACTGTTTCGGTAAGTAACGGTTTATTAAAGGACTCATGGAGGATAAAATTAAAAAGCTACTTCCATAGTATATTAAAGAGCCGTGTGGTGGCGGCTCGTTAAAAGAATACTACCACTCCATCTCATCCAATGGATCTCGTAAAAGGCGAGTAAGGAATTAAACTGCACTGTGCACCCAACAGCGCATGGTGGCGATGGGCTCACCACCTATCACACCAATTGCATTATATTGTTTTGGTGAAACGTGGATTGTGGCAGTCATCTGTTTTTGCAGTGAGTGCCCAGTCTCTGACTACCCCTTATGGGATACAGTCGTGATCTTATGTATGTATGTATTAAAGAACAGATAAGTAGCAAAGATTTCATTCACAAATGATTGGAAATTAAATTAACATTTTTGTATCACCTAAAGTACTCAGATCAGTGAAGGGAAGCAGCGGCGATAGATCATCAGCAAGCAATGAATTGTTTACGGGTGGAAGATACTCGTATAATATAATATTTTATTAAACTCAGCAATTACAAAATTACTATTACAACGTACAAATATATCGACTACGCAATTATCTCTAACGTGTAGTCATTAGACACTTGGCTGCGCGTTATTACTGTTGATAAGAAAATGTGCAGATCGTTAGTGTAAGAGGCTTTGTATAGCTTAGGGATCTCTGTAATGATATAATTGAGTCCGATATGAACGATAAAGTTTTGGATTATGGAATTCTGAATTACGAATATATTTTAAATAATATAAATATATTTTTTAACTGGTGGTAGGATTTCTCTGCAAGAACCAGTGTAGTTAGGTACCATAGCAGGGCCAGTTATTCTGCCGTGAAGCAGTAGTGTGGAAAAATTACTGTGTTTCGGTCAGAAACGTACAGAGAGCTTATGTGATTACTGGACATATGAGTCTTAAGAACTGATCTCAGAGTGTTATTTCTTATGTAAAGACGTTGCACCATCAATTAGTACGTTTTGCTCGTCACGTCACATTCTTCTATAAAAATGGGTCATAATGATGATAATGACTTACGCATTATTTTTAGAAAAATAATTGCATTTATCAAAATGTAAGAAAATTAGTTTGCCCTTTCTTTGTAGTTCTGTTATAAATAAACGAGATACACGCCGTTTCAAATTTACATGCGGATCTTAGTGTACCCTTATTTACGTTGTTACCCTTATTTACGTTGATAATGAATCCCATAAAGGGTATCGTAATAATTTAACGTGTATTTTGGGAATTACCTTTACGTTGGAATTCGCAGTATGTAATGTAATGTAATGTTTTTTGAATAAAAAAATGCATTAATTTATTTCGTAATCGAAATTTACATTTGGCATGCTGTGAGAATTATAAAGTTTTACTTGTTTTATATTAATTATGGAGAAACCGTTAGTTCATCAACCCGCACTGAAGCGATTTGGCGGACTTTTTACGACTCCAAAATTAAAGAAATCCCTAGTAAGACATAAGCCTAAAGTAAGCTGGGTACAGAAACAAGAAGTACACAAAGTAGCATAAACAAAGGATTTCTAAATAGGGGGTTACAATTTTTCTTCAATAACGGATGCCGCCGTTCAGTACCATTTCGGTGACTGTTTACCACAAAATTAGCAAGACATCGGATAAAACACAGACGTAAACGAAACATTGCTTGTACAGTTTGGCAATTGTTCGGAATTATTTAAAAATTTAAAATATAACTGATTGTTTTATATTAATCAGACAGAGACTAAAAATTTGTTATGGGCTATATCTCTGAATAATTTATTAAGGCATTAGTAAGCTCCAAAACGATTGTAAAGGCGCAAAAAAATGACAAGCGTGGGATAACCGTCTCTTTTTTTTTTATAAAAGTACTATATTATCTGTACTTACGTTTTGTCGTATGTAGTCGAATATACTTCCAGAGATACTTTAATATTAAATTCACTTCTAACACGGATTCACTCTTTGCTAGGGCACATCATACCGCTTTTAGCTTCGAATGCAAGTACTAAAAGTTACTTTTAGGCTAATGTGGTCCTTACATTACAACGCAATAGTGCTTACTACTAGATAGACTCGTGAAATAGTGTCTCATTTTTAAATATAAAAAATTAAGTAATTGGCGTGTGGTAGCGGCTTAAGAGATTGTATCCCCACCTTATATCGTGGGTATCGTTAAAGTCGGCAGAGGCAAAATTAAAACCAGAAGATAGGCAGCAGCATCTTCCTGGAACATCTGTATAAATAAACTGCGGCTGCCAATCCGCCTGCCAAGCGTGCCAACTATGGCATAATGTCCACAAATTAGTTGTAGTTGTTAAATTTACAACATAAAAATAATGTTTACTAAATGCATCTATCGTTTTATAAGTAAAAGACAAGCATTATGAGGATACTTGATGAGCGATGTGGCTCTCATCGAGTATTCTTGGGACGCTGTTGGGCGAGACTCTCAGTATAAAGAGGTACTTCGTAACGCAATAATAGTGCTGTACACACAACCAACAATACTGTGCAACTCCATGAACGTAATAACACCCTATGTATAACACCGTTATAATATTTATTTCGTATAGATAGCCCATATACAAAGTATTTGTTAATATAATTTAGAAAGTGCTGTAAAACAATCAAAAGTCAGTCAATTGGGATGGCGCAGGGGCTATGTACTGATTGGTTTTTACGTTGCGCTACGGTTCGATTCCCGCACATTACAAATATGTATTTGCATGGCCTACAGATAGGTGTTCCGGGTCTGGGTGTGTAGTGCTCAGAGTACCGGACTTTTACGCCGCGGGTCCAGTCAGGTCGTTCGAATCCCAGCGGAGCCAACATCAATGCTAACACAGATTGTTGGTTTTCGGGTCTGGTTATGTTGTGATCGTCACCGTGTTTCTGAGACTACATTCTAGCCTATCGGGCCATATGTATGGACGAGTGAGTCCCTATGTGTTCGCGCCTACACTTGTGGCTCTATAATACTCTCCTGCGCAGTTGATAGCTCCCGACAATATTCGTAAATTGTCGCTGTGGTAGAAATCGACCAGGAGGACATCATCGTTTGTATATGTGCAGTTAATGTCTCTACTCATTAGTTATTCGTTTTCAGTTTTTTACTGTGCCAGTACTCGGGCCAGTTTGAGATCGATCGAGCCATGTGAAGCTGGTTAATATCACATCCCCAGCCATAATTTCTGGTTATCAGACGGCATTTCTTCTCTGGGTACAGATGTTTGTGCATTCGTCATTACTTTTTAAGCGCATTCTACTATAAAACTAGTAGTTTTCAATTCTTTAATAAACTAGACATGATTACACTTTATTAGTTTTTGATTCAAGTTTAATTCAAAAAGATTTTTTTATGGAAATGAACGACGAGACGAGCAAGTCTTTCACCGGATGGTATGTGCCACTGTTGCTCATAAAATTAGCAGTGTCGGCGTTGAAAATTTCTGTGCAGCACTACACTGCGCTCATGACACTTCGGTTCTTAAGTCTCATAATTGTTCGGACTTCGGAATTTTTAACATTAGCGCCCTTCAAACCGAAGCAGAACAGATAAGAGAATTGGCACACCACTGCTGGGCTAGAATGATTTGTATCGTGGTGGTACCCATCTAAACAGATTCCTGCACAGAAGTTCTTCCTACCATGAAAAGTATGATGTGAATTTTCATAGTATTTATAATTTAATTTGGTGATTTTGGCGACTCTCTTTGTCCAGCTCACTAGACCGTGGCAATATCAAAGTTATTGTCCCTTCGTTTTGTATTTTGAGGTGCCGTGCCCCGTGCGTAACGCTGAAAACTATTCTTGCTATTGTGATGAAATAGTATAAATTATAAATGAAATTTATTAATTATACATAAAGTAGTCCAAAACTTTTTTTTAATTATTAAAAAAATATATATATTTAATAAGACTTAATATAACGTTAAAATAGTAATATTTTTATTTTTCGACATTAGAGTACATTGCGTGACGAATATTGAACTTAAAAATTGCTAAAAGAGACCAATTATCGAAAGTACTGTCCAAATTGATCACAAATATTTCATGGTGCGCGTTCGTGTAATGCTTAAATCTTATTACTTTAATTTATCAAGAAGTATTGCTCCAAAAATAAAAATAACAATCTTCCGTGGAATATCTTAACGTGTAGAACCGATAAACAAAGTTAGATTAAAATCCGAACACTTAAAACTTTCATCCAACAAATACCGAACAAGTACCGAAGTAAAGATGCAATAGTTACACTACTAACCAAAAAAAAAAAGTAAAATAACAGCCTATAAATGGCCCACTGCTGAGCACAGGCCTCCTCTCATTTCTAAGAGGGTTTTGGAGCTGGGAATAGTTGGTTTGTAGTTGGTTAGTCCGCCAACCCGCATTGGAGCAGCTTGGCGGACTAACCAAAATAAATGAGAATAAAATTTTAATTTGTCCTGTAATGGTAAATGTCGAAGTCGCTATCGGTGAATATGTGAAAATGAGTTTTCATACGCCTTTTGTCTGTCTCTATTAACTATGTATACATGAAATGAAATGAAGATTTGTATATATATATATTATCATTATTTATATAGGTATATATACGGATTACCGCAGAGTTTTTGAAGTTTGTTCGGAAAATAAATATACAAAAGACGCAGACAAATATCTTTGAGAAGTTTCACAATGTTAAATCGAGCGTTATACTAAGTGTATATATGTATTATAAGTTAGTTACGTGCTTGAGAACTTTGCCATCATACACTCTATTTGTTTTTGTGCAGTTGTTTGTTTTTCCGAATTGTTTTTACTTTTATCAGTTGTTTTACGTTCTTTGCGATGTTTGAGTTTTTTGATTGTTGTGTAGTTTAAATTAACAATCGACGTTAATTTAAATATTGTTAGACATTAATTTTGTTAGATCACGATTTTCCTCGAATTCTTGAAGATACTAAGTTCTTAAAAGTAGAACACATATTATAATAAAAAAGAAAATACTTCATTCAAGTTAGGTTAGTTTAAATTTATACTATGTAATAAAAATGAATTTCCTTCTGCTTCCTTCATCCCTCATTTTGTCAAATGGTTTTGGAGGCAAGAGGATTCCGCCTCTATTCTATAGCTTGGCGGACTTTACACGTCGTTGTAATCTTTTTTATTATGTAGGCAGGTTTCATCACGATGTGATCCTCCATCGTCCAGCACGTGGTAAATCAACACTTAAAGTTGGAATTGACATTCGTAAATTATGAAACGGCCATATTAAGACATAAATGATTTTAAGTGAATGCACATTAGAAATCTAGTTTTTTTTTTAATATTAAGTAATAAACGTCATATTAATTTAAGCATTACACAGAGTTCGCCGTGTCTTAGCGGCTTAAGAGAATCTTCCACCCCATCTCATCGCGTGGGAAAATTAAAACCAGAATACGGGCAGCAGCATTTTCCTGGAACATCAGAATAAATAAACTGCGGTTACAACCCGTCTGCCAAGCGTGACAACTAAGGCAGAATTCCTTCCAAAATGAGAGCTACAAACTATTGTGGCAATGTATTGGGAAGGCCTATGTTAAGCAGTGGACTAGTGATAGGCTGAAATGATGATGATGACGTGAGGAGTAAGAATTTTTTGAATCGTACCAAAATGGAGGCGACTTAGTTCTTTACCTGTCACGTCTCGTTTCGAGGGTGGGCGACGGATGTGGTCTCGGCTTACCACTTATATGGGAAAAAGGTGTGACTGTTTATATGTATAAGTATTCGTGGTAGGGGCCGGGCGATCACCTTAAATTATATAGTACGCAAGTGACCTGAGTTAAATGTACGACATCTCTAAAATTGTTTTTTAACTTTAAATGCTGATTTACCACTTGCTCAGCGGTAAAGGAACATATCGGGAGGAAACCTACATGTCTTATGAACACAAATATTTCAAAGACTTGTGAAATCCACCAACCCGCATTGGAGGAGCGTAGCGGAATCTTCCCCGCCCCAAAAATCTTCTAAGAAATAGAAATAGGCCTGTGTTCAGCAGTGGCAAATCATAGGCTGTTACTTTAATTTTTTATACCTATTTGTAAATAATATAAGTATTATATATTATTTTATAAGAAAAATACTAGCAATGCTATGGTATATTACTAATACTACTTTTGCCACTCCGACTTAGCTTAAAAGCTAGTGATAGGAGATGGTTCGCGACATAAGTCGAATTACGGACTCGAACCCAAGAAGCTATTAAAGAGTATGTTTCGCGATCCGTACCATAAAATATTATAATTTACTTAAATTGAGCTTTTTGCCGTACTTTAAAGAGCTAGTGTAATTGCTGGTCATATGACACTGATTTCTCAGGGTGACAGGCGCAGTGTGGTGCTACATAGAAACGTACTTAGTGACAGTATTTGTTATAACCAGACGTTGTTATTACTATTAGAAGAACGTTTTGCACGTCTCGTCACTTTCTCCTATAAAATAACTCAGACCGGAACCGCTGTGTTTAGGCTGAACAAATGTGTTTCGTGAAAGAACTAAACCCGGGCATCTTAACGCAAAAGCAAATTGCCAACCGAGCCTTCTTATAAAAATATACTTTTAAGATTTTACTGCAGTAAAAGTTATTTTTATCATTTGTTATAGCAAATTGACCGCCTACGATTCGAACAATTGATCATTTACAGCAGTACAATGCACTGAAGATGTTGGAGTAGTCCTTTTGTGAGGCATCGTTAGCCGTGGGGTGGCGGCTCGTTAAAAAAATACTACCACTCCATCTCATCCAATGGATCTCGTAAAAGACGAGTAAGGAATTAAACTGCACTGTGCACCCAACTGTGCATGGTGGCGATGGGCTCACCACCTATCACACCAAGTGCATTATATTTTGGTGAAACGTGGATTGTGGCAGTCATCTGTTTATGCAGTGAGTGTCCAGTCTCTGACTACCCCTTATTGGATACAGTCGTGATCTTATGTATGTATGTATTTATCGTTTTTTCTTTAAAACAAAATCACTTTTAAACGCCTATCTTTTATTAAATATCATCATACCTTTTATTAATGCGTAACTTTTAATAAATTACTTTAACTTATTTGGAACAGCAGGCTTACAAGCAGTTATTGATGAACTCCAGATAGTCGTCGCTTATAGTGACCTGATTTTGTTCCATTACGAATTGATATCAGCGTAACATAAATGTCACGTTGAATGGATTGTGTTTTGTACCGTTCTATACTATTTTTGGTTATTGGAATAATTAACCTTTTAACATTTGCACTTGCAACTTTTCATTTTCATCGTCATCAATTGCGTGTTTCACTAAATAATTGCGTCGATAAACCGACTATTTCTGGTCCTTGTGAGGTTGAAATTGCACTTTAATAAGTTCATGATTGTGCAACCGCAATTACGTTCCGTTTTACTATATCATTTGTAAAATACTGCAAAATACATACATAGCTAAGACTTTGTTGGTATATTAATAATACGGTTATTTTGTTAAAACTAAATAACTACAAAGACAATAAACACTACACTTTAGCAGTTGCACAAGCGACGTTTGGATGAATTTGTTTTTACACCGTCGTTGCTATGGCTACCGAATTATATATCAACATATAATCCTTAGTTAGGTGATTTCTCTTAGTTGGCGAAGATAGCGACATTGTCGGTCAGCAAATAGCTTTCGGAGATAAGCGAGCGTTTATCGGGACAGCTGGGAAATTATGCAATTCTGCGCTTCCCTTCAATTTTGCTAACTTTTCTCGCATGAATGGACGCTGGCATGAAAATCGGCTTACACAAAATAAAAGATTCTAGATATTACTACTTTTTGTACACTGTATATATTACAGTGTACAATGTACAATGAAGAAGAAATAATGAATAGGAAGATATAAGATATAGAATAGAATAAAATCATTGAATAGAATTTGTAAAACAATAGAATTTATGAAATACGATTTGAAATATATATTATTTTAAACATACTGAATATAAAAGAAGTGAAACACTGTTTCTATAATGTATCTAATATACATGTTTATTTAGTTCAGAAAGCTACTACATAGAAATATAACGACACATGGTGGTAAAACTCTTCTATGGAAAGTTTCATTTAAGAATATTTTTTTCAGTTTTCATTAGTAGTAACTAAATTAAGTTTACTTGGGTACATTTTATTCCTCTTAGGGTTTATTTTACTCTCCTCAACGTCGATCACTAGTCTGAGAGCATCGCCAAAATGTCGTCACTTTACAAACGTTTACCGACAGTACGGATAATGAACCTATCGACCTTTTCATTTCCTTTTTACACTCGTTTGACATATTTAGTTCAACTCTCCTCTCATATCGCCGATGTATAGGCGGCAGAAACAACTTTTCGTTTTCCCTCGATCGACATATTATTTCTAAAGCAATAAAACAAATATAAATGTTCTGGGTGACACAGCATATGTTATGGGCAGACGTTGCACTTACATACAGTTAAACGTTTTGCTCGTCACGGCACTTTACACAATAATAAAAAAGAACTAGTGACGTTCGCCAACTTGCATTGGGGTAGCGTAGGCTACCTCTTCCCTGCTCCAAAACTTTAAAAAAAGGTATGTTCTACGATAATTCTGTACCACGTGGATCGATTTTGATGATTCTGGGTACCTTCAAGGTGGTCCCATATAAATTTGGAGAAGTTCTGATAATGTAATCCATGGGAAAACAATCCAACTCTTAAATTCGCATAAGCATACATACATACAGACATTCATGCCCCCCTCCCATATTAAGGGTAAGCAGAAACCACTGACGTAGCCCACTCTTCGCCCCCGCGTTGCGGCCATTTTGGCACGAGTTTAAAAATTCCCACCTTCCGCACAAGCATCTGCATGATTTAAAATCGTTTTTTTTTAAAATAATTATTACCATAAACATATCCATCAGCGCTTGATATGACATGTAAATACTCCGAAGACAGTAACTTATCACTATGTTAGAATTGGGTTAGAAGGTCATCATCTTAATCTGTCATCATTCATTATCCATTTTTAACGAATTAAACTAGGGAATCGGTAAAATTTACTTGATGAGTCTAATACGTAGTACTGAGCGCTGCACGGAAGCGTTCAACGCCTGCCAAACTTTGCTTTAACAGCAACTGTCCCATAGGTAACGGAAATATATCGCCTGTATTAGAAAAATAACATTTATTAATTATCATATTTGTAATCCTCAATGTTTTTCAAATTGGATATTTGCCCGATTCATTCAGCAGCTAATAGCTGAAGATTGCTGGATTCGATTCCCGCACGAAACAAATACTCGTATGGCCAACAGGTTTCCGGTTTTTGGTGCACGTGTAATATAAACGTACACGTGTAAAATGTACACAGAATACAGATGAAATCCTAGCTGTCGTTATTTGTAAAAAATATATTGTAGTGGCTTTTAAAGTTATTTTACAATTTTAATTTATAGTTTGCGCTAGCCCATAACCAATGCTGTCTCACCCCTGTCAACTTCATCAGTTATTAAGTCTGATATACCCAATGATTGACACTAGCTCTCAGTTCCCTTAAGACCGAAAAACAGTAATGTTAAACGTTTAAATAAAAAAAATGTAATCGTTACAGTCCCTTGGGTAATTTGACCTTCCAGTAGATGCCACTCAATCACTATAGCTGCTGCCACGCCTGACAGCTAGATAAGCAACCGCAGTGTAATGCTTTGGTTATAGTTATTTTTTGAAGTGAATCATCTTTGGGCGCGATGAGAGTAAAATTTCAAGATCGAATTTCTGCAGCGTTTCTGTTATTCTACATTAATATTTATTGATTAATTAACAATTTTTAATGGAATCAGGCGTTACTTTGCGGAAATGCATCAATTTGCTAATTTAATTTGCTAGGATCCGCAAGCAAAATTTAAAATGGTGTGTATTACCTAGTATTTGTAGGACAACGGCCCGCCTCTCTCTCAACAGCGTGCACAAGCAATCCAATACCGCCACCGGGCTCCGCCACTAGACACCCTCCACCGCTACAACACTACAAGGCAATACATACCATTGAAGTCGAGAACACGATACGTGTTTTACCTCAAAACGAACCATTATCAAGTGATATTGAATGTACGACAGTCAGCCGCCGTTTATATACTGAGCAGTTATTTTATAGCACCTAATATTTTTGTTAAGTCATTTTAATTTATTTTTGTTCCAATGAAATTTCTAATATTGTTGGCTCGGTTGGCGCAGTGGCTAAGCCCTTGGCTTTTGCGCCGCGGGTCGCGGGTTCGATTCCCGCACGGGACAAATATTTGGATGGCCTATAGATAATTGTTCCGGGTCTGGGTGGTTTGTGCATGTGGAATTTATGTCTGTGTTTTACAGACATATATTCCACATGCACAAACCACCCACGACAGAGGAGAAATCCTACTGTGGGGCATCGTTTTTTTTAAAAAAAAAATATATTTAATTTTTAGTTTTGTTCTTTTTTAAATTAAAAATCGATGTTCACACTAGGATATCTCCTGTACTGTAAGTGTTTTACAGGCATACATTTCACATGCACGACACAACCAGACTGTTTTTACACAAATGTTGTCTTCGCCTAGTATTCGAAACCAGGTTCGGCGGCGTCAAATTCTAGTACTCTGACCAACTGTAACAAACCAGGCGGTTGTCGAAAGGTTGCTTCAACTTCCAATTTATCTGTTTTCTTAGTTGATTTCGCGTTCATCGGATGATATGTGCAACCCCACACCCTGTACTACCCATAACAAATGCCGTGTCCCCAGAACATTTCTGTGTCCACACTGCTATCGTCATGTTGAGACATCAGGGCTTAAGTCTCATATGCCCAGTAATAACACTTTCTTACGTTGCCCTATAGACCGGCAGAATAACTAATTACCTAGATCCTTCCTTTCCTGCATAGGAATCATCCCACCATTTTTAGTATAATCAATTAGTTAACAAATGTTAGAACGAACAATGCTAATCATTTTTAACACGCGCGTGCTAGGCGGGTCATTTACTCGAATATTCTAGTTAGTACCTACGTAAACAATGGAAATACATCCAAATTAGAATAACAGGAAAATAAAAAAGCCATTATAATCACCACCCAAAGCAATGGCATGCAAGCGTTTATTTATACTTGTTAAATGTCCTGTTAACCATTGGTTGTGTACGGTTGTGCATCTGCGGTTCGCGATAGCGCTTTGTACTTTATTGTTAACATTAATGAATTAAAAATCTATCAGTTGTTTTTAATATTCCATGATCATCATATGCATATTTAACAACAAGTGTAATTATCTAGTGTGTTAAGCTAAATACTTAGCAAGTTATTTAGACTACAAATTGCTTCTGTGTACTAAGCGAGTTATCTAGACTATCAGGAAAGCAGCCGATCTCGTGAATACGAAGTTTCAAACTGGTGTAAACTGTAATAAAACGTGTGAAATTCCTACAGGTTTTATAGGTAAGTATAGGTAGGCCTATTTAAATCTTTACTAGTTAACCAGTGCGAATATTTGGCACAGTATCGAGATCGGGAACAAATGGCGCCGTCTACCTTTTTTAAAATTCTTTAAAGAAGGTAGTTTCGTAAATAACTTCTACCGACGATCTAAAATTCTAAACTTCTTAACTTATACGACTTTTCGTGCATGTTAGTTAAACAGATTGTCAATAGATGAAATTAAACAATGAAATTTATTAATTCAATCTTTTTAATCCCTTTTTTTACGAAAACATTAATTTTAAGACATTTACTTATTAAAGAGAAAAATAACAATGAAAATGGCGAATGAAAGCATTAATTTTGATACAGTATTAAGATAGATATTTCATACCGACAATAAAACACCTTTTAGAAATAATATATATAGAATAAAACTTTTTTTATTATATTTAATACATTTGACCAGAAATTCTGGTGTTTACGGGTAATATACTTCACGATGGTAGATTCGCCTAGAACATTCCCATTCACTGTTGTACATAGTATGAACGTTTAAAAAAGATTTTACAGTTTATACTCGTTATACGATGGACTACAAAAGCTTACAGTTCCCAAAATAAACCGTCTATCAGTGGGACTAATCGCTGTAATCTTTTGTCAATGTATATAGAGCGCATTTATTCATTAAATTTCTGTAATATAATCAGTGATAAAAGATAAACTATGCCATTCTTATATTTGTAATACCGTTGGTGTTAACCTTATCTTTACATTTTAAAGATATGTCAGTAGCTACAGACCGTATTTAATTTGCACTGGAAATTATAGTGAGATTATAAAAATAACTGGATCTCCATGCCCATGTAGATTGTTATACTTACGAAAATTATTTAAGTCTGTTAAAATTATTGAATAACTACATACATACATAAATGAGATCACGACTGTATCCCATAAGGGGTAGTCAGAGGCTGGGCACTCACTGCAAAAACAGATGACTGCCACAATCCACGTTTCACCAAAACAATATAATGTACTTGGTGTGATAGGTGGTGCAGTTTAATTCCTTACTCGCAATTAAGAGATCTATTGGATGAGATGAAGTGGTAGTATTCTTTCAACGAGCCGCCACCACACGGCTTTTTGAATAACTATCGCGTCTAAAAGACTTAAAACGTTTAGTGTTCCAAAAAGTTGTGATATACGACTACATTAATACGTGTGATTCAGGTTAAATTTAATTTTCTTTTCAATATATTCTGCATATCATTTGTTTTTATAGGCTACTCACGATGATGGCTAAAACACGATGATATCTTCATCCAGTAATAACATGCGCTGTTTAAATACATTTTATTACATATACTAACTGGTGGTAGGATTCCTTCGAATGAATCTGTCTCGGTAGGTACCACTTCAGTGCCTGTCAAACATTAGTGTGCAAGTGTTATTAATGTGTTTCGATCTGATGGGCACTGATAGCTAATTACAAACTGAACCCAGAAATATTCTGGTTGAAATAGCATGTGTTGTATGGGCATACGTACTATAAAAGAAAATGTAGAAAAGAGTCACGATATTATTTAGCCTTTTTACTATTGTCTTTGTTCTGCACATATATATAAACTTGCTGACCTGTCCCGGCTTCCCACGGAAGTTATTGTTATGTATAACTCATTTAGGAGTAAATGTTTATATAATCCGTTCGTAGTGGGTGTCTATGTAGAAAAATGTATAAATATGCTTTTTCAATGAATATGTATCGCTCATATATATATTCTCGTATATATAGTCGAAGAAGTTCGGATCCTTTACTCATGATATACAAACTACGTGGCACAAATAAAACGACATTACGCGGTGACGATTAACGAAGCGTGAGCGTCGTGCATATGCGCTGTGAATACGGGTTCGCTATATACTATGTTCGTGTGTATTAAACGTTTTAAATTCATAGATCACGTCTTTTTATGGCTAGGTCATATTGAATGTAGATTCATTGCGAATGTGACTGCGTTTTGCCGCTAACGCATTAAAATCGCAATCGAAAGGAGATTGCTGTATATTCGATGATTTCAAAAAATCTCGTATAGGCACTTTACATAATAAAAGACGTGTTAATTGATTACATTTTTTTTTGTTACAATGACAATCTAAATTGGAATTTAAAATTTAAGCATGCAGTATGTTGTTAAAAAGATTGTATGTATGTTTAGATAAATTTATTTTTGTGTAACGCTTGTAATGTTCATATTTTTTTCAAATCGAGGTTAATGAGGATATACGACGCAGCGTTACTATTAATTAGTGAAGTTTAAAAAAAAAGGTGTACGTGAGGATTTTTGCCATTTTAAAAATATCATTTCTCAAACCTGTTGCTGTTTGCTTCTAATGATTTAGAATTATTTTCGTAAAGTTTACTTTTGAAGTACAATACCTCAATATGCAGTAATTTTATAATGTAAAAGTTACCTTAGTCTTCCGAGTTGTCGCATGAGGTATTTATATTTGAAATGTAAAACAATCAAGCATTATACTATGTCACCAAAGAAAGTAATATTATAATCTGCCACTGAGGAAACTGAAAAATTTAAAGATAACCTTGAATAAATGAAAAATATTAATAAAATCGGCTGAAGAGAACCCACCACCCCGTCTCAACCCGTGGGTTTCGTAAAAGTCGACAGAGGGAAAATTAAAACCAGGAGATGGGCAGCAGCATCTTCCTGGAACATCTGAATAAATAAACCTGCGGCCAAGCGTTGCGACTATGGCAAAATCCCCTTAAAATGAGAGCCACACATTTCTGGCAATCTGTGGGGGAGGCCTATGTTCAGCAGTGGACTAGTGACAGGCTGAAATGATGATGATTAATAAAAGCGGTTAGTTAAAGAAAATTTATTAATAAGTAATTGTAATATACCCAGTGTCGAGCCGTTTTATATATTATAAAAATTTGCAGATTTTTAATTAGTGTGGTGTGTTGGTGAAATAGTCATAAATATATATGTGCGCGTTCTTCACATGTCTGACTATAATTTCTTTAATTTAATATCGGGGAAATATATATATATATATTATACAAGACATATATTATACGTAGTAACTTCATATTTAGTTATTTGGTGTATGTAATGTACAAATTATGTATATAAGTTATAAGACTGAGCATTGAGATACATATATTACATACATAAATATATTACTGATGGCAGGAATCCGTCTGGGTAGGTACGAGTACCACCCCAGAGACACTTATTCTGCCGTGAAGCACTAGTGTGCAAACATTACTGTGTTTCGGTTTGAAGGGCACTGTGAGCTAGCGTAATCACTGGGCATGTGACACTTAATAACTTATGTCTCAGGGTGATGGCTACAGTGTGGTGTCACACAGAAATTTTCTGGGTGACACAGCATTTGTTATGGGCAGACGTTGCACTTACCATCAGGTTAACGTTTTGCTCGTTTCATCACTATATCCATTAAAAATATATACAGATTTATTAGCCTATATGTGTCCGGCAGAGTCGAAGAGCTCCTACCTCTTTTTGATCTAGCCAAGCGGTTACAGCAAACCCTCCAGAAGTGGACTCTTAATAGGCTAGCGAATGAACAGAGAAAGAATAATAACCAATATTTAATGGTGATTTTGTATTAGACCAGCGAAAAGCTTCATACTATATTGTCAAAAAGAAACAATCGATCGGTTTATTCACTTATTCCCTGGAAAAACAGGCGCAGTTTGGTCTGCAGTGCGACTTGTGTTGACACGTTAGCGCCGTCGCAGGTTCCGGAACCTGCCCGCAGGGCAGGCTCTGCTACAGCGACGCCGGAGTGTATGAAGCGCCGCAAATACAGCCCTCCGCGAGGGCTATATATCTGTGCCGTTTGGCGTGGGGACATTCGGGCCGTGGGGACCAGACGCGAGACGTTTCTACAAAGATATCTGCTCACGCCTTGTTACCATTTCTGGTGACCCAAGAGCTCGCTTGTACTTCGGCCAGCGAATTAGCCACGCGATACAGCGTGGCAACTCGGAAAGCTTGCTGAACACGCTGCCCACAGACGACCACGTTTTAGCTAGCATTTTTTATCTAGTTTAGTTTTTAAATAAGTGCTTTTTTATTTAGCATAACAGTAATGTTTTTATTAATAATAAAATGTTTACGTTTAAGCTTCAATGAAAACAATCAAAAATATTTTTTAGAAATCCAGTAAAAATACTATTCGTTATTTAGTTTCGATAGGTGTCCGGCAGAGCAGAATAGCAACTTCTTTCCTACCTAGGTGTCGTAAAAGACGACTAAAGTATTATATGAATAGCCTTCATTACTGCAGTACAACACCATAGTATGCAATGCTGTTACTATACTGCTCGTGGGAACGCAATGGGGAGTAAGAATTGCTTTGACTCTTATCAAAATGGGGTGGTGGTTCGCCACCCTTCACGAGGGCGAAAAGTGGGCAACGTGTGTGACCTTTACCTATCCCTTTATATGCGAAAAAAGCGTGACTATATGTATGTATGTATATACAGATGTATACTTTTTTAGTACGCGAAAAAGTATTTTAAGTTTTATCTGCATGTGACCAGTCTAAGCGGTTATATTGGTGGATACAAAATTTAAGTAAATCATTATGATATCAAAATTTACTTAAATTTTTCAAATTAAAAAAAGAAAATATCGTACAAATTCCGATGTAAAGAAACACATTTAAATACGTTTTCATTCTGCCACTAGGCCGTAGTAGTCTGAGCTTTAATTTCATGGTACGCGAGCAACCCGAGTTAGAACTCCGTGCTGGCGCAACTGAAAATAGTAATTGCCACTCTGAGTATTGATTTCCTCGCGATATAGAATTATTCATATACCTTGAAGAAACAGGCATTTTTTGATAATATAATGCATTTTATGGAAATAAGGAGTCTACCGACGTGTATTTGAGCAGACGTTTTTTGCTAAACTCAATTACGCTCTCTAAATAGCAATTGGACACAGTAACTTTAATCAGTTTTTTTTTTCTAAGAAATATAAATTTTTTATTACAAATCTCTTACATACGTACATGTATATATAGTCACGCCATTTCCTATTTAAGGGGTAGGCAGAAGCTACACGTGCAGCTCACTTTTCGCCTCCGTGGGAAACGAGACGTGATGGGTGGCAAACCACGTCGCCGCAAATCTTTTAACGTCATCAAAATTACCAAAATTATGTCGCAAATCGATGTCGTTAATCGATTAATAACAGATCACTAAGTAATATTTACACGATGGCAACCTCGTACCGGCGAACGCAGGTCGTCCCCCCACTAGATGGAGCGACGACCTGCATGGTTTTGCGGGAAGTCGATGGATGCAGGTGGCTCAGGACCGTGTTTTGTGGCAATCTATGGGGGAGACCTATGTTCAACAGTGGACTCAAATATGCTGAAATGATGATGATGATGATGAATGTCAAACAAGAAAAAGTCAAACATTATAAATTGTGTTTAGGAAGATAAAATAAATATACTTCAAAATTAATTTTGACACAGTTTCGTACATAATATATACCCAGTTCAGCATCTTCAGATTTTGCCTACATTCATTTCAAATATATTTTTTTAAAAGCAAAATTTCATCAAAGTCGTCAGTGACATTTCTGAGATAACAATTATTGCTCGCTTAAAATTATATTGGCGGTTTATACAATTCAGTGACGCTACCTGCCTACATGTAACAATGTCATGTAGTGCAATCTGTTGTCGAGTAGCACATATATAAAAACAACGTTTTAATTACTTTTATATAGTTTTCGTATTTAGTAAAAATACAAATCGTTAAAACCGTTTATGATAAAGGAAATTAAATTTTGAGAAAACTAAAACGATCAAAAACATTAAAAGTAAATATACCTAAATTTAGGGAGGAGCCGATAGTTGTACGGCTGAGAATACTGTATGTATTATTTAAATATATTTTATTTATATTTTATATATATATATATATATATATATATATATATATATATATATATACTACTGCCGTGTCCCAATTTAAATCGGAGATCGTTGTGTAAAATGTATTTTTTTTTAGAAGATATGAGACGTAATGCATAATGAAGTAAACTATGTTTGTCTATCAAATAAGCCATAAACATCACTCGTTTGAGTTAAGGTTTGGCTAATTAATACATTTTAATGGAACAACAGCACGGTGTACAATAAATCTTCCAAAGTTCTCATAATTCGTTTGTGCCCTTGGTATCTTTGAATTTATTAAATGGAAAACGAAATATCTAAACGTTGAGATGCTTTGGGGATTACTCAATTAACATTTCATTTTAATTAATAATTGACAAGATAATGCAAGAGAAATTCGACTCGTGTTATGTCACTGGTGGTAGGATTCCTATGCAGGAATCCGTCTAGGTAGGTGACACCCCAGGGCCAGTTATTCTGGCGTGAAGCAGTAGTGTGCAAACATTAATGTGTTTCGGTTTGAAGGGCACTGAGAGCTAGCGTAATCACTGGGCATATGAGACTTAAGAACTTATGTCTCAGGGTGACGGGCGCAGTCTGGTGGTGCGCAGAAAATGTTCTGAGTAACACAGCATCTGTTATGGGCAAACGTTGCACTTACCATCAGGTGAACGTTTTGTAATAAAATAAGAAGTTTCTGTTATCTTAGTTGCATTCCTGATATTTTAGATATATCTTTTATTTAATGTTTACGATTTTAGTCCGAAGATATAATACTGCCACAAGTTTACGCGCAAATACAGAGATTCTCATTCGTCCTAACATACTAGCGCCTTATATAACGCTATTGAGATCGATCGAACAACAATCACACTATAAGCAGATCCGCAAATAAACTTAGACTACTGGGCCATGCGGTTTTGCTTAAGATATATAATTAATAACTCTTACATTTTTTCATTGCTTATTTATAATACATGAAGAGATTGTGAGCTTTCTCATAGTCAAAGTTTATATGGAGTAGGAGTGCATAAAGCTAAAATATATGTGTTACAAATACATTAGATTCAATAAAAAATAAAGCCAGTTCCAATTATCTTTCAAATGAATCCAAAAATAATACGCTAACATTTTCTATTTTGGCGTGCTCTGTCGCTGCAACGTATTTGTTACTCACAATATCCACGAAAAGTTATCAGCGAATTCTATCTGTCACTCAGTGGCTAGCTAGAAAAGATTCCCCTATCGGTTGAGTCAGCCTGCTCTATTTGAGTATAAGATTTATTTGTCTAAGTAAACAGTCGGCTTTATTAGTCATAATATTACATTTTGGTATTGCTCAGAATATATTTCTGTTTTCCTGTAAGTAATATAGATGCTACGTTAGCAATATTATTTAGGCGTGGATGTTTACGGCATTGGATTTTTTGCATTACTGTCACTTGTCATATCATCTTTATCACCTGAACACACTTAAATTTAAAGACCAAATTGAATTGTTTCATTTATACAATTCAACAATAAAATAATTACTGATATTTGTTTAAGAATATTTTTAAGGAATTTGCGGATCGCACACAAACCAAGTTTCGAAATGGAACTCAAATGTTTATGATCATTTTATATTTTTTCAAACATTCCTTAAGAAATTTAAACTGCCTAAAGGATATTTTTTGCAAGTAGTTTTTTGTCAATGTCAAATTATGGTGCGCAGTAACAAAATAACCAAAAAAGGTCTTCCAGACTCCTATTTCTTATTCAACTAACATTAACTTTGTTACATTTTCGAACATTTCCATTTATTCTAAAATACCAAAATCACCAGCACTCCAATCATAATATGTATTTCTATCTCTTATATTAAATATTAACGGATAATTTATAGATCGTTGTTTGTAGTATAGAAAGATTTAGGGATTCTTTTTCTTCTCCTTAGCTGAGATATAGTAAAAACTTTATCTAAATAAGTATGTATTTTATTATTATAATTGTAAGGCGTTTTTTCTAATGAACATGATGCTTATTATTACCTCGACAATCCCAGATAATGACCGTGATACTAGTATCTACATATTTACTTATGCGAAAGATACGTTTTCACGCGTTAACAGTCGGAAGTAAAACAAAAAGCCGAGCGTTCATAATAAAGTTCACACTTGTTTTTTTCTTAACCGACTTCGAATAAGGACGAGGTTCGCCTGTATATGTATATATTTTTATGTATGTTCGGGCATAACTTCTTGGTTTATGAACCGATTTTAAAGATTCTTTTTGTAATTAGAAATAGGGGACAGTAGTTGTGGTTGTATATAAAATTGGTCATGTTTTATTGATATATATTTTTATTGATAAGATCTACGAGAAAATCATGAAACTGAAATACGCTTAAGCATGTTTGTAGCTGCTGCGTTGAAGTCACCACCACCACCATTTCAGCCTACCATTAGTCCACTGCTGAACATAGGCCTCCCCCATAGAGTGCCACAAAAGTTTGTAGCTCTCATTTTGGTGGGATTTTGCTTGGCAGGCGGGTTGGCAACCGCAGTTTATTTATTACGATGTTCCAGGAAAATGCTGCTGCCCATCTTCTGCTTTTAATTTTCCCTCTGTCGACTTTTACGACACCCACGGGATGAGATGGGGTGGTAGATTCTCTTAAGTCGCTACCACACGGCCTAGGACGGCGTTGAAGTCAGTATTAGATTAAATACGATAATTCTTATACATAGTCGACATTACTTTTCATTATACTTTGTTGTCCGTTATACCGATGTCTCATGGTCACAATTGTGCGGTGCTACAAAGAGCATTCCCATGCAATGTTCTGGGTAACACTGTAACTGTTATGGGCAGACGTGACACCTACCATTATGTGAACGATTAGCTGCTCTCCTTACGTTAATAAAAAACTAATATAACAAGAAAGGAGAATTTTCCGTAATCATTATGCTCGGCAGGCCGATTGAGGATCACATTTCCAGATGTCTGCTCGTTACCTGTCTGGCATTTTTGAGGTATATGGCAGTACTAGGTAAGTACCACCCCAGGGCCAGTTATTCAGCCGTTAAGCATTAGTGTGCAAACACTTACTGTGTTTCGGTTTCAAGGGCACTGTGAGCTAGCGTAATCACTGGGCACATGAGACTTAAGAAGTTATTTCTCAGGGTGACGGACACGGTGTGGTGTCATAGAAATTTTCTGGGTGACACAGCATTTGTTATGGGCAGACGTTGCACTTACCACCAGATGAACGTTTTGCTCGTTTCATCACTTTATCCAATAAAAAAATGCCAATAACCATGATATTTATCAGAAATTACGGCACCCTCGGAACCTAATCGGGGTTAATATATTTTTACTCTGAAACCAATACGTTACCATAAAGTTTGGTGATATATTCAGATGTAAGGCGCACAATGCTAATAATATTTAGCGGATAACGCCCTAAATAAAGAGCATGATGTTTTATATAAGGGGTTGGAGGATTTGAGTAGGAAGAGAAATGATGAAAGATGATTTTTTTCGAAAAGAATTCAAAATGAGATTAAAATGCGGTAGTTGCACTTTTGATGGCTATTCATTGTGGTACTTTGTCTATTGGTTTGTGAACTAGCTATGCTAATCTAACTGATATCACCGCCAAAGATAGTGGTGGTCGTTGAAAATAAGTCAATAATACATGTTAAATCATCAGGTAAAAGCCCACAGACGCCGTCTACCGTAAAACTTTACAAAAAAGGTAATTTATATTCCACCAACTTCTCACAAGTATCATCTGGTCGGACATCCTTCTTTTCTGATCACGAGCTATATTTTTTACTCAAAACTGTTTTAGGTCATAACCTTAATAAAAATAGGCGAATTTTGAATACTCGTACCTACTCCTACTCGTACTACTACGCATCGAATACTGTACGTGTACGTTTAGCTCTGTTTATCATTAATCGATCACTGCATGGTCAATTTATGAAAATATAAACGAATTAAGCCCGGAATGGAGATAATAAGAGTCGCTACCAGTGCAGTTATTGGACAGGGACTGTCATATATGATATACCGTCCATATATGATATATGGTGGCGATGGGCTCACCACCTATCACACCAAGTGCATTATATTGTTTAGTGAAACGTGGATTGTGGCAGTCATCTGTTTATGCAGTGAGTGCCCAGTCTCTGACTACCCCTTATAGGATACTAGTCGTGATCTTATATATGTATGTATATGATATACGTCATATACTGTGTAACCAGACCAGAAAACTAACATGGTTGCGTTTTGTTTAGTTGTAGAATTTCGATTCAAATGGAACACCACAAGGCTATTGTACGGAGCTATTATGTAAAATTCACTTTGTCTTGTTTTTAATGATGTCGCCTATGTTGAAATAAAACGTTAGATACCGAAAAGAAAACGTTCCTTCACCTCCTGCATTGTGCGTGATTTAACAAATTAACAAAATTTATAGCTATTAAAGAGATGCAAAGTAAGGACAAAACATTGACAAAATCGATTCACTAAGTAGTACCTCTACCTTTTAAGGTCAAAAATCGAGAACATCCTGTATATCATACATAAATACAGTCACAACTTTTTCCCATACAAGGGGTAGGCAGAGGTCACACACAGTAGCCCACTTTTCACTCGTGGAAAGGCGTCCCCTTTTGATATTACCATTTTGGTACGAGTAAAAAAAAATCTTACCTAATCCCCATCGCGTTTCCACGAGCAGTTAACATTGCATGTGGTGTCCTGTATAATGACCACGATTTATTGAAATACTTTTAATCTGAATATTATTCTCACAGCTAAATAACAGAATTTAATAATGTGGAAACATTAATTTTATATTGCATGTTTTGGTAAATATTTATTCTTAATAATTACACGGTTTCGCTTGCTATTACATTTGGTAAGTAATTTGGTCTGACATAATTTAGTAAAATTTTAATATTTGTGGTCGGAGTTTACTGAAAACTTTATATTATTAAGGTTACAGTTACCATATATATTTACTCAATGCAGTAATACAATAAGTACAGAATCACCCATAACATTCCATCGTTATTGTTGAAGTCATAATGATTTCTCATATTTACATACATACATACATAAGATCACGACTGTATCCCTTAAGGGGTAGTAAGAGACTGGACACTCTCTGCAAAAACAGATGACTGCCACAATCCACGTTTCACCAAAACAATATAATGCACTTGGTGTGATAGGTGGTGAGCCCAGTCACCATGCGCTGTTGGGTGCACAGTGCAGTTTAATTCCTTACTCGCCTTTTACAAGATCCATTGGAAGAGATGGAGTGGTAGTATTCTTTTAATTCTTATATTTACGCACGCGAATATTATACATTTAATAAAACTAATTTTAAGAATTTATCGCTTTTAATTTTGAACTATTTATAACCCAAAGAATTGAAATAAGGGGAAAAAAATATTATCCGCTGGAGCACAGAGGCGAATTCTTTCCGGCTCCACAACCTTCCTAAATATTAGACTTATATTTTCTTTTTCTTTTACTTAACTTGTGTCCGATAGAAATAGTCAAATCAAGTTAAAAGGATATTGCCAAATTTTGAAGTAATACTTACCTTACCACACAAGTAATATTTACCTTTCTTATATAAAATCAAAACGCAGAAGTAATATAACATTACATACAGTCTTTTACCTCTTGTTAAGTTACAGCTCAATAGTATAATAGAATTTCTCCTAAGTTTTCCAACTAACACATCACTTCCGACCTTTGTTCCTCCATGTTTTACTTCGAACAGTTCTTGTGTCGATTTGAAACAATACGTTATCGACCAGTGACACTAACAGAAACATATAGTAAGCATCGTTCATAACATTTCTGTTGTATTAATGAACGACCAGGTGGGTTATTGATTACCTGGTAAGTCACTGGTCCCGAGTACGAATCTCTGTTAATATTAAATATATCTGCAGCAAATATTTGCTTTTGTGTCTGTGTGTTTCTGATATCGCATCATAGTGTTGGTTCGATCCTTACGCATAAGCGTTACGTCGAGGACGGACCTCTGTTTGCGCTAGTAAATATTAGCACTCAAATAATATACTCTGTACACTTGAAAACCTCTTGCTATAAAAGTTATAGTTGAATCAGTTCACAATATCCTATCCATTTTGCGTTCCAAATATTTGCTATATCAACGAAAATGTGAATGTGATCAAAGAAAATTTTCCTCCAAGTTATAGCGACAGTCCAATTTTTTGTTCAGGCTTATATTGTGGTTCGTTAACAAGATTAAGAGGTCGCGTGTATATAATCAAATGTAACTAATTTCCTTTTTTAATTTTTTGTGCTAACGTATTATTTACTTGAACAGAAAGGACAAATTATTACCGAAGGTGAAAACAATTGTAAATAAAAAAAAAAACTCTTATTATAAATACATTTTCTCATAGCTTTTGCAAGTTCTACCAAAATATTTGTGTGTTGCGATATCTATGAAATAACAGTTTACGTTTTTTTCTTCGGTGATAAGAGTTTAGCTACAGAAGCTTCTGGATTTTAATACGATTTACGGAAACTAAATGATAAATAATTTAATCAAAAAAACCATGCTCAAACAAACTCCAAACATGCTTATGCGATCTAATGTATTTAATCTACGTTAAAAGCATTCAATCAATTTGCTTATCACATTTATTAATGGCGGCCACTTTACTCGTTTGTATTTCCCTAACATTTATAGCTTGAAGTTATTTTAACGTGACTGTAACTAATTTTACATCATTCATAGTCCGTAAGCAAACGATTTTTCATCTAGGTAATTTTAATTTTATGTTTGTTTTTAAGTCATCGGCGTCTGCCTGCAAGTTATCCGTTTCTGAATCTCTCTCAATTAAGGATAATTTTCCTTCATTGCCAATATGGGCAGGTGTATTGTACTGCTGTCAAGGATGATTTTTTATAGGAGGAAGTGGCAAGATGAGCAAAAGTTTCACTGGATGGTACGTAGAACGTTTGTATATAACAAATGCTGCGTCACCCAGAACATTTCTGAGGGTTACCACATTGCGAAATAATACTTATTCCATTACTCTACGTGACGTATATTATGTAAAATAAGGAATATATCAAATCACGCAGTGTTTAGGGTAACGTAGTGTGAAGGAAAACAGGGATTTTCCATCATTGAAGTTCTTACAGCCATATTGCACATATCGACGCGCCATCTAGCACAAATTGCGTTTCAAACAACATCATTTTTTTGAGAGGGCTATTTTTTAATCTGATATTTGTACTATACTAGGCCGTGTGGTTGCGGCGTAAATTATTTGACAACTCATCTCATCACATGGCTGTCGTAACAGAATACTTAGGAAAATTCCAGAAAAATACTGATAGCTTCCTACAGATGGAAACTACCACAAATATTCCAAACCTAAATTATAAAGTCTCTTATTAGTCTAAAGTACAGGTAAAGGCACTGCGCACGCCAACCTGCCTAACTATACAAAAGTTGAAGATGAATATAATGGCAGTAAAACACAAAAGCTGCAACAAGATTTATGATACATATGTAGTTGTAATATAAACAGTATTACAATTACTATCTTTTTAGTAGTCGATGCGTCATTACATAGCAACATTTATATTAAGCAAAATTCGTTTCAAAGGGCTTCAAACATTTTTATACTCTCATCCACTTTACTCTCTGTTACGATTGGAGCAATGCATATTTACCAGTTAACGACCAATGTTTTATTTACCTTAAACGCACTGCCACTTGCCCCTAGTAAAAAATTAAAGTGACTACCCAACAATCCCTTTCTTATCAATTCTACAGGATAGAGGTGATTAAAATGTGAACTGTTATTATATAAAATAGTTCACATATGAATTACCATGTTCAGTATATCTGAAAATACTCTTTAGTTTTTTTTTGTCATGTTACAGTCTCAATATTTTTTAAGTTAACGTCCTCATACGCCTCCTCAATCGATAAGAAAATAAGATTACTGTATTATATTGTACTAAATCTTTGGTTAACCTTGCCTATCAAAGTCTGTTATTAACGTAATTGATGGTTCTGCTACATTTTTACAAAAACATTGTTAGTGGTGCTTGCGTGCATACAAAGTATTTTCATGCATATGTATATTCCAACCATTGAAAATAATTATGAGATTTTTTAAATCAAAATTAATATAAAATTGTAGATAAGTAGTAGTATTTCATGATTTAAATATTTTTTTTAACATCTCTATATCTGTTTAAAAAAGTTAGTCGTAGAAAAAATGTATGTACAATAGACGAAATACCTTACGGTTGATAAACATATTACCGCAGAAAATATAACGCTATATCTATATAATCTAAATATGTGGAGATTGGGAAACTCTTTTCACTGGAATGTAAATAAAACAATTTTAAAGGTGTTGCAGAATCTTTAATAGTATCTTATTTTCTGTCTATATACAGAAATGTTGAAATGGTTGTGAATTGTTTCCTTTCAAGTTCAAAAAGTGCTGCACAGAAAGGCACGACATGTGGTCAAGTCTTCACCACTGCATGATAATTTGTGACTTTATACTTTAGCCTTAATTTTCTTTTTGCTTTCGACCTTTATTTGACAATTATCTAAAAAAAGTTCTTCTCTTATTTCTGTGAGGGTTTTGGCACGTGTAGTCCACACATGTCTTCGAAATATTTTTTATTTCTCTGACATACAGGTTTCCTCATGTTGTTTTCCTTCAGCGCCGGGCACGTGGTAAATCAGCACTTAAAATTGCAATTAAATATTTTAGTGGTGCCGGCACCGGGAATCGAACCCAGGTCACTCGCGTACTATGAAATTTAAAGCGAGCGCCTAGCCTCTGAGTCTATGTTAATTTATTTTACATTTATCAGCAATGTATAATTTATTACTTATACAATGTGTCCAGGATTAGCGATAATTTAGTCACTGATTCTACCAAGAATTTATGCGCTCGCGCTTACGTTACCTTTTAACATAAATATCTCCTAGAATAACTAACTTAACGCCATAATTTTGATGTTTCGTTGCTTATCTCAAAATCTGTCGATTTTATACTAAAAAATCTGGTCTTATAGTACTTGATTCTGCACAATGTAACAATAACTTTCGTTTTAATAATGATCATGATCAAATAAAACGTATCAAATAGAAAAATACCATTTGCGGATCTGTGAAGCTACACACTTTCAAGTTATTGCAATTTTTGCGAGGACATATGACATAACGCACAAAAAAGTTGAAATGGCCATAGCTGGAAGGAGTAAAGGGGGGGAGGACCCATTAGGGGGTCGTTTTAGAGTGGGGATGAGATGTAGATGAGCTAATACTTATCGTCACCATGGTAATTTCACCCAATTCATACATTAAAGTACAGTTTGTCGAAAGCAAAAAAGAAAGATTTTTCTTAATATCATTATGGTTGATTATATTGTACTTTCAAGAGGATGATATGAAAAAAACGTTGTAGTTTTTATATATCTTGTCGATATACATACACAATACATCACACAATTGCTCTTATTAGTAGTCATTTATGTTATATTGAGTGTTCTTTCTTCTATTTCAATAAAAGCTCGGCTTTGAATTGAATATAGTGTCCATGTATGTGTACATATTGTTTAGTTAGTTATAATACCTATAATTAAACTGTAAATGTAAATTTAAGCATTCACTTATTATTTAGCATATTCTCGGTATATACCGGTAGTTTGTTGAAGACTTTCTATATATTTATATATAGCAAGTCTTCAACAAACTGACTAACCGATTCGCAAGCTTAAGTGACAACGGTTCGACCACATAGCTCATGGAATCTATTTCTGTTGGTGAGGAAGAGCGTGTAGTGAAGTACTTAATAATAACAGAACACAGACCTGTACAGTTTGAAGGTTTTTCCAGGATTGCGGCAATTTACTGTGGTCAACAGTGGACTTGTGATACTCTGTAGTAATGATGATGAACTTATTTTTGTAAACAATGTTATTTATGAATCTACATTTCTGTTAATCTACAGAGGAGATAATGCGGGCTGCGCTCCATACTTTATCTAAATTAATAGCCTAGGCCGGCAAAAACAGTAGCTAAAGCAGTGGAATGTATAAAGACTAATTTGAAAACGGTTCATTAAGCTATAATTCCACTGCTGGAAGTATTCTGGATGTTTTGGACTAAAATACTTTGTTACAAATATTACAAAATTTGCAGTAATTCTCCTTAACTTCGCAGCATTCTACTGTCTTTGTTTCACACACTTTCATAGTATTGTGTGTCCTACGTACAACGTTGCATCTATTTAACCCACATTCAAAGTTAAATAGTAGTAATAAAACTTTATGTTGCTGTAATTTTGAAACCATCTCGACGTTTAATAGGAATCGGTATTCTTTATTCTAGTTTTGGCAGAAATCCCGAAAAGTACATTTTAAATCTATTGCCTCTATTTCAGACGCAATGTTTTAAAAATACATACATCATTGTTTTGAAATGTATACGGAATTGATTGAAGAAGATTTCGATTTTTAAGTAGAATATTATCCTTCCAAATAGATTTCATACTTACGGAGTTTAGAATAATTAGACACGTGTGTTTTTAGATTAACGAATTACGGCACTTAATTGTCAATTATCCTAGAACAATGTGATATGTAGTAAACAAAGTGAGCTTCAGAGTTAATATAGCTATAAAAAGTAAAGAAATGGCCCTATAAATGTCTTACTGCGGGGAACAGAGGTACTATTATTTTATGCAGAAGGTTTTGATGCCGGGAGACACTAACACGGTGATTTGGTTCGAGATGTCAGACGACACATGTTGTCCAAGGATTTTTTACGATGTTTTTTTATCATAGCCAAACATGTGGTAAACTAGCATTAAAATTATAGTAAGCCTGTATTAATTTTAGGGGTTCTGCCACCGTTCCGCTCGTTATATAGATTCGCGTTAAACTGCTATGTGTAATCACTATACATTTTAATTCCACAGTTTTGATGGTTTCGAAGTAACGTATAGATAATACAAAGAAAGACACGTCTCTGTTATTTATTTATTTATAGGTATCTATAGAGGCATAGGTAATACGTATGTATTACCTATTGTTCTGTTTCAAATATTATGCAAATATAATATTAAATTTTGTAGTTTATTCCTCCATAAGAGGGGCAATATGTCAGTAGCACTTTTAGTTCCAAAGATAAAGCAAAATGTTTTCACCAACCCTGTGCTCCTAACCTCTCATATCGTGGCTTTTATTAGCTTTACAATACAATAGCCATAAACCACTTTACTTAATGCATTTACCATGGTTGCTTATCACACTCAAAAATATCACGCAAGGGAATACTAGTGATAAATTTCGTTGTTGTTTATTTGGTGGTTAAACAATTCGTAACTGAAAATATAAATCAAATTTCACTTATACGATGACATTTTTTGGTAGGTCCATGCACTGAGTCGAGTTTTCTATGATCGCATCTGAGTCCCAGCCGATATTTTGATGATATGACCGATTTCCACCGAATAATATTTGAAGCTATCAACACGACTACGCGAACACCACAAGTAAGACGCGAAAACAGCCACTATGTTCCTCGTCCGTATCCACCTACCCACGCCCCAATGAAACGCTCATCGTGATATGATTGCAGGCAGGCCAGGTTGCAGTGTCTGTGGGACGGAACACGGAGACAAGAGAAAACAACACAACCAGACTTGAAAACCAACAATTTGTGTTTTTTTACAAATGTTGGCTCCGCCTGGGATTAGTAATTTCGGATTATTACACCCAAAAGAGACAACGTATGAATTTTGATTTTGTAATGTCCATCGTAGTCTTCTCTAGCACCACATTATGGGCACCGGGAAACTGTACCGGGGCTTTGCCTCTTTCAGTGGATTCGTGACGCCTAGTCTCAAATGATGATGATGATTAATGGCGTAAATCAATCAATCGTGTCATTTTGAGGGAGTTTAGTCACGTTAAGGTTTAGTATACTATTTAACACGAATATATCTTTACCCACTGGTAACGGTTTTACTACTTTTATAACGAAGAACGAACTTCTTTAAATCATATTCTTCAACTTTTTTTGGGCGTTTACTTCATCGTTTTTGTTGGTCGATAGTTATGGCGCATTTCTTTAGTCGATCATCAAATGATTATGTACTTACTAAGAACGTATTTTACGACTCTCAAATGTGTAAACGTTCTGGTACTGTTTTCCTCTATACAGACTTTCACATAACAATAACTTCCGTGCGAAGCCGGTGCTTGTCAACTGGTCATCATCATCATCATTTCAGCCTATCACTAGTCCACTAACATAGACCTCCCCCATAGATTGCTACAAAAGTTTGTAGCTCTCATTTTGGGGGGAAGTTTGCCATATATGCCACACTTGGCAGGCGGGCTGGCAACCGCAGTTATTTATTCTGATGTTCCAGGATGATGCTGCCGCCTGTTTTTAAGTTTCCTTCTGTCGACTTTAACGACACCCACGGGATGAGATGGGGTGGTAGATTCTCTTAAATGTCAACCAGTCTATAACAATACTAAAATTGAAATATTTGCCTGTGATTTCAAAATATGAAATAAAATAAGTGAAAACTGTTATTTAAGCACGCCTAATTATATAACCGTTTCTTCTATGTTCGATCGAGGCCAGAGGCTTAGTAATGTATGGAGTAAGCGTATTTTCAGCAGTGAAATTGAGATGAGTTGAAATGGTAGTAATGGTAGTTCCGTTATCTGTTGGTAGCTATGATATTTCCCTTCCTTAACTTTTACGACACTCTATAGGCCAAATAGTCTGACGGGCTGTTATCTTCTGTCGCGACCACCCCGTCGTTGGGATATTTCAGTTTATAATTTTTATCTATTAAATGGTAATTTAACTAAAATTTTTCTTTTCTTTGTTTTGGTTTTCCAGTAAAGAAAAATATTCAATATTAAGTAACGAATAAATATTTGAAATACAAATCTCTAATTCTACAAAAAGCTTTTATTATAGCGTCAGTCATTCAAGGTTGACTATTACGTTAAATGGCTTTCCAATAACTACGTGAATAGACTTGAAATTTTTATCACAAATCTATGCAGTATTATAATAATGTTTATTTGAGTAAAAGTACAAATGCTTTTTAGTTGCCCTTGGGTCGTTTTTAGGCAGTAGGAATACAGTTTTAGTCACTTTAATCATTATACATTTAGTATTTATTAGAATTTAAAGATTTTATTCCATAGGTAGGGAATATTCGTCTGTCGGTTTGAAGGGCACTGAGAGCTAACGTAATCACTGGGCATATGCTTGACTTAAGAACTGATGTCTCAGGGTGACGGGCGAAGTGTGGCGTCACACAGAAATGTTCTTGGTGACACAGCCTTTGTTATTGGCAGACATTGCACTTACCATCAGGTGAACTGTTTTGTCACTTTATGCAATAAATAAAAAATAAAAAAGTTGCGCTCACGGAGGGGAAGTAACATTTGGCATAGTTAAAGTTTGTATGAAGAAGAAGCGAGGAATCTAAAATTTTTATTAACATATATATGTTTCAAATACATTTAATCGAAAAAAATAAAATATTCACCATTTACGTTCATACTGACAATTTCATCTGTCGTTTGTTCGCACAAGGATAAAATTAGTAAAAAAAATGTGATTCTCATGGTTATATATATTTTAATAACACGAGCATTAATATCTTTTGCGGTAAATCAATTAGTTACCGAGCGATATATCCTAGTTAGAGCTTAATAATTTTTTTAAGAGACCTGCTCAAGATCTTTACTTTGAGTTTTTGGTTTGTAAAATCTCCGATTATTTGTAAATTAGATTACAAGTCGGTTGTCAGAAAAATACCCACACTGAAGCAATTTGATGGTATCCAAAGGCAAAATTTTGATTTTAGTAGTTCGTGGTCACCTCAGCATCATGTTTAAGTCTCGTGTATAAGTTTTCACAACAAAATCTCAGAACGTGCACAGTCTTTCAATCAAAATGTTCATTTTTTTCATTAAGCAAAGACTTTATTAAAAGGGTTATTATAATATTAAATAATGCATGCATTATGATAACACCTGGGAAAGAAAGGATCGGTGTCAAGCTATTTCGGCGTCTTCATGTTTGTTATGCTATTGTAATTTTGTAAAAATATCCTGACCGCTAGATTTCTTCCTGTTTTTTTGAGTGGCAGTGTAGTCAAAAAATAATGACGTTTAGTTTATGATAGTTCCTGATATTTATGAACATCACTTTTTTAATCAACTAGTATAAGTTCTTTTATGATTTAGGTTCAAAGATTATAATTATCACCTACGGCCATCTTGTGCAAAACAAAAATTACTTTTACGTCAGTGGCATTTACCTATAGCAAAATATCATATTATTTAATGCTATGGTAATAACTAAAATAAACTAATTTAGCAGTTTTAACCTTAATCGAGTTCTTAATTTTCTTACAGCATTAACTGCAAAATAAAATTTACATGTTAGTCTAAACATTATGGCGACCCATTGAAGTTAAGAGTTATTCTAAGAAAAACAATGGTATCTAATTGTTTAACATAGAACATAAAGTAACATCATATGATGTACCACTGTTGAGCACGGGATTCCTGTCATTTCTGAGAGGAAGTTTAGGCCTCGAAGCTCCAATGCGGGTAGATGTAATTCACAGGTCGTCGAAATATTTTTTGTTTCTAAGACATGCAGGTTTCCTCCATCGTCGAGCAAGTGGTAAATCGGCACTAAAAATTGCAAATTACGGTTTTAATGAAGCTAGCACCAGGGATCGAATCCAGGTGGCAGGATTCGGATTAGGTACCACCCCGGGGGGCGTTTATTCTGCCGTGAAGCAGTAGTGTGCAAACATTACTGTGTTTCGGTTTGAAGGGCACTGTGAGCTAGCGTAATCACTGGGCATATGAGACTTAAGAACTTATGTCTCAGGGTGATGGACACAGTGTGGTGTCACACAGCATTTGTTATGGGCAGACGTTGCACTTACCATTAGGTGAAAGTTTTGCTCGTTTCATCACTTTACCCAATAAAAAAAATGTTTGTTTGGCTGTAAGGAATAAACTCAAAAATGACGAAAACCGATTTTAAAAATTATTTCAACTATATAAAGCTACATTATCAGCGACTAACATGACTTTTGTTTTATTTTTAATATTAAAAAAAAAACTGAGATCTCTACGAAAATTGCTATGACTCAAGGGAATCAAAAATTTACTAATAAAAGTCATTATTTGGCGTGCGCTGCGAAAACTATTGATAATGAATAAAGTAATATACTACATTTTCAAAATACTCATAATTAGTCACAAAAAAGTACTCGAGTTTATACGAGTATTATGTCAGACTATTATAGTTAAGTCACATAAACCGCTTTTTGTTCAATCGAAAAATGACGACATTCGTATCATGATATTAATCCTTATCCTGCTAAATAGTTTCATAGTTAAGGTTGATTATGTACATGTAAATTACTCTTTGAATTATTCGAATCAGACCTATCGTTAAGTTGCGACGGGTATACAATGCTAAAAGTAAGAAAAATGCCGTGAATGGAGCGAACAGCCCTACTCTCGCCCGCGTTACGCGCGAATAAACTGAAACCTGTTGATTACCTACTTACTAATATTATTTTTTTGTAAACTAGAAACAATTGAATTGTGGTTTGTAATTTTAATTGTATATTAAAAAAATACAAAGGCCGCGCCGCCGCCCAGATTTATGCGACTTCGGCATCATCGAGGTGCGCTCCCATTACTCAGCGGTCGAGAGCGGTCGTTTAATTTTGTTACCACGACATTAAATACTGTTTACTAGGAAGCTCTGCGCCACTAAATTTTCATGGCTTAGGTTCTCATAAATAATACTTTATTTCGGTAAAATAACGTAATCTTACCTGAATCTTACGCCGATAAAAATAGTCGCTACAAAAAATCTGTACCTCGGAAGTATACAATTGTATCTCTCTTTTTTGATTTTCATGCTGATGAGATCGTAAGAACCCGCTCTACTTGCGTGAATATTTTTAAAAACAACTAATCTGGTACAAAATTATCTGCATAGACTGTTACGTACATAATATGGCACATTTAAAACTGACGTTGTGCTCTCAATGAATTTTTGCCTGTCCCGTAAAGTTAGTATTTTGGCGTTTAATACCATTTACCTCTGAGGTACAGAAATGTTAGTGTAAGGAATTGTTGTTGTTCTATGTGTCCAAATAAAGTAATTTTTCATCTTTCTAATATCTATCTACCCGTGCGAAGCCGGGGCGGATCACTAGTTATCAATATATTACCCTCCTGCTAATATCTGTTCTATATGATTAGGTTTGCTCAACCAGGGAAGAACCACGCATTTAAGAACTGATGTGTCATGGTGCGCAGTGTGGTGATAGACAAAACTCGAGTCCTTAGGTTAAATGACACCCCAACTATTATGCACTTACAGTCAGGTGAACGACTAGTTCGTCGCGTCCCTTACTTTCGAAAAAAAATCTCTGGTTTTGGATTTATGAAGGATGGATGCAAATTGTCCAAGCTACTGCGATCACCATGTGTCATACGAACTGTGATTGTGTTACACTAAAAAAACGCTTGCTTGGTTAGCCAGAGTACTCAGTAAGTTTTGGGTTTAAATTCCAGCCAGAACCAGTAATTGTTGGAACCATGAATTATTTGTTTATTTTGTTTCTGTGTCAATGTCGTACGGTATTATTTTACCGTTAGGTGATTATGCGGTTATAAAATACACAGCCTATGTATTTTATTTAAAAATAATCCATTACTTTTGATCGAATCGAAAATTGATCGCTAAATTATGGATAAACTGCTGTTACGTGTAATAACTAGCCTTAGCTCAATTATAGTGGTTTTCACGAATTTAATGTTTACTATTTCATTCAGTTTTTTTTCAATAATCCATAAAACTATTATGTATTACTTGTTGCGCGGTTATTACAATGTTAGGTAACTGAATGTATAACCTAAAAATACATACATAAGATCACGACTGTATCCCATAAGGGGTAGTCAGAGACTGGGCACTCACTGCAAAAGTAGATGACTGCCACAATCCACGTTTCACCAAAACAATATAATGCACTTGGTGTGATAGGTGGTGAACCTATCGCCACCATGCGCTGTTGGGTGCACAGTGCAGCTTTATACCTTACTGGCCTTTTACGAGATCCATTGGATGAGATGAAGTGGTAGTATTCTTTTAACGAGCCGCCACCACACGGCAGACCTAAAAATATATATGTTCAATACATATAAATTAATGTTCATTCTTAAATTTCAACACAACATCTTGTCTTAATTGATTACTGTAATCCAGCTCTCTTTTTAATTATATTATGATTATTAATTAACAAAAAATTACTTAGATCTTTCATTGATACTAAATGTTACAATATTACATATACCTACATTTTCTTCTTAAATATTTTAGGCAATTCTGTAGGACTAAAGGTGTTGTCAATAATTTATTATTTGAAAAACAGAAAACATTTCATTCTTTTTTTTTTAAAAACGAAGCCCCACAGTAGGATTTTCTCCTGTATCGTGGGTGCGTTTTACAAACATACATTTCACATGCACACAACAACCAGACCCGAAAAGCAACAATTTGTGTTTTTGCACAAATGTTACCTCCGGCTGGGAATCGAACCCAGGACCGGCGGAGCAGAAGTCAGGTACGCTAACCTCTACGCCACGCGGTCGACAAATATTCATAATCTATCTAATATCATTCATTCATTTCAGCCTATCACTAGTCCACTGCTGAACATAAGCTTCCTCCATAGATTGCCACAAAAGTTTGTTGCTCTCATTTTTGGGGAATTTCGCGATAGCTGCCACGCTTGGCAGGCGGGTTGGCAACCGCACTTTATTTATTTAGATGTTCCAGGAAGACGTTGCTGCCGATCTCCTCGTTTTTATTATCCTTCTGTCGCTTTTACGGCACCCACGGGATGAGATGGGGTGGTAGATACTCTTAAGCCGCCACCACACGGCACAGAAACAGAAAATAATTGTATATTTTTCAGATGACGAGTAATATAAGTATTAGCGGACTACTCCGACTTATTTCTTCCTTTGTTGAACATTTGTGCTTCCAGTACTGTGTTCCGGTTCAAAAGGTGAAATGGCCTGTGTAATTACTCGGTACTAAGACTTTGCATATTTACTGCAACGTACAGTATATTAACGTACAGTCTATTTCTCCATTGACGTAGGATTTCACTTTCTAACGTTTCGATCAAAGTTTGTAGAATTGTGACAAACATTCTAGCCGTATTAATATTCTTTCCTAATGTATGGATTTTGATGAAAATTAACTGGCTCTAGAATGTTGGTTACAGTTCTTTTATGTACCATTAAATTTTCAATAATTCGATACGCGTCTCAAATTAGTTACAGAGTCAATTGTTTCCCTTTTGTTCATTAGTCGTTCTGTTTCTGAGTAATTTTTGCTAAACATTTCAATGTTTTAACTGTTTTCTTCATAATTTAATTAAAGAGTCCAAGTTTGTAGGAAAGTTAACAAGTCTTACTTAGTCACTAAGTGTAAATTTAAACTTGAATAACCGTCATAGAAACTTCATCGTCTATCATTTTCTAGTCTGCTACAAAGTTTCAGCAGTCGGTTAGCGGTACGTGCTTTGGAAGCACCAAAAGCGCTCAATTTTGTGATCTACGTCAACTAGGTTTAGCAGAGTAACTAAATGGTAGTTTACATCAAAATCCTTGTCTGAAATAAGGAACCTACTATACTGATACCATGTAACTATATGTCTGATTTTTCCAAGGCTCTCAGAATGAAATACGTGCAATTTTAAGTAAATGATGTAAATAAAAAATTTATCGATAAAATCCGTCACTATGATATCCGCAGCAGAATTAGAGTAAATGACATAGCTGTTAAAATTAGTAAGCCGAAATGGCAATCGGTCGGCCATATAACTCCACCACCACCACCATTTCAGCGTACCATTAATCCACTGCTGAACATAGGCCTCCCCCATAGAGTGCCACAAAAGTTTGTAGCTCTCATTTTGGGGGGATTTTGCCATAGTTGCCACGCTTGGCAGGCGGGTCGGCAACCGCAGTTAATTTATTCAGATGTTCCAGGAATACGTTGCTGTCGATCTCCTCGTTTTTATTATCCTTCTATTGACTTTTACGGCACCCACGGGATGAGGTGGGGTGGTAGATACCTATAAGCCGCTACCACACGGCCATATAGCTCATTGAACTGATAACCATTTAGGAAGAAAGGTCCCCGAGTGGTAGGACTGTACCGACAGCCTGCGCGGTTTTGCAGGTTTTCGGATGGATGCAGGTGGCTCAGGACCGTGTTTAGTGTAATGATGATGATGATGACGTGTCAGTAGTAATTCATACATCTTAATGGATGACTTACATTCGTATTTAACTGTCGCTGTTCAATGGCTGAGCGGTGATCGTTAAATTTAATAGAAGGAAAGCAACTTGAATTCTATCGCTGTGGAAAAAAATGTTATGCGTTTCTCTGTGCCGATTTCCGACGTGTTCTGATGAGAAAAGAAAAACTTCGTAGGGAAATATACATATCAGACAAATAAATATATTTCAGGGACAGTTGGTGGTTGCAGCAACTTGATGGACTCGTCACTACTCTGTTATAAGTACTTTCACAAATTAGTGACCTTCAGTGTAAGATTTTAAGGGTGGACTGCAGCGTCAATAGCGTCATTCGAATAATTGTAGTGCGTTTGCCAATCCGAATGCCAAGCGTTGCAGATATGAAATACAACACTGCAGTTCAATTATAGAAGAGGCCTACATCCAGACTTAATTTTGTTTAGCCATCACCTATTAGAATTATAATAAAATAAGGAAAAAAAAACAATTATAATGCAATGAAGTTATTACAATTACAAATTTTCAAATAACGGACGTAGCGTGTAATAACGCAACACATGCCCTAAGGCAAGCTTATAATGGCGATTTATTGGTTGAGCTTTACACGAATGAAAAAAGGACGTCACACGAAAGGGAATAATACAAAAAGTATAATAGACCAGCTGTGCCCAGCGGATTCACCCGCGTTAAAAATTCGACTCCGATCGATAATATACATATATACTTCCCACTATTTGAATCGAATTTTGGGGTTTTAATTTGTTTGCGCGGAACTCTAATATTTTCCTAAATATTAAAGTAGCCTTAGTTACCCGCTATATATATCAGCTATCAGACAGACAAAAAAAAACTTAAAAATCTATTTTATTCATTTGTATAGATTCCTGCTGCTTTCCGCTTCGATGCGCGTAATTTACGTGTGCGCAAAAATTAAAGTTATTCGATCCACCTAAAGAGCATAAAAAGTTTAATCTGATGCATGTGATATTTAACATTTTTATCAATTGAAGGTTTCCTGTGCAGAAATCCGTCTAGGTACCACCGCAGTGCCCGTTATTCTGCCGTCAAGCAGTATTACGCTAAAATTACTGTGTTCTAATTTATAACGATACTAGTCTAGTTACAGGCAATATGAGACTTAAGAACTTATATCTCAGGATGACGAGCGCAATATAGTGCACACAGAAATGTACTGGATGGCACAGTATTTGTTATGGTCAGTATATGCATGTTTATATGAATGTAGCCGTTAGTCTTTGCATTAGTTTAAATACATTGTTGTTCTGCTTAAATAATTGGAAAAGCTTTCTAACAAGTAACAATTTATGTCACTATCAGCGGCACAAAGCTTAAAAGCTCTTTGTGAGCGGTTGTTTCGAAATAAATTATTTGCCAAGCGCATAATAATGACAATATATTTTACTTACGCATATAAAACAATATATATTAGTTTCGTAGAGAATTTCAAGCGGACGCAATAATTAAACATAATGAAATGACGTCGTAAAAAGTATCTGCCACCTATTCTCAAATCGTCGGTATCGTAAGGGTAGATTACGGGAAAAGCCAGGAAAATTATTTAAAGAAAGTTTAGGAAGTGGTGACGAGCAGCAAATCGAACATCAAGGTGGATTGGCGACGCGTAAGTGACTTGACTGTGGCAAGTAATCCCTTCCTACTCCGAAGGACAATTACAGTGCCATCAGTTCATGCGCAAATTAAGCGCTGGTGGTAAAAATTATTACAGGTGGTAGGATTCCTATCCAGGAATCCGTCTAGGTAGGTACCACCCCAGGGTCAGTTATTCTGCCGTGAAGCAGTATTGTGCAAACATTACTGTGTTTCAGTGTTTCGGTTTGAAGGGCACTGAGAGCTAGTGTAATCACTGGTCATATGAAACTTAAGAACTTATGTCTCAGGGTGATGGACACAGTGCGGTGTCACACAGAAATTTTCTGGGGGGTTATGTAGCGACATTTATATCGCCACATAGGGATCTCAAGAAATATCAAATACGTCCATAATCACACTGAAAGTCTCCGAGATGCGTACTATATATACACAACATCTAAAGATTACTGGTTGGAGGAGACGTCCTCCCTAGATCAGACCACCCGACCTCGCGGCCAGCTATCCTTTTCCCTCGGCAATATCATCCGCCAAATTAATATCACGTTGCTTTATTATTGAGAAACCGTTATTGCTATTAGAAGAAGAGTCGCTTTTAAAGATAGACTACCTTTACTATGCGAGATTTGCAGGTCTTAAAAAGTTCAACCCAAAATCCACAGCGTCATTTATCACTATTTTATGGACAAGGAGAAGACGAACTACAGAAAAAATAGGTTTTGAGTAAAATATTTTTTATATAAATCCCTATCTAGTAATCATTATCATTATAAACGTTTTGTACCCTGCTTGATTAATAATTTAATAGAAAATGAAGATTATCAAAAGTTAACTAAGGTATAAAATGTGTATTTTAATGACACTAAGTTCGATCGGTGCAATATATTGGCACGGAAAGGGGAAACGTAAAAGAGCGTTAACGGGCACGCTTGGCGTGCGAGCGGGACGGAATGTCACAAATGCACTTTAACGCGGTCGCACTACCAACACGTATGTATAATATAAAATTGTAGCCGCCTTACTGCACAAGGCATTGAAATAAAAGTAACAACATAATTATAAATATCAGAGGACAACAGGTTCGTTTTTAGTCTGTATTGCTATAAATTATTCAATTAGTTCTATTAAGTGATTATTTCCAGACAATCTTTGCGTAAAGAACTGATGCAGCAAAATGAAAAGTAGAAACAAAAGTGGGCGATAAACCCTAAACTATATAAATTAATACAAGACCTGTTCATCTTGAAATAATTTGAATGAACTTTAAAGTCTTTAAATAAAAAAAAATAATTACACAGAATACAAAGATGTGTGGAAATATTCGCACACTCTGGGAATACTCTGCACTTGCAAACCCCCTGGCTTCTAAATTTATGATGTAATAATAAATTTTATGTAAATTATAAATGACATTATGTAATATGGAATTGAAAAAAAACAAAGACCCCAGAGTATCTTGCCGGTTCTTCGCTGAGTAGGTCATTTTTTTGAACCGGTGTAGATTTTGACGTTTATTAGAGCTTTAAGCAAGCCTAAATAGAATAAAAAAAATTGACTTTGAAACAAAGCTATACAACGTATAGCTTATTCTTGTTGCATCTCATGATATAAGCGACGGATTTAAAGTAAAGTATTAAAAACCGAAAAGAATAAGTGAACATTTTATTATAGCCAAGTTCATTACTTTGTTAATTTTTTTTAACGAGGTTTTTGAAGTTAAATAACTGATGATCTATCACTGAACATTATTGACATTAAAACTGTTTACCTGAACAGTAACCAACCAATCTAAAGTAAGAAGTGTAAGAAACTTAAATAAGCGCTCGTGTCGTGTCGATTTGACAACGTCGGAGAGGTGTGAACTTATCATTTTATTCAAGCATTTTAATTTTTTATAAAGTGTCTGAAAGGAACCATTCGCCATTACAGGCAGCATACGTTTCACCGATACCGAACCGGAGACGCTTTTGGAATATTTGTATTCCAGAAAGCAATATTTCCATTCTGCGCTACGGATTTATAAACGAGTGTTGACTTTGAGGAATCAAATACTATATTTGACTGCTACTAGTAGGAACTTTTAACAAGCACGCCTCGACACTGTTTATTTATCCGGGGGGCTTAATTATTTATGAACGGTCCGTACTGCAATATTGAACCGTATATTGCAGTTGGTAAGCTGTAAGTGCTAAATATCTAGTCCGGCCATAAGTTCTGTTACAAATGAAAATGCATTTTTTTAATGAAGTAATGTAATATCTACTAATAAAAATGTATACCTACATATTTATTAGTCTCAGCAAAAAATAAAATATTCTTTTCGAAATGGCCACCTTTGGCTGTTATACAGGCCTTTGATATGTTTGGCCACGACTCTATGGATTTACGCACTGTTTCCAAGGGAAATTTCGCCACTGCTTGCTCCAAAGATTTTTTAAAAGACTCAATGTCGCCGTGTCGTTTAGAGCAGGCCATGTCCTCTAAAACTGACCATAATTTGAAATCTAAAGGTCAAGACCTCAGTCTGGGCTAAATGAGGGCCAGTCTTCAGCTCTTATAAATTCCGAAACGTTGGTTTCAAGTCAGGCTTGGGTAGTTCGTGCCTTGTGACCAGGTGCAGAGTCCTGCTGGAAAGTCCACTGTATATTTTTAAAAAGCGTATTGCTGAGAGGTTTCACAACATGATCCTAGACTTCCATTTACCTTAATTAGTTTCTCATTAAAAAAATTTAAATAGTTATGGATTGCATTTTAAATTGCATTCATAATCAATACTAATATTATAAATGCGAAAATAACTCTATCTGACCTTCTGTCTGTTTGTTACCTTTTCACGGTTCAACCGCTGAACCGACCTTGACGAAATTTAGTAGGAGCTCATTCTGGAGACCGATATAAGGGTTATTTTTTATCCCGGAATCTCAAAGAGTTCCCACGGGATTTTTAAAAAGCCTAAATTCTAAATATATGACGAAGTCGTAGGCATCAGCTAGTAATTAATAATTTTAAAAAGGAATTATTACTGTTTCATCCTTGCCTAATTTTAATTGTTTTATAACTGGACAATGAATACCATAATAAGCAACTTCTGTTTGTCTGCTCGGACCACGTCATGGTCCAAACGGATTTATCTTAAACGCTATTTAAACTATTGTAGTATTCACAGATAATAGATAGTTCTTGATATACTCTGGAGGACCCTTTGGACCAACTCAGTTTTGCTTATTACCTACTTAGTTTCTCGGCAGAAAATTTGCGGGCAGGCTTGTAACATGTAACATTTCATCCAGGGTATTAATGTATTCACTATAACCCGTAATAGGATCATCCCATATTTCAGTGTCAGTTAGTTTTATACGGAAAATGACCTGAACGCATGCCAAGTACGAAATCTCACGAAGGCTTGAAACCGCCGCGTCAGCGAAATAAATTCCCGGATTAAGGGGTACTCAATTTCGTAACGTTGATTTATGCAAAGCAATGAAAAGATGTATGACCTTAAGAAAATATGTCTTTATAACCTAAGATAATATAGCTCACTGTCCTCGCGAGACGTAAAGAATCTCGTCAAGTTCACGTAAAATACATTTCTCATTTGAATTTCGTTTCAAGAGCAAGCTGATTTCCTTTTTAAACGCTGTTAGTTAACCGCAACAAAAGAATTTATCTTCATCTAAAACTTTTGATTTTCATTCTTTTTTTTTTAAACAATATAATCGCTCTTTAATTAAAAGTAACATGCAAATAAGATTTTTTTTATGTTCTTATTTTTATTTCATTGAGGATGACAAAATGAGCATACAGCTCTCTACATGTTCAATGTTCCCCAGTGACCCATGGACTTTCAATGAAGAATCAAGGTTAAGGTAGTATGCCTCCTTTTCCATAATCGGATCTCCAGTTCTTTTTCTGACCATACGGCATTATGCCGCTGTGTTTCGTCCTGTCGCATAATGTTTATTTCGCGTCAGCATGCCTTCGCTATTTTTGCATTTGTATGCTACTAGCAGTATCCAGCCGCATGTTTTTGATTTATTGCAGTTCGGGTATAAAAGCATTAGTTAGTTCTCTAACATCATCACTTAAAATATATGCGTAAGTTATGAAAAATTAATAAAAGTCTACGTGCAATTGATAGTGTCTAAGTAGTTCTAAGTGCGATACCTAAGACCGACTTGCTTAGTGGTCGGAGCCTGGGAGTCTTGGAACCTACCCAAATACAAATGTCAGGCCAAAGTCAGTATTTTAAAATTTAAAAAATTTCAGGGCCGTATGCATCCTACTTCTGACTCTCCATCCGATCATTTGTCAGATCTTATCGCATAAGTGTTACATCGGAATCGGTAAGGTGAGTACGAGCGAGTACTTTAACGTTTGCGTGTACACTTATCAAACTATAATATTATATTATGCCGTTGCTATCCTGCGCAGATAGCAACGGCAAAACGTTATAATCGTTATTGACTTGTACAGAACAAGTAACATTTATTTAAAAGAAATCACGTTTACAGCAAAATATTTCAAAAAGACGCAGCTTCGAATGTTTTTTTTATTTACAAATGGATTTTTATAAAGGAATGATATATATTAGAGAGACTTTTTTGTCAACCAACTGAAAAAACACCTCAAACAGCTCTTGTTAAATTTTCGATGCCGGTACGCGTATTAAAACAGTGAAGTGTGCACGGTTTATCGATCTCATTTTAGAATTCTGCTGCCTCTTTCTTTAGGGTATTTCGCTACTCTCGAAGCAATAAAGATCTAAGCGCTCTCAAGCGGCGCCCTCAAAAAACCTACCTGCAACGATTTTAAATGAAGTTTACTTGTAATTTGATCACAGCCATGAGGGTTTGTTTAAGTTTTCTTTTTATCCTCTTGCAAAAATGTGATTTTCGCAAAAGAAGTATTTTTTGGATTGAATGACAATCTCCTATTATTTTTTGACGCTATTATGATACTTTTTTATAAATCTAGAACCTTTTGAGATGTTCGTATTAGTGAACCGGACTTTAAAACCCTTAAAGTTACTATTTCCGTTCAGTAGTAATAGTAATATTTATTTAATTACAAATCTTTATTTCCACCACATATATTATTTGATTATTTTGTTATAAAAAGTGTACCGCGTGTCTTTCGTGTCGTGCGTCGTAGGGATATCCGCACTGATTATAATATATATTAATAAAATAAGTTATAATTATTTTTTAATCTAAAGAACTTGCCTCACTGCACATAGAGAATTACATAACAACTATCTAAAAAAATATTTGTTAATGTGACGTTTCGAGCAAGACGTTTCGCCTACCTTATGGTAAGCGCCACGACGGCTCATATCAGTTACAGTGTCATTCTGAACTTGAAGCTGCCAAGTCCGCTGTGACACTGAACTGCTTCTCCCTGAGCATCAGAATCAGCAGAGGCGGATTTCTAGGGCCAAATAGGCTCATTGGGAAACGGCGGCAAAACGTAGAGTTTTTTTATTTTTATTAATTGTTACTCACAAATAAAAATGGCAAGCGTCAGTATCTAAAGACACTGATTGAGATTATTTTATCATTTACTTTAATTTAATTCTTAAACGTCGCACAATGTTTCGAGATTTGCTTGCTTGCTTTGGAATAAATAGGGTGGCGGCAATCTTCTGTAGGCCTAGAGCAGCCAGGGTATCAAATCACACCCCTGGATTCAGCAGTTAAGAGTTATATGCTCAATAACTAACTAGCCTTCAAACCAGAATACAGCGTTGCTTATACTGCTTGGTGGCGGAATAACTGGCACTGGTACCTACCTAGACGGAATCCTGTAAAAATTTCTACAGCCAGTAGTATCAGTGTAAAGTAAATATTGAATTTGAGTATATATAAATAGGAATATACGAGTTCAAAACGAACAATAATAAGATAACAGGAAAAAAAAATAGTCAACCGTGCTTAGCTTGTCAGATCTTTGGAAACTCTCATTTTTACGCCGCAGTCTTTTAAAGTTTAGAGTCACTCTTTCAAACTACACTTGAAGTGTGAATCATCCAATATCCTATAAAGTTATTGGCAGTTGTTCAATACTTGTTCGCGAGATTTGGAATTTCAAAGGATTTAGGAAAATAGACAGACTAGTTTCAGCTAAAAAAAAGATGAAATGTAGTTTGCCAAAGTCAGACCAGACGAGATTCGTTCAGAATTTTTTATTAAACAACTGCGACGTATTTACGACGATTACCGAAATGTTATATGAATAATGAAAAACTTTAATAGTGCTAAGTGCTGCATTTCTGTTACCTCTGTAAATTATGTATATGTGTTGTCGAAAACACAAACTATTATTAATAAGTTTGTATATCATAAGGTTAATAACTAAGTTAAGTTAAGTTTTTAAAATATTATTATTCGTCAAATTATTTTAGTTCTCAGATGTTATACCACAGTGTTGTGTCTTGTCTGATGTACTGTGTTGTTCTTACAAGTTGTGCCTTTAATTTTTTGTGTGAGCATCCAGATGGTATCATAAAAATGGATTAAGGGAAATGACAGAAAAATGCTAGGGCGCCCAACAGATGGCGGAAATAACTATCTCGAAAATGCCGAACCTAAACTATCCAGACCAGTGACTGCCAGCAGTGTCTAAAGTGAAAAGTGTCTGGTATTGCTATTCAATCCACTGCTGAAACAGTTTTCATCGGTTCCAAAAATGTAGGCCATTACAAAAAAAAACCGACTAGAAAGTCGAGGATCATAATTTATTATTATTTATAAAAATTACAAAAAACATATTACGATTCAATTACAATATGGTGGTACGATTCCTATGCGAGAATTTGTTTAGGTAGGTATAGCAGTGCCAGTTATTCTGCCGTGAAGCAAGTAGTATGCAAACATTACTGTATTTCGGTCATAAGGGTACTGATAGCTAGTGTATACACTTGGCATATGACACCTAAGAACCGATGTCTCAAGGTGACGAGCGCAATGTGGTAATACACAGAAATGTTCTAGATGAAACAGAGTTGTCGTAGGCAGTCGTTCCACCTACCATCAGATAAACGAATTGCTCGCCTTCGTCACTTTCCTCAATAAATAATAATAACAGTAATAATAACTATCCATTATAATCGTGCTGATATAGTTCTTCACTATAAAGTAAATAAAATAGGATATTAAGTCGACATAGCAGTACCACATACACACAATATCCAAAACCGAAAACACCAATATATAATATAGCAAAAACCGACTGGAAATGGTAAATATGCCGAGCTTATTGAGGAAGTCAAAAGAATTTGGAATTTAAAAAGTTTTGTGATACCTATAGTAGAGATGTGCCAACTCGGGATAAACTCGACTCGATTTAACTCGAGTTAAAATTTATGTAACTCGAACTGAACTCGATTTACGTAACACGAGTTAACTTGGTAAGACTGAGTAAATTTTTTTTTAATTTTATCAGTTTAATGAGTCATCTTCGCAACAATATTAATAAAGTCGAAACAGATTCGTAATAAATATGTATTGGGACAATTATAATTGCTCAAAGTAGGTAGAAATTAAATAAAAAATAATTTATTATCATGTATTTTTCTTTAAATCTGTTTAACATATTGTACCTAAGTATTCATATTTATTAACAACAAAATACACACAGTCTTCATAAAATAATATCAGTCTTTACGATTTAGGTACATAGGATACATACATAAGATCACGACTTTATCCCATAAGGGGTAGTCAGAGACTGGGCACTCACCGCAAAACCGATGATTTTCACAATCCACGTTTCATCAAAACAATATAATGCACTCGGTGTGATAGGTGATGAGCCCATCGCCACCATGCGCTGTTGGGTGCACAGTGTCACCGGTAAACTTCGCGCCACAAGCTCGCACACAACGAACAAAACGTAAGAATGAGAAAGCGTCAATCGCGTACTCGCTTTGATTATTAACGGGAGGTATTTAGTTACAGCGCCAATCCCAATTCGAGTTAGAGAGAATTCAACTCGAGTTGATTCGTGCTAAGCCCAACTCGAGTTAATTCGAGTTAGTAAATCGTTATTAGATTTGCCCTCAAACCTGTACATACAAATGCAGTAATTTTTAACACCTGTCATATAATAAGAAAGTTTTTACAGACTTTGGATAACCCTCAAAATAATCGTACAACTATGACTTAAAAGAAGGAATGTTGATGATCATTTATTTGTCTTAAAGCCCGTACCATCACATCACCCAAAATGGACAAATGTTGAGAATAACGAGAAAATATAAACAGTTATGTTTTAAAATAGGTACTAAATTACGGTAAGACATTTAATGTTTTTAAAACATTTAATATTTATGTTTTCAGTAACTGTATACAAAACAAAATAGTACGTAAAAAAAAAAATCGAAAAAATTATTTTCCAGATCAATATAAAATTAAGTCAGTATCAAATTCCAGAAAAAAAAACGTAATAATTTTGGATAAAAGTTTAACCACCATGGAAAACTAGTTATATTTCTCACGTAGCCACGCTGGGGTTATTTAGCTCTTAATCGCCTTAAGCCACATGGCACCACAGCAATCTATCAAAGTCAGCATCCGATCTTATTATATTAGAAAGGTTTTATTCATACTGATTCATGGAGGACTGCACAAATGCGTAATACGTTGAAAATCTTTTTGTTCTGCAATATTGTAACAATTTTAGTGGTTTTGTGCTAAAATCGGACGAAATTAGCGATACTTTAGGCATGATGGAGTGAAAGAAAAGCTACGGGATAGCATCGATGATTCTCACAAATGAATTATTGTGATGCATTTTCTATTATCTTGGCCGGTGTTTGCACCGAGCAGCACCGATAACATCCGGATATTGTCGGAGGCTATCAACTGCTAACAACTGCGCAAGTGCCTCCAGTGTACATGTACACAGAGGCACTCACTCGTCATAAACTACTCTAACCCTATGTAACTTTAATCTAGGATGCATTGCCATAGTCATGGATACAGTCACAAAACAACCAGACCAGAAAACAAACAATTAGTGTTTTTGAACAAATTTTGGCTCCGGCTATGATTTGAACCACGGGACTTTAATGCAGGAATCGGTCTACCTCCGTACAACCCAGGCTCAGTTATTCTGTCGTGAAGCAATAGCGTGCAAATATTACTGTCTCTAGGTCTGTAGGGTACTGAGAGTTAGCGTAATTACTGGGCATATGAGACTTAAGGACGGGCACTTAAGTCAGGGGGACGGACGCAGTGTGGTTCCACACAGAAATATTCTAGGCGACACAGAATGTTATGGGCGGACCATGTGCGGTGCACTTACCATAAAGTGAACGTTTTGCTTGTCTGATGTGTTTGAATTATACTGATGTTTATATCAATAAAAGAAGACGTACGTTTGATCACTATTTGATGCCCACTTAAGAAGAAAACATATCAACAACTGCGAGTATTTCAAAAGAGAGTAAAGACAGCAGATGAAACAAAGAGTTAGCGTCAAAGCTATTCATTTCAGTTCACAAAATGACAATATATGTCATGTATTCTATTGTTAGCGTACTAGTACGTAAGGAATATTTTTAACAGTTATTACAAATGTTCTTATCTTTATGAAAATCTCAGTTACAAGGGCACTAGGCTTGATGTCGTAACTGACGTATAAATAGAACAATTTTTTTAAGAAATGGAAACTACTAAAAATAATTATTATATATATAAAAGAAAATAAAGTAACACATTCAGAGAAGATATTGTCGCTAAAATAGGGTGGTAGGATTCCTATGCAGGAATCCGTCTAGATAGGTACCACCCCAGGGCCAGTTATTCTGCCGTGAAGCAGTAGTGTGCAAGCATTGCTGTTTCGGTTTTAAGGGCACTGTGAGCTAGTGTAATCACTGAGCATTTGAGACTTAAGACCTGATGTCTCAGGGTGACGGGCGCAGTGTGGAGTCACACAGAAATATTCTGGGTGCCTTTTTGACCGAAAAGGAAAACATATTAATGTCAAAATATTGTTTGCTATCAATCATAATTGTCACAAGTAGAGAGTATCCCTGTGACTGCGAACTGCACATTCCCTCGATAAAATGAAAACGTAATTGCTGGCTGACTATTACGATGGTATGACTAGTCGAGTCGTATTTACTACCCTGTTCCCTTTTGTCATCATAATGACGACCTTTTGTTGTACAAACCGTTGGTTCCGGCTTGGTAAATAAATATTTCGTACGTAAATATAACGCAATAATTGGAAGATCAATTTCAATATCTATCACAAATATTGACACAATGAAAATTATTTATCTTCTATAAAATGTTATCATAGAGTAATAGGTATGAAGGAATCCGTCTAGGATATTACCGATGACCAGTTATACCGAATGAAGCATGAAGCAGTAGTGTGCTCTGAAGGGCACTGATAGTAGTTAGCGTAAATAATTGAACACGTGAGACTTATGAACTGATGGCACAGGTTGAACATCGTAGTGTGGTGACCCATAGAAATATTTTGGATGATACGGCATTTGTTATGGGCCGGACGTTGCATTTACAATCACATGAATCACATGAACAGAAACAGAGGGAAAATGAAAACCAGGACATGAGCAGTAGCATCTTCCTGGAACATCAGAATAAATAAACTGCGGTTGCCAACCCGCCTGCCAAGCGTGGCAACTATTGCAAAATCCCACCAAAATGAGAGCTACATACGTGTGTGGCTCTTTGGGGGAGGCCTATGTTCAGCAGTGGACTAGTGATAGGAATTGATGATGATGATAATGATAAAACTATGTTTTCTAAGTAATATAAGCACGAGAAATAAATACCAATTCAACCTGCTTTACATAAAAGTGAAGAATCTTTAGCGAACATACAATAAGAAGCGACGTTCATTAATGAACACTTGAATCGGTGGAAGTACTCTGGATTTCAATAAATCTGGTTATGGAAGAACGGATTCTGTTAGCATGTTTACGTAACAACCAATATCGATTTGGATTATTTGGTTTTTAACTGACTTTAGGTTCTCAATTAGTGTGTATATATTTTTGTATGTATGTTCATGCATAACTTTTTTGTTTTTGAGTGGATTTTGGTGTTTCTTTTTTAATAAGTTAGGGAATATCATAAGCGCGGTTCCATTTAATTTTGGTCTAGTTCTAATGATGGGATCCATGAGAAAATTCTGAATCTCTGTTAGGAACTGCTGCGTATTAGTAGTTACGCTGCTAGGTAGTTATTAGTTTTTTTAGTTCTTATTTCATACTAAAGTAAAATAAGCAAATAGAGAATATAAGAAATACTAGAGTAATATAAAAAAATGAATAGAGAAAGCCATTTTCAATCGAATTCTTTCAGATCGGTGAAGCAGTAGAGCTGCTGTCAGTCAGGTATGAAGTGTCTAGCTAGTACCGATTACGCCCGCCAAGCGACTAGAAAATCGTGTTAGCGCGGGAGGAACCGTTGTTCTGCAGTGGATTTTTCAACGGCTGATGAGGGTAGTGTTATATTTAAAGATACACATTTTTTGTCTCAGGTAAAAAAATATGTTATAAAAACCAAAAAACTAACAAAAAAAAATATTTCCTTGATGTAAACAGTAGGAACAAAGGAACGCTAATGCCAGTTACTAAATTCTATTGTCAGCCATTCATAAGACAATGAATACGTTTTTAAAATTAAATTCAGTTCAGTATATATATAAAAAAACAAAGATAAATATTAAGCAAAGACTGTGAGAATGATGTGTAATCACCACTGTTTCGTGGTACTGTAGCCAGGGCAATTGAAACTTAAGAACTGATATGTCTTACGATGACGATCGCAGTGTGAGACACAGAGCTTTCCAGGACATCACTGTCGGAGGTTTTTTTATAGAAGAAGACAACACAAGACGAGCAAAACGTTCACCAGATGGTAAGTGCATGTCTGCCCGCAACAAATGTTGTGTCACAATTTCTGTGTGAAATTTTGAGCCCGTCCCACCATCAGGCATCAGTACTTAAGTGTCATATGCCTAGTAATTACACTAGGTCTCAGTGCCCTTCAGACCAAAGCACAATAATGTTTGCACACTACTACTTCACGCCGAAATAACTGGCCTTTCGGTGGTATCGACCTAGACGGATTCCCGAATAGAAAGTGAATATAAGAATATATTTTGTAAACATTACGGTTTAAAATAAACCTAGCTACAATAATTTTTTGTGTTTTTTTTCCATGCACGTAATATGTATGTTTCCATATTTAACGGTTTGTATCATACCAGCGTAACATTCAAGACATGATTTATGCAATGAAGTTTAACTTATCTGATTGACAAACTTATTGCACATAAACAACTTGAAAGGGGCTTCAATTTCTTGTCCTAAATGCGAATAAGCCATTAGCAATACAAAGAGCCGTCGCTCCTGAAATGTCTAACATTAACACCGCTATTGGATATACGAGTTCTGAAAGGAGTCTAGGCGGCATAAGTTAAGTAGATTTTTTATTTTAATGTGATTACATTAACGACGCAATTATTTAATACTAGCTGTGCCCTGTTATTTCATACCCGTAAAATAAGCCGACCACATGATTGTGCCGTATAGCATGATACCTCGAATGATGAATTAACAGTTCGGGTCTTCTCGGTAATGTGTTGTTCACAGCGTGCGGCTCCTAAAGGTTAACATTAAGTGTTATAGCAAACTTGTATTCATATCTTCTGAATACTGCAAGATATCAAAATGGTATGTACACGAAAATTTAAGTTAAAATCCCTGTTTCAATCCCTAAAATTTTCATTGGAATCCGTTGACGACAATTCTAAAAACGTCAATTATGATTAGGCATCGTATACATTTCGGCATTTGTTTTGAAATAACAGACAGACACTTCAATTTTATTGAAGTGAAAACTTCTTTAGCCGCGTTGAGCGATTTTTGGTAGGGGAAAAACTAATGAGTTCGCGTCACGGTTGACCACGACATGCTCGTGACATTTTGTGCTTGCGAGAGACTAGCGACGGATAGTATAGCGACCTGTTACGATCACCCTGTTCGGACGCCCTGTTCCCTGGGAGAAGAGCGTCAAATACCTCGGGGTCACTTTAGACGCAGCGATACCGTCCACTGCGCACATTAAAAACATATGCAATAGAGCGGCTTTTTTTCTCAAGCCAGTCTATACCCATTAACTTGCTCTTCAAGCAAAATGTGCTTAAGACAAAAACTTCGCCTCTATAAGACTTGCATAAGACCCCTAATGTCCTATGCTTGCGTCGCTTTCGCTTACGCGACGGGCAATCAATTAAAGAAGTTACAGAGCGTTCAGAATCGATTCTTGCGAACTGCCACCGGAGCCGGTTAGTATCCACGCAACGTAGATCTTCACAGCGACTGTGAAATGCCCTTAATCTCTGAACACTTCAGAGCATTATCACGGCGTTTTCACTTCTGGCGGCAGTCCATATTCGCTTGCCTCGGTTTTTTATTGGTATAGATTCCATTTCAAATCATCTTCGTTATCCTTGTCGTATCCATATTATTTTGGGATGCGATGATTTGGCAGGCGGCATTCTAGATACCGTCTTAAACTTGTTTGGAAAGAACAGCCACTCCTGCTACTATCGTCCCCAGGGAAATCTAACGCATTACCCATATGTACATTAAAATTATAAACAATTCGATATATTGTTCGGGCCGGAATCAGTAAGGGCGATAATCATTATCAGTAGCTGTCCACTTCTGAACAAAGGCAGATGTCCTAAGTCCAGTTTGTCATTCTTGGGCACGCCCAAGATTCGCCACTTAGCCAGGTCTTCGGCTTCAGGCATCCAGTTGCTGTCAGCAGTATTACGCCGATTGTTGATTTATATATTTATATAGGTCCGTCTGACATTTCGTTTGCCTAAAGTCTATGGGTTACACTCTAAGACGTGTCTACTACAACATTTGTCATCTCTGACACAGATGTCCGCCCTGTGCATTTTCCCCACCCTGGGTCGCCGGCGGATTTCTTCATTACGAATCTTATCCACCATAGAAATCACGACCTTAGCTTTTTCTACTTTTCTGTTAGCGATTTAGAGTTTTAGTTTGAAAATAAAATTCGGTTTGATAATAATCGCTTTATAATCTAATAATAATAATATAATCGGTACTTTAGATATTATTATTGAAACTTCTTCAATGAAGATACAATTTTTTAACATTAAAATTTAGAATTCAAATTATTATATATTAATTTATTCTTTCATTAAAACATCCACTAATTGAAATATATATTTATATATGTGTATGGATAATACAATATTTCTTTTGATTCGTAATTACGTTCCTAATCATCATCTACACGTTTTCATTTTAGTTTTATTATTAAGTGTATGTTACTATATAATTTTTAGTACTGTTTTTACTTATTGTAATATAAACCAGTACTTGCAATAATGTAGTAAATGCATAGCTGTTTGCATATATAAAAGTGTCACTAATCTTTACATTGCCAACGTTATTTGTTGTGTTGTTCTTTATTATTTATTTATCAATGGAAACAGTCATAAACTATTTTCCACTGTCAAGTAACTTATCCAAGTATACAATCTTCAAGAAAGCAAGACTTCAAAATTTTGATCGTCAGTAAATTGATAGTTAACTTTTACTGAAGATTTGCTGGACTGATGGAGACAAAACGAAAAGCACAATTTTGGTCTTGAATTGAATTTTCCAATCACTGTACATTTTCAGGAACACTTACTGCACTAATAAACTATCAATATTAAACATCTAAACTCCAAATATAAACATAATTAAAAAAAAATAATAAAAACACGATTGCCACTTTGCGAGTTGGCGCCAAAAGCCCGTGTTGTGTTGTTTTTCGCTTTGTTGATATAACTTTTTTAAATACACTAAAAATACTGTGATAAAAAGGAGGAGTCTTAATATAAATATTTCAACGTTGCCCGAAAGTTCAAAGCTTCCGAAAGGAAATTCACCAAAAGTTAAAGCAGTTTTTTCTGTAGTTTCTTTAAATTGTTTCTTACAAATTCTTAAGAGAAAATATATTTTTTAAGCAATTTATACAATTAAATCCGAACAGAATTATCTTGTTAATAGATAAAAGTGTAGATATTTATTCAACAGATGAATTTTTAAATTATGTGAAAAATATATTATTGTCAGATAAATTTGTTCTAAAAGTATTTATTTCAAATTACTTTTCCTTTATCAATAAATAAGACATAACACCAAACAAATTACAGCTACTTAACAAATACTATGTGGGCAAACAATTTTGAACTAGTTGTTTACTATTATAGAAAGTATTATCATATCACAAATAAAAGCGATCATCAGACATTGCCTTGGGTTAATTCGCCGTGCTCGTGCTGTTTTATTTACTTTTTTTTTTTTCAATTACCAAAAATGCAAAGAATAATATGATCCGACATTCAACAAAACTGTATAAACCAGTTGAGTACGTTCTCACAATTTGCAAATCATTACCAAATAAACAAGTATTATTTTGCTCATTCTAAGCATAAAAATGTGAAAGTAGAAAAAATATGAAACAGTCGCATTTTACAACAAAACCAAATGTAGGGTTAATATTATCAATAAAATGCCTAGAAAATATACCGTGAAAGCAGAATCCGCCGTAAATGGCCTTTTCACGTGTTTTATAACATTTTAGATCTGGCGACATTAAATGCCTGTATATTGTACAAAGCGACCACTGGAGTAAACATTTTTCTCTTTTAATCAGCTGAAGAATTGGTTAGGGACCATCACGATGAACAAAATACTAGCTTCAATTCATTGTCTGACGTACGAAATCCAAATGTGCGAAAATAATGCCAAATTGGGTAACGTAAGAAAAATAGATCTTACTAAATAATATACATTAAATGTACGTATTCGGAAAGTGTCCATTCAAGATATCAAAGTGTACATGTAAAAATGAATACAACAGTAAATAAAAATGAGTAGATTTTAAATAAATACTTTAAAAATACATTTTAAAGTACCCGTCAAAAAGAAGGATTTCAGTAAAAAAAGGTATATAGTTAAAGCCCGTAAATCTAGTGTGTATGTATAGTATGTTCATATAAAAATAATCAACTGTGTTCCCTCTTCTTAATAATAAAGTTTATGCATTTTTCAAATTAAAAACTAAAAGAGTAGGCAACATTAAAAAAAAAGAAACCTGAGTCAACGACATATTTTAGACCTTTTTTTTAGGTCTTACACTGACCAGCCCAAATATTCAACCGCAGATATTTTATGTCAAATTACTTAAAATTTCACTTAAAAAGGGAATTTCCCTTTTAAAGAAACTACAACTACTAATATTTAATAAGTTTTGAGCGAAATCTAGTTTAAAATTACGAACAAATATTGCTCGTTTAATACATAAAGTTTTGGACAACTTAGTTCGCGAGTTCTGCTAGCATTTCGGAATTGGAGCAATTTTTAAACTTATTTTCTATTTAGCAATAATCTCTCAAACGATTTAACTCTCTATTGAAAAATTGTAAAAAGCAGATAACATAGTCGTTAACGCTGTTGGTATTCATTATGTATATTCGTTTCTTTCAGAAAAAATTAAGTCGACATCCTGTTTAATATTTCTGCTTATTTGTTAATTAAAAAAAACACGTGCAACACGTTCTTATCCTTCAATTTGGTATTTTTTCTATATTTATTTTAATAATATAAAACCGCTCGATTCCAAATCACGGCCACATCCAATTTTAGTTAATTAACAAATGATTATCGAATCGAGAATCGAGCGGTTTTATATTATTAAAATAAAAATAGAAAAAATACCAAATTGAAGGATAACAACGTGTTGCACGTGTTTTTTTTAATTAACAAGTAAGCAGAAATATTAAACAGGATGTCGACTTAATTTTTTCTGAAAGAAACGAATATACATAATGAATACCAACAGCGTTAACGACTATGTTATCTGCTTTTTACAATTTTTCAATAGAGAGTTAAATCGTTTGAGAGATTATTGCTAAATAGAAAATAAGTTTAAAAATTGCTCCAATCCGAAATGCTAGCAGAACTCGCGAACTAAGTTGTCCAAAACTTTATGTATTAAACGAGCAATATTTGTTTATTTACATATTTATCATTCCGAATTAACTTTGTACGTTTTTTGGGTCTCTGGCCGTAAAAGTTTTATTGGAAAAGGTGACTAGACCAGTAAAACGTTAACCCGATAGTAAGTGCAACAACGTCTGCTCTAACAAACGCTATGTCACCCAGAATATTTTTGCACTGCACTCGTTACTCACAGACAAGAGTTCTTAAGTCTAATACGCCCAGTAATTACACTATCTCACAGTGCCCTTCAGAACGAAACCCATTACTGTTCTGCATAAAAATCCTACCATTAGTGTAATATATTTTAAATTATCGTTTCATAGCCTTTGTACCTAATTTACTTATATTTTTACGTAACAATATTTTTTGTAACTTCAGAGCAATTTTTATTTGTTGACACATTTAGACTCTTCCATCCGCAAATTTATTTCGCTGCCGCAGTGGTTTGAGGGGTTTATATATTTTAGATTTAGTGCACTTTTCACTGTTGGCAAGAATTCAGGTCATCACGCATATAGAAACGATTCTTCTTACATGAAAATATCTGTCGGAGCCAAATATAAAGTAACATCGAAATTATTCAAAAGGTATGAGTCACAGAATTCTATAACATACGAGTAGTTATACGTTTCGTTCCGCTTTCTTGAACATAAATGAAATATTATGTTGGAGTGATGAGCGTTTAATTTCTAATTCAACAAACGTATTTTTTCTACAAATGACGTTTTCATAAGACACTACATAAAATTTCCAATACCCTGTAAATAACAATCAGAATAGGTTAATACACAAGCTTACTTAGTAATTCCTTCAAAAATAATTAAATAACTTTTTTGTTATATGATGATTCCAAGTTTGTATGTAAAATATAAAGCATTGATATGATAAACCAAAGAGTATAATTGGTATTGCTATGACAATTAGTCTTAATTTTACAACAAAAGTTTGCAATTTCGTAAATTGAAACAAGCCGGAACAGTTCGAAAAATCCAATTACGAGGCCCGTCGCTAAGTGCTTTTAAAATTGAGACCGAGGTGTCAAAATGTTGCTTTCCCTGTTATTGAATTTCCATTGCAATTCAAAACACGTATTGGTGCAGCAAATTTTCAGCTTTTGTTAAAAAAATAGCTTAATTTTTAATATGTTCAAATCGTTCCTCTGTTTTTTTTTTTTGTAGAAAGTTACGAAACGAGCAAAATCACTTGAAGTTATTGGTAGCTCATGAAATACGTGGTTTCACTGGTGGTAGGAATGCACGAATGTGTCTAAGTACCACCCCAGGGCCAGTAAGTCTGCCGTGACGGAGTAGTGTGCAAACATTACTATCTTTTGGTTCGAAGGGCACTGAGAGCTAGTGTAACCGCTGGGCATATGAGACTTAAGAACTGATGTCCCAGGGATGACGGGCACAGTGTGGTGTCACACGGAAATGTTCTGGGTGATACAGCCTTTGTTTTATAGGCAGACAGGCAGGTGAACGTTTTGCTCGTTTTACCACTTTTTCCATAAAAAAACATAGTAAAATATGGTTTTTTTATGAGTAACTAGACGAGGTAGTCGTTCATCTGATGGTGTCATGACAGTGGATGCACATAACATTTGCAGTGCCACCTTCAAAAGTCCTGCATGTCTCTGCACTGCGCTCGTCACCTCTTTAAACCGGAACGCAGTGATGTTTGTACACTACTAATTTGTAGGTCGGCGACGGATAGGTGTCCGGCAGAGTAGAATAGTACGCAACGGAGAGTCAGAAGATTTTTTTGACTGTTACCAAAATGGCGATGACACCGTTCGCCACCCGCCACGTCTCATTCCCCGCGGGAGCGAAAAGTGGGCTACCTGTGTAGCCTTTGCCTATCGTCACACCACGACGCGCGACCGCCGTAGAGAGCGGCGCGCAATAGTCAATAAGCACACCGAGTACACACGATTCACCCGTGTTATCTATATCTGTACCCGTCTATATGTGTACCCGTGCTGGAATTAGTATTTATATAGTATTATAATTAGTATTTACCGATACACGAGTCGACAGTCCGAATGGACGCCCGCAGCCTTCCTCCGACGGTCATTAGACGACTTAAAATATTTAAAATATTCAAAATCGCGAAAGCACGCAGCGAACGCGACGCAGTCCGAATTTCGAGGTTTTTGTAGGAGTTTATTTACTTATTTATGTTTGGGTCCAACCAAACCTGGCACGCGGGCCCCTGGCCCGCGAGCACAGCATCCGATGAAGCTGTAAATGCCGAGAAGGCTAACAGCAATTACATCACCGAAAATATATTGACTATCGTTATATAGGATGATTATATGGGAAAAAGACGTGACTATATTTATGTATGTATGCATTATAGAATAACTATAATACTGTTTCATGTAAAATAAACTCTTTCAGATATACAAAGTGCATATTTTAAAATGTAGGTTTAAAAATATACATTGAACATGAAAGGTTTCTTCGCAGGTAGAGAATTCTCAATAAGCAGTTAATAATCATAAGTATCATTTTATGAATAAATAATATGAATCAGGTGCCACAGTCACATGAAATATCCATTACCTTATGTTACATTCACAGCACATGTTTTCATTTCTACATTCTAAAGTAACGTTTAATCTTCATAAATAATTTTTGCTGTGCTATTTTATGTGATAGTGAATTAAAGTTTTTCAGTTCTTGTTAATCAGAAAGGGGGCAGAATACCTTACCGACGCCACGCGGTAACATTTACTGAAAAAAAGGACAATTGTGATTTTTTTTTAATTGCGCCAAGTCGAGCTAATTGTTCACTTGACACTAAATGCAACGGCTGCACAACATCCGGTTACATCAGTTCTTAAGTCTCGTATGCCTGGTAGTTAAACTAATTACAGTGCCCTCAAACCGAGACAGAGTTTAATTTCCCATTTGAAATGTATTTTAACAATAACTATGCTCTTAGTTGTGGCAAATCTATATATTTATAATAATATATTACTAAATATATATTTATACTAAAGATAAGTATCGTTTAATATTTCTGTTATTTATAATATATATCTTTTTTTATATATAATGTTGGCTTTATACCCCTTCTTAAATATATTGCGTGCACGATTGAGTGTGAGATTTGGTATAGTTAAAGTATGTATGGAGAAGAAGCCGAGAAATCAAAAATGTATATAGTAGTATGTGTTACAAATACTTTTAATTTAATAAAATATAACATTCATTATTTACGCTCATACTGCTAATGTCAAATATATAATAGGCTGTGGTCAGACTGCCGCACAGAGTTAATTCGCCATAGAACTTTAAAATGTTGCCAACAAATAATTACTCAAACATTAATAAAATTAAAACTTTAAAAAAATATAAATATCGGTCGAATTTCGACCACACCCTGAGGCGGTAAACCTGAATGAAATAAAAAATATTTCGAGGACACGTGAAATTCGTAAACTCCGTGCCAGCATTACCGGAGCTGCGTGGCGGCCTCTTCCTGGCCTCAATTCCTTTTCAAAAACAAAAGGAGGCTACAGTTATATACTCTTTCTTGGAAATGTAACACAAATTTAGAGTGTATAAAAAAATAGGAGGTTGGCAGTTCGTGGGAATATTTTTTATGTATGCTAAGCGACAATTATTTACCACGTGGATTTCGGTTATTCTTTTTTTATTAGAAAGGGGTTAAGTTCTGAATCAAATTATTTTATTCCTTTCGTAGTCTGTTGGACCTGAAGTTGATTCTTATGATCTACAAATAAACCATGCGTCAAAAGGGAATGAAAAATCAATGTTTGTAATTTTTGTGTTACTCGAAAACATTTATTAAATCCAAATAGGGGATCGCATTTTTGGTTTGCCTGCCTACACGGCAGTAATAATAATAATTGATTTTCCAGTCATTTAATAATTATACATTTGTGACTTAATGATTTGTTTCGAGCTTACGAGCTGTTTTCGTTAGGAGAAAAAGTATTGATAAATTACTGGTGGATCCATTAGTAGGAAGGGTCCATTATTATTCGCTTAGGTTAGAGATACCGAAACGATTATTAACATCTATATTGTTGTCAACATCTATGCTGTTCGACCATAGGCTTCTCCCAAGAAGGCAGGATTTGCCGTAATAACCACGCATGGCAGGGGGCAGGGGTAATCGCTCTATGTGATGCTGGCCGTCACCAGTCTGGGTATTTTCAATTTAGTATTTTTCAAGATTGTTTCGTTATCTTTCGGAAGCCATGAGTCTTTCCAGGCATATTCGTCGACTCTGCCGCCCAAGGGATATATGAGGTGGCAGATTTTCTAAGAACACACGGTTTACTATTATATTAAATGAGGTTTTCTTTTAAGGTGCATATCACGTTCTTTGTAATTAAGAAAGAAGGACATAAATACTTTACTCGTCACCAGTACACTATATACACTAGAAAATAAATTTCACTTTCATCATCATCATTATCATTTCGGCTCGTCACTAGTTCACTGGTGAACATTGGCCTCCCCCATAGATTGTCACAAAACACGGTTCTGAGCCACCTGTATCCATGCACTGGGCATCTCGTCGTTCCACGCAGCAGAGGGTCGCTCTACACTGCATTAGCTCTTTTCATAGCTCGCTGAGCGACTATGAGATTGCTCATCCGGCCTATTACGGCGAGATGCACTGCTTAAAGACTTTGGTTTTAAGACATACTCGACGAGAAGATGTGAGCTGTGTCAGCTTCCCGAATGCGACCCAGCCGAGTTTGATCCGTAGATTGATCTCTTTGTCGAAGTTGGATTTACCTAGTCGGACCATCTATCCTAGGTATACGAACCCTTCGACAACTTCGTGCGTAGTGTTCCCAAAACATCGAGTATACGTGGGACATGGATGTGAAACATGGTCTTCGTCTTGTCCATGGTCATCCATCCAGACCGTCGTAATCCCTTTGAGGGACACTACTGCGGTTAATAACCATAGTGCTAAGGTCCTCCAGTAATTCTGCCATAACCACTACGAGTATGTCGTCGGCAAATCGACGGTGAGTCATGTATTCGCCATTGATGTTAATACAGCCCAAAAGTCAATCTGGCACCGCTGAAGTGACTGTAGCACCTTCCGAATTTCGACAAAATCAAAGGCTTTCTCATAGTCCACAAATGCCTAACATTGAGATGTGATTGTATTCTTCGGTCTTCTGTACAATCTGGTGATGGAATGAAATGTTATCTTGTTTATTTAAGGACCTGCATTTTTGGAGACACCATTAAGGTCATCCAGAGTAGCTATAGTCGATCAGCGATTCTGTCATAATAACTACCTTGTAGGCAAATGAGAGGCGAACTATTTTTACAGCATTGTCATTAATATAATATAATTTTAGTCCAAAAGCTTGAAAATTCATTTTAATGCAGTGGCGAATAGGATCGGGGACATGCGTTTAGATTCGATCGAACGTTTGACACCTTACAGTAAGAACGAACACTTTTGCACTTCGATATACCGACAGACAGTCTGACACCATTGAAAACACTGCCTCAAATTGTAATATAATAATCAATTTAGTTCTTCTTTTTTCTCTATCGGACAAAAAAGTACCCATTGCTGGAAGAAGCACGCACACTGCTAGAAAAATACATTGCAAAAGAATAAATATTAACTAAAATAATTATTAAATGTTTATGAAAAGCTAGCTAGCCAACCTTAATATTTAAAAAACCAAATATTCAGCTCCGACATAGACAAACTGGCAAAGTTTCAAAAAAACAAGTTTCAGATTTAGCCATGCTCGAATAGCATATTCCAATTAATTTTAATTATTTTGTTCTTTAGCCGTATCTCTTACAACTAAATAATATAAGTATAATATTAACATAGACAAATGTAATTGATAACCAAAGTTTTCTTAACAAACTTGCGCATAATTAATTGTGAAACTTTATAATATTTTAGAGCTATATTAATGATCGTCTTTTAATATATTTGTGACTGACGAATATATTTATGAAGTTTTCTGGCGTCTTCTCTCAATGTTCAATTAATAACTTCAAATTAATGTGGATTTCAGACTGAGAAACCTATTTTTATGCTCAAAGCCGTTAGCAACTCGTATTTATATAAATAATTAAGCACTAATTAGTCCGCAAACCACAGCAAGTAAATACTAGACTCATAAACAATTTTATTTAAGAATACTAGCTATGCCTAGATATTCCTGTTAAACTCTTCCACTGAGCTTAAAAGCTTGTGCTAGGCAATGTTGTTCACGATTAATGGCTCGATCCCTGCGACGTCACATTTCGCAGTACGTGCCATAAACTGTTAGGATATTGGCTATTATATATTTAGCGACGATATAAACAAGGTGAGCACATATAGTAATAATTGCCTTAAACTGGAACATAAAGTCTCTAATACGAATTACATCTATTGTTTATCATGAAGAACGGCGTATTCGGTTGTAGTTCTAAATTTTATTGGTTTCAATTATCCAAGCGGTTATGCATGCGTAGTTTAAAGTGTTTTCTATAATAATGTTGACTCTCTGTCTAAACTGCCACTAGCAATATACTTTAAACAAAGGGAAATTTAATTTACAATTATTTATACTTTAGTAAAAATTTTTTACGGGAAAAATAAAGTACCGTATGATATTGATACACTGTCACTCTGTCACATACCGGGTGTGCTGTAAGACTAAGTGGCTTCAAACCGCGGTGCTCTAATATTACGTAAAATGCCAGACCGAAAATACAAGCCCAGTGATAGGGGTAGCAGCACTTAAAATGTGACGCGTATAGAACACCGATCATCAAACCGCGTGCCAAGTGTAGTGATTAAAAATTGACCTATGTGCATTGACCTAGTAACAGACTATTGATGAGGGCAATGATAATGGTTACGTATTGTTATACAAACACCAACTTTTGCCTAAAGTTAATTAGTAATACTGACCGATTTTCGATCACGGCGACAACATCCGAATACTGTTAGAAGATGTCAACTGCGGGGGACATATTATAGTGCCACAAGTGTACGCGCAAACGCAGAGGCACTTACTCGTAATCCAGCCGCGCTCAACGTAGCACTCACTACTATGAAATAGGTAGGCGCAATGTCCAAATCACGCGGACAATCACAAACCGGTATAACCGAAAATTTGTATTAACGCACCGATTGACTCCGGTTAGGATTTAAACCAGCAGGCTGCCATGTTGCTGCTAGGTCACGCGGTCGCCATGAAAAAGAAAATACAAGGAAAATTAATAAAACGTCTATTGGATGAAACATAGCTTCCAAAATTTTAATGCTTATTATTATTTTTTTTTTCGATAAAGTGATGAAATGTGCTCTACGTTCACCTGATGGTATGTGCAACGACTGTTTATAACAAATGCTGTGTCACTCAAAAAAATCTGTGTGAGACCACACTGTGTCCATATCACCCTGAGACATAAGTTCTTAGGTCTCATATGCCCAGTGATTACGCTAGCTCACAGTGCCCTTCCACAGCCACAGTAATGTCTACACACTCCTGCTTCAGGGCGGAATAACTGGTCTTGGGGTAGTACCTACCCAGACGGATTCCTGCATGGGAATCCTACCACCATGGGCCAAACAGAATTATTCCGGTTTACACGGTATTTGTTATGAGCAGAACATAATTATTCTGTTTGACGCAGCATTTCTTATCGTACAGTACAGTCAACATGTCGACCCAAGTACAGTAGTAAAGTACGAAATCTATCCAATTTACGTAAGGTAAGACAGCATTCAAAACGTCATCTCCATCATGAAGCGCCTCACCGCTGCATTTAAAAATGTTGTCACGCAATCGACTTTATAACATAGTATGTGGTAATAGCAATAAGCGTGGTCCGGGATAGGACCACGGTAGAACGTGGTAGGAGCTGATGCTTATAGTGGGCTCGACCAATAACGATCTCCGCTCTAGCAGAATATCACTAAAAAGTAACAGCACTTTTGATTATTCCTGTCGTGTCGTGTGAACTAAAGATTGGAGTGTTTAGACGGTTGCGGGGTTTTATACATGGCAGAATATAATCATTTCTTATATTTACGCCAATACTACACATTTAATAAAAACTAGATTTACGAATTTAACGCGCTTATTTTGCTATTTATTATATTCAGAATATGTTGGTAATGAACAAAATAAACTCATAAAAAAATTGTAAATAAATCATTATCAACCATCGCATTACACAGTTGTAATAATTGTTATTTCGATCGTACATGTTTCGCCGCATATTTGTAACATGCAAATGTCATCATCTATAATTAAATAATAATTAACAATAACAACACAGGACGCAATAACAGTTAATTACAGTAGTCATTAATATTATAAAAGTCAATGGTTAGGTTACTTTTTATAAGGCAGACATGTCAATAATATTATGTCAGTGGTAATTTGATTACTTATTCTATTAATAGTTACTAATCAAGAACAAGCCATTAAATGTCACACTCAAAACATATGACTTTGTATTCTGGCATTTAGCGCAGACCTCAATTAAGCGAATGACATAACAATCTTGAAGAAATTACTTATAGTTTACGATAAACAATCAAAGATAGGTTAGCTTATATTTTGGTAATGTTAACTTTCGCACACGCACACATATTCACATGGTACACACGTTATTTGTAAGAGACGTTGTCGCGACAATATATTATGGAAGCAAATATTTTGCAAGTAATATCGAAGTAAATTAGGCTGAAAGTTTGTAATACCGACATCAAAAATAATTAATAGCGTAGGCTAAACGAATGTAATACTTTTATCGGGAATATGGCAACCTTTTACGGTTAAGCGACTGGAGCTCTTCTATCTCATATATCATCTTTAATTATAAGCATTCTGATCTTTGTTTTCGGTAGAAAATTTTGTTGGTATCACTGTGCTCGGTTAATTAGTTATGTTTTCTGCACATATATATTTAAATTACCTAGTGTTTTGTTCGTTTTCGTTAGTTTGAGTCCGATTCAGTAATATTTTGAAACAGGAAAAGTCCGCCACGTTACTTTAGTGCTAGCTAGCGGTCGTAACAATACTTTTACTTCTTAGTCATGCAGGTTTTCCTCGCGAAGCTGTTTTTTTTTAAAGTAGAAAGCGACGAGACGAGCAAAACGTTCACCTGAGGGTAATTGCGACGTCTGCTTATAATAAATACAGTGTCACCTTTATGTGTGGCACTACACTGCGCCCATCAAGTACCACATTCCCAGTAATTACACTAACTGTCAATGCTCTTCAAACCGAAACAAAATAATGTTTTCACACTACTGTTCACGGCAGAATAACTACTGGTCCTGCGGTGGAAGGTACTTAAACGGACTCCTGCATAGGAATCCTACTACCAGTTTTCTTTAAGCAAGAGGTAGATCATCTTTTTTCCTGCAAATTAGACTTTATCAATTTCAGTGATGCCGATATTATGGATCGAAACGAAATCACGTCGGTACTGTAAAACGTAAGGCTAGCACTTGACTCCTTAGCTACCACGACTTTCGATAATTGTATTTATGGTCAGGGACCGGGCGCTCGCCTTAAAGTTCATAGTACGCGAGTGACCTGAGTATGATTACCGGTGCCAGCACCACTAAAACTGTTCTGCAATTTGAGTGCTAATTTACTGTGTACTCTGCGGTGAAGGAAAAACTCGTGAGGAAACCTGCTTGTCTGTGAAATAACAATATTTGGTGAACATGTGAAATCCGTCAACCCGCAATGGAGCAGCGTGGTGGACTCTTCCCAGCTTTAACACCATATCAAAAACAAGAGGAGGCCTGTGCTCAACAGTAGATCATTTATATGCTGTTACTTTATTTTTTTAACTCGATAAGGCCATTATTGCTCTCGTAATTCTGTCTAATTACATATTTAAGGAATTTCAAGAGAAATCTGAAATGAATATGAAGTAAAATGAGTTTTTATTATTTTGGTGAATAAAAACCTTTGCAAGCATTAACTAAACGTACTAATATCAGTGGTGACATTTCCACACCTAGAAGATTCCGTGCAAAACCGTGTCATGTCGTCGCTTCATCGAGCGGGCGGTCGCCCTTCACTGCGTTTGCCGGTACGAGGTTGCCACTTCAGCACCTTTTATCCCTAACCGGCGGGCCCATTGCCACACTTGGCTATATCGGTTACTTTCGTTCTGCTGCGGATATTATCGTTCAGACTCTATTTCGCAGAGAAATACCGAACATAATACTTTCCATAACTCGCGGTGCGACTTTGAGCTACCTCCTGCGCAGTGACGGACCACGTCCCGGTTATGTATGTCATCACTGAAACACTGAGGTATACTTGACATCTAACGCAGCTTACCGAAGGTGTCAAGTTGGATTTGTCTGTACAAATCTAGGTCGGAGATAAACGCGGCTAGCAGATAATCTGTCCATCCAATATATGTAACTATGTATCTCAAATTATAAAAATAGAATTATATCATCAGTGAACGTTACCTGGGATTTTCTACGAGGTAGAATTTGAAACGACGATATCGTCAGTAATCAGCAATGTAGAGGCGAATGGCTGTCCACAGAGTTAATTGAACCAATGAAGATAAAACCTTTATAGTGGCAGCCTTATACTCGTAAAGACGACACTGTGAAACAACTCTCCATTAGATTGATCGACGACTTGTTAAAATTTGCGGTCAGGTGAACGTTTTGCGCGTTTTATCACTTTATCCAATAAAAAATTACAGGGTTTTTAAATGACTCTCATACATATACTTTCTTTTTCGTTTGCTCGTTGATAAAGGAGACCATCAAGAACCGGCGAAATACACTACAAGTAAAACTTCATTCCTTCCTCCACATACATAAATATCTTATTCATTCATCTTCCAAATAGTTTTGTTTGCACAAGATCTCTTTTGTGCTATCCAAAATCTTGTATTCCGTCTTAACTAATTTTTTTCTGACATTATTTTTGATTGTTCGAACTATTGCAACATATTCATTGTAATTCTTACTTTGAAACTATGACCTGGTTTATTCTGATTAGGAATGTTGTTCATAATTAAATAGATAATTTTCACAGTACAAGTAGTTTAAAAAAAAAGAAAATTTTTTCATAAGAACCTTAAAATATAGTGGACATTTTGCAACCAGTTTACGAAAAATAGCTAATCTTCATATTCTTTAAATGTTTTTGTATTATTACTATTTTTTATTTATTTTCGTTGATTTTTACGTAGAATATTAATAATTTATTAAAAATCTCACCGCGTTATGTCTATAAAAACAAGATAAATCACACAAGTGATCGCCGGGATTACATTTCGGGGTAAGCTCATTTCGCGCCTAGCTCCGATGAGATTTTAAATGTGATCAGAGTTCAGACAGGGGCTTTTGTGCCCCTTTTGCCCGACGGGTCTTATAGATTTTAGCTATTTAGCCTTTACAACATGAACAGTTTCGACTAGATTGCTGTTAAAACCGCCTACTGTTACACATTCGTCCACACAATGAAAGCAATTTCTAAGTTTAAGCAGAAAGCTCACGTGACTCTAGGCTCACGAATATATTAATATTACATGACAACGTTGGCCTGCCATCTCGGCTATGTTTTGTTTTCTAAGCTTTCTTAAGTTTTCTTTGTTAAGTTCTGCTCTTCAAGCGGAGTTACTTACCAAAAGGAAAACGTAGGAAATAATACCGAAAAGCAAAGTATTGTTTTCTATGTCGAATGTAAGTAGTGTATGGAACAATTATTTTGGTTACTCCAGTTGCGCGAGGCGTTCGATATATCGAAATAGAAGTGTTTTGCAGTTTTTCTGGCTGATTTATATTATAGAGACAAGTTCTAGTCACAACCAATTTGTTTCAGAAATTTTCAACAGAGTCAAATATATGGACTTGTCTTTTGTCACTTTTCCATATATGATGGGTCTGAGAAATAAATTGGAAGGAAAGTTGGAATGGAATGTGATGGATACGGAGACGGAGAGGGCCTTAGAACATGACTCAAAATCAAATGCTTCCTGTTCTGTACAAACTGTAGCTCGAGCTGTTTTCGAATCCATGATTGATAGCGGAGTAGGCAACGCTTACACCTCAGCCGCAAGGCCGTCCGGATATGTAAACAGAGAGTATGAAGAAGCTTAACGATTACTTACGGATAAGTAACATGAATGCGTGAAATTCTTTTTGGATCACTTGTCTGTACTGTCGTATTTTCTCTTTTATTGGTTTCTTTTACGTGATTTCAAGACATAGATAACTTATATGGCGCTAGGTTTATTTAAGAAAGTTGCACCGCATAAATGTCGGGTTAGTGGTGATAATCATATTGAATAAACATTATGAAGTCGTAACGTGCGTTAAGCGAACGTTTAAACGACTTCGGCATCCAATTTTCCATTACTTTGACTATAAATGATATACTAAAAGTTATAGACCCACATTTTTTTAACGGATCTAGGGGCAATTTTATCTTCAAGATGTAATAACGTGGTAAGGTTCGAGTCCAATAATTTTATAAACAGCCCTTAAATGTTGTACTTCACGAGTGACCCAAAATGACATTTCCCAAATTTGCCTAAGAATCAGCGCATACGTTTGACAAATACCATAATTCGTAGCTTATTTTATGCTATTTATTACAAATACTGGAATTCAACGGACACTTCAGATAAAAAAAAAGAAAATTAAATAGCCATTCCATTAGTTACGACTCTACAGTTTTCCAAATAACATCCAAAAGCATCGCTTCAGCGCTGGATCCATAAGTCACAAGAACCAAAGCTAGTTAAAAGCATGTCACCTTAAAATGACAGTGATAACAGTGCGAGCGAGAAAGAAATATAGCTTATCTAAGCGTGCGAGTGAGAGAGATTTCGAATGTCATATGACATTAGAGTATTGATAAACAGACAAAATTACACGTATGCGGCAATCTTTAATTTGATTTTGTTGTTAAATGTAATTTTAGCGATCTTTGTGTTTGTTTGTTAGCTATTCAGAGTATATTTTTTTTTTCGATTTGCTTTTCTACAACCGGATTCAACAACTGATATTTAAATATTTAAGTAAACCTAAAATCGAATAGCAGGACTGTTTAGAATAACCTCAAAATCGAAATTATTTTAGGTTCAGTCTCATCAGTCGTGAGAAGTATCCACCGTTTAATTCTGCTTTCACGGATACATGGGTATTTGTTTTGAACCCAGTAATCAATGTTTTATGACTGTTTTTTTTTGGGCGAATTTTGTATGGGAGCTGAGCAATGTCCTTTTAAAATGGTCTTTGAAAATAGTATATTTCATTACGAGTGCGGAAAGCCCGTCATTGCAAAGAGTTCCGACAAATGTCTACCCGAGCCGAGGCGCAGCCGAAGGTGAGGGTTGACAGTCGGAACAAGTTGCAATGACGGTTCCGCATGTGTAGTGAACAACTATTTTTAATACAGTTGCGAAAAAATGAAGAAATTTAATAAAATAATATAAACACAATAAACTCAACTAACTAATCATTTATTTCTACTAAGTATATTATTCACATATACTCGTACATTGAAATTGGTACAGTTTTTATACTAACTGGGGAAGTTTTAGGTTGCATATTTACTGTTTGAGACAAACTATTTTTAATTTCGTATGATTGTTCATGTATATTTGTCAAAATGTTATACAATGGCGTTTGCTAGTTGATGGCATTGGATGTGATGAATTATCATTATCTAAGAAGATAGGTGGACGAACGTTCCGGTGGTGTTAATTCAAATAAAATATCGTCGAAATTACTCATTATGTGCAACAAACAACTAAACTACGCAAAGAACATTTTTGGAAAATGGCGCCAACCGTAAAATAATCTAAGCAATTCAATGAGATGAAATGAAATGAAACCTAACCTAACTCATTGAATCAAATCATTGAATCTGATATTGAAACAAATTTGTAGCTTGTTTTTAGAAATATTTGCATGAATCATATAAACTTCGTGGTTGTTTTTTTCTTTTTAATAGACATTATTTTGACAGTTGGGAAAGAGAACGCACGAGTTCGGAAAAGATAAAGAAAAAGCTCGAGTATGTAATAGCCCACATCCCGAACGCTGTACGTCCCTGCAATAGGCCACTTTTTGAGCAACTGTATTAAAAAAAGATTTTATTTATACATTTCCATTCCTCCTCTTATGCCTCTGTGTTATCTTACAACATAATCGTCTGTAGCCGGTCTGCACTGGTCTGCTACGGTCAGTCACGATCCGAGAAACACTGTACACACAGTCAATAGCTTTAACATCACACGCACAACGTCGCGCTGACCGCCGTAGAGAGCGGCGCGCAGCTATCGTTAATAACACCGCGTACACAAGATACACCCGTGTTCCAGGGCGGTTCTCACCGCCCAGAGTTACCGACACACAAGTCGACAGTCCGAACGGAGGCCCGCTGCCTCCCTCGGACGGTCATTAGATGACTTAAGATAATAATTTTATGGAGATATTCACAGTAGCGCAAGCACGCTAGCGAACGCAACAGTCCGAATTTAGATGTTTAGTAGGAGTTTATATTACGTATTTATGTTTGGGTCAAACCAAACCTGGCACGCAGGCCCCGGGCCAGCGAGCACAGCATCCGATGAAGCTGTAAAAGCCAAAAGGCTAACAGCGATTACTTCACCGAAATTATATAATTATATATACTGGTCTGCTCTCTCGGATAATATCGTCGTCGATATGTCTTTTTACCAGATACCGGAACACTTCTGTGCGTGTGGCACATACTCTGTGCTGAGATATAAAAAATAAGTTTTAACTTTAAACTTTAGATCTTTATCCATAATTTCCTTGTTAGTAGCCAATGTTATAGTGTATATCTTTTATTTTATCAAATATGTTTCAACTAATTGTTTATCAATAAATTGTAGTGTAAGAACCTCCCTTCAGGTCGATTTTCGACCACGGCGTATGCTCAAACACAGAAGCAATCACTCGTCCTAACCTACCTATGCCCAACGTAACGCTCATCATGTCAGAGATACTAAAATTATCACAACACAACCAGACTCGAAAACGAACCACTTGTGTTTTGCACAAATATTGGCTTCTGCTGGTATAAGAAGTGATTACAGTAGCTCTCAGTGCCCTTCATACTGAAACACAGTAACGTTTCCACACTAATACTTCACGGCAAATTAACTAAACAGATTCCTGCATAGGAATCCTTCCATCAGTAAAATATATGACCTGGCTTATTATATACGTCCACCATATTATGAGCGCTGGGTTCAAATTCCAACTGGCGTATGATTATTTGTACAACATGAACATTTTAAGTTGCTTCGCTTAGATCACTAATCTCCTGGTGATCTATAAGATATGAGAAGTAAACGAACTTTACCGCAGAATAACTGGTCCTGCGGTGGTACCTACCTAGAGGAATTCCTGAATAGGAATCCTACAACCCAGTAAACCTGGTAGGCTGAAGTACATTATTAATTATTCGTTTCTTACCACGTTTTCAGACAATTTTATTTAGCTTGCATTGTTTGTTTGTTTGTCTTGTGTGGGTCAAATCTAACAAATAAAATTTTACCCCCTTCCGGTTCACTGATTGATCTGAAATTTGGTATACACCTTTAGTTCTAATGAAAACGCAATTGTTTATATTCAGTTTAATTGTAAATCCAAAATGGCCGTCGCCACAAAATAGTGAATTACATATGTTTTTGAAAACCCTGAGAGGGGTATATGGGTATGAATTGAAAAGACGTAACTAGTAACATAAAGTACTTTATGAAAATAATTAAAATCCAAGATGACCACTGCCACAAAATGGCGGATTATTTCGATCAAATGAAAGAGCTCGACAAGCAGAAGTCAACACACTTTAGAAAAAAAATCATAATCCAAAATGGCGGCCGAAAAAAAATAGCGGATCTTAGAGTTTAGACAGTCAATACATCAAAACTGAAATATAGGTATCTAATCAAAACAAAAGACTTCAGGATAGAAGCCTTGTAATAATGAGTAACTAAATGAACTAAATAAAAAACCCAAAATCTTAAAAATAAAATAAGCAAAGAAGTGTTTTTAAGTTCGACGGTTTTATTGTAAAGAAACATATTAATGATGCATATTATATGCACTGATATGTACTATGTACTGAAAGCTGTAAAATAATTAGGTAGGTACCAACCAGGTTTAGTCCTCACACCACTCTTCTCATGGGCGAGGCGAATTTCTATTATATAGTGTGGACCGGTGCTATCATAGGTACGCTTTGTACGCGTCTTCACAATAGACAACTTATTCAAAATGTGTACAAAAATAAATCTGTCACTATCATCGTGCGACATCACAGAACGATTAATTACATATTTAGTCAGTTTCCGCTTCGCCCCTCGATTGATGACTGGTACCTGGTACCTATCTGACACTTTATCTGCATCATTATTATTTTTCCTTGCAATAAATCTTAAAAACACTTTTTTACTTATTTTATTATTAACTTGCTTACGTATGTCTGTTCGGGTCAAATTTAGCAATAGATTATAAACTAACTTCCCGAGTAGCTAGAGACTTGAAACTTTAAACATAGCTTAGAACTGGACGACAACTCATTATTAACTCGCATTCTTGTCTGTTGGTCTGTTTGTTTGTCTGCCGGGTACAAATATTGCAAAATTTTCTTATAAACTAACTGTATACTTTTAGTAAGTTTTAAAAATGTGGTATATAAAAGTTAATCATACCATACTTGTCCGATTACGAAGGCTATCTGAACACATGGGCGTCGCCGATCCGGTCGGAGTTGTTATAACAGTACCATCTTACTTTAGACGTTGCTGTCCGGCACCGGTCAGTGTAATTTTCGTCTGACATTTTTCTAGATAACTTTTCCGCCGCTTGCCGGAAGTCATGTCATTTTCCAGACGTTTCCCTCAGTCGACTTTTATGACACCTACGGGTAGGGACTTAGTGGTATTTATATTAATTATGCCGCCTCCACATGGGAAAGAACTATTTTTATATTATAAATCTCAGGGATAACTTAACTTTGGATAGTAAACACTCAAAGTTTTGTCCATTTAAAAACATCTGTAAATGTTTTCTTTTCCCTGAATGATTTGTGATTGTTTAATTTGTAATACAACTTTTTAAAAAACGATGCCCCACAGTAGGATTTCTCCTGTGTCGTGAGTACGTTTTACAGACATAAATTCCACATGCACAAGCTATTCAAATATTTGTCCCGTATGGGAATCGAACCCGCGACCCGCGGCGCAGAAGCCAAGGGCTTAACCACTGCGCCAATCGAGCCGACATAATTACGTTTACGACATTAATACGTTTGAAGGGGTCGCCGGGCGATTGTCCTCGTTTATGATACAACAAACGTTATTCCATCCATTCTACAAACGTAATCCGATCATTTTAGAAATAATACGAGACATCTGTAAAAAACATCCACAGAACAAAGAAATATTATTTTCGTTTTATTTATTATCATTATCATAGTCATAAAATTGATTTTAAATATTTTGAGATTGTATATCAGAATAATCGAAAAACAACTTTCAATGAAAATTCACTATTTTACTACTTTTACGCTTCAAAATTAGCTCAGTTTAGATAATTGTTATGTACAGTGTTATAATGATTTCTCTTGTTTACGCGAACACTATACATTTAAGTGAAACTAATTTTATCGCGTTTAATTATACTATTTATAACCCCACGTTTCCAGTGCTTTACAGCACCCATGGTCACGAAGGGACTGACGTGACAGATGTCCTGATGTCATAGTTAACCCGGAGTACCTTCAGCTGCATTCAATCATACTATTTATAACCCAACGTTTCGAGCGCTTTAAACCATCCATGGTCACGAGAGGACTGTTAACTATGACATCAGGACATCTGACATCTGACACCTCAGTCCTCCCGTGACAATGAGTGCTGTAAAGCACTCGAAACGTCGAGCTATAAATAGTATAATTACGCGTTTAATTATAATAAAACCCGTAAAATTAGTTTCATTTAAATATGAACAGTGTTTTTCGAGCGTTATTATTATAGCTCGATATTATTTTTAAAATATAAAAATAATATCGAGCGTCAACATTTTAAAACAAAATATTAAATCTTAATTCTCCTCCTAATCCAAATCATAAAACTCCTAAAATTTTATTTATTAGAAATTTTATTCTAATGAAAACAAATAAATCTGAACTATCAAAATTATTAATGATTGTAAAATAACTTCTCAGTATATACATAATTTTATTAATTAATCAATAAATGTTAATTTAGAACAAAAGCAAGTCTAACAACGTCTATAGCACAGTTCGCTCTTTTTCTCTCTGTCTCTCTAAGTACCTATTTTGCGTCAGAAATGTTTATTTTTGAAACGTTAAATATAGAAGCGTTGCTCTCAAATTCGAAATTTACATTATACTCTTATCGCTTCTCTTATCTTACTTCAACTGTAGAATTGAAACGATAATTAGTCCATTTAGAAACTTTTCTCGCACCGTTTGCAGAAATTATAAAGAAAGTTTTGTATGCCATTTTCCCCAGTTATATCTGTCCTTACTAATTAATGAAGACATTTTTAAACCTTAATTAAGAAAGGTTTTATGTGTTGTTTTGTTTTTACTCGAGCGCTAATGGATAACTTGGCTGTCAATAATGCAGCACATTACTGATTTAACAAATGTTACGCGTGTTTACGCCTTTTACGTTTTTAATTTCCTATTATTTCTAGAAATAAGACCATGTTTAAAAAGGTAATATTTTAAAGATTTTGTGAGTTTAATAATGTAACTGACTTGACAAATATCAATACCGTGTCTTGGTAAACTATAGTTACCGCAAATGATATTTTAGGCATTATGGTTAGCCGAAGTTAAGGGCTCAGACAAACTATTACTTACATATCCTCTAGAATTTGTTTAAGACAATACGAATAAGCTTTTTTCTCAAACTGAAAAAAAAGGTCACCGTTTTATTCTTCCACGACATTACTTCGTTTTAAATTCCAAATGTGAATTGTCGGACAAAACATGTACAACCAAACAGATATGATGATCTGGTACCGATAGTAAAACGAACTCCTATTTTTTTGTTTATTTATGTGTTATAATTCTAATAACATAAGTGAAGGTTGTTTTTTATTGAATAAAGTGATCAAACGAGCAAAACGTTCACCTGATGGTAAGTGTAACGTCTGCCCATAGCAAATGCAGTGTCTCTCAGAACATTTCTTTGTGACACCACACTACGCCGATCACCCTGAGACATCAGTTCTTAAGTCTCAAATGCCCAGTGATTACACTAGCTCACAGTGCCCTTCAAACCGAAACACAGTAATGTTTACACACTACTGATTCACGGCAGAATAACTGGCCCTGGGGTAGTACCTACCTAGACGGCTTTTTATCGCATAATCTAGTGGTTAATGTAAGTGACTACTGCAAGTACTGTGGCTTAAGAGAATCTACCACCCCATCTCATCCCGTGGGTGTCGTAAAAGTCGACAGAGGGAAAATGAAAACCAGGAGATGGGCAGCAGCATCTTGCTTGGTACATCTAAATAAATACACTGCGGTTGCCAACCCGTCTGCCAAGCGTGGCAACTATGGCAAAATCCCCCCAAAACGAGAGCTACAAACTTTTGTTGCAATCTATGGGGGAGGCCTATGTTCAGCAGTGGACTATTGATAGGCTGAAACGACGACTGCACCGCGGGTTCTGGGTTCAAATCTCAGTCGGATCCAACTTTTGGGTCTTCGGGTTCCCGTGACATTTGGCGAAATAACGGCAATTTTATATCTTAGAATAACTTTAAATATTATGTCATCGATATGTCTAATAAAAATTTATTGTGGATCAGTGTAACAAAATACTATGCCACTGAAAATCGACCATCGTAAAAATGAACTTAGTACTACTCGTATATTATTCATACTAATATTATAATTGCAAAAGTAGCTAACTTTGTCTGTTTGTTACCTTTTCACAGCTCAACCGTTGAACCGATCACGACGAAATTCGAAACAGAGATAGCTTTCGTCCTGAAGACGGGCATAGGATCAAAGAGTTCCCACGCTATTTTTAAAATTCCTAAATCCACGCGGACGTAGTCGCGAGCTTCTGCTAGTTTTTAATATGTTAGATTTCTCACGAACGTGCTGTTCGCAGTACTCTTTAAAAACCGCAATTTATTTTGTTTCAACGTGAAAACAACACAAAATATTTTAAGTGATCCTTTTCAGTATTAATGAGCAGCGGAACCGAGGACAGTCTCATTTAAATCATTGCGACTGACATTTTGTTAAAATAAAATGGGTACGAAGAATTCTTAGTTAGTAAACGTTTCCGTTACAATTTATTCGAGAATATTAATCATTTGCCTTTTCTGTGTCAGTATAAAAATAATTAACACTGTGAAAGTATTCGGAAACAAGTATTCTTTTCACTGAGTATATATGTAGAATAGATTAAAAAATGTATCAAAGTCATATCTGACAGGGCCTTCTAGCCTGGAAGAGGCCGCCACGCTGCTATAATGCTAGCTGGTGGACTTCACATGTCCTCGAAACATTTTTACACTTCAGATATGCAGGTATCCAAGGTATTCAAGAAGTTTTCTTTCATCGCTCATGTACATCATTGCATCTCAGAACGAGGTAGAGGAGCGCTTGTGACTGCAGTTAAAAAATTTAACGATTGTTCAGCTACTGTGGTGCAAGTCGACGCAGCTTATTTCATTTTGAAAATAGCTTTCGACATAGTAGGATAACGACTTATTATTAGCAAAGTTGGCTGCGATTGGTTGCAGTACCTAAACTGCTTCATTTCTTGACGAGTTACATGAGGGAAAGACAACGATATGTTGAATAAGCTGACTACAGATCGAAGTCATATTTTACTAAGCCAAGGCAGTAATCCAGGCCTTATAAAATTTGTGATCTATATTAACGACATGCCAGAATTTGTGAAAGAAGCTACATGTCTCTTATTCGCATTATCTCAAACTACAAATGGCAATTGGAAATAGTTACAAAAGCGAGACATTGATAGGGTGGTTCAGTGAAGTAGACGGAACAAGCTCAGTTTTCAACATATCTAAATGTTCTGTTATATCTTTTGGTCGCATAAAAACGCCGCTTCAATACAATTATAAAGTAGGTGGCATGTAGATGACACGGGTTCAAACAGTACGTGATCTAGGCGTTGATATGAATTCGGAATTGTATTTTTCTGGTTGAATGTAACAAATTGGAAGTAAGAAGGGACTTAACGTGAGCTATAGATAAATACTTAAATTTTTAAATATTTGTGTTTGCGTTTTGCCAACTGTCCGTATTCATGAATTAAATTGTTCGACTTGTATGTTTCAAGTTAACCTCAACGTGGGATTATACAATTTTAACAATAAATACCAGTTCCCAATGAATTTTTAAGCCACTTATAATAGGCGCCATACCTTTGTTTTATTTTAAAAATAACATTTGAACGAAACATTTTATTTAGTAAAATACATAATTAAAAGTGTAAAATAATTGTATATCATTAGGGAAACAATTTTACCAATCCCACGGCTGTGCAAAGGACTGAGAGGATTGAAGTCGTAGAGTAGTTCAGAAGTGTATTAATAATGTTAGTGGCACATAAACTAGGAATCAAACCCAGATCAGGTAGATACTATGAGATTCAAGGCCCTCAGCTGCCACGACGTTGACATCATTAATCATATAATTTTGGAGCACTATTCTTGTATATCTTTGTTTGTTTGTTATTCAATCATTCTCAAACGGCTGAAGGGATTTTCTGAAATTTCGCGTATAGGCACATTTTGTCATTTTATAACAATTATTTTTCATCATAAACATAAATTATTTATAAATTTTTATTTACGTTGAGTGAAGCGGTCGGGGAACAGCTTTGGTTTCTCGGAAAGGATTTGGATGTGGTTATAATAGTAGCCTGAAATATTCTTGCATTGATATTAGCTACTGAACTGATGGCACTACATGACATTGTTAACATGCCAGCAGGTAGCGGTACTGAACGGTATAAATAGTCAATATAAATAATAATCTATACTAATACGAGTATTATAAAGCTCAAGAGTTTCTTTGTTTAAACGCGCTAATCTCAGGAACAACCGGTTCGAAATGAAAACTTATTTTATAGTTCGATAGCACATTTATCGAGGAAGGCTATAGGCTATATGACGTCACGCTACGAACCTTAGAGCGATTTCTTTTAAATTAAACGGCGGGTGAAACCGTCGGGCACAGCTATTTTACTATACGAGTATATAGCTCGATCGCCCAGGTACGGTATTTAAATATCGTAATCTCTCTCGTAATCTAATTAAAAAAAAAACAGTCTTACGTGATCACTTAACGAAATTTGATAACTTCATGACAACGCATAATGAAACTGAAATGTAGGCAAAGGGCGTAAAATGTAGGCGAAACACCTTATTAATCCCATACGGTTCTTACAGTATTTAACATGTGATTTATAATTATGAAAAAAGACCGGTTTCGAATTATTGTTGATAACAGCGGCCATATAACGGTCCAGTTGTTTAAAATAACACTTTAGAAGAATTATCAACAATTATTACACAATGTAATGAATTTTGGGAAAATTATTGATTTACCTTACTTGGGTGGCATGTTATTGATTCTATAAAGTCAACCGCTATTTTTAAAAATTTGCAAAAATACTCAGGCCCACTTGTTTTGCCACACATTTACTATCTGCCAATGATGATGATGTCCTCCTGACCGATTTTCAACCACGGCGACAACTTCCGAATATTTACCGAGTCGGAAGTTATAATTGCGCAGGAGATATTATAGCGCAGGAAAGAAATTTAATTTGCATTAGGTAACATATACCACTAAAGTCATAACACGACACGTGTTTCACCTCAAAACGAGGCATTATCAATTGACAACATATAATTATCAGGTGGTGGTAGTTTCGTAGTAGTGGTGGCAGCTCTCGGGGGCGGTATTAGTTTGCTTGTGCACTCTATTGAGGGAGGCCGGTAGGTGCTCTTCTAAAACTACGTAATACATACTATTATAAATTTTGCATGCGGATCTTAGCAAATTAACTTCATTTCCTTTACTACAATTAACTATATTATAGTGCCACAAATGTACAACTATAGAGGCACTCACTCGTCCTAACCTAATCGCGTCCGATGTAACGCCTTAATATATATTTTCGGTGATGTAATTGCTGTTAGCCTTCTCGGCTTTTACAGCTTTATCGGATACTGTGCTCGCGGGCCAGGGGCCCGCGTGCCAGGTTTGGTTTGACCCAAACATAAATAAATAAATAAAAACTCCTACAAAAACCTCGAAGTTCGGACTGTGCCGCGTTCGCTGCGTGCTTTCGCGATTTCGAAAATCTATAACGCCTTAAACGTCTTGCTTTAAGACCGTAGCTAGGCTAGAATGCAGTGTCAGACATGGGAGCATAATTATGGTTTTATTTTGTCAGTGTAGCACAATACGACCAGACCCGAAAACCAACAGTTTGTGTTTTGCACAAATGGAAAGTTACCTCCGGGATTCGAACCCATGACCCGCGGTGTAGAAGACAGGTACGGCTCGGTCTTCAGTGCATTGTTTGACACAGGCCTTTACTTGGATTTATTTGTATAAATTACTTAGCATGTTAGGCGTATTGGTGATCGCAGTCCGCACTTTGACGCTTCTACCTTACGCTCAACTCATCCTACATTGCAAGTTCTTAAGTCTCATATGCCCCGTAATTACACTTGGTATGTAATCATCGTCTGCCCATAACAAATGCTGTGTCGCTCAGAACATTTCTGTGTGGCACCGCACTGCGCATGTCACCCTGATATATTTATTTTAAGTCCCATTTGCTGAGTAATTATACTAGCCATCAGTGCCCCTCAGACCGAAACATGGTAAGTTTTGCACACTACTGCTTGACGTCGGTATAGCTCGCACTGCTGCGGTACACCTAGATGGATTTTTTCATCCTACTAGTAATTTTCCAGGCATTTCCAATGGTCAACCCTGAAGACGCCCATTTTTTGATGCGGTTTTGACATGAAAAAAGTCACTTCAAAATTTCACAAGGCAAATGTCAATTAAGCACTCGAGGCATTACTATTGTAAAATCGAGTAAACTTATATAGTTATTACTCCTAATTTCATAAATACAAATAATTTTTTCAAGAGTGTTCACCCTTGAAAAATATCATTGAAAAATATGATTTCTAAGTAATTCAAAATTTAGCGAATAGCTACGTGACGCGAACAAAAGACTGAATGAGAATGTCTGAAGTTGGCCTATCGTGCTTTAGGAAAATTAAGAAGGGCAATTTAACCCCACCCCTGGTCAGATTTATTATTAAAATGTATAGCCATCGCGTGTTGGCAATTTGTGGCGAAATTATGGTAGGGCGAGGAAATTCTGTATCGGATGTGTGAGTGCTTTGAGCACTGCAAGCGCTATGGTGACGTACTCAAAATAGGGGAACTTTTATTAGGCATTGCAAATTTCGACACCTATATTTTTAATACAAATTTAACCTTCAATACATTGTTATTTATGTATACTTTTATCATGATAATAAGATGTATAACCTGTGGTAGGTCTAAGACCGACGCTAGTCCGTCATTGCATAGTGCGAGTAACGAATAACCTGTGTTCGAGTTAGCATCACTAAAATTTTTAATTGCGATTTCAAATGTTAACTTGCTTGGCGATAATGTAAGCTTCGTGAGGAAACCTGCATGGCATAGAACAAAACATATTTTGTTGACATGTAAATTCCGTCAAAAGTGGCGCACTCTCCTCTAATATAATATTTATAGGCTATTTTTAAAGTATCTTTCGCAATGCCAGTCGGTTATTGCCTTTGGGGACCTATTTCATTAAATATCATTCCCAGTATTAAAAAATAATCTATTTTAGGTAGATTATTACCACCGGCAGCATGCACTTAAAAATTGAGACACCCGATGCGAACACTAAATAGTAACAGAATTATGAGAGTAGTACTCATAATTCTGTTACTATTAAGTGTTCGCAAAAAATATAATTAAATTTTTAATTTTATATCTTCGCTTTCGTCATATAAATTCAATAATTCAATAATCTTGTAGCCCTTAGCTTAAGGTGTCATCAATAAAGGATAAATAATAAATAATCTTTTAATTCAAAGTGGGTTACATAATTTTGTTGTAAACAAATGTCTCATTGCTGTGCACGAACCTTCTCTTGCTTTTGAGAAGATCATGTAATTAATTTACATACATACATACATAAGATCACGACTGTATCCCATAAGGGGTAAGTCAGAGACCTGGTCACTTACTGCAAAAACAGATGACTGCCACAATCCACGTTTCACCAAAACAATATAATGCACTCGGTGTGATAGGTGATGAGCCGATCGCCACCATGCGCTGCTGGGTGCACAGTGCAGTTTAATTCCTTACTCGCCTTTTACGAGATCCATTGGATGAGATGGAGTGGAAGTATTCTTTTAACGAGCTTTTTTTAATGAATCAATTAATCAAGTAATAATTTTATTACCTATGACAATTTCTATGCATGAATCCTACCACCTGTGAAAGGGGAAGGTATAAATAGTCTATCGAACGCTTTCAATAATAACACTGTCTCAGAATGCAGGAATCCGTCTAGGTAGGTACCCCAGGGCCAGTTATTCCGCCGTGAAGCAGTAGTGTGCAAACATTACTGTGTTACGGTTTTAAGGGCACTGAGAACTAGCGTAATCACTGGGCGTATGAAACTTAAGAACTGATGTCTCAAGGGCGCAGTGTGGTGTCACACAGAAATATTCTGGGTGACAGCATTTGTTGTGGACGGACGTTGCACTTACCATCAGGTGAACGTTTTGCTCGTTTCGTCACTTTATACAATAAAATGAAAAAACTATTTAATATTAAATACAGAGATTTCTTTCCATACAATTTAGGAATTCCTTATTTATTTGCCCGTAATAAATGGACACAGTTGTTGTTGTTGACTCTGATAGGCTGAAATGATGATATTGATAATGATGTGAAATAATTGTTTCAGTTTCATATTTCTGAAAATAATTCTTTAGTAAATGTTTTACGACCATACTCCATAAACAGAAATCAATTTTTTAAAGTGCCAAGACCAAATATTTTTGGTAGTCAAGTGTTAAATTAAAACAACAGAAATGTTTTTAAGTAAAAACAATAACAAAATTATAAATGATAATAATAATTTATTATATATATATTGTTATATTTATTATATGAAACGTCTATGCAGGATGCCATTCCTAAGTAGAATCAGACCCCTATTCTTTACCATTCTTATGCCAAGTAAACTCTGTATGCTAGTGTTATTAATGGTCATATGAGACTTCGGAACTGACACAGAACTTTGCAACTGAATGTTCTGGGTGTCAACAACTGTTACGGGCAGACGGTTGAACTTACTTTCAGGTGAACGATTTGCACGTCTCGTCACTTTCTTCCTTAAAAAAAAGGGTTATGAATATTTCATATAATGCGAGTATAATGAGTTGAGCATACGACTTTAAATTAATGTTAACTGATTCTTATATACATGATAAAACATATATTAATAACCGGTGTATTTAAGCCTGATCGAATAGAAAGACGTTATATTTTTTATCTTATTCATCGTATTCATTTTAGTAACGTATCAATTAAAAATTAGCCGAACTCAAGAAGCGGGCACGGTCAAAGCGAAAATGTCGAATTATGACTTTGTATACATTCCTAGCTAATGTGTTAATTAGAATTACTAATTTTGATGGTAATCGCTGGAAAGTTGAACATATTGATAACCCTTACACGAATCCTTAAATCAAAAACCATTACGCCATGGTTCTTAATATCTATATTAGTAAATAAGTAATGACTTTTAAAAACTAATTAAACTGCTTGTAATTTTAAAAACAAAATTTTCATCGTGTATATGTCCCACAACTTAAATCAACTTAAATTTCAATACAACTGATAGGCTATAAAAGTGTAAAATGGTTTTAAGCTTGCTGCACTCCCTTCCTTCCAAATTTTCTCTAGAGCTTTTTAACTAAGCAAGCTTACAAGGTTTATATCCTGACTGTATCTATATCAGAATACAGTCATATTTTATTTCAAACTATAGAAGAGTTTCCTGCGTTAAAATTGACAAAAACAATTATTTTCCGAGCAGATAAAAATCCTAAAAATATAAAACGATAAACTGATATCAGTTTATACCAACAAGAACATTTGTATTATTTACAAGAGCAGACTATAAAATAGATTTGTAAAATGGGCGGAAATAACTTTTACTCTGCTCTTAAAACGCACTGTCTAGTAATACGTATATATGTGACTTTGTAATAAGGTTATATAAGTTGGAAATGACAATGTATGGCACTGAACCCATAGTTACTTACCGGATCTTGTCTGAGAAAGGCTAATTTTCCGAAACCGTGTCGATTTAGACGGTCACAGGGGCCTTAAACAAGCCCAAATAGAATAAAGACATTTTATAGTAGAATATTTATGAAGGATGAATTAATTGATTTTGATTTTTATTAACAAAAATCAAACTATTCTCATGTCCGTAACATGAGAGAATGGATTTTTACTCTTGACTTTAGACCATAATCCGTTGCGATGGTCCAACCGTGGACTGGACTGCCGCAAACTGATGATGGTGACCATAATTACGAAAGTTCCATATTCAGTGGTCTCTAGTTAAGCATTGTTTTAGAATTAAGGGCTACACTGTCTGTTTAATACATGTATAAACAAACGCGTGGCCTAGAGGTCAAAGTACCTGACTACGTCGTCGCGAATTTTGGGTTCGTATCCAAGTCGGAGACAACATATGTACCAACATCACAATTTGTGGTCTCCTTCTCCATATAAACTTTAACTATGCCAAATCTCACATACTTCCGTGCGCGCAAATAGACATGTTACACTGACCTAACGCCATTTGTAAGTTAATTTCGAAGGTTTTTTTTTATTTCTTTGGAGTCACAATGGAAACAAAGTGAACACCGAGGTCGCTCACGATTTAAGAGCGATATCAAAATAACAATACGCTTTCAGTAGCCTATATCGTGCTCACCAGTCGTAAATCGTGTCAATGACACTGTTAATTATGTTGATTGAAAAGAGTGTGCGTCTGCACCATTCATCGGGATTCTTAATATATATTTGTAACACTTTTCGGTTTGTAAATTCTTACAATATAAATGATAAGCTGTTGTTTTAAAAAAAATATGCTATTGCAACCATTTTTAGTTGAGTCTAAAAACGTTTGAAGTTAAAAGATAACCAAACATATTCAACTTAATAAATAATCTGAACTCTATCTTTATACAAATAAGAATCAAGTATTAACCAATATTTTATGTAATTCGTTTTCACTTATAATATACAATTGTATTATTGTTCTTAAAATTGCTTTGTTTACTACTCGTGGCCGAATGCCAAGAAAGCTAGCTGTATTTCCGCGTTGAATGTTTATACTTAACCTTTCAACAATAAAAGAGCCAGCTTTCTTGTCACCAGCGGGAAAGACTAGACACGGTTCCTTCAGAAAATTCAACGGGAGAAAATTCACGAACCGTGCCTCTATATTGCTCTTAATTGTTACACAAGAAAGATATATGCAAAAAGCGTCCTCGATCGATCAAAACTTAAAAATAAAGACAAATATCACAAATTTCTATGAAATGAAAGCAAACTTAATGTTATGCCCACGACATAAAGTAGCTTTTGAATGATAATATATAGATAATAATAATAAGCTTTTGGCATTTACGTTGACACGGCTGACGTGATGCTGATCGAAATGAGCGCATTGTGCGCTCTTTTCCGAAGACGTATTTGAGTCTCTGACAGTGTCCACCATCAATTTGGCACCACCACACTGCGAAGTTCTACAGGGAATTACCCTAAAGACGAAATGCCTCTAATACATACATACAGTCACGCCTCTTTGCTATTGGGGTAAACAGATACCACATCTTTCCACTTGCAACGATCCGGGCACATATCTTTCGCTTCTTCTAGTTTCATGTGCGTATATTGCCGTCAATGTTCAAATAAATGGATATATATATAATGAAGAAAAGATAAGATGTATTTTTCAATCTTATTATTAGAGTTTTACTGGTGGTAGGATTCCTATGCAGGAATCCATCTAGGTAGATACCACCCCAGGGCCAGTTATTCTGCCGTGAAGCAGTAGTGTGCAAACATTACTGTGTTTCGGTTTGAAGGGCACTGTGAGCTAGCATAATCACTGGGATTTTATGGATGAAGCTAACAGAACGATGGGAAGTGCAAAGTCTGTCCGTAAAAAATGTGTCACCCAGAAAATTTCTGTGTAACACCGCACTACTATCGTCACCCTGGCAGCAGTTCTTAATTCTCATATGCACAGTAATTACACTAGCTGGCGGTGACTTTCAAGCCAAAACACAGTAATGCTTATTATTAAAATTTTTTCAAAGCATTTACATTAAAATAAGGCTGTTTAAATAAAACTATTTTTTACGGATTTTATAGCGTTTATATCCCGACGTTTCGGGCGCTTTACAGCACCCATGGTCACGAGAGGACTGAGGTGATAGATGTCCTGATGAAAGAACTAGCTGTGTGTTGAAGTTTTGCAGTGGTATGCTTGTCTTTTGATTTAATTGTATTAATTATAGAATCCCAAGCTGGTGGTAGTACTCAACAACCTTCTCTATTTACATAAAGATGTTTTTTTTAATTTCAATAGCCTGGGATGAATATATATATATATGATATTACACATCAGGCAACTTTAGTAAATGTGTAGTATTCGCGTAAATTTAAGAAATCATTATATAAAGCTGTTGTTAGCTAAAAGGTCATACCTCTTTTCCTTGGTAAAAGTAGCAAAGAAATAAAAATACTAGCAATATAAATAAAATTCAATAGAAAGTTTTCTTAAGAAAGTTTAAAGAGGGAAATAAACGAGAAGCATATTTTTAACAAACTCCTTTTGCACAACATACTATACTAGTTTTAAACTCTTTTTAAACAAATTTGTACTACCACTGAGTCACGAGGACGTCCATTTATAGAGAATGATCATTATCATCACTTCGGACATCATTACTGAACTTAAAACTTTCCTTCACATACATACCCACATTCTTTTTATATGTAGTTCGTGTGCTGCACACGGACTCCCTAAAAAAATTATGCGGGTATATAAAACTCGTGCTGTCACGTATCTTCGTCACAGGGGAACCACGGTGCGCGAGCAATCCTCCAGGGGTTTGTGTCACTGTCATCGAAACTCTGGCTCAAATGTAACTGGTTTTCTCTCTCATCTTTCTAACAACAGCTTCCCAGTACATGATCACATAAATGAATCACGGTGAATCGTGAAGATGTTGTTCGTCCCATTCGATTGATACTAAACCGCATGAACCGCACCAGAACCTTTTTATTATTGGATGATGTGACGAAACCAGCGAAACGTTTACCTGACGGTAAGCGCAACATCTGCCCATAACAAATGCTGTGTCGTCCAGAACATTTCTAGTGTGCCAGCATACCTCGCACGTCATTCTGAGGCATCAGTTCTTAAGTCTTAAGAACTGATGTCTCATTATTTACTCATAATTACGCTAGCTCTCAGTACCTTCAAACTGAAACACAGTAATGTTTTCACACTACAGTAACACGGCAGAATATACCATTCTAGAAATATCATGTAACGAACTGCATACATTTTTTAAAGTGAAAAAAATGTTATGCAACTAAACAATATTACAATAGTGTGCTGCGTCATGAGCCATGCCGTACGTCGTAAAGAATGTTAAATACTTAATTTGTATCAGAATACATCAACAAGGATTATTTATTAGATAATAGTGTTTGCTTTCTACAAGTCTTCTTTGGCAATTCTGTTTTCTAATACGAGTAGTTCATAAAAACACCGACGGCATAAATTAAAGCTTATTTGTATTTTAAATGTTAGAAAAATTATTTACGCTTTAACTTTTACTAAATAAAAACTTTACAGTAATATTGGTACGGTGTCATATCCAATCTGGGACCGCTAATGTGATTGTAGGTATTTTTGTAATTCGCATACGCCATACATAGCAGTAGCTTCTACTCCTGTCGTCTTCTGTACTATATGGCGGATGTATGTGGTCTACAGTACTAACGCTTGTTCGGAAATCGGTTTGTTTGGGTGGCTGGAAGTCTTCAAATCTGATTGCGAAACAATTCGTAAAAACTTTCAAACACGCAGCTCAGTAGCGATATCTGTCTATTTATTCTTATAGACATATTATTTCTTCATAGTTATATTTATTCCACTCGCTTCTACTCCAAGCATATCTGGCGTAGCACCGCCACAGATCACGTTAAACAGAACCTGAAGAACTACAGATTTACATTACATCTACAAACTTCCGTATTGCCCATTTTTCAAAAGCTCCGCTGATTGCCAAAATAATATTTTTAAAGAATAAAATTTGATATCACTGTTACTTAGTTATAATTTCACATTCAACAATAGTTTACGTGCTATTAGATTTCAGTGGTATTAAAATCACAAAACTTGAATAATACGTCTGGGAGGTGAATTAATTCGTTTCGCTCTAAAGGCATGAATGACACCTTGAATCTGAATTTAACGAGTTACATAGACAAGTTTTCATCAAAGGGTTATTATGTTTGCACCTGAATGATAAATTTTTAAAATCATTTTACTAAAAATAGTTTAGAGTTATTTAGAACCCGTGAATTACAAATGTGTAAACTACTTGCTTTTATCGACGATGCATAAATTATTAAATAAATTTTGAGCACTGTTTAAAATCCAGGTTACTTCTCGATCTGTCTATAAATAGCCCACCACTGGGCATACGCCTCTCCCAGTAAGGGAGTATTTGCCGTAATCACCACCCCTCGCAAAAAAAGATACGGAATACACACGGAATTAATATTTCTTACGTCGAAAAAATAAAGGAATTTCATTTAATTTCAAATAGACGCTTCTGCCGATCACTGGTCTGTGTGTCGCCGACTCTTACCGTCTGTAAGATACTCAATACATGTGTGATGGCGGTTTTAGAAAATCTACCACCCCATCTCATCCCGTGGGTGTCCTAAAAGTCGACTCAGGGAAAATTAAAAACCAGAGATGGGCAGCAGCATCTTCCTGGAACATCTAAATAAATAAACTGCGGTTGCCAACCCGCCTGCCAAGCGTGTTAGCTATGGCAAGGTCCCCTCCAAATGAGAGCTACAAACTTTTGTGGCAATGTATGGGGAGGCCTATGTTTAGCAGTGGACTAGTGATAGGCTGTTTATACTTTTTATACTTTTTCGAGTTAAGCAATAGTTTAACATCGAAAAAGTTATAATACGTACGGAATTATTTGATTAAAATAATTATGTTAGTTGGTAATAAAAGTATATCAAGCGTGGCTGTGTGATTATTCGGCTTTTCATGTGGTGTGGACAGTGGGGTTTTAGTTCTACTTTCTAACAGTCCAAATTACTTTACCTTTTTCACTGTCTAACTTGTACAGTTGTACAGTAACAAAAAACACTCAGGGAAGACATTTATTGACATACATCGTTTATAAAAAGAAAAATCTATCTGAACGGAGCATTTATTCTTATTAAACAACTGGATTGACAACTGAGTATAAGAAACTCGTAAATTGTTTGAGAGTACGCTGTCACTCCCCTAATGAGAGTCCGTTACAGTGTTTGATGTAGTCACAAACGTTTGGTCAACTAGATATTATGTATTCCCCATAACTACTCCACGAATATAAACGTATTCATTAACTGAATCTATAAGACATTGAAACGTCTTTCAGTCCGACGTCTCCAATTATCCTGTTCGCTCAGCACACACTGCATGGCATACGTTCATCACGTTATTATATCTCATATGTTCATAAATTTCAAAAAGTATCCTTCAAATTACTACTACTTTGGGCAGAATAGCTGGCACTATGGAAACTTGGTTCACGCAGTGGCTAAGCGACTGGCTTCTGCGCTGTTAATCGCGGGTTCGATTCCCGCAGGGAGACAAATATTTGTATGGTCTAAAGATATTGGTTACAGGTCTAGATGGTTGTGCATGTGCAATTTACATTTGTAAAACGCAGCCACGAGATAGGCGAGATCGGTAATCGTAAAGAAAAAAGTTACTGAACGGAACAATAATATAAAACAACTGGGTTGCGACTGATTGCGTAATGAGACGAAATATAATTTATACTTTGACGTAAGAAATACAAATTTCGTTTGTCAAATGTCATTGTTTTTACAAATTACCGCCGTTTCTTAATCTTAATTTTAGTTTAATTTTCAAAAATTTTTATAATTTAAATTATGTTATTGAATAAATAGTAGATTAGTTGTTAGTATTTAGAAATAGCCTGGCAGCGATCACCTAGTTCCCAGGGGTGATTATCGACCCTTCTTTTATATCATAATAACCCTTTTTATAAAGTCTTTGTTTAGTAAACTTTATTGAACCTATTTTGTTGATTTTATTGTAAAACGTAGACTTTACCCCTTAGATGAGTTACTGACCCTGTTAAGTGCCTATTGGACATTGATCTCTCCCCACATAGCAAAGGCTTCGGCATAATCGCTGAACTTGATAAGCGGACTAGATATTCTAACATAAAACGCCTCGCAGACGGAGCCGCTGTAAATTAAAAAACCATGGATTAAATTTTCCTCACCGGTGCATTTTACAGTAAATATTTTATTAGCCATAGATCAAAAAGTAATCTCAAAGCTCGTGTTTTAGGTTACTTATTTATTTATCAAAAGAACTGCTATTTGATTAGATGCACAAGGCTTAGGATTATCGTGTAGTTCGACTGCGAGAGTGAGTGTTTTTTTTAACGTTATAATTAAAATAATTAACTAAAAATTATATACAATTTTTTTAACATGCAATAATTAAAGCATGGTCGTTTAATTATGAGGCAAACCCATAGGGGTGTGCAACTGGTTTTTTCTGTTGTAACATTTTTTTGTAGTTTCGTTATAAATTGTTAGCTAGCGTTTAAAAGTAATATTCCGTGCGCGCAGATGAATGGGGCGATAATATACAACAAGGGAAATTCACTGACGATGTATTCGCCATGCTCATATTAATTTTTCTTTCTGTCTAAGAATATACTATATCCAACGGTGATTTATTTCTCTAAAACTAGGTTGCTCAGTGGTAAATATGCTAACGGAATATTGGGTGTTGGGTTCAAATACCGGCGGAATGTTGTATTTATGTACAATACGTTTTCTACGATAGTATCCCAGATTATATGGCTAATACATTTAATACAATGTGTGGCGACTTCGTGGCCTAGTGGGTCCCGAGTTCGAATCGCACCCGCAGCCAATATTTGTGCAAAACAAAATTGTTAGTTTTCGGGTCTGCTTGAGCTTATTGTCCCCGTATCTGTGACATTGCATCCTAGCCTACCTATGATTTTATCGCAAGAGAGGTTACGATAAGTAGTGCTTGGCGTTTGCTATAACACCTTCTGTGCAGTCGACAGCTTCCGACAGTATTCAATAACTACATATTTTTTGCCTTGTACGAAATTTGCAGTAGCATTTAAAAAATATATTAAAAGGAATGGTTCAGTAAAAATAAGTAAATTTAATGAAGTTACAGGTTAAAATGAGAAATTAATTGTAACCTTTAGAACTGTAACTTTATGACGCCAAATACTCGTACATACGTACATACAATTGCGCCTTCTTACCACATAAGGTAGGCAGATACCACATCGGTAGGCTTCTTCTCACCTCCGCAGGAAAGAAGACGCGACGGGTGGCGAACCACGTCGCGGTTTTTTTATACTATAGGAGGCACGTAATGGTAAGTGATCACCGCCGCCCATGAACACCTACAATACCAGAGGAATAGCAGATGCGTTGACGGTCTTTGAGAAAGGAATACGCTCTTTTCTTGAAGGTCCCTAAGTAGTATCGGCCCGGAAAAACCGCTGACGGCAGAACATTCCATAAAGTGCAAGGGAAAAACGCACTGTGGTGGAATGCCAACCATCAAGGTGGTGACGATGGAATTTGGTACGAGTTGAGTGGACTTTGCAGGCTGCTAGAGACATGTATTGGTTCGTCACTCCGTCGTCACCATTATTAATATTAAAAATATTAAATTACATTAATTTTCTCATTAAATATAGCGTAAATGAAATAAACACAGTTCAGTTTAATAAATTAAGACCTAAATAAATTCACAATATCGCAACTAAAGCATGACCTTACTTAACCAGAGCATGTAAAAGAGGAATTCAAAGGATTCCAATATAAAAGCAAAAGTTAGCTTAAGAGAAATCGTTAAAAGTCAAATGCCTGTAAAAAAGACTTGAAATTTATTCGCAAACGTTATTTGGAGTTAAAGAAAAATAAACGTGGCTATTTAATTGTAATTATAATATAATGTATTTAATTTGCAAAGCGGCGATGTTTTTTTAAGGTCATTAAACGTGTTTCAGCATTTTTTTTTCTGAAACACGTTGATTGTCGCTCATTCTACATGTTTCATTTTAGAATGTGCGACTTTACTCGCTGTTTCTTCTATACTGTTTTTGACATCGAAGTAATAGAGGCACGGATAAGTGCTACGCATAAATCGTTAAAATGTAAGCGCCTCTATAAGACTGTCATAAGACCCGTAATGGACTATGCTTGCGTCGCTTTCGCTCACGCGACGGGCAATCAATTAAAGAAGTTACAGAGCGTTCAAAATCGATTCTTGCGAACTGCCACCGGAGCCGGTTGGTATCAACGCAATGTAGATCTTCACAGCGACTGTGAAATGCCCTTAATCTCTGAACACTTCAGAGAATTATCACGGCGGTTTTTCGAAAAAGCCGCGATTCATTCAAACCCGCTGGTGGTTAAAGCAGCAAATTACCGACCAAACAGAAACGCGACCGAACGCAAACGTCGCCCGCGAAACATGCTAGACGACACGGACGTCTCAGCTCTTCCTGACCACGATACCGTCGGTCACGATCCAGACCACACTGTACACACAGTCAATAGCTTTAATATAACACGCACCACGACGTGCGACCGCCATAGAGAGCGGCGCGCAATAGTAAATAATCACACCGCGTACACACAATTCACCCGTGTTCCAGGGCGGTTCTCACCGCCCAGAGTTACCGACACACAAGTCGACAGTCCGAATGGACGCCCGCAGCCTCCCTCGGACGGTCATTAGATGACTTAAAATATTTAAGATTTTCGAAATCGCGAAAGCACGCAGCGAACGCGACACAGTCCGAATTTCGAGGTTTTTGTAGGAGTTTTTATTTATTTATTTATGTTTGGGTCAAACCAAACCTGGCACGCGGGCCCCTGGCCCGCGAGCACAGTATCCGATGAAGCTGTAAAAGCCGAGAAGGCTAACAACAATTACATCACCGAAAATATATATATATATATATAAAATGTAAGTCTATGAATCTCCTGCATCAGTGCTTTGTGATAGTCTGTGTTCAGCAATGGACATTATATGAGCTTTTATAATGATGACGACACATGTGCTGTATCTCAAGAGCGTAGACTGAACCACTATCAGAATGTTGAGGCTATCCAGATTCTCGACATCAAAGGTACAGCGTAACGAAATGTTATCCACTGTTACTGATAATGGGTACATTATTTTTAGATTTCATCACGTGTTTAACTGAGAGTTATGTAGCAACATCTATGTCAACAAATCAGACGCACAAGAAACAGCTCATAACGTCCTACAACACGCTGTATGTTCAAATAAAGTCAGGGTCACCAATATCACAGAAGAAAGTTACAAGGAAAAAGGTAACCCACCAGATCGGGTGGTCTGATCTGGGAAGGACGTCTTCTTATACCAGTAATCTTTAGATATTGTATAAATAGATAGCAAGAATGAAACTTCTAACGCGTAATGTAGGAAGTATGAGCTATTTTTTGAGGTCCACAACGTGACAAAGATTTCGCTGCAGTTAAATTACTCTTTAACCTGAACGAATACAGTATTCATAGTAAAAAAGTTTTATAATAATTATGAATTTTTAGTCAATGTTGTTTTACAGACATCAAGAATGGAATTTTCTTGTTCATATCGTAGTATCTCGTTATACGAAAGTTAATTTGTGGAGGCTCACGCCTTACGAGCGACGGGATTTACGAACTCACTACCTGAGATCTTTCATTCAAACTGAGATGCGTTGAATATAAATGAATATAAATTATTATGTGCTTGAAATTTGGCATACATATAAGGAATATGTATCCCAAGACACCCACTGGGACCGGATTTTAAGAACATTTTGTCCTTTATGTGTATACGGGCTGGCGCTGTTTTTTATACAGATTTTAGAATAACAATAACTTCCGTGCGAAGCCAGTGCATGTCAGCTAGTATTAATATAATCCAATAATATTTGAAAAACATCTGTAGCTAATGAATAAAAGCATAGAGTGTTATTGCTGGTGTTGAATTAATATGAGTAAGTTTTTTTATACTATCATCACTTCCGCCTATCACTAGTCCACTGCTGAACATAGGCCTCCTCTACAGATTGCCACAAAAGTTTGTAGCTCTCATTTCGGTTGACATAGTTGCCACGCTTGGCAGGCGGGTTGGCAACCGCAGTTTATTTATTCAGATGTTCCAGGACGATGCCCATCTTATGGTTTAAATTTTCCGTCTATCGTCTTTTACGACACCGATGGGATGAGATGGGGTGGTAGATTCTCTTAAGCCGCTACCACACGGCCAATTTTTATAATATACTCATTTTTTGCTTATATAATAATATTGATACCGGGTGTGCGACTCCGGTCTCCAGAGCAACTGCTGTCTTGTCCTGCTCCTTCTGAGATAGTCGATAGATCTTACACTTTACAGTTCCTTTCCCAACTTCGGCATTCCCTACTCTCATATCGCCGTTAACTTACTTAACAAAGATTGCTTGGCAGAGAATTCTTTTAGCATTAATTCCGCCTATTGTGACTTTATTTATAGTAAGGTTCAATGAAGAATAAATAAATAAATATCTATTCCCTACCTCATCATGTTCCCTTCCTCTTCGTCAGGCCAGTGGTTGCCGTGCCCGTGGTTGCGGGGCTAGGAACGAGCCTAGTCGTTAGGTTAGTTTGATTTTCCGGAATCAAAGTATACTACATCCGTCACCGGAATTCCGAATTTCATCAAGATCTTTTCAACGGTTGAGCCGTGAAAATGTGAAAAAAAGGTAAGAAACAGACAGAGGGACAGAGATAGTTACTTTTGCATTTATAATATTTAGTATGGATTCTATGGGATATGACACAATTACTTAGAAACTAAACAGCTGCACGCACTAATCACAAGTTCTCGCCGCATTATCGACTGAGTCATAGAGAATGCCTGTAGGCATTAAGACCGCTTCTTTGCCTTTGGGTAAAGTTATAGAACAAGATTCAATATAAAAAAAATATTGAGATCACGCTTATGTGCAAGCGTGATCTCAATATTTTCGGCTATTCTTCTCGGAGAACCTAAGAATTATCATATAACTACTTATATTATAGCTACGCATGAACGTATACATAGAACGGTCACTAAACGTAATTCTGAATGAGCTTTATCGTAATCTGCAATTTAGAAATTTTGGGTCGATAAGCCTATAAGGCTCTTAATAGCACGAGATTGCTCATTCCATAATGACAACCGAAAACTTTTCAACCCTAGTCTTAATTAACGTTTGTCATAAGAGGCATTTAACATGTGAAGGTACATATAGAGCTTCAAAAAATCATACACGCATACTAAATTATTTTAAATTAACAACATTACAGTAAGTCATAGTATATAAAGTAATTTAAGCTAAGAACTTAATATATTAACTAATTTAAGCAACGAAAATAAGCTTATTATTATTGCTAAGTCAAGAACATAAGTATAAGTATAATCATTAACTTTATATATAGAAATAAATGACAGAACGAGCAAAACGTCCACCTGATGGTAAGTGCAACGCCTGCCCAAAACAAATAGTATGTCACCCAGAACATTTCTTTGTGGCACCACACTGCGCTGGGCACCCAGAGACGTCTGTTCTAAAGTCGCATGTGTCGACACAAGCTGACAGTGCCCTTCAAATCGAAATACAGTAATATTTGTAATAAGCAGTAGTGTACTGCTTGACGGTAGATCAACTGCCACTGCGGTGGCACCAACTTAGATGGATGTCGAATAGAGAGTGCTAGTTGAAGCGCTTATAGCTGAATGGTTTGAACTGTTCTTCGACAGATCTTTAGTTAGATAGTTTTATTTCATAAGTGTGTGAAATGAAGAATGGGAGGGGGTCTGTATCCGTTAGTTGGACGTTTAAAGGAAAAAACTACTCCTAAAACTATAAATAATATAAATTATTATGTACTTGATTTTCGCCTGTTTCTCCTGGGGTTTTTTTACTTAGCAGCGTGGATGTAAGACGTCTATTGTTTTCAATGTTTCAACGAGAATTTGCTCTTAGACGATGAAAGAACAAAGCAATCAGTTTATTGAAAGTTAGCACCTAAGTTAACGGCGGCTAACAAACAGAACTAACAAACTTCCAAATATCTAAGTAACATGGCGCTCGCTTTAAATGTCATAGCAGTAGAACCTCGGAGTCAGCACCACTAAAATTGTTCATTGCATGTTATGTGCTGGTTGACGACGTACTCGATGGGGTATATTTTTATTTTATGGAAGAAAGCGGTACTTCCCGTAGCTTTCCAACACCTGATAAACAGCTCACCTGATGGTAAGTGCAACGTCTGCTCGTAACAAATATGTACCAGGCATCCTCACAGAAATGTTCTGGTGAACACTGCGCTAGTCACTGAGACATAACGTTCACGTTCTTAAGTTTCATATGCCAAATTTAATGAATTGTGGTCGAATTACATTAGGCGACCACTAGTTATTATTACAGATAAAAAAGTTTCATCCGATTTTCGAGAAAAGGAGGCTGTATAATAAAGTTCGTAGAGATTTATTCAAGGCAGACTTTCCTATAATCCTTTCATTTTATTATTGTGGTTGTAGGCAACTGAATGCCGACAGACGCTGCACTTTGACGTGCAGCCTTTTCAGCTTAAATACCTTTATTCAATACGATGATCGTCGCCCACGCGATGTATTAACCAGACGATTCTACCTATGAAATAGACTTGATACTGCATTTTGCATTTCCATTGAAAGTCAATTAATGAGAGCCTTCAAATCAATAAAAATACAAACCTGCGATATGGAAAATTTAGTTTTTTTTTGTTTTTGTAACGACACTTCATACGGCAAATCATCTTTTTAAGGAAGATATTGACGAGACGAGGAAATCGTTCAGCTGGGAAAGTGGAACGTCTACCCTTAACTAATGCTGTATCACCCAGAACATTTCTGTGTGGCACAACACTGCGCTCGTCACCAAAGAGACATCAGTTCTTAAGTCTCATATGCAAATTAATTACACTAGCTATCTATGCAGGACAACGTAATAATTTATCTGTGCATGGCAACGTTATAGCCAATCAATGTATGTGGAGAAATAGCATTTAAAATAGTTTTAAATTAGTAAAATAGATAATACCTTAGCATAGAACTGTAATATACATATTAAATATGCGCACAGGTCTGCACAGCACGTATAACGGAGGAGAGATCATTGTAAAAAAATTATAAAAACAGCCTAGAACGTTTGACAAGACGGAGTTGCCGCTCATCACGATTGTAAAACATAAAACCTTGATCGGGGAGAACACGAAACAACGAACATAACGCCATCAACAACACACAAACAATAAGACGTAAAAATAACGCATTACGCATACACACTATCAGTGTCCTTCAGATCGCACACAGTAATGTTTCCATACCACTGCTTACGACAGAATATCCGGCACTGCGATGTACACAGAAATAGGTGTAGGTACGTCTAGGCGGATTCCTGCAAAGAATACAGGCTAGCATTAAAGGCTATTGAAATTAAAAACCACCCTAATTTAAATAGAGAATTGATTCGGCACTACCACCAGATGGGATCCTGTTATCAATAAAAATGAATCAAAACAAGAATATCACTACAAGACACAGTAAGCTTATTTTGTGTAGTGCGGACCAAAATAATAATTAAAAGCTGAAGATACCCCGGAATTAACTATGACATCAGGACGTCAAACATCTTAGTTCTCGTGACCATGGGGGCAAATTAAAATTGACGCAATAAAATCCGTAAACATCATTTTTATTATAAAACCATTTATCCATTAAATTCACATCTGATGACGTTTTCAAACTGGTATTTAATTAAAATTTTTTGCATATCCAGACTTTGTGATGTATTTTAAGAATAGTGTTGGTAATATTAAACTTATTTATCGTAAAACTAGTGGTGGTATGTAAAGGAACAATAATTAATATTACTATTTCAGAGTACTCTATATTCTACTGAGTAACATACTTTATACCTAATTCTTAAGAAGAAAATAATGTGAACTAGTACTAACTTCAGACTTACGAAGCACAGATAATAAGCACTTTAGTAAAGTGTACCTAAGTTTAAGTGGATTTGCAACTTGTGACAGCCATTTTTATCCATACTTAGAAACGGCTTACTTAGAAACTCTTTGGAGGTTATAATTTAGAATTTCAAAGTAAAAAGATCGGTCTTTTTAACGAATTTGTTTATAACTAACTTTCAAGATAAAGAGAATGTGTTGTTGTGTCTATTGATCTGTCGGAAACAACATGAACGATAGTAGAACCTCAAATTTAGTTTAATATAACAATATTAGTCAATAACCTCAAAAAAGTTAAATATAATTTCAAACTTATAAAAAAAATATTATCTGCATTTTCAATTATAGCAATGGTCAACAAGCGAAACAATGTCAAAGTAGAAGAATAATAACGAAATTGATCGCGCGAATAATAATGGAGTGGTACGCTTGGAGAAATGCACTTTATTATCATCGAATTGCTGAGGACTCTAGAATCCGGCTGTTATGAACTTATTTTGTTCCGTACAGTAAATGTTATCAGATTCGAGAGTTATCCGTGTCTACACCCAATTATTTCACCGACTACCAAATGTAAAGAATACTTAACTGACCATTTTAAAAATTCTTGTCGATGGATTAAATTATTTTTAAAGATGTTGTCTAAAACCGATTTCATGTTCATGGAGTTGAACATGAAATCATTTTCAATTAAAATGCCTTTAGCATCCTGCGTTTATTTTTATTTTATCGCCATTACATATGGATACATAGGGGTATCTATAAACCCTACACTTGGTGAGAGCAATAATGTGTGTTGTTAATGAGAGACGATGTTACTTTTTTGACGTCTTTAGTTATACTCTTTAGATTGACGTAATGTAATCTTATAAATATGTCGCGTGGGCTACTCTACACTATGTTTGTACAAACATTCACAGCACGGTGATATATTCCACGCAGATGCACCGCATACTATATACAACATTATTCATAATTGATATAACATCCCGGCACCTACCCGTGCTACTTTGATCTGATAAACACAACAGTGAAGCTTTAATGACAAAATTGAATACTAAAAATGTCCATACAAAACTTTAAAATTATTTGTTTTGTAAAACTTTACGCGGCCCTAACTCAGAAATTCGTTGCCCCGAACCAGACAAATTCAAAGTACGTTTTGTTCTCCATTTAATTTATGTTACTCTACTACGGCGTCATACTGACAGATTTACTTCCCAACAGATTTCCTTAAGCTTCATGTTATCCTAGTACTTGCGAGTTCTTTTGATGGCAGCTCAATGGAAAGCGCTTAATTAAAAACAGATAAGCGCCTAATTAAATTTATGAGTTCATTGCCTCGATCAGTTGTATAACAGGGTAGTCAGCTATGAGTTTTAAGCAAATTCTTTAATTCGACATACCTCCTACAGGTATCACATTACGGGGCTCACTATATTTTTGAGCATATCCACATCGTCCCTAAGCCCAGCCTGCCGGGATGTATAGGACATTACGAATGACCCTGTACAGGGTAATATATTGGACCGTGTTGTTTTAAGTTAACGCATTTTCTGTGCCGTATTTATGTAAATTAGTCACTGAATCAAGGCACAGGGAACTTATTCATAAGCAGAAAAAATTATTCGAAAGTCCACCGCTGGGCACCACCTCCTATTGAGCGCCGCTTAACTCGATATTTGATTTTGCGCATCCAATTCGTGAAAAGCGCTTCCGGCTATTTGCCAGTCTATTTAATCAGCGGACGTTAAACACTTCGTTTAACTTAAATACAACCATTTTTCTAAAAAAAATACGGTTAGAATTCACTCTAAAGATATGTCATGTTATTCGATATATTTGTTATACGGCGCAATTTCGCATATGAATTAATTAAAAAGAATTTTAAATAAATATTTGCACATACCTCTTAAACATCTTAAATTTATGATTGGGGAAGCCTAACAGTAAAACTATGGTCGATACACTTGATCGCCTGGAATGAAGGTTACTCAAGCATAAGAACTAATGTCAAACCGAAAATGCTAAGGGTTACTTTGAAATTCCAAACTTTAAGTTCTTTATATAGATGTCACACGGGTTTTTTGAGGATCGCATTACTCAATGCTTAACCTAGTATTGACTGCCGGGTTCAATTTATGTAATGGATTAAGTTGTTGTTGTTACCATTAAACCGAACAATCGAACCTTCGTCCAAACTTAACTAATTTACGTTAAATTGAATACCGGCAGGGTGAAAGACAAGCCATTAATAGAGTAGTGGCGGGAAATCCGTTATAGTGAAGGATAGACAAAAAGTTAATTTGCTAAGACCCTCTAGCGAAGTTAAAAATGGTATGTATTACCAGGAGTAGCTTGGCAGCGACACTGGCGGTCAGAGTATCAGACGCCTCGCACACTGAGACTATCGCCGGTATGTGTATTATAATTTGAGTCATATTTCGAGATGGTTGCTGCCCTTTTGAACATCTTATAGAAATTACTTCAACTTCGGCTGGTATGGATAGTAAGGCTAAATTACTGGAGTCTTTGACTCGTTCTTATTAATGTCTTAGAAAAACAGTAAAACCTTTCGAAGAAAGAAGGTGGCGTGCAGCAGTTGTATAATGGGGAATCAAAAATCAAAAGAAAAAATGATGACAGGATCATCAACCTTCAAAAACAAAAAAAGGATAGATTTTTCATTCTCTTCGGCTGGTAAGCAACAGTTTATGTAGTCTGGACTTTCGCAATAGCTGAATGCAATAATAACGTCATTATCAAACCCAACTTAATATTCATACGACGCGAGAGACCTGAGTTCGATTCACGGAGCCGGCATCACTAAAATTATTAGCTCGGAAAGGGTTTTATTTAAATATTTTATGTGTATATTTTTTCAATGTTTACTTAGTAGATATAGTCCATAACGACCATATGCACACCACAACGTATCTTTGTTAATTACTTAACGTATCTCTGTTAAGTAATTAGATTAGATTGGGATTTTGCCATAGTTGCCACGCTTGGCAGACGGGTTGGCAACCGCAGTTCATTTATTCAGATGTTCCAGCATAATGCTGCTGCCCATCTCCTGGTTTTCATTTTCCCTCTATCGACTTTTACGACACCAACGGGATGAGATGGTGTGGTAGATTCTCTTAAGCCGCTACCACACGGCCAATGGTGGTGTTATTAGAGATCATATGAAATTTAAGAGCTGTTTTATTATGACGACGAACGCACTGTGGTGTTCACATCACTATACATCGATATGGCGTACACTCATCATTAGGTGAACTGCTTGCTCATTTTGTCACAAATTTTCATTTCTTAAAAAGCCCTGAAACCAATTTTATAGTTTTGTCGTAATATTTCAAAAGGCTCCGTATTGCAAGAGTGTATATCTTTCTCAAAGGCCGGCATCGAATCCGATATAATTTTGGTTTTGTTGATATTCGTGGACGGTCGTGATCGCTTACCACCAGGTGAGCCAATTGCTCGTATTCTCCCTTTTCTATAAAAAATAATAATAAAGTTAATATAATCCATACAAGGTCGAAGGCACAATAATAGTAATAACAAGTACTAAATACACAATGTTAGTAAATTATTTAATAGTTTATAAAAAGGTCAACAAGCAATTTTATCAGAGTACATTTATTATGTATAACTTCGTTAGTTTGCTTTTTGTGCGGTGAGTAAACGTCAGTAAACTACATAATATAAAAAATATAAAAAAATAATATGTATATAAAAAATAAAGGATTGACAATGATTTTCCTTTTTTCTATTAAAGTAATCTTATTTTAAGAGAGCAATTCTTGTATATGTGTATACGGCTTTTACGATTTCGTTATAATTTTATATTTAAATAATGTTTTAGGTTCTGTTTCCACACTTTTAATGACCTACATACCTACATGTTTAAATTGATATTTTCTTTTCAAACAGAATGCGCTATGTGACATTGTTAACATGGCAGCACGTAGCTTTATATCTATTATTGGAACGAAATGAAATTATTTGTTCTTCAAAGTAAGAAACATAAATTTCGTCGTCAAACATCATTTTTTTTTACAATCTACCACCATTTCGTAATGAGGTTCCTTTAACAGAGAAGAAACAGACGAAAGAAATTCCGTAGGTATACTCTTTTACATTTTTTTTTTCTTTTAAATACATTTACAACAAACAGTCTAGAAAACCAAAGCACGCTCCATGACAAAATGTTAGACAAAATCCAATAACAAATGAATAATTGCATTGCAAACTCGAGCAGACCAGCCTCCGCTAACAGCACTTGTTCACAAATATGACGAATGTGAGCAAAATCGTACAATGTACTAAGCTTAGTCGTCCAAATTACAATTATCAGTTTTAGTGGTTCCGGTCCCAGATCTAATAGAGGTCACTCGTATGCTATGCAACTAAAATCGAGTAGAATCTAGAATCTAGAATCTGAGGTACTACGCCCTTTATTACTACTACTAATTTAAGGGGAAGACACAGAAATGTTCTGGGTGACACAGCATTTGTTATGGGCAGATGTAGCAATTACCATCAGGTGAACGTTTTGCTCGTTTCATCACTTAATACAAAAAAAACCTAACGAAAATCTGTGAGGTGTAACATTTAACTGGGAAAGCCAAATCCATAGCTTAAAAGATAGAAAAGTCATTTTTTTGTACTCGTATTATTAGTGCAACGTCTGTCCATAACAAATGCTGTGTCACCCAGAACATTTCTATGCAACATATCTGTCTACATAGATTTCAAGCGACAAGATTAAATTCAAGATAACGAACGATTAACATTAATATTCAAACTATACAAATACTTCTAAACTTTCGAGCGTTTCGAACTACGAAAGAAAATCTGTTTCAGAAGTCTACGCTCTCTGCCGATTTAGTACATAAAGTTATAAAAATGAATATAAAAATACTTTAACGTTTAATAACGCGAACTAAAGTGTACTTTTACAATTCCTTTAACAATATCATAGCGTCCACTGCACCCCTCAAGGTTTTGAAGAGAGAATGTAAAGCAAACAAACCTTAAAACTTCTTTTCACTATTGCCGTGGAGAAATGAAAAACAAAATGGCGCTCGGCCTTGGCTCGTCGACGGCAAAAAGCTTATTTGAATAATTGGCATATCCGATATCTTCATCAGTCTATATAAAAGTCCGCTGCTGGACGTCTCTTAAGTTAGGTGGATGTTCCATTATCGCAACGCTTATTAGGCACGTGGTGCTGTGTGGTGGCGGCTTAAGACAATTTACCTCCCCATCTCGTGTCGTGGGTGTCGTAAAAGTTGTCAGAGGGAAAAAAAACCCAGAAGATGTGCAGCATCTTCCTGGAACATCTGAATAAATTAACTTCGGTTGCCAACCCGCCTGCCAAGCGTGGCAACTATGACAAAATCCCCCCCAAATGAAAGCTACAAACTTTGTAGCAATCTATTCAGAGGCCAATGTTCAGCAGTGGACTAGTGATAGGCTGAAATTATGATGAAGGTGATGGTTGGGCACTTGATTGCAGTATCAGACCCTTTTTTAGAACAAACTGACGAGACTAATCGTTTACCTGATGGTAAGTGCAACGTCTGTCCATAACAATTGCCCAGAATATTTTAGTGTGGCCTACACTGCTGTCGTCCTTCTGAGATATCAGTTCTTAAATCTCATATGCACAGTAATTCCACTATATATGTCTGCAGATTGAAACACGGTAATGTTTGTACACTACAGCTTAACGGCAGAATGACTGGTACTGCGGCTGTGCCTAGACGGATTCTACCACTAATAAAAGACTCCTCGTATTTTAGACACTTTCGAAGGTTTTTAATTTGAAATAGTGATTCCATCTTCTGTCGGAGGTCATGACCGTCATTTTTCTGAAGTTTTACTTAAGGGATTTTAACGATATCCTCAGGCGAGATAGTGTGGTAGATTCCATTACGTCGTTGCCACACAGTAATCGAATATACCTTTATATATAAAATGTAATAGTCAAATGGTAAAGGTATACAGAACTAGTCCACAACTTTTTTTTCTTATTTTTTTATTCGTAATTATTAAAAACGATGTCCCACAGAAGGATTTCTCCTGTATCGTGAATACGTTTCACAGACATATATTGCACATGCACAACAAATCATCATCATCATTTCAGCCTATTATGATTTTTCAATAAGTGTCATAAATAAAATGTAAAAGCATTATTAATCCCAGAGCCACTACAGAGCCCAGGTATATAGTCGGCTTCCCTCCCCTACAATGAATTGGTGGAAAACAAAGAATAAAGAAAATATTAATATATTTGACAGAAAATTGAAATTTCCCTAAATATTTTTTTTACAACGACGATAGAAAACAATAAACGACACCGGATCTGATAATGTACCCGTGAATCCGCCTCCGCCATTCTTTTCAAAGACTAAATGCTCCGGACAATGCTTCAAAAGATTCTTTGTCTAAATCGTTCTTCAGGGTAACCTACAATTACACTTTCTTTTCTACAATACATTCGGCATTATACTCTCATAGTTCTTAGATAAGCAGGTTTTCTCACGACGTTTACCTTCATCGCCAATAGCCATACCACAACCGAATACCAATTTTAAATATAGCCGGCACCGGGAATTTTAAATTAAATTTATAATGAACGTCTACTGAGGTACTAAAGCTTTTTATAACGGGATGGTGCTATTTTTCTCTATAGAGACTTTAACATAACAATAACTTCCTTGCGAAGGCTAGGCGGGTCAGCTAGTTGAATTTTATTAACGTTTTACTTTTTTTGAGTTATTTTTCTTTCTTGTTATTCGTGCCGATTCACAGCATGCTAAAAGTGAGGACAAGCATCGTACCTCCCATAATTTCTGAGGTTTATGTAGACGGGAAGAATCTCACACGGTACTCCAGTGTCCAGCAGATAGACCCCTCGATATATTTAGATGAAATTAAGACTTATTTACTTTATTAATGAGGGGCATACCAACACAGTAGATAAAAAATAAACAGTAGGTAAAAAAACTGTTTGTTACGTTTTACACATTCTGTACCAGATTTTTTGAAAAAGACTAATTAATAAATTGATGTCAATATCTTTAGTAATTTTGAAGTTAGACCAGTTACGGTAAACAGACAGACCCAATATGAATTTTAGTTATGTGTACGCCAAATGATTTACAGGAGCTTTAACTTTAGTCAACATAAATACGTAACTCGACTCACTTTTCTGTATTCAATAAAATGTTCATACGGTACAATTCCAGAAAGCTTTTAAAGAAGGTTCATTCTAGACCCGAAAACAAGAATTTTGTATTTGTTTAAATGGCAACCTCTGTGAAACCAAACAACCGGCAATGACAAATCTAAGTGAAAGCAGGACAGTACTCGAGTATTGAAGTGTGCTTGAGTATCGAATAACTAAACAATTTTTTAAGTTCCGAGTTTTTTTCCAAGTAAAGATGAACTAAAAAATTATATATAAATTTTAACAAAAAAAGTAATCTCTATAAATATCCCACTGCTGTACATTGATCACACGCCACCTCTAATTCTTCAATGGGTATTGGGACGGGAAAGAGTCTACCACGTTCCTCTAGTGTGGGTATGTGGACTACAAAAAATATTCTCGATGACACAGTATTAGTTATAGGCAGACTTCGTATTAACCATCAGTTGACCGTTTTGCTCATCTCGTCACTTTCACATATACAAATATATCGTCGAAATTTTTCATATTAGTAAGTCTTGAATGACATTAGAATATTGACCTATTATTACAATATAGAATATTGACAATCTATGGCTAGACTATGTTTCGCGGTAGACTAGTGATGGTCGGAAATGATAATAAATAATCTCAGATTTTTTGAACTACTCTAAACAGATACAGCTAGATCGTTACAGTTCGCTGAGCTATGGTCGCATCATAACTAGAGTTCTAACTTATGTGTAACGAACAAAAATTTCTGTTATAGATACACATGTATTCATTGTTTTGCTCTATTAAATAATATTCACGGTATGCTCAAACGTAGTAACTATCGATTAAAAAATGGAGGGCATTAAAATTAACGAAAGTGGAAACATCTTTCGTTTTTCCTTAGGTCCTAAGCGAAGCATAACTTAACAATGGCCATTTCTCGCCCACGCGTCTAAACGATGACTGGCCAACACGCCACCGAATAATATTTTACTACTTTAGTTGCGGAAGTTTCTTTAATTTGTTTTCTTTAGAAACAGTAGAATGAAAACGAGTGTTTCTATTCTTAACGTTTGTTAATAAATCACGTGGCAATTGATTAACAATTCCCAGTCTACCGTCTGTATATTTATTCACCAACAATACATTTCTATGATAAAGTAGCTGGCCCGGCAAACGTTGTCCTGTCCGCTCCGGTGTGTGACGCGATGAGTTTGATTTCTGAATTACATTAAAGTATGAAACTTTACAGCCACACGATAATAGCACTATCTACTGAGTCGGATTTTGTAATTTTTTTAATAAAACCTTGTGCTAGCGGTTAAAGATTCTCTACAGTTATATCCACGACGATAGATTGGATAACCATCATTGCCAATTATAGTCACCGCGTGAAATTGCATGGATAACGCTTGTTACACTTACCGTCGACCATACACGGTGATAATACTAGAACTATCAAAACGGAAAGCGAAATGAAACGATTTTGTGGTCGAAAACAGTTAGATTGTTCCGTATTTGTCAAATCTTTTCAAAACATTCAAGGCCCATTGCAACGTGGAGTATTGAAATTATTTTATTTTATTTTTTTATTTTATTTGATAAAGTGTCGAGACGAGCAAAACGTTCACCTGATGGTAAGTGCAACGTTTACCAATAACAGATGCTGTGTTACTCATAATATTTCTGTGTAGCACCACACTGCGCCCGTCACCATGAGACATCAGTTCTTAAGTCTCATATGCCCAGTGATTACGCTAGCTCTCAGTGCCCTTCAGACCGAAACACAGTAATGTTTGTACACTACTACTTCACGGCAGAATAGTTGGCCATGGGGTGGTACCCACCTAGACGGATTCCTGTATAGCAATCCTTTTTTTGGGTAAAATGACGAGACGAGCATAACGTTTACCTGGTGGTAAGTGCATCGCAATCAGTTCAGAGACATCGGTTCTTAATAATGATTTCTTATATTTACGCGAACACTACACATTTAAATGAAACTAATTTTACGCGATAAAATCCGTAAAATTAGTTTCATTTAAATCGGTTCTTAAGTCTTATATGCAAAGTGAATACACTAGCTCTCAGTGCCCTTCAGACCGAAACACAGTAATTCGCTCTGTGAATATCGTAAACAAATATTGCCATATAATGTTTTCTTTTATTTACGCGAATATTACACATTCAAATAAAACGACTTTTTTTTTTACGGATTTTATCGCGTTTAATTTTGAACTATTTTTACCCGACGTTTCGGACGCTTTACAGCACCCATGGCCACGGGGGGACTGAGGTGACAGTTGTCCCGATGTCATAGTTAACCCGGAGTACCTTCAGCTTTTAATTATTATTTGTAGTCCGATCTACGCAGAAAGAGCTTACTGTGTCTTGAAGCCTTGCAGTGGTATGCTTGGTTTTTGATTTAATTTTATTAATAATAGGATCCCAAGCCGGTGGTAATACCCAACCATCATCCCTATTGAAATTAGGATGTTTTTTAATTTCAATAGCCTCGCGAATCATCCTTGGTAGGAATCGGTGTTCTTTTGCAAGGATTTGTGGTCTATCAAATCTGATGTAATGGTTGGGATGATCCAGAACATGGTCGCAGACTGCAGACTTCCTAGAGCGTCGATGCTTCACATCAGCTATGTGTTCTTTAACGCGGGTTTTAATGGATCTTTTAGTTTGCCCTATGTAAGAGAGACCACATTCACAATCCAGCTTGTGTACTCCTGCATCTTGTAGAGGGATGTTACACTTGACAGATGGTAAAAACTGACTTATCTTCTTCGGCAGCTTGAAAAATGTTCTTATAGAAGCTCGCTTCAAGATATAGCCAATCTTGTCCGTGACTCCTCTGACATATGGAAGAACAGCAGGTACACGCTCGACTGTGGCCGGCTTCACTCGGTCACTGCGACGAAGGCGCGGAACCCGAAGCTTGTTGTCTTGCAAAACTTGCTTGACATGCTGAAGCTCGGCGGCCAGGTGTTTACTGTCACAGATCCCTTGTGCTCTCTGAAAAAAATGCCATATACCAGCCAGGCGTGTCGATCATGGCAAATTATGTGAACAAGAGAGGTCTATCTCCAACAGTAGACAATTTACGTTCTGTGATGTCATGTCACATTGTGAACTTCACATCTATACTAATAGAGTATACATAAATACAAACAGTCACGCTTTTTTCCTATATAGGGGGTAGGCAATGGCCAGTCAAGTCAAGTCGAGACGTGACGGGTGGTGGACCACGTCGCCGCCAATTTCGTAAGAGTTAAAAAATTCTTTCTCCTCATTGCGTTCCCGCGAGTAGTACTACCGGACACTTATCGGCTAATAGATTATGCGATCATTATAAATTATTTGAATTTCATTTAAATCGATTAATTATACAATGGTATGTTAGGACGCTTTGACAATAGCGGAATTCGGTTTAACAAAACATGTAAGCACCACATTTCAAGTTTCATTGTTACGTATCTCTTACTCATAACCTTGGCTGCATCTTATTTATCCGTTAGCCTGCACATAAATAAGATGCCAAGCCAAATGACTTATATTACGTCACAAGCAAGGCCCGTTAGAAAAACGAATGTGTATCATTTCCGTTGCTGCTGAGTTATTTTACCATTTATTTCTTTTTACCATTACGTTTTCGGTATTTACAATCCTTATACTATATGTTGTGTTTTATGCTATTCATACACAACAACAAACATACATAAAGTCACACCTTTTTCCCATATAGAGGGTAGGCAGAGGCCACAAATGTAACTCTTTATTACGCTCCCACAAACATATTAGTGACACCATTGCATATTATGAAATAATACCTTAAAAACCTTACCTTGGAAAGAAGTACGTGCCGGACATCTATCGACAATACATTTAACCTTTCGGTGAAAATTAGGTGGCAGTTTCTTTCTACGTCGCCACCACAGGGGTTTTCTTCTCTTTCTTTTCATTCTCTTGCTCACTATTTTTCAATAAATTTTTTTTTTTGATTAACGAAATCTTTACAAGAATATTTATTATAATATTAAAGAATACATGGATGATGATAAATCCCGGAAATGGAGTGATCGCTGTCACGCTATTTCTACATTTTTTATTTATTCTGCTGTTGTACTCAAAAAAAAAATACCAAAAGCTACATTTCTTGCTAGTCCTTCCCAACATACAGGCATTTTTTGCGAACCACTGTAGCTTAATGAGTATTATGTAAATAATCGAATTAAAATATTTAAAAGCATTTACGCGCGATTTCTCAGTAATGTACTGTATGTCTTAGGCCCTGATTAGTTCTTGCCTTTCGAATTTCCAACTTATTCATAAGCCACTCGTAAATCGCTAAGACTTACTCATACTAGTCCGAAATCCTGTATGATTAATTATTGGAATACGGATAATCAAGGTCATAAAATTAAACTCACTTCTTTAAAAAAAAAACGAAAGTTTTTCACACTAGGATTTCCCTGTAAAGTGAGTGTGTTTTGCGGAGATAAATTTCACACGGACAACAAAACCAGATCCGACAACCATCAATTTTAATATTTGCACAAAAGTTTTCTCCGGCTTGAATACGAACCCGCGACCCTCGGAGAACAAAGTCAGGAACCCTAAATGCGCATGAAATTTTATACCTTATGCATTAGTTGCCACTAGTTGGGATGTTCATAGATGCAGATGGTTTAGGATCGTGTTTTGTGGGAGACACCTATGTTCAGCAGTGGACATGCGATGCGCTGAGATGATGACGATGATAAATTGTGCTTAATTTTTTATACATCACATAACAAACAATAACCTAAGCCAACTTATTACACAAAAAGAGCCTTACAATTTTAGGTGACTAATCTAAATTCAGTCGAGTAAAAGGTATAAGAGAAATAAAAAAAATGTTTTTTTTATTGCATAAAATGATGAAACAAGCAAAACGTTCACCTAATGGTTAGTACTACGTCTGTCATAACAAATGCTGTGTCACCCAGAAAATTTCTGTGTGACACTACACTGTGTCCATCACCCTGAGGCATACGTTGTTAAGTCTCATATGCCCAGTGATTACGCTAGCTCACAGTGCCCTTCAAACCGAAACACAGTAATGTTTGCACACTACTGCTTCACGGCAGAATAACTGGCCCTGGGGTGGTACCTACCTAGACGGACTCCTGCATAGGAATCCTACCACCAGTAACACTAACTAACTAACTTACAACTTAAGTAACTTACACACACATTATCCCATACACATATCCCATACTACATTGACCGTGTAGATATGGTAGGGGGTGAGAGCGAAGTTTTTTATGATAACTGTTTTATACCTACCGCGACTCCGGAGCGTAGTGGTCAGACTACTAGACTTTCTTGCTGTCTTCCACGGTGTATTCATGTAAGCACATACTGAGAGACTAAGGTTAAGATATATATTGCACGTATCATGGCACGAATCGGCGTGAGATGTATGACAGTATCATAATTTGCTACGGAAATATAATATATATATTATTTACATCCCTAGAAACTAACCAATGCACATACAATAAAATTAATTTCGTTATATTTATAAACGAGGACTCGTGAATGAGAATTCTATATAGATAATAACTAAATACATGTGTTTATGAAAGAAAGTGACAAGACGAACAAATCGTTCACGTGATGGTAAGTGTTTGTAATGATGGTCATCTCTAGTGATGGCGTTTGTCACCCTGAGACATCCGTGCTTAAATATCATATACCCAATTATTACACTAGGTAACAGTTGCACACACTGTAATGGTTGCACACTACTTTGTGACAGTTGCACTGCTGTTGTATCAACTAGACGGATTCCTGCACAGGAGTCCTACCACCAGAAGCCAATTGACTAATTCCCACCTCCCAGTGGGGGTTACCACTTACCATTAGGAAGTTGAAGTTAAGATTTAGTATTTGTATGAATCTTTCATAAATTGGTTTTTACTCTGTACTACTTTACTTTTTTTTACAAATAACGCAAACTACAAATTTACCATTCCAAATAAAAATTCTTTAAAAAAACACTCCTTGGTTATGAATCGGGAAAGCGCATACGATTTTCTAACTGGACTAAAATTAACAAAATATTTTCCAATTGTACGCTGAGAGAACATAGTCGATGAGAAATACAAACAGAAGACTAAAAAGAATCTTCTTTGCAAGGTTTTTTCATTTCAGGCACATTGAAAATCGAAATAGACTAGGTGAAAAACGCTTCCAAGAATTTCGAATTGCATACGTTCCGATAAAGAAAATTCTGAATTCATGAAATTCGTTTCTGCGCAGTGCGGAGTGTAAGGTCAATTTGATACTGAAATTACCTGCAAACCTAATGTTATCTCGCAGCGGCAAATTATGCGTGTACATATATATACATAATCTTATAGTTTCATATTTTTAAGCCAATATAATAATTCCACCTACTGATATTATTACGTAATATTCATCGATCTATTTTCATATCGAAGAAATCGAAGAAAATCGCATTGTATTTATGTTAATTTACTTCACTTACGTTTTTCTATTTTCTATTTTAATTTGCTGAAAATTAATTAAAAAAAATTAGTTTTCATTAAAAAAGTTTTTCTGTGTATCTTGTATTAAAATAACTATAAATAGTATTAGGGTTAATTAAATAAAAAATATGTATATTGTATTCCTGGCGAATTATAAAATTTCTAATAGTAACAATATATAAATATATAACAATATATAAAATATAAAATTTCTAATAGTAACAATAAATGTAATAATACTGAAGTGAAGGTAATACAATCTAGTAGGTTATGCCAACTTTCCGTTGATCCACTACTTTTTTTCACGGAAGACCCTGTATACTCGCATTAAAGCGATTTACCATACATATTCCTTTCCCGACATAGACACCCACTAAGAGCGGATTTTGCTATTCTAAATGTGTTTAAGGGGCTGGTATTGTTTTTCTCTGTACATTATCCATACTGATATTATAAATTGCGACAGTAACTCTCTCTTTCACAGTGTCTGCTCGTTATCTTTTTAAGGCTCTACCGCTGAACAGATCTTGACTCAACATCATCATCATTTCAGCCTATTACTAGACCACTGCTGAACATAGACCTCCCCCATAGATTGCTATAAAAGTTTGTAGCTCTCATTTGGGGGGTTTTGCCAAAGTTGCCACGCAAGTTGGCAGGCAGGTTGGCAACCGCAGTTTATTCAGATGTTCCAGGAAGATGCTGCTGTCAATCTCCTGTTTTTAATTTTCCCTCTGTCGACTTTTACGAAACCCACGGGATGAAATGGGGTGGTAGGTTCTCTTAAGCCGTTCGTCTTAAGCCTTCTCTAAATCCACGTGAACTAAGTTGCGGGCATCAGGTAGTTTAACATAACAACAATAACTCTTGTAAAACACCGATGTCGAATTATTTTAATTAATACATTCCTGAGCGAAAAAGAAACGAAACAAAGCCCTCATATGTATAAGGGCTTTGTTCGAAAATGGTGTTCTGCGGTGAAGGTAAATATTGTGCACCTACATAATATGCGTTCTGTAAAGAAATTACGAGTATTAAATTAAATGTCAAGTCCGCTGATATGCAGGTGTTGGCCGAATAGCATCCGAGGCATTAAATACTGCCATTTTGCCAGCCAATCGTGGCGATTTAGTTAATAAGGGGAGATTATCATTATTAGCCTATTAATAAATGACTGCTGAATATCACCTGCTGCTTGCCGGTCTTATTTATTTATTTGTTTTACTCTTCAAGGCTGCGGGGTTTTACGGGACGTCGATGGAAGCAGGTGACTCAGGACTTGGTTTTGTGGCAATCTATGGGGAATGCTTATGTACACTAGCGGATTAGTGACAGGCTGAAATGATGATGATGACACTTCATTAGTAAACCCTTAAATTCTAAGGTAACACTGGGCGGCCTTCGGCTTTCTCTGCCAGTTAACCCGTAGTGTGGTGAGCTATTGTGGCAGGTGTTATAAACGCCAACTCTGTCTGGCATTTATCGAGATATTTATCGCTACCTGTCGGAAGCCATGAGGTATTCCAGGTACCTCCCTTAATCGACTCATACAAAATCCATGGAATAAGACCACCATACGACACGAACACTGTGCAAAGGGTATTGACGAAATCTCAGCTTGGGAGATCTACTGTCCAGCAGTAGAATATTTACGCGCTGATTACGACATTTTCTGTCTGTCAGTCTTTAATAAGCCGTGTGGTGGCGGCACGTTAAAAGAATACTGCCACTCCATCCCATCCAGTGGATCTCGTAAAAAGCGAGTAAGGAATTAAACCTGCACTGTGCACCCAACAGCGCATGGTGGCGATGGGCTCACCACCTATCACACCAAGTGCATTATATTGTTTTGGTGAAACGTGGATTGTGGCAGTCATCTGCTTTTGCAGTGAGTGCCCAGTCTCTGACTACTCCTAATGGGATACAGTCGTGATCTTATGTATGTATGTATGTACAGTCTTTAATTCTTTATTCTAGCTAGTTTATCGGATTTATATGAGGTGATTATTTTATATCATAAGCCATTGTATTTTTTTAATACGTGCAATACTTAACACTAATTTTTTGAAAAATATAATTTTCTATATGGGCATAGTTATAGAAGGCTATTTCCTTACTCTGTGATATGGGTGTGAACATTTAAATTTCGAATCATCGTTAAAGCAAGTTATGTAAAAAAAGCATTGAATGTTTTGAGCATTCGATTTCCGAACTCCGTCTACTATTCGATAACATATTGTCCAACTGCACATATGAAATGTCGCAGGCGAAAAAATATAAATAAGAGTTCTTAGCGTTTAACTGTAACGGTTTCTCGTTAAGAATGCCCAAACTCGTAATAGCCCTGTTGAAAAGAACGTTTATTAGCCATTCTTTTAGCAAATTTATGAATCTCTTAGCAATGTACGATAATAAAAATAAGGTTCTAATGTCGACAGCATTAAGTGGTTTCGTTGAAAAAACACTAGTCAATCTGAAAGCATATAAAATGTTTAGATCAATCGCGGATTTGCAATTTAATCTCTAAGCACATGTAAATTACCAGTGTAATCGATTGTTAAGTTTAAGCGATGTGATAAAACATATGACATTGTCAGTATGAACGTAAATAATGAATGTGTAATTTTATTCAATTTAATGTATTTGTAACACATGTTACAAATACATTAAATTGAATAAGAATAATAAGTTATCATGTTATATATACACTTCAGCTTTCCCGCGTCTTTTCCATACAAACTAACTATGTTAAATCTGTCACTACATCGCGCGCAATATCTTGAAAAGGAGTACAAAGTTTTCTTCTGACGTATTAATTTATACATTTTTGAATTAAAATATTTGTATCGATCAACAGAAACCTAAACGGTTAAGTGCTGATTTTATGTCGATATCGTGTCGACGCCAATTAAAACATATTTATCTGGCAATCCAATGTATTAATCACACCGTGAGTTAACCTGCACACTCTAGAATTAGTAGATTTTTAACGTTTACCAGAGCTTGATAGAAACTATGGAGTATGACACTCGCGTTAAATTTAATTTTAAAGTACTGATGATGATCATGATCACTATGTGCGCGGCGGAAAAGGAACAATCGTGAGGAAAAACTGCACGTCTAAGTAATAAAAATATTTTTATAACATGTGAAGTCCGCCAAAGGGGCAGCTAGGCGCACTAACTTTGGATCCAAAATTCTCTCCAAAATTAAAGATAACCTGCGCTTATCATTGTCGCTTTACTAATGGTAGGATTCCTACATTCGAACAGGAATCCGTATAAGTAGGACACAGCTGCTTTACAGATAAATTGTTCCATACATAATGGTGGCGCATTTATTTAATTGAAAAGCACATGAACATATATACTACATAACATATGACTTTTGTTATATGGTGGAAGGATTTCTAGGCAGGAATCTAAAGAAATTCTAGGTAGGTACCACCGCATGGCCAGTTATTCTGACATGAAGCACTGACAGATGGTGTAGTTACTGGGCATATGAGATATAAGAACTGATGTTTCAGGGTAATAGGGTAGTGTGGTGTCATACAGAAACGTTCTGAGTTACACATCATTTGTTTTGGGCAGATTTTGCACTTACCATCAGGTTTGCTCGTCTCGTAACTTTCTTCAATGTGTAGCAGTGGTGTGCAAACCTAGTGTTGCGGTTTGAACAGTAATGAAGCTAGTGTAATTACAGGGAAAAATACTTAAGAATGAATGTCTCATGGTGATGAGCGCAGTGCGATGCTACACTGAAACTTCCAATGGAAAGTCCTGGGAGACACCACAACTGCTATTGGCAACCGCGGTACTTGCCATCAGGTGAACGAAATGCTCGTTTTGTTTCTTACAATCAATCCTATTTGAGTAACGATTTTTTATGTTATCGTCAAGATCAGTATCGCCGCATTTAAGATTTTCAAATGATTATCTTTATATATGTATAAATTCTTCCGCACGTATGTCAATCACTAACTCCTTCGAAACGACAGGACCGATTGTTTGAGTGGATTGCCCCTGAATGATTAAGATTCACAAACAGACGCGGTAGATGGCACTGCGATCCGAGTTCTAAGAAAATGTCAAATTACACTTAGCACTACTTCACAATTAGAATACTCGTAGTTGATCAAAAATTGGAATATCGAAAAAACTTGTGCTGAATTCCACTAACTGGAGGCCCGCCAACATTCAGGCAGGACGACGTCTGTCAGATCCGCTAGTTTGCTCGAGACACATGTAGGTATTTGGCTTAAACTGGACGCAATTCAATTTGTCGTGCATTTCCCAATTGTATTGCAAAGCTAAAGCTACGCTAATAATTTGATTTGATAAACTCGAATGATGATGCTATGTTGGCACTTCTCGTAATGATTGATTTTCGAGTATCAGTGTTGATTTATTTACAATAGTATATTTCTAAACAACTACTTATTCTTAGAAATAAATAAAATTGCATTATTACTTTTAATTCTCAACAAATTAAATGTGACCTATAAACTCATACACGACGCCTAAACATAAATGATAGTCTTTAATATAAATTTATTTAGCCGATATTTTGTGTTATATAAGATGTACGACGATCAAATTGTTCTCCTGATGGTAAGTGCAACGTCTCCACATAACAAATGCTGTGTCACCCAGAACATTTAAGTGGCACCACACTGCGCTCGTCACCCTGAGTCATCGGTTCTTATGTATCATAAAATACACCTAGTAATTACATTAGCTATCACTGCTCTTCAGACCGAAACACAGTAACGCACACACACTACTGCTTGAAGGCAGAATAACTTGTACTACGATGATACCTACCTTAATGGATTCTTGCGTAGAAATCCTACTACCAGTAATCTTATTACTATAATATCATAATCATCATTGCTGTTACCAGTCCAATTGTAGACATAAAAAATGGTTATAGCAATGGGAGACCCATTGCTATAACCAGCGACTTAGAACGCTGCCGGTGACCGATCCGCGAGTATTTCGTCTACATTTTTCGAAATGTCCACATAAATGTTAATGGCCGGCAACGCATCTGCTATTCCTCTGGTATTGTAGGTGTTCATGGGCGGCGGTGATCACTTACCATCACGTGAGCCACCTGCTCGTTTGCCCCCTAAACTATAAAATAAAAAATTAGGGACACCCACTGGACAATATGAGATGGCCGTTTATCATAACCGCCACCATATTAATCTGGTACCATATAACAGACAACCGCGTGGCCAGAGAACCTGTCTTCTACACTTCACTTCTTCTACCTGACATCCTAGTCGGAGCCTACATTTGTGCAAAACACAAACCGAGTTCGTGTCCGGTTGTGTGGTGCATGTGAAATGTATATCTGTATGTCTATCATATCCACTCACGAATCCTAGTGTATAATCTAAAAAAAAACAAAATGATTTACTGTACATCAGATTTGATAAACCACAGATCCTTGCAAAAGAACACCGATTCCTACCAAGGATGATTCGCGAGGCTATTGAAATCAAAAAACATCCTAATTTCAATAGAGAAGATGGTTGGGTATTACCACCAGCTTGGGATCCAATAATAAATAAAATTAAATCAAAAACCAAGCATACCACTGCAAGACTTCAAGACACAGTTAGCTCTTTCTGCGTAGATCAGACCCAAAAATTAATAATTAAAAGCTAAAGGTACCCCAGGTTAACTATGACATCAGGACATCTGTCACCTCAGTCCTCCCGTGACCATGGGTGCTGTAAAGCACTCGAAACGTCGGGTTATAAATAGTAATAAATTAAACGCGATAAAATCCGTAAACTTAGTTCCATTTAAAAAATGATTTAGTCAAATATTTAACGAAGTTTTATTCACTCCAGCTATGATGTAGAGGCAAATGTTCAAGTTTCATGCAGTAGTTTTAATGGACCGGTGATTTTAAAATAGGATTAGCAATATATCAATATCATGGCTTACGGGCAAGCGGTTAATATATAATCGACCTATGTTGTTCTGAAAGATAACCATAAATAAAAGAAGCCAGGTAAAGTATCATTAATCTGCAACCATATCTAAATCATGTAAAAATTTAAGTTCTTCTTTCATCATCATTATCGTCATTCCAGCCTACCGCAAGTCCATCCCGGCAATCGACTTATCACAAAACTATCCAGATCGTCGCTCCATACTGCCTTTGCCGGTTTGGGTTGCAGTCGAGAACTTTCTTCCTCTACGATTTTTTTTATCAAAGTAACGAACAAGACGAACAAGCCGTCCTCCAGATGAAGAGCCTGTGTGCTCCCATTTGCGCTCGTCGCCATGAGACATCGATTCTCATACGCCGTGTTATATCTTAGCTACTGCACTTCAAACCAAAACGAAGTGCTGTTTGCACACTACTGCTTGATGGCAGAATAACTGGTATTGGTTCTGGTATTGAATTCTACGAGATATGGCCGCCCATAGCAATGCTGTGTCCTTATTATTTCTGTATAGCATCAAACTGCGTCCCGTTCCCCTGTGACCGTCAGTTCTTAAGTCTCCTATGCCCAGTGGTTACACAAGCTCTAGTCTGCCCTACAGAATGAAACACAGCAGTGTATGCACACTGCCTACTGCTTTACGGCAGAATAACTTAAGCATAGGAATCCTACTACCAGTGTACCTTAGTGCTACCTTACCTTGCTGGTTTTTAGGACTATGTCGATTAAGTGTGTTTTGCTGTGGATATTTTCGTTACGGCGTATATCTCAAATCAACAATTTGCGCTTTTTTATAGCTCGCCGAGTGATTTTGAGATTCTTCATGTAGTCTGCAGCGACAATCAACGTCTCTCGTTTCCGTATCATACTGGTTCTAAAGATTTGTTTTCAGACTTAAAATCTAATAAATAAACGATTTCAAAATATTTTAAGCACCTAAATAATTTAAATTATTATCTTTTAAATTATTATTTTCGTGTATAGAAGATTGTTCAGGTAAAAACAGAAAATTTATTTAACGTAATTTGTGCATTTATTTAAAATGTTCCCTTTTCAACTTTAGAAAAGCAGCAATGTTGTGTACGCTTTATAGCATGAATGCCATGCATTCTAACTACGAGTTTTTATTATTAAATTCCGTAGCGTCCATTGCCATCCGCGCAATTATTGCGGTGCGGAAATTATTTTGAGTCAGCTGCTTTACAAATAAATTGTTCCACACATAGTGGTCGCATATTTATTTAATTGTATACCACATAAACATGTATATTACATAACATATGACTTCAATTTTATGGTGGTAGATTTCTATACAGGAATCCGTCTAGGTAGGTACCACCTCAGAGCCAGTTATTCTGCCGTGAAGCAGTAGTGTGAAAACATTACTGTGTTTCGGTTTGAAGGGCACTAGAGCTAGCGTAACCACACGCTCCAGTGCCCAAACCACATATGCCCATATGAGACTCAAGAACTGATGCCCACGACTGAACTGATATCGACCACGACGATAATCAGTTATACATGATGAGATCACAGAGTCACGGGGACAATCACTAAACCAAAACCTACCATACAAGAAAACCAACAATCTATGTTTTCGCATAGTAGTCAAGTACCAAGACCACTAGGCTGCATATGTTTATGAACTGCAGTCGTCTTGTGTAGATGATACAACATAGGTAATTTTGATTCTGGATATTCACGTCCCCGGCATCACAAAATCTATATAAATAGATCTAACTAGCCACGACCCGAACCGTACCTCTTTAAAAGTGCTATTCGTTAAGTACAACCTTATGGGTACTATATACAGTGTATCGAGAAATAAAACCTACGGAAATGAAACTGATCTAGTTTATATACTTACTGCTTAGTTTATATACTTATTCTCATTCAATATGTGGCCGCCTAAGAAATTCTATCATCCCATCCCGTGGGTGTCGTAAAACTCGACAGAGCAAAACTGAAAACCAGGAGATTGGCAGCAGTGTCTTCCTAAACATCTGAATAAATAAACTGCGGTTGCCAACCCGCCTGCCAAGCGTGGCAACTATGGCTAAATTCCTTTCAAAATGAGAGCTACAAATGTCTTGGCAGTCTATGGGGGAGGCCTACGTTCAGCAGTGGACTTGTGATAGTCTGAAATAATGAGGATGATGACGCATTGGATAGTATCCCCGTATAGAAAAAGATTATCTTTCACTGCAAATTAAAAAAGATATGTTTCATTGACAAACATCAAAATAATGCTCTTACATCATAAAGTGAGATGAGTTAGCAAGGGATAGAAACAAGCATGACGTCACTAGTTTGTACACAACAAACATAAAATTAATATAAATAGACACATCGCATATAAACACATCGCATATACACACATCGCGTATACACCGTGGTAGGTGACCGGCAAAGTAGAATAACACCTACCGAGGTGTCTTAAGAGGCGACTAAGGTTTTTTTTATAGAATAGGGGGCAAACGAGCAGGAGGCTCACGACGGTAAGTGAAAGTATTATACGGATAGCATTTATTCGTGTAGAATAACACCATAATTTACTATGCTCTGCTGCTCGTGGGAACGCAATGGAAAGATACAATTTTTTGACTCGTACCAAAATGGCGGCGACTCACTTCTCGGGAGGTCGAACGGTGGGCTGCGTGAGTGGCTTCTGCCACCCCATATATGGAAAAAAGGTGTGACTGTATTTATGTGTGTATGTTTATACACCGTTATAATTAGATTAGGCCAACAGAGTTAAAAAAGATATAAGATTCATGATCTTGTCGGAAAAGTTTTCAGAGTAATGAGAACCAATTACAATACATAAAAAACGGACATTTACTTTTTGACGTTACTGGTGCACAGAGAGGAAAATACATCCTAAAGTTTCGTAGTAAATTTGCATAATTATTATGTTCGTTATAAATCTGTCTTTCCTTGCAATTAACTTCAAAAAGCATGTCACTTTAATGATCCAAAAAAAACATATATTATAGTCCCGCTACTGAACACTCAGTTTCCTGTATTTAAATTCCTGGAATTCAAATATAGGATCTAATACGATTGAACAATAATTTTCTTGCGGAAAAAAATACTGGTTTTCGAGTCCCGGTGACGTTTAGCAGTCCTGCAGAGTAGAATAGCACCCACCTCTTTCCTAGCGAGGTGTCGTAAGAGGCGACTAATGTATTGGTACGGACAGCCTTTATTCATGCAGAATAACATCATAATATGCACTGCTGTCACTATACTGCGCATGAGAACGCAATGGGGAGTAAGAATTATTTGATTTGTACCAAAATGGCGGCGACGTGGTTCCGCCACCCGTCACGTTTTGTTTCCCGCGAGGGCGAAAAGTGGGCTATATGAGTGGCCTCTGCCTACCCCTTATATGGGAGGGAGGCGTGACTGTATGTATGTATGACATTTAAATTCACACTGCATCCAACCTTTCCTACGATCGTATCGGATAGACCGGATTTACCGGATTCGAAATGGTAAAGACAGTGCTAATTTTTCCAGCACTATTTACGAATTATTTTGCAATAATAATAATTAAGATGAGTTTACTGTAGATCCGTTAACACCTACTGTATTCATATATTACATGAATATTTTAAATGTTTACATAAAACTTAGCTCTATTTGCACGAACTCAGGGGAACGGACACAATGTCGTACCACACATAAATGTTCTGGGTGACATAGCATTGTTGTGGGCAGACGTTGCTCTTACCATCAGGTGAACGTTTCGATCGTCTCGACCCTTTCTCATATAAAAAAAATGAGTCGGCCACAGACGAGTAGTCTGTATCATCCCATGGGAGCCGCCTTGGCAGTTACTACCGCATTACCAGTTATTCTGCAGTCAAGCAGTAGTGTGTAAAGCAGTTCGTTTTGATTTGAAAGGCAGTAGCTAAGTGTCATAACACATGGCGACGTGAGCAGTGGCGATCATTCAGGGTGACACCGCACTTACTATCCGGAGAACGGCTTGCTCGTCTCGTCAGTTACTTCGATATCAAAATCGTATGGAGAAGAAAGGTTCTCGACTGCAACCCATACCGGAAATGGAAGTTTAGAGCGACGATCTGAACGGTTTTGAGAAAAATCGATAGCCGGGAAGTAATGCACTTGCGGTGGACTGAAATATTGATAGTGACGATGAAAGGAGAATTTAAATGTGTGCTTGATTATGATTTGTGCCGTGTGGTGGCGGCTCGTTAAAAGAATACTACCACTCTATCTCATCCAATGGATCTCGTAAAAGGCGAGTAAGGAATTAAACTGCCCTGTGCACCCAACAGCGACTGGTGGCAATGGGCTCACCACCTATGACACCAAGTGCATTATATTGTTTTGGTGAAACGTGGATTGTGGCAGTCATCTGTTTTTGCAGTGAGTGCCCAGTCTCTGACTACCCCTTATGGGATATAGTCGTGATCTTATGTATGTATGTTGATTATGATATGATTTCAGATTAATGATATTTATATCCTTACCCCTGTAATTACTTCCATTCTTAACAACTTAGTCAAAACCGCTTCTTTTCCTTCGGCTTGGAAAGATGCTAACGTGATCCCTCTTCCGAAAAAGACAAATCCCTCCAGTTTCTCCGATTACCGGCCTATTTCTCTACTTCCATTCCTATCTAAAGTTCTCGAACGCCTCGTCCACAAGCAACTAAGTTCCTACCTTGTGCAACACAATCTCCTCAATACTTTGCAATCCGGATTTCGTCCTAGCCATAGCACGACTACAGCACTCCTACAAGTTACCGACGACATTCGTTATGGCATGGAAAACCAAAAGCTTACTATACTGACTTTGCTTGACTTCAGCAATGCATTTAATACTGTGGATTTTGACGTATTGTTGGGTATTTTGCGTTCTCTCAACATATCTCCGATTGTAGTTGATTGGTTTCGTAGTTACTTATTTGGTCGCCGACAACGTATTCAGGTACAGGATGTTTTCTCTTCCTGGACTACTACTGTTGCCGGCATCCCACAAGGTGGCGTGTTGTCTCCTCTATTGTTTGCAATTTTCATTAATACTATAAGTCATCACTTGTCTTCTTCTTACCACTTGTACGCTGACGACCTCCAGATTTATTTCCAATCTTCTCTGGAAAACCTGTCCATAGCAATTGAAAGCACTAATGCTGATTTGACTTGTATTTCGAATTGGAGTAAAGCATATGGCTTAACTATTAATCCGACGAAAACTCAAGCCATTATCATTGGGAGTTCTAGATTAGCTGCTAAAATCGACTGGTCTAGTCTACCACCAATTATTCTCAACGATACTGTTATCCCATACAGTAATAAGGTGAAGAATCTGGGAATATATTTTGATGCCTGTCTGACATGGACTCCACAGATAAATGAGACTAGTAGGAAAATGTTCTCTGCTCTAGGCTCTCTACGACGACTACGTAATTTCCTCCCCACTGCTACTAAAGTTGCGCTCGCTCATTCATTACTTCTGCCCATCCTTGACTATGCTGATATTTGCTATCTTGACATTACCGAAGTGCAGCTTGATAAACTTGAGCGAATTCAAAATTCGTGCCTACGATTCATATTTGGGCTTCGCAAATATGATCATGTTTCCGATTTTCGTAAACAGCTCAAGTGGCTGCCAATCCGACTTCGCAGGAATACTCATATTCTTTCTGCTTTGTACTGCGTGCTGTTCAATCCCTGCACTCCTAAATACTTGAAAGACCGCTTTCAGTATATTTCCCTCTCCCATGAACGGTTCCTTCGTTCTTCTGTCAATCTCTCCCTCCAAACTCCTATGCATTCCTCCTCTTTCTTCAAGAAATCTTTTACGGTCACAGCTGTGCGATTATGGAATTCCTTACCCCTACACATTCGAATTAATGTACACCCCCCTCCGCTCCCTTTTTAGTTACAACAATTCTGTTTACAATGGTTGTCTGGAAGAAATCGCTTTCTGAGCGATAAGACCGCCTATTGTACATATTGTAACACTTTTGTTATTTTTGTGCTTTGTTTTTGGTGTACAATAAAGAATATATTGATTTATTGATATTGATTGATATTTTATCTGGCTTCTCACAAATAAAGTGTTACTAATTCACATATCTATATTTTCGGTGATGTGATCGCTGTTAGCCTTTTGGCTTTTACAGCTTCATCGGATGCTGTGCTCGCGGGCCCGGGGCCCGCGTGCCAGGTTTGGTTTGACCCAAAACATATATACATAAATATTAACTCCTACTAAACATCTAAGTTCGGACCGTTGCGTTCGCTAGCGTGCTTGCGCTACAGTGAATATCTCCATAAATTTATTATATGAAGTCATCTAATGACCGTCCGAGGGAGACTGCGGGCCTCCGTTCGGACTGTCGACTTGTGTGTCGGAAACTCTGGGCGGTGAGAACCGCCCTGGAACACGGGTGTATCTGGTGTACGCGGTGTTATGAACGATAGCTGCGCGCCGCTCTCTACGGCGGTCGCGCGACGGTGTGCGTGTGATGTTGAAACTATTAACTGTGTGTACAGTGTTGTTCGGATCGTGGCTGACCGTATCGTGGTCAGGGAGTGCTGAGACGTCCGTGTCGTCTAGCACATTTCGCGGTCGACGTTTGCGTTCGGTCGCGTTTTTATTACATCGATAATTAGCTGCTTTAACCACCAGCGGGTTTGGATGAACCGCGGCTTTTTCGAAAAACCGCCGTGATACTTCTCTGAAGTGTTCAGAGAGTACGGGCATTTCACAGTCGCTGTGAAGGTCGACATTGCGTTGGTACCAGCCGGCTCCGGTGGCACTTCGCAAGAATCTGTTTTGCACCGTCTGCAATTTCTTTATATGATTGCCCGTCGCATAGGACATTACGGGTCTAATGCATGTCTTGTAGAGGCGAAGTTTGTGTCTTAAGCACATTTTGCTTGAAGAGCAAGTTAACGGGTATAGACGGAATGCGATAAAAGCCGCCCTGTTACGCACGTTCTTAATGTGAGCAGCGAACGACATCGCTGCGTCTAACGTGACCCCGAGGTATTTGACGCTCTTTTCCCAGGGAATAGGGCGTCCGAACAGGGTGATCGAGCCTAGCTGATTGTTGCCGATTGTGTGGTAACGTCTAGCTGGCTTGGGCGTGCCCCTCGAGAAGTATATTGCTACACTTTTCTCGGGGTTAACCTCTATTCTCCATTTCCGGAACCATTCGCCTAGGCGATCGGCTGCGGCTTGGAGCTGAATCGTTATGCGGCCCTTGTGCTTATCGGAATAATACAGGGCCGTGTCATCTGCGAAAAGCGCAAGATTGACTTTAGGGTCTTTAGGTATATCGCTAGTGTATAGCGAGAAAAGGAGTGGAGAGAGGCAGGAGCCCTGAGGGACACCCGCACGGAGAGGGCGGCTTGAGGAGCGCGTTCCCTCTACCCGGAAGCGAAATAGGCGATTGGACAAGAAGGCTCGTATGATGTTCACGAGTCTGTCCGGCACTTTTGTGTGATACAACTTGTAATACAAGCCGTCGTGCCAGTCTTTGTCGAATGCCTTTGCGACATCGAAAAATAAGGCCCCTGTGCCTACTGGCTTAGGGCGGTCGTGAAAGTTTTCTAATATGTGCTCCGTTAGGCGGTGCACTTGATGGGTACACGAGTGTTCGGGGCGAAAGCCGAATTGCTCGTCTGGAAGGATGTTATTATTAAGGACGTAGTCTTTTAATCGACTAAGGATTATTCGCTCATAAATCTTTGCCATCGAGTTGAGGAGACTTATTGGGCGATAATTGGACGGGATGTTCTTCGGCTTGTGAGGCTTCGGAATACCTATAACGTCCGCTTCCTTCCAGTCGTCCGGGAAGGAGCAGCTGGAGAGGAGCGCGTTGAAAATACTGACTAACAGACACAATAGCGGCGTAGTTAGACATTTGATCACCCTGTTGTTTATGCCATCGAGGCCGGGCGCGGATCGGTTTTTAAGATTTTTGACAATCTTCGTGACTTCGTCGAGAGTCACTGGAGTCAGTGGTTCGCCCACTGGTGGTATGGCAACTAATTCACAGCCGTGTGGTTGCGGCTTAAGAGAATCTAGCACCCCAACTCAACGCGTGGGTGTTGTAAAAGTTGACAGAGGGTAAATGAAAACTAGGAGATGGGCAGTACCATTTTCCTGGAACAGCTGAATAAATTAACTGCCGTTGCCAACCCGTATGCCAAGCGTGGCAACTAAACGTGGCAATATAAACATCAGAAAGTATATTTTTTTATGGTTAAAAGTTTATACATTATCTTTTAGAACAACATAAGACGATCATCTATTAATGAACAAACTTTAACGTTAGCCTCTTCATAATAGCTGGAGTGAATAAAACTTCGTTAAATATTTGACTAAATCATTTTGTTTTTTAGATGATTTTAATATTTAATTAAAGTGTTAAGGTATCTATTTCTTTTATGCCACGCACTAGGATTTCTTCCGTATCGTGAGTGCATGTGGTGTGTTGGTAGGATTCCTATGCAGGAATCCGTAGGTAGGTACCACCCCAGGGCCAGTTATTCTGCCGTGAAGCAGTAGTGTGCGAGCATTACTGTTTTTGTTTGAAGGGCGCTGTGAGCTAGCGTAAGCACTGGGCATATGAGACTTACGAACTGATGTCTCAGGATGACGTGCGCAGTGTGGTGTCACACAGAAATATTCTGGGTGACACAGCAATTGTTGTAGGCGGACGTTGCACTTACCATCAGGTGAACGTTTTGCTCGTTTCGTCACTTTATACAATAAAAAAATGTAATAGACATCAATTTTACCCGAAGAGCAACGATTTGTGTTTTTGCACAAAAGTAGGCTTGAATGAATAACTGGACTGGTTGATGCAAGATGACAAAAAAATAACCGATGCTGATAACTAAAGTGCAAATATTGGTCATAGACAGGTAACAAACATGTTCCGTGAACGTGCCTACATTTGTGTAAAGCTTTCATCGGTTAGCAATTTAGTAGTTCAGAATGTTCAGGAGTAGATTGCCCACTAGAAAAATGGGCCGCCGCTTGTACGAGTGCAAGAAAGACTCGCTGTTCCGAAATTCCGGCCGAGCATACATATATACCCAATTTGTTTTATAGGTACCTATATATCTACATTGTCATTGATTGCTAAATAATTGTAGCAGAAAGCGTTGGAATTTGTTTTCTCAAACGCTATTTAATATAAAATAGATCATTTATGTTAAGGCATACATAATCAATTAATAAAATGTTAAAGAAGCGATACCCCGCTATATTACCAAGTTATCGTTGCCCAAGTGCATTATATTGTTTTGGTGAAAAGTGTATTGTGGCAGTCATCTGTTTTTGCAGTCAGTGCCCAGTCTCTGACTACCCTTTATGGGATACAGTCGTGATCTTATGTATGTATGTATCGTTGCCCAATGGTGAGCCAACAAAACTTAAAATCCAAAGAGATTTTTAGAAATACTTATACATGCTACACTAAACTCAAGTCGCTGTATTCGTGCTATTTGAAGGAGAGCCTGGCGCGGTGAATTTTCTAAAGAATTTTTATTCGCATTTGGTCGTTGCCTCTGGTGGCAAGAGAGTTGGTTGCTCTCTCGCTCGGAGGATAAATATAACCTCACTCATTCATTCATTCAAGGAAGAAATGCAGCCAGCGTTCTTGACATTTCACCTCGACGAGTATGACTATATGATATTATTAGTCATCAGATTTAAGTATTGTAAATATTTTATTGGATATTTATAAAAATTGACTAATAATTTCTAAAAAAAAAATCGGTTTTGATAGCTTTTTCGTATTTACATACTCCTAGAATGCAATATCTGTTAGCATTCCTCATTAATACCCAAAAAGTTAGCGGATACGACGGGGAGCGGGAAGCCCAAATTCTTCAAAAGGGACAATAACTTTGCTTATTAGAACAGACCAGCCTACGCTTCCATATTGATTTTGGCGGGAGCACAATACTGAATATTTCTGGCGAAGTTGCCAAGAAACTGCAAAACTGAAACAGTATTAGCGTTTAACTTTAAGCGTTGCACTAGTGGGTCAAGTTATTATAAGCTATGGTAGTTATGTGATAAAGTTTAAAGTAAAGTTTCAGCCTTTAAATGTCCCACTGCTGAGCACATGCCTCCTCTCATTTGTGACAGGGTTTTGGAGCTAGGAAGAATCCGCCACGCTGCTCCAATGCGGGTTTGAGGACTTCACATGTCTTCGAAATATTTTTTTTTATTTCTCAGACATGCAGGTTTCTTCACGTTGTTTTCCTTTGTAAAACAGCACTTAAAATTGCAATTAACAATTTTAGCGGTGGCGGCACCGGGAATCGAACCCAAGTCACTCGCTTACTAAGAAATTTAAAGCGAGCGCCTAGCCCCTGACCTACCACGGGTGTAGCACGGCATGTAATGCGCAGGATATTTTATTGTACCACAAATGTACGCGCAAACACTCACTAATCCTAAAGTACCTGTCCCAAAGTTACGTTCATGCAAGATCTGAGCAGTGTCAAAGACACGAAAGCATTCGAAACACGAAGCTGTGCGATTATCCAAATTTTTAGTCGACCTTTAAGGCACCTCTGGATGGGATGAGGTAGCCGATTCTCATAAGCCACAAAAATGCATCTATTGGGTATATCTGGCGACCGCTTAACCTAGTTGTTTGAGTAACTGACTTCTACACCGCGTAATCCACCAGTAACACAATATTAAAACTTTTAAAAAATCGTTATCACTACTCGTAGATGCTCAATAATGTTCTCCTGGCCGATTTCGACCACGGCGACACTTACCGATTACGGTCAGAAGTTATCATACTGCGCAGGATATATGATAGTGCCACAAGTTTACGCGCCAACACAGGGGCAATCACTCGTCTCAACCTATGGGTTCTCGATGTAACGCTCATGCGATTAGATCGGAGGTAGGCTATGATGCAGTGTCAGAGACACAATGACAATCACAATACAACTAGACCCGAAAACCCAACAGTTTGTGTTTCTGTACAAATGTTGGCTCCGGCTGGGATTCGAGCCCGAGACCCGCGACGTGGTAGTCAAGTACTGTAACCACTAGGCCAGAACAGAACTTTACATAGTAAGGTTCTGTGTAGCATCACACTGGGATACTGGGACATCACCATGAGACATGGTATCTCAAGTCTCATATGCCCTATAACACTAGCCTCACTACCGCTCAAACCCAAAAATATAGACGTTTGCACACCATTGCTTGACGGCAGAGTAACTGGTATTGCGGTAACATTTTCCTAGACGGGATTAGCAAAGGAATGCTACCATCAGTAATATTATCTTCGCAAACATATTACGTAGATTACTGTCGCTCAGCGAGCTACGGAAACGGCTATGCTCAGAGTTTCTCTGCGAGACAGAATCCTTAACGAGGATATCTTTAGCAATCTAGAGTTACCGGACACCTAAGGATGACAAAGCTGAAGTGGCAATGGGCCGGCAATACAGCTCGTAGAACCGATAACCGTTGAGGAAGAAAGGTTCTCGAGTAGCAACCTCGTACCGGCAGGCACACTGAAGGGCGACCTTCACTGGATAGAGCGACTTGCACGGTTTTGCGGAAAGTCGATGAATGCAGGTCGTTCGGGACCATGTTTTGTGACAATCTAGATCTAGTAAAGCAATTATGTGGATCGACTAAACTGTGGAAGTTTCATTACGGAAAACCAGCGTAATATAGCATCATAAAGACGACCGCTGGGCCAGAGCACCTGACTCTCCAAGCCCCAATCACTGTATTATATTTTGCTCTAATATTGGCTCCAGCTGGAACTTGAACTTAGGATCTGCGACCTATATAACTATTCTTAAGACCTAATGTTATGTAAAAAGTTTATTATAAAATTAAGAACTAAATAGATTTGTTTTTTTTTAATATACTAAGACTAGGATTTCTTTTGTATCATGAGCGCGTTTAACGGGCCTAAATTTGACATGCATTTCAATATCACCAGACCCGAAAACCAAGATTTTGTATTTTTGTCTTGTTGGCTCCTGCTGAGATTCAAATCCAGGAGATCCAAACGCGGCGTAGAAGTCAATAAGCCGTGCGGTCATCAAATTAATTGCCACATATTTATTTGCCCTTGCAAGATGCAAAATTTTAAACATTACTAAATTCTCTTTAAAACGTTCACTGGTGTTTCTTGCATAATTGTGCATATTATGCAGTACCGATGAAATTCTTTTAAAACTCAGACCGTAGGCGATATAATATTTCACGCTATCTTTGTCTGCAAATGCACAAAGGATTATACAATCAAAAATGCAAATGTTTTGCGTAGTACAAACATAAAAATGCACTTGAAATTATCTAAAATATGTGAGGAATAATAAAACAGTAAAAGATACACGGTGCATGTTGTGAATGATACGCAGCACAGATTCATCTGCATTTGTAAGTTATGAGGGATTGGGACTCCATTTTGTTTACATGCTGTGCCTCTACATTGTTTGCTTAGGCCGTAAATTTATTACCTTAGGAAAAAATTTAATGGTTTTTCAGGCTTACCATTTATACTCTGAGAGAAGTTACTTCCTGAGTTATAGTAAACTTTAAATAATATTCGTTTATACATATATTTTAGTTATTTCTTATAGAAAATATATTCATCTAACACAATTATGGTATCTAGTGTTTTTATTGTTATTTTAACTGATTTGATTTGTGTTTTTCATGTTTTTCCAGTGTATTATTGTAAGTTGAAATGTCTATGTGGTGTAGTACACTGGCGCCCTATTCATTAGTGTCACGACGCGGCTCCTGCGTTTTTCAATCCCAGCTGGGTTTGAAACCAATATTTATTTGGACGAGGCCTATGTTCAGCAGTGATCTTGTGTTGGGCTGACGTGATAAGTTTATATATAGTAAAAGTATACACGAAAAAGATAATTAAAAAAAAAATATACAAAAAGGGCTTTAAACAAACACGGTAATACACACCTGGTTCATTTCAATTTACCTTTAATGTTTACTCTCGGCCCGCAGCGCTCAAATTCCGATGCTATGATATTTATCTTAGGGATGAAAATTCTACTAGAGAAATGTTTTCAACGGTTCTTTATAACAGACGTCGCAGACTCTAGTCGTTAAAATATTTTTATACTAAATTTCTGTGCAATCTAGATCTCTAGCGTTCTATTTAATTAGCAATGTCTAATTAGTGCTTTCAACGTAAATAAAATACACTCCACTCGCAACTGATATTTCTATTGTAGACCAGGAGACTGATTAAACATGATTTGATCCAACTATTTATTGCGCTTATTCCACCGGCTTTATTTGTGTTCAAAGAGATTTTGTATTGTCTTTATGGCAAGAGTCATAAAGACAAAAATGTGTCAATGTAGTATATTTAGATATAAATGTATGCGTGTAAAGTAATTATCTATGAATGTCCCACTACTGAGCACAGAAATTAAATGATTAAATTCATGTACCCTGTCGGGCGTGGCAATGTATGTATTTGACAGGCAAACATCTATCTATGTAATTTTTCAAAATATCCTCCACTATTATAATAACTTTTTTCTAATAAAAATGCTGCTCCGATGCGGGTTGGTGAACTTCACATGTCCTCGAAATATTTTTATCCTCAAACATGCAGGTTTCCTCACGATGTTTTCCTTCACCACTAAGCACGAGGCAAATCAGATTAAAATTGCGGAACAATTTTGACAGATGCCGGCACCGAGGATCGAACTCACTCGCGTGCTATGAAAGTACTTTCCACCTGTACTTGTGTGTACTTTTTCCCCCAACCTCTTATACATATATATACATATATATATTATAAGTAGCAATAGAAGACTTTTACGTGGATGAGGTGATCAGACGCGCAAATCGCTTTCCTGACGGTAAGTGCAACCTCTGCCGTTAATAATTGCCGTGTCACCCGGAATAATTGTAAATTTCTGTGTGACATCGCACTAAAGTCACAGTAAAGTCTCATACGCTCTGCACACAACTGCACACGGAATAAGTGGCACTGGAGTGGTCTATCTAGTAACCTATCTAAGCTCCTGTCTCAATTTTTTTTTAATCATTTTACACTTTCTCAAGTACTTGCGGCATAATACAATATCAATGTTAAGCAATTTAATGTTGATCTAATGGTCGAACTGTAATCGAAATTTGACTGTAAGTCAAAAAAAAAATTAGTGTGAACATTATTGAGGTTTGAGTTATTATTTGTAGGCAACATTTTAAAATTCTATAGCGAAAATTTCTAGTCTTTGCGACTGTTTGACCACAGCCTATTATGTGTTTAACATTGGCAGTATGAACCTAAACAAACCACCGACTATTATTTAATTGACATTGTCAGTATGAACTTAAATAAAGCATGTTTTATTTTATTCAATTTAATTTATTTATACACATAGTATATGTAAATTTTAGCTCCGTCGCTTCGTACAAACTTTAACTATGCCAAATTTCACACTACTTTGTGCGCGCAATATGCTTAAAAAGGGATACAAAGTTTTCTCTTCACGTATTAATATAAAAATATAGATAAAAAAAAACTCCACAACCAATATTTGTGCTGGCGCCAAAAATGCACGAGTATATTTATTTTCCTCAAAGGGAAGTCTCTTATGTCTGTGTTTTCCTTTTGTCTCTGAATCGATTTACCATAAGCAACAGTATTAAGCTTTCTGTATTTGATTGTATCGTAGACTCAGATTGTAGTAGTATAGATTGTAGTTTATTATTAATTATTTGTTTGTAATGATTTATTTTTAACAGTTACGCAACTTAATAATAATTCCAATAGCAGAGGCATCGGTAGCAAACCTTTGCCCAATTTCACGCCATAGGGGATAAAAATGTAAAAGTGTGTAATCTTCAAAGTTTCAATTAATTTAATTCGTCTATTTATTATATAGTAATTTAATTAATAAAATAAATGAACGTTCGTTAGTCAATGTTATTTTTCTTTACTAAAAAGATAAGATCTTTAAAAGCAAGCGCAGCTAGGAAGAGTCCGCTACGTTACTCCTATGCGGGTTGCAGACTTTACATTTCGCCATTTTTACTTTATTTCTCAAACGTGCGAAACGGAATAATAGATCCAAAGAGCCGAGCCCACGGGTGTAATATTTAATTCAAATTAATTTATCCCTTTTACTTCGCTATAATGCATGAAAATCCCTCACACGTTAAACTTGACAAAACATCTCATAAATTTTCGTAGGCAACCCTTGTCATGAAGAAAAGATGTGACAGATAGTCTTTAAAAACACAACAGGAAAAGTTACATTCAGTGGTTTTCACCATTTTGCCTGATACATTAATATATTATAACAAGTGCAAATGATCGACGAAGGCATTAAAGGATTATGGAGTAATTTTCCAAAGTTTTAAAATTGTGTAATATTAAATGTAAGGGTAATCTTAGTAAATACGACGCGGGACCCGTGGATATGGCCCGCGCTCGCCATCGATCGCACGACAACATCGCTCGGAATGCGATTTCGGGCGACTTTATCTTATTGCATGGAAGTTTTTCGTTAGTCGTTGTTTTCTTGTCGTCAAAGAAAATTAAGTCTTAATTTTTCTAAACACAACCATTTTTACTCCTTACAACGTAGTGACAGAACTAGCAGCACCCTTATGACGTTCCAATGTCCAAAAAACTGTTCATCGAGATTTTTAAAAGAAGTCGCCTCCGATAAGTGTACGGCAGAGTAGAACACTTGCTACCTCTTTCCTACCTAGGTGTCGTAAGAAGCGAGGCTAAGGTATTGTACAGACAGCCTTTATTCGTGGAGAATAACACAATAATATGCAATGCTTCCACTTTTCGGTTCTGGTTGTGTTGTACAAGTATAATTAATGTCTGTAAAACGCACCCACGTTACAGGAGAAATCCTACTGTGGGGCTTCGTTTTTTATAAAAGGAAAAAAACAAGTTGAAGGTTATACCTCTATACCGCTGGTCATGAGAATCGAACCCGGAGATGATGTGATGTGATGATGATGATGTTATCCTAGCCGATTTCGACCACGGCGACAACTTCCGAATACTGTCGAGAGCCATCAACTGCGCAGGAGATACTCGTATTATAGTGCCACAAGTGTACGGGCAAACACAGAGGCACTCACTCGTCCCAACCTACCCGCGCCCTATGTAACGCTGATGCGATAAGATCGGAGGTAGGCTAGGATGCAGTGTCAGAAACACGGGGACAGACACAACACAACCAGACCCGAAAACCAACAATTTGTGTTTTAGTACAAATGTTGGTTCCGGCTGGGATTCGAACCCAGGACCCGCGGCGTAGAAGTCAGGTACTCTGACAACTAGGCCCGGAGATAACATTTGTGCAAAGATAATAATTGTCGCTTTGGGTCTGAATGTATTGTGCAGCACTGCTATTACCTTTACGTATCTGCAAGGTAAAAGTAATTGCTTACATAGGCAGAGCAAGGAAAAGAGTGGTAGGGGAGTCTTGCAGAATGACAGAAAATTTTATGTCAAGGATTGTTTTGGGCATTTTAGGGTAAATGGGCAAAAGAAGATAGATGAAACTTGATACGAGGCGAGTTGGATGTGATTGACCTGATTGTTGTACCACAATCATTTCATAAACACTAGTTCAGTAAAGCCAGCTTAAGAGTACTACAAACGTACAATACTGGGGTTAATGTAGTTGATGAAATGAAAAAGATGTGCTTGAATCGTGGAAATCTATAATCTAAAGTTTCATAATGATTACTTATATTTACGCGAATATAACACATTTAGTAAAGCTGCTTTTACGGATTTTATCGCGTTTAATTTTACATTAGATGCGATAGACCACAAATCCTTGCAAAAGAACACCGATTCCTACCAAGGATGATTCGCGAGGCTATTGAAATTAAAAAACATCCTAATTTCAATGGAGAAGATGGTTGGGTATTACTACCGGTTTGGGATCCCATAATTAATAAAATGAAATCGAAAACCAAACATACCACCGCAAAAATTCAAGACACTGTAATGCCATTTTGCGTAGATCGGACCAAAAATAATAATTAAAAGCTGAAGGCACCCCAGATTAACTATGACATCGGGACATCTGTCACCTCAGTCCCCCCGTGACCATGGGAGCTGTAAAGTACTCGAAACGTCGGGTTATAAATAGTTTAAAAATTAAACGCGATAAAATCCGTAAAAGTAGTTTTATTAAATCTATAGTTTCAGCCTACCCACCTAAAGAAAATAAGCGTTACAATGTGAACGAATAAGAGTAGTAGTCACGGTTGCAATTACACCAAAAGCCTTTTTCATTATTATTAGTCCGTTATTTTTTTATTATATTCATGTAATATCGCTAAATAATATTTTTGAAAAACTATTTTAATCTTAGCCCATGTGAAACTAAAAACTAAAATTCCAAAGAAATAAATGGATAGTCGATTGTGTGCGACTAATATATTTTCAGTAGGCTTTCGCTTTTACGTACTGAAGAATGGGGTATAAAATGGAATTTTTATTTTCATACCGTTCATAACAACCAAGATGGACGGTTTGGCAGCAACCCAAAAATGTTTTTAGTAAAATTAGGTATACTTCCTCAAATCTTCCTCTTTTTATTACAAAATCATAAAATACAGCAAAAATAAGATCCTTAAGATTTATCCGGAACAACTTTCCGACCGTGAATCATTTTTACGCGAAATCATACAATGATTTCTTATATATAGCCGATCGATGTCCGGCAGAGTAGAAAACGCCCACTTCTTTCCTACTGAGGTGTCGTAAGAGGCGACTGATGTATTGTACGGACTTTATTCGTGCAGAATAACTCCATAATATGCACTATACTGCTCGTGGGAACACAATGGGGAGTAACCATTTTTTGACACTTACTAAAATGGCGGCGACGTTGTTTGCCACTCGTCATGTTTCGTATCCCGCGGGGGCGAAAAGTGATCTACGTGTGTGTTTATGAGAAAAATACGTATATTACTTAGTTAAGAATTATGATACTTGCGATGGGTAACTAAATAATATTTATTGATTCACATAACAGAGTTTATTGAGTCGAATAATGTACAGTCAGGAACCAAATAAACTGTATATGTGCCTCGTTACGTCACATTCTCCCGACGCTGCTAGTGCTCTGCCAAACAATATTATTCGCTTACGTCCGAATAATACACAAGACGATACTTCCGTTTGCTAAATTTCAGTATAACTAAATAAAAACAACATTGCAGTTTAAACAATTGTAGAAAATGTGCTTCCATAACATTGTTAACATTATTGAAATGGGAAATTTAACAAATTTACGAAATCGAGTTATATAATCATGCGGATCTGAATTTATCGTGGATTAGTTTAATGTTTTGTTGAACATAATTTCAGATGAGCTCTGTACATTTATATATTCAGTTATTCATGAAATCGCATTTAGTTCTATACAAACTTACTTTGACATACTTTTGAATAAATAGCCATTAAGATAGTGTCTCCATTATCTTTCAATAAGATTATCGAGACACTATCTTCAAGTTGGTTCAACATCATAATATATTCATAACGATTCCAACAAAATTGATGTTCTGAGACGAATTGTATTCACGGTTTTAATTAATTTTTTTATTGGTCTTGATATCTAACTAATATTTAAAAAGCGTTAACGTCAGCTGCTTAATTATTTTTATATAGTTTCTTCCTTTTCTAATAGTTTTTGTATGCTATTTAAAAAAAATACTTTTCTTATGCGTATGCGACAAGTTTTTTTTATGGATACCAACTGTTCGTCTTTTGTTTAAATCGCTTCATCTGGAATTCGAAACCAAGACCACGCGTTCGTTAAAATCAAATAGTTGATTATCTTATTAATTGTTTACTTTCAACGTTCATTTACATCTCGACTTAACAAAAGCCGAATCCAGAGTATTCTTAATTCCCGGTTTACTAGAGATAATTTGGGACATTTCGTATTCTACGATTCTCCGTTTTATTAGGACTAGTTCCAACTGCCCCAGGCAGACATTTATTGCTGGCGAATGTAGACATAAGCTTTGATTTGTGCTATGGATTCCGTCGTCATTTATACAACAATTTATCGGGCATTACGACATCGTGTTACAGGGTTGCAAATTCGGCTTCGGCGTTTCAGCTTTGCGAATTTCATCTTTCATCTGATGGCCTGTTTTCCTCCACTTGATTAAGTGTAAATTTATTTTATGCGTACCTTTTCTTTTCTTCTTACTTTATTAAATATTTTCTCCCTTTGTTGGATTATGCTTTACTTCGTCAGTTCTAATATAAAGTCTTATTTCTTTTTTAACGTGTTTGTGCCTATATTTATAACAGATGTTATCTTTAATTGATACATATGTTTTTTTATGTATAACAAGTTAATGTCATGGTCAACGATAAATAAAAATAATAATAACATCTGAATATAGAGAAAGCAAAACATTAATATGCTTGCGAAACCTACAAAACCTTTAGGAGTTAAAGCAACCGCGCCTAATCACCCAAATTATAAGAAACAAAAAAATGCAGCGAAAACGCTCTGCGAACATATTCTTTGCATGCTGAGAATGTCTAATAGTAACGAAGGAATCTTTCCATCGTTTCAGATATCAAAAGAAAAACGTGAACGAAATAGCATATAAAGTGTAACAGTGAAACGAAATTTTAGTGAATACATTGCGATGAAGAATGCGTGCGGTCATTTCATCAGCAGACGAGACATTAAACAGTTACACTGAAAGGTAATAAAGACTTCTGAGCATTGCAGGCAAATTGTAGACGTAAAGGAATTACTGCATTATAAATTTCATACGGAATTAACATGCTACCGGGAAGCGATACTGTGTAGATCTAATTAATTAAGGTGTGTTATCAGTCATGTATATATTGAATTTCTTTCTAATTATATGTTTATTATTAACTGTTCTACTAGTTGTCAGTTTTATCCATTTATACGCTAATTTCCGATTTAAACATTCAAATTTTGTTGAAGCAGATGATAATGTCTTGACTACCGATCTCGATAACTTCAGATTGTTCCCGAATTGTCAAGTTAACAAGATACACCATATCGCCACGATTAACCGCGTTAGCGTTGTAAACTAGAACTTTAAGAAAATTTATTATTTCGTATATGACTGAAGTACATGTGTAGCATATGTGTAATTATATTTTTTTATTGGACGAAGTGACGTGACGAGCAAAACGTTCACCTGATGGTAAGTGCAACGTCTGCCCATAACAAAAGCTGTATCACCCGGAACATTTCGTTGTGACACCACACTACGCTTTTCGCCGCTGGGACATAAGTTTTTAAGTCTCATATGCCCAGTGATTACGCTAGCTCTCAGTTACCTTAAAACCAAAACATCACCGCTTCACGGAAACTAGTCCTGGGTTGGTTCCCACCTACACAGATTCCTGCAAAGGAAAACTGCCACTAGAAACAACGTAACCTTATTCACCACTCTTAGCAGAAGATTCGGTGATCGCAATACTAGGAGCCTGAGATTTTCCATGCATTTCCCATTTGCCATTTTCCTGCAGATTTGCAGCCGCTATCACACAGCTACACACAATAGTAATAATTAATGACGTCCTCCCGGTCAATTTCAACCAGAGTGATGTCGTTGCCATATTATCAGAAGGGCACTGAGAGCTAGCGTAATCAGTTGGGCATATGAGACTTAAGAGCTAATGTCTCAGGGTAGCGGCGCAGTGTGGTGTCACACGGACGTGTTATGGGTGACACAGCATTTGTAACGGGCAGACATTGCACTTATCATCAGGTTATCTATAAAAATGTATATTATTATAACACCTCAGTCGCCCTTTCCATCTTCTACATAACGATTATGCGACAATATCGGTAGAAGAATTCTAAATCATTCACAAATCACACAAATTTGGCTTGGACGGTAATTCGATCCCGTCGTAAGTCGTAATTGTAAGTAAGAGAAACAGAAGTTTACTACATAATTCACAAGTAAATATTCCGGCACTATGTTCTTAAGCAATTTAAAAAAACCCGGCAAAGTGAGTGGTTTGCATGCTCAGTCAAGGGTTTCGTAGGCGAAACAGCGTGTAACCGAATGTATCCCATATCTCAAGAACTGTACGACATATCTTATTCCAATTAATTTTTATTAAAAGTGTTTTCTAGGCTCTACCTTAGGATTTTCCACTGCTCAAAGCTCGAAAGTTGGGGGGGGGGGGACACACTTTTTACGACCTTTGAAGCACACATTACCAACTATTGCTTTGAATAAAATTGTTATTTTGAATCTTGTTTACAATTTTTCAAGACCTATCTAACGATGCCTCACGGGTGTTAATTTTTTTCGTAAATCCACTGCACCGTTGTATAGCGGTTCATAAAAAACATATTTATTCCAAATTTCATTTATGTATAGTGCCAATAGTATTCAAGTAAAATTACTGTGACAGACGGACAGAAATAAATTATGAGGGTTCCGTTTTTACTACGGAACCCTAAAAATCGACATTACGCCATTTTTTTACATAACGATCATTTTCGTACTTGATTCGTTCCCCTTTTCAAATAACTTGTACACAGTGTATTGGGAAACTATTAAAAATAAATAGATGTTTCCTTAACTTCTTGCATCATAGAAGATAAATATCTTATATTGATTCATAGAGTTTATATGAATAAATATCTTATATAAAAAGTAAAAAGTGTGGTGGCGGCTCGATAAAAGAATACTACCACTCCATCTCATCCAATGGATCTCGTAAAAGGCGAGTAAGGAATTAAACTGCACTGTGCACCCAACAGCGCATGGTGGCAATGGGCTCACGACCTATCACACCAAGTGCATTATATTGTTTTGGTGAAACGTGGATTGTGGCAGTCATCTGTTTTTGCAGTGAGTGCCCGGTCTCTGACTACCCCTTATGGGATCGTATTAGTCGTGATCTTATGTATGTATGTAAAAAGTAAAGTAAAGTTTCAGCCCATAAATGTCCTTTCATTTCTGAGAGGGTTTTGGAGCTAGAAAGAAGCCACCACGCTGCTGCAATGCGGGTTTGCGGACTGCTGTCTTCGAAATATTTTTTATTTCTCAGACATGCAGGTTTCCTCACGATGTTTTCCTTCAACGCCGAGCACGTGGTAAATCAGCACTTATAATTGGAATTAACAATTTTAGTGGTGCCGGCACCGGGAATCGAACCCTGGTCACTCGCGTATTATGATTTTTTTAAAGTGAGCGCCTAGCCCCTGAGCTACCACGGCTATATTTTATATATTATAGATTAAAGCAATTATTCTTTGTATAAATACAAAGAATGAAAATTAATAAATTATATTAATTTTCAATATATATATAGAATATTTTGACAACCATCCTTACTTTTTTTAAGAATGGAAGATGGTAAATATAAATAAATCATGGTCAAAAGGTAGAAAATTAAAAGAACCGAATAAGAATGATAGATACCCCTAGAACTCTGAGCTAATTCGGTCTGCTCGTCATTTTGTGAACCACTTACACACGCCGAAACTGAACTCGCTAATTGCAATTTTTAGTATTGGAAACCACAGAAAGAACTCTCCTTGCTTAAGAACAAAGATTTTAAGGACACGTGAAGACAACCAATCCGCCTGAAGCAGTGTGACGAACTTTAAAATAAGAGGAGTCTATAATGGTAGTTTTAAGTAGTGATATACAAACAAACACAATTAACTTTATCATTTAACTGTTTGTAATATATCTTAAAAGTAATATTTGATATATATTAATACACGATTTCTTTTTCAGGTCAACATAACAACTGAGGGTCGAATAGTATGTAAGAAGTCACCGGTTGCTGACAAAGTTAGGCAGTACAAACACTTGGTGTTAGTGTTTGCAATAGATAGTCCAGCGAAGCGCGAAGATGGGCAAGAAGAACTCAAAACTCAAACAAGACACGATCGACAGGCTGACGAGTGCCACCTACTGTAAGTCATGTTATAATATTACATTAATAAAATTACAACATTAGCAATACGTATAAGACAGAAATACGACACCGAAGAATATTTTTCCCTCAATTAATGCAAGCATTTCGTTAAAACCTAACCAAAGAGAAGCAACGCAAATCCATATAAATATTTTCATAATAGGTATGATTTCATAATACTCTGTATGCTATATTAATAAATAACCAAGAACCTAGTGAGTATGATTATCTGGGCAGGCTGTGGTTAGGTGCTTCAAATAGTAACGTACTCAGAATAGTAAAGGGTTCCATTTACACGTCTATAATGCAGTCTATCCCACGTATCAGAAAAGGAAAAGACGGCTGCGTCAGTTACGTTACAGCATGTTTGCAGAGAACAATACGGATATCCGTCAAATAGACGATCTAATTGAATACCAGTAACCCTGTACCTAATCTTAATCAATTTATCTATCTAGTGGTTTTACTTACCAAAAATTAAGCCTCAGAAATAATTAAAAATACATTGACGTGTTCCTATTTAACAAATATGGTTAATTTCTATAGCACAGTGAATATTAAACTTAACAGAATCAAATGTTACTTTGCGTAAATCTTTTATTAATGGCAAACTTGTTTAAAGTTATTAAAATTTTTATTTTTATAACATAGTTGACCAAAGGACTAAGCAAGTCAAAACAATTTGCACGAACAAACAAAAGATTCATGAGAATTACTAAAAATTTCATCAGCATTATTATGATCATTGTAGATCATCATCATCATCATTTACTGCTGAACAGTAGCTACTAGTACCTCTGTGTCATTAATCGCTTACCAAACATGTTAGCAACATCCCCATAATGACTTCAGTGAAAAGCTGCTGTGCTTATGCCTTGTTCGATTAAATATAAACATCATGAATTTCCAAAGGCGCAAAATTAGTGATAAAAAATATTATATTTCTTGGTACTTTACTCTTGCTTGAATTCTAAATTAAATCACTCTTGCGAGTCTAGTCGAGTCCACTGCTTAACAGAGGCCTCTCTCAATGAGAGAATTTGACGTAATCGACACTTCGGAATGCTGCTGACCATTTCGGAATGCTATGACCCATCACTGATATGCCACCATCTATTGGAGGTTACAAGAATTGTCCAGCACGTCACGAGATAGGGTGGTATATACTCTTAAGCCGCCACCACACGCCACTCTATCTAGAAATACGTAAATAGGTTTAAATTGTGAATTTTTAACTATACTATTATCATCAGCATCATTACAGCTCATCACAAATCCACTACTGAACATAGATAAAACTCCTCCAAAGACTGCCACAAAATACGGTCCTGAGCCACCAGCGTCCGTTGACTTCGCGCAAAACCGTTCAGGTCCCTCAACCGAACGGTTATCTCCAACAGTTATCAGTTCTATATGGCCGGCGCATTGCCACTTGCCACTACAACTTACTGATCCATAGGGCTTACTCCATTTCTGTTGCTAATATCGTCGTTACGGATTCTTTTATTATGTTATATATATTTAGCCATTTAATGTTTATCGACCTATATCATACTAAGTGTTACCTGACAACAAGTCAATAGCTGGAGAATTTATAAAACTTTTAAAAATTCCAAGCTTATAATGCAATAGAAATAAGAAATTTCATAAATTTCTCTTTTGCTATCGTGAATGTATTCTTATGTGACAGTATAAAATAACTACCTAAGCGTTATGATACTTGTTGTTATTACAGAAAAACGTAAAAACGCGCGCGCGATAATACATAAATGACATCTAAACCATGCAACTTATTCCAAATCTTCAGCTATAAAATTGCTACAAAAACGACGATATAATTCACAACTTTTCTCCTTCATCGTTTACCAGGACATTGTGAACTATTTGGAAATCACCTATGCGTGTCAGCATGCTATATGTCCGCCACGCCTTTTCTCGTGCACACCACATCTCCACCCATATATTTCCTGCAAATAACCTTTCTATCAACCAAATGTTGGCCAAGGTGAAAGCTCTAATGTGTACATATTTATTATCTAAGTGACTATGCTCTATGTTCGATCTGTATTTCACAATACTTTTTGGATATCAGTTTACTTCATTATAATTATGCATTTGTTCCTAGTCGACGTACGTCGTACGACGTTTTACCTAGACGTGGTGGGCCGTGTTAATTAAAATGGGTTTTTAAAAAACCATCAATCGTTTTACGCTTGAACAACTAATATTATAATTGTTAATATCGCACAACCATGTGGTCATTTTCAGAGGAGGCGTATGTAAAAGATGTTACGAATGGTAATCGTTTAACTAATAGACAAAAAATAAAATCGTATTCTATGAAACACTGCCTTATCCCAACCAACTGGAAGCATTGGCTAAGAGAAATGGTCAAATTAGACAGAATTTCCGAAAAACAACTGATTTTTTTTTTGAGTAAAGTGTTGATAAATGCAATTGGTTTACCTGATGGTAAGTGCAACGTCTGCCCATAACTATTGCCGCAACAATGTTTTAAATTAATCGAAATATCCAAAACATATTTAATTTTGTTCATGAATGGTTTAAGAAATCCTAAAGACATAAAAGACCATACTTTTTTGTTTGTATGTCTTCATACGAGTTAACTTATACTTTGAAATTATGAAGTACGAGTATATGCTTTTATAATAAATCTACATACATACAGTCACGCCTTTTTCTCATATAAGGGGTAGGCAGAACCACTCATGTAACCCACTTTTCGCCCTCGCGGGTAACGAGACAGGGACAGGTGGCAAACCACGTTGCCGCCATTTTGGTAAGAGTAAAAATTCTTACTCCCCATTGCGTTCCCACTAGCAGTTTAATGACAGCATTGCATGTTATGGTGTTATTCTGTACAAATATAGGCTGTCCGTACAATACTAAAATTATTAACTGCAATTTTAGGTGCTGATTTGCCACATGGTCGGCAGTCAAGGAAAACATCGTGGGGAAACTTGCATATCTGTGAAATAAAAAATATTTCTAAGACATGTGTAAGTCTGCCGACCCGCATTGGAGCAACGTGGCAGACTCTTTCCCACTCCAAAACCCTCACAGAAATGAGAGGAGGCCTGTGCTCAGCAATGGGATATTTATAGGTTGTTACTTTACTTTTTACTCTTACTAGACATCAAGAGCCGTGGTAGCTCAGTAGCTGGGAATTCGCCTTGAACCCGCCGCCGCGTCGTGTTTTGTTTTTCTTTCAGACTGTTCTTTGTAAATTTATTTACAATGTATTTTTTACTGAGTAAAAAAAGTATTTACAAAAAAAAAAAATATTCACGGAGTTTCTTGAACATGTTTCTTCTCCGTCATGGGAACCTCATTACGACACGATAGTAGATTTAAAAAAATGACGTTATATAAACATGCATAAGCTGACATTTTTTTTAAGAAACAGGCGTAATATTTTTATAAAATTGTAAGGTCAAAGTGAACATGTGCAGATAACGCAACTTTTCTGTACACAGAAATATTCTTCCACTTTTTTTTTATAATTTCCACATTATTAAAGTGATTAATATGAATTATAAAATGACCCATATTCGTGTAGCATTAATCACACAACCGTAACAATCGGCATGAATACTATTATAAGGAAGGCTATATATCTGATTGGGTGTGGCATCCCCCCAAATTGACCCCATTTTAACTGGCGACCATTAACCGGTAAAACTTTCTACCTTGGAATATTTTTGAAACATTTCTTAGTACAAAATATGGCTAGACATATTCTCGATACGTACATGTGGTGCATAAATAAGCGTTCCGGACCGCTGCGTCACAGCTCCAGGTTTTCGAAACCTGCCGATTCTAATACTCCATTTTTTCTCTGCACGATATTTACTAAACATGTAGGCTGTGAGTGACTAATAAAGAAAATGCGAAATGCACTTAGCAAAAAAATATTAAGTATGTTTATTTCATATCTTATATCTCAATATAAAATATGAAATCTCAATTCTATTACAAAAATAACATCGAATTTTATCGACATTTCCGGTGGAATTTCCAAAAAAATCTTTCATACAAACCCTGTCCAGACAATTACGAATATAGCAAAAAACAGTCTAATCGGTCGAGCCAGCAAGTGATGATTTTTCATAAGTACATGGGACAATTGACATTTAAGATAGATATTAAATTAGGAGTTAAACTTATTTTAAATTTCTATGTAATCCTTAATTAACGAGGCAATAATATAAAATAATTTGCAAAAATATCAACATCTGATTATTTTAAACCTTGCTGTTTTTGATATACTTTTTCTTTTTTTGATATATTACTATTTAAACACAATAAGAGTAAATTAACATCTTGTTAGCGACTATTCACAGACCAATTCTGAATATATATTTTAACATTGAAAAATAAATCTAATAAGTAAAACTAATTCTAAGCTAAAAAACAGAGATTACTACCATACAACCAGCAAAGTTTAAATCACCTCTAACCAGTATAAAAACAAACCTTAAAAGCTGTCAGGCAACCGGAGCACTAGCGTAGAATTAATTTTATACACAGCATAGTGTCGCATTAATTTCGTATTTATTAGTCAATAAATAAGAGCATTAATTCAAAAGCACCATCCCTACTCAGCAGTAATTGCAAAGTCTTGGCGAACGAGTGAAGAAGTTAGCTTTATGGCTGAGTTAAGTGACAAAGTTTGACGGCTGGCGCCACGAGGACTCCTACAGTCGGCAGCATTTGTCTTTCCGTATTTGCGCCCAAATAAATGCGAAGGTAACAGGAGAGAAAAAATATTCCGAAGAAAAATGGCGATAACGACGTAAATTGTCGCGATAACGAAGTGATATTTTGAAGAAATTAAAACATAATTTTTAATTATTTCTTGCTTCACTTCCATAATTAAATACTTTATTTTGATTCGAAACCTTTCAAATATATATTAAATCTTATTAAGTGAACCTGACTAATTTCTAATTTCCTAGCTACTTATTTTATGAATAATATTACATTTTTTTATTGGAGTAAGTGATGAAACGAGCAAAACGTTCACCTGATGGTAAGTGCAACGTCTGCCCATAACAAATGCTGTGTCACCCAGAAAATGAGTTACACCACACTGCGCCCATCACCCTGAGACATAAGTTCTTAAGTCTCATATGCCCAGTGATTACGCTAGCTCACAGTGCCCTTCAAACCGAAACACAGTAATGTTTGCACACTACTGCTTCACGGTAGAATAACTGGCCCTGGGGTGGTACCTACCTAGACGGATTCCTGCATAGAAATCCTACCACCAGTAACATCCAGTTTCTTAATCCTTATTAGCTTATAACTATTACGATCTAATACCAGAAACATCCTTAGGTTACAATTTAGAATAACAAAACGTATGTTTCAAAATATAGATTTAGAGTGTCTGTGATTTTAATATTACGTACACAAAAAATAATTAAACATGCGACGAATTCAAGAGAGGGTAATGCGGATAAATTCCTAAAATACACTGCAAAGTAAGGGCAGCATTCCTCAATCTAATGAAGCGAATGCAAAACTATGAATCAAACTGTTTAGCTTTATTTGATCACGACATGACGACGACCATAACGTGTTCTTCTAGTTTTGTGGTGTCTATGGTATTAAAAAAGGTATCAAAGTCAAAACCTAAATTATTTTTTGTCAATTGTCTTAAAATTAAAAAAACATTTTAAATGCTTGTAGGATTAGGAATATCTTCCTTACCTTCTTCATCAATCTGTGAGAAGTCTACTGCAGGCATTCTACTGGTGGTAGATTTCCTATGCAGGAATCCATCTAGGTTAGTACCCCCGCAGGTCCAGATATTCTGCCATGAAGCAGTAGTGTTCAAACATTACTATGTTTCGGTCTTAAGGTCATTAAGATCTAGTGTAATTACTGGGCACATAAGGCTTAAGACCTGATGTCTCAGGGTGACGGGTACATTGTGGTGTAACACAGAAATGTTCTGGGTGACACAGCATTTGTTATAGGCAAACGTTGCACTTACCATCAGGTGAACGTTTTTCTCGATTCGTCACGTTCTCATATAAAAAAAATCCCCACATTAGGATCTTCCCTGTATCGATGGTGCGTTTTACAGACATTAATTGAACCCGCGACCCATATCGCTGGAGCCAATAGTTTAACCGAGTCCATTATGTGGCGATGCGTAAATACTGTTTGTACAAATTGAACCGTGACCTTCCATTGAGACTCGACCAGATAAACAATAAACATAAAGTAATCTTAAAATTAATAAAACGCGAGCAACCTAAGGAGTTTCCTTGTCCGATATTGATTGAAAATAATATTATAGATTTTTCTAAGAACTATTTTGTATAATCGCCACTATTGGCAGCGAATCGGCCTTACCTTACCTTAGACGCTGCCGCTCGTCACGGGTATGGATAAAAGGTCAGTCATAATTGAATTGGTTTCCGCCATCTTAGCCTTACTTTTACGTCACCCAGGGGAGGGAATGAGATGGAAATTCTTTATTTATTATTTTTCTTAATCCTTCGGGGTATAAATAAAACAGGGTAAGTACATTTTTGTGTTCAATTGTAAACAAGCGGACAGAAATGTAACTGTCCTTGCGAATTGATATTAAATTTAAAAAAAAATACCTGGTAATAATAAAGGTAATACCTGTTAGATCTATAAGTTAATTATTTTTTATTTATAGTTTTTATTTATAAATAAGTAGGCCAAATTATTAGTAATAATTAAATTTTCTGCCAGACACGGTTTTTCCAGACCGATACGACTTAAATAAAGAAAGTTCAAGAAAGAGTCTATTTCTATCTAAAAAGTCGCACCCGTAATTCCTCTTGTATTGCGGATGTTCATGGGCGGCGGTGATCACTTACCATATGGTGAGCCGCTTGCTCGTCCCCCTCTTATATAAAAATACTCTTGTTATATTATTGCAATGAAAACATAGCGCGATTTATTTCAAAAGCTATGCTTTTACTGAACAACAGGTTAAAAGGGCGGTGGCGCGAGGCGAGATCTGCGTGCCAGAGGCTACCCGGATTATGTATCGACATTCCCCATTCCTAACACTCACTTTACATTAAACTGCCAAATAGCTACAGACATTTGCCATATTCTAATCATCATTCTAATAATTATTAAGAATAGTTATAAAATAATTATGGGAATTCATCATCACCATCATTTCAGCCTATCATTAGTCCACTGCTGAACATATTCCTCCCCCATAGTTTGCCGCAAAAGTTTGTAACTCTCATATTGGGTGGGATTTTGACATAGTTACCACGCTAGGCAGGCTTGTTAACAACCTCAGTTTATTTATTCAGATTTTTTTCCAGGAGGGTACTGCTATGTATGAGAAAATGAAAACCAGTAGGGTTTTAATTTTCTCTCAGTCGACTTTTACGACACCTACGAGATGAGATGGGGTGGTAGATTCTCTTAAGTCGCTACCGCACGGATATTATATTCAAATCAAATCAAATTCAAATCAAATTTTATTTATTTCTTTATCAACAAAGTTAGTAACAATAATCATTGCAGGAGTCTTCTTTTAAGCACATAATGCCGGTAGTAGAAAACTCCGCCCTTCCATTACCAGTAAAAGATACAGATAAAAACTTAAACAGAAGAAAAAATGTATATAGATTTTTTTTTTTTTTTTATTTTTTTTTTATATATAAACAACAATTTATCAATCTGTACGTTAGTGTGTGTATGTGTGTGTGAGTGTATATGTGTGTGTGTGTGATTGATATTATGGGAATAGTAAATATTAGAAAAGTATAGTACTGCTGAACACCGTTATCTCTGGTTTTCTGAGATTTGTTATTTCTTTGGAGCCGGAAAGTCGCCACACCAATGCTCTAACGCTGATTGGCGTACTTGACTGTACTAGAAATTTTATTCCCCAGACAAACTTTCCTCGCTGTGTTTACTTTCACCACTAACCAAATGGTAAATTTTAAAATAGCAAAACAATTTTGCAGACGCCTGCGTCGGGGAATAAACCCAGTTCACTCGAGTTCTATAAAATATAAGACGAATGCACGACGCCTAACCTATTGCTTATTAAGCAATATTTCACTAGCCTAAAATGCTAAATGGCAAATAATTGTGTACATAATGCATGTGAATATTGTCACAATAAATTTCATCGTTCCAGAATAAATTTTAACGTTCAAATACAAGCATTTATTTCGGTGACTAGTCTCTTCATATCGTATTGCATCATTAATTTTCATTTTGTTGTTGAGTCACATTTTCTGTTGTGTAGCAATCATCAATTTTAATACGTAAGTAATAATAAATAGGTAATATATTTTATAAAAAAACTCTTGTGTGTGAAAACGTATATCTAAATAAACTTGGAAAGTAAAACATTATCTAAATACAAAATTTCATCCAAATCGTTTAAGCCGTTTTCGAGAAACTATTTACTTGTATATATATTCCATAAATACATGAATTATTGTTTTAAAGTATAGGATATTCATGTCTAAAAGACATGAGACACGAGCTTACATCTAGCAAAACCTTTCCGTACTACTTTTAGACTACAAAATCATTTTAGACAACACATATCTGAACAGGTTAACAATGATTACGTTATTTTTAACATTGCTACTATAATTCAGCTTATAAGGAGTATGAAATGTAATTTTATATCGCCTCGATCATACTTACTTCACACACATTTTAACTGCCATATAACATATTCTGTAAACTGTCATATTCGGCCTCCAATAATATTTATAATTTGATGAATTAAAAAGACCACATAAATCCACAATTATTTGATAGAATTAATAACAACGTCAGTACTTAAACAACTGATTTCATATTTTGGGTGAAATTTCTCATCAGAAGACTATTAAATTTATTAGATATTTATTATGTTCAAGATGCATTACATTGTCCCACCCACTCTCGGTGCTTACTAGTAAGGCTACCTTTTCCGCTAGATGACATGAAAGCCATCTGTCCTAGCTTGAACAAACGCAGTAGCGTATGCGCTACAAAAGCAAGGAAACCGTAACGGTGTCTTGAATTTATTTGTTAAAAAATATTCTTATTTCTTTTCTATTTCATATTCCTATTTATTTCTTATATTTTCCTCTTATTTCTATTACTTTTGTTGTGAGTGTGCATCTGCGCGGTTCTAAAAGTCTGATGCCTATTTCGTTACGAATATACAAACAAACCCGATTAATTTTAGGATAAACCAATGTTTACCGTCGGTAGAGCCGTGTACATTGCCGACATAAACCTGCCGTGAAAATGTTTATATGTTGACGGAACACAGCTGTTGTGCGCGTGTCATTATAAACGAAACATTTGTTTGTTCATATTCTACATAAATAACATCAATAGACGGTTATTTTTTTTTTTAAATAGTGTGATCATTTGCCATTGTATCTACTATACTATGCCGATACATTCGAGGATCGTTAGGAAATCAAAACTCATATATAAAAAACTATGTAGTATTTACAGTATAATACTTTCAAATAATATATATACACAAATCTAATTTCGAAATCTAATGTAAAAAAGGTGTTAAAATGTCAATAATTGAGTTCTTAAATCTAATTTAATTCTAATTTAATAAATAAGACGATGTTTCTAATCATAACGTAGCTTAATATACTCGTATATTACCTCTACTCACATCAATTGACGTGTGGTGGCGGCTTAATAGCATCTACCACCCCATCTCATCCCGTGGGAGTCGTAAAAGTCGACGAAAGAAAATAAAAATCAGGATATAGGCAGCAGCATCTTCCTGGAACATCTGAATAATTAAACTACGGTTGCCAACCTCCCACGCGTGGCAACTATGGCAAAATTCGTCCGAAATGATTGTGGTGCATATGTTCAGCACTGGACTAGTGATAGGCTGAAATGATAATGATAACATAAATTTACTTCATACTCGTACAACATAGTACCAAAGAGTATAAAGTATGTTTACAATGAAACGACATAAGTAAGATACAGATTCCATCTGTACTTTAAACCTTGTTTCAACTTGTAACAGCAATTTTCTTGTACCTTGAGCATCTGATATATTGTTCTCGTGCGCATTTAACTGACGACGCTCTCAAGATCTATTAACTTTGTTAGTACTGTGTTACGTTGTGAAAAAAACTTTATACATTTACTTAGTGGTTTTTGTCACGATGATTCATTCTACAACAGCGTAGAATGTTAAAAAGGCATATATATATGTTTATCGTTCCGGTTGTCAAAACATGATTGCATACAAATGTGCATTTTCGATGACATAACTTTCCATTGTATTTGTGAAATTGCCCTTAAATAATTTGTGTTCTTTTAAATTCTTTTGTTTTCTTTATAAACACGCAACGGTAGTTTTCTACTTTTATACTGAATACTAAATTAAATGAAAATCAGGAGATGGGCAGCAACGTCCAGGCCAGATGTCCTGTCTGAAATGATGAAGATGACGATCAGTACAGTACAGTAAGATAAAATGATTAAACATTTTATCAAAAAGAAATGAACACGGATCAGAAAGAAAAAACTTTTCTCGACGACTTTATCCACTTCCTTGTCAACTTTTTTATCTACGCTTCACCAAACAAGCAAAACAAAATGTTATTCTTTAAATGTTTTCTGGTTTCTGCGAAAAGTATTTCAACAGAAACTGCAAGATACATTTGTTTGGTCGTTACTTAAATGTTACGTTATCCTTTTGCTTTCTCGTTGTTTTCGAAAATATAACGACAGCAATGAGCTGATATTATTTATGTTAAAACACAAATTGTTTGATGTCGGTTCTGGTTGTGCTGTGATTGTTCCCGTAACCCTGACACCGCATTTTAGCATTCAACCGAATGCATGAACTTATCGCATGAGCGTTTAATGATTTTCTGATGGTAGGATTCCTATGCCTATAATTTGTCTAGGTAGGTACCAGTGCTAGTTATACTGCCGTGAAGCAGTAGTGTGCAAACATTACTGTTTCGGTTTGAAGGGCACTGAGAGCTGGCGTAATCACTGGGCATATGAGACATAAGAACTAATGTCTCAGGGTGACGGGCGCAGTGTGCTGTCACACAGAAATGTTTTGGGTGACACAGCATTTGTTATGGGTAGACGTTACACTTGCCATCAGGTTGAACGATTGGCTCGTTTCGTCACTTTATCAAATAAAATTTTTAAAAAAAGGCGAGGGTGGGCTAGGACGAGTGAGTACATCTGTGTTTGCGCGCACATTTATTGCACTATAATATCTCCCGCGCAGTTGATAGCTTTCGACAGTATTTGGAATTGGTCGACATGGACGGATCGGCTAGGAGGACATGAATCACGGTATTTAAGAAATAACACATTCTTTTAATGAATTACGATGTCACTCAGATGACAAGCAGGGTCAGCTGACAACTTTCTGTAAGCGCCTTCAGCTGTCGCGAGTCTTGACATCATACAAATTACTCTTTTGTCTCTAGCCAAGCTGAATCAATTTTCATAGACGTTTATTTTGCGACGCCGCCGTGTCTGTGAATTAAATTGTTTACATTATTTTAGGAGCCGACTGTTACAATCTGTGCTATGAGAACCTTAGAAATTGCATCATGCTATTGAAATTTCATCGATCGACTATCAGGCTTATTATTTTATAACTACTCCAAAGATATGGCAACAGGATATTTTCAGTGATGCTCGTGCTGTTTTGGCTTTTTTAGCTTTATCGGATGCAGCTTGATTTGGTTTGACTCAAATATATACATATATAACTACCAACACGTGAATCTCGAGATCGAAATTTGTCTTGATATTCTTTCGATGGTCCGAGGGTGGTTCGGACCTCCGGATTGTCACCTTGTGTCGATAGCTCTGCACCGACCTGGAACGCGGGTGCATCTTGTGTATGCACCGTAAGCAAACACAGTAATGTTTACTTACGGTGGTACCTACCTAGACGAATTCCTGCTTAGAAATCCTACCATATTTAGGTACAAGGTGGTGTGTGGTACAAATTAATGAAATTAATTCCTTAACGCCACCACAATACAGTGGGTATTATGGTGGCGTAAAGGAATTTGCTATCCCATTTTGTCTAATGACTGTCGTAATCTAATTTTCCCGACCGGTGATAGGGTTAAGTACGAACTGTCTAGTGCTGTGATCGCCAATTTTCTTGCGAAACGTGATGACTACGACAAAACTACACAGTTTGGCATAGATCTATGTCAGTTGACTCGAGGAGAACATTTTTCTAAGAACGCCTATCACATATATTTTAAATTCGTCTGTCTACTTGCTCTGAAGTGGTGTCCACAGTGAGAAGAATTTAAGATAAGATATCTCTGAATGTATATACTTAAAACCCGAGGAGCACCCTTGAAGGATTTCCATACAGTAAAAAATTCTGAAACTTAATAATCGTGAACGTTTATTTCCTGTGTACTATGAAGAAAAAGTGAAACAAATTTCTAAAGCAGGTTACCATTACTATGTTATGTATGTAGAATTTATGTCTGAAAAATACACCAATTACACAGTAGAAATCTAACGTGAAATATAATTAAAAATACATATTTCCTAAGCTCATTTTCCAAAATTGAACCACATACAATGGCAAACAACAGTTAGTTTTCCAAATAAATGGAGGAAATAGTGTTAAACACTAGCTAAATATAACAACCTATCAGTTAAAAAAGGCATATACACCCTTGTCTACATTTAGAAATTTAAAAAAAATCTAAAACTCTTTGGAAATTAAACCGTACTCCGCACTCCGCTGCGAGACTCCGAAGTGCCTCAGGTCTATAAATTATGGTATGGAATGGTATAGTAAAACACATTAATCGAGAAATCTATAATCACTTTCCGTGTACTCTATTAAATCCGATAACTTTAGCTAGCAGGAGCTATTAACTAGACATCGGCGGTAGCAAACATAAACGAGAACTTTTTTCATTAAAAGCATCGTAGTTAAGCTGAGTATAGAATAGCTTTATAATCCACTGAGAAACAAAATCAATGCAGTCGGTAATGGCACTTGAACTTCTTAAAGTTTGTACATTTCGGCGTTAAGGATAAACTCTTAAAGTCAGTAAAACATAAGTATTCATATATTAAGAACAAACGGACTTTCTGATTCTGGACGATTTCGGTGCATAATTTTGGTGCGTAATCTTATTTTCTCAATAAAATTCACAAGTTAAGGTTTTTTTTAAATAATTTATTAGTGTTTTATTCAAGCACTTATCATTAGCGACAAAATCGTAACATAATGAGATTTTAAAATCATTTGATTATTTTATTACTTTGATAATGCATGAACGAATGAAGCGACATTTTAATTTTATTAGTGGACATGTTCTATAAAATATCAAAACAATTTTTTAAAGGACGATAAGAGCAGAAAGTTCGCCTGAAAGTAAATTCAACTACTACCCAAACAGTTGCGGATTGCGGTGTCATCCGAAACTTTTAATTGGAAAGCGCACAGTGTTACCGCACTGCGCTTTTTATCCTGAGATTTCAGTTGTTAAATCTCATGTGCCCTCTAATAACACTATCTATTCTACACTATAAACCGAAATACAGTGATGTTTGCATACCACTGCCTGACGGTAGGATAACCGACATTGCGGTGGTACGTACCCAGGTGGCTTCCTGCTTACGGCTTCTATTAATTTCGATTACTCAAAAAAATAATACAATTATGTGTAATTGTATTATTTATATATTCGTAATATTTACAAAAACCAGTAACAATATTGCAATAACATTGTGTAAAAAATGAAAACTAAATCCAGTAGCTGCTGAGCTCCTATCGTTACAAACAGGCACATACAATCATTAGCGTCAATTAACCCTTTCACTATAACCCTTTTATTTGGGGTTCCTTACCTCATAGATAGAAATATAGAATCACTCTGTTATCCATCAGTTAAGCTATCAATATGTCTACCCGTCGATCATTTTCATAAGAAAGTTTATAGAACAGAATAGCAAAAAAACTTTTCTGATTGTTTTTATCATAAAAAATGCATCATTTCTTCAGTCTATCACTAGTCCACTGCTGAACATAGGCCTCCCCTATTTCCATTAAATGATATGTGTGATAAATAAATAATACATTTTTAATATGCGGCTATTAAGAGAATAGATTATTTTTACAACCGGTACAAGAAATAAAAGCAAAACTTTCTACAGGAGTCGAACCCTAAACCAATACAAAGTGCTCTAATAAAATACATATTTTACGACGTCTCCACGCCCTGAAGCGCGTCCCCTCATAACTATTCAAAATAAAATTTCCACGCTTGAGGCTGTGGTCTCGCGCCCCCGCCGTATTTTACTACTAGTTTATCTTGCGACGAAATATATCAGCGAAGGCGTCCTCGGAATAAAGTTTACCCTTACGTGATACAACTGGAACATTTCCTAGATTTTATTATAATACTATGTATGTATATGATTTGGCTGAAACCGCGGATGGACGCATGAATATATTCGTAGGCCCTAAAGGGAAATAAAGGAAACTGTAACTACTGCAGTGTGTAATTTTATATAAGCGTTATAAAATGATCCGCTTAATAAAAAACGCTTGTTGTTGAAAGAACGAAATATTACATATTAACATTTGTACAATACTAAAAAAAAAGTTTATAAAGTTAAATAAGAAAGTGTTAATAAGAACAGTACTTAATAAGAAACAAAAAAAAACCTACTGTACGTTATAACATTCAAGTTATATGCATGAAAACACTAATGAAAGTAGAAGAAGCGAAAGATGTGTCAGGATCGTAGCTGGTGGAAAGATATAGTCTCTGCATTTTTTTTATTGTTTCACCTGATGTGGTACGTGAAACGTCTGCCCACAACAAATGCTGTGTCACCCAGGATATTTCTGTGTGATACCACACTGCTCCCGTAACCCTGAGACATCGGTTCTTAAGTCTCAAATGCCCAGTGATTACGCTAGCTCACAGTACCCTTCAAGCCGGAACACAGTAATGATTCCAAACTACTGCTTTACGTCAGAATAACTGGCCCTGGGGTGGTACCTACCTAGACGGATTCCTGCATAGGAATCCTACCACCAATAGGAAAGAGGCGTGACTCTATGTATGTCGTCGTCGTCGTCGTTTCAGCCTATCACAAGTCCACTGCTGAACATAGGCCTCCCCCATAGATAGCCACAGGTTTTTAGCTCTCATATTGGAGGGATTTTGCCATAGTCGCCACGCTTGGCAGGCGGGTTGGCAACCGCAGTTTATTTATTCAGATGTTCCAGGAAGATGCTGCTGCCCATCTCCTTGTTTGAATTTCCCTCTGTCGACTTTTACCCACGGGATGGGATGGGGTGGTAGATTCTCTTAGGCCGCTACCACACGGCTATGTATGTATTTTTATATTTATGATATAACTATCTGGCCCGGCAGACGTTGTAGTTTCAGTATGTGACGCGATGAGATTGATTTCTGAATTACAATTAAGTATGACATTCCAGACACAAAACAACGCCACCTACCGGGTGGTTTTATGTAATTTTCTTTTTGAAACACTTGCCGTCGACCATGCACGATGATAACAGTAGAACTATCACAACGACCGTGAAAGGAAACGACATTGTGGTCAACGACTTGAAAAGGATTGTTCCATATTCGTCACTTCTTTCCAAAACATTCAAGGCGCATTGCAACGTGGAATTGTTAGTGTTGTAATTTTCATCTACACTGGATAGATTCCTAATATTGCCGTGGGGTGGCTTCTAAATAGAATCTACTACACCATCTCAACCCGTGGGTGTCAGTCACACAACAGTCGACAGAGGGAAAATGAAAACCAGGAAACGGGCATCAGCATCTTCCTGGAACAACTGAATAACAGCGGTTGCGGTTGCCAAGCGTGGCAACTATGGCAAAAACCTTCCAAAAGAGAGCTAATAACTTTTGGGGCTGTCTATGGAGGAGGCCTCTGTTCAACAGTGGACTTGAGATAGGCTGAAACGATGGCGATGACGCTGATTGCGAAGTCTAATTGCGTTACGACTTCTATGTGAAAGATTAGATCTTCTGGCTTTGTAAATAACTCTGGAAAATTGGTCACGCAATTCAAAATTAATGAAGCAATCATAAATGAAGATATCACTAATTTGGTAAAGCCGATAGGTGTCTGGCAGAGTAGAATAGCACCTACCTCTTCCCTAGCGAGGTATCGTAAGATAAGGTATTGTACGGGCAGCCTTTATTAGTGCGGAATAACACCATAATTTGCTATGCTGTCACTGTACTGCTCGCGGAAACGCAACGGCGAGTAAGAATTTTTTGACTCGTACCAAAATGGCGGCGACTGTTCGCCACCCATTACGCCTCACTTCCCGCGAGAGCGAATGGGCTGTATATATGTATTTTTAAATAGCTATTAATATACTCGTTTATTTTATCTCTTTTTACAGTTAAATATTTTATTAAAAACCGTTTTTTAGTTTTTTCAGATTAAACAAAAAAGTGACACTCAAAAGAGACAAACATATACATCTACAGGATTTAGCCTCCGAGACATATCAACGAAATAAAATACAGTATACAGTGTTTCCTATAATATTAGTTATATTTTCGAATTCGTTGCCAAATCTTTGATTTATTCGTAGACTAAACTCATTACCTCGACGAGATAAAAAAACAGTTGATGCTGTATTTCAAAGATATATTGATCAAATCCAAACCAAATCATTTATTTCATAATTTAGTTCCCATAAGCCGATATTGTTAAAATTGAAAATTAAGTCTGTATAATATGTAAAGTAATATGTAGAATATATTGTAAATAATTTTTAAGCTTGGTAACAATATTTAATCCGTATAACCTACTATTACTAACTTACTCTTGATACTCCGGATTCTGGTTTAGGGTACAGTGCAACAACACACTCGAAAAACACTGTACCGGGTCAATTAATAGTACCGGGTAATATGAATGATCTCTCATATTAACGCGAATACTACACATTTAAATTTTATCGCGTTTTATTTTGACTATTTAAAACCCGACGTTTCGAGCGGTTTACAATACCCACGGTCACGGGAGGACTGAGGTGACAGATGTTTGTATGATGATATGTATGATGATATTTTTGGTCCGATCTACGCAGAAAGAGCTAACAGTGTCTTTAAGTCTTGGTTGATCTTGGTGGTATGTTTGGTTCTTGATTTAATTTTATCAATTATAAGATCCCAAGCCGGTGGTAATACCCAACCATCTTCTCTATTGAAACTACTATCTTTACACCTGTACTTTATGTTTATACTGATGATGATTGTTAGATTTATACAAGCTTAAATTAAAAATCATAGGTGGATAATGCAGAAAATTGTTATATCCACCTATGATTTTAATTTAAGCTTTCGAATTTTTGAGCGTAAACAGTCACTTAATTAATATCCATCGCAAATTACATTCAAACGTTCGATCTTAAACGTGAACCGTGCAGCTTGTCTAGACTTTATTACTCGCCAGAAAGCTTGAATTGAATAGATATTGAGCTTTAATAACAATCACCTTAGTATATTTCTAGACTAGTTGAAGCCCGCCATTACGTCCGCGTTTATTTAGATCTTTTAAAAATACCGCGGGAACACATAGATTTTTCAGAATTAAAAGTAGCCTATGTCCGTCTCCAGGGTGTATGCTATCTTTTTACCGAGTTCGGTCAAAATCGGTTCAACGACTGAGCCGTGAAAAGTTAACAAACAGACAGAGGAACAGAGAAAGTTAGTTTCGCATTTATAATATTAGTATGAAAACCCGCGACTACATCCGCGTATTTGATTTTCTGAGATAAAAAGTATCTCTTGTTCGTCACCAGGATGCTATATCTCTGTGTCAAATTTTCTTCGTGGTTGGCTTAGCGGTTGAACCTTGGAAATGTAACAAACAGACAGAGGGACAGAGAGAGTTACTGTCGCATTTATAATATTAGTATGGACTAGCTGTGCGCCGAGGTTTCCCTCGCGTAAAATAGCCTACCCCGAACGGTGATATACATATATACTTCCATATTTGAACCGGATTGTGGAGTTCTAGTTTCTTTTGCACATAACCCTTATTATTTTTCTAAAACTAAAGTAGCCTAAATACCCCGCTATAATATCAGCTACCTGTCAGTGAAAGTCTCGTCAAAATCGGTCCAGCCGTTTCGGAGATTAGCCGGAGCAAACAGACAGACAGACAGACTACTAACTAATAATTTCATTTCTTATAAGTAATCTATATACTTTCATAAGCATTGAGTCAAAAGCCGTTAATTTTTTATTACAAACAGACACATCAATTTTAATTATTTATACAGATAAGTGATAGAACACTGGTAGACATGTATAGCCAAGTGCACTATTTTATAAAAGAGGAGGTAAACGAGCGAACGGGTCACCTGATGTTAAGTGATCACCGCAGTTCACGAACATCCGCAATACCAGAAGAATCGCGGGTGCGCTGCCGGCTATTGAGAAAGGAATAGGTTCTTTTCTTGAAGGTCCCTAAGTTGCATCGGTCGTGGTCGTGACCTTAAGTGGTCCTGCGTGTTGAAGTTGAATGCCAACCATTAAGGTGATGTGAATGGAATTTTGTGCTGTGCCGCGATGTACGATGGTGAAACTCAGCGGCTGAAATAATTCCGAACAATTACGCGGAACTAATAAGCCGTTATGATAGAAATATTTATATTAAAGTAATTGATGTCATTCTGGCCGAATTTCGACCACGACGACAATTTCTGGATACCGTCGGAAGCTGTCAACTGTGCAGGAGATAATATAGTGCCACAAGTGCAGGGGCAGTTGCTTGTCCCAACCTACCCGAGCTCGATGTAATCAGGGGATGGCATAATACAGTGTCAGAAACAATCACAACACAATCAAACCGCAAAATCAATTATTTAATTTTACCAAAAATGTTGACTTCGACAGGGATTCGAACCCAAGACCCCGGCATAGAAGGTACTTCGACCACTGGGTCATGCGGCCGTCGAACTAATTATTGTGGATATTTTTACGTAGACGTCTTTACCGATCTCTAAATAGTTAAGTGATAGACATATAGATATCAACCTAGTAGGAGCATTTCGACTCGACTCATTGATACTTACTTCACTACTTGTCACCGGTCTTGATAATTTAAGTCTGGTTTAAGTCATATTTGAGATGATTATTCCGCCATCCGTCGGAAGCTCCGAATTTTTGTCCCTTTGCTTTAGCAAGATTATTTATGCCGACATAACATCACGAATTGCAGATATTATTTAGTATCTGAGAATTTTACTACGACTTTTGTCATAGATCCAAAAAAATACATGCAATATAATATAAACTAAACATTACGCCATGACAATACTTACCTAAATATATATAATATACATAGATGAAGTAACCTTTGTAAAATTTTAATACTTCTCTATGCATAAATACTTCTCTACGCATAGGTCAAAAAAAATACTTAAGAAATAATATAAAAATGTCAGTAACTCCGTCCGCCACGCCCAATTACCTTAGTATAACGAACATCGATTGCGTAATATTTCCACTGGTGCGTCAATTTATTCAATATGCCTTACACTACCGAATGGCACATTATATCCCCATGAAATATCGATCGTGTATTGCGCTTTTATTGCTTTTTGGCGTATTTTCCTTTTGCGTAAAGCCAAAGAGAGTGCTCAAGTTTACCCACTTTCGATTTCGATCGACATTTTGCATTCACATCAGGAGGGGATCATTATGTATTATCGTCACGCGTTGTTGCACGCCTCCAAATGTAAGCCTTACGTATATATTCACAATATGTTTCCACTCGCGGTTTCAACCAAATTATGTGAAACAAAATTACTGCGAATGCAGTGATGTTTCGTGCCAGTCGAGTTGCGTGACAATCGTGTCAGGTTTATCGCGGATGCTAAACTCTGGTATTGTATTAGCGCTATACCGTGTTATGGCTGTTTATTTATCGCATTAACCTGTATTTTAGCGCGCAACAGTGTTTAGAAAAAAAAGAAACGTGATGAGCGACATTGTATGTTAGATAATATTATCACTAATTACACAAATTAATTATCAGAAATCTGCATACATTATACTATATTACTACTGTACTATACTACTACTATACTATACTATATTTTTTGTTTTTTTTTTTATAGGGAAACAAACAATTTTACATAACAATACATAGACATTTAAATTTTACAAAATTCAGTAAAGTTTCCAGTGATAGATTATACATTAAGATAACAAAACCGGAAGTACGTGCAGAAACCAATAAAATATTGCAAATAATTATCTAGTTACATATTTTCAGTGCTACATACAAGTTTTTCCGTTTGAATAGTGCCGTAAACTGTGTGTCTCAGATTCCTCTTATATTTACCAATACGATCGTTAAATATGTCGAGATGTTGTAAATGTTTGTTATAGTAACTGCAGGGACGATACAATAAGATGTTACAAACAGAGAACAAGTTTTTTTTAGGAAAGTAATTCGGGGGCATCCAAAATTGATATTATTAAGAGGAAAAAAGTTAGGGAACGGCATTATATCTACTATCCCGTCTATAATAGAGGTAACAGCCAAAATAGTTGGTTTTGGTCTGATTGTGTTGTGCATATAAAAATGATGTTAGCAAAATGCACGATAAAGGAGAAATCTTAGTACGAACACACGATTTTTAAAGCAAAAAAATGTCATTACCGCTGCATATCGATTATATTAGACAGAACCGAGAGACAGATAAAATTTAAATCCAACAAGACAAATTGGCTAAGAGGTGTGAGGTTTCTACAACTTCAAAGCAGATAAATTAGATGAGGCTATCAAAATATATCTGAAGGCAGAGTTCGCATTTAAAGTCGACGAAACTGGTGTGTAATTCGCTACATAGTGTTTGAATTCTTAGATTACGATTTCTAAAGTAAAGTAAAATAACAGCCTATAAATGTGCCACCGCTGAGCACAGGCTTCCTCTCAATTAATCGGGTTGGCGAACTTGTTAAATGTTTCCGAAATATTTTTATTTGTCAGACATGCAGGTTTACTCACGATGTTTTCCTTCACCGCTGAGCACGTGGTAAATCAGAATTTAAAATTGTACAACAATTTCAAACACCGGGAATTGAACTCAGGTCACTCGCATACTATGAAATTTAAAGCGAGCGCACAACTGCCTATCTCTTTCGTACATTGCAAAGAACATAACGTCTCGAATTTAAATAAATCTCTACGCAAGTACCGTAACGTATTTAAGTGCAGCTCGAGCGTATTTACGACGTTTTAAAATAACAACATTGTCGAATTCTTTCGCTATTAATAGATGATTATAATATTTTATAGACCTGAGAGATCAAGTACAACGAAAATTGTGAATTAACTTTCGAAAAAAAAAACATTTCATCATACTTAAAAAAACTCGCACATAAAAACGCACATCTACAAATAACTAAAATTTTATTGTGTGTTTGTAATAACAAAATAACATCTTTTGAGTCATTGCTTTTGAAAGTATCTACGCTTCTTATAAGAAAAAAAAAATTTAAAGTTTTTGTCCGTTTATCTGTCTGTTTTATCCGGCTAAACTCCGAAACGGCTGGACCGATTTTGAAGGGACTTGACAAATTGCTGATATTACAGCGCGTAACTTAAGGCTACTTCAATTTTAGAAAAGTAATTAGGGTTGCGTGCAAAAAAATTAAAACCTCAAAATCCGATTCAAATAGGAAAGTACATAAGTATCATCGATCGGGGTCGGCTTGGCACGGGTGAAACCACTGGGCACAGCTAGTTATAAGTAACGGGGAATATTTAAGGAGCTTTATTCTGCTTGCTGGAATGTGGAAAGCATTGGTTATGGATCTCATTTTTTCGTCATGAACTGTGAATGGGCCGATTACATAGCTCGTACAACCGATAACCGTCGGGGAAGAAAGATTCCCCCCCCCCCCCCCCCTATATGGAGCGCAGACATGCACGGTTTTGCGGGAAGTCGATGGATGCAGGTGGCTCAGGACCGCGTTGTGTGGCAATCTATGGAGGAGGGCTATGTTCAACAGTGGACGGAGACAGGCTGAAATGAAATGATGATAATATATTTAATACTAGCGGTGCCCCGCGGTTTCACTAGCCTAAAATAAGTCTACCACATGATGGAAGGCGAATGTTAAGGCGAGCATTAAAGTGCTGTCCTTCCCGGTAACACACGGTAAACAGCATGTGGCTCCTATAGGCCTTAGTATAAAGTATTTATTATTTTTATTATGTTTTTATTATTCATATCTTCTGAACCATGTAGGTTATCGAAACGAAACATAAACGAGAATGTAAGTTTTTTTCCCTAAAACTTTCATTACAAAAAATTGAACCGTTCCGGAGCCTATTCGAAACAAACTTGCAAACAGACAGACAAAGATTCTAAAAACGGTAACTTATGATTCGACATCGTATAAATAACAGTTTTCAAATACTTTTTTATTTTTAAATGACTTAAGACTTATTATTGGTAAATAGATATTTTCATAAGTGTGCAATTGTATCTCGTACTTTTATTTTACTTTTATAAGCGTATGTTTTTTTTTTTAAATAAAGACGATGCCCCACGCTAGGATTTCTCCTGTATGATAAATGCGTTTTACTGACATACGTTTTACATACATTTCACATGCACAGCGCAACCAGACTCAAAAACGAATATTTCATGTGTTCACTCTCTTCTTCAATGTTGACTCAGGCTGGGATTCCAACCGAAGACCCGCGACGTAGGAGTCTGGTCTGGCTACTAGGTCTCGCGGTACTATGTAATATTTGAATGCCAAATATTATTTTGACCAATATAATCTGTTGAGATCGCGAGTATGGATATAATTCACGGCTAAGGCAATAAATTACTGAAAATTACCTCAGGGCTACAGAAGATTATCGTTCAATAACAGATACATACATAACTAATTGGTTTACTGGGATAGCAGGTATATATCCAGTGATTCTAGCTCTCAGTGCCCTTCAGAAGAAAAAACAGTATTGTTTGCACACTACTGCTTCACGGCAGAATAACTGGCCTGCGGTAGTTACTACCTACTAGGGTTGTTGCGGATGCAGATTTTTAAACATCCGCGGATGCGGAAGCGGTTGCGAATTTTTGAAGACTCAAATCTGCGGTTGCGGATACGAATCTTAATAATGTAAAAAAAAAATGTAAACCATGCCACAATAATACATTTATATGATAAAACTTATTTGCATCAGCTTTAATCTCTGCAATTTATTTGCTTTATTTAAGCTTTCAAATAAACTAAACCGTTCTGAGTGTAACGATTTTTATACTCACAATATACATTTATTCATAAATACATATAGTCACGCCTTTTTCCATATAAAGTGGTAGGCAGGAGCCACATCGTCGCCATTTTGGTAAGAGTCAAAAAAAATTACTTAAGAGCCGATTTACCACGTGCTCATTAGTGAAGGAATACGTAAAGCGCTAAAGGAACGTTCGTAGGCCGTGTTAGACAGACGAGGCAATTACAATACATTCGCAATCAAAATTCAATCATTTTTTAACAGTGCTTCACACTTTGATCATTCGTGATTATCGTAAGAGCGATTTACAAACATGCAAAGTACAACCAGATCCAAAATCAAACAATTTGTGTTTCTGGACAAATATTGGCTCCCGCTAGGATACAAACCCAGGACCCGCGGCATAAAAATCAAGTACCTTGGCCACTAGGCGGTTTGGTGCTGTATCAATTTTGGCATCGGGCTACTATTCGAACCCACAGCCTACGACTGAGTAGGTAGGTACTCTAGCCACTGATTAAAGCTGATCGCCTTATATTAGCTTTACACTTCCCATACTAATTTATTTGTAATGTATCTCTACGTGTTCGTTGATTAATTCCAACCACGCATATCCTTTGATTACCCCTCGAACTTGTCATCGAGTCTGAATTACACTTCAAATTGGCAAAGACTTAAGACGGATTCTAGGGAACGACAAATCATCACGACCAGGGCAAGATCCTCAAAACGATGACTCTAAACATACCCCGCACACACCTACATAAGCACAACACTTAACATACCATATTTTTGAAGGTCATTTATTTGACATGGAGCATTATCTATCAGCATGCATTAAGTACAATTCCATTATATTATAAATATATCAAAACCATGTATGTGGTTTTATCGGGCGCAGTATGAACACAGAAGTGTTCTGGATGACACAGCATTTGTTATGGGCAGACGTTGCAGTTACCATCAGGTGAACGAAATTTCATTACTTTTAACGCCTTTTCATTGAATAAAACGATGCCGACAAAAGGATGCACATACAGACAAACACCTAAATTAGGAAAAGCTATCTAAGCTAAGCCAAATACTTAACCGAGCCGACAAATAATCTAGTTTCAGCTGTAACTGTAACACATGAAACTGCATTGATTGTAAAATTGTAACACTATTAATAGTACATTTAACGCTGTATGTAAGTAAACCTACTTAAAATATCTAATAGTACAACATTACTGTGTTTCGGTTTGAAGGGCACTGATAGCTAGCGTGATCACTGGGCATTTGAAACTTAAGAACTGATGTCTCAGGGTGACGGGCGCATTGTGGTATCACACTGTTCTGGGTGACACAGAATTTGTTATGGGCAGACGTTGCACTTACCATCAGGTGAACGTTTTGCTCGTTCCGTCACTTTTATCAAAAACAAAATAAGTATATTTTAATGTTAAACTACGGTTAATGTCATATTATACCATAATTTATACAAGTCTAATTTAGTATCAAATTCAGATAAATTCCTGCTAATTGGCTATGTAAATCAATTACTTCCGTGAAGTTTCTCGATGTTCATAGCCACAAATTAGCGCTACCGGCTTGACATGTTTGATACTATTTCAATGCTCAATTTTGAAATCCGCAAATTGTAATCAGACATTACAAATTTTTTAAAACAAAAATCATATATTAGTTACATGTGTTTATTTGTGAGGCCTCTATCGAGCAGTGGACATCAGACGTTGCTAGGACTATAGTACTTGTCAAAACAGATCCAACGAGCCCAACCATGACGGGGCTTTCTTGCTTAGTTGAAGAGTTCCTATGGCCAACTACCGGCTCCATATTTACTGGTGGTAGGATTCCTATGCAGGAATCCGTCTAGGTAGGTACAACCCCAGGGCCAGTTATTCTGCCGTGAAGCAGTAGTGTGCAAACATTATGTGTTTCGGTTTGAAGGGCACTGTGAGCTAGCGTAATCACTGGGCATATGAGACTTAAGAACTTATGTCCTAGGGTGATGGACACACTGTGGTGTCACACAGAAATTTTCTGGGCGACACATTATTTGTTATGTGCAGACGTTGCACGTACCATCAGGTGAACGTTTTGCTCGTTTCATCACTTTATCCAATAAAAAAAACCAGCTCCATAGTTCCATATTATTATATACATTGTCGCCAAAGGTACATAGATATGCCAATTTTTAGCTCAACCGGACATCGTAAAGTCGTTCAAAATTGACTTACAAGATTTGACCCGAAAAGACATACGAAGAAAGTAAGTTAAATAAAAGCTATCTATAAGCTGGCTGTAAAGGCGATTATCTGTAACGGATATAGTTTGCAAAGCCTATATAGTATGTAAAGTATATAAATGACATACTACTGAGCACAGCGCATTTTTGAAACAGGTTTGGTGCCAAAGAAAATACTTTTTCATCACTTCGTAATGCAATTTTTAAAAATTGCAAAAAAAATTGGTTGTGGTGTCGTTTTCGGGAAATGAACTCCGGTCTCTCCTAATCATCTTTGGATGAGGCTTATATTTATCTGTTACTAAAAGTAAAAAAAGTAAAGTTTCAGCCTATAAATGTCCCACTGCTGAGCACAGGCCTCCTCTCATTTCTGAGAGGGTTTTTGGAGCTGGGAAGAATCCGCCACGCTGCTCCAATGCGGGTTGGCGGACTTCACATGTCTCCGAAATATTTAAAAAAAAAGTAAATCAGCACTCAAATTGAAATTAACAATTTTAGTGGTGGCGGCACCGGGAATCGAACCCAGGTCACTCGCGTACTATGAAATTTAAAGCAAACGCGTAGCCCCTGAGCTACCACGGCTCTATCTGTGTCCGATATCTGTGAATAATAACATGCATTAGCCAAAATATTTCATAACATACATTATGAATAGTTTCAAGTACACAAGATGGGAAAGAGTAGGTACGGCACAGCCTCTAAAAAATATAAAAAGGAAAATGTTAGGTTTATTTCTTTAAACTTTTAGAGATTAAAGATTTTGAATCTTAAATCTCAAAAAGTCCTTCACTTTGTTGCTACGAAATTTTGAAACAACATTGCTTTCGAATACGCGCGTGATTTTATGCCTATTATAAATATATATATATATATATATATATATATATTATCCATATGTATATAAAAATGGATGTTGATATCTGTTAGAGATTGATACATATCAACAACATTTGACCGATCACCATGAAAATTGTCACATGTATGTATTTTTTCATGGTGATGGTTTCTATGATTTCCACTTCGTTGTAACTCGCTACTAGATGGCGCTGCAACACATCAACTTTTCTACCGTTCAACCGATCGCTATGTAAATTGATATACATACATAAGTATTTGATCGCAGAGAAAATTTTCGCGCTTGCTTTTTTTGTCGTAACTTTCCACTAGATGGCACTGCTGCACATTAACTTCTATACTGTACAACCGACTGCCACAAAAATTAGTTTCCGACAAGCACAAGGGCCGCATAACGATTCAACTCCAAACCGCAGCCGATCGCCTAGGCGAATGGTTCCAGAAATGGAGAATAGAGGTAAACCCTGAGAAAAGTGTAGCGATATACTTCTCGAGGGGCACACCAAAGCCCGCTAGACGATGTCACCCAATCGGCAACAATCAGCTAGGCACGATCACCCTGTTCGGACGCCCTATTCCCTGGTAAAAGAGCGTCAAATACCTCGGGGTCACTTTAGACGCAGCGATGTCGTTCGCTACACACATCAAAAATATACGCAATAGAGCGGCTTTTATCTCAAGCCGTCTATACCCATTAACTTGCTCCTCAAGCAAAATGTGCTTAAGACACAAACTTCGCCTCTTTAAGACTTGCATAAGACCCGTAATGGACTATGCTTGCGTCGCTTTCGCTCACGCGACGGGCAATCAATTAAAGAAGTTACAGAGCGTTCAAAATCGATTCTTTCGAGCCGGTTGGTATCAACGCAATGTAGATCTTCACAGCGACTGTGAAATGCCCTTAATCTCTGAACACTTCAAAGAATTATCACGGCGGTTTTTCGAAAAAGCCGCGGTTCATTCAAACCCGCTGGTGGTTAAAGCAGCAAATGACCGACCAAACAGAAACCGACCGAACGCAAACGTCGCCCGCGAAACATGCTAGACGACACGGACGTCTCAGCTCTTCCTGACCACGATACCGTCAGTCACGATCCACGCCACACTGTACACACAGTCAATAGCTTTAATATACCACGCACCACGACGCGCGACCGCCGTACAGAGCGGCGCGCAATAGTCAATAATCACACCGCGTACACACGATTCGCCCATGTTCCAGGGCGGTTCTCACCGCCCAGAGTTACCGACACACAAGTCGACAGTCCGAATGGACGCCCGCAGCCTCCCTCGGACGGTCATAAGATGACTTAAAATATTTAAGATTTTCGAAATCGCGAAAGCACGCAGCGAACGCGACACAGTCGGAATTTCGAGGTTTTTGTATGAGTTTTTATTTATTTATTTATGTTTGGGTCAAACCAAACCTGGCACGCGGGCCCCTGGTACATCACCGAAATTATGTAATATGTTGGTTATTCTGGGTAACAGAAAAGTAAATTAGTGACATATTTCAAAAAAAGATTGTCAATAACAATTAGTGTCATTTTGTATAAAATTTTTGTAACAAAATATCATTGTCGTCTATTTATTGTATACATGTAAATTATTCTGCTTTGGGTATATAAATATTCCTACTTCGAATTATTTACAAAAAAAATGAAAGAGGCAACGCATGCATGGCATTAGTTAGTAGTAAACAAAATTAGTTATGTTTGCATTTACACATTTGAATTATAGCGACAGAACTAGCAGCTCCTTTATTGGATTTGAATGTTCAAAACACTGTTCATAGAGATTTTTATGAGAGAGGTCTACTCCTATAGGTAAAAAAGTAGTAAAGTTTCAGCCTATAAATGTCCCACTGCTGAGCACAGGCCTCCTCTCATTTCTGAGAGGGTTTTTGTAGCTAGGAAGAATCCGCCACGCTGCTCCAATGCGGGTTGGCGGACTTCACATGTCTTCAAAATATTTTTTTATTTCTCAGACTATTTCTCAGACATGCAGGTTTCCTCACGAAGTTTTCTTTCACCGCCGAGCACGTGATAAATCAGCACTTAAAATTGCAATTAACAATTTTAGTGGTGCCGGCACCGGGGCTCGAACCCAGGTCGCTCGCATACTAAGAAATTAAAAGCGAGCGCCTAGCCCCTGCGCTACCACGGCTCCTATAGGTGTCTGGTAGAAAATCATAGCACCTACCTCGTAAAGGTACGACTAAGGTATTGTACGGACAGACGAAAGCGACACAGTAAGAATTACGAGGTTTTTGTAGGAGTTTATTTATGTATTTATGTTTGGGTCAAACCAAACCCGGCACGCTGGCCCCTGGCCCGTGAGCACAGTATCCGATGTAGCTGTAAAAGCCAAAAAGGCTAACAGCAACTACATCACCGAAATTATATATGTACGGACACACTTAATTCGTGCAGAATAACACCATAATATGCAATGCTGTAATTTGCACACAGGGAACGCAATCGGAAGTAAGAATTTCTTGACTCGTACCAAAATGGCGGCGTCTGTTTTGAATGACTTGGTTAGGTCACCCGTCACAACTCGTTTCACGCGGGGGCGAAATATGGCCTACGGTAGAGGCCTAGGTAGACAACCTATCCATTATATGGGAATAAGGTGTGATAGTGTGTATGTATGAATTCCGCTTCTTAAAGTTACAGTTCTAAAGCTTACAAATATAAATTATTATTGTAACCTTTAAACCGTAACTGTAAACCGCATATTTTTAAATTTACTCGGTCACCATTTATACGTTGCGATCATTTTTACTGAACCATTACTATTGTCTATTACATATTAATGCCTATTTATTCTTATATTCAAAAATGTATGTAGTTAATTCCCTTGACAACCCTCATCATGGATTACTGCATATATTATTGTTAATGTACGTAATAAATGTAATTTTAAATTTAATCGTATTTAAAATCCTTCTTTAATTCCCATGCTGAACACAACTCACCCTCAGAAGTGGTGTTTCTAATCGAAAACCGTAGAAGCAATTACTTTATTCTGTAATAAAGTAATTAATAAATTACCTTCGGTTTTTATGAAGAAACTTTAGAAATGATTTTTACAATTATTAGGAAGAACTTTCAATAAGTAGAGAAACGACGAAATGCGATTCTTATAACCTCCTGCGCTCCCTTTCAAATCATAATTCCAAATTGGCTCGAAAGCGCGAAAGGACGTGACATCTCGATTATGATATTCTTGTAAAAATATAGAATGGATTTGATAACCTACTACTTTATATCTCTTGGGAACTGTTTCAAGGTGAAATATCTTAAGGGAATCAGGACGCCTATAAGCTAAATCAAATTGTGAACTTGTAATACATATATACGCCTCTACAGTATACTTTATGTATAACGCTAAACATAAGATATATTGAATAAGTGTGTCAAGATTTCAAAGAATACTACGGCATTTTTCCGCTTCTAAAGTCCATCCAATGGGTTTTTTATGGCTAGGGTAAATATCTCTAACGCTAACATATTCACAGTATAACGCTAACATATACTGTGCACTTGCCCTCAGACATGTTTATGGCCAAGTGTTGGCCTTATTTTTGCATTCATCCGATGCTGATTATGTTAAAAGCGCGTTACGCATTAAAAGTTACATTTTTTTGTCGTAACTAGAAAAATATTCAGCATGCCAATAATTTACGTAAGTAGATTTTTTACCTATAACTAGTTCACTACTGAACATATGCCTCATATGCCTCCCCCATAGGTTGCCACAAAAGCTTGTAGTCCTCATTTTGGGGGGATTTTTTTACCTACAATGAAATGATAGATATTAAATTTAATTATTAAAGGTTAATTAAAAATAAAAACATTTACAAAAAAGTATAAATTTTGGTTTACAGTTTTTTGCACTAATAAAATGTTCATCATCGTAAGTAAAAATAATTAATACAATTAATACAGTACATAACAATGGATCACTTTTATGAATGCAACATTAAATTTTTTTACAAGTTATACTTCATACTGTACTCGCGTAGTCTGTTGCCTGCTATAATATTGCTCTCAGCAAGCCGAAAGAATTTTAATTTATAATAAAAATAAAGATTTTTACGACTCATGTAAGCACGCCAACCGTCGTACCACGTGGCCAATACATAAGGTCAATGATAAAATAAACAACATTTTACTCAGCCTTTTTACTTTTCTACAAGGCGCAGGCCACCACCCATTATGAAGTTGGAGCGCAATTTGTCTCGCTGCTCTACAGTGGAACTTTACATCTCTTTTAATAATATTATTACCAGGAAAATCTTCACTGCTCACGATTTTAAAGCCACCGTTGATTAGGTGGCAAATTTGTCCTTTAAATTATCTTTTCATAATTTTTAATACAAATTGGACAGATACGAATCCAACGCATCGCGTTCCATTACGGTGCACTTGCCTCTATCCTTACGAAAGCGATAATTTTCTTAAGAAATAATTAGATTACAAGGACTATCGTTTTTTCTGTTTTGTTTAAAAATTCTTAAATATAAAATTTCACTTGATTTCACTCGGATAAGACTTGGGAAATCATTCCTTTAGATGCAAGAGAAAGTTTTTTTTTATCTAGAGCAGGATCAAATTACAAAGTTTCAACTCGATTTGTAAAAAACATCTCACCGCGTTGCAAGAATTCCTATAAATCTTTTTTATACAGCCGACGATTAAAAATAAATTTATTATTCGTGGTTCCTTTTCTCTTTAAAAAAAAATGAACTTTGCACAAAGTATAAAGTTTATTCTTGCAGCTATAAAGTTTAGCTTATTACTTCTTTCATGATATATATATGATAGAAGGTCATCGATATATCCATTAAAAAAGAAGATTAAACAGACACAAATTATACTTATCTCATCGCATAGCAATGCGAAATTTATGTAGTTCTTAAGTTTGGGGTTGGGGCTCACTGTAACAGACTGTCTGTTACAGTGAGCCCCAACCAAAACTAAGAATCCACGCTTAGGCGTGGCAATACTTAACAAATTAATTCGGTCGGGTATAAAAAATTGCAGCAATCTTTCTAATGATGTTGTCAAATATCAGCTGTTTTAACTATTTATACAGGCTCCATTAGTACAGACATTAAAAAAATATTTTTAAATAGGATGCCATTCCATATTTTGCCTAGAAGAATGCATACAATATTTTATACAATGTGTCCGAGATCGTATTAGCGGTAATTTAAGCACTGATTCTATTTCCCGTCCCCACTCTAAAACAACCCCCGAATTCGTCCTATCCTCTTTTCCCTTCCAGTCATAGCCATTTTTTGTGCGTTTCGTTGTGTACGTCCTCAAAAAAATAGCAACAACTTGAAAGTGTGTGGCTTCACAGATCCGCAAATGGTCTCATTCGATTTGATACAACATTCTTCATCGTTAGACACCTAGAAATAATGTTAAATATTTAAAGAATTATGTTATAACTACTTCGAAATCAAAATATATTCTCAAAAAAAATTAAAACTCACTAGTTATTGTTACATTTTGCAAAATCGAGTCCTTTAAGACAACATTTTTTAGTATTTAATCGACAGTTTTTGAGATAAGAATCAAACCGGCATCAAAATGATGGCTTAAGTTAGTTACTATAGGAGATATTGCTAATCTAAAATACCCCTGTCGTAAGCATGAATTATAAGTATTGAACGGACATTTTATTATAAAGCGATTCAGAATTTGTTTAACGACAACTTAAGGTAAAAACAAATGTAAACATTGTTGTTTACTTTTCATTTGTTAATAAATAAATGTCATATACCCAATAAAATATCTAAAAAAACTTAAATTATGTGCTCAAAATGACCAAATCCGCTTTATAAGCAAACTGTAGCTCCTATTGCTACTTGCTTTTAATTTAAAAATGTTTTTCGATCTGTTTTCATTATACCTATCTATTTAAAGGAAACTGCATAAACTCTAAGAAGATTAATAGTGCGATATATATTGCAAAAAATGTGGTAGTAAATTATTTACTACAGTAGAAGAATATAAAGTAGTACCAAAATAATGATTTTTTTACTGTAGAAGAATTTACAATAGAATTTTCAGTTACCGTAATAAGGTACTTTAATTTCATAAATTAATCGAATGCAGTGCTATTCAAATAAAATAGCAGATGTAATATAAACAGTCCCATATCAACCAGTCAGACGAAGAGCATGAATTAACCACATACCATGAATCATGATTTTTCACAAGGTGAAATGTTTAGTAAAAAAGTTAAAGCTTACAACGAAAACTACTCATATTGGTAATAAAATAATGGTATTGCAAATAAAAAATTATAAACTCAAATTATTAATATGGTTGTTGAAACGTATGTCTCATAAAAGATTAAACTAAGTAGAAGCTACTACTACAAAATCTCGAAAACGTTTCGCATATTTTATTATTTTTCACTTTTATTATACAGGTTTTAGATAATTTAAACGGAAGGTACATACAATAAAACGACTCGACTCGCGGATGCATTCTTCCGTATATGACATGCCCTGTACAAAGCATTTTGCATGAAGTAAACCGTATCTGGCATGCAAAGGATGCAAAGGATGGAATTGTTTACCAACTAGAGAGGTAGACCGACACAATATTGGAATATTCAAGGCTGTAGTGAATAGGATTATTGAAATATTTTTATCAGGTAGAACCACGATGCAACACTTAATCCGGGTTGGCTATAAAATGAATACAGAAGTCCTTGATGAAAGTAACTTACCATCAGGTGGACCGAGTGCTTTTTAACAAAAAAGGTGTCTTATGGACCAACATATGAACCACATTTCGTGGAGAATTTCAATCAAACTCAATTCGCAAAGATATGCTAGTTTAGAAAATGAAATGTCAAATTTAAACTTGAATTAAAACGATTAAAAAATGGGTGTACTTGCCAGTGATAGGGCTATATATATGCATTTATGGAATAAATGAATGCTTTTAGAAATACAAACCAATGTTAACATTGGCACTATTATTGACAATAGAACAATTAAGTTACTATAAAGACAAAAAAAGAATTACCATGTCTAATCGCATCGGGTTAACATCTTCGCTACGCATCTGAATTTCGAGAAAACTATTTGTAAAGTGGCTTAAATTTAAAAGTCGGTACATCGACGATTAACGTATTCTTATTTCTAGAATAAGAACACCATCGATATATTATCACGCTGTAACATTTAAAAGTAAGCCGTGTGGTGGCGGCTTAAGAGAATCTACCACCCCATCTCATCCCGTGGGTGTCGTAAAAGTCGACAGAGGGAAAATGAAAACCAAAAGATGGGCAGCAGCATCATTCGGGAACATCTGAAAAAATATACTTGGGGTTGCCAACCCGCCTGCCAAGCGTGGCAACTATGGCAAATCCCCCCCAAAATGAGAGCTACAAACTTTTGTGCCAATCTATGGGGGAGGCCTATGTTCAGCAGTGGACTAGTGATAGGCTGATTTACTCTATGTTTAGCGGTAAATGAAAAATAGGTGTCTAAAAGTAGAATGTTTACATGACTATGATGAAGATTATTTAAAATTCATAACATGCTTTGCAAATTGTATCTCTCAATGTAGCCTGTAAACTTTTTATAAATGAAATAATAATATTTCAAAAATGCGCTATGAGCATAGATTGCAATCAAAATAAAAGTGTCTAAAGATTGTTTTTGCTTTAAATAAGTTAAACTCCTTTTCTTATTTCTATGTTATCATTTGAACGGAAAGAGAATACCAGCGCTACAAGGCATAGTCATCACGGTTCAGCAAAAGCCAGTTTATTTTTAATTTGTAGCAAGTGTCAAGACGAATGAATTGTACCTGATGGTAATTAACAAATACAATAAAAAATGCGGTGTCACCCAGAACTTGCATTAGAATATTCTTTGTATCAAGGCACTGCGCTCGTCACTATGAGACAACGGTCCATAAATCTAAAACGGACGGCAAAATTACGGCGGTGGTACTTACCTAGGCGTATTCCTCCACATGAATCCTTTCACCCGTGAGTGTAGCAAGTCCCTCGGTTTTCACTAGGTTTGCGTTTCCGTGAGTGTATCATCATTATTTCAGCCTATCACTAGTCCACTACTGAACAAAGTCTTCCCCCATTGCCAAAAAGGTTTTTAGTTGTCATGCATGGTGAAGGGATTTCGCCATAGTTGCCACGCTTTTCAGGCAACCGCAGTTTATTCATTCAGATTTTCCACGAAGATACTGCTGTTCATCTCCTGGTATTAATTTTCCCTCTGTCGACTTTTACGGCACCACACGGCAGTGAGTGTATACAGGCGTTATAATAACTCGTACCTCTGTACCCGTTTCGCCATCGAAAGACAACGGACGCTTGCACGAAGGGGTCTCATTTTCGTGGTTGATGTGGCCCGAACCCGTATAAAAAGGTGTTCGTCTAAAAAGTTTGTCGTCTTCGTTTCGTTCTTCCCAGGCCACTATACTTTTCCTCATAAAAATCATCTAATAAGCTATGTAACGTCTACCTTGGACGTATCTTCGCTTATAATCACTTAACACCGGGTGGGATTTTGGTCAAACGTTGGCCTATTCACTTTGAACATTTTCTGAGTCGCTCCCTATTGCCTAAGTTACTATTATTGGTATTCTAATTTATGATTTTTGTTTTGGGGATGATAATTTTTTTTTGATGAATTAATAACTGTTTATATACTGTGCAGTTATTTTACAGAGGGTAATATTTTTATTAATTCACGCACATTTTTTTATTTTTAATAAATGTCTAATATATACAAATTTTACTTCTGTCATGTGTAATTGAAATGTATAACATTATCAAAATAGTATTTACAGTATAATAGTGTGGGAAGTGTATAAGTTATTATTAAATCATATAATGTTTTCCTCTCTTACCAATATCTGGGGAAGTAGGATATGTATGTGATGTCCTCCTGTGCGATTTTCGACCACAGCAAAAACTTCCAAATACTGTCAGAAGCTGGCAACTGCGCAGGAGATATTATAGTGCCACAAGTGTACGCGCAAACACAGATGCACTCACACATCCAAAATTACCCGCACCCGATGTAACGCTCATTCGATAAGATCGGAGGCTAGGATACAGTGACAGAAACACGGGGACAAGCACACAACAACCAGACCCGAAAACCAACAATTTGTGTTTTTGAACACATGTTGGCTTCGGCTGGAATTCTAACGCAGGACCGGCGGCGTAGAATTCAAGTACTCTACCCTGCAACATCTTATGATGTTATATTTTATAGTGAAGACACGACTCGCCCACAATCACCGCAAGGTGATTAGGGACGATAAATCAGCAGTTGTAAGCAATCCATTAAATAGTATTTATAGATTGCGCTGGGCGCGGCACAGTGCGGACACAGGAATGCATAATTTAATGACTGACTATGGATTGCACACATTACCCGTCGTAAATAATACTTCTTGCTAATGAGTCACTAGGTATCAATACCTATAGCTAGCTATGCTTTGCAAAACAGGCTTTGAAAAAATTTCCTGTAACATCTTTGTGAGTGTCAGCTGTGAATTGTATCGTGTGTAAGTATTTAGTTAGTCGTAGTAGACTTAGTATTTAGTCGATGCTAAATACGAGTGGAAGACAGCATCTTCCATAAAATATTAACTATCCAATCTTTTACAAATACAGAATTGAGATCTAGAGAATATTACGAATATCGCACACTAGGATTTTTCCTGTATTTTGAATACATTTTAAAGACATAAACTGCACAAAAATGTAGACGATCAGTATCAGTAGGCCATACAAATATTTGCCAGTGCGAGAATCGAACCGGTGACCAATTATTCAGAAGCGAAACGCCACTGCGCTCCCCCAGACGAAAAATAATATCCAAATGAAAATATATCCAGTATTGAAATTATAATCAAAGTAATTTCATCATTAGCTTACTATATTTTACATACATTACCCTATCATTTGCCTCTTCTTTATCTTAAGTAAGGATTACGAGCGAGCACACGGTCTACCTAAAGTCAATAGTCAATGCGGCCTATAATTCTACATTTGTTATCGACGTAAAATGAAAATGAATGGCCAAGCCAATGTTTTTAAGAGAATATAGCAGGAACCTTTTAAAATCGTTTTAGTATTAAAGATATTGTTACAGGAATTACTCTTTTGTTGTTGGCATTACATCTAAAAATTATATTTTAAAGGTTGTTAAAAAACACGTTAGTACGACAGAGTCCAGTTTACGTTGCGACTTGAGTGTTTTGAAGCATTATGGACTTCCCCAGCTGAACTATGCACCTGAGCTTATAAAATAAGAAGATATTGTGACAAAACTTTTAAGTAGACTACGTTGGTTAATTATGCTCCGTTACAGTTCAGCTGGTAGCTCAGGGGTCAGGTGCTCGCTATTAATGTCATAATACGCGAGTAACCTGAGTTCAATCCCCGGTGCCAGCACCTCTAAAATTGTTCTTATATTTTAAGTGCTGATTTACCACGTGCTCTGCGGTGAAGGAAAACATCGTGAGGAAACCTGCATATGCGAGGAATAGAAATATTTCGAAGACATGTGAAGTCCGCCAACTCGCATTGCAGCAGCGTGGCGGATCATTTCCCGCTCCAAAACCCTCTTAGAAATGAGTGGAGGCCTGTGCTCAGCAGTGGGACATTCATAGGCTGTTACTTTACTTTTTACTTTTACATTTCGAAACGCGGTTATGAAAAATGGGTCATAAATGAATAAAAGAACTTAAGTAAATATATCGTCGTCATCTAATTATGATAGGGATAAATTTAATGTTTAGATATTTTTATTAACAGGGTGACTAAGGGTAACAAAAGCGAGGTGACTGACTGGTAGACGCCCATGTTTGATGAAAAATCAAGATCGTTACCGTTACTAACTATTTAAAAGTACTACATACCGCGTGGCGTAGTTGTCAGATTACCACACTTCTGCACCGAGGGTCCTGAAGTGAATTTCACCCGGAAGCAATTTTTGTGCAAAAAGAGTTAATCTTTGGTTTTAGGGTCTGGTTGGTCAATGTGTATCGTCAATGTGACTTTATGCAATTAAATGTAGAGTACGTCAAGCTAAGTAGTCCAGGCTAAGACGACTTGGGCAATTGCAAGTTTAAATACAGCAAGATGATAGGAAACTATCTCAGTCTAAAAAATAAATGTATAAAGTGTCAACTGGCGTATCGACTAAGCTATTAGCTTCTGCGCTACACGTAGCAAGTAATTTCCGTACGAAATAAATAATTGTATAATCTACAAACTCACTTAATTTCTATAAATGCACTCACGATATATGGTATGATAAATCCTAGCGAAGGCGAAAGTTTTTTTGAAAAACAAATGACTTTTGCACTAAATTATTTTTCTATAAATATGTTGGTAAAAGAAACTCTAAAATTGTTCTGCTATTTTAAGTGCTAATTAACCACGTGCTCGTGTGAACGAAAACATAGTGAGGAAGACATCCCAACGTCTAACCCGCATTGGAGCTGCGTGGCCTTCTCGACTCGGCTCCAAAACCCTCTCTTATAAAATGAAAGAAGGCCTGTGCTCATTAGTAGGACACTTACAGGATTTATTTGGCTGTTACTTTACCTTTTTTTTAATGTGTTGGTGTTGTCTTTATATAGAATTCACCATCATAATGTGAGTTAGCACACGATATGTATTTTAAAACGTATTCATTTCTAACTATAACTTATAAGATATTATTAAAAGGTGCTCCTGGAGAATATCAATTATGTCATAACAATTGTTTTGACTTAAATATTTCAAGAATTTCATAGATATTCAAAATCAAGAAGATCACAATTCAATTCCAAATGACAGCAACATTTTAAAACACATTTATGTTACACATAATTATACTTATAATGATTTGTTGTTCATTCTGTTGCCAGTCTACGCGGATGATTGATACACCTAAATAAATTTTAGTTTCAAGCGATTTTATATAGACATAATACAATACGTTAGGCAGTTGGCTAACGTATCAGACTAAATATCGTACTAAACCTATTGTAACTATTCCAGATCGTATAAAAAAATCAATAAGGGCCTGTAAACTAAAGTGGTAATGCAATATTAATGAAAAAATTAATAAGCGTTACATAATATTTTAGAGATTAATGACAAATATGTAGTCTAATATAATTATAGTAATAATTTAAGTGACTACTTCATTGGACAAAATTATGATGATGAGTGTGATCCATTACGATCCATTTATTAACAATGTGCGCACTACGTCATCGGTGTGCGCACTGTCCGCCCGTTCGCGATCCAGCTGGCAACCACTTAGTTACGCAACTTTGCATGCTTTCGATATGATTGTTCAAAATTTCGATTTCATATCGAAGTTTATTGCACCAGTCACTAACGAGAAAGGAGTTTCTCGGACGGGCCGCCACCGGTCGCCCTCAACCATGCCCGGAGAGGCAGCCTTTCACGTTTACTTTTAAAAGTGACGTAACTGTCCACTATATTGGGTAGAATGTATTTAAAAAAAAAGAGTAAATTTGCGTCACAATTGTGTTATATTAAAAAAAATAAAAAGCTATCTATAATACATAAACATAACAGTCGCAGTAAAATACTCATTTCGAACAACATTAACACTGTGCACTAATAACAAGTAGCGATGAGTGGCGATGACGAGAAAAAAAAAGAGTCGTATTTTGTCGCGTGGGTGCCTGCGGGCGAACTCAGAAAGGTGAATATGTACAGGGCATTCGACCGCAGATGACTGGTGGCAGAAACAAAGATCCGTCGTGATTGAGACTAACTCAGACACTATGGTCAAGTCGCGAGAGCAGACCACTAGTTCGCATGGTCGTTCAGCAATAAATATATGAACTCCTCTTTCTACCACTTAAGCATATTTGAGTGATTTGAATTTAGTGAAGGGGTCCAGCAACGTGACCAGGGGGTCCATACTGAGAGCTGGTAGCACCGCCGTGACCACCGTCCGATACGCTGTCGTCGCCACCGCTAGTTTCGAAGTCAGCGCCGATGTCACCACCGTGACCGGAACCGCTTCCAATGCCCGAACCGCCTCCAATGCTAGAACCACCTCCAAGGGAAATAGCGCTAAGATCACCACCGCCAAGAGAACCGCCGCCTATGGAACCACCTCCGATAGCACCACCGCCAAGAGCGCCACCTTCCTTCTGGGTCTGGTATTTGATGAAATAAACTTCTGGTTTCGAAGGTTGGGTTGGTGCTGGAGTGGGAATGACGATATCGGGCTGCTCTTCGGGCTTCTTGACCAGAACGTAGACGAGTGTCTTCTCTTCATTTTGAGGTTGAACGGGAATGATTGGCGCCACAGGGGTGGGTGGAGTCGGGGCCTTGATGAAGATGATCTTGTAGTGCTTCTGAGGGGGAGCAACAGCTGAAATGCGAGGAATTCTCTGTTCCACGGGTTCTGGAGGAGGCACGTGAACGTAGATGTGTTTTTGGACCAGAGGGGCGCCAGAGTAACCGCCAGCAGATACGCCGCCAAATCCAGAGTCTCCTGATAATTCAAGTCCTCCACCGATACTGCCACCACCAAGAGAGAATCCACCAGAAGAGAATCCACCAGAAGAGAATCCACCCGAAGAGAATCCGCCTGAAGATAATCCGCCAGAGTGTCCGCCAATAGATAAACCACCGGAATGGCCACCAAGTGAGAGTCCTCCGGATTGGCCTCCATTCGAGATTCCTCTAATGCCTCCTAGGGATGGAGCGCCATAGCTGCCAGATGGGGCAGAATATCTAGTTGGGGCGGAATAACTGTAGCCGACTGGAGGCTCAGGACGACCATAGGCAAGCGCCACAAAGGCGAGTACCTACAACAAGAAATAATTCACATTAGTTTGTATAAATATTATCGAATGACTCTACATTATTACAGATAATATTTGTTTTCCTACACTAACATTTTTATTCGTAATATAGCTAAACTGGTAAACTTTGGCTAACTTTACCTACATACCAAAAATTCGATTGTGTAAAGTATTCAAACTGTTACTTTGGAGTAACTACGCCAAGCCACTGGGATTTGACGATTAAATGTAAATAGTAGCTGATTTAAATTAAGAGTAACGCCGATACGGACAATTATTTTTATGAATATTTGAAACATTCTCACCGAAACAGTACCCTCAGAATATATAATTAGATAAATAAAGCAGCGCATAAATATTTAGGGATCATCAAAGTAAAACAGTTCGCAGTGCAGTAAAAAAAACTTAGCAATATGATATGAAAGTTCTCGCAATAAATACGAGAATATGTAGGCAATAATAGTACAGATTGTATAGAGATTAGGAAATAGTATTGGGTGACGTAATGTGATATAATCCGTATGCGGTAGTAGCCAATTTGAAATGGCCTAGCTCTAGATTATGCAATTCTTGAATTAATACTAAGAATGTTGTTGTTACAAGGAATACTGATCGAGCGAGTGGGTTACTTTTGCAGTCAGCTCGACGATGGTGTTAAGAAATGGACTCAGTGAAACGGTCATCGGACACGGTCTGAATAAAGAAGAAGTGACTCTTTTGGGACTTAAAGAAATATATGCGAAATTCACTATTGACTACCTTTTTAAGTCATGTCATTGAACTACATTAAATAACTTCGAACTCCGAACGCGTCAAAAATACAGTCTACAATTTCTCGCGTATATTTCGTAACAGGGTTTCTGAGTTGCAATATTTATACTGAATATTCTAGTTCAATATCTTAAAATTTTTAAGTTTTCGATTATTAATACTTTAATTGAATCCCATTTAAATTAATCTATGTGCGGTCCAGAAAAAAATATATATTTTTATAAATGGCTTTTCGATTACTTTTGGTAGTAATTGGTTAAGTAAAACGTTTATTTCTCCTACGCTAAAAAAAAAACAAAATTAGGGACTATGCTAAAAAAAATATAAGAGAAAATATTTTTGGTTCACTATTCACTATTTGGCACACATTTACAGTCCATTAATAAACCACTGTACACTTCACTTATTTTCCGCGATTCCTGAAAGCGCTTACTGTATAAAGTTCAAAATACTCCAAATTATCGCATGTGCCAAATAGAAAAAGTACAATTCACATATATTAACAAATAACAATTATCTGCCGCAAGCAAAACTCACCACAAAAGCGCGCATATTATGCGTGGGTTGAACTTCTCCGACGTAGGTAAGGACCCTACTGCAACGACTTGTTTTTGAACTGTCTAGAATAACTTCACTTTTGGAGATGTTCCACTCTGTGTGAGCTTGTGTTAACTGATGACATTCGCCATGCCGACCCGCTCTTAAATACCAAAGTGCTCATCTCGTCAGAACACTCCATCCCTACGAACATTTCACTCGGTAACGTGCAACCATCGTCATTATTTAACAAATACGGTCCTTTCTTTTCGACGAGGTCCGTGGTTAGCGCGTCGCGCATTCGACACGCTACCTTAGCGACCACCGCTCGCATTTACGCATGGTCTTGGTTGAACTCGATAGACTTTACAGTTTAAATTGGTTCGCAAACATTACAAGTTTTACAACTCTGTCGAAATACACATGTTTATAGTAAATAGTCCTTCTCTCTCTTAACCGAGAGAACGCATACATTCTCCTGTTTCGAACATCGTACACGCGTGTGACGTCACTGATTGCGTTTTACACATACACATCTTACCTATAACCCATAACCTCTAATAACACTCGATTTTTCCTTGTACAAACATTTTGCTGAGGAGTAGGCATTTTAGACGTTTTTGTAAACGACATTACACCACATTCAAAATTCGTAAAGCTCCTTTATTATGAGTTTCTGGCTCAATTGCGAGTTTTATTCAAACGATAAAAGTTAATACTATTCCCTTAGACTATTATCGACTGCGTTCATAAACTGATTCTGTGATAGTCCAATGCTCGCGAAAAAGTAGACTAGTTTTTATTTTTTTTATTTTTATTGCTTAAAGTGATGAAACGAGCAAAACGTTCCCGTGTCTGTAAGTGCAACGTCTGTTCATAGCAAATGCTGTGTAACCCAGAACATATCTGTGTGACAACACACTGCGCCCATCACCCCGAGACAGTCTTAAGACAGAGATAAGTTCTGAAGTCGCATATGCCCAGTGATTACGCTAGCTCTCAGTGCCCTTCAAACCGGAACACAATAACGTTTGCACACTACTGCTTCACGACAGAATAACTGGCCCTGTGGTGGTGCCTACCTAGACGGATTCCTGCATAGGAATCCTACTACCAGTATATATATTTTTAAATGGTTATTACTATCATTGCCATCTATCTGTGATCTAGTTTAATTAACAACTACTTATGTCAACTTATTTACTACTTTGCTATATTTAATTCAGTTTATCGAATAGTTTTTCTTTTCATAAAATTGAAAAAACAGGTATTAATATAGTACGTACAACGTATAAACCCTGCAGTGACGGCTATTAATATGAAATGTTGGCCGGTTTGGCGCTGATAGCCGAAACACAGGCTCTTCCTAGTTTGGCTACAGATGGTAATTCATTTGTATTATTAGAAAATATAATTGTTATGTCATAGAATAAAATTAGATAATTTACATTATCAAATGCATTTATGTATGTGAACCAGAATAACCTAGTACTTTAATATTTTTTAAATTAATTTTCATATTTATCGGCGTCGCATTTGTATTAGTAGTTATTATTAATATTGCTATTACTAATAAGTCCTCCTTCGCCATCGAGTACTCGGTAAAAAAAAGTGAAGTAACAGCCTATAAATGTCCCACTGCTGAGCACAGGCCTCCTCTCATTTTTTAAAGGTTTTTGAGCTGGGAATAGTCCGCCACGCTGCTCCGATGCGGGTTGGCGGACTACAATATCCTCGAAATATTTCTATTCCTCGGAGATGCATGTTTCCTCACGATGTTTTCCTTCACCGCTAACCACGTGGTAAATCAGCACTTAAAATTGTAGAACAAATTTAGAGGTGCTGGCACCGGGGAGTACTGTAATATCTCAAGATAACACATGAAATACATTGGCAGATGGAGGTGCCAAGGAAAAGGGTAGCTCTTCCCGGTCAGGTCGGTTGGTCTGATCTGGGGAGGACGTCTCCTTCAACTAGTAATATTTAGATGTTGTATATATAGTTAGTGTCTCAGAAACTTTCATAGCGCGATTATGGAATTTATGAGAAATTTCTTGAGCTTCTCTTGTGGCGAAATAGATGTCGCTACATACTTTATGTTTGTATTAAATAAAATTTAGCTATTTTCTATAACAGGTAAAAAATAAGAACAAAGAAAAATATTGATTTTTCGATAAATAAAAATGTAGGACACAATAGAATAGTTTTATTCAATGTTAATTAGAAAAAGAAATCATGTGTATAAAACTACTGCATAGAAATAGTAAGGAAGCGATAACCTAGAAATGAGAATTAATATCAGCCGTACACTTCAAATGTTATAATAACTCTTTTCTTCATAATTGTTCAGAAAGGCCTTGTATTCTTCTGGAATATTGTTAAATAATTCTATCTAATCTAGTAAAAGGTATCGGATAAATTATCAATATGATTAAAAATGAATTATTATAAAAATTAAATTAAAAGTATAAAATTTAGATTAATTTGGAGTAATTTTATACGAGTAATGCTTTTGTAATGAATAATGCATCGTTAATTTCCGGAACACGGAACCGCTTTTAATTCTCAAAAACTCAAGTTCGGCTAATGCATACTTTTATATGCGTTACTCAGAGGGTCAACACGCTTGTTCTAGCGTAATGGCAAGACTAAATTTCATTTATAGAGTAGATTAATTACTTGGGTTATAAATTTAAAAAATTGTTCTGTTTTTCAAATCGTTGTCCTACAATACGACGTCCTTCCTCTTCCTGCATCGTGGGTACATTTTACAGACGTAAATTTTACATACTTACTCGGATAAATACTTAGACTCGGAACCATTATACTTAAGTCATCGAAATATTTTCTTCGTGTGGTAATCGAACCCACGACCACAGTTCAGAAGGTTATAGCTGAGATACTTCGTTGTAGTCCGCCTTAGTTATATAGTAAAGAAAAGTTTAGAAATTATCCCTCCTTGGTTAAATCGATCAAAAAGAATTTTGGGAGTTAGGCCGCAGAAATAATTTTTAAATTAATTATCACTTAACGAAATTGCCAACGTTAATTCTTGTATTTTTCTTCGCCGAACAATTTCCTAAGAGCTAAACAAAATTCCGCAAGGTCGCTACATCAATGCATTCTTTCATGTTGACAACGATTTAGATCCAAACTGCTTTTAGCGAAATGAATTATTCTTCAGAAGCTAAACAAAATGCTTGGGACAATCGATTCACATTTTTAAGCAGAAGCTGCTTTTTTATAAAGATTTCGGGATATCCTTTAGTTTTCCGCGATTGAAAAGGATCGTCTTCAATATGTTTTTGATAAATTTCATTAATTTTACAATTTCTAAGAAATTACACTTATAGAATAATTCCCCAAATTAAGAAATTTGCCATAATTGCCACTCTTGACGATTGACATTGGATGCATTGTCAGTAAAAATATGTAAAAAAAATTGTACCAGGCAATTTATAATTTTGTTTTTATAAGAAATAGTTTGCCTAAATTAATTTTCATTTTCTCCTCATACGCATAGGAAGCGCACAGTTCCAAACCGAACTGTCATCAACAGCCTTCGCTATTTGTTAGGACATAAATCAACGCCTTTACAACAGTCAGCTAAATTTATTGTGAATGTCAACATCGCGACACTGGCTTCTATTTAACATGATCAAATGATTGATAGATGACACACCTCAGTACGACGAGGGTCATAATATTAGCACTGATTGCTTTTCTAGAAACTGAAGGTTACAATCATTAACCGTAATAAAATTACCGATGTGTTAATCCTTATTCACTAGTGCTGTGTGAGTGCTAGCTTAGTGCTTATAACGTGACCTTACCTTACCTAATAACGTAGTTTCTTGCTTAAGGATTAATTATTCTTATTTTAAACATACTTTGCGCCACACTAGTATTTTTCCTTTGTGGTACATGCATATTTGTAACGTGCGGGAGTCGAACCTTTCACCCGTAGTGCAGAAGTCGAACGCTAACCAATTGTGCTAACCGAGCCTTTTAATTAAAATGTGAGAGAAAAATTACAAAGTCGAATTTGAGTGCAGCGTTTTCATGCAACATTTAGGTTATTCTTAATTAATATTTACCGGTTAATTAATATTTGTTTATATACCGAGCAGTTTTTAACGGTGAATAATATTTTTGTAAATGCATGTTTATTCATTTTTATTTTAATCAATTTTCTAGTATATATATAAGTTTCACTTCTATCACGTGTACTTAGTTGGTCGCGCTCTACGCGATACTTAATGAAACATTAGGATATTATCGAAACATACATTTTTTACCATTTCTACGTTTAAATCAATTAATATAGTTCTGCAAATTTGGACTTATTGTATTTTTCGCAATCGATATCCTCGGCAGATACCAATCGGTGGATAAGTTTGCTTTCAAAAAGTTTGTTTCTCTTAAATAAAAACAAGTTGTAGCTATTTAGAAAGGCGGGTCGCATTCTCAAAAATATTTAGCCGTCTGCGGCTGTGTCTAAAAGAAACACAGATTTGGGACGAGTTTCAAAAGTTAAATCCGGTTATGAATGAACTTGTTATACTCCTAATTCGTCCAAACTTACAATGCCTACGCTGTTATATAACTAATGGATGGAATAATAACGTTGTCGTGTGGAGGCGGCGTAAGAAAATCTGCCACACCATCTCGTGCCGTGATTTTCGCAAGTCTTATGTCCAGCAGTGAACTATTAGATTGTGATGAAGAAAAAGAAGAGTATAACTATTAAATTTATTTTTTTATTGTATAAAGTGACGAAACGAGCTAAACGTTCACATGATGGTAAGTGCAACGTCCACCCACAACAAATGCTGTGTGACCCAGAATACTTCTGTGTGACATCACACTGCGCCCGTCACCCTGAGACATCAGTTCTTAAGTCTCAAATGCCCAGTGATTACGCTAGCTCACAGTGCCCTTCAAACCGAAACACAGTAATGCTTGCACACTACTGCTTCACGAATAACTGGCCCTGGGGTGGTACCTACCTAGACGGATTCCTGCATAGGAATCGTACCACCAGTAAGCTTTCTTTGGTCATTTCGAGGGGCACGTCCTCCTCCTCATTAATATCCGACTACGGGCTTAGAATAATTATAATTACAACTTGGGCAAGACATAGACTTTATGAATCTGCTTAAAACACTAAATTTATTCAACGTATAGTAAAATAATATTTTTTCATTTTTTACTTTCATGCATAATATTATAATCAAACACGACTTATGTTGTATGATTATATTATAAAAATATAATTTGCAAATTATTTCTGCACATTATCATTACTGCATAATACATTCATATCATCTGTAGAAAAAAGTTATTTATGGAGCGTCATGTGTATTTAATATCTTTCTATTCCCGACACGACATTCCACATGTTTACTATATTTAATTTAATATATATATATATATTTATGATAGAGATATATTTTAATGTATTCGTATTAATTATCAAGAATTTGATTTCCATCTGAAATATCAGATCTAACGTCTTCACACCGAGGATAAGAAATATCTTCTACGGTAGAGGCGACAGGTACTTCGATCACCAGCCACCGATCCTCATGCCAACTTTGACGATTTTGGCAAATCTTCTTGAAAGGTGGGGGGTCTCTAGCAGGATAACGTTTACAGGATGGTCATGGTGACCATAACGTTATACAGGGGATCGCGTGGTTCTGTTGTCAGCATACCCGCCTGCCTATATTGAAACAAATACAAATTGTTAAGTTTCGAGATTATTTTTATTTTTATAATCACATTAGCGTTAATTAGGATATACTACACTAGCTTTAGTGCCTTCGAAGCCAAAATATAATGTTGTTTGAACACCACTGCATGACGGCAGAATAACTAACACTACGGTGGTAGGTGGTAGAGATCCACCTAGGTGGACTCCTAAGACTGCATCAATGTTAAAAATGAAACAATACTTTCGAATTTATTCAGTCAACATTTCTTAACGATTTGGAGCTAGTTAAGAGCGATAGGCCTACGTCATCGTTTACGTTAGACCGTTAGATAATTACGTAAATGAATGTGAAATTGAAGCAACTCTGGAATGCGTTAAACGTTTCTATATGGCTTTGCCTGTTTCTGAGAGATTGGATCATTATTTGTTTAAAAGTATTTAGTAGAAGTATTTTATACTATAATATGAACTCTTATATAAAATATATATTATTTTATAACACATTCTTAATAAAACTCAACACGCCGTTAAAATATATCAATAATTTAATGTAAAAGTATAGACTCTTATTTATATACTCATATACATTAAAAAGTGTATCGGCTCGGAATTAATTAAGCCGTCTAGAAAGTCACAATCGGCGATTCTCCATCAGTACCTGTAGTTGATCGGCTTCTTTCAATTTGGGATGATTGCTCTAATCGTCACACTTGGCAGGCGGACTGGCATTTGCAGTACCAGCCAATTTGCACCATAGATGCTGCTGCTCGTGACCGGTCTGAATAATTTGGAACAGTAATTAACCATGAGAGTTTCCTGGCATATCCCTTAGTCAACGTTTACGACACACACAGCTTGAAATATGGTGATAGATCGAAAGATAGATATCTCTAGGGTTAGGACACGGCGAAACTGATTGATATTGTTGAATACTGTTGAATATCCCGCAGGATCAAGCGGAGTCGAAAAGGTTAAACAAATTTTATGTAAACAGTGTTCAACACCCAACACCTTAAATGCTTCTCATTTTATAAGAGGAATGATTTCCTTGTAACAGATTTATACATATATTTAACGATTGTCTAGTCTACTTATACTATATAATGAGATAACTCTGCTTGTCGGATCATCGACTTGGCAAGTAATCGACCAACAAGCTACGGATGAATTTGTGACATTAATTCAGCGCGGCTCAATGATCAACGTAGACTCATACCTATATTAGTACAACGTAGAGATTATGTATTATATACTTTTCGCGTCTGGTTTACGACTGTCCGTAAGTCTCTGACACTGCATTCGAAACATGCTCTGAATCTGAATATTATTAAGGTATAAAATAGGAAACTTTTAGGTAAGAACGAGGATATGCTGCTAAGCTCTTCAGACATTTACGATACTATAACATATCCACCGCAATTGATACATTCTGGAAGTATCAAGTAAGGGTCATTGTGATCCGAATTGACCAGGGTAACACAGACGTTTGCTGCATGGTCAACAGTCATACAGCCGATTCTATTATAATTTTAAATTTACTTTATATTTTCTACGTTTCTAGATAGCCGATGGGTGTCAGGCAGAGTAGAATATCACCTTTTTCCTACCGAGGTGTCGTAAGAGGCTATTAAGGCATTTATTGTACAGACAGCGTTTATTCATGCAGAATGGCACCATAATGTGCAAAGCCGTCACTATACTGCTCGTGCAAACGCAATGGGGAATATTTTTTTTACTCGTACCAAAATGGCGGTAACGTGGTTCGCCATCACGCCGCGTTTCCCGTGGAGTACGTTAGTGGCCTTTGCCTACCACTCATATAGGACAAAATGCGTGTGTATGTGTGTGTGTGTGTGTTTGTGCGTGTTTACAAGAGAGACAAAGTTTCAGGAGACAATTTTGTGGCATATGTAATAATTAAAAGCTGAAGATATCCCGAATTAACTATAACGCCAGGGTGACTAACCTCAATCCCCTTGTGACCATGGATGCTCCTAAACTCTCAAAGCGTCGAGAGAACAAATTAAACGTGATAAAATTCTTAAACTTAACTCGTGCTTAAGTCTTAGATTAGGTTTTGGAATTAGGAACATAGTTGAACGTTTAAATGCATAGAAACACTATATTATATCACTTAATGGTACGCATGTCTCAAAGTATAAAATTGCAACGCATTTTGCTCTTATGGTATTATTGTTCCTTCGTTGAACGTAATGAAATTCATAAAACGTTTAACTTTCTTTTTCAATTTATTTTTGACATGTTAGCTCGCATGCTCTTAATATTCAAGCGAATGCACAACCATTTAAAATATTACGATGAAAACTAAATGTAAGAGTAGAAATAAAAACCAGTAGGGCCGTAGTAGCCAGGGCTCGGGCTTTCGTCTTCAATGTTAAACGCTCATTTATTACGAGCTCGGCGTTGAAGGAAAACTTGGAAAAAAGTAACATTCTGAGGTATAACAAATATTTCAATGACATATGAAGTGCAGTATCCCACACTGTAGCAGTCTCTCCAAAATGAGAGATGGCCTGCGCTCAGCACATTATGTCAGCAATTTCACATTTACAGATGACCAGCTGAAACCCGCGACTACGAACTACTAGAACGACTACGAAATTTTGATTTCCCGGAATAAGTATCCTATGTCCGATTCCATAATGGAAGATATCTTTGTGCCGAATATCGTCAAGATCGGTTTAACATTTAAGCCGTGAAAAGGTAACAAGCACAAGGACAGAGAGAGTTACTTTCGAATTTATAATATTAGTATGGATATACTTTATGAATAGTGCGTAGTATCCCTTCGAATAAATATATTGTATTAACTATTTTATGATGCTTAACCTAGTAGTACCTAACTGTTATGCCACTAGTCTTGGCATCGAATTTTGGGTTGGTTTTTGGGTCTTCTTGTGTGAAATTTATGTCTCTAAAACGCACTCACAATACATTTTTAAAAAAATATATTATCTAAAATATAAATATATTAACAGATGCCATCACTCTGTTCATCCTGCTGCTATGGTGAAAGGAAGTTCAAATCCTAAGCCCTAAGTCCAAATATACAGAGTCATTCGTAATGTCCTATACATCCCGGCAGACTGGGGTTAGGCACGATGTGTATGTGCCCCAAAAAATATAATGACTCTCGTAGCGTGATACCTGTAGGAGATACGTCGACTTAAAGAATTTTCTTAAAACTCATAGCTGACTACCCTGTTATACAGCTGATCGAGGCAATGATCTCTTAAATTTAATTGGGCGCTTTCTATTGAGCTGCTATCGAAAGAACTCGCAAGTACTAAGATAACATGAAGATTAAGGAAATCTGTTGCTAAGTAAATCTGTTAGTATGACGCTGTAGTAGGGTAACATAAATTAAATGGAGAAAAAAAAGTATTTTGACTTTGTCTGGTTCGGGGCATCGACTTTCTGAGTTAGAGTCGCGTACAGTTTTACAAAACAAATATTTTTTTTAGTTATCGCCCCTGGAAACCAAGCATTTGAATTTAGATGTAATGCCTCATTGCCATGATCCTCATGGAATGCCTCTAACTGTCTACTACTGTCGGGACCCCCGAACGTCGGATCCCCGATTCTAGCTACTCATACGAAACGAAAAGGCGTTACTTTATTCGGGTGTGCAGTGGGCTGATATTATTATTATTATTATTATTATTAATTATCCATCGATTTAAAACTATACAAACGTATACGCATCTCACATCAATGGCGCGAAATAAAGAAATTGTAATATCTTAAATAAACAATACAGCATTGATTTTTTATTTGAAAGACATGGATACACTATGTTAAATAATTAGGTACATGTAATGTAATTAATAATATTGTAATGTAAAATATTAGCTGCAGCTATATTAAATAATAAAATTAATTAGTTTAATTAACGTAGAAATCATTTTGATTACATTAAATTTGTGTGTGAGAATAATATAAATTGAAACGGTTTTATTATACAGTGTTTAATTCACAATAAAAAAGCAAACATTATTTACCCTCTGATTGACCCTTTTGTTACTGTGTAACAATGGTTACATGCGTGGAAATTGACCTCTGGAACATGTCATAAATATTCCGAGCAAATGCCATTCACAGGCTTTGATTTTAATTCTAGATACATGTAAAACAATATATGACATAACAAATACCGTGTGTAGACACTAAAGCGAACTGTACCTTTTATAAAATTTGGCCGCAATTGTTCGCTGGATTCCATTTTAATTTTTTTTTTGTTTTATTGTGAAATGTACCAAATAAAATTGCGTATGAATGGAATTGTATTGCAAACTTAAATGTTAACCAGTTTATAGCTAGCTACTCTATGTTTCATTTTTGCAATGAACCGTATTAGGTTAGGGATTAGCCTAAAGTAAGCTAACTTTAGCTACCCAAATAACTTTAAAGTTGCGATGAGGTTGCAGCGTAAGAAAATCTGTCCCAACATTTTATACCGTGGGTCCAACTTTCCCGTGGGTATCGTAAGTGGAATCTCGAAGACCTACGACATGCAGTAGCGTCATAGGTGAGATATGTCAGATGCAAAAATCATCAAGCCAGGGGTGGTTATCACGGCAGATCTTCCCTTCCTAGAAGAGGTCAATGTCCGGCAGCGGATTATATGATGATGATGATGAACAATTGAAATCTCTGTAAATATTTTGGTTTCGCTTGCGGATTGACTATGGTTGACATATTAGTTAATTTTGAATACAGCCTGCTAAAGACAAACGTGATGATGAAACTAATTCCAAATAAAACTTCTCAACTCTTTAAAAATGAAAGCATATTCATACCAACTACAGAAGATTAGGCTTTTTTAACATAATAACAAAATTAAGACTTCCTAATTAAAGTAATTTCAGTCAGTAAGCACGTTATGTCCCAGCAGTGGCCAACACCAAAGGCTTGAGTCCAATGCTGGACATAAGCCTAACAAATTATTCTGACTGAAGGCGTAGACTTCTGCAACGTATATTCGAGATTATTAAAAATCAAGCTAAATGCGAACATCTAGAGAGAGATGTTCGATCATGCGAGATCAGTGATTTAACGAATAATTAACGCTCTGACAAAAGACGTAAATAACAATGAGTTTCTACAATCAATATAATTTTAGTCCATCTTAGTCCTCCTCTGTCAATTGCCACAAAACACGGTCCTAATTACTACAGTTCTCGACTTCACAGGGTCAGTGACTCTTTTATTGGGCAATGTATACGTTTTTACAACAAAATCCCAGAGTGCACAAAGTCTTTCAATCAAAAAGTTCAAATTTTATATTAAACAATGACTTCATTAAAAGGGTTATTATAATATTAAAGAATACATAGATGATGATAACCCCTCGGAATGAGGAGGTCGCCGCCAAGCTATTTCTACATCTTTATAATACTGCTGTTATTGTGCATTATTTTAAAAAATACTGAAAAAAAATCCCGCTGGGTTTCTTACTGGTTCTTCCTAGGACAGAGGCATTTTTTGCAAACCAGTGTAGTTTAAAAAAAAGAAAAAAATGACTTTCAATAAGTATTAAGTAAATAATCTATATTGAATAAAAATGTATTCTATTCTATTCTATATATATATATATATATATATATATATATATATATTAAATATATTTACACCTTGATTCATTTCGTTTACCACAACGCAGTCCGCCTTGGGACATATACCCCCGAATTGTTTAGCATAAAACAGCTTACGGAATTTATAATTGCTACCATAAGTGCAGTGTACTCCTAGCTGATTTTCGACCTCGGCGATATCTGCGGAGTACTGTTGGAAGTTATCAACTGCGCAGGAGATATTGTAGTGCCACAAGTGTACGCGCAAACACTGGGACCACTCAGCTGTCACACTATCACGATGAACTGCTAATGCTAATAAGATCGGAGGTAGGCTAGGCTGAGATTCTAAGCCAGGATACGCAAGTTGGTTTTCAGGTACTCTTGCCACTAGGCCACGCGGACGTCAAAATCACGTTAACGGTAATATAACATAAACCGAATTATAATTATCAATAATTGTTTGCCTAGTGTTAATGTTGTGGACCCTTCACAATCCTGGTGGCTCCCGGTGGAGCTATTAGTTTGCTTGTGCACGCTATTGAGGGAGAGAGGGCGGTGCACTTCGAAAACTAGGTAGTACACACCATTTTAAATTTTGCATGCGGAGCTTAGCAAATTGACATTCTTTCCTTTATTGTAAACACTAACACAAAATTAATAGTTCCAGTTCAGCACATAATTTGTAGCTATGAAAGTAATAGTCAGCTGCTGTATTACAATTTAAAACATAAACATAAAAATAACATTTATTCGAAGCAATAACTCTTATGCATACACATACATACAGTCATGCCTTTTTCCATATAAGGGGTAATCCCAGACCACACCCGTAGCTAACTTTTCGTCCCCGCGGGAAACAAGATGTGACGAGTGGCGTACGATTTTGTTACGAGTCAAAAAAAAATTACTCCACATCGCGTTCCAACAAACAGTACAGTGACAGCATTGCACATTATGATATTGTTCTCCGCGGATAAAGTCTGTCCGTAAAATACCTTTAACCGCCTCTTACGACACCTCGGTAAGAAAAGAGGTAGGTGCTCTTCTATTCTGCCGGATACCTATCGGCCACAGCTGTTATAACACAATACAATGCGCTTTGAAATATTAAAATATTTTAATCTTCACATTGGGTCCCACCGACGAAAAGGTACCTGACTATTTCAATGTACATGGAATTGCTACAGCAATTCCGCCACGCCACTGTTATACTGTCGGAATCACTAATAAAACTCATGAGCTGTCATCATAGATATTATTTAAAATAATTAAAGTGCAATTGCACAATACTTACTACAAAGTTTTATGTTATTAAATGGCCCGTCTCTTTCTAGTCCAAGGACGCTTGATTGTACCAGGTTCGTAAATCGTAACCCGTCTTGCCAATAAAATTTTGAATGTCTTAATCACACACATGCGACGTATTTTGAAGTAAATTAGAATAAAACAACTGCCATTAATTTCCACTGCTTGGTGCATGTTGAGGTGCTCCATTTAAAGAGGGTTTTTGGAGCAAAAGATTCCGCCACGTTGCTCCGCATTGGAGTTCATAGTTTAAGTTGACGGACATCACGTAAACTGTGAACCACATCGAAATGTTTCTATTACTCTGACATGTACTGCTTAGATGTGCAATTTTTCTTAGTAGTAATATTCCTATGCCAGAATTGATGTGTGTGAACAGTGATTTAGCCGCGAAGCAGTAGTGTAAAAAAAAAACATTGATATATTTAACAAAAAATTAACTTTATCTTGTAGAATGGGTCGAGGCGACACGCTAGAGGTTCCTATGTCCAGGTTGGCTAAAACTGGAAAGTCTTTTCTTAGTAGATGTAAAATGTTATAATAAAATTCCTAAAAGTGTATATATAATCGGACATAGATTTAAAAAAAACTTTTCAAGAAGTCATTATTACATAAAGCGTATTGTAAAATAGATCATTATTTAGAGGACAAAGATTTGTGGAAATAACTGAATACTCTGCACTTGCAAACCCCTGGCTACTAAATTTATGATCTAGTAATAAATTTTATTTAATTTATAAATGACATTATGTAATATAGCATTGAATAAAAAGAAAGACCCCGGAGTTTCTTGTTTAAAAGCCTAAATTGAATAAAGAAATTTTGACTTTGACTTTGACTGTGACTATGAAAGCTAGTGTAATTTCTGAAATAGAATTTAATAACTTTTATTCAATATTGATTATTAAACAATACTTATTGAACGTAATTTTTTTTTAAACTAATGGGCATATGAGACTTAGGAACTGATGTGTCAGGGTGATAGACGCAGTGTTGTGCCCACACACGTTACGTTGCACTTACCAACAGGTGAACGATTTGCTTGTCTCGCCACTATCTTAAATAAAAAAATAATAATACGGTGTATAATCACGATCTATCTTTACTTGACCTCTTTGAGAAAACCGCGAGTCTTGTCATACATACAATTCACCGACTCATAAGGCAAAATCAAATAACTGGCATGCGGGGTGACTTGCCGAACGAAATTATTCCGTTGGTCATGTCTGCAAACAGGTTAATTCCGTTCATTACCTCGGGACATCTGAGACGACTGAAACTCCGTGACGGCCGGTTCGTGCTCTAAAGCTGAAGGCGGTGTTTCTTGGTGCCTGCATCGTCCGTTGGTTTCATTCCTAATCCTCGGCCGTTTGGTCTCCCCTGCCAAGGGCTCCCATCTTATTAAGTGTTTTTTTATTATTTTTTTATTTTAAAAATTAGAAGTACTGTTATTTTTAATATCATAAGTACCCTATTTATAGCCGAAGAGAAAACTATGGAAATACCTAAAATAATAATAATAGACCTATACCTCTGACATATAGGTAAAGGTAACACACACGGGCTAATTAAATTATGAAATTGCGCCACAAATGTATGCAGCAGCGTCTTCAGACAGCAGTCCGTTGCCGGTCTGGATATCTTAGAACTGGTAAATTTGAGATGATTATGCAGTTACATAGGTGCAACTTGCTAGGACCAATCTTTGCTTTAAATTTTCTGCACGACTTTAGTAAGCTATTTTATTAGTGGAATGTAAGACGTTAAGTGTTCTTAGGATCAATATACCATTTTCACATGGTTGACAAACTAAACTTTAGATAGCGACAAGTGACGAAAAGGTCATCAAAATCAGCACGATATGTGATAGTGCCGGTAATGCACTCACCAGCCCGCCTGTCCAGCTCTATAACAAACGGCCAATATTTGCTGGTACTTTCCAACCTTTGTCCAGCAGTTGACTTGAAAAAGCAGATAATAAAAGTATTCAGTATAACAAGTAAATTTATAAAAATTATACAGAGCAGACCTTGTCTCTATTGCCAGTCTGAGTATAATCATAATGCTAATAAACTTGTTCAACACAAAGCGCCCCTAAGGAGTCGTAAACCGGCTGATGCTCCAAGCGAGATCCAGAACAAAGCTAGTTGGACAATTCGATTGTTCACTTTAGCGTGTTCAGAAGTTTCATAATTAACTTGCTGCTTTTAGAATTTTCAAATTCTCGAAAAGCCTATACATAGATGTTTTATTAATCAGCATAATTCAATGGCATAGAATAATATCTAATATTTTCTTACTTGAAGTTGTTAACTGTGGAATTATTCAACGTCAAGTCATTGAAATTTTTATCGACATTTATCGAAATCTGTTACAATGGTTCATTATTTATACCGAAGTATATTCCGAAGTATAATCAATAAACTATTTATTTATCTATGTAAGGTTCACACACAATTTGTAACACTCATACAAGTTACAGAAACATTGGTATTAACAAATATAAGTAAGAGCACAACCATTTGTAGGTAAACATTACACAGTACTAACCAGAAACAAAATTAGATAACAGCTAAGTATATAAATATTTGTCTAAGTAAACTAATGTTTAGATATTATATTAAAATTATTTTTTTTTTCTAAACTTGGCCAGTGTATCATAATATGTCTATGCCAGCGAAAACACTAATTCATTTATATCAAGTCACAGGTAAGACTATGATTCATCAAAAGTAAAATGAAAATGGAAATAATAAATAACAAATGTGGGTACATAATCATTCATAAGATAAGACGAATCCAAATTTAAAACAAACTAATTTGGCTCAGAACTACAACGGAAACACTAATTAGGTAACAAAAAATACAACTTACATAACTACGAAACAAATTATATTTAACTAAAAATGTAACGTCGGATATGATTAGTGCATTATGTAACGCCGGTTATCTACATTTTTTGTAGCTACCCAAATAAATGTAATTAAATTTCTGTGCATGATAGGTACATGGCTGTGGCAACTGTCCAAATGTTGCTTTACTTTAAAAGCATAAAATACTTTAAATACATAATGAAAGTATAAAGTCACGGAACTCTGTGGCGTTCAGGATTGCCCGAGGCGGTAATAATAAACTAAGATAACTCTGAATATGTCGCTAGCTTGCCAGCTATTACCTGCTAGTTATGGCAAACGCCTCTTCCACAGAGGATAATCGAGCAACTTACGTAATTGGAACTGACGTATAAGTGTAGTTTAATCGATTATGTGCTTCGCTTAAAATCTAACTATGGAATTCAGATTTTTTTATTGAAATATGACCAAAGTTTAATGCATGTTAATACATTTTTTTTATGGAACGTGAGATGAGACGAGTAAATCGTTCACCTGATGGTTAAGTGCAACGTCTGCCCATAACAAATGCTGTATAACCCAGAAAATTTATGTGTGACACCACACCGCGCCCATCACCCTGAGACACAAGTTCTTAAGTCTCATATGCCCAGTGATTACACAAGCTCACAGTACCCTTCAAACCGAAACACAGTAATGTTTGCACACTACTGCTTCACGGCAGAATAACTGGCCCTGGGGTGGTACCTACCTAGACAAATTCCTGCATAGGAATGCAATCGCCAAGCGTGGCGAATACGGAATTTCATCTCAATTGTTTAGAGGCTTGTATAGTGGCTGATAATGAGCATGTAGAAAACGATGCACAACATCTTTTTACTGCACACAGCAATAGATTGCAACTTTTTGCTTCAAGGCAAGACTGAATATGTTTCTCCTAGGATATTGCGCTCAACATCTTAGACCGCAGCGCTTTACGGTTAACATTGGTTACCACTGAAAAAAAAACAAAGAAAATGTTTTACAGACATGCACTGATTATTTTTGTATTAATCGTTTTAATTCAATTAAAAAACAGCTTAATTCTCAGTATTTTATTTCTCTCTCTCTCTTGTAATCCAAACATATTTCGATCAATATTTTTTTATGCCAGCAGCATCGTGAAGCAATTATTTTGATTTGCTAAAAAATCTATAATTTTATTCTAACTCAGTCGAAATAAACACGAGTTCTAGCGACATACAGTTGCGAGATATTGTCAATGTAAGGTCATAAATTAGACGATATATGTACCTATTTCATTTCAAAGCGTTGTTGCACACACTAACGTAACCAGCAGTTATTTTAAAATATTTTTAATCAATTCATATTGGCTTAATCAAATACTGGTATCTGGCATTGATTTTTCATTATCTAGATTTATAATTCTTTTCTCTTTACTATATTTCCTTACTAAACATTATCTTCTTAAAAAAATCGTCTGACTGTTTATTTAAACTAGTCTTCAGCCTCCCGTTTTCGAAATTACGATCATGCGACAAAGTTCGGAGCAATGATCAGATGCTATAACATAGACATGGGATTAAAAAGTAAAGTAAAGTAAAGTTTCAGCCTATAAATGTCCCACTGCTGAGCACAGGCCTTCTCTAATTTCTGAGAGGGTTTTGGAGCTAGGAAGAATCCGCCACGCTGCTCCAATGCGGGTTGGCGGACTGCACATGTTGTCGAAATATTTCTTATTTCACAGACATGCAGGTTTTCTCTCGATGTTTTCCTTCATCGCCGAGCACGTGGTAAATCAGCACTTAAAATTGCAATTAACAATTTTAGTGGTGCCGGCACCGGGAATCGAAACCACGTCACTCGCGTACTATGAAATACAAAGCGAACGTCTAGCCCCTGAGCTACCATGGCTCAAAATGGGCTTATCACAATACATCCACATCCGAAAACCTAACCTAGTGTTGCACAAATATTGACTTCAGCTAGGTTTAAGCACAGGATCCAAGAATCAATAGGTAAGTATACTGAGAACTGAGTCACCCGGTCAACTCGGAATCCTTCCACTTCATTTGATATTTATTTTTCTATTTCAGTACTTCCTGATATTATAAATAATAAATAACCCATTCACAAAATATATCTATATATAGAAATAATATTTCAACAAAAAAATTATGCATATTGATAAAATATTTTAAAATAATTTAGAATTATTTCAGCAGAGTTTACTACTTTGTTGTATTGAATATTTATTACTAATTAAAATTGATGACGGCGACAATTATATTATATGCCAAATTTTAATTAAAAAATATGGAAATAAAGTAAGTAACAATCCACCTGAATTTTAAGAAACAATTTTAATAAACAAAGCAAAAGCACTCAAATGGATCTTTATCAGAACTTTATTACAAATGATTAGATGTTTATCACTGAAAATACTGTGACAATCTTGATTGAAATTTTGCTGCCAGTTATAAGATTTCACTTTATTTACTTTATACCAAATTTTTATTCATGAAAAGTATAATAAAAATCAACCGTTTTTAAAAAAGATTGTTACATATTGATGACAATTCATGCATGCTTGTTAGAGCGCCCTTTACAAGTAAACCTTCCTAGTGACTTGTCATAACTTAATCACTGTACAATAAGAGGAATCCCTGGAGGATTCCACTCGTTTTTGGCGCTGGCATCGCATAATATTTAAAAATAACAAGCAGGAGCTTTAGAAACTTCAGTAGCAATAATAATAATCATACTATCATCTATATTGCCTCGATATACAGAACTAGCTAGAATTAAATAATGAATGTCACAAATGCTGCGGTAAAAATAACGGTAAAAATAATGTATTTTTTTATTATATTAAATTATTTTTTATTGTGTCAATAACGTTTGGCCTTTATTGTCGCTGCATGCCAAAGAATAGAATTTATACATAAATGCCAAAAATCTGTATAGAAAAATATCTATCAATCTACAATAAAGTTAAATCATATGATAAATTTCTTGCAAACCTTTCTTGGAAAAAAATCCTTCCATAGCAAATAGAATTTTAAATTCTAATTTGTATTACAAATAGAAGTATAAGGATTATGAAGACTTCGTTTGTTTTTAATGACAAATGTAATAACATGATAGCAAATAATGAATATGTAATTAACAATAAATGTTTTTTAAAACTATGTTCCTAGGTCACACTGAAAGGTCGAAAGTTGTAAGCGGTTATCCCCTAAATGTCCTTTTGCTAATCACATACCTATAATAAGTTATCCCATAAAAGCCGCAAATGTTCGCCACGCTGCATGTTTCATTGCAGATTGGTGAACTTAGCATGCCCTCAAAGTTTTTATTCTTCTCTGATCTTAAGATATGCTATTAAAAATTTTAGTCGTCATGAAACCGGGTATCGGACCCGGCCCCTGAGCTGACCTCAGTCACTATATATAAGTATAATCAAACAAAACATTTCTGACACTCATTATACTACGGAGGTCACGGTTCGCCAGGTGTTCTGTTTTCCCCCGGGGCTGTGGAGTATTTTTGAAGGAAATTTTCATTTTTGTAAGAATTTTTTAACTCGTGGTACGAGAAATGACGGCGACGTGGTTCTCCACCCGTCACGTCTCATTTCCCGCGAGGGCGACAATTGGGCTACTTGAGTGGCCTCCGCCTTCCCATGATATGGGAAAAAGACGTGAATGTATGTTAACATTTTGGAAACTAATGATTTCGGTTCGGAACCAACCTTTTCTGTATTTCCATAGTACAAAACCAACCAAAATCCGCGTCTGAGGATATATGACCCCGTTTCACAATGTACTCGTATTGTGAAGTAAATTATGAATAACACGGAAGCGTATCATTGTGCAGTGTTGCGAAGTGCAGAATGCAAGTCGCAGTTCGATAATTTCGATGACCTTAACTGGCAACCCTGCGATTGCTCAACTAAAATCGGACCGCGCCGCCGTTCGAACCTTGACGCGACCTTTCTAATACATTCTCCATCGTCCAACGGATATGGAGTTACGCTACAATTTGAAATATGTTGAATTTGGAATCCGTTCACTTGTGTCATAAATCACGACCATGTTCTACGAGTATCTGATCGGCTTGATCACTGGCTTTGACGAAGAGATCTTGCATATCTTTGCATTTTTTATAGGATCTGCCAAGTGTTCCGAGGAATTGTTCGGATTAATTCCAGCCGCTGATTTTCACCATCGCACATTGCGGCACAGCGCAAAATTCCATGGAGTCATGTTGACCGAACCTGCGCCTTGTAAAGTTGCAAGCGGTGGGCCGACATGAATCTTTTTAGAAGCCAATTTGGATTTCCCGTCCAAGCAGTATTTATAAGTAAACTAAATGTGCCCCGCGGTTTCTCCCGCGTGAAAAAGTCGACCCCGATCAATGATACACATACTTCCCTGAATAGAATTTTGAGGTTTTAATTTTTTTGCGCGAAACCATAATTATTTTTCTATAATAAAAGTAACGTAAGTTACCGGCTATAATATCAGCTATCTGTCAGTGAAAGTCCCGTCAAAATCGGTCCAGTTTCAGAGATTAGCCGGAACAAACCGACAGACAAAAACTTTAAAAATTATTTTTTTCTTATAAGTACCACGTATACTTTATAAGCATTAAGTATAAGGCTGTTATCTTCATATTACAAACACACACTTCAAATTTATTTATTTGTATAGATAAATATTGCTTAAATTTCATATAAAAAATCAAAGTAACAACCTATAAATGTCCTTTCCTTAGACATTCCTTCATTCCTTATACATGCGGAAACCTGCTTAGAGTCAAGCTTTTTTACCGTTGGGGTAGGCGAATACCACAACTTTACACTTCCTACGATCTTGGCATATATCTTTCGCTTTTTCTACTATCATGTGCGCCATCATACACACACGCTTACTTATTTGGATACTTTTGACGTGACCTTTTTTTAGTTTTAGTACTATGGAAAATATTAACGAAACACTTTTTTAAATGTTGAAAGTGACGTGACGAACAAGTCGTACACATGAGGGCAGTTGCCACTCCGGCTAATAACAGATGTGGCGTCACATAGGGCGGATTTCACCGTTGAAACTAAATGCGATCAGTTCAAGCAAAACGAAGTTTAAGCGTTTAACTGAGTTCAACGCTACAGTTTGCATTTCATCAATATCAAATGAACGCAGTCAATGCTAAACGGGTTCAAATTCTGAATGCCCAATTTTCGACGTTCAGCTCTTTAAACGCGTTTAGCGAGCTGTCATTGTCAATTGCACAACTATGTAAACACAAAAATTATTTTTTGTTTGCATACCTTTGTAAACTATGCATAAAAACAGGCTGTTTGATGTCGCAAAATACGAAATACATCGCCTTTTAGATTGTGACGATCTTTCATGTAAAATTCGTTTTTCTAAACGCGATCAAAATGGAGCCGGTGAAATCGGTTAGACGAAAACCGAGATCAAATGATACATTTGAACTCAGTTAAGTAAAACGTGGTTTTATTAAACTTGATTTCCAAAGCGATCGGTGAAATCGGGTCTCAGAAGTTTACACTATCATTCGTAGCACCCCACTGCACTCTTCACCCTGAGATATCAGTTATTCAGTCTCATATGCCATTAATTTGAACTTTTACTTTGACTATGACTTTGACTTTGTTATATTCAAACCGATATGTTGTTCGTGGTGTTCGAATAACTGGCTCTGCGGTGGTACCTCCGCGGATCCCTTAATCGAAATCTTACCACCAGTTGCCTTTTATCATGAACATTTTGAGAAATATCCTTAACTCTTAATGTAGCTTTTTCGATACAAAATTATTAACAGAAAACCTTACTCTTTTTATCATCTACTGAAACCCATTTTAACTTCTGTGGTTTAATTTGGTATATTTAATTTTTCAAGTTCGTTTGCAATGAAATCAAACACGTAACTAAATCTCGTCTTACTTTAAAAGGTATCATAACTTCATCATTAAACCATTTTAGTTAAGACTTGCGGTGAGTCGAATTTCGTAAGCTGTTTGACAAATAATTTTACCTTTCGACTTAAAGTAGTAAAAAATACAGAGCACGTAAACGCATCCGGTGACAAAAAAATTGCGATCGAATACGCCGACGCGCCCCAATTCGCGTCTCGCCCACAAAACAATGCCTTAACATAGTTTGACTAATTTACATATCTCACACGATGTAAGTGCGAGCGTCAACCATTCCAAAGCGCACAACAGTATCGTGAGGTGCATCGTAATTATAAAATTTTCCGATTAGGTAACATCGCTTAGAAATCTGGTATTCCGTTTATTTTTCACACTTTACACTTAATATGCGCCGGGCTAGTCATTACTGACCTACGTGTCGTTTACGTAAGTCTGACGGCAAATTTATGATGTAGTTGGCATACATATTCGCTGATCAAAGGGAGACCTGATTGAACTACATTTTTATATCTTAAGAGCTATTCGCCCGCTTTAACCTTCTGATTGTATTGCTTGGGTTCTACATCGGAGGCGGATATGTGAACACGGTCGTGTATAGCGCTATTACATACCCTGCGTGGTTAACAGCTTCTAGTTTAATCCCTGATACATCACCAGGTTCGATATCGTCAAGAAAACTGTCATAATTTAGATTTTATTGTGTAATTAATTGAAATAGTACTTTCAACTATTTTCTCACATTTCGGAGCTGGTAATATACAACCAGTTGTGGATTTCATGGAAGTCAACTAAGAAAAATGCTAAAAACTCTTATTGTCATCTCAAATATACCAAATATACCCTCTGTTAACAGACCGCACGCTTAAGTGGCTAAAGATGTCCACATCGATTGCCGATCCGCTAGAGAAGAAAATCGTTACCGAAAATTGCCCTGACCGATAAAGTCTACGTTCTACGTTCTGCCAAAGACTTTTCACACACAGATTATTTTTTTTCTCGTTGAATTACTGTATCCCACATATTTCTCTTGTATCGTGAGTAGGTTTTACAGGCATAAACACATGCACAACACAACCAGACCCGAAAACCAACAATTGCTATTTGTGCAGAAATCTTGGTTCCAGCGGGATACGAACCAGCGACCAGCATTCGTACTGCGACCTTAAGATAATAATACGCAGAGAGAGGCTTCTTTTAATTAATAAATTATGGCTGATTTTTTTTTTAGGTATTGTAATCGGCGGCAACGTTAAATATAATACTCTTATGCTTACGTAAACACAGACATTATCTACGAAAACAACGCAAAATAAAGATATATCAGCTGTCAAAAAGGAAAAGAAATATGGCGCGCACAACGCCGCGTTACAGAAACTATTCGACGACAGGGTTTTATTATTAATCAATAAAGATGGAGAAAGAATGTGAATCTACAGTAACTCCTTTGTGATTATATCTCTGCAGTGTTCACCGCTTCTAATCAGATGACGTATTCATTTTTTTAAATATGTAATTTATTTCTTTTTATTAACACAATTCACAGATTTTTGTTGTTGTTGTTTGCGAGAAATACCTAGTAGTAGAAATATAGTTAAGTAGCCAGTCGCTTTGTGCAGTGACCAACCGACGCGAATTTACTACGATATAACTACTATTAACGAGCTATTGACATAGGATAGAATAAAACTTATGTTATTAGTAAGTTGTCGATTCCAGTGGTTAATATAACTTTATCGACTGGATTCAACGAGAAATATATAAGTCAGTATAATTTAGAATTTTAAATAATATATTAACGGTACATATTTAAACCAAATAGATGGTATTTACAAACTACTGGACAAATGAAATCACTGTACATACTGTAAATGTTACAGCATTAAAAAATACATACATACAGTCACACCTTTTTCCAAATAAGGGGTAGACAGAGCCAACGTGACGCCACTGAGTAGCCCATTCTACGCCCTCGCGGGAAACGAGACGTGATTGGTGACCGTCGCTGCCATTTTGGTAGGACCGAAAAATTCTTACTCCCCATTGCTTTCCCATTAGCAGTATAGTGACAGCATTTGCATATTATCATTGCATACCATGGTGTTATTCTGCACGAATAAAGGCTGTCCGTACAATACCTGAGTCGCCTCTTACGACACCTCATTAGGAAAGAGGTAGATGCTATTCTACTCTCTATCAGCTCACCTTTGTAAATATAGACCTAACTATAAATAAACAATACTAAAATAAATAGAGAAATTATATATCTTTTTTTGAATCATTTAAATAACTATATATTGTCTGTGAAAAATAACTATCAGAAAACTAAGTGCCTAAAAACAAAAGAAAATCACTTATATTACACTAGCTATTTCATCCGCCGTTTAATTTAAAATAAATCGCTCCTAAGGGTTGTAGCGTGATGTTAATTAGCCTATAACCTTCCTCAAGACTTGGGCTATCAAATGCAAAGATATTTTTTCGAATCCGACTGGTAGTTCCAGCTTTATTATATTACTAACGATCTGCCCCGACTTCGCACTGGTAGATAGATACAGAAAGATAAATTAGTACTTAATTTGGACAAATAGAACAACAACATTTCCTTAAACTAACATTTTTTGTAGCTTCTATTCTCACAAGCGGTTGGTCTGCAGGTGGTCATGTAACATTAGGTTACGTTATTTTACCAAAATAATATTTTATTTATGGGAACATAAGCCAAGCTTCCCTGTAAACAATATTTGATGTCGTGGTATAAAGCGACCGCTCTCGACCGCACGCGCACCTCGGTGATGTCCAAGTCGCATGAAGCCGGGCGGCGGCGCAGCGTTTGAGAGACACCGCGGAGGCTGTATTTTTTATAGAGCGTTTCAATGCTTTAAATAAAAAACATATATTTAAAATTATAAACCACTATTCAATTTTTTCTAGTTTACAAAATTAAAATGTATAGGTAGGTAATTAATAGACTAGGCGTAGGGCTGTTCGCTCAGTTGTTTTTATACTTTTAGCATTTTTATACCTGTCGTAACTTCTAAACGATAGGTCCTATTCGAATAATTTAAAGAGGAATTGACATGTACATAATCAACTTCGACTATGAAACTATTTAGTAAGATAAGGATTAATATCATCATACGAATTTCATCATCTTTCGATTCGTTTTGATTGCAAAACGAGGGTAGAGTCGAAAAGTTATTGTGACTTAATTATAATAGTTAGTCATATAGCCACGCGGAAGTTTTTGTGAGGATATGAGTACCATGAAAATGTAGTACATCATTTTATAATTCATCAAAAGTTTCCGCAGCGCACGCCAAATAACTTTTATTAGAAAATTTTTGATACCTTAAGTTACGTCAAAGCAATTTTTGTATTTCTTTTTTAATTAAATGCAGTTCATGTTAGTCGCTGATAATGTACCTGTCTATATTTGAAAGAATTTTTAAAATCGGTTTACAGTTTATTCATTACAAACAAACAATCAAACATACAAAAAATCTAATCTCTTTATAATATTAGTTGAGATATAGATTATTAATTTTTATATATTATACCACTTTCTTTATCAAAATATCGAAGTAATAAGGTCAAAATCTTTAAGAGAAAAAAAAATTATGTTTTAAGTTTTAGGTACATTTAAATTTAAATTTACAAAATTACGCACAGATTGACCATGTGTTATCAATAACTAAAACGCGTTACGAGCTATAACAGACTTAGTCTGGTTGAACGGACGGACTACTTGGACAATACCACTCCGAAAACTGCTAGCAAATCCACTTTCGCCGTCTTTCGAACTGACCGCATACTAACCTTATTGAGAGTTTCGAATTCACCACGCATATAATAACGTGAATCAGGTGTTACGTCAAATAAGGTGTTACACACAACCGCTACCACCAATGAAAGGGAAGACTAAATAAGCCGAGTGTTCTCAAAACAACTAATTGTTTTATATAAGTGAATATATTCTCTTGTTCAAACATTTGACGAAGATCATATTTGGAGGCGCCCAAACATCGGCATGCTTAAATCACTCTTATATTATTTTTTTACTTTCTTGAGGTCTCACAGTACCTCTGATTTTTAAAAACGTAACTAAAAATCCCAATGATTTATATATTTTTAAATTAATTTGGCAACTTTAAAAAAAAAACACCGAAAAACAGTATCCATTGTTTCCAACTAGTAAGTCTGTGTGCGAAAATACTTACACTGATAATTTAAAAAAATACTAAGCCTTAAATAATTTAATAATGTGCCATTTGCAGTATTTTATATTTATTTTAAATTAATATTATTAAAAAACAACTTTGCACATCTCTTTACAGTCATAAAATTCGATTGGTTTCATTACCACAACAACAATTAATTTCAAAGTATGAATGTGCTTTAATGATTATTAATAACTTGTACAAAGTAAGCTGTCCTTACTCCAATAGGTAATGTAAAACAATCAAGGTTGACATTTCATAACATTCCTTTTTTAGTTACATGCCATGACTAACAAACAAACTCTAGTCAACCGAGGGGCTTATTTATTATTATCACTTCTCAATCCTTGCTCAATAAAAGAGCTGCGAAACATCTTTTCTCGCCTGCTTATACAACAAATACCAAAAAAAATAGCGTAGGATCTTGAATAATTTATTAAAGGCTAGGGTCCGCCAACGCAGTCGCCGTTGACAATCATACCGGCCAACAGGACATCTGTGGTCTGATTACGTAACTCAGAGGCGTGCGAATAGTGTACAGATAATGAAATAGACCGTTACTTGAAACACTATTAGGATTTTTAGTTATTCTCGATTTTGACAGACTTGAACACGATATTTAAATAAATAAAGCAAAAACCATACAACAACTAAAAGAACAACGTTATTTTTTTCTTTGATCGAAATTAGTAATAGAGATTTACGTTCGAGAGGTTTGTTTTTTGAATAGTCTATTGATGAAGTTAACATACTTCGAAAGTTATACTGCCTACTTCTATAACCCCCTTAAGAACTGAGAGGTTGCCGACCCACGTATCAGTGGTAGCAACTATAACAATTATTCCACATGAGAAAAATATGTACGTAGGATTCAGCACTAGCCTAAAAGAAACTGAAACGGTGAAAATATATTAATTTACTTGTGAATTAAATATGAAGCAATTATTTGATCGATATTAAATAAAAAAATTAAGGTTGATATGAATAAAATGAAGGTTATTTCTTGGTAAAGCGTGATTAATGGTCCAAGGTAGCGAAGTAACAGTCTCTTGCGTATGTGAGCGACCACTCATTGACGCCTCTCGAAACCGCTACTGCCGTAATTGCATTAGGGTTCTGCAAATTTTTTCTACTCATTTTATCTATACCAATTTTTATTTTGTTTTTCTTTTCTTTTACACATAAGTGATTTTAATTGCAGTTAATAATATCCGTGTGGTGAGGGCGAAAAACTCGCTTTCGTATTGCAGGCGTTGTAATAGTATTTGGAGTTCTTCCTGGAACATGTATTTTTTTATTACATACATAGAGTCAAGCCTCTTTTCCATTAGGGTTGGCACAGATCACATCTTTCCACTTGCTACGATCCTGACACACATATTCCGCTTCTTCTACTTTCATTAGTGATTAAATATTATAACTATCGCTTGCAACTCCTCCTCCAATGATGCTATGATAACCTGATAATCGGCGTATAGGAGGCATTTGGCGGTTAGATCATTAATTATTAATCCAAACGCACTCTCTTTAAAAAATTCAATTGTCTATAAATAGGTTAAACAGCCACGACGAAGCCATACATTAGTGTCTAACGCCTTTTCAATGTTAAACCAGTCTGTGTTAGCCCCATTTACCTTGGCACAAGCACTGGAAACCTCTTAGAGTGATTTCAGTGCTTTTATCAAGCTGCCGTTCACTCCATATATAGTCAATGTCAACCGCAATTAATTCCTCACCACTCTGTCATAAGCCTTTTCCAAGTCTACGAATGCGCAATGGACACATTTCACTTTGAGCTAAGAATTTTTTGGCTATGCTTCGTAAGGAAACGACCTGATTCATGTATCTTGTTCCTCTCGTGAATCCTGCTGGTACACTCCACATCTTCTCTTCAGTTTCATTCATCACTATCTTAATGATAACCTTTGCATACAGTTTGCCAACTGTGCTGAGCAAGCTAATGCCTCTGTTGTTTTTGCAGTCTTGCTGCGACCCTTTTCCTTTGTAAAGTGGTTCTATGACGGCCTCCAGTCTCCTGGTACGTTGCCGTTTCTCCAGCAAAGGTTAAAAAGCAGCGGTACAGCTGAGTAGCTACCACGCCCTGTCCAGCTTTCAGCATATCTACTGTAATTCTGTCATATCCCGCAGCCTTGCCCAATTTCATACTAATCAATGCTTCCACGATCTCTTCCGTGCTTATATAACTTTCTTTGCAATCTTCATTCATGTCCCCGAAAGGGGCTTGTACTTGCATAAATCCTTTCTCAAATAAGTTTTCAAAATATTTCTTCCATCTCTTTAGGATGCATTCCTCTCCTTTCACAATACTTCCATCATATGTAGTTTCTGATTTTGTCCAATTGCGTGGTCGTATTTTTCCTTCTGGTTGTTCTTTTGTACTTCCAGAAGAACTTTATATTATTTTGAAAGACTTATTAAAAGTTTATTAGTGTAATGTAATGTCCCAAATATTTGTTAATCTTCCTTAAAATGAAATAAAACTCACCAAAATAAATGAACGGTTGGCAACACGCCAGCTAAGCTTGGTAACTGTGACAATATCAAAAAATTATTTTATAATTATGCAGAGGACAGTTCAGCAGTGACTTAATGATAATTGCAATGAAAATTTTGAAAAAGATAGTTAAAGTTTTTTTTTATTCGATAAAGTGATGAAACGGGCAAAACGCTCACCTGATGATAAGTGCAACGTCTGCCTATAACAAATGCTGTGTCACCCAGAAAATCCATCACCCCGAGACATAAGCTCTTAAGACTCATATGCCCAGTGATTACGCTAGCCGTCATCACAGTGCCCTTCAAACCGAAACACAGTAATGTTTGCACACTACTCATTCACGGCAGAATAACTGGCCCTGGGGTGGTCCCTACCTAGACGGATTCCTGCATGGGAATCCTACCACCAGTTGATATTATGAATAATTACTGATATTGGAGAATTGATCGAATACTACCGATCGTCATGTAAACATACCTTTCTTCTCCAGAAAATTCATAACATCCAAATTCATAGCAATCCATGTACCGTATTCGACATTTTTTTGTTTGAACATTGTCCTGTATCCAATTTCAAGCGTTAATACGAGTGTATTAAATGAATACAGGTGCAAATCCGAACCTATGCATTACTATATATACTGATATTTTTAACGATAAATATCGATACTGTCTATAAGTACCGTTATTATTTTATTTACCCTTCCCAACTTTGTACCGATAATACGAGTAGAAACAGACAAGTTAGGGCTACACGGCACAATTTGGACATTGGCCTTTTCACAGCAATGGACTAGTGAGACACGGGACAGTCAATACACTTCAGACCACACCAGAGCCGATAATTAATAATTTGTTTGTTACAAATATTAACTTAGGCTGGGATTCGAAACCAACAACCACGACTCAAGCAGGTACGCTAATCACAAAGTGACATGGTAAACCTTGTAATGATGAATCATTTTGTTTAGTAAATATTTTGCAAAAATATTTAGTTATAAAAACGAATAATAATATGGCATTGACTAATCTGTCTTAAAAGATGGACTTTTTAAAAGTGGCGACAACCTATGGCGAAAAGTCGATGGAGACTAAAGACTATAATTGTCGAAAGAGAACGCAACGTTTATGTTAATTACATTATTTACGTATCGTGTCATTGCCATGACTGACACAACGAAGGTGAGGATTTTTACTTCAATTGTTTCATTTGATAATAATTAATCAGCTTTTAAACCATATCTTACTAAACATTTTTTTTTAATTAACATAAGTATATCATTTTGTTTTTATTTCAGGACAAAGTCAACTTCAATACGTTTAAATTTTTTTAGTCAATTCGATTTTTAAGCTTTGGCTCTATTCGCATACTTACTCGTATGTTAACATTAGCGCTAAAACACAAATTGATGGATTTAGCACTAGTTGAAGTAAAATTGAAATTTTATCTGTAAATTCACTCTCAATACAATAGAAATCCTTATTTGGAAAACTCACTAATCTAGCTATTTAGTTATTTTATGGAAAAAGAGGCGAGACCAGCAGAACGTCCAACTGATAAATTATACATCGCCTGCCCATAACAAATGTAGTGTCACCCGGAACATTTCTATGTGGCACCACACTGCGTCCCCTGACACATCAGTTCTTAAGTCTCATATGACCAGTAATTAGTCTAGTACTCAGTGCTCTTCAGACCGAAACACAGTAATGCTCATTTCTACTTCACGGCACAATAACTGGCCCTGCCTAGTACTGCCTGGTACCTAGTTGATTTTTGCATAGGAATCGTACCACCAGTAAAATACAATAATAACAGCTGAATCAATCTGTCATAATTTTTCTTGAATGATATAAGTACGGAAAAATAACAATCTATAAATGGAAGGCTCTTCAAAAGTCTATTATTAGCTGACGACCGCGTGGCCTATTGGTTAGAGTACCTGACTTCTACGCCGCGGGTCCTGGGTTCGATTACCAGCCGGAGCCAACATTTGTGCTAAAACACAAATTGTTGGTTTTCGGGTCTGGTTGTGTTGTGATTGACCCCGTGTTTCTGACACTGCATCCTAGCTTACCTCCGATCTTATCGCATCAGCGTTACATCGGGCGCGGGTAGGTTGGGACGAGTGAGTTGCGCAGTTGATGGCTCTCGACAGTATTCGGAAGTTGTCGCCGTGGTCGAAATCGGCTAGGAGGAGAACACATTAGCTCTGATTATCACCTCAGATTTTAATAAATGAAAAAACTATGAAGTATTTTAACCCGCCGGGGGTTACATTCACTCTAATTGTTCAGTGCATAAAGCGTCTTATTGAATATTAAATTAGCTTTAGACAGTGCACATCCACTATTTTAACGTGTAATACATATTATATGCAGATTATGTTATAAAATATCTAAATATTATTTTGTCATGTAAAATAAGTCTACTAAGTATCTAGTCTACATACTCCTACTCAGTATTTCTATTTCTATAATTACATAAATTAAACTAATGCACTGTTCATATATAATTTATTTTTAATATATTGTAACAAAATTCTTAAAAATAACTATTATGATTCTCGTTTAATTAATAGTTATAACTTAGTTGCTTAAATCGCGTGTCTTATGTAACTTAGTCAAAACTGTTGTTATTTAACGGTTTCAAGTCCAAATACCCATGATCGTTTTTATTTGACGTGACATATAATGCGTACGAGTCCTTTTAAATTGTAATGAAACATTGCAACCATCGGCGTGCACCATTTCGTTACATCGAACCCACCTTTCACTTACGTCATCTTTATAAAAGCATCAAATTTTACGATCACTTTGATATACCTTTATTCGGCGTTATTCGAAGCACTTATACTTTTATAATAGCAATTTTTAACAGGAAATTTTGATACATTTATGGTAGGTGGTCAGTTATGCGAGTGTTTTGTGTCTGTCTGTGTGTGTGTTCAGGTTTTTAAAAACGCTACAGCTTATGAATATCACAGTACACATGTATGCCTATTAGTAAGCCTTCACACCATTTGCATTGTAAAAACCTTTGCTAGTATTTAGTTGTATATTTTTGTGAATACCAATTCTGATATATTAGTATATGAAAATATGCGCCGGAGACGATTGCTATTGTGTAAGCTTATGCGAACGATCCCTTATATTCATTAAGATCATATTTTATATATTATTTTATATATTGAAAGAGCTTATATTTATTAAGTCTATTTAGAAGAATTGTTTCAGACGTTGTCGTTAACAGACCGGCAACCATTTGTCACTAAAACACAATGTAATTTGCATCTGTCTGAGATTTAGCTACGAGATTGACTTCTACGGTCACCAAAAATATTGCACAATTTATTGCTGTTATATCAACATATATGGAAAATTAATAAAGCTGGCAACATTTCTATGTACTTTTAATTTTCAAACCTAAGTTATATTCACAATATATTATTATTTTAATTAGTAATGATGAAACTGTGTAATAACACGTGATAGATAAATTCGACTAATGACCTTTTTATTTTCTGCACTTTTAATGTAAATACCTGACTGTATATAAATATAATAAATGTTAATGTATATCATCTAGTTATATTCTATGTAAAAGTAAAGTAAAGTTTCAGCCTATAAATGTCCCACTGCTGAGCACAGGCCTTCTCTAATTTCTGAGAGGGTTTTGGAGCTAGGAAGAATCCGCCACGCTGCTCCAATGCGGGTTGGCGGACTTCACATGTCCTCGAAATATTTCTATTCCTCGGACATGCAGGTTTCCTCACGATGTTTTCCTTCACCGCTAAGCACGTGGTAAATCAGCACTTAAAATTGTAGAACAATATTAGAGGTGCTGGCACCGGGGATCGAACCCAGGTTACTCGCTTACTATGAAATTAAAGGCGAGCACCAGGCCCCTGAGCTACCACGGCTCTAATACTACTTTATTCTATATACTAACTTATATAGTTAAACTTCTTTATTGTATAGAAAATAGAAATCTCATTATTAATATTTTTAATACATCTGACGTGATTGAGTTACGTAGTGTGCTTCGGTTATTGAAAGTTTAAAATTTAAAACCATTTAAAATACAAAACCTTCCACTTCGATTCCTTTAAAAGCATATTCTTTAGTGAAAGTAAAACTGCGTGTAAGTTTAATGAATACAATTACGCGTTAATTAACGCAGAAAGTAAGATTTATTTACGAGTATATCTTTGGATTCGTATATTGAACTGAAGTTACGTACATATCTGCCGACTGAGAGCAACTATCAGCCTGTAGCCACGTGATCTCGCGTCGTGTTATAGTGAAGTGTATATGCGTGGAACGCAGTGTTCAAGTTCAAGCACCCTTCTGCTGTGTAAGATATTGCGTTAGCCTTTTCTAAGATACTGTGTTATCTGCTATACTGACCCGCAAGTATTTGCAATGATGTCGTCAACTCATATCAAAGCAAATCATTTAACATTTAAGAGGAGTGTTTATATTATTGATCGATTTATTTATTTATTTACTCATTAGTATAATCACCTTTATGAAAAAGGATTATAAATGGGTGACCTAATGCCTATTGGCATTCTCTTCCAGTCAAGCACGTGCAAGGAGAAATAATGTGACAGGTGCTTTAGAAATACTGGATTAGATAACATTTTGATAACACAACTAAAACATCATAAACATATTACGTAGATATAAGGTGAACCGGGGCTTTGGCGTCTTTGGGGCTATTGCGTTTATTCGAGATTACTGGAAAACTACTTGCGTTATAACACCATATGCAATCTAGGGAAATCTATTTGATGAAAACTTATTATATAAAATATCGATGAAGGGCATTTTGTGAAACATATCCCAACCATGAGCCATTTTAAAAATCACATTGTTTCTGTGAAATCGTGTCTCGTGCCGTGAGTGGACAAAAGCTTTATTAAATTAGTATTTTTTCCGTTTATCCATTTCTATGTAATAGTGCACGTAAAGAATATTTATTGGCTATATGTACAAACAGTTATTTTTATTATAATTGCTTTGTTTGTTGAAATGTAACCACTGAAAGTTTTTAGTTTAGGTTTGATTTGTTGAGGTAAATGCGTACATTCTTTTGAGGGAATTGCGTCTGTATGACGCATTTGCCCCGATAATAGTGATCGTCAACCTTTTTCTTGGTACATTTTTAAGTATAATCATATAATTAAGTATATCTCAAATTAATGTGATAAAACTATTTTTTTCCATTATATAAAGAGTAAGAGAGAGAGCATTATATAAGAAATATAAATTCTAACAAAATAAAACTAAACAGTAGTAGTTTTAATTTGTTCGAATTTATATTTCAGGTGACGAGCATATTCCACTATGGTGATATTGAACTATATCGATATCGATAAATATTTAGAAAATATAGACTTTCATCAGTATATAGAGCAAAAGCTTACCTGCCTATTCTATAAATTTTTATTTTGATCTATGTTATTACTTCTACCTAGATTGGTAACGTGATGTCGTAAAAAAATTACAAGGTCAAATTTAGGTGTTTTACCAAATCTTCGCAGGATGTTCAGCTATTGAGTAGGAATAACTTTTCCTACGGTACCAGCTCTGACGTCGCAACAAAAACGAGCTGTTATAATATAAATAATAGTATTAAGCTTTTTCATGTAAAAAGTTGAGCACTTCTGAATTTTCCAAAAGATAAATGCGTCTATGAAAAAGTAGACGCATTTTCCCCGTGTTTGTTATATCATCTATTTACACTTGAATATTTCATATTTTTCATAAATATTTATAAATTCTAATAGACAACTATATCTTAAATACAATATCTTGATATCAGTTCTGAAAGCTAACCCATTTGATGTTCATTAAATAAAGACGCATTTGCCCGAAATGGTAAATGCGTCTCAAATTCCCGTTTAAAAAAAAACGCAAGTTGCTCTTTTTATGTCGAGATATCAAAGAAATTAACACATTCATCTTGTATCAAGATAGTCCTAAAATACTTTTCAAACCATAGCTTTTTTTTTTTTTTAGGACTGATGGTCACTGTTAGCCCGAAGGCTTTTACAGCTTCGCCGGATTGAAAGGTGGCATACCTACCTACCGAAACCTTTATTTATGGATGACTGGCGCAAGGGCCCCCGAGAGGGGACCTCGGCTTGGACCGTCATCCTGTTCGCGAGAGTAACAGACTCGAGGGTGCCTAAGGGGGCCGGTCTCGGCTCGGTCAGTTACTGCAATCGGGAAGGCAATATTACTACTACTATAATTATTAATACCATGATTATTATTAGATAAGTTTACCACCAATTCGGAATGCGTTTCCGCTGGAGAAGAAATGGCGCAAGAAACTCCAGCGACGCTTCTGTTTATGACACTACTGCTAGGGGAGAACCGGCCTGAGATGCGGCGGTATCGCGAATAACTTTGTCTGATACGCTCACGCCGACGGCGGGGGCGGTATGATGGTGATAATGGGTGTTTGTGTAGTGTTGAGTAGAGCGCTTGGGCAATAGTGGTCGCGTCGTCAGGGTCCTCGAGGACGTGCCTCGGTCTCCTTTTTCCGCGGGTCGAGTTTTGGTCTATCGCGAGGGGGTTGTAAGTGGCGGCACTGACAACCAGTGGGTTGGGGTGCGTGGCGGCAGAGTCGATGTATCGGCGAGAGGCCAACTTTAGATATTGGGCTATGGTAGGAAGCCCTAAATCGATATGAAGGTTAGCATTACGCACGAACCACGGTGCTCCCGTGACTTTACGCATGAATCGATTTTGTATTACCTGAAGTCGGTGAATTTGACGCGGGGAGGCATGCGCAAATACGGGGCTTGCGTATGTCATAATTGGCCGTATACAGGCTTTGTAAAGTGTAATTTTATTACGTAGGGACATTTTGCTATTTTTATTTAGTAACGGATTTAATCGACCGAGGACGAACGCCGCTCGGTTCCTTACTCGGTTAATATGTGGACCGAAGCTGAGTCTCGAGTCTAATAGGACGCCTAAGTATTTGACTGTCTTTTCCCAGGGGATTGGACGATCGAATAACTCTATGGTGGGGAGATGCTGCGTTATGCGCCGCGAGAAGTACATGGCTGCACTTTTGATTGGGTTGACCTCGATCCTCCATTTCCGAAACCAGTTCCCGAGGGTTCGGGCTGCGGATTGGAGGCGTTTAGAGATAGTGTCTGGATTACGTCCAAACACATATAGGCAGGTATCATCTGCAAAGAGGGCGAGTTCGACGCCGCTGGTGTGCGGTATGTCGTTCGTGAAAAGGGTGTAGAGCACGGGACCTAGGACTGAGCCTTGTGGTACGCCGGCTAGGATGGGATGTAATTCGGATCGCACCCCCTCGACGCGGTAGCGGAAGGTTCGACTGCGTAAGAAATCTCGTATGATGAGTACGAGGCGATCTGGCACACCGAGTCCATATAACTTGTATATGAGCCCGTTGTGCCAGACCTTGTCGAACGCTTTCGCCACGTCGAAGAAGAGCGCTCCGGTATGAAGCCCGCGTATGAAGCGGGATTGAATGTGCTCCGTTATGCGGTGCACCTGCTGGGTACATGAGTGTTTGGCACGGAATCCAAACTGCTCGTGGATGGGGATCCCTCGAGACTGCATGAAGTCTCTTAAGCGGGCGAGCGTAAAAAACTTTAAACCATAGCATTTTTAATCCTTCAATAACCAACACTTTAAGCGTCATTAATAATGTGTGTGTAAAAAATATAACGCAATTGCCCCGGTTGACCTTATACCCAATTACATACAAACGCTTTAATACATACACAATTAAACAACTGTATCTATATATATAATATGTATAATTATATATATAAATATATATATATATATATATATATATATATATATACATATACATTTAAATACATACATGATGATGATATTCTCCTGGCCGATTTCGACCAAGGCGACAACTTTCGAATATTGTCGATAGCTATCAATTGCGCAGGAGATATTATAGTGCCACAAGTGTACGCGCAAACACAGAGGCACACACTCGTCCCAACCTACCCACGCTCGATGTAACGCTAATGCGATAAGATCGGAGGTAGGCAAGGATGCAGTGTCAGAAACACGAGGACAAACACAACACAACCCGACCCGAAAACCAACAATTTGTGTATTAGCACAAATGTTGGTTCCGGCTGGGATTCGAACCCAGGCCCTGCGGCTTAGAAGTCAGGTACTCTGACCACTGGGCCACGCGGTCGTCAATACATACATACACCGATGGAGCTTTGTCGATCTCATTTTACAATAGGTGTTTTTAATAAATATTCACGTACTACTCTTTTGAAGGATTACCTTTTGCGATACCTTTCTTACATCTTCGGGTAAGGAGTTCCAGGTAAGTTTAGCCTCTACAATAAAAGAATTACCTAAGAAATACCGGTGAAGTGATTTGGAAAACTAATCTTAAGGTTAGATGAGGAAGGAATAACCCTATCAAGGGGTAAAGAAAGATTCTGACCTAAAGACAAGAAGGAGTAGTAGGATCATTTAAAATGGAGAAGAGAACAAGTAGAATTCTAGAATCACGCTTTTGTCTGATAGTGAGCCAATTAAGGCGAGAGCTACAGCGAGAAATATGGTCACACTTTCGCAGACCAAAAAAATATCTGATGCAATTATTGAAGAGACGCTCCAGCTTGTCAAGAAGATCATTGTTCAAGTCCATGTAGCGCACATCTGCATAATAATATATTGGCAAAATAAGTGTTTGCACCAGCAAGAGCTTGGTTTTGAAAGGTAGAATTTTTTTAAACGATATATGTAGTAATCGCAATTTGGCAGAGAACTTACGGCTGATTTCTTAATATGTCTTTCCCAGTTCATATTGTTATCAATATGCAGTCCAAGATTCTTAACTGAGCTAGTGAACGGTATAACATTATCATTATAATAGACGAAAGGTATAGCATCGAAATAAATCTTGGCTAACATTCTTGAGGATGGATGGAGATGGAGGAGGATTTACAGAAACTCCAAAACGCGACGACCACATATAATCAGTTTTGAGATTAGTATTTAAATCTTCAAGGCTGCGTAAGCTTTAAACATCTAATAAACTATTACACACAAGTGTTACAACTTAAAATTAATTAAGATTGAAATATCATCTCCAATTAATTACTAAAACTTTGTTCTCATCTGCCTTTCAGGACATAGGCCTTTCTTATAGTGGAGGATTTGCTTACAAGGATGTAATCCCCAAAAATCTCGTAATCGCGTAAAAGACAATTAACATCTGAAGTGCTGCCCGTCTGGGACAGTATTTCGGTCAGGAATTTTTTGAGATGGCATTTCCGTCAGTCGTCTTTTACGACACCCCCGGGTTAAGATCGGGTGGCTGATTTGCTTACGCCTCCGCCACCCAGCAACGCGTGGGAACGCAATGGAAAGCTAGAATTTCAACTCGTACCAAAATGGCGGTGACGTGGCTCATGTCTCATGCTCTGCAGAGCCGAAAAATGGGCTACGGATGTGGTCTCTGCCAACCTTTTATATGGGGAAAAGGCGTGAATAAAATTTAAATGCAAAAAAATAAAATGCTAATTATGCTAAACGAGCAACACTATAATGTTTGGTAAGGTACTTTAGATGTAAGTACAATCTCTTTCTCAAGTGATATTTCTTTTATCTGGAGAATATTTCCTCGTAAAAACGTACATATTTCAATACTCTCTTCGTATCGAATAAAACCTTTAATTCGATGTCTCGAATTCTCCCTCTTGAGTAGTACCATACGAGAAGGCTTACTACGTACTCTTAATGCATACAGATAAAGGTTTTCAATTCAGTAACATAATGTTCTTATAACACAAATGGATCGTGAAATAAAAGAATATTGGTTATAGTTCATACAAGTAGACAAGACTTAAATTTTCATAAATTTTATTTTCATTGTAGACTTTGTCTTGGTGTTTTAAGCTTGTGAATTTGGATCCAGGTGGCTTAAGACCTCGTTTTGGTGTCACCTACGTTGTGGACTTCTACGTTCAGCAGTTTATTTATCTTAGGCTGAAATTATGGTAATGGTTTAAACTACCTTTGAAAATTGATGATTTTCGACCATGGCGACAAATTCTGAATACAGTCGGAAGCTATCGCGCAGTTGATAGCTTCCGAGGTGGTGTTATAGTGCAGACACAGATGCACTGGCTCGTTCTAACTTGTGCGAAGTGAAACGTCCATGGGATGAGATCGGAATAGTCGACGGTGCAGTGTCAGAGACATGGCGACAATCAACAACACAACCAAACCCGAATACTACGAGTAGCAATGTTTGCTTTTGCATCAATTTTGGCTCCGGCTGGACGTACCCAGAATCCACGTAGTAGGCGTGGAAGTTACGTTCCTGTCAGGGTACCTAATGATCTCACTGGGCCACGCGGTCGTTGCTGTTGTTACTACATACCACGTTGACTATAGCTATATATACTATGGTATCACGATCAGATCGAAGACGTTTAAGAAAAGGTCACGTCAAAAGTAGGTACCCGCAACCGAAGCCTGTATGAAAACGCTCATAAAAGTACAAGTGAAGTATGTGTGTCAGGGTCGTAGCAAGTAGAAAGATATGGTATTTTTTTGGATAAAATGACGAAACGAGAAAAAAGTTTACCTGATGGATAGTGCAACGTCTGCCCATAACAAATACTGTGTCACCCAGAACATTTCTGTGTGCGCCCGTCACACTGAGACATCTGTCCATAAGTCTCATATGCCCGTAATTACACTAGCTCTCAGTGCCCTTCAAACCGGAACACTAATGTCTGCACACTACTTCACGGCAGAATAACTAGCCCTGTTAATACCTACCTAGACGGATTCGGACGCAGTAAGTGTTACTGAATAAGTATAATAAATATTCTTCCAAAAGTAGTGACGCCTTTACACTTTTTTTAATGTAAATTACAAAAATCCCGCACTTCAACACAACATCCCCAAAATATATTTTTTTAATTACCATCTGGCGACCGCGTGGCCTAGTGGTTAGCGCTTTTTTTAAAATAAACATAAGCAGAACGAAACAATAACAAAAACATAAAAATTCGGCAATTCGGTTAAAACCCAAAAAAATATTACCGTATCGTCTATAAAAATATGGTAAAACAGAAATTATTTATGTCGTTGTTCCGAAATATGAATAATATTTATACGATGCTAGGTTAGTTAGGGCTGCTTCTGTCATAAATATGAGAATACATAATACAAACTGCAAAACATACTATGGTAAATAATTGAGATGCGAAATTAAAGCGTACATATTAGAATATTAAATTTTCATCTTGTCATGTAACGACGTAAGTAATACGTATAAGAGAACGTGGCTTGTAAAAATCGACTAGAAAATATAATAAGTAATAAAACAAAAATCATATTTTTGTTACAAGCTTTTTTTTTGTGAGGTCTGTGTGGTCCAGCAGTGGACTTCAAATCTATAGTTCTTGTCAGAACAAATCTAACAAGCCCAAACATGATGGAGCTATCTGGCTTAGCTGAGGAATTCTTCTGGCCAACTTCCAGCTCCATCAACAAACCAACAAAAAAAATATGGTACCATGGAGCTCCATGGTACCATATTTTTACATTATCCCCGAAGCTACAAAGGAACGCCAATCGCACATCGGGAAGCAGGTCAAATTTGACTCGCAAGATTTGGACTTAACATACATACAAACAAACATGTGAAGTTAAATAAACCTGTAACAAAATGCGGCTGCCAACTCACTCACCAAGATAATTAATCCTATAAGAAGGACATGTATATAATTAGCAGCGGAAATATAATATTGAAATTAGCAAAAACTTAATAAGAAAAACGAAAGTCAAACTGTACTAACAATTTTACTCGAAAATACATGATATACTTATTTTTTTACATAAAGCTCAATAAAAAAATATCGTACCTAATTACAATTTTTACTCAAGCCTCTAAGTAATAATCGTTTTGACAGACATACATGCTGAAAAGCTACATATTTATCTGTTTATAAAAAGCACAATATTCCAATATACTATTACCTTTATTATTATAAAACGATTTGCGTTTTTTATGTAGTTGAAAACCCTAACTACAACGTCGCAGTCTAATTAATAGGTACGAGTATAATACAGAATATTCTCTTAAGTACGAACCGTTAGAACAGTCTAAAAGATATTGCGTATAGTCTCTTATTAAAGCAACCAATTGTGAAATTTACTTTTGTGAATTATGATTGTGGTTATGAAATTGAAACAGTTCGAAATGTCTTAGATAATTATAGCGTTTTTATGTTAACAAAACGTTTAAATGATTAAATGAATGAATCCATTCTAGAAATAATTATTAACCTACATATCAAATATGAAGAATTATGTTTGAGTTAATTTCATTACGACCTTCCCGCATCGTTTCTTCATAACTTAGATTCTTATGTGCTTCTTATTTACATACTTGTTTGTATTTAGTGCTGTCATCCGTTTCAGATTGCGGTCGGGTGCTGAGCTTTATAATGGTAAAGTCGAGGGCAGTGCGAATACGATCATGCCACGTGACAGACACGTGTTTCCTCTTATTCGATTTTTCTTGGATCTTGCCCGTGAATTCAATCACTCTAGAGTGGGAACGATCGAAATTTGCTAAGATCGCCACAGATCCTTATGAGATCTTGCTTCTAGTCAAATATTATAGTTCCAAGACAATAGAAAGTACCCTATAGGTTTTTATTTATTGGCGAGTGATAAAATATGCAGCAAAAATGGCCAGTGTTTTTTGATTGCGTTGACTTCAAGCTCGATTTTTTTAGCTCCAAGGGACCGCAGACCTGTTTTTTTTATATTAATTTCAACTTGATACTTCCACGCCTCTGCCTGCCAAGCGTGGCAACTATGGCAAAATCCCTCCAATATGAGAGCTACAAACTTTTGTGGCTATCTATGGGGGAACAAGAACAAGTCCACTGCTGAACATATGCCATGTTCAGCAGTGGACTTGTGATAGGCTTGAAACGACGACGACGACGACCACTACGAGTTAATGAGAAAAAGGGTCTTGACAGACAAACATACGGGTAACGAAGAATTCCTGTAGCGGTTCTTTTTTCTTTTTGTGGTACGGAACCCTAAAAATAAAAAGTTACAGTAGACGTAGAAAATTACTAGGAGATATTACCATTACAACCGTAAAATACCGTAAATATGTCCACATAACGAATTGGATGTGACTAGTTATTTAGCGCTAATGTCAGCCTTGACACGATGCGTTGCAAATGTGTTGTGACTCTTAGGCTACGTGCACACGGCATTATATTTCGCGTATACGAGATTTTATCGAATGTAACCGTGGCAATATAAAAACTTAATATTATTCACATAGAGTCTTTGCGGGAAAATCCTGTGTTCAGGACATATTTTTTCCCATATACCGTCTGAAGTTGTCACCGAGGGGGCCGCATCTCGAAACAATTTTATCGAATGCGACACGCAGTAGCGCTTATGTTCACGTTGTAACATCCACACGACGATCATTTCCTTTCGATCTTAGCGTTACGTTGAAGTCGAGGAAATCATCGTCTTGTGAACGACTGTCTCGTATACGGGAAAACCGTATACACGAAGTAATCGAATCGAATAGTCGCTGTGAACGTAACCTTATACGAACGTACACATACTCGAGCAATAGTTTAGTGAAACACATTTAAACAACAAATTTTATTTTGTTATTAATGACCAACAATATATAACACTTTTTAAAACTTTCGTTACATAGTTAATAACAAAGACTTTCTTTACTTGAAATATATTTTTTCAATTGAATTTGACCTTATCATTTTGTATTGGTGGTAGAATTCCAATGCAGAAATCCGTCTAGGTAGGTACCACCGCAGTAGTTAATCTGCCGTGAAAAATTAATGAGCAAACATTACCCTGTTTCGGTCTGAAGAGCACTGATAGATAAGCTGGGCAAATAAAACTTAAGGACAGATGTCTAATAGTGACGAGGACATTGCGATCACACAAATATTCTGGGTGACACACCATTTGTTACCGACAGACGTTGCACTTACCATCAGGTAAACGATTTGCTCGTCCCGCATCCACTATCTTTAATAAAAAAATATTTATTTATATAGGCAATCAAACAATTCTAATACCAACGGCTAAGGACTAGAGCTGAAGGGCAGGGCAGGCAATCGTTTGAAAATTTCATATTACGCGAGTAGACTGAGTTCGATCCCGGTGCCAGCACCTTAACATTGTAATCGACGATGAAAGAAAACAGCACAAAACCTGCAATTCTAAAAAATAAAAAAAAATCAAAGGCATGCCGCCAATCCAAATCTAGGCTCCAAAACTCTCCTGGCAAAAATCATAGAAGGCCTGAGCTCTACAAAGCTATAAAATTGGATATAAATGTAGACGTGTTAACACGTTCTTGACACGTTTACATTTATTATTGAGCGTGTGGTAGCGGCTTATATGAACCTACCACTCCATCTCATTCCGTAGTTGTCATAAAAGTCGACAGAGGGAAAATTAAAACCAGAAGATGGGCAGCAGCGTCTTCTTGGAACATCAGAATAAATAAAATGCGGTTGCTAACCCGCCTGCCAATCGTGGCAACTACGGCAAAATTCTCCCCAAAATTAGAGCTACAAACTTTTGTAGCAATCAATGAGGGAGGCCTATATTGAGTAGTAGTCTATTGATAGACTGAAATGAAGCTTGATGATGGTAAACATTTATTACCTCTGTACTAAGCAAACTATAGCCACTTGACTCCGGAATGGTTGTAATTTTAATATTTTTGTTGTTTTTGGTAAATAATATTTAATTATAACGTACGAGTATACTGTAGTTTATAATACTTTGTGATGATAAACATCGGCCACTAACAAATTCAATGTTCATTAAAAGTAAGTTTGAACATTCTCAATTTTAGTGCAATGAAATTCACTCTACAATGTAGTCAAATGTATCTCTCTAATATCTGCCCGTGCGAAGTCTGGGCGGATCGCTAGTATATATATATATATATATTCGAAAAGGTGACGAAACGAGCAAAACGTTCACCTGATGGTTAGTGCAACGTCTGCCCATAACAACTCACTCGCGTACTATATTTAAAGCGAACTTCCGGCCCCTGTACTACCACAATGGAATCATTATATTATACCATACAACGGAAAAATAATTACAGTAATTAGTAATTATATATTATTTTTTAGTATTTCCATTTATAACTTCTTTATTCTGATAACATAATAATTATTGCATGTGAAATATTACAAACTGTATATTTTAATAAAATATGTAACATAAAAGTTAAATGTAAATTATTAAATATAGAGTTATATTTTATAACTCATCAAGAGAAAATTTTAAAATTATACTGGATATTTGACAACGATTGCTCCGTAAAGTGCATTATTAACAGTAAAAAGCTTTAAATAGTAGCTAATATTACAGTTATTAAGTATGTTTTACGAGTAAAATGGAAAGTAAGCTAACTGGGTGCGACTGCGATATGAATTGTTTTACACAATTTCGACTTAATTTAAAATATGATGAAACATCAAATGTTTCCTAATAACCAATTACCCATCAAACATGTTTGAAAGTAACTTTGACCGATAATTTTGCTTTGGTAATACACTATTGGGCAACTTATGAGGAATGTATGTACGTATGTAGCTTTAAGACTGTCGTAAGCGTTAGACTCTACAGGCTTCCTAACGAGTAAACTTCAATTGCTGTACGGTTTCTCTCTCCATTATAACGTAGGGAATATAAACGTCACTCAGACTGAATGGTGCATTGTATCGCATTGAATGAAATGACCCGTATCCGCGCTAACGAGGGCTGCTTTGATGCAAGAAACCATTTTCACACTTTAAACCCTAACAAAAGGCTGAAACGTATCTTTATGACCTCTTTTCGGTTTTGCGGTGGGAATGTCAATTACGTTGATAGCGATCTGTTTTTTCCCTTTATAAGGTGTTTATGTCCAGATTTTAAACAGCTTAAAGAAAGTGCATTGATACGAGTAATTAAAGTGCCCCTATTTTTTAGTTCCATCTAATCCTTTTCCAAGTGGTATCCTATGCGGAATTTCGTCTAAATAGATACATACGACTTCAGTGTCAGTTATTCTATCGTCAAGCAGTAGTATGAAAACATTACAGTGTTTCAGTCTGAAGGGCAGTGTAATTATGAGAATTTGTAATTGACGCCTTAGAGTGACAAACTCAGTGTAGTCCCACACAGAAATATTCTGAATGAGGAGTCGTACTAACCATCAGGTCAACGATTACCTAGTCCCGATATCTTCCATATTACCCCAATATGCCAGAAAAAACCTCATGGGTTCAGACAGATGGCGGAATAACAATCGCAAATATGCCCGACCTAAATTGTGGGTTATACAAAGTTTTGTGATGACTCCTTTACCAGAATTAATTAAATTATCACACAATAGTCCTACGGCAAAGCTTTTCTCTTTTAAAAGTGATTTACATGTTGATTTTGCATAAAATATTAAAAAGTGATTTGAAAACAGAGCTTCTTCGTAATTTATATTTTTGTGGTCTTATATGAGAGTCGAGACGTCTAGTTGCCTAATAGTGCTTTTGAAACCATGAATCGCACTCTTTCACCACACATTTCCACATTATTTGTATATTAAAATTACTAGTAACCCGGCCGACATCACATCAGCCACTAAATAACGTATGCGACTTATGTTGGCTGTGGCCATATGTTAAGTGGGAAGGCATTTGCGAGGATTTTGCCATTCTATTTTAACATATATATCAATGATTTGCAATTAAAAACATTTTATTTTGACACAAAAACAAAAGACACTGTATATTAACTTAGAACAATAACACTACATATATATATCGGCAGTAGCTGCTAGTATTAAAAAAAAAATTAATAGCGATTATAATCTACTGGAGACATCAACGCATTTGCCACATAGCTACCACGATTTTTATGCATTTGCAAACTGTTTTACATAGTAATTATAAAGTATTTACTATCACTAAAAATGAATACCAGCGGTAATCAGGGCGACTAACTATTGCTGCACAGGGACCATCATAATTTACATTCACATCATAGTTTAGTTCTTATTAAGACTCAAATAACATAACACACGTCTCCTTATGATTAATCCTGAAATTACTATACCTTTTACGCACCAGCTTAAGATTTGTCCGTGAATGCGACACACAGTCACGACATTTATAACTCAGGAAAACACATTTAGTGTGATCTGTTTACAAAATCCGGACACTCCTAAGTACTTTTAACATCGCCGTCTTGTATTCAGACGCTAATGACCATCACGAAAACGATCGCCAATATTAAAATGAAATAAACTTTTCATCAGCTTGTTCATAGTCGACTTTTAAACATTGGGAGAGCCCAAGAATGGAGGATATGGCGTATCACCACGCTTGTCTATCATCTACGCATGACCAGAACAGTTTTCATGAAATTTTAAGAAGCAAAATCAACTGCAACCCAAGCAATAGACGTCGAGAAACATTTTTTTTTGAGTTGGAAATCTTAGACAGAAAGATGGATTTTTTTTTTTGTCATCGGTTCTGGAAAAAATTACTTTTCGAGTGACAACGGTTTTGTAACAGCAGTACAATATATTAAAGCAATTCACCACTGACTTTCACACTGATATCTCCGATGCTGCATGACCTATTGACTTGAAATTTGGCATGCATCTTCTTTTAGCGATGTAGACAACCACTAAGAAGGCTTTTACGAACTACAGATATATATATATATATATATATATATATATATATATATATATATTTAAGACATACTAGTTTCCTCATTATGTTGTCTTTCACCGTCGTTGACCAACACATAAAATTGCAACCAACTATGTTTTAGTGGTTTCGGCACCGGGGTACCTATGTAGACGGAGTGTTAAACATAACTTCCGTGCGAAGCTGGGGCAGGTCATTTAGTGAATAAAAGATAAGTGTGGTTGCTTACTTAACAAGCACCCAGTCCAAGGTATACTACTGTACTACTACTGGTGGTGGATTCCGTCTAGGTAGCCAGGGCCAGTTATTCTGCCGTGAAGCAGTAGTGTGCAGGCATTACTGTGTTTCGGTTTGAAGAGCACTGTGAGCTAGCGTAATCACTGGGCATTTGAGACTTAAGAACTGATGTCTCAGGGTGACGGGCGCAGTGTGGTGTCACACAGAAATATTCTGGGTGACACAGCATTTGTTGTGGGCGGACGTTGCACTTACCATCAGGTGAACGTTTTGCTCGTTTCGTCACTTTATACAATAAAAAAAAAATGAAGTCCTGGTGGTAAGTGGTTATTGATGTCCATCAAGTTATTAGGTACGTTATCACCTCTCAGATAAGGAATGTAATGGGATACGTCGTTGCTAGTTACTGAGTCTCGTCCGAGCTGTCTTTGAGTCAAATATGTAATTGCAGTTTGGCTCTGGCACGCAATGACACTACAACCGTAATAAAGAAGAATGGAAATACATATTTTATAGTGCGATTTCAAAAAGCCTATTTTTATTGGTAAGAGGGATGAAACGAGCAAGACAGCCTCAGTGATAATCTGTGGGGGTACCTATTACAGTACTGGTTTTCAATCGGGACCTTTATTGACTCCACGAACAACCTTACATAGACGAAGTACATGGAATATAAACAAAGAGGTTAGATTTTCGCAAAGGATAAGTATTTGTGTCTTTCAAACAGTTGTTTTAGATCTGCGTGTGTTTGTGTATGTGTAATTAATTAAGACATTAAAGTTTAAATGCCTTTATTAGTTTGAGTTAGGTTTATTTAGTGAAGATTTTAAAAGAACACCAAGAAATTGACATTGAGCTTAATTATATTATTAAACTCTGTTCTTGTATAACTTCACCTCTGTCATCTATTACGTCATAGGCGGATCTTATAGAAGTGTTATTATACGTAAAAACGCTTTTCCTTTTACATTATTCAATACTTATTTACTATCTCTCATTCTAATCTATCTATCTAATCTATCCCGATAACCGTTGGGGAAGAAAGGTTCTCGAGTGGCAACCTCGTACCGGCAAACGCAGTGTAGGGCGACCCCACACTAGCGACGACCTACACGGTTTTGCAGGAAGTCGATGGATGCAGGTGGCTCAGGACCGTGTTTTGTGGCAATCTATGGGGGAGGCCTATGTTCAACAGTGGACTATGGTAGGCTGAAATGATGATGATGATGATGATTCTAATCTATTTATTTTTCGCTTTTTAACTTTAACGCAATAATATCTATCAAGATGCTTCTGCCAATATTATTATCTGTTTTTCATAGTATCAAGTGACTCATCCAGAAGGCCGTTTACCTTACCACGCGTGCCCATAACAATTATGGTGTCACCCAGGACTAGTTCTGTGTAGCGCCCCACTGCGCTCGTCACCGTGAGAAATCTGTTCCTATGTCTCAAATGTACAGTAGTTTCCGTGCCCTTTAAACACAGTGGTGATTCCACAACTGCTTGACGGCAGAATAACTGAAACTGCGGTGCTACCTACAAGTTTCCTGCATAGGAATCTTAACATCAGTAAAGGAATATTATTCTAACACAACAGGTTTGCTAGAATCATTTGTATAAGATTGCTCTGAATTAAACGTTATTTATTTTCAAATAATGTCGTTTATGAAATTGTATAGTATTTTTTTTTAAATAATGCTAGCAATGCTGTAGTAACATTACTAATATTCCTGTTAACCACTCCAACTAAGCGTAAAAGCTTGTGCTAGGAGATGGTTCACGACAATAGTCGAATGGCGAGCTCGATCCTGCGACGTCATGTTTCGCAGTCCGTACCCTAAACCATTAGGCTATTGCCGCTTCAGTTCAGTAAATAAATAGTATTTGATGAGAAAAAACATGAAAATAAGGCAAATTATCTTAATTATTCCGTTATTCAATTTATTATGTTCGGAGCAGTGTGGCTTAGTTGGTACTAAGCCCACCCCACCCATATCTCATTCACTATTAATGAGAGAAAGCTTTTGCCCCGCTGTGGAACCTACAAAGACTATTATTACAATATTTAAATTCTTAAATAAAATTATAGAATGTAAGATATGTTATAACATCCGTGTACGTCATAAAAATTTTGAATGGACCTGCTTTCGAGGTGCCCTTAAGACCTATACGTATCTTAAATGATTTCATTGTATAAGAACAATCTTAAGTTTTTACCCTGATGACGAGGACGAGATAAAAACTTTACCGCAACTTTATGTGCACGCTTACCTAGTGATCGGCGAAATAAGAAAAATAACCTTGAGATAATAAAAATATAAATATCCAAGGATGCAAAAATATTTTCAAAGGCGTATAAAGTCCTGGACTTTATATGCCTTTGAAAAGACGCTATAAAGGACTGTGGCATATTTTAATCGGTTACAAAACCCCTATCAAATAAATAAGATCCTGGCGTATGGTGGCGGCTTAAGAGAATGCACCCCATCCCATTCTGTGGGTGTCGTAAAAGACGACAGAGGGAATATTAAAACCAGAATATGGGCAAGAGCATCTTCCTGGAACATTTGAATAATCAAACTGCGGTTGCCAACCCGCCTGTCGACACCCACGGGGTGAGATGGAGTCGTATTTTCTCTTAAGCCGCCACCACACGCAAAAACATTAGAACATGCGGTTGTCTATATGTCCCTGGGGATAAGAAAGCTTAGTCAGGAATGACAAGGCACAATTTACAGTACTCGATGATCGGATATGCCGCAGACGTATTGCGAAGTCTCTTGTGTCATGAGCGCCATTGGTACTTATAATAAAAATACAGCAAGTTCACTAAAAGTGAACATTCTGGCCGTGTGGTAGCGGCTCAAGAGAATCTACCACCCCATCTCATCCCGTGGGTGTCGTAAAAGTCGACAAAGGGAAAATTAAAGCCAGAAGATGGGCAGCAGCATCTTCCTGGAACATCATAATAAATAAACTGCGGTTGCCAACCCGCCTGCCAAGCGTGGCAACTATGGCAAAATGAGAGCTACAAACTTTTGTGGCACTCTATGGGGGAGGCCTATGTTCAGCAGTGGACTAATGGTAAGCTGAAATGGTGGTGGATGGTAGAACATTCTGGGATATCAACAGCCTTCTATACAGTTTTGCTAGAACCATTGCAAGTTATTTCACATTGTAAGTTTAGGCATTTGCATTAACGATTTTAATACCATTAGATGACGTAACAATCAAATTCCCCACAAAAAAGCAACTTTTTCGGTATAAAAAACGTTTTCTCTTAATTGTCTAATTTGAAATTTAAACATATCTTGCATGATTGACGCTATGCTAGTTATAGTTTTTTTTTTGCAATTATTTTAACAGTTTTGCAATTCAAATTTTATATCTCTCAATGTCAATTTGCGCTTCATTAAGTTCCGTAAAAAGTCAATTCCACAGAGTACGTGGTTAGAATGTCTTGTGTACGTAACAGAAAGCAAAAATTAAAGTTTTAAAATTTCGCTCCCTTGTCCAGTTTAATTCTTCTGGAAGCAGGAGGTTAGTAAAGGTTTTTATTTTGAATGAATTCGTACCTTCAATGAAAATATTCGATTACCCTTAAACTTATTTCGTAAAATGTAATACGTATTGCTACAAATTACAATTTATATAGCGGTCTTACCTATATATGAGATTATAATGTTAAAAAAGTGAACAAACGTACCACCGTTGGGCATAAGAATACTTCAATTTTAAATAGATTCTCTCACGCTTTATATAAATTCACTGAACTATTTTCCCTACAAAAACCTACGTCCATCGACTTCTCGTGGTGGTCCATCGTTCAGTGGTGGCTTGTACTGTACTGCGTTTGCCAAGTTCACCATAATTATGAGAAATTGTCATAACAAGGTTGAGCCGTGAAACGGTAACAAACAGACAGAGGAACAGAGAGAGTTACTTTCGCATCTATAATGTTATTTTTATGAACAGGATACGAAGCTAGTGGTAGTACCCAACCATCTTCTCTATAAAAATTAGAGAAAATTCTCTTATTTTTATTTCAATAGCGTCGCGAATCATCTTGGTAGCAATCGGCGTTCTTTTGCAAGGATTTATGGTCCATCAAATCTGATATAATGGTTGGGATGATCCAGAACATGGTTACAAACTGCAGACTGCCTAGCGTCACACAGCTTGAGCCTCACGTCGGCTATGGTTTTATAGATCTTTTTGTTTGCCCATTTGTAATAGAGACCACATTCACAATCTAGTTTGTATACCCCTGCATCTTGTAGAGGGACATTACACTTGATATATGGTAAAAACTGACTTGTCTTCTTCAGCGGATTGAAAAATGTTCTTATGGAAGCCCGCATCAAGATATTATATACAGCCGGTACACGCTCGACTTTGGCCGATGTCACTCGGTTCCTGTGACGTAGGCGCGGGACCCGAAGCTTGTTGTCATGCTTAGATTAGACTAGCTAAGACTATGCTCGCCCCCAGCCACGGAACCATCATCACGGCAACCACTGGTTTGGCGGCGAGAAACAGAAAAGGATTGTGTAGAAAAGGCAATAAAAATTTCATGTCAATAAAATTGCATGAAATATTAAAACAACTATTTTGGCATTTCGATTTTTAAATGAAGCACCTACTTTAATATGTCCATTCGAATAAATATTACTTAAGCTTCTACTAATACTTATTTTATTACAAAATATATGATCGTCATAATTAACGCTGCGATGAAAGCATCTTATTATACTATAAATTATTTATGATTTTTGAGTACCTCAATTAGCACCTTCGATCATGATGAGAGTCACACAGCCAAACGATAAATATATTGGTTATTATATACAATCAGTTTTGAACGGACCCCAATGTAACGGTGAGAACATGAAACTAGAGATGGTCTGTACTGTAAAATGTGTTTTTGAACAATAGTTTTACATACAACGCCGTGTGGTGGCGACGTTCGAGAATCTACCACCCCATTTCATCCAGTGGGTGTTGTAAAAGTATATAAGCATAAGAAATGCCTCCAACTAATAGCGGAATAATCTCAAATATAAAAGTAAAGTAGCCTATAAATGTCCCGCTGCTGAGCACAGGCCTTTACACTAGCCGTCAGTGCCCTTCAGATCGCAACGCAGTAATGTTTGCACACTACTGCTTCGCGGCAGAATAACTGGCCCTGGGGTAGTAGTTAACTACACGAATTCCTTTTTAGGAATACTACCACTAGTAAGTGTATGTCCGGCAGTGCCATTTTTACAGATTGATAAGGTAAAAGAAAAAGAATTTAGCTCAAACATGATTTTGGACCCGGGTAACAAATACGAAAGCAGATACTCTAAGAGTCCTCGTCTTACTTATCGGAGAAATTAATAAGATGTTACTTAAATGACTAAGAATTTACTTAGACAAAACATGTATAAAACATGTAAACATAATATTTAGTTCTTAAAAAATTTATAGCTAATTTGAAAGCGATGGTGTTTGTTATTAATATATTTACCGGGTTTCGTAATAACGTCATAACTGTTGCAAGTGAAAGTATTGCAGTAAATCTTATTTTCCTACCCGCTTTGATAAAAAAAATGCATTGACGTAGTTTTTGGATAATAACCGTTCATATAGTGATCATATATGTTTATGTCTTCGGGCTGATAATTGTTTTCCAACTTTTTTGAAATCCTTCATTGTTCTGCAATCTACACTTATTTCAATTTTAATCTTCGCCCTCTGCTATTAAATTGCTCTCGAGACTTTAATGATAATTATGCTAATGACTGTTAAGCAACTTACATAATAACTGCAACTTACATAATGCATTGCAGCTACATTTATAGGTTCTTACTTTCGCTTGTGATTGATCGCATTACACGTAAGTAACATTTTCACCCTATTCGAGTTATTATATACAGCTGCGCCCCGCCGGTTCACCCGAGTGATATAACCCTACCACCATGCGCCTTACGTTCGGCCGTTCTGGTAGTGTTCAGTTCAGCGTGCGGCTAATTAAGGTCGTAGCAAGAAGTTTTATAGCCCATCATCATCATCATTTCAGCCTATCTTAGTCCACTGTTGAACATAGGCCTCCCCCATAGATTGCCACAAAGCACGGTCCTGAGCCGCCTGCATCCATCGACTTCCCGCAAAATCGCGCAGGTCGTCGCTCCATCTAGTGGGGGGGCGCCCTACACTGCGTTTGCCGGTACGAGGTTGCCACTCTAGAACCTTTCTTCCCCATCGGTTATCGTTATATAGCCCATAATCTTTCTCAATTAGCAGGCTATCTAATGCAAGAATACTTTTTTAAAATCAGCTTTGGCTTTTCCAGAGATTAGCACGCTCTAACTTACAAACACTTAGCTTTATAAAGATATAAGATATGTAGGATAAGTTCAGGGGTTATACCGATTTAACATTAAATTATCTAGTACCTACCGCAGTTTAATTCTGAACTTATATTATAGGAAAGAAAGATAAATTGGTAAGAGCGGATCTTGCATGTAATTCTATTAACTATATTGTATATACGAATATGTACTTATACCTAGTCCACAGAGAAGCAAGGTCGTAGTTTGTACATATAATTTCCTCTTACATACATCGTGAACTATATCGTCGCTGTAGCGTGTGGTTATTTTTATTTACAAATTTTTCTATATCTCCAATATATAGAGTTAAGGTAAAGGTCAAATATTCAAAGCCTTAAAGTAGAGCTTACAGGTTGTGACTGATGACTCTTATGGCTCTGATACTGCACCCTTACCTACCTCTGATCTTGTTGCATTAAGTACAATATTATGTCCCGCACAGTTGGCAGCTTCCGACAGTATTAGAACGTTACCGTTGTAGTTAAAATTTAAACCAATAAATAAATAAAGAGTGAAATAAAAATATTTCGCATCTCGCGTTGTTCAATAAAATTCACTAATCGTGTTGCCAAATTATAACACAAAATGGTTATTTAAATCAATGAGAAAAAAATGCGCTGTTTTTGTATAATATTAATTAACTGAATACAGTGGCATTAATTGATCTCGTTATGAACTAATTAGACACTTCATTAATCATGTAAGGTACTTTCTTGGCGCCGAATTTAAAAATTAAATGTTTTATTAAATAACTATGTTATTATTATAGCTTTTTATTTCTTCCAAATTATAAGGGCTATAATTGTTTATGAATTTAACTTTATAATTTGAGCTATACATTTCAGTCACGGTACACGAGTTGGTCTTACCCCCAAGGCACCAATAGATGTTTCACATCCATAACTAAAAACATTAGTTAAAACTTACATTACTTTTCAATTACTCTTTTTATAGAAAAGACAAGCAAGTCGTTCAAGTAATGGTAAGTCACGCCTGGCCGTAACTTACGATTTCACCCAAAACTTTGCAACGAAAAGTTCTGTGTAGCTGTAATTACACTTGCGATTAGAACTAAGTCATATAATCCATTTACACATACAACAGGGATACAAAGTAAAGTGTTCAGCGACATAAACTGAATATTTTAAAAAAAGATACAAGTAAAATATTTATTGTTATTATCTTTAATTTAAATAAAAAAAAATTGAACAAGCTTCTATTTATAAATGACATATTTAGAATATATACACGAGGTCGGCTTATTTTACGTGAGTGAAACAGCGGGGCCCGCCTAGTTAAAAATAAAGAATCTTTTTACTTTTACCTCATCGCGAATAGCCTTCAGCGATAAAATCGATATGGATCGTTATTTCATTTTTACCGTCATGTTGGTATTAGTTACATTTGAAAGTAATGTTTTAACGCTATATTGAAGACAACGCGCATTTGTTTATGGAGTTAGAAAGTGGATCTATAGCGAAGCACTGTGTAGGTGGCTAGTGTATGATAGATAGAAACTACTTATTTTTGTATCTTGTACGCAAATTGACTTATATACGAATGTATATTAAACTTGAATCGCGAAAAACAATTTTGACGTTAATAAGAGCTTTAAACAAGCCTAAATTTAATAAAGAAATTTTGACTTTGACTAATATTTGATTGGCTGAAATGATGATGATGAACAAATATTAAAAACACGCATGCATGATATGCCACTTGATGATAAACTGTCAGATAAAGACCTATATCTATAATTTAACAGTTGAATCTCCTACTTCCGGTCGTCTTCAATCACAATACGATATACGACCGTTTTATGGTGCCTTTCTATACGGTACTAGATCACTCTCCGGTCTAGTCGACTCAGTGAGGTAATTTTGCTTCCTGCAAAAAGATACCTTGTAGCTCTTAATCTAAAAATCTGCCGCTTAACTGCAGTAAGGAATAGCAGACTTCAAATGTCGACGATAATTATTTTTTTCAAAAATGCAGGTTTCACGATGTTTACTTCTCTACACCTTCACTGCCGAGCACCTGGTAATTCTTCACTTAATATTTTAATAAATATTGAAATAAAAGAAAATATTTAAAAAAAGTACGTCTTATGTACATTACTTAATAGTCTCTGTTTTTATACGACTTTTCTTTATGGCTGCTTTGGTAAACTCAGTATTGCTTGCAATACTGCGATGGCGTACCTTTTGAATATTTATGAGTCCCTTTGCCATGTATAAAACATAAATAATTTTCTTTATAGTAGGCAAACATGTTTTATAGCATCAATATAACCAGCACATATATATATACGTCCGCTCTTCGTGACGATAATGGAAATGAACAGTTTTATTTTATTATACCAATTACATTTGTATGTACTTGGTATGATAAACAAGAAGTTATTTGTTACTTTCATATATACATTTTATAGAAATAGCATAAGCGATTAGTGGGTATGAATGCCTTATAACCTTTTAGTGAGTGTATCTGTCTTTGCGCGTACATTTCTGGCATTATAATATCTCCTGGGCATTTGACAGATATCGACGCTATTCCTAAGTTGTCGCAGTGGTCGAAATTGGCCAGGAGAACATCATCATCATCCTTTAATAACTTTAATTTAAAACAGACTTCTTGTAAAACAGTTGTGTGTTAGTAAATAGGCAGGAGAACAACTATTATGCGGCCGGCCTATAATATGGTTTAATTATATATTTTATTAAATTTATTTGAAAAGATTAGTGTTATTTATTCACTACCGCACCGTGCTTTTTTTACTTGTTAATGATCAATGTTTAACTTATTTGTGTAAAATTTCAAATTGTGGCTTTTTAGATCTGATTGTCTTGTGAATGTCCTCGTCACTAACACTGCATCGTAGCCAACCCCCGATCTTACCACATTATAGTTACATAAAACGCGGTTAGTTTAGCATGTATGATTGCGCGTACACTTGTAGCTCTGTAATATCTCCTGTGCAGTTGATAATTTCCGACAGTATTCAGAAGTTGTCGCTGAAGACGTTTAAGACATATATGATGACATTTAAGATTTAGTTTTAATATTTTACCTAATGCACTTATTTGCAAAAAGAAGCTGGAGTCAATAACTTCAAATTTACGGGCACGCAGTGTGTTGCATTACATTCGAACACGTTATATTTACATACATACATAAGATCACGACTGTATCCCATAAGGGGTAGTCAGAGACTGGGTACTCACTGCAAAAACAGATGACTGCCACAATCCACGTTTCACCAAAACAATATCACTTGGTATGATAGGTGGTGAGCCTATCGCCATCATGCGCTGTTGGATGCACAGTGCAGTTTAATTCCTTACTCGCCTTTTACGAGATCCATTGGATGAGATGGAGTGGCAGTATTCTTTTATCGAGCCGCCACCACACGGTTATGTTTAAAATGTGAAAATTGACTTGGGTACACATATTTCAAAAACCCACTTCAGTTTTCGGTAAATGCAACCGACAGAGTTCTGACGTGAACATTGTCAATAAAAACAATTAACTTCACTTTGGACGTATCCAATCGTGTTCATCCGAAATATTGCACGAGAACCGTTTCAATTCAATGCGCTACCGGATTTAACAATGGCATGTATACAGGTTTGTGGAACATGTACAAGTCTATCATATAACCTTTAACTAACAATATACGCTACTTTCTTATTGCACGGTTTGCATAACTCTTTTGAACGTTCATTTAACAATTTTGTTTTAAAAAAAACTTCAAGGAAGAATATTTACGATAAGAAGACTAGAACACTAAAAAATATTGTTATAAACATTCTGTAGCTGTAGCTGTATAGCGCAAGACGTAAGCTAGGATTAGTCAAAACCGTATTTCTAACCAAATCTTACCCAAAGATGAGTAAGTGTAAGCTAGGCAGAGAGTTAGAAAATTATATATCTCTCAATGACACAACAATAACGCGAAAAATAAAAGTGGATATAAACACTTCCTTGCCCAATCTCCACATAGCTACTGTTTCTTCACAGATTTTCTCATAAAGGGAAAATGAGGCATACCTGAATAAAACTTTGCCTAGTTCATCGAAACTACCAACAGGCTTTTTGTCACATTTAAATAAGGCATAGTCTTAAAATTATTACTTCGAATTATCAAGACGTGATATGTGATAAACAATAAAGTGGCTACTCGGGGCTCAATGCCTGTCTGCTAGTTCTAGATTCAAATCCCTGCCGAAGCCAATATTTGTGTAAGAAACAAATTATTGTTTTCCGAAGTTGATGATCTATAATTGTTCTGTATCTCTGTCACTAGCTTTCTTCTTTCCTACGATCTCATCGTATAAGCCTTATATTAGGAACAAAAAAGTAAGACAAGTGAGTGCCCTCTACACGTGAGTTTATTCTTACGGCAATGCTTGTCTGACGACATTCTGATTTTTCAAAATGTTCGCCCGGTTAGAATTAGTTATCATTGTCAATCATTATAGAAGGAAGTATGAACATAGAAATTATTTATGACATTATCGAAATAGAGTAGATAGATTATCTAACAATTAATATATTATGGTAATTTCGTTCCGTTAGGCACACAGGGACTAGTTTTAACTTGAATAAATATTGAATAACTCAAAACTTGTTTTTTAATTGAATAATAAGTCGTTCCATGTCACGATAAAGTCTATAAACGTTTGTCCGAAACTGTCAAAAAGTGATCAAACAACATAAAGACCAAGAACGACATTATATGAAAATTAATTTGAAGTTTTGGTTAACATTTATAACTTGAGTAATTGTCAAACCATTCCGTACTTCAAACGACGATCAAAATGGGCTAATGGTCAGTGTACTACTATAATTCGGATGCTGGGTTCGAATAACAGCCAGTGGCAAATATGCTAGTTAGTTTTTGAGTCTAGTTGTGCTGATGCCCTCTTGTCACTGACACTGTAACCTGGCCTAGCTGATCTAATCGCATGAGTAAGTTAGCATTGTTTCTGACGGTATTCGCAAATTGTCGTCTTGTTTCAAAATCGGCAATTACTGAGATTAAATAGGACAGCAATCTAATTTCGCTAATTTATATTATACTAGCTCATGCCCGCGATTTCGTTCGCGTGAAATATCCCGTGGGAACTGTATCATTTTCCGGGATAAAAGGCATCCTATGTCCGTCCCCAGGATGCAAAATATCTCTGTGTCAAATTTCTCCAAGATCGGTTCAGCGGTTGAGCCGTGCATTTATACTATAAGTATGAACAAGTGTGGTATTTGCTCTTTTTAAAAAATTTATCATTCCTTTTTATTGTCTGAGACAGTTTATGAAAACTAAATGTTTATTACTATTTCATACTTATAATTAGTATAATTATATTATCCTTATTTATGAGTTACTCAGGAGTTTTTTCTTCCACTATTCTATATTGCTACACCTCATCAAAATCTCACCACTCCATGGGTTGACTGGGAGAAATTGCCTAAAGGCATCAAGTCCGCTCTTTATGTTTATTTATTGTAAAGAAAGCGATAAAGGTTTAAAAAAAAAGTAAAAAGTTTCAGCCTATAAATGTCCCACTATTGAGCACAGGCCTCCTCTCATTTCTGAGAGGGTTTTGGAGCTAGGAAGAATCCGCCACGCTGCTCCAATGCGGGTTGGCGGACTTCACATGTCTTCGAAATATTTTTTATTCCTCAGACATGCAGGATTCCTCACGATATTTTCCTTCACCGCCGAGCACGTGGTAAATCAGCACTTAAAATTGCAATTAACAATTTTAGTGGTGCCGGCACCGGGAATCGAACCCAGGTCACTGGCGTACTATGAAATTTAAAGCGAGCGCCTAGCCCATGAGCTACCACGGCTCTAAAGGTTTAAAATAAATAAATATTTCCAAAATGAAAAGTAGCTTTGATTACTCTCTGAAAAGTCCTCAATGAAAGTATCGATAAAATCGATTTATCCTTTTCGGTTATTATCTCGGACAAACAAACAGACAGACAGACAAAAAATTTTAAAAACACGGGTTTGAGTTTTGGTATCCTGCAATTAGACGAGCACGAGATTAAGAAAAATCTTTATTTTCGAAATCACAGAAAGACACCCCAATTTTATTTATTTGTATTTATTTTATGTCTTCGACTCGTACGATCACTATTCGAACAATTAGTAATACGTAAGACTATACTTATAGAAATTAAAAACCTTAAACTGGTTTAAAGCATATAGGGAGTCGATAGTCAATAGTATACAGTTATCGAATCCGACAGCATAACAAATCTTATAAGACAACAAAATTTGTACGTATACTGCCTAAGAATTTGTGGGATATAGGGAACACGATGTTTAATTTATTTTTGACAATAAAAGAAATGTCGTAATAATAAGAAAATATTACTGTTGTACTTACACAAATAATTCTTATTTTTGATGCATTTCTGAAATAAGATCTTAAATTTAAAGACATAAAGCTCCCTTCATATAATTTACTAACATAAAAATCATAATAGCTTTTAAATTAAAACCGCAAAAGTAATTGTAAAATTCAATCTTAAAATCGTATGAATATGTATCGTATTAACATGAGCATAAATTTTTTTTCTGAGCTGAAAAGCAAGATTTGTAAATCGAAGAAGGACAGCTTAAGTTTGAAGAAGAGAGTGAACATTATATTTTCTAGGCTAGATTTCTAGACTGAAAAATACCATTTCTTAAATGTTACGATAGAACTATTTTTTTTCAACCCACAGGATCTTATAAAAAAATGTATATTTTTTTATGATTAAAGTGTGCGTAAGTATTTCTAAAAGTAAATAAATTACTAACTTAAGGTTAGGTTAGGTCTTCTTTATAACTCTTGATGGTAATGTTAGCCTTTTCTTTTTTAACATAATTCTTAAGTGAAATTAACACTTCAGTAGCCAATACAAATTCATTGTGCAAATTAATCCATACTTAAGACATTAATGTTGCTACAACTGATTAAAAATTATTTAATTGTAACCTTGGAATACCACATTTTTAAGAAACAAATATCCAAATCGTTACTATAGCTTGTTTTACATGTTTACATATATTTGCTATTTACTCTTGTAGCGAAAAAATGTTCCTTGTATAATTGAGTACATTGTCATATACATAAATAAATAATGTGACACAATCTTTATTCAAAAATGGACATCATGGCCACGTACCATATTTGATTATTTACCAAAATTATATATAAACACAATTTACGTACGCGTCACTTCATAATCGTACAGGTTTCTTAGTTTATTTTTAAATTTAACGAATTTAGACACTTCTTTACTCTTCAAGCCTGTCACTGTACGGTTGCTGTCTACGATGAAGATCGACTCGATTTTTTCTTTTTTACGAATATCCATATTTCCATCAACCCTATTAACGAAGTAAATTGTTGGTAAGTTAATATCGGTCACTTCATTTATGTCCTCGTCTGGGAAAACAACATAAATAACGGTCGGCAAAGCGTTGCTCTTTTTACCAATTTTTATATTATGAGGAGCAGTTGCGACTAAAATGTTATATGCATCTAATGGTTGTTTAATAATAGGTATGTTAATAAAATTTGCACTCTGCCAAGGCTGCGTTATATCTGTGGCGGCATTGGAACTATTCAGAGGATATAATAGTTTAGCTATCTGATTCGTGCATCCATTTGCCAGTTCTGCTGGGTGAGCAAAAACTGCATCTGAAAATACTTCCCGTCGAAGTAAAGGTTGTGGTATTTCTTGTGGAATTTTTGCAAAAAAAGCGCCAAAAGATTTTTGTTTAACTTCTTCTTTGGCGGGGGTAGGATTAAACTTTAGGCTGAATCCTTTGCTTAACGGCAAACAAATGTTTGTTAGGAAGGCCAAAAGCAGCACGCGGATAATCTGTGGAAAAGATCATAAGAATAAATTAATAAAAAAATTCATAGTTTGAAGCTACCTTTTGTCACGTGCTCGGCGGTGAAGGAAAAAATCGTGAGGAAACCTGCATGTCTAAGAAATAAAAAATATTTCGAAGACATGTGGAGTCCGCCAATCCGCATTGGAGCAGCGTAGCGGATTCTTCCTAGCTCCAAAACCCTCTCAGAAATGAGAGGAGGCCTGTGCTCAGCAGTGGGACATTTATAGGCTGAAACTTTGCTTTTTTTTAATGATTTAAAATTGGCTAATAAAAACCTATTCAAATCCAGATTTCTCGCAAGTTTAAGTCACTCTAGCTAAAACTAAATAAAAATCTTTACCTGTGTCCATGTACGTAAGTGCAGTAATTTACTTACACTTTTTAAACGGGCAGACGGTACAGGCATACTGGGTGGGCAAATGTCAAACTTACACTGTACATTGTGTTGATAGCAAATGTAACTAACTGGTCGTTGCGATTTCATTGTTTGGTTTGTTTTGAGACACGAATAGGTTCGGGATGTATAACTAACTTGACCATACGTCGCAATTTGAGCGGAACAGTCCCGCTTAAGGCTATCTCTGTCCCTCTGTCCCCAAAATACGTAAAAAGGTCCCGCTTTTACAAAACGAAACAGTAACATCAATAAATGATGCCAACAGTCCCATTCATATTTAAACACTGAACCTGATACATGGAACAAAATTTGGTCATCCGAAAAATATGGAAAGTCAACCTACCAGACTACGCAAGATCGGTTCTCATTTTCATTTTAGATAATGAAACATTTTATAGCAAAGTTACAAATATGTATTTTATACAATAATCATTTAAAGGCATCCCGCTCTGAGGGAGTAAATAAATGGTCACTTTATGTATAACTGGCGCAAAGGAAGCGCCAATCATAAACACAGCCACTAGACATCTTTGAACATAACTGTTTCACTAGCAGTATATCACTATTTTTTTTGTTTGATAAAGTAACGAGACGAGCAAAACGTTCACCTGATGGTAAGTGCAACGTTTGCCCATAACAGATGTTGTGTTACTCAGAATATTTCTGTGTAGCACCACACTGGTGCCCAGTGATTACGCTAGCTGTCAGTACCCATCAGACCGAAACAAAATAATGTTCGCACACTACTGCTTCACGGCAGAATAACTGGCCCCGGTGGTGACCGTCTAGACGGATTCCTGCATAGGAATACTATTACTATAAACCAATCGTTTGTTTTGCGTAGCTATGATGGTACGATCTGTCCATTATTTATAAAATTACAAATTGATTATTTATATTTAACAAAAATTATTTGCAATACTATTAACATTACTAACATTGCTGTTAACCACTCCAACTTAGCTTAACAGCTTATATTAGTATGTTCACGACAATAGTTGAAAGACTACCTCGATCCTGCGACGTCACGTTTCGCAGTCCGTGCCATAAACCATTAGGCTATTATTCTTAACAAATAATTAAGAGCGGTAGTATTGGTTATCTCGAATTTTGATGACCTGATGGCTCAGTTATCGACGTATTTAACGTAACGTACCTATTGAATCCTGAGTCCAGGGTTCGTATCACAACCGATGCAATTTTACGTATTGATTTACTACGTTATTGGCGGTGAAGGAAAACATCATGATTGAACTTGTCTGTGACCAATCTGAACTTAAGCCAAGTGGCGGGCTCATTCCGGCTCTAAAAACCGTTTCAAAAATTAGCGGAGGTCTATTGTCAGCAGAGGTGCATTTATAGACTGTCACCTATTAAGTAAATGATCATCAATCCTTCTGCCAATTGAGGCAACTACTGCAAGTTATTTCCTTTTGTCGTAGACTATTGGAAGATAAGTTACTGGTGGTAGGATTTCTATGCAGGAATCCGCCTACGGGTACCACTGCAAAACCAGTTATTCTGCCGTGAAGCAGCTGACGTTAATGTGTTTCAGTCTGAAGTTCAGTGAGATCTAGTGTAATCACTGGGAATACGAGACTTAAAAACGGATGCCTCTGCGTGACGGGCGCAGTGTGGTGGTACGTAGAAATGTTCTGAATCTTGATTGCGTTTTACAGATTTTGCATACACAACACTATTAGGTAATCGTAGTAGTCACGTACTCTGACCACTAACCCACGCGGCCGTCTTATACATACTGCTGGTATGGGCAGGCGTGACACTTACCATCAGGTCAACAACTTACTCGTCTCATCGCTGAAATACCGTGAAAACAGAAGCGGAAACTGGAAACACAAACAAAATTGAAAATTCTATATTAATGCGCCAAAGTAAATTTCATAAACTTTTAAATAAAACTTTTTATTAACTTAGTTAAATGATGCATAATAATGCGCGTCAAGCTTACGTAACTCCACGAATATCCACGTTAACCTCTGACTCCGAACATATGAAAAGATGATTTGAATATTTATATAAGAACCAAATGAGAACACATTAATTAAAATAATTTAAGACATGTCAATATCTTTTAAATAGCTGACTTATTAGAAACTAAAAAATATAACCAGTTTTTCGATCACAAATTAAAAAATCAATACCAAACGCAATCTTATTTATTATCCATGTCTATGGGACATATAATCCCTATGACAAATATTAAATAAATCGTTCTGTCAAAAATACGTTCCATAAATGACTCTTCAGTGACTGAATTTCTTAATCTTTGCTATATGTAACAGATTGCAAAGCCAAAGTAAGTTGGGGATATTGGATTTCTATAAATCTCAATATTTAAATGTTAGGTTAGGATTCACTACGCAGGAATATAATATATAGTATAGTGTAGTAAATCTGCAGTCGGAGCGTGAAAGGGAATGAAACATTTACAATTCATCATAAAAATCGAATAGCTAAAGAAAATCCTACGTAATAACTTAGAGATGTAGTTACTTAAGCCCCCTTCGTGACACGGTCATCGTAATTTAGGCTACATTTAATCTTTCTTATATATTGACAAAGTAAAAGTAACAGTCCAAAAATATCTCTATTCGAAACTCTCTTTAAAATGAGAAGTTAACGCCAAGGTAAACATACATACATACATACATAAGATCACGACTGTATCCCATAAATGGTAGTCAGAGACTGGGCACTCACTGCAAAAGCAGTTGACTGCCACAATCCACGTTTCACCAAAACAATATAATACACTTGGTGTGATAGGTGGTGAGCCCATCGCCACCATGCGCTGTTGTGTGCACAGTGCAGTCTTATTCCTTACTCGCCTTTTACGAGATCCATTGGATGAGATGGAGTGGTAGTATTCTTTTAACGAGCCGCCACCACACGGCAAGGTAAACCTCTCATTTTAAAGAGTTACGGAGCAGGGGAAAGACCGCCAAAGACTGCTCCAGCTGCTGCTGGTAAGCAGAAATATTTTTTCTCAGACATGCAGGTTTCCTAACGAGGATTTCCATGATTAAAATCTTAACAGCGTGAAGATCAATACTAGCAATCTGAAACTATTTAATACGGGTGATAATTAAAAAGCTGTGACTAGAGGCTTGTTCGACTAACGAACCTTCGCTTTAATGAAGTTTACCGTTTGAAGTTTCTTGTATTTCAATCTTCAATTGAGTTGTCATCTAAAGAAGTAATAAGTGGAAACTCATCGGCGACAATTGAAGATGGGGTATTTGAAAATGCATTCGTATCCATTTTAACTCGGTAATGACGTAATAAAAATATATTTTACATTTTTCTTGGCGATATGTTTTAGCGAATTAATAAAAGACGAAACAAACTGGTAACTTTTATTTTTACTAGTTGTAAATATAATCATTTTAATTTTTATCCCTTCCAGTTAATTTTAAATAATATATTATTATTAAAAAGGAACGAAGATCCTGAATTTAAGCAATAATACGTAACATAATTTTAAATTATTCCCTCTTGGCCGATTTACGACCACGGCGACTACTAATGAATACTTATCAATGGTAATTATCAACTGCGCAGAATATATAAGTATAAGCAAACACAGGAGCACTCACCCGTCCCAACCTGCCCGTGTTCGATGTAACGCTCACGCGTTAAGCTCGGAGGTAGGCTAGGATGCAGTGTCAGAGACACAACGACAATCACAACACAACCTGACCTGAAAACCGAAAAATTGTGTTTATGCACAAATGTTGGCTCCGGCTGGGATTCAAACCTTGGACCCGCGGCACGACAGTCAAATGCTGTAACCACTAGGCCACGCGGTCGTCAATATGAAATACACTAATAAAAAACATTAAAGCAACAACCCTTTTGAAATCAACACTTTATGTTGTTGTAATTGTAAAAAATTATAAACCTGTCATTGAGTGTGAATACTCATATATTGTTTGTTTAAAGTAAGTTTGTGTTGGGTAAAGGCTGGATTCTTAACATATTTGAGACAGCTCTCCCTGATTAAAAAGTTAATTTTGCAAAAATTGTTATATATCAGAATGTGTGTGTGTACCACACACACATTCTGATATTCATCAACATCATCATTTCAGCCTATCACTAGTCCACTGCTGAACATAGGCCTCCTTCATAGATTGAAACAAAAATTTGTAGCTCTCATTTTGGGGGGTCTTTAAGTGTCACAGCTTTTGGAATGGCTATTGTATTCTATTAAAAATACCACATATTTTATTTCTAAAACTGTCATTCTGTTTTGTGATTAAAATAATAAATAAATTAATTAATTAAAGCCACTAATTTTTAAAAAGAGATCGCGAGTCAGGCACCGCGATTGCCATTATGAAAAATAGCCGTACAAACAAATCAAATAACTAATTAAATTTAGTTGATTTTCCTCAAATAACTCCTTCGCATTTGATTTCAAAAACGGGTCTCATCAAGTTAACGACGAACGTTACAATTTTACAATACGACTTCATAATTTCAGAGAAGAGAATTTTACGATATCACATTATGCTTAAATGATAGGCAATGGGAAGTGTTATAATGGATGAGTTCATTTAAAAATAATACAATGTGACGGCCCTCAAAATTGACTTGTTATTTTACAAACAATAAATTTCACAAAGTGTTTAATGTCTCAATTAAACACTTTATTAAGAAATTCGCGAGGAATTAATTGAATACGGAAGTTCAACATCATTCTGCAAAATGGAGAAATTCTTTCAATAAAAATATAATACATAGTTTAGTTATAACTAATATTCAATTTAATTATAACAATAATATAGATAATGGAATCAGGCGTTACTTTGCGGAAATCCTTTATTGTAAAGGACAGAAAGTTAATTTGCTAAGATCCGCCGCTCACTCGGCGGCTGACTGTAGTAGAGTATCACTTGATAATGCCTCGTTTGGAGGTGAAACACATGTGTTCTCGAGTTCAGTGGTGTGTATTGCCTAGTGGTAGTATTGTAGTGGTGGAGGGTGTCTGGTGGCGGCTCCCGGTGGCGGTATTGGTTTTCTTGTGCACGCTGTTGAGGGAGGGCGGGCGGTGCTCTTCAAAACTAGGTAATACACATCATTTTACATTTTGCATGGGGATCTTAGCAAATTAACTTTCTCTCCTTTATTAAAAAAAATAATATAATTGGCAACCCCGTGGTGTTGTAGTTAGCGTACCTGACTTCTGCGTCGCAGGGTTCAAAAGGAAAAAAAATCATTAAAGAAGTGATGATCGCTGTAAAAGTACTCTCTATTTACTTTTTAGAATGGAGATTCTATCAAATATCATAACGAAAATGCTACCACGACCTGAGAAATAAAAACTTTGTCATTATTTGCACAACCTTTAGCGTTCTTAATTTTCTCAATCTATTAGCGTATTATTGACAGGGTGTGAAGATGTAGGAACTGTGATTCGGGCATTGAATCATCAGCGTAAGGCATTATATTAGAATGAAATATAGAATGTCTGACAAACAAAGGTGATTAATAAAGGATCCCAAACCGATATTGAAAAATTTGAGTTATCTTTTTAATAAAAAACTTTAATTTGTATACTCGAAAATACAAAAGTTCCGTAAGAAACGATTAATGAATGGCATGGAAATGGATTAAGGGACGCGGACGTCATCAGAGCGTGAGCGCGTACACCGCGGTGTGACGATGCACCACCTCTAAAATTGTTCTAAAATTTTTAGTGCTGATTTACCATGTGCTCAGCGGTGAAGGAAAACATCGTGAGGAAACCTGCATATCTGAGGAATAGTTATAAATATTTCGAGGACATGTGAAGTCCGCCAACCCGCATTGGAGCAGCTTGGCGGACTATTTCCCAGTCCAAAAACCCTCTCAGAAATTAGAGTAGTGCCTGTGCTGAGCAGTGGAACATTTATAGGATGTTACTTTACTTTTTTACTTTATGGAAATGGATATGACTTATAAAGCCGGTCATTTGGGTCATCATCATAACTTGCGCCTATCACTAGTCCACGGCTGTACATAGGCCTCCCCCATAGATTGCCACAAAAGTTTGTAGCTCCCATTTTGGGGGGATTTTGCCATATTTGCAAGGCTTGGCAGGCGGGTTGGCAGTTTATTTATTCAGATGTTCCAGGAAGATGCTGCTGCCCTTCTTCTGGTATTAATTTTCCCTCTGTGGACTTTTACGACACCCACGGGATGGGTGGTAGATTCTCTTAAGCCGCCACCACACAGCGTTTTTTAATAAAATACTAATGATAAAATGTAAAATTAAAAAAATGTTAATAATAAATGTAATAATAGCCAAACAAGTCTCTCAAAGACAATTTTGTCTATTTTTTAATTATTAAACAAATTGACGAGAAGAGCAAATCTTTCATCTGATGGTGAGTGCAATGTCTGTTCATAAAAACGGTGCTTAATTTTTAGCGCCAGAACATTTGTGTGGCAGCACAATGCGCTCATCAGTCTGAGACATCAGGTTAGCTATCTGTGTCCGTTCAAACCGAAACGGAGTAGTGTTTGCACACTTTGAAGTCGGTTAAAAAAGTAAACGTTATCGTCTACTTCTTCCTCTACTTTATGACTTAGCCACGGGCTTCAGCTTGTAAATTACAAAGTTAACCTAAATTGGACTACGACTGAAAACCTCTACTCGACTAAAATGTGTATTTAGACGGTTTCCTTCATAGAAATTCTGCCACTATGACTGATAAATACGATATATAGACCCATAACCAATGTTAAATCACCAATTTTTATCATGTCTTAAATTATGTTTCTGTTAAATTTAGAAACTTCGTTTAAGCAAAGAACTAACTATTAAAACTAACGATTTCAAACCTGCTTCAAAAGATACTCTAGATAGATTTTAGTATTTTTTTTTGATAATGTTTTTTTAAATGTATTTTGTCAGTGGAATCTCAGCCTTAAAATCAATCAAGCCTTAAACACAAAACAAGAGTATTAAACCTCCAGAGTAAAAAAACAATGGTCCGTCAATTGTGCCATTTGTAAAGAGAATTTACAAAGAGGTATTTTTTTAATAAATATACTTTTATACTTATACTTACTGACTTAAATAATTATTATATTTAAGTTATTCATATTATTATAGAAAGAGCCAGAAACTTTTTTCTTAGGTTACGAAATAAAGTAACATTTCAATCCGTTCTTTAAAAATAACAAGAATATCGACCTCAATCTGTATAGTGCTTAAGATATTGTGGCCTGCGGCATTTTAGGCGCGGCAATTTCATTTTAGCGATGTCCAGATTTGTCGCGTCTTCAGTAAAAAAAGTTTCTAGGCCGCTACTTGCAATTTAAAAAAAAACATTTATGATTGATTTTACATCACATATTTAAATTACTCTCACATCGTGGTTGCATTTATCGTATAAGATATTCAATTATAATAATGACTTCGTACTTAAACAAAATATACCTAGTAATACATATAGATAGTACGCGAGTGACCTAGGTTCGATTCCCGGTGCCGGCACCATTAAAATTGTTAATTGCAATTTTAAGTGCTGATATACCACGTGCTCGGCGGTGAAGGAAAACATCGTGAGGAAACCTGCATGTCTGAGAAATTAAAAAAAATATTTTGAAGACGTGTGCAGTCCGACAACCCGCATTGGGGCGTGGCGGATTCTTCCCAGCTCCAAAACCCTCTCAGAAATAAGAGGAGGCCTGCGCTCAGCAGTGGGACATTTATAGGCTGAAACTTTACGTTTTACTTTACATACAGATATTGCAAATGTTTAACAAATGGGCACGTATGTTAAAATGTAACAGTTCGGTTGCCGCAGTGACTAAGCGCTACAGCGTCGCAAGACACAGGTTCGGAATCGAACCAGATCTGCATTTGTAAGCGCAACTTATTTCTGTGAACGCATTTATTATAAAAAAAAATCTTTGTGTGTTTACAATTATTCAAAATCTCAATGGGGAGTAAGATTTTTTTTGACTCGTACCAAAAATGCCGTCGACGTAGTTTGCCATTCGTCACGTCTCATATCCGAGTAGGCTACAAATACTGCCTATCTTATATGGGAAAATGCGTGACTGTGTGTATTATTCACATTTATCATCAAAAGAGAATTTAAAAGAGATAAGCAGAGCTTCTCATAACTAGGAAACTCAAAATAGGTCAACGTAATTAGGTGCTAAATAACAATGTAATGGGTTAAAAATAAATGTCGTATATTCAACAAAATAGAGCTTATAATCAACGCTAAATATCTCATACAAGGATACACAGAAGACTAAATATCTCTAATTTTTTTCTAATTTTAAAATACTTTTTAAAGCATATAAGTGTTATCATAATTCCACCTAATGGTATCTGATGATAGGTTTCAAAATTGAGATCTTTTTGTAGGATTTCTTTTTTGTAGGATACATTATCATCATCGTCATTTCAGCCTACCATAGTCCTCTGTTGAACATAGGCCCCACCATACATTATATATATTTAAATTTTATTTATGTAGTTTATTGATTTGTTTTTAATAATTTGTGCACTGCCGTCCTTATTTGTCAAATTTTAGTTTTTGTCCATCCCAAGGTTGCCTGGAAGAGATCGCTTTAAGCGATAAGGCCGCCCATTCTATTTATTTATATTTTCCTTTTTTATCTTTTCTTATGGTGTACAATAGAATGATATTTAATTTAATTTAATTTAATGTTAGGCACTTGTTCTGATTTGGATTAATAAAACCACACTCCGAGGATACATCTAGAATATTAAATTGAAATGAAAAAATCTAACCCACAAGCTTATCACTGTCCCTTATTTCGCCTTGTTGCTCCTATAAACTCGAACTTATCATAACTTGCCCTCCGGACATATGATAGTATCGAATATACTAGAGCGCTGAGAAGATTATAAAAATCGCGATTAACAATGTTTCTGTTAAATCCTAAAACTTTGTTATTCGATAAAACAAAGATATAACTTTCTAGCAACGTTGCTAAGGTAGATATAATTTTCTAGAATGTTCGTAATAATATTAAACTCGATAACGATTTTAATAATGTGTTATAATTGCTAAAATAAATGAATCACCAGTACCAGCGACGTGCAGCGTGTTGTCAGGTGTTTTTGGACCTTTGTAGCGAAAACAAGGAAAAAGCTTTAGGTCGGATTGATATTGGAGATGAAACTTACGATCATCATTATGAGTAGTGCAAAAAAGTCGACCAGAAAACTCATCGCTTTTGGATTTTTGGTTTTCAAAAGAATCGCTTTGATTGATTATATAGAAAAATGTGTTTCCATAACGGGAGACTACTACTACGATGGTAATATTTGAAAGGCTAGTTGCTGTGATGGACAAAATGCGAGGAAGATGAGCAAAGGCGTGCTACTTTTGCACGGTAACACGGTGCATGTTGCGATAGCTGCTGTACAAAGAATAGGCTTTGAAATTTTTAAACTCCAATTCTATAGGTAACCCAGATTTGATATTATATATTTATTTTCTAAAATGGAAAAAGAGCTGCGGGGTATTTTGAGAAGAAAATCAAATATGTATCTATTCTATTCTATTTTAAGCTATCTGTAACCTCATATAAATAAATAAACTTATTTAATGTAATATTTAAATGAAATAAATATTTTAACATTTTATTTCGAATAAAAGTTACACACTAATTGTTAATATTAAGAATGTTGCTATTTCTGTTCAGCAGGCGCTGAAAATAACTTAAACGCCATTTAGTTGTAAAAAGACACGAAAGATGTTCGGTCAATAAAACATTTCCCTGACATAAGATTAAAATTCTTTTTCTATTCTTTCTATTCTTTCGATTAAAATATGTATGTCCGTGTCTCTAACGATTATTTACATTCTGGGGATATTACAGTGCACCAAGAACATCATGTAATTTAATATAGACTGGGCATATAATGTAGTGTTATCGGTGCATGTAGGGATGTCACCACTCTAATAGAGTATATAAATGTAGACAGACACACACACGTCATATTTACACGGGTCATCATCATCATTTCAGGCTATCACTAGTCCACTGCTGAATATAGGCGCCCCCTATAGGTTGTCACAAAAGTTTGTAAATCTCATTAAGAGGGGATTTTACCATAGTTTCCATGCTTGGCAGGCGAGTTGGTAACCGTGGTTTATTTATGCAGATTTTGCAGGAAGATGCTGCTGCCCCTTTCCTGGCATTTTATTTTACCTCTGTCGACTACGACACCCACATGAGATGGGCTAGTGGCTTCGGAGTAATACAACATAAAAAGAACAATAGTGTCCTGTGAATATTTGTTTGGTAGGTAAACTTATTAAAACATTTGTGTTGAGACATTCAAAGTTTTAGGATGTGATATTGATCAAAATGCCTATTTGTAACCGCAACTTTCTTCAAATAAATATAGACAACATTTTGTGGTTCAGAGTAATTTAATACCTGGCAACCCTATGCGTACAGCCTATAAAAGGCAGAGTATTTCGATCATGCTCCGCGCCTAACACAACTTTGATTGGCACCTAACAAACGCGTCGCTGTTGCAGTCTCAACGTAACGTGAAGCTCTTAAAGATTTTTACAGGCTTTTTAATCTTTAATAAAATCAATCCATATTGCCTTATGTTCGAAACAAACCGTAAAAACTTTGTACACTGAGCTATATTTATAAGGATTTAAAATTAGTTAAAAGAAATTAAATGAAATATAATATAGTCTTCGACGAATAATAAGCAAAGATCGATAAAATCAAATGTTAAACGCACTATTTATTAATTAACGCTCTTTAGTCACAAATAAATCTCAATAATCCTACGATAGATGCAAAGTATTATAAATACACAGTATCTATATACTGAATAGTTTTGTGTTCAAATCCAAAGTCAATATGTAACTAAAAATATATTTATTTTAAGGTGCAATATTTATCCCTTTGTCTGATACTCTAAGCCCCCAATCTTTAAGCTTAAGCGTAACATTTGATACAAGAATACAAACACAAATGCCTTTTTATATGCTTACACAAAAAACTTATATGATAGGTTTTTTTTTATGTATCATGTGCTGATATGGCTATGGTATATAATAAGACTCATGCTTGATGCACAAAAGACGTCGCTGTGGTCAAAATCGATTAGGTGAACATCGCCGACATCATGTTGAAATGAACAAAAAGGAATAATACCGCAAGAAAAATCTCGGTGAATGAATTAAGTCTAAGTGATTAAAGCCGCGGGCGTTATCCCAGGTTACAATAACAGACGTGGTCCGTAAAATATTGCTCCGAAATAAACGAGATATTTTTTTCACCTGAAAAGAATAAACTTGTTTAACAGCCTTTTTATGTCACATTTATCTTGCGTTTAAATCTCATAAGGATACTAGGTACTACGCAGCGGCGTCTATCTCGCATTTATATACACAGACCCGCCGTATTGTTTTGAGAACAAAATATACCACGATAATTTTCAATTTCCTAATACTTTTAGCTTTAATGAATTTAAAAGGTCCTTGTTATTATGAGATACTAGCTGTGCCCGCGACGTCGTTTGCGTTAAATTTAAGATTATTAAGAAAACTTTCAGAACTATAATTACATAAATTATAGTTCTGTAAGGTTTTTGATAAAAAATTGAAGTGTAGCGTGGAATATGTACACACACTTTGCATAGTCATGCGGGAAAATATCATACACAGATTGTTTATTGTCAGATCTTGAACGGATCGATCGGGAACGGAACGTACTTAAAATTACTGAGAATACGCGGGATACGTAGGAGAAATCCACAATCAGACAATTGATAGTTTATACACATTTGTTTGTATATGTACTTTATAGATTTGACGTTGTTACATATTGCAACATTAGGTTAGTTAGTAACTTGTTAACAGTATATCATCCCTGCTTTTGTTAACCTCGACGGTACGAAACCCTTCCCATCTTTGTCTCTAATTGTATGCTGTCAGTGCTCCCGGATATCTATTTGTTCAGCGACCGCTTTCCATGCATAATTGTAATTAAATACGCTGCAAGGTCTGTAAACCATAGGGGTAATAACGAATTCGTGCAAGGTAGGATCTTCAGTCGGGCTTAAGAAATTGGGCAATTATTAAATGATCGACTTCATTAGGACATAGTTTTTCAAGCAGCCAAAGAAATATGTGGGTTTGGGATAGCCATGTCCCCTAAACATGTAACATCGAGTTCAATTACATACGGTCTGTTTTGAGAGTCTCTAATAACAATGTGATAGCGATTAACGAATCTCTACAGACTATAGATACAAAGATGAAACAAGAATCATCTCCCATCGTTCCGCCTAGAGAGATGATTTTTCAAAAAAGCTGAAACACTCTTTATTTTTTATTAAAAGCATAAATATGAACTTTCATATTTCTCTTACTTAAGAAATTACTAGTTCCCTATACGAACTGTCATCCCATATTTCACCCCTTCTTTTTATTTTTGCCTTTCTTTCATGTCTTTCTCCAAGATCCAATCTATCTCTATACCAGAATTCTTCAAAATTCGTTCAGTTGTTTGCAGCATGAAAACGTTACATACAAATTGACTGACAGAGTTACTTTCTCATTTATAATATTAATTTGTATTTGGATTTTATCTGATGCTTTTTGTTCGAATATGCATTTGGAAATTATAATTTATTTACAGCAGCAGTGAATCTTTAACATTGGTTAGAAATTGTAACTTATACTCTATTTTTATTTGTTGATAAAAACGACAGAACAGTAATTTTTGATTTATATTTATATTGTGAAGGGTCACTAAAATAAAATTCAGTACGTACTAAAAATCATTTTATTGAATTTATTCACCATCAACTTCCAAATGTGGCGAACAATCTTGTAAATTAATTATTAATAAATCATATTCATCCCAAGTGGCCGCTATGCGGACTTATCTGTCTTAGTTTTGCGTTATTAAGTTTCTGTATGTTTAACTATGTTCAACTTATTTACACTCATATAGTGTCACTTTAGCGCATGCCTCTTGTAGTACAAGAGGTATGGGTTAATGTGACCCATTCATTCATATTCATACCCATCGTTGCACTGACTGTAAATGGTGGTGCAGTATTATACTCGCAGGATACCCTTTAAAAAAGAACTATTTATTATGTAGGTATGTGATATTATTATGATGTATTTATTGGAAAGCGGAACGCTAGCGTTATATGTATAAGAAAAGTAATATATGCATACATACAGTCACGTTTGGTACGAGTAACAAAATTTTTACTCCCCACTGCGTTCCCACGAGCAGTATAGTGACAGCATTGCACATTATGGTGTTATACTGCACTAATAAGAATGTCCGTACAATACCTTAGTCGCCTCTTACGACACCTCGTTAGGAGTTAGAGTAGGAAAGAGGTAGGTGTTATTCTACTCTGCCGAACACCTATCGGCATAGCGTCACAGCCTAGCGGCCATTGCCTAAGAAAAGTAATAAAGTAATGATAACATAAATTGGAAAACGTTAAACACAATATATTAAAAAATAAATCGTCAGTCAATCAAATTATGTAAAAAGTATAAAAAAGACAAAACGTAAATTGAAAAAAATATATATTATAAACGCAAGTTACACCGCCTCGTAATCTGACTGTCATAATTATCAAGAAATTAAAAATAGACTATGGTAGAATGATAGCATAATCGTGATACCCTAGTGAGCACTATTGTGATACAGGTTATTATTATATTTATTGTTTTATTATTTCCCTTATCACATACGAGTATATAGAAATATAAAGTATTTTACATAAATTATAGAAATAATTCCGAACAATAATTTGTAGGTACTTTTTTTATCGTTAATTGTTTTCTTACAACACAGTACGTAGCTTCTGAATAATATTTCTGAACACATTTTCCAAAAGCTCCCACCATAAAGCTTCCCGATATGAGATAGTTTTGCACCATTCATACTTTCCGTCGCAAAGTAATGTATGTACCTTCTTTCACACGTAAGAACATCTCCAAAAATGTGTGATATTTCCTGGATTTCTATTATGATAACACAAAAATACTTTCTTCAAAGATAATTACGTTGAGAGGCTGCATCTTTCAACTATAACGTAGTCAAAAATTGACTTATACATTTATGACATTGTTTTCTGTCTTTATCTGATTCTAGATAGATATAGATTCTATCAGACACTGTCACTCTGGTTAGTCATACCTTCTGGATAGGTCTTCATCTATGACGTGTCACAGGCGTGTTATAAGATTACTGTAATAAAGCTCAAGAGTATTATTTGTTTGAATACACTTATCTCAGAAATTACTAATCTGATATAAAAAATATATTGGCATTAGATAGCCCGTTCATTGAGAAAAATTATAGATTATAAAACTGTATGCTACACGGCATTAAGGAGCCGCATATTCACCATTATCATCATTTCAGCCTATCACAGTCCACTGCTGAACACAGGCCTCCACCATAGATTGCCACAAAAGTTCTCATTTTGGGGGGATTTTGCCGTAGTTTCCACGCTTGGCAGGTGAGTTGACAACCGCAGTTTATTTATTCAGATGTTCCTGGAAGATGCTGCTGCCTATCTCCTGCTTTTCACCTTTCCTCTGTCGACTTTAAGGACATCCACAGGATGAGATGGGGTGGAAGATTCTCTTAAGCCGGTACCACACGACATACTTAGAACATTACCGAGAAGCGCCGAACTGTGAATGGCATGTCGTACGGCACAGTCATGTGTTCGGCTCATTTAATTATAAATCTAAAACAAAGGGCAGATTTTAATATGGCTTTAGTTATTTTCACCTTGATCTCACAATTACGCACTGCCTTTCAAACGTGTATGTATCACCGAAAGATTTCATTTCCCGATATTACATCATAGAAAATCTTAACAAAGCCACGTTACTACGCACGTAAATGATTATACGCTATCATTGACGGTTTATTGTCGATGAATGCAGATGGCTCTGGATCTTGTTTTGTGGCAATATAGGAGAGACCTATGTTGAGCAGTGGCCTTGTAAAGGGCTTGAATTGATAATGATGATGATAACCCATACAAAAACACTATCTTCTTAAACACCATAACAAAGTAACAACATGATGCTGCTATGTTTGATAATGAGTAGCGGATTTAGCAGTAACGAGGCGCCATATCTATAATCCTTGCAGGAACGTCCCGATGAACATACATACATACAATCACGCCTCTTTCCCACTGGGGTAGGCAGACACCACATCTCTCCACTGGCTACGATCCCGACACACATTTAGCTTGCGGGACCCTGGCCCGTGAGCACAGTATCCGATGAAGCTGTAAAAGCCAAAAAGGCTAACAGCCATTACATCACCGAAATTATATACATTTAGCTTCTTCTACTTCGATTAGCGTTTTCATACACGAAGAAAAATCTAAAAATTAAAGTGTGACAACTAACATCATGTGTATTATGTGATCATGTGCCACCCTTTCTTACTCAGCTAACATATATCATTATCAGTACGAGTGGCACCATAATTTTTTTCACATTTTTAATTTATTGAGTTATCCTCATAAGGATATAATGTTTTTTTTTATTTACGCGAATATTACACATTTAAATAAAACTATATTTTTAATTTAGAACTATTTTAACCCGACGTTTCGGGCGCTTTACAGCACCCCGTGACCATGGGTGCTGTAAAGCGCCCGAAACGTCGGGTTAAAATAGTTCTAAATTAAACGCGATAAAATCCGTAAAAAAATATAGTTTTACTCATTAAGATATATCATATGATATAGCTACGATTTATTCTGCTTATATCGCACTCTCGAATATTTGAAGTATTGAGCGTGATACAATAAAAAACAGTTTAAAAAGCTATCACGAATTATAAACGGAAACAGATTGACAATTTAAATGTGTTTGCTTTTACATTTACAAGCAACAAAACAACATCGATTTTAAACTAACCAGCAGAATGCTAAAAAGCAGGATGAAACAAGATGTAGCAATAGTCGACTGTGAATTGCGTTAAATCATTTTTATGTATATCTTCGAATTGCAGAAGCCACGTAGAAACGGCACATGGGATTTAATGTAATCACATTTCCATTCCGTTTACCTTAGCATCGATGCGGGCGAGTAATTGGAAACGTTGAGACGCCAGCAACGAAAACTTTTACAGCTCCACTGCTATACCCGACACTTCAACAGTTTCATTTTTCATCTAAAACGTTCTAAAATATTTAAAGTGTTTATTTTCGAATGGTTATGCAGGTGCTCCTGGCAGTCGAGGTATACTCTTAATTGAAGCTTTACAATAAACGTTTGTAAAGTGTGCTACTGCAATAAACCTTTACAATACTGTCATTTAATGACAATCTCTCCAAGCTTTCAAGTGTAACCGTCTGTTGCCGACATAAATTATGTGTTGCGCAGATTTGTAAGTCTTTTAGTTTTAACTATCGGTGCAACAAAATCTTAGGTCTAACATAGATAAAGTGGTTATTTTAATGTCGTCGACTTCCACAATACCTTCGGGGTAAGATTGATGGATTCTCTGATCACTACAGCGCAATATGCATATACAATATTCTAAACCTCTATCTATATAAAATTCTTGGATGTCAAGATAATCTAAAAAAAAAGCAAGGGATAAGCGGCATTATTTGCTATAAGCATTTTGACTTGGCTACAAAATGTCGATACTATGGATGTAGTAGTATGTGTGGTAGTAGATATAAATATATATGGTGCCTATGTTTGGCTGTGGACTAAAACATTTCTAAATACGAGGTTACTCGGAAATTATCATGCATCTACATAAGATCACGACTGTATCCCATAAGGGGTAGTCAGAGACTGGGCACTCACTGCAAAAATAGATGACTGCCACAATCCACGTTTCACCAAAACAATATAATGCACTTGGTGTGATAGGCGGTGAGCCCATCGCCACCATGCGCTGTTGGCTGCACAGTGCAGTCTAATTCCTTACTCGCCTTTTACGAGATCCAATGGATGAGATGGAGTGGCAGTATTCTTTTAACGAGCCGCCACCACACGGCTATCATGCATCTATGACAAATTAATGGTGGATACTAACGTCAACAACTTAATAAATATTTATAAATTAATTGTGAACAAAATGTTATACACTGAAGTTAATTTAATAAAAAAATCATCATATTGATTAAAAGTATACAATAATTTATAACAGAACAAATTACCTTTACTTTCGCAACAAAAAACACACAAGCGACGTTTAGCAAAATCGATATTGGTTCAAACGTACTGCCGTTTTTTCTATTTTATCCTAACCGGAAAGGCAGTTTCCTTAAAATTGTATTGACATTTAAGAGATTCGCGTGTTGCGAAAATACCTATAAAACGTTTGTATTAGTAAAAACGAATGTAGTAGCTAGCGCCCTTCCGCGACGTTAGCAGGACGTTACCAAAAGCTCCTTTTCTGCCAATTCTATATGGCAAGGGCCGACGTCGATGGATGCAGTCTTGTGGGAATGCTTTGTAGACTTATGCAAATTCCGATAACGCCGTCTCTCTTAAAACATTTACTAGGAAATGATACTTTGTCTTGTGACTTCTGTTGTCCTTCAATCTAACACTCAGTATAATAGATATTCTCTAGAGAATGTAACTAGACTGGAAGTGCCACGAGATAGAATAGAATAAATTTTTATTCAATTTAGATTATTTACATAATACTTATTGAAAGTTTTTTCTTTTTTAAACTACACTGGTTCGCAAAAGATGCCTCTGTCCTGGGAAGAACCAGTAAGAAACGCAGCAGGATTTTTTTTCAATTCAGTTTTCAGTTCTATCTATTCTTTAATATTATAATAACGCTTTTTATGAAGTCTTTGTTTAATATAATATTTGAAATTTTTGATTGAAAGACTTTATGCCCTTTCTGGCATTTTGTTGTAAAAATGTATACATTGCCCCATAAAAGAGTTACTGACCCTGTGAAGTCGAGTAACTGGCATTATTAATTTATGCTTGTTCCTGGTATTTACATTATGAATATCACTTTTTTTTAGTGAACTGGTTTATGTTCTTGCATACATACAAAACGTTTTTAAATATATATTGAGAGGCCAAGGTTAAGATATTAATTTCTTTAAATGTATCTCTAAGAGACACTTTAGGGCCAATATTATAAATAGCTTTTACAGCCCTCTTTTGCAAAACATAAATCACTTCTACATCAGTCGCATTGCCGCGTAGCAAAATACCTTAGGACATTGTGCTATGAAAATAACTAAAATAAACTAATCTAGCAGTTTCAACATTAGTCAAATTCCTAATTTTTTACTGCATAAGCTGCAGAGCTAAGTTTACTAGCTAGTTAAGATATATGGGGGTTATTCTATGATATATGGTATTCCATTGAAGTTTTGCATCAAGAGTTATTCCAAGAAAGACAGAAGTTTCCACAAGGCTCAACACTTCTCCATTCACAAGCACATTTACATGTAATCGTTTAACATTTGGTGTTGTGAATTTAATACATTACGTTTAATCTTAAAAATCAAAGATGTATCATCAGCAAATACCACTGTATCATAGTTGTCCCCTACTAGGTATGGTAAGTCATTAATGTAAATAAGAAATAGAAATAGGCCGAGAATCGAACCCTGCGGGACGCCCATAGATACTGGTGATCCAGAAGAATTCTTGCTATTGATAACTACTTTTTGCGTTCTATTACTCAAACATGAAGTTAAAATTTAAGTGCAGAATTTCTTATACCGCAATGATGTAGTTTTCTGATAAGTGGTTCATGATCAACGGAATCGAAGGCCTTAAAAACATCACTGAAAACACCCAAGGCATCCTGTGAACTCTCCCAGGCATCAAATATATTCTTAATAAGTTCATCACCTGCATCGGTTGTAGAGCGACCCCTTGTAAAACCAAATTGGTTTTTGTGAAACAATTTATGAAAATTAAAATGTTTTAACATTTGATTAAGTATAATTTTTTCAAAAGTTTTACTTAATGTTGGTAGTACGGAAATAATGTTATGATTTAACAGTGTTTCATCAAATCAGGAAACACACCAAATTCAATACCGGAAATAAAAAATATGGCTAATTGAGCTGCAATTATATCATATAATAACTTCGACGAACATATCCCATAGATCAGCGGATCTCATAAAATGAATAGTATTAAAAATATTTAGAATGTCATTTGCATCTACCATATGAAATTTAAAATGTTTTGTACAAGAACTTATATTTTGTTTGAGTAATGTCTCAGCGGCAGTAGGAGAAGCATTTAATGGCTTGGTTATGGAAATTGGAATATCACTAAAAAACTTTTCAAAGGCTGTAGCAACATCTTGATCAGATGTCATAAGCTTGTTGTTAAAATTTATTTTGTAATCATGGTTGCGGTCCTTGACTTTCCTGGTTTCACTATTAATAATACTCCACGTAATTTTTATTTTATCTGATGCTTTCTTTATTTTATTGCATAAGTTTGCTGCAGAACATACATTTTTAAATAATTTTGAATAAGTTTAAACACATCTTTAAACGTGTTACTATGATTGTATGACCTTTCATTGTAAAGTTCATACAACCTTTGTCTAATTCTGTGGATTGCTACTGTCGTCCATTCATTAAAAGTCTTGCGACTGTTCAAGGAGATAGTTTTAGAAGTAAAAATAGCATTAAATTCCTTTCTAAGCAGGTTAAACAATACTTCATACAAAGAGTCGTACAGGAAGTAATAGTAGTTTTTTATTTACGTTACTTCTAAACTTCTCCAACCGATACTTATTTACAGGAACAAACACAATTTTTTTACTATTTGGTTTTTTGCATATGTAAGGTAACGATACTAACTGTCCAGAATGATCAGAACTTATTTTGTGAATTATGGATAATAGTAAAAAATATTTTCTATACAAGTTGCACTAGATCCAGTAATACAAGTTCTAAAAACATGTTAACTAAATTGAATGATTTCAACAAAGAAATAAATTTAATAGTCATGGAAGAAGCTTCTAGGAGATTGATGTTAAAGTCTCCGCATATGACAACAGGTTTTTTCGTTTTATTAAGTTTAATTAAAACTTCTTCCATATTTTTTTCAAAACTATCATATAAAGCACATGGGTATGTAAACGCTGACAATTATGAGGTGCTTAAGCTCAACACAGGCCATTTCTATAGTTCTCTCAACAGAGAGGCTCACAATACTATACGTTCTTTGAATCCCAATGATTTATTTACTAGTATTAAAGAGCCACCACGTAAAGCTTTTTCTCTATTGAAAGAACTAACTAACCACCTGGAGGTTATTAAAATTAAACATTACATTATAATCTTTTATCTAATGTTCAGTTATACAATAATATGAATATGATTGCTATTTAAAAACAGTTCAATTTCTAATTATTTGCCTAAAATGCCCTGTATATTTTGTGGCACCAGGTGTACACAATCTTTATTAATTAAGATTTTCTGAAGTGGTACAATTATTTACATATGACTTTCTTAATGATTGCTAGAGATTTCCTCTATTGCGTTCTTACTTAATTTAAATTATTTGGAACTGATTCCAAATTAAATGTCAAACAATGAGACTGCTCAATAAAAGCAGATGTATTTGTAGCCAAGTTCTTGGCTGTGTTGAAAAATAAACTATAAGATATCGCATTAGCTACCAATCTAAAGATATTTTGGATAGGTAATACCTATCATCAGTCAAAATATTTCTGAATAAATTATTTATGTCAATTAAATGGAATTTGTATTAGTATTACATGTCAAATTTAAATTATTGTTACATATTATATTATTCCATAACAAATTTAATTAATATCTTATGTATTTAATTAATATCTATATGATTTTCATGTGGCATACCCCGAATGTAAGCGAATGTAAACAAGATAATTTTGCTTACATTAAAAATTGTTTAAATATTCATAATACTGCAATAATTGTTTTTTGTTAACATTGCCACTTCTCCCTATTAATAATATTATTATAGTATTAGGACAATAAGTACCTACTAAAATTTTATTTAATATGTCATTAAATTATGCTCCTGGCATGCTATAATTGGTAACTTGTTGTCCATTTAAATAATTATTTAATAATGTTCCTGTATTTTTTCCTAAATCATCACTAAACAATAACATTGTTCTTACTATTATTAAAGTTGAACGTGGCACTCCCAGTCTTCAACCCATTATTTAAACTTTAATCGTACAGATAACGTACCCACCATCTTGAATCTGATGAACACTATGTATTAATTCGGATACTAGTCTATCATCAGCCATTGCATAATACAAACAAATATTACAAACCTATCCTTCGTAGTACGAAAATGAATGAGAAGAGGCTTTTTTATTTGCAGCTTTTACTACCAATACTATTCGCGATTGTATAATAAAATGTTTATGAAAACTTTGATCAAATACACATATAAAGCGTCGGATCCGAATTGAGGACAACACAAACACAATTTCTCTAAGTTGCAATCCGAACTGGGAAATGAAATATGGTCGCAACCGCTACGGCGACGTCTTTATTGGTTACGACAAGAAATAGTAAAATTTGCTTTATGTATAACAGTGCAGTAAATAATCAAGCGAGGACTATAATTCGAATTCTGTATCAGAAATACGGTAATAATATTACGAGTTATAATTACCATAACTCGAAGGACTCTCAAATATCAGCTTGAACTAGGTGGGACACACAAAACATAAAAGAAGAATCCTGCGATCGTAAAAAATAATTAAATTCTTCATCCCCCTTTTACTATTGACTATCTAACTGCAAGGATTTGACGATCGTGTGGCCAGAGTGGTCAGAGAACCTGACTTCAGGTCGTCGTACCCAAAGCCAGAGAATGGAATTCTTTGCCGAATCGATTTTTCGGCCAATATGCTGTTGACATTTTCAAGGCTAACGTGCTCACTATCGAGGACTTCATCACCGCTTCACATCTGATGGGATTGTAGAGAAGTCGTGATTATTTGTACGTACTCACGTACTAGTGACAAAGTAACTTTTAAAAGTGTAATACCAGAAGTGGAAAACATCCATTTCTCTTATTAAAGTGTAACAAAAGAAATCGATGCCTTCCACTTATGATGACACAAGATTGTAAAAAATCAAAAATTTGTTAAATATAATGTTAACTATTAAGATCTGTTTCACTCTAACACTTTAACAAATAATCGTTGTTTATTTTATTTAAATCACGCGTGTTTCAGATAGATAGATGTTAAAGATAGATCTAAAGATCTATATCTTTAAAATGAAAAGGCTTAGGTCTGGGCGAAAATAACTTCAAGTGCAGTTAAAGGAGCAGATAAAAAGTTTCTTATCTTCTATATTCTTCTTTTATCTTTATATGTAAATAAATATCAATTGCCACATGTACGAAAGATCATCACTTGAGGACAGCTCGACCGATTTGGCTAATTTTTTTTTGTTGTGTTCGGTATCAGAACATGGTTCATATGAAGGGTAATTTTTTAAAAATCCACCGGAAAAGTCGAAAATTTGGATGGGATTTTTGTATTAAGATTTCAATGAAAGTTATAAAATAAACATACTTGATATTTTTTTGCTAAGCGCACTTATCATTTTCTTCATTAGTAAATTGCACCCGTGCGAACTCCACATGTTCACTTAATGTAGAAAGAAAGAATCGAGTTTTAGAATCGGTATTCGAAAACTATATATATTTTCGGTGATGTAATTGCTGTTATCCTTCTCGGCTTTTACAGCTTCATCGGATACTGTGCTCGCGTGCCAGGTTTGGTTTGACCCCAACATAAATAAATAAATAAAAACTCCTACAAAATCCTCGAAGTTCGGACTGTGTCGCGTTCGCTGCGTGCTTTCGCGGTTTCGAAAATCTTAAACATTTTAAGTCGTCTACTGACTGTCGAAGGAGGCTGCGCGCGTCCATTCGGACTGTCGACTTGTGTGTCGGTAACTCTGGGCGGTGAGAACCGCCCTGGAACAGGAACCGCCCTGGAACATATTCGAAAACTGGCGCTGCGACGCAGCGGTTCGGAACTCTTATTTATGTACCACATGTACACGTATCGAGAATAGGCCTACCCATATATACATACACATAACCATGGGCATCATTAGTATTGTTAATGCCCATTGTTTTATGATTAATGCAACACGAATATGGGTCACTCTAGATTTCATATTAATCACCTAAATAATGTGTAAAAAAGTGGAAGTGATTTTCAGAAAGTGTGCGTTATCTGCGCGTGTTAACTTTGACAATACAATTCAATAAAAATATTACTTCTGGTTAATTAAAAAGAAAGAGCACATAAATGTTTACATTCTGCGCCCTCAGAGACCTCTTAAAATGTTTGTAGTGTCTTAGACGGAAAGAGCTGGTCTCCACCAGTGCGGGAGGACTCCGCTTATCACTGAAACATTTTTTATTTCTCAGTCATACAACTATTCTCATGACTGCCCTCACCGTTAAGACCGTATTAAAATTATAATAAATCATTTTAGTTGCTCCAGCGCCGAACCCAGGTAAGTCGCATGTTAATTCCGGGCCCCTGAGCTACCACGGCTCTTGATGTGTAGAAAAAATGTAAAAAGCAAAATAATAACCAATAAATATCCCACTGCTAAAGCATAATTATTTTATTTATTTATTTATTTAGATTGCTTTACATGAAATTAAATTATAAAATTCATGTACCCTATCGGGCGTGTTCCTCACGATGTTTTCCTTCACTGGCCAGCATGTGATAAATCAGCACTTAAAATTACAGTTAATAGTTTTAGTAGTGCATACACTGGGAATCAAAGCCAGGTAGCAAGCGTTCTATGAAATTTAAATCGAGCTCCTAGCCCCTGAGTGTGTTCAAAATATCTCCTGTGCAGCCTCCTATTCTTCTTAACATCGGTGGTCAGAAGGACATAAACATCACAATTACAAACTTTGAGAAAAATAATTAGTATATATTTATTACTAACATTAAAATAAACGTTAAAATTGTATAGGCAAACATATTTTTACAATTACAAAGCGTTTTCTTTTTAAATTATCCTCGTTAAGAAAATGAAATCTAAAAGGTCATTAAACCCATTTTATTAACGCGATAGTAAGGGCGTTCACCCTTAGGAAAGCGCGGAGTCGTGTTAACTACAAGGTGTAACATTTCATAAAAGGAACGTTACAATAGCGGAAATTGCAACCACCGTTTTAATTAAAAGCTAACCTTTAATTAAAAGGTAAATGGCATAAAAAATTAACAATAATTGTAATGGTGACAATATCGGACAGGGAGGCACCTCAGGTTGCTCGCGTTTTATTAATTTTAAGATTTCTTTATGTTCTTTATGTTTATTATTTATCTGGGCGAGTCTCAATGGAAGGTCATGGTTCAACTTGTACAAACAGTATTTACGCATTGCCACGTAATGGACTCGGTCAAACTATTGGCTGCAGCGATATGGGTCGCGAGTGCTATTAAATTAATGTCTGTAAAATTCACAATCGATACAGGAGAGATTCTAATATGAGGAATCGTTTTAATTTTAAAAAACTTAAATTCTTTTACGCTTAACTTTCTGAACGAAACCCTATATATAATGATGACTATTTTGCAATTTTGGTTTTATATTCAGAAGTGTTGTTTTTAATATAATATAAACCTATAGCACGTGGTAAATCCTCGAGACAGATTTTTGTGCAAAAATATTAGGGTCGGCTCGGCTGGCGAAAGACATTGCTCTCACAGATTACCTGCATTAAGTAGCTACACAACGCAGCTGCGTTTCGTGTGTTGCCGGCGACCTAATTACATGCTACGACGATCTCGGAGGTGATAACGCACTTTCAACATGAATCTTCGATAAGGAAAGTAGACACCTACTATATGGGCCACAGTGAACATTTATCCTAAGGTTTATTTCACATTGCGGCATAACTTAAACTAAATTTCATTCAAATTGCTGTCATGGTTGGGTTAACACCACCGTGCGCTTTTCTTGTAATTTTCTACGACGTACGACCTTTATGTGGAATGCCGCAAGGGGCTTTTTTACTTGGAGACCTTCAAAAAAAAGCCCATCAATCCAGCCGGCCAGCAATGCATCTACAATTCCTCTGGTATTGTGGATGGGCGGCGGTGATCACTTACCACCGGCTGAGCCGCTTGAACGTTTCCTCCTCTTCTGTTCGTGTTTACATAAAGAAACAAACTTTTAATGGGTGTATAATGTTATTTTATTATTTATATTATATATGTATATGTCTACGTAGACAACTTAAAAGTAAAAAAGTAAAGTAACGGCCTATAAATATTCGACTGGTGGTGAACACAGGCCTCTCATTTTTGAGAGGGCTTTGGAGCTAGGAAGTCCGACACCATTCTCCAATGCGGGTTGGCGGGCTTTACATGTCTTTGAAATATCTCTATTTCTCAGACACGTAAAACTTACCAACTACCGCTTAAAATTGCAGGACAATTTAGAGATGCTGGCACCAGGGATCGAACTCGGGTCGCTCGCATACTATAAAATTTAAAGAGACCGCACTACGCCCCTGAGCTGCGACGATAGATAACTTATTTACAAACTACTGTAGGTATGCATTTATTTAAAAACAAAACTGTCCACGGAGTAAAAGCTTATCAGGGTTGACTGTCAGTTGAACTCGTTGCCTTGTTTAACTGTTTTTATTTTTAATTTACTTAGGAGTAAAATACTTATAAATCGGAATAAGTTGTACAGTATCTATTTATGGTATGAATTATTCTTCTGCTGCTTTGTTGTTGTTTGTCTTTTCCGATCAAGTTTAAATATTAACATACATGTCGGGGAAAACGATATCGTTAAATAAAAAGTTGCTAATTTGATTATTGTAGTACTGAGGAGGTGGTAAGCACCGTGACGTCACTTTAGCGGCACGTGCAAAGAGTCTTATTTAAGAGTTCGGATAGTGCAAGGGGCAGTTGAATTCGAGACTTCTGACCTTGTCACTCCTTCGAAACGAAACTGTCGGTTTACCTAGTTAATTGGTAAAAGCGTAGTAAGGTGAAATTATTACACAAGGTGCATTTGAAATTGTTATTCGGCGCTATCTTAATAAGGAACCCTGTACCGCCTAATCAAGAGGTAGGCGGCGCTATCGCTCAGCCATCGCTGACTCCGACATACAAAAAAATAAGTACTGTTGATTTCTATATCAAGAGTTTTTTATCGATAAGGGCTATTTGAAACTCCGTTCCCAGATAGTTGCCGGCGCCAGGTCTCGCTCTATCGTAGTTAAAGATAAGCTGTAATTTCCGTTTGTTTCGAAAGGTCAGCCCTCGCCCTCTGCACGGGTTTTATTTCTGCGGCCGAGAACGAATTATGTAACACAACGATATATGAGTCGGACTGTTTCTTGTTAACTTCAAGTAACGCAACTTTTATATGGAATAATCTTTGTTTTGGAATAAATTCAAAATTCCGTAGGACTACAGCAAACATTACTAAGTTCCGATCTGAATGGCATTGGTAGCTAGTGTAATTACGGGGCATATCGAAGTTGGGAACTGGTTTCTCAGTATGTCAAGCGCGCTGTGGTGAAACACAGCAATAATCTGAGTGTGCCATAAAGACAAACTAACGTAATTTTTCTTGCCACTAACCTAAGATGGCGCTTCAGCACATCAAATTCTATACCGTTGAACCGATCGCTATGAAAATTGGCATGTACAGGTATTTGAGCGCAGGGAATATTTTAGCGCTATCCACTTTGTTGTCGCTCGCCACTTGATAGCCCTGCGGCATATCAACTTCTAATAAATATACAAAAAATACATAGGCAGGACAACGTCTGCCTGGTTTTGCTGGTATATTATATTCACCTCTGTTACACAATTAAATACACAGTAAATGATAAGTCCACTCCTGGATCTATGCCTCCCTAAAGTACGAAGGATTTGCTTTTATCGGTACGCTTGGCAGGCGGATTGGCAAACGCAGTACTACATCCCTAACATCTAATGCTGCTGTCACAGGTCTGGCACATTTGAGATGATTATTCCGCCATTGACCAGAGACACACAATTAAATCTTAAAACTAAAATAAAAGTGATGATGTTGCGTGTAATGTACTGTAATTGACACAAAGTAAGGAACACTGAAAATATAAATTACTAAGAATTTTTAATAATCTATCTATGGCATAAATTATTTCCCAAAGGTGTTTTTTTTTTCGGTATGAAATATCTCCATTAATACTGTATAAGAATTAATATTTGATACGCCATTTTGAAGATTAGTTTTCCCTCTAATGACGAAAAATAAATAAATGTCTTTATATTAATTTTTTCGTTAAATTAATTGTTAAAACTGGAAATCTGTTCAACTAACATGCACGACTGCTGTCTGTTGGAGTTGTTTGTCCTTAAAGAAGGTCAATGGCGCCGTCTGTTCATGATTACTATAGTGTGCGAAATGTTTGCACGGGTAAATTGCTGCTGCAAACATTCTATAGAGATTTGTTAGCTGCGACCGTATCGCATTTTCAGCGCACTTCAGTTGAATATGACGTGGTACGATTCTTATGAAAGATTCCGTCTAGGTAGGTACCACCCTAGGCCAGTTATTCTGCCATGAAGCAGTAGTGTGCAAACATTACTGTGTTTCGGTCTAAAGAGCACTGACAGCTAGTGTAATTACTGGACATATGAGACTTAAGAACTAATGTCTCAGGGTGACGGGCGCACAGGAATTTTCTGGATGACACATGTGTTATGGACAGCCAGTGCACATACCATCAGGTGAACGTTTTGCTCGTCTCGTCAATTATCTAATAATAAAAAAAGAGCATGAAATGTGCATGAAACCATCGTCGTGTGCCCAAATCCTGATTCATCCTGTTTAATTACGAGTATTTTGGTTTTTTCGCGCAATGTCGCACTTATTTATTATTAATGTAGACATCCGTAATTCCAAATCCATTAATAAGATTTTATCATTAGGTTACTAAAGTTTTTTTTTGTAACATAAAAAAACATTCATCACACTGGTGTTAGGATTCCTATGCAGCAACTCGTCTAGGTAGGTACTCGTACCACCCCAGGGCCAGTTATTCTGCCGTGAAGCAGTAGTGTTCAAACATTACTGTGTTTCGGTTTGAAGGGCAATGAGAGCTAGCGTAATCACCGGGCATATGAGACTTATGAACTGATGTCTCAGGTTGATGGGCGCAGTGTGGTGTCTAAACTGATGTCTCAGATGTTCTGGGTTGCCATTACTATCAGGTGAACGTTTTGCTTTTGATTATAAAAAAAATCATCATAAACCTGTCAATATGGCACTTCCGGATATAAGCCTCTCCTCAGAAAGGAGGATTTTGAATAAACGCCACACTGGGAAAACGCATTGGCGACAGCAGTATAAGACACATCACTCCTTAGACACCACTGCTCTCACTGGTCTATGATTTTCAATATAGTTAATAGAATCAGGCGTTACTTAGCAGAAATCCATTATAATGAAGGAATGGAAGTAAAATCGGGACTACGACACGTGTTTCATCTCAAAACGTGTCGTGGGCTCGACTTCAGTGGTGTATATTGCATAGTAGTCGTGTTATAGTGGTGGAAGGTATCTGGAGGCGGTTCCCGGTGGTGGTGTTAGTTTGCTTAAGCACGCTACCGTGGGATTGCGGGCGGTTTTAGAATACGACCGCGGTTCGGTAGAACTATGTTTTAATAATAATAATTGTATAAAGTTAAATTCTCTATTTAATGTAATGATGTAAAAATCTAATAAGGTATAAAATTAGAGCTAGACAAATAGGGAAGTGAAGTATATTTGCAAAAAATAACATTATAACCAAATCAGTTTCCATGATTCCCTGAAAATCGCGCATGCATATTTGTAATGCGAACCTTTGAAACTGTTATACAAAATATGGAATAACAAAGTTGCGAAATAGAGTGTGAAGCAAAAAAAAAACTTTTAATAAATTTTTCCCATATTCTCAATTCGATGGAAAGCGGATGAACATGTAAATTATTCTATTGACGCCACCGAACTTTGATGGATCAAGATTCGCAAAATTGAATTTTAATAGAAATACACGTGAGCTCATTATAATTTATTTATGCATCCACGTGTAGATTGTAATTTCGTTTAATTTATTATGTCTTCTTTCAATTTCACATATTACACAACTTGATTATTTAATAACGTTTCGATAGATTTTCTTTGCATATCACCATTTTTGATCTAAATTCCCAGACATAAAGTAAATCTGTTTTAATATCTGCACTATCATTTTTAAAATGACGCGCGACGTAAAACTAAAAATCGGAATGTCGTAAAAAATACAAAATTACGCTAAACTGCAAAATTAAAAAATATCTTAAGGTAAATAGAAGAGATAGAAAATAAATTAAAATATAAAGGATTATTAATTATTTGATATGAAAATTCAATGTAATGAAACATTGAGCAATTTCATAATATAATTATAATATATATTTATACATAATTACTCTTTTATATTTTAATATTTGCGTTCAATATTTCGCATTGCGAATACAATATTTACAAAAATTATTTGTATATTGTAATTTTGTATCTATTCATAATATAGTGTATTATAATTTACTTAATATAGAAATTGAAAAAATCATTTTAAATCGATATGTACCTTAAAGTTGGCCATTCGCTAATCCGGGTTGTAAATTTGGCACTGCATTTAGTACAGAATTTTCTTGAAGCAAATTACTAGCAGCGGATAGAGGGGCACTGATCTGCTTTTCTTTGTATTTTACAAATAACACTTCATGTTCAGAAGGACTTGGTTTCCGTTGCAATATTTGAACAGGCTCTTGTTTTTTCACCAACACGTATATTAAGGTCTTATGTTCGATTGGTGCGATCTGGCTGGAAACAGCTTGCTGTAACTGTGCAGCATTCACCGATTCCTGAGAAGGCGCTTTAATTAATATGATTTTGAAAATCTTTTTCGGTGGTTCCTGAAAACGTGATGCCAGTGCTTCTTCGATGTCAGGAGGTGGGACGTGAAAATATATGTGCTTAGTGACCAATGGTTCAACAGTGCTTTGTAATATTTCTGGCTGTATAAATTCGTTCTGGGTCTGTTGAATGATATTTTGCACTAGAGTAACATCGTCTCCTGTGCTGACAATTGGATAAGGAATATATTCACTAGACACTACGTCATTATTAACAAAACTAACTTCAGGTGGAGAAACTATGTATTTTGCAGCAGCGGAATTATCTTTACCACTAACATGTTGATTCGTAATAGATGCGCGGCCACTTGCCTCTGCATTGGAATTACCAAAACCAGTTACCGCTGGTTGAACAATATTTTTTAAATCAGAAGTGCCCTCATTAGCGCTATGAATTTTATTGGTATTCGGTGCAAGGCTACTTCCAGTATGGGGGTCATTGTAAGGAGAGTTTTGATATTCGACCTTGTGATGTTTCAAATAATGAAAGTCTTCAAAAGGAACAGAATAGGACACAACACTTTCACGCGATTTTGATAAGGGAACTTCTGCTGCATTATTCGTTGGCAGTTCAAAAGGTATTGCTGGTTTTGGATACTCGTAATCTGCCTGAGTCCCGCCTGCCAAAACCGCGATCATTAAAATCTGAAACAAAATGTAAGATATTAATGACAAAAGTAAAGTAACAGTCTATAAATGTCCCACTACTGAGCATATACCTCCTCTTATGTCTGAGTGGGTTTTGGAGCCGAGAAGAGTACGCTGTTCCAAGGCGTGTTGGCGGACTTCAGATATCTTCGCAATATTTAAATTACTCAGACATGCAGGTTTCCTCACGATGTTTTCCATCACCGCTAAGCACGTGGTAAATCACTTAAAATTGCGGAATAATTTTCGAGGTGGCGCCATCGGGAATCGAACCCAGGTCACTCGCGTACTATGATATTTGAAGCGAGCGCCCGGCCCTTCATCTACCACGGCTTTGATGTTAATGAATTAGAAGAACAATAATATATAATTTTATTTCACGAATTATATTATAGCAAAATATATATTTATTGCCATAGCATTGACGCACTGTTCAAATAATAACCTTCTATCAATGAATATTAAAAAAGTACTAACCAAAGCAGCAGACATATTAGATACAGTTATCATAGAGATGTCACCATTGAAATGAGATTAACACCTTGTTGAAGAGAATATATAGGTACTTTCCCCATAATACGGGACGACTCTAATTTAATATATTCTGCAGAAAACACGTATTCCAAATCTCACTTCCGATAAAATTAAGGTAGGGTTGATAGTGATGAGATATGGCGGACGCTCAGCCATTGTTCTTTTTATTCAATCATCAAATAAAACCTTCTCTAACGCTTCACATACATGAATTGTATATAATTGATAGTAGTTAATTTAATGGTATATATATTCTCTTCAAACAAATTCCTTCCAAACGACAGTTAAAAAATTAACAAGACATGGCGTAACAAGAATTAACGAAACAAAATTGCTTGTAACAGTATGTTTATTAGAGCCGTGGTAGTATAGGCGGCAGAGTGCCTGCTCAAAATTCATAGTACGAAAGTGCTTTTTTAAAATTGTTTATATAATTTAAGGTTGCTGCTTACCACACTGAAGAAAAAAGTCGTAAGGAAGCGTTCATGTCTGAATAATTAAAATATATGAAAACATATAATGTCCACCACCCCGCATAGGAGCAACGTGGCGGACTCTTTCCGGCTCCAAAATCCTCTAAAAAAGAGGCTAGCAATCTATCCAAAACATCAATGCTTTCTATACGAAACATCGAATCAATCCGATGCATCGGTTACCTTTGACATTTAACGATGCATCGATGTAATTTATGTAGTTTATTAGATGTATCGAAAGAACGCATGCGACGCGATAGGAATTTCAGAGCAAACCAAAGACTAGAAATTTATTTTCAAGATATTTTCGCCACATACAAAATCGCAACACATTTTTCTTTTAACCGAAATATAACAACAAAAATACTACAATTTACTTCGAATTTCCCGCTTGTAACTTAAATTACCAACATAATATAATGCAAGTAAACCTAAAGGACAAACTAAAACTTATTTATGCAAAGTACAGAGAGAAAGTATTCGAATTTCCAATTTCTAATTAAATAAGCTGCTAAACTGTTATTTTTCAGCATTTTTTCGCTTCCCTTGTATTGATATATTCAGATTTCTAATGTAAAATATTGATTAAAAATAAACCAATTTCTCATTTTACTCTTTCCTAACCTTTGTTAACTGTCAGTAGTGTTAGTGTCAGTATGACGAAGTTTTTATTCGAGGCATCGAAAACATCGATGTTTTGGTTCGATGCATCGTAAAAAATTAATCAACAAATGACGTTCGCAATTATATTACTACTACCTACTATTACGTCGTAAGGGGAAGTCAGTTCTAAAAGTCGATAGCGAGCTTGTACGAGTTTTTCCAACAACACTTAAAAATCTTTCGCTAATTCTTATATTCATAAGAATTTCCGAGCCCTACAGTAACGAATGCTATTTAAATTTATTATATTTTGTCAACTTCATTAGAATGTAGAATTTGTAATGTTATAGTTAACTTATGGTAATCAGCACTGTGACCGAAACCGCCGTTATGAGATTGATTTGCCAATATGTGAATAAATAAAGTATTATTTTCAGAGGAATCATTTTATTAAGAGGAATTCCAATTTTTACATCGTGACGTAATCATAATTCTACTACAGTCTGTAAAATAAAGTTCAATTAAAATGCTTAGTGGACTTTAAAACTTTTAGTTGACAAACGATTAAGAATATTTAAACGTAAATAGATTTGAAAAGATAAGGAAATGCTTTGTGATTAAATCAGACAGCTTTATAAGAAATCACTATTCAGAATTATGTGACGTATCGTTCGTTAAACGAATAATAATATTCCTTATGGGAGCGCGGACCGATTATTCATTAATCATCGCGTAATACCTCGGAGTGTATGTCGCGCTCCCAATCTATTTACTTAAATATTTTGTAAAAATAAGTTTATTGATAAGAAAATTGAATATTTCAGTTAATTCAAAAAGCCTTCACGTAAATAACTACATTTTATTTCCATAAATGTTTTGATTGCTGTCTGGGGTAGCGGGATAAGAGAATCTACCACCCCATCTCGTCCCGTGGTTGTCGTAAAAGTCGACAGAGGGAAATGAAAACCAAAACTGCTGTTTCCCACCCGCCTGGCAAGAGTGGCAACTATGATAAATCTTCCCAAAATAAATTACAAAGATACAACGGCCCCTGGTCTCCGGCGGCCCGCTAGTCCTGGCTACGGTAGCTATCATTGTGTTGGCGGGGCAGGGGGTTCAAAGAATCTCCGCAGGAGAAGATCTTGCTACCACCACCGACGACAGGACCTGGTAACATCCAACGCACGCACGCTGAGGATCGGCGAGAAAATGATGATGATGATGGTGAAATGATTTGTTAATATTTATAGTCAAAAGGTTCTAAAATTTATTTTCATCAGAATGTACGAAACTCTCGAACTTTTTCTAAAACAACAAGCAAATCGTTGATAGATAAGCAAATAACTGTACCTACGCATTACTGTACCTACGCTCTACAATTACACTAAACTATTTTCCCCAGGGCTATGTGCTTTCTTCGCTTTTGTAGAATGAAATCTTTGCAGCACAGACTATCTCTTGGTTTTGGGTTAGTAGTAGACAGCTTTTTTTTTTTGTATAAAGTGACGAAACGAGCAAAACCTGCACCTGATGGTAAGTGCAACGTCCGCCCACAACAAATGCTGTGTCACCCAGAATATTTCTGTGTGACACCACACTGTGCCCGTCACTCTGAGACATCAGGTCTTAAGTCTCAAATGCCCCGTTATTACGCTAGCTCACAGTGCCCTTCAAACCGAAACACAGTAATGCTTGTACACTACTGCTTCACGGCAGAATAACTGGCCCTGAGGTGGTACCTACCTAGACGGATTCCTGCATAGGAATCCTACCGAGCTAAATATAGCATTAAATATAATAATATAATAACACCTTTCGTCACGATACCAATACGAGTACAGGCGATATTGCGTCGGAGCTAAGTTGAAAATACTAGTTATCCATCTAGTACAAAACAAAAAATAAGTTCATGAAGAGTTTTCTGTACTTAACTCATGCCAATGCATAAATCTACTCTTAGGTCCCTCTCATGTCAGTCTCGACCAACTTGGATCAAGTTTGATAGGACTAGTCTTGAACTTGTTAAACCAATTTTAAACATAGATGCGGAATGAAACTTCGTCATGAAATGCCAACCGAAGTTAATCTTAACTTTGCGAATGTGAATTTGATCGCAACAAAAATCACAAAAATAAATTGTAACAAAAATTTTTCGTTAAATTGTAAACGGTGTCAAACTTATTTTCCTGTATCACCCTCTTAACGCTATAATAGAAAAAGGCATAACAGATAAAATTTCATTCAACAATTTGGCATGATACAAAAATAAAGTAATTTTTATACTTTATATTTTCGTACTAATGGATTTTGAAATCGCGCATCTGTCAAGTAGCTCGTAAAATAGCCTCATTCAATTTGGCTTTTTCAGTTTGTACAAAGTTTATGCGGAGGTTTTTCTAATTTAATTACGAAGTTCAAATACTGGTACGTTATATTTTATTCTAAAATTATTTTTATATTTGATATTGTATTTCGACTTATTAATTTCCGATATTAGATAAATTTCGAGTATGAGTAACTGCATACACCAAACTCTTGGAATACCTTAAGAGCACATAAAAGGAGAAATTGAACATAGGTTTCTATCAAAACAACAACTGGCACATATTACCTACTAAATTGTAAAATGATAAATGCGGAAGGTGGTAAAGTTAAACCAATAAATTAACCGATTAACGTGAGAGTTCATTAGGCACTTCATTCAATGACCAAATAGCAAATACGGATGTTGCTTCGACTCCGATTCTGAAAGGTCTGGAACTTCTAATTGATTTTACACTTCCGTCTCCGACTACGGCTCCGACAGTTTTAAATTAGAGCTTTTACGTATATTATTCGTTTAGTTTATGGATTTTTATTAAATGTATAATATTCGCGTAAAAATAACAAATAATAATCAGCATAAAATGAGACCTCACAATTTTTTACAGTGTAGAGGTTGCGATGCGGGGCTAAGCATATATTTTACATTTTAATATTTTTGATTGGATTTTACAAACACGCGTCGAAAAATCGCTACGATCGTACTCTACAATTCAACCTGCAACGGTAAATCGTAACGTGTGTATGAGAAGCTGTACAATTTGTACGATTTGACCGCTAATGGTTAAGGTTCGGTCAGACAGCGGGCGGGGCGAGACGGCGACGCGATGCTGATGGGATGTGGTTGTCACACTGGCGGCGTGGCGGTCGCGTCTGCGTCTCGACGGCCGTCGCATGAGCGTGATTTTTCGAGCATTTTCCTATTTATTCCCAAATAGTCGATTTTAGACCAGCATTTTTACACTGCAGGTGGTCGTACAAAAAAAGATGGCCTCGAACAATTCAATGAGCTTTTACACTTTTTCGTTGTCCATTTTTGTAATTAAATACAATGCGGCGCACAAAAAATGAATACAGGCATCCGTATTCATTTTTAACCACGTTAGTTGTAAGAAGTGTTATTCATGGTCTAGTGCTACATTTGCAGGATGTCAATTTGCATAAAAGCGCAAATAAAGTGCACAATAAACAATGTTTTAATTAATACTATACCACCGTGTGGAAAGAAATCCATCTAGACTTTCACCGTGTCAGTTATTCTGCTATGAAGCAGTAGTGTGCAAACATAACTGTGTTTAGGTTTGAAGGACACTGATAGCTAATGTAATTACTGGGCATATCGCCCTACGTCGCCCTGAGTCATCAGTTCTTAAGTCTCAAATGCCCAGTGATTGCGAAACCGAAACACAGTAATGCTTGCACACTACTGCTTCACGGCAGAATAACTAGCCCTGGGGTACCTACCTAGACGGATTCCTGCATAGGAATCCTACCACCAGTGGTGCCGTCTCGTCACTTTCTTGGATTAAAAAACATAAAAGACGAGAATTATTAACCCAATCTCAAGCCGTGGGTGCCGTCAAAATGGATAAGGGAAATACCAGAAAAACAAAAAATGAAACCGCGGGGTACAGCTAGTACAAATATAAAGATAATGGGTACTATTGTACTATCGCCATTCAGCCTGCCTTCGTGCAAATCTTTCCGACTTCGGAGAGGCCTATGTTCTGTAGTGGACTGCCGTTTATAACCAGATATTATTTGTCGTTATACCTCTTGGCGTTAACTGGATAAGATATGTTCATTATCTAAAGGTCGTAAAAGTAAGGCAAAAACAATAACTAGATTAAAATAAAATTGGACGAGTTACAAAGAATAAGAATATTTGTTACCTTTAATTTGTTACATTTTATTTATTCATTATTATTATAAAACTGCATTTTATTTACTGATTTGCAATTTGTTTTGTTACAGTTACAGAAAAGGAAATACGGCTTTGGTAAGCTTAACAGTCTCATTACAAAATCTCATTACAAAATACTTCCTAATCACCTAACCTAACCTAACCTAACTCAACGTTTTATTAAAATTTCCCATTTTCATTCCAGGCATAAAGGATTCCTGAAAGACTGTCCAAATGGACTTCTGACAGAACAGGTGAGAAGGATCAAAATAAAAATTATACCATAAGTTTGTAAGTTTATTTGTTTGTTTGTCATTCAATGACGCTCAAACGACTGAAGGGATGTTGATGTAATTTGAAGTACATTTTGTTACATAGGTATATACATATGTATATAGGGTATTAATATTATAAAAAATATGTTAAAAATCATAACACTATAAATTTGAAAGTTTATATGATTGTTTTTCATTTAATCACGCTCTATCGACTGAAGGGGGTATAATGAAGGGGGTATATAGGCAGGGATTCCCAAAGTGGCCGATATCGATCACTTGTGGTCGAAATGGGTATCCCAGGGATCGACATAAACGAAAACTGAGTTTTTGGGTCGACGAGGTCTAAAAATCGATCCCTATTAAATAACACAAGTTCTTATTTGAAACTTTCAAGATACTGTATAAGTTGCGTTACGTGTAACGCTAACGCAACTTGTTATAAGAATGACATAATAACAATGAATATTTTAGTAGAAAGTAACGTTGTTGTACTTTTAAAAAACTCAACAAGTCGATAAACATGCAAGTTCGTACAAGATGAAAAACTCGGCTAGTCAATATACGCATATTGTATTGCACGAACTTGTCCACGCGGACAAGTTCGTGCAATACAATGTGTTCGAGCGTAGAAGTCTTTCAGGCACGTTTTGACTTGCTCTGTTAAATTGATTAGCATTAATCATTTCAATGTAATTTGGCAATGGGGGCCTGAGGTATCAGTTCATATTTTGGAAAAGGGATCTCTTGCCCAAAATAGTTTGGAAATCTTTGCTTTAGACTCTATGAACGCCTCGCTTGGCAGAAGGCTTGAAGACATAAGACGCAGTGAAAGCGTTAGGTTGCATGGGTTCGAATTCGGTTTTTAACTAATATTTGTATGATCTACAGATAGTTGTACCAGGTCTGGATGTTTGTGCATGTGTAATTTACACGTGTGTGGTTGCGGCTTAAGAGAATCTACCACCTCATCTCATCCCGTGGGTGGCGGACAGAGGAAAAATTAAAACCAGAAGATAGACAGCAACATCTTACTGGTATATCCGAATAAATAAACTGCGATTGCCATCCCGCTTGACAAGTGTGGCAACTACAGCAAAATCTCCCCAAAATGAGAGCTAGAAACCTTTGTGGAAATCTATGGGGGAGGCCTATGTTCAGCAGTAGACTGCAGTATGGTGATAGGTTTAAATGATGATGATGATGATGACTTTATATCTACAATCGCACTATCGATACAGGAGAAATATTAGTGTGTGGCAACGTAATAAAAAGTACACGCAATAAATATGCGAAAAGCTTGTATTAAACCTACACTTCTACCACATACTCTGTGACGTAGGAAATATAGTAAGAAATACAGTTGTAATTATCAAAGAAATTCACCACCATGCTATAAAACATGTATGTGCTAAAGTCACGTTGCAACACTGACAATTTTTTTTATAGCAGAAAGTGACGAGACGAACAGAACGTTCACTCGGTGGCAAATGCTATAGAATAAATTTTGTGTGACACCACACTGCGTCCATCCCTCCGAGCCGTCAATTCTTAAGTCTCATATGCCCAGTATTTACACTAGCTCACAATGACCGAAACAATGTTTCCACACTACTGCTTCACGGCAGAAAAAGTAGCCCTGCAGCACAGTAAATATATTAAAATAGTATAGAATAAAGGTCACAAATTATTCTTTGTAAAAATTAATAGTTAATTTTTTTATTATTAATGAAAACATTTATTTGGTTCTTCAATGATGAAATAATCAAATGAATGAACTAGTTTTCAATTACGTAAAAATATCAACATTTAAGAAGTATTTATTTTACGTTATTATAAATACATACGCGACATTGCCCTAAAGATTATAATCGCTTACTACTAGCAGAATGTATTGTTTTGTTAGGGTAGATGGTATACGACCACGCCTATCCTCTGAACATCACTGTTAGCGACGCGCTCTTAATTGTGTTTTTTTTAATTTTAAATTTTGTATTTAAATTTGAGGACAAAAAGACCAACATTTTGTATATATAATTTGTAAATTTTGAATGTGGGTAGATTAGTCAGTTGCTGGGCAAGGGCGAACGTTGGGTCAGTTTTTTGTAGGTCAGTCTGCTTACAGCTGCATCACAGATCGCGCGCCATTTTGTTTGTAAATTCTAGTTTTTTTTCCGCTCGTAAGTTTTAGAATCTGTAATTGATTTTAAAAATAAATCTCCTCTTTTCGTGTGAAACATCTTTTACTGCACCAGCCATCATCAGCTGTTTCAAGTGGTCCTTCGAGCCGGATCTTTATGTTTCACACACCGTGTAAAATGGTTAACACACGCAGTACCACGCGCAAAGAGGAAATGAGAATGCAGGAGGTAACTTCCCGCCAAGAAAAAAGCGTACACGAAAGTGAAAACGACGAGGTTAAGACTTTCACGTCCGTGGCCGAATTAGAGGGTAGTGGCATAAAAATTGAAAATCGCCCAATACCACGCCCAGTACGCACACCATCTCCACAAAAATCTAGGAGATCTACTTCATCTCATGCAATGCGCAAGAGGCAGCTACTGCTGGAAGCGGAGAAGCGAAAAGCGGAAATACGAATGCAGCTTATCGATAAGGAACTTCAAGCAGACCTGGATGGTTTAGAGGAAGAATACAGTTCACATGGCAGCCAAGGCTGCTCACGGAATGAGGTAGAGAAGTGGATGGACCGCAGTCAGCAAGAACTGAGGAAGGAGCAGGCAGCCCCCGATTATGGAACCACAACGGGTAACCTGCAACCGACACCAGCACCAGCTACTGTTGGCACAGAAAATGGTACAGTCCAAATGCTTGCGGCTGCAATTCAAAACCTCACCCACGAGAAGTCTAACACTAATCTCTTAAGCCGCATATGTATGCCGAGAGACTTACCTAATTTCTCCGGCGAACCTTTGGAATGGCTTCAGTTTAAACAGGCTTATGAGGAATCGACGGAAATATGCAAATTTAGTCCGAAAGAAAACTTGTGGAGATTAAGGAAGTGTCTTCATGGACCTGCAAAGGAGGCGGTGTCAGCTCTGCTCATCAGTGCATCTTCGCCTGAACGAATTATGGCAACGTTGGAGCTGCGATTTGGTAACCCAGAATATATTATATCTAGACTCGTGCAGGACATCAAACGGCTTCATCCTATATCACATGACTACCAGAGAGAAATAATACCGTTCTCAGTGAAGGTGCAGAACTTTGTGGAAGCTGTACGAGCAGTTGGATGCGAGGAGTACTTGCAAGGTATGAGTATTGTCTCATTAATTTTATCCAAATTACCAACAGTGCTCATATCAAAGTGGTCAGATTATAGCTTTCCATTAATTAAGTCTGGTATAAATTCAAGGCTAGATATTGTCGCAGAATTTTTAAATAACGAAGCGATGAAGATATCTACTACTGCCAATATTCATACATTAAATTACCGTGCAGATGAATATAAATATACGAGTAAACAGCACAGTAGTAACGTACGACCGCACGCTGTGTTATTACAAAGTGAACACAATAATGAAAGATGTCAGTTTTGTCGTACATCGATTCATAAATTAAGCGAATGTAGGCAATTTAAAAAATCGCTTCGTAAAGTAAGATGGCAGCATGTCCAACGCTACGGCATATGCTACAAATGCTTAGATTCTCGTCATGATAGAAAGACGTGTCCGGCGGCGGTGTGCGATGTGGATAGCTGCGGTCGAGCTCATCACAGATTACTTCATTATGTAGTAAACAATCGCGAACGCAGCCAGGTGGAAAAGGATGAGCCGATAACATCATCTACGAACGAAGTGGTGACACATGTAAACGCAAATAGCTGTAAAGTGTTGTTAAAAGTAGTGCCTATCAGAGTGTATAAGTCTAATGGTAGTTATATCGAAACTAGTGCATTACTCGACGACGGCTCGACGGTTACAATGATAAGCGCCGGCCTTGCCGCTCGCGCTGGGCTGCGCGGTCACCGAGAGACTATGCGTGTGTGTGGTCCATGGCGGGACAACCAAATTGTGTGTGACAGCACGGTATTGAACCTGGAGCTTTCTGGTATGGACAATAAGATTTTTACTATTAAGGCACGCAGTGTAAACGAATTAAATTTACCATCACATAATCTTTCAACCATTGATTGTAATACATATCAACATTTAAAAAATATTAAATTTAAATTGCCAAATTATAATTTAAAGCCAGAGGTGTTAATAGGTCAGGATAATTATAATTTATTATTACCAATGCAAATATTGTTAGGTAAGAATAATGAGCCGTCCGCTACACTCACCCCCTTGGGCTGGTGTATTCATGGTAGAATGCAGGTATCTGGAGCATCGCGCGGTGTGGTTAACGAACACTCTGCCCTTCTTAGTCATCAACAATGCGATGGGGAGCAGACCATGACCGACCTTCACGAAGAGGTGCGACGATACTTCACGCTAGATTCTGTGGGAGTTACAAGTAAGTCCCGGCAAAATGCAGACGATGCTCGCGCCATCGAACAGCTCGAGAGAACAGCTCGTCTTGTTAACGGTGAGTGGCAGGTCGGCTTGCCGTGGAAGGATCCTGACTGCACAACACCTGATACTCTTCCTTCCGCACTGCAAAGGTTTCAGAGCCTGGAGGTTGAAAATATGGTAAACTGTCGGCCTCTTACTCACATATCGGTAGAGCCCGAGAGTATGGAATCACTCACACCTAATCACTTTCTTTTATGTTCATCATCGAACGCGCCAGCAATTGGAACATACTACGACTCCGATCTGTTTCTTCGAAAGCAGTGGCGAACTGCTCAAAGGTTAGCCGACATGTACTGGCAACGCTGGCTGAAGAAGTCTCTGCCCACTTTGCTTCCTAGAAGAAAGTGGCAGCAAGAACGAGCGCCTCTTCGTGTAGGCGATCTTGTCTTGATAGTGGATCCAGAGTCTTCCCGCAACGTATGGCCTCGAGGCATCATAAAAGGTGTTTTCCAGGGAAAGACGGTCGCATCAGAGTGGTGGAGGTCAGTACTAAGAACGGCGTCCTGAGACGGTCAGCTGCACGCGTCGCTCCTATACCTTTGGTAAATGAGTGCTAGATTAGCACTGGGGTGGGGAGTGTTAGCGACGCGCTCTTAATTGTGTTTTTTTTTATTTTAAATTTTGTATTTAAATTTGAGGACAAAAAGACCAACATTTTGTATATATAATTTGTAAATTTTGAATGTGGGTAGATTAGTCAGTTGCTGGGCAAGGGCGAACGTTGGGTCAGTTTTTTGTAGGTCAGTCTGCTTACAGCTGCATCACAGATCGCGCGCCATTTTGTTTGTAAATTCTAGTTTTTTTTCCGCTCGTAAGTTTTAGAATCTGTAATTGATTTTAAAAATAAATCTCCTCTTTTCGTGTGAAACATCTTTTACTGCACCAGCCATCATCAGCTGTTTCAATCACTATTAATATGTATTAAATACATTAAAATTTTTTGTTTTATACTTTTTAGAGCATGATTTTTCAGTAGTCGAGATTTAGTTTCTGTACTTACTAATTTTAATATCAATCAATTTTACATTATCAAGTTATGATGGTAAATAGCTATGTATCACGATCACGGTCTGTCCGTGGCTTAAGCATCACAGATAAACGCAAAACGTAACCACTCGTCTCGAGGCGGCACCCTTGAATGACAGCAATGCGACATCCGCTTAATATTTGAGGCGTTCGTCTGTTCTGTGCCTGCGGTGCCTACCTAGACGGATTCCTGCATAGGAATCTTACCACCCGTAGCATGTAAATGAGTCGGCTCGACCGGGCAACTATAATGCACTACAACAAAATACTAAAGTGTAACGCTGCTGCGTTTCGTGTGTTGAATGACGAAACCCGGAGATCCGGATATTGGCAATGATACATTCCATCTTAGTAGTTAGTGTAGTGTCTCAGTGAGGCAGCACGCCTACATCTCGATTCTTCATTACCAGATTGACTTACCGACTAACCATCAGGTGTACCCTGTACTAGTTTATCTCCCTAACTTAAAAGATAAAACAGTGAACAGTAAGTTTCCCCTTGTTTTATATCGAGGGAAGGTAATTATTAATTATTAACCCTTCAGTCAGATAAAGATAAATAATATTAATGGAGGGAGTGGCTTTTAATCATTTCTACTTGTTGATTTTCTCACCAATTTTCTGTTAACAACAACCAAATACGGTCAATACTACGAAGAAAAGATTAGTGAAAACTTGTAATTTTAAATTTGTGTGTCATAAAAGCTTATGCGATCACTTATTTGATGTTTATAATCTATGTTACAGGGCTTCATAAAGATCTACAAACAGTTCTTTCCTCAAGGCGATCCAAGTAAATTTGCATCGTTAGTGTTTCGGGTGTTCGATGAAAACAACGTGAGTAATATTTTTTTATTTTAATCTGGTGTAACTGATATCGTCGAAAGTCATTGGCCCGTTTCAGTTTTACTTAAGTCAATGTCTAAATAGAACTAAATAAATTTTTGTATGTTTTAAAATAAAACAAAAAATCATACGAGTACGTAAACACATATCTTTTTTTTCTCAACTTATACAACGTTCTTCATAATTGGTATAACATCCTGCACCTACCCATGCTACTTTGATCTGATAAACACAACAGTGAAGCTTTAATGAGAAAATTGAATACTAAAAATGTCCATACAAAACTTTAAAATTATTTGTTTCGTAAAACTTTACGAGACCTAACTCAGAAAGTCGTTGCCCCGAACCAGACAAATTCAAAATACGTTTTCTTCTCCATTTAATTTATGTAACCCTACTACGGCGTCATACTAACAGATTTACTTCGCAACAGATTCCATTAAGCTTCATGTCATCCTAGTACTTGCGAGTTCTTTCGATGGCAGCTCGATGGAAAAACGCCCAATTAAATTTATGAGTTCATTGCCTCATTGTATAACAGGGTAGTCATCTATGAGTTTTAAGCAAATTCTTTAATATCTCCTTCAGGTATCACGCTACGGGGCTCATTATATTTTTTGGGGCATATACACATCGTCCCTAAGCCCAGTATGCCGGGATGTATAGGACAATAAGAATGACCCTGCCTATATCTTAATATTATATTTAAATAAAAATACACATAATTAACAAAAATATGACTTACTGTAAAATAACTGATCAGTATATGAACAATTATTATTAATTAAACGATAAACATTAACAAAGAATGAAATAGATTTCGCACCTAAACGCTGCACTCAAATTCGACGTTGAATTTGACCCGAAGAGGATTCACTTCAAAATAGAATTTAATTTTAAATAGAGAAAGATGTTATATTAAAAATGATTATTATTTTGTCTATTCCAAAAGTTGACAATATCTGTTACAGTTTAGATTTTAATCTAATAGAGATGAAGAAAATTTTTCAGTGATTAAAAAGAGAGATCAATTTGGGTCGGAGGTGCAAAACATATATCAGTAGCTATCAGCAGTAATTCAAAGATTGATGATATAATTGACTGAGTGGTTAACACGTTTGAATCTTTTAATCAGCTCAGATCTTAACTAGTAAGAATGACAGAAATAGTT